>CM062815.1:1010217519-1011463769 GCA_031772625.1 Pinus tabuliformis
ATCCCATAAACCATCGTAAAGCAGCCCCTTTTAATGTAGAAGGAAATAATTTCAGCTTTTGGGGATCGGTGGTATAGTCGTATCCTCTGCACAGCACATCGAATTCAAACAAAAATGCATCTGGATCTTCCGATGTTAGGCCATGGAATGTAGGGATGTGCTGGAGAGGAATGGCCTTCATAGGTGCATTAACTACAGTATCTACAATGGGATATTGCAGTGTAGAGGTTTGGGGGGTTTGCTGGTTGTGGGCCATTTGGTCAAATATGTGCCAATAACCTTCTGGGATTTCTAGGAGGGTATTCCTAGGCTGGCTAGAAGGAGCAGGAATGGCCTTAACAGCACTTCTTTTGTCTGGATGATGAGGGTTCCTTGCTGAATTAATGTTTGGGGGGATTTTAGCTCTTCAAGTTCTTCAACTTGATTCTGGATGATTTTTACAGCACTTCCCTTATCTAGGTTGCTTAATGGCTGAACTATTCCAAGAGGAGATCTTGGTTCTTCAGTTTCCCCTGTTTCTCCTTTTCCTTCGCAGAGATTACTAAGGTTCCCTTCTTGCAATGATTTTGGGCTAGAATTCTCAATTTCTTGAAAATCTTGCTCCTCTGTTTGGCTGTGCACCTCAGCAAAGGCTACAGATGGTGATCTTGTGGCCTGAAGGGAACTAGTAGGTTGTCTAGAAGCAACTTTTCTAGGTCCTACTGAAGGCTGAAATTCTGCTTTTTTAAGGATTTCATCTATAAAGGTTGATCGGCCAAGGGTCACCGGCCCCTTAGCTTTATCAGGTTTGGGTAGTGGTTTAAGGTTTTTTCAGGCTTTTTCTGCTTAGTCATGCACACGAATCAAATGCTAATTTCTACCCAAAATAACAACAAATCTGCAAGAAAGTGGGTGGGGGAGCAGGGCTGTTACATGCTCCGTACGCAGGTTCTTACCTTCCGTTTTTAAAACCCAATTCTCTCCTAGCAGGTACTTACACTACTCTCAAAAGAAACAAATGGCTACACTCTTCCCCGGCAACGGCACCAAAATGTTGAGCAGTAAAAAGGGTCTTTTTAACCTCTATTTACCCTACATTAATTATCAATCCAGGTACGATTTGTTATCTCAAGAGTGTACTCAGTCTGAGGCGGTCACTTGTCAAGAGTAATGCTAGTAGTATAGTGCTTTTACAAAAGTAAATAAATGTTGGAAACAAACTCTAAGTGTAATGGCAAGAAATTGAAATGCTTTATAACTAAATCATTCACTTAAGAAGCTACAACAATCATCAGTCAAGGATGCAATAATGATAACTCTTTCCTTTGTAAACTGATGCAAATGAAAAGCAATCAAAGAGAAGATCTTCAATCTGGGAACTGGACAGCAATAGTCAATGTTTGCTACAGTTGCAGATCGTTCTGTTCACACCAAAGCAATTACTTGAAATGATAATTCAATTAACAGAAAAGGGAACAGCAACTAATCTATTGAAAAGATCGAACAGCAAAGCTTTAACTTACAGGAATGAATTAAGCAGCAATCGTAATCTAAAGGAATTGAGCAGCAATCTTTAACTAGTAATTAAATTGAACAGCAAACCAAGAATGGAACAGCCAACCAAGAATAGAACAGCAAACTTAAGTAAATCCACGAAATATTGAACAGCGAACTAAATCAAATGCAAACACACAGCGAATAATGGAGCCAGTAATCTCCGTTCAATGTAATAAGTATTAACCACAGTTATAAGGGAACAGTTATTGCAGTTGTAATGGAACAGTTGTCTGAATGAACGGCAATCACAATTATAGGTAAACCATGGCCAAATGAACAGCAGTACCAATCGGTAAATGAACAGCAATGTTACTCTGTAAACAAACAGTAATGTTAATCTGTAAAGGAACAGCAATGTTATACAGTAATGTCAATCTGTAAAGGAACAGCAATGCGATATGATTTCAGAATGAACAGCATAACATTTCAGTTGCGAATGATAACCTTACTATTCAAGTACGAGTTAAATATAACAGAGCCAGTAAATGAAATGTCAAGGAACGGCAGATTACTGAATGAAGCAAGTAAAAGAAATCAAACCACAAACGACTTGTAATCGGAAAATAATGGTACAGAAAGCAAGTGATCCACTAGGGCCGGGCCCTTAGCCACCAGGGACGCACTGCTGCGGTTACTCCAGAATCAGATGACAGAACAGCAACAAATTTTATGTCTTAATCATGAAAACAGAGTTACAGTAATCACTCTTTAAAGAGAGTCGATGATCAAAGTTCAGTTTGCAACAGCAAATTCTATAAAACAACAATAATCTGCCCCCTTGGGCTAGCAGCGTTGTCCCTTTTTATAGTGGCCAGGCAGAAATACCAAAGATACAGATATTCTTAAGGTAGCGATCCCTCAGGATCAAAGGATCCTGAGGGATTCGCCATATCGTTATCCTTCAGTTATCTCTTCGTCCTCTTGTGCTGATATGGCATTTCTTCTTCCTTTTCCTGGCTCATGCGCTCCGATCTGGATTGCCTCGTCTGGATGCGGTTCCCTGCCAAAGGGACAGCAATTGATTTTGCCTTGTCTTTCCCTCTAAAATGGCGATCCCCCATTTTCTTCTTTTTCTGCATAGAAAAAGGTAATAATTAGTCATTTTACATTACTCAAAAATCTCTTTAACTTTATCATAATCCTTCATCATATGCCCATCTCATAATGTAAAGAAGTTATGAATTAAAGGAAAAGATAAAGAAATAAGTGGCAATTACATACCTTTTATAATGCTCAACACCGGTGCGAAGGATCAGTGTGATGTTTCAGTGGTGCAGCATTACTAGAGCACATTCCTCGCTAAGAGGGAGTGTTGAATTGTGGTAGCATCGAATGTGCTCTAGCCATGAAAATTGGTGGAGAGGCTACGGCACATAAGATCTCCAAGACCAAGAAATCGTTTAGGGAAATTCCACCCGGATGGAGAGATATTAAAATAACTAATATTTTTAATGGGGTTCCCAAGTCTAAACTTAGGAAAATTAAAATATTAATGTGTATTAATATAAAATGGGTGAAAAAGTTCTAAATGACGAGGATCAAGCCAAATCTAATCTTAGCCATTGATTAGGGACTTAATCTCAGCCGTTGAATTGTCAACGGGAAAAGTATAAGAGGAGGCTTGAGGGTCAGTTGGAGATACACCAAGTTGATCAAAAATTCGATTTTCCGAGGCAAGGTTTGCTAAGAAATCGAGTTAGTGATCTGTTGCAGCAAGGGGAAGTTCGGCATAATACATATCAGAGAGGCAGAGAAAGTGCCGGAGAGACCGGGCAGAGCCTTGGAAGGTTGATGCAGAGGCAGCCAGGACTGACGCAAACGCTGAGTGGGCTAGCGCAGAAGATGCTGAGGGCCAAGAGGCTGACGCAGAGGCAGTAGAGGCTACGCAGAGGCTAGCAGAGCCGACGCTAGGCTGAAGAGGCAGTGCTGAGGGATTTTCGTGGGGCAGACTAGGAGATGAGAAGCAAACGCAGAGTAGAAAAGGGTGACGCAGTTCCAGAGAGAAGCTTGGATCAGATTTCGTTGTCCAGCTAAGCAACTGTCGAAGTTGTTGTGGGATCAATCATTCGGTTGTTGATCAGCCGAAATATCTGTCTCCGAGGAGAGGTACTTCTGCCAGGGAAATTCTTTGAAGGGTGAGCCATTTCTGGCACCCTAGTTGTATTCAAAAACTGCATAATAATAAAACCCTCATATCTGTCGCACTGGTTTTCCCGCATTGGGTTTTTCCGAGAACGTTTGTCCAAAAATAACGATGTCCCTTGTGTGATTGTCTCAGTTATTTCAGTTGCAAATCTGTATATGTGTTAAGATTGCATTTGTGTTTATTTCGGCATTTATATTTATAAATAACTTGTTAATGGAAATAACAAGTAGGAGATAACAAACCAGATAATGCAGTGGGGATTTCTAATGTGTCAGACTTAGAAATTTCAACAAAGAGAAGAAGGGTCGAAGTGTTGCGTAGGCAGCGAATCGGATCCCCAGAGGGAGCAGCGTAGCAGTAGATTCAGCACAGAGCAGGCTTCAGGTGGGACACAATTTTCTGCAACAGTTGTTGGGGCAAAAAAGCGTCAAAGAAGGATGGAAAATCAAGATGTCTATGGATTATCTTCTAGATTAGAAGAAGAATTCGCATGTTTGTCAAGTTCAGCATCAGCGGGACTTCAGCGCATATGACTGGAGTACGAGAATATTTCTTGAGCTATGAAGAAGAGAAAATGGACTTCCATATTACTATGGGAAATAGAACGAAGTGTACTCCAGTAGGGAGAGGCACCATAGCATTTCAGACGGAAGCAGGACCCAGCATCCGAACCACTAATGTTCTGCATGTGCCCGAGTTAGGAATGAATATGATTTCTGTGTCCCAGTTACAAGACAAGGGATACAATGTATACTTCATTGGAAAGAAAGTATATGTCAAGCATCCAAGCTAGAAGAAGAAGAGACAAATTGGAGCTCGAAGCAACAGACTGTATAGGTTGCACCTCGAGTTTCCAATGGCACTGATAAGCAGCAATCTTAATGGAGAAAAGGAGTTGAATGAGCTATGGCACAGGCAAATGGGACACTTACACAATGGAGCACTGAGGATGCTCAAAGAGACTATTACAGGGGTTCCAATCCTTAGTACTGAGCATGATGATATATGCATAGCATGCGTACTAGGGAAGTACGCTAAAGCAGCTTTTTCCAAGAGTAAAAACAAAGTGAAGGGTGTATTGGGATTGATACACTTATATATATTGTTGGAAACACTGAGAGGGGGTGAATCAGTATTCCTTAGCAATTAGCACTTTTAAATATTTTCAGAGCATTAGTTAATCTTCAATTATTATTAATGTTCATGCAGTAATAACAGTCAATAAAAGAACACAGTAGACACAAGAATTTTAGGTGGAAAACCCCCTTCGAGGGAAAAACCACCAAACGCTTTTCTAATAAATTCTTTAATCTTCAACCCCAACTGAAATGAAAGAAATAACTTCCTAGAATTCTAGAAAAGCATTTTTCTCCAGCTCCCACTGGAAGGACGCCCCAACACCCTAGTTTCTTCAGTAGTCAACTGAATGGATACCCCAACATCCTAGACCAACCTACCACCCTGAAGTGTTCACGGGCTCCAACTTGTAGGCGACTTCAAGCACCAGCCTAGCACCTCCTTGCCACCCTATAATGACTTAAATGAGACAAGAGTGTGGATTCCCGTACCAGCGACAACGATCCACGATACAATATGATTTACAATGATTTTGACCGAACATCCAATCACACTATGACCTGCAACCCAGCCATGACATCATCCCAACAGAGACTCCTATACCTCCCAATAATGCCTTTTCGACTCTAGGCAGATTGACTCTTCTACAATAATGACACTTTTGCAAATGACTCTTTTACAATTTTACAATGATGACTCTTGGCCTTGACACTTCTTCACAATATACGGATGGCTGTCATGTCTTCAAAGGATGTCCCGCTGCAATGCTTCCTTTGATTTGATACTTCTGCTCTTGAATTCTTGCTTGAAGTTGTACTTTAATCTTCTTCTACCTGCATGCAAAATTTGCGCGGCGAAACCAATCTCAAAACAAAACAAAATACCCTTTAACTTACGTCTGCCTGCAAAACACATGTAAGTGCATAATAATGAATAAATACAAATTAAAATTACAACGCGTACCTGAAGTGTGCTTGTCACTTTTGTTGTTGACTTCTTGCAGCAGTAGACAAAGACTCCCACTCTTGATATGGGCCTGGACTCTATGCAAGACTATATCCAAAACTAACCTAAAGATATATACAATAAAAATTGATGATAGACCCTAGACTTGTGATGGACCAAGTTCTAAGTACAACAACAGAGACCATTCTATCAACTATGACAAGACAAGTAACATGAACTTATAACATCATATAGATTTAGTAGACTTGGTGTAACATCAAGAATATGTAGCATCAAATGTGTAGTATCAAGAATAGGACATTCGAAATGTGGTAATAAAACTAACTGTGACATATAGAGACATAGAGATATAACCAAGACCCTGTATGTACTTACGTTGTCCTGCAAAAACATATGTCAGAGATGATACTCATATTTCAAATGTAAACACTAATCATACATACCTTGATGTAGGAGACTTACCCTTGATTGTTGATGTGTGATCCTTACTGCAGTGATCCTTGAATACATGTTTTTTCTTGCCTTCTAGGAGATCGATATTGAATCTGTTGTATCTATGTAATTTCGGATCTCCAGGGTCTAAAATTGCGTCCTGTGGTAGCCCTCTGAGTCCTCTTTCCAACCCCATAGGTCTGATCAAGATTGGATTCTTCAAGAAAGAGTTATGCCCAATCTCCCACGATGACCTGATTATAGACTAGTTCAGAGCGAACTTGTATGAAATGACATGTGTCACTGTTGCGACCTTTGGCCTTGAAAACACTACTCAACAAACAACAGTGCATCCTCTTTCTGTGACTATTTACGAAATTTAAATCCAATGCTCAGGGAGAAAGTTATGACGATTTTCCCAACGTCACCTGTTTGACATGGAATTCGGGAGCCTGCAAAAACCCTAACTTCCTCAGATCATATCTCCGAAAATATAGCGAACCAAGATCTGAAATTCGGTCACGAGGTTCATCAAGATTTCGGCTCAAATGGGTTTTAATTTCAGCTTCGCAGAATAACTCAACCAAAAAAAAAAAATATAGCAAAAATGCCACGATGACCTATTTGAAGCCACAAAATCCCTACTAGAGGAGGATATGAGAGTCATTATTTATATGAATGTCTTGAGTTGATAGGGTCCTCAACAAGTGAACATTGGAGGGATTTTAGGAGCAAAAGAAAATTATTAATTATTGACTGTTCAATCACAACAATCAATTATGAGTGCCATGCCACAACCCCATAGGGTTTTAGCCCACTAACTGGGATTACTAACTTCAAACATGAATATCTCTCAAACCGTGAAGAATTACTTGGCGTGCCATATATCAATGGAAACATCTCGACGAGTAGAATCCATCTAGAAGATCCTTAACTCATAATAGAGTAAGTTGTCAAGTCAAAATGCCCATGCAAGATCAGGGTAGCCCCTGGTGCTGCTTGGATTGACATCAATGACAACCACTGATCAACATATATCTGTGGTCCAATGTCCACAAGAGCTCTTAGTGGTGGCAAATAATTCGTCACCTTTATTGATGATCACTCTAGAAAAACCTAGATCTAATTCTTAAAGACCAAGGATGAGGTCTTTGATCGGTTCAGAGAGTTTAAGGCTCTCGTTGAGAACATGATAGGGAAAAAGATAAAGGTATTGCATTCAGATAATGGTGGAGAATATACGGACAAAGACTTCACAGATTTATGTGCAAAGGAGGGCATCAAAAGAGAATGGGCAGCTCCATATAATCTGAACCAGAATGGAGTAGCAAAGCGTAAGAATAGAACTATTGTTGGGGCAGCAAAGGCTATGTTGTATGATTAGGATTTGCTTAGATTCCTATGGGCAGAAGCTTGCAACACAGCGGTGTATATCCAGAGTAGAACTCCTCACAGAGCCTTGGGGAAGAAAACGCCCGCAGGTGTCTTCACAGTGAAGAAGTCGGAAGTTAATCATCTCAGAATATTCGGAAGTGTGGCATATTGTCACATTCCAGACGAGAAGTGTAGTAATCTGGATCAAACTACAAAAAAGGGGTATCTTGTAGGATATAGTGAGACCTCGAAGGCATACAAAATCTACATTCCTAGCAGCAGGAAGATTGTAGTAAGACGGGATGACAAGTTCATGGAGGATAGAACCTTCAAGAAATATCGAGAGATGCTAGCAGAAGATCAGTCAGTAGATGTTCCTCTAGTCCAGCAGTAGCAGAGGCAGCAAGGAGGACAGACAGCTGGAACGAGCACAGTGACTAGCACCAGTATTTCCTCAGAAGAAGGAAACCGAAGTAGTTCTCAACAGATGGAACGGCAAGAACAGGAGGGGGATTTGATCGAGCCTCCCATCACTAGTGGCAGAACTAGTAGAGAAGCACGACAGACGTTGAGGGACGCAAAGGAGTTTGTCAGAGCTCCTAGAACCGAGAAGAGGCTGCCTAGACAACCTGACAGGTACCAAGCCTTGGTAGCACAGGTTGAAGAACCCTCTAGCTTTCAGGAAGTTGTACAACACCAAGTATGGATGGATGCCATGGTAGAAGAGTATAGTTCTATCATGACGAATGATGTCTGGGAAGTGGTACCTAGGCCAGAGGATAGATCAATTGTAGGATCAAGATGGATCTACAAGATCAAGTATGTTTCAAATGGCAGTACCGAGAAGTACAAGGCTAGGTTCGTAGCAAAGGGGTACGCACAAAAAGAAGGGATGGACTATGAGGAGACCTTCGTCGCAGTAGCCAAATATACATCTATCATATTCGTTATATCTCTAGCAACTCAAATGGGATGGGACATTCACCAGATGGATGTCAAGACAACATTCTTGAACGGCGTGATAGAAGAAGAGGTATATATAGAACAACTCGAAGGCTTCAAAACTCATGAGCAATCTTCAACGGCATGATAGAAGAAGAGGTATATATAGAACAACTCGAAGGCTTCGAAACTCATGAAAAGAGAACTCATGTATGCAGTTTAAAGAAAGCCCTGAATGGGCTCAAGCAGGCACCTAGAGCATGGTATGGTTGGATTGATAGTTACTTGTAGCAGTTGGTATTTGTCAAGAGTGATGTTGATCCCAATCCCTACTATCTAATGGTGGAGAATGAACCACTTATTCTGGTATTATATGTGGATGACTTGTTTCTAACAGGGTCATTTAGGCTCATAAAGGACTGCAAGAAGAATCTTGAAGTTGAATTCGACATGAAGGATATGGAGTTGATGCATTATTTTCTAGGGTTGGAAGTTTGGCAGAAGAATGGGGAGATCTTCCTTAGGCAAGGAAGATATGCTACAGAGATTCTGAAGAGATTCAGAAAGCAAGATTGTCGACCCATGGCTATGCCCATGATCACTAACTGGAAGAAAATAAATGCATCAAGAGACAAGGAGGTGGACCCCACCTTATACCGACAGCTCATTGGGTCACTCATGTATCTAGTCAACACTAGGCCAGACATTTGCTTTATTGTCAACACCCTTAATCAATTCATGGTGGAACCGAAAAGGGTGCATTGGGCAGCAGCTAGGCACATTCTTAGATATGTGTGTGGAACAGTTGGATATGGGTTGAAATACACCTGAGAAGATGACGTCAAATTGAATGGATTCACAGATGCAGATTGGGCAGGTAGTTCAGTAGACCGAAAAAGTACCTCCGGGTATTGCTTCAGTGTTGGATCAGGAATGATCTCTTGGTGCAGCAGGAAGTAGAAGTCAGTAGCTCTAAGCTCAGCAGAAGCAAAATATATGGCGGCCAGCACAGCTATGTGCGAAGCTATATGGCTTAGAAAACTGCTTGTGAGTTTGTTCAGGAAAAGGATGGAGGCGACCAGTATTTTCTACGATAATCAAAGTTGTATTAAACTCTCTAAGAATCCAGTATTTCATGATCGGTCGAAACACATTGATATCAGATGTCACTTTATCAGAGACTGTGTTCAACGTGGGGCAGTACAGTTGCAGTATGTCTCCACAGGAAATCAGGTAGCAGACGTACTCACAAAAGCTCTAGGAAGAGCTAAGTTCATCCAGTTCAGGGAGCAGATGGGTATGGTAGAGAATCCATTTCAGTAGCAGAAACAGGTGGTTTCTCAGTTGCAGTGGCAGGAAGTTGTAGTACAGATGCAGTGTTGGCAGTGGCAGGGTCAGCAGCAGTACGGATGCAACATTTGCGCAGTAGTTGGTGGGCAGTGATGTCAGACATCAGCAGCGCAGAGGGAGATGTTACAAAAAAGGGTGATGCTTCAGCAGGTTGCATTGCTAGACCACATTCCTCGCTAAGAGGGAGTGTTGATTTTTTATAGCATTGGATGTGCTCTAAGTCTCAAAACTTGCAAGGAGGCTTGGACACATTCATTCCACAATACCCAGAAATCATTTTGGGAAATTCCACCCGGAGACAGTTTTATTAAAATAATTAATTATTTTTAATGGGTCCCTAAGTCTAAACTTAGGAAATTAAAATAATTAAAGGGTATTAATCTAACTGTGGGAGAAACTTCTAGAAGAAGACGAATCCAAATTATCTGAGCCATTGGTTAGAATCTAATCTAGGCTGTTGTAATGATCCTTAATAGGAATACAAGCGATAACAAACAAATAATACATGCAACAAATTACAAAAACGAAATATTCAGCAAACACCCATATAAACGCTGCAAATGGAGAACTTTTGAGCCATTTTATTATATTTCTACAAGTCAAATACAATAGATGATGGAATGGTGCACCTGGGCTTGTTTGAAAGGACAAGCAGGACCAAACCCAAGTAGGAAAATGGTTGCGCTAAACGCTGCCCAAAAACTGTTGCTCTGCTAAAGTTCGAATGGTTGGAAGGTGCACTCAAACTCTCCAGAATTTTATATGCTTTTAACCCCGAACTCCTTGGCCAAAACCCACAAAAACCCAGAAATGGTTTGGTCCGATTTGGACTTCCCAAAATTGACCCCCAAAGGCACTATTCAATCCCCAGCAATTCTACACTGTCTGTTGCAAAGATACAGCTTAAAACCCCACCTCCAGTGCTCAAAAAATTATGAAACTTTATATTTGGGATCTTTGTCAAAAACCCAGAAAGGATTTTGGCTGGTTTAGACTTCTAATTTTCTACCCCCTTAGAGCCTCACCTCAACTTGAGCTGCCAATTTCGACTTGTTGGAAAATGCCTGTAAATCCACCTGAAACTTCTCCAAAATGCTGAGTTCACCCGTGCTATCCAATCCCTGACTCCCCGGATGATCTCGTGGCCCAACTCAGCTACTCCCAAGTACCACAAAAATCTGCTATGTGGCCTCTGTGTTGTCCCCTAGCCCAGCAGTTCAAATTGCTAAAATGCTGGCTCAGTTATTGTAAAACCCAACAAGAACATTTGTCTAGTGTTGCTACCTCAGCTCCCCAACTCCAGGACAAGCAATCAAATCTCTGCTTGCCTTAATCTCCCTCTGTGTGTTTCATGGCTGCCCAGAAATACGCACTCCTTGCTCTACGTTGGTTGGTGGTGCTATGTCGTTGCCCCGAAACTCCTAAAATCCTTGTAGAACTACCTCTCTAGGGCAGGCACAGATGGTCCCCCAAAGTAGAGGTTGAATCTCCCACTTGAGAGATTCGTGGCTAAACAGTCGGTTGACTCAGCTAAACAACAGAGTGAACAGTCAAGTGATTTTGTTTGCAAGATGTATGAATCAATCCAAATGAAAGCTCTCTCCTTTTATCTTTGTGGGCCTTCCTTGCCTCATGTGGGCCCCTCCATCCAGCACTTTGAATTCCCTCCAAACCATTTGAATGGCCTAGTTCAAATTCCCACGTGGGTGGCCCCCACTTTCCACTAGCAACCAAATTAAGTCGAATTTCCTCCTAAGTCCCTAAGTCGAAAATGTTGTGTTCTTTCCCTTAGCCAAAATTGTGCAAAAATGTGTGGAAAGACCCTGTTACAAATGTGTTTGAGAAGGGACATAACAGTGGTTGGTTCTCAGCTGGAGGACTATAAGGACTTCGATGGGCATTTGGAAAATACACCAGGCAGATACTCAATTACCCGAGTAAGATCGATTTTCTCACTAGTCGAAGTTCAGCAAGAGGAAATCGATTCAGAGGGAGAGTTGCAGGTGAGGAGGAGAGAGAGGGTAGCATCATCAATGAGGAGTGCAAGAGCAGAAGATGCAGAGTAGAGAAGGGATAGCGCAGAGGTTGTGACGCAGAGGGACAGCGCAGAGGGGGCAGTGGGGCCTCTCTTGGATCAGAATCTCGCTGAGAAGTGTGAGAGAGTTGTCAGTGAATTTCTCACAGAGATTCTTCTTCTATTCTGCTGGTTGTATCTTTTACAGGAGATTTTTGCTGAAGATTAATAAAGAAACCCTCATCTGCTACACCAGTTTTTCCGCGTTAGGTTTTTCCGGGGACAATTGTCCAAATATAACTGGGTCATTGTGATAGTATTTTTCTTTGCATTTACTTTCCGCAATATTTTAATTGTGAAGGCTGCAGCGAAATTTATTTCGATATTTGTCGTAGAAAATCTGTGAATAACTTATTTCTGAATTAATAAGTAGAAGAAATAATATGAGATGCTGCAGTTGGATTTCTATTTAGAAATTTTCACAAATAGGACAGTAGTAAGATTACTCAAGTTTTAATACTCCTTTAAATTACGAATAAGGTGCATATGTGTGTTAAATATGAGCAATATAAACCCAAGTGTAAAACCAAGTTTGCCAATATGAATTTTGAGTTGACTAGTCTTCTTATGATGAAGTTACCACTGTTATATCAGACTTCAGATCTATTTGCAATCAGAGATGACAGTCATCAAGATCATAAAATTTAACTTGAAACAAAATGCCCAATGTGTTCAATTAATTCCTTAGTGTATTAGGAAAATTATGAATGACTTTTAGAGCACTTTCATGAGGATTATATCATTGTTATGATGTAGATATGATTGTTGTAGGTAAACAGTGAGCAAGAGACGTTTATAGTTCAAACCCTTAGGCCTTGAGGCCTTCGAAGAACTAGTCCACTCGCCAAAATTTTGTCCAATGATTATGCCACCTGAAAAACACCAATACCTCTGCAAAACACACCAATCTTCAGTCTTGAAATCAAATACTTACCACAGAGAATGAAATGAGGCGTAAGGGAGGGCACAAGGCCTAATTAGGATTGTGACTCACAAGGGAAGGCCTGAAAGCCTTAGCAGCAAGGCTTAAGAGGCCTCAAAGGCTTCACGAAAACCCTTGGAAGGTTATCAGTGAGTTAAGGGAGGGACCTAGAGGCCCTAGACAGCAAGCTGAGGGGCAAACAAGGCCTACAAAGAGGTTGTGGCTAGGAGAAGGCAGTGCCTTAGGGACTGCAGCTAGAAAAGAACGGAAGCTGAGAGCAGAACGAGGGAAATGGGGGGATAAGGAGGAGGAAGAAAGGGTTGGAGAAAGAAGAGAAGGTTGGACGGAGGGCTGAGGAAGGAGAGGAAAGGCCTTTTCAGGCCTGTGGCCAAGCCTTAGAGGCCCTAATTGGCCCACGGCCTAAAGGGTTATCATCTAGCTCCTGGAAGAAGGTCTCAGCCTTAGAGGGTCACAAACAGGCCTAGAAAGGCCCAAAAACACCCACAGCCAAGGGAGAAAGGTTGACACAGAGGCAAGGAGGGTTGGACAGCTAGCCTGGAGGATGACGGCTAGACAAAATCAAATTTTTGTTTCAGATCTTCAATATTTGCCCAAAATCATTGATGTTGGCCCTGCAAAATTTCTAGAGACTAGATATTACCCTCAAGGGCCTAGATGTAGCTCTAATCCAGCAAATATTCTTGAATCTCATCTACACAAATAAATTTACAAGTGCCCAAAACCCTAGCTACAAAACAAGGGTTAGAAAAGAAAAATAAAATTGGGCATCTTGGAGGCAATCTTTCAACATGGGACCTAGACCATCTTAAAGAGGATTTTTTACTCTTTCCAATGCGCTCTTACTTGCCGCGAAACTCCCAATAGTTTGTGAGATATTGAATTTTTAAGTTAAGGAAATTATTCCTAGCAATGAGTCGACCTATGCTCAAAAACACATGTTGGCCTACCTTCAGAGATGTGTCCCTTCGTTTGTCATTGCAAAGAAGCCTATTTATACACAGTCCAAGATTCATTTTCTAATCATCACTTCGGTCAACAAACACAGAGGAGTATCTGTTCACAACTCATGAACTTCAAGGAGAAAGGCACAGAAATAATTAAGGATAAGTTTTGGGTCTAAACTATTATTCCAGCTACCTACAATGACTCGAGTTATACACCTGAGCTAGTGTACCTTGAACTGCGCAGTCGTAATACATCCTCGGAGTAGTGCAGCAAAACTGTGATCTTTTCTAGCTTGGACAGGGATACTTCTCAAGCCCTGACTGTAATCAGATTGTGGCTCAGTATCTCTCTTTACCTTTTGTGACATTGAACAGTAACCTCAATATATCTCGGACTGTGTGGAACAGTTTGGTGAGTGGTTCAGCGCAATGACCTTAATTACAGTGCTTGGATTGCATTCTTGAATGGGCTCAGACTTCATCACAATACTCGGATTATATTCTTGATTGTGCCTTCATCACAGTGCTTCATTACAGTGTTATATCTTTGATTTGTGCAACAATGATGGAAGCCTAGTAGTGCCTCAAACCTGTGAGAAGCTTGGCTTGTGATTTGTTAATGATGCTTCAGACCTAAACTTGTGAAGGAGATCTTTGGAGCAGTCATTGAAGATCTTTAAGCAGCCTCATTGAAGAATCTTATTGAAGACTCTTTGAAGTTTGAAGGGTAGATTTATTGTGGACAGAGGTTGGCATGCAAGACAACTAGAGCATTGAATAACCTTGTGAAGCAGTGTAGTGAAGAGACTTTGAAATCATCTTGGAGCACCTATTGAAGAGCTTGTGAAGTTATCTTGTTGGGAGCATTGTTGAAGAACTCTAGAAGACACTTGTTGAACTTGAAGGCATTTTTGGAAGACATTGATGCATGATCGAATTCATCATGAGGTGACTTGGAGAATTTGGTTGGATATGATGAAGAGCAGTGGTGACACCTTCTAAGAGATCAAGGTTGTCATTGATAACATAACGTGGAGACTACAGTGAAGACTAAGTGAAGATTGTCAGGGCTCGTTAAAGAGGACATTGGGAGCCGTGAAGTATACCCAAAATATATCTTAACGAAGTAAGGCAAGGGTTGAAGCCCAAGAGGTTAGAGGCTAGAGCCACGAAAAGACAAGGTTGGTGCCTTGGAAGATAGGGTTGGAGCCCTAGAGGACCGAAGTCCTCAAAAAACCACGTCGGAACCTGAACCAGCTATAGGATTGGAGCCCTTGACGTTGGTGCCTCAAAATTGACAAGGTCGGTACCTTGGAAAGTCCAAGACGGTGCTTGGCACATTACAGGTTGGAGCCTAGAGAATTGAAGATCGATGTCTTCATCTAGGGTTGGAGCCCTACATATATTGTACTTGATTTATTATAAAGAAGAAATTAATAAAAGCATTTATTCTTATTGTTCATTTTGTGTTCTAAATTTAAGTGATCTAACTGGTAAAAATAACAATTGAAAAGAAATATTGATTCACCCCCCCTCTCTGTATTTCCAACAAACTAAAACACTAGGACTCACCTAAGACCTTAACAATAAATTCCACCCTATCTTTGGGGTATGGCGGGAGGGAAAAATTTTGTCGATCATCTGTGTTTAGAAACATAGATAATTAGTGAGACAAAAAACTTCCTAGGATGAAATTCATCACCAAAATAGTAGGTTTACCTAGGTTGTTACATAAATACACAATCAGTGTTGTGAAAATTTCTAAACTGAAATTCTACTGCAGCAACTGATTTATTTTACCTACTTATTCTTCACGTTATTTACGAAATCCCTTCAGAAAATAAATTCTACTGCAGTTATCACATAATTACATAGAGAAAAATACATGCACAAGAACCAATCACATCAACACAGTTGTTTTTGGACAATTGTCCTCAGAAAAACCCAATGCGGGAAAACCGGTGTAGCAGATGAGGGTTTTATTAATCTTCAGCAACAATCACTTTTAAAAGGAATGATTTTACAAATAAACTGAAAGAAAACACCAGAGACTTTCCCTTGCAATTTTCTGACACTTTGGAGACCCTTCTCCCACTCCTGCGTCACCTCTACGTCACTCTGCGTGGCTCTTCGTCAGCCTGCGTGAGGGCTACGTCTCTCCTCTGGACTACGTCTCTCTCTGCGTTGTCTCTCACTGTCCTTGAGTCACCTATAGAATTCCTGCAGAAACTCCGATAGATCTAGAATTCTAGTTAAATTAAACACAAGTAATTTGCTGATATTAAAGAGAGGAGAGAAAGAATTTGCTCCATACAATCAATGTATTACATTAATGAACAATAGTAATACATGAGCAACCAAACCTCTAATCCCAAAGGGAGGTGGTTATATAGAAATTGCAGAATCTAGAAAACTAGGAAAAAACTAGAAAAAGCTAAGAAAATCTAAAGGGAGGCCTAAAATAGCAACAATGACTCAAGACAACCTATGCCAACTATCAACCATGAGGAAAGCATGAGGAGGGGCGCATTTCCCAAGGAAGGCAACTTTAAAACATGCTAAAATGGTCCGGGGGACCAAATCCCTTTATTTAAGGGGGGATCTTCATGTGGGGCGCCAATCCTCAAATAACTCAAGTGGATGAGGTGTGGTTACGTGTGAACATGCACTTAGATGTCTAAATGGTTTAGGAAAGTGGTTGGACCAATATTTACATAATAGTAAGCCTTTAAAGGCAAAAAACAAGGGAAAGTTGGTCCACCAAACTAATTTCCCAAAAACCAAGTGTGAACATGATTTTTAGTGCATGTGGCTAAGTCAAGGATACTTAGGCTAAAAAATAAATGTAGATGTTAGGATTATATTCCAACACCCCCCCTTCATCCTAACTCACTTATCTAAACTGAGTCCCAGCCAAGATGCCATGTTAGGTACTCAGGTACAATAAATAAAAGATCCTCATAAAATGAAGAAAGAGGGAAAACCTCATGGGAACCCCCCCGCCCCCAAAAGAGGAAAAAAGGGCTAAGTGGCCAGAAGGGCCTACTCAGCTGTCTCCACCACTCCAAGCATAGCTCTCAGTTCTGAAAATTTCTTTTCAGTGAAAGACTTGGTGAAGATGTTTGCAACCTGCTGCTCAGTGGGGCAGTACTGCAATGATATGACTCGGTCACGGATCAGCTCGCGGATGTAATGCATGTGAATCTCGATGTGCTTGGTCCTCTGCCTCTGAACTGGATCAATCGATATCTGAATGGACCCCTGATTGTCACAAAATATGATAGTCAGAAGCACTGTTGATAATATCGGCGATATATCGGCGATATTCGGAAATATCGCGATATTTTCGGCAAAACGATATATCGCCGAGAAAATATCGCGATATTTTCTGTTTTGAAAATATCGGCAAATATCGGCAAATATCGGCAAATATCGGAAAATATCGGCAAAATATCGCGATATTTTGAAAATATCGGCTATATTTAAAAATTTGAAAAAATTATTTTTTATGCTTGCCGATATTTGCCGATATTTTGCCGATATTTTTGCCGATATTGCCGATAAGATATTTTCTGGACCCTCGCCGATATTTTCCCGATACCGATATTATCAACACTGGTCAGAAGTGGATGCTGAATACCAAACTCGGAGAGAAGCCCCTGCAACCAAACAGCCTGTGTAGCTGCATTCACTACACCTCTATACTCTGCCTCGGCTGTAGATAAAGCAATCGTGGATTACTTCTTGCTAGACCAGCAAAAAGGCCCTGAACCAAAGCTGAAAACATAACCAGAGGTGGACTTGCGTCTGTACCATCGCCAACCCAATCAGAATATGTGTACCCAATCAGTGAAAGTGGGCAATCTGCAACATAAAAGATACCAAAACTGGAAGTACCTTTCACATATCTAAGGATTCTCTTTGCAGCTTTCTAGTGAAGCTCATGGGGCTCCTGCATATATCTGGAACAAACTCCTACTGCAAAAGATATATCAGGTCGGGTGTGAGTAAGATACAACAAACTCCCAACCAACTGTCAATACAGTGTACTGTCCACCAAAGGTGTAGTACCCGCATCCTCAAATCTGATCCCCAAAAGAAAGGGAGATGTTGTTGGCTTGCATTCTATCATCTGAAAGCAGACAAGTAGATCTGATGCATACTTAGACTATGCCATCTTGATCCCTGAAGTAGACTGAGAAACTTCAAGACCAAGAAAGTAGTGCAACAATCCCAAATCTGTCATGGAAAATCGATCGTGCAATGCTGATTTTGCCGAATCAATAGTTGAGGTAAGGTTCCCTGTCATCAGTAAATCATCTACATAAAGTACTATCAGCAAAAGGGAATCATCATGTTGCAACAAATAAACATTCGGATCAGATTTGCATCGAATGAATCCAATGGAAAGCAGGAAAGAATCCATCTTTGCATACCAGGCTCTGGGAGCCTGTTTTAGGCCATACAAATATTTCTTTAATCTACAAATGAGGGAAGAGTTCTGAATGTATCCCTGTGGCTGCTCCATATATATCTCCTCCTTGAGATCTCCATGAAGAAATGTACTCTTCACATCCATGTGATGAACTTCCCATCTACAAGAAGCAACAATGGCTAAAACTAGTCGAATGGAGTCCATTTTTGCAACAGGTGCAAATGTCTCTATGTAGTCTATGCCATGTACCTGTGAGTATCCTTTTGCAACAAGTTGAGCTTTGTACTTGCTGATCTCACCATCTGCAGCAATCTTTGTTCGATAGATCCATCGACATCGAACAAGCTTTCTTCCTTTCAGAAGTGGAACCAAGTCCCATGTGTTGTTTTCCATGAGAGCAGAGTACTCTTCATCCATGGCAGCCTCCCAAAGTGGGTTTCCAGCAGCCTCAGAGTGTGACTGTGGATCTGAACCAAGTGTCATATAGCAATGTATGGGAAGCAATGGTTCGGTGGCAGCCAGGGCTTGAGGAGCCCCAAAAAACTGTGATCTAGTCCTTCTCGCATCTGCAAGATCACCGACTAGTTCACCCGCATCTTGCAGGGTTTTCTCTGCCCAAGTTGGCAGCTGAGTTGGAGCAGCCATGACCTGCTCCTCATCCTCTGAATCAGACCCAAGAGGCTTCTCTGATGGCTGCTCTGAAGTGCTTGAAGAAGTTTCAGACTCCTCATCAGTGGCAACAAGCAATTCCTCGTCAAGGTTAGCTGAAAAAACATGCAGTGATTCTTCTTCAAACTTCACACTTCGAGCTACAAGGAACTTTTCAATGTGAGAGTCCAGCAATCTATATCCTTTGACACTGTCAAGATATCCAACAAAGATACATTCAACACTTTGAGGCTCCAAAGCCTTCCTCTTATCTGTCGGAATGTGAGCCCATGCTCATGAACCAAAAATGCGAAAGTGCGACACTTTCGGTTTCTTACCGGTCCAACATTCAAATGGAGTGGTGCCTTTGAGTGCTTTGTGAGGAATGCGGTTCTAAATGTATGTTGCACAATTAATAGCTTCAGCCCATAGCTTAGGAGCTAATGATTTGGACTGTAGCATACATTTGCCATCTCTTTTAACGACCGGTTTTTCCTCTCCGCGACACCATTTTGTTGTGGTGTATATGGCACTGTGTTGTAGCTATATACCTGCATCAATACAAAGTTGTTGCACATCTTTGTTGACATACTCCCCCCCATTATCAGTACGGAGTATCTTAATCTTACACCCAGACTCATTCTCAGCAAGTGCTTTAAATTCTATAAGGCATTCAAATACTTCCGATTTTAATTTCAGAAAAAATACCCAAGTAAAGCGAGAGAAATCATTTATGAAGGTGAGTACATATCGAGCCTTACTGATTGAAGGCTGCGGGAATGGGCCCGTGATGTCACTGTGAATCAGCCCAAGAGGTGAAGAAGCTCTCTATGCCTTCCCTTTGTCAAACTTTTGCTCTGGATGCTTGCCAAGAATGCATCCTTGACATACACCGCTTGTGAATTTAATAGCGGGCAATCCTTCTACCATGTTTTCCTTGCTGAGTTGATGCAAGTACTTATAGTTTAGATGGCCAAATCTTTCATGCCATAACCTGCTGATATCATTAGATTGTGACAGAAATACAGTGCTAATAGATTTAGGAACAAAGTGGGAGAAGAAATACAAACGAGAACCGTGATCTGCAATTCCATGTGCAAGTTGTGAGCCCGTGGAAATGTCGGTAATCACTGCAGAGTCCGGAGTGAACTCCACCTTCCTTCCAGAGCCGGAATGAGTGATCTGATATATCGAGAGAAGATTTACGGACAACGAGGGAACATGAAGCACATTTGTGAAGCAGCCCCCTTCAAGGTCTACAATTCCTTCTCCGCACACCTTTGCGGGTGTGGCATCTCCCAAGTAAATTGGGGATCTGGTGCTTTCTTTGATGGAGGAAAATTCATCTTTTGATGCAGCCATATGGTTCGATGCACCTAAATCAAGGATCCAAGCTGATGGAGTGGATGTGACAACCATTAAAGCATGACCATCTCGTTCTCTCCCTCTCCCATCTCTCGTTCTGTTATCATCCTTCTTCTTTGCATTCTTGGGCACGATGAGATTGTGTTGCTGCAATTGCTTAGCCATCTCATCGATTGTTTTCCTCATGCAATTTTCTTCAGGATGAAAACCTTTGGAACAATAGCTGCAAAGTGTTCTTTCCTTCTTCTTCTTACCCTTAGGCAAAGAAGAGCTCTCTGAAGATTGTACGGGTCTCTCCTTCTTCAATTCATTAAATTTACCCTTCCCTTTTTGCTTGTCTCTTCCACTACTCTTTGGAGCATCAGTAGCCGCAAGTGCTTGGTTCTTTGAACACTTGATGGCACCCATTTGGACTAACTTAGCTTGCTCTTGAGTCAATGCTGCAATGAAGTCATTCAATGGAGGCATTTTCCATTTTTTCTAGGTCAATTTAGATGCTTGAAAAGACGATACAAATACGGAATATTCAGGGCCTAATTTCGAGAGTCTCGAAAGGATGAGTTGATCTTCCTCTTTCTTGACTCCACATGCATCAAGTTCAACGAGGAGGGATTTAAACTTGGTGAAGCATTCTTGCAGGTTGCTGAAATGAGTTGGACTGAGGTATATGAGTTCATTCTCCAGTTGATGCACTCTCATTTCATCTTGCTTGCCGAATAGTCCTTCCAATGTGGTCCAAACCGCATCGGGAGTAGTGGCTCCGCTGACATGAAAGAGGAGTTCTCTGGAAATTGATAGGCATATCAGCCCAATTGCTTCATCTAATTTATTGAAATACTTGATCTTCTCCGTTGCAGAAGTCGGTTCAGTCTCTGTTCCCATTGTTACCCTGTAAAGCCCTTTGCTTCGGAGGAGCAGAGTGATTTCTGTCTTCCATTCGAAGTAATCGAAAGGATTTAGAATGACTTTTGTGGGCTAAGAGAGATGATCCATTGCTGCTTATTGCGCCTCCTGATGATCTATACATGCAAATAAAACCGTGTACAATCCACTAGATTCGAACTAGCTCTGATACCATGTCGAATTCCTGTAGAAACTCCGATAGATCTAGAATTCTAGTTAAATTAAACAAAAGTAATTTGTTGATATTCAAGAGAGGAGAGAAAGAATTTGCTCCATAAAATCAATGTATTAAGTTAATGAACAATAGTAATACATGAGCAACCAAACCTCTAATCCCAAGGGGAGGTGGTTATATAGAAATTGTCGAATCTAGAAACTAGGAAAAAACTAGTAAAAAACTAGAAAAGGCTAAGAAAAGCTAAAGGGAGGCCTAAAATAGCAACAATGACTCAAGACAAGCTATGCCAACTATCAGCCACGAAGAAAGCATGAGGAGGGGCGCATTTCCCAAGGAAGGCAACTTTAAAAAATGTAAAATGGTCTGGGGGACCAAATCCCTTGATTTAAGGGGGAATCTTCATGTGGGGCACCAATCCTAAAATAACTCAAGTGGATGAGGTGTGGTTAGGTGTGAACATGCACTTAGATGTCTAAATGGTTTAGAAAAGTGGTTGGACCAATATTTCCATAATATTAAGCCTTTAAAGGAAAAAAACAAGGGAAAGTTGGTCCACCGAGCTAGTTTACCAAAAACCAAGTGTGAACATGATTTTTAGTGCATGTCGCTAAGTCAAGGATACTTAGGCTAAAAAATAAATGTAGATGTTAGGATTATATTCCAACATCACCTCCTCCTCAGTCAAGCCTGTCGTTGATGCCCTCCTCTTCCTCCACCCTGCAACTCTCCCTCTAAAATTGATCTCCTTTTCTTGAGAATCGATTTTCCTTGAGATACTAAGTATCTGTCGGTGTGTCTCCAAATGATCCTCAAGTCTTCTCTTATACTTTTCCTGTTGATGAATCAACGACTGAGATTAAGTCTCTAATCAACGGCTAAGATTAAAACAGAGTTGATCCTCGTCTCTTAAAAGCTTCTCACCCTTATCTTTATTAATGCCCATTAATATTTTTATTTTCCTAAGTTTAGACTTAGGAACCCATTAAAAATATTAATTATTTTAATAACTTCTCATCCAGGTGGAATTTCTCAAAACGATTTCTGGGTCTTGGAGATCTCATGTGCTTTAGCCTCTCCACCAATTTTCATGTCTAGAGCACATCCGATGCTACCAAAAATCAACACTCCCTCTTAGCAAGGAATGTGCTGTAGCAATGCTTCACCATAGAAACATCACACTGATCTTCTGCATCAGTACCTGTGTTGATGCTTGGCCAGCTGCCTCACATCCCTTGCACTGTTGCTTCCTATATTGTTGCCACTGCCACTGCCACATTTGTATTGTAGCTCCCTCTCAACATGTTGCATCATGTTGCCCATAGCCCTGCCACTGCTAACTGTTGCACTGCAACTCCCAACACATCCATTTCTGCTACTGAAATGGATTCTTCACCAACCCCATCTTTTCTCTGAAATAAACAAACTTTGTTCTTCCTAGAGCCTTGATGAGGATGTTTGCTACCTATTCTCCTGTAGGAGTATACCTCAAATGTACTGCTCCTCGTTGGACACGGTCTCTGACATAGTGACACCTAATATCAATGTGATTCAAGCAATCATGAAATACTGGATTCTTAGAGAGCTTCATGCAACTCTGATTATCACACAAGATCCTAGTCGCTTCCATCCTTCTCCTAAATAGATTCACAAGCATTTTCCTAAGCCATATGGCTTCGCACGAAGCTATGCTAGCTGCCATATATTCTTCTTCAGCTGAGCTCAGAGCCACGGATTTTTGTTTCTTCCTACACCAAAGGTCATTCCTGATCCAATGTTGAAACAGTACCCAGTTGTACTTTTCCGATCTACTGAACTTCCAACCCAATCTGCATCAATGAACCCACTCAACCTGATGTCATTGCCTTGGGTGTACAATAGTCCATGCTCAATTGTTCCTTGTATATACCTAAGAACATGTTTGGCTGTTGCCCGGTGCGCCCTCTTGGGTTCCACCATGAACTGACTGAGGGTGTTGACAATGTAACAAATGTCTGGCCTGGTATTGACCAAATACATCAGGGACCCTATAAGTTGCCTGTACAAGGTGGGATCAACGTCTTTATCTTTTGATGCATCAATCTTCTTCCAGTTGGTGATCATTGGAGTAGCCATAGGCCTACAGTCCTGCATCTTGAATCTCTTCAAGATCTTTGTAGCATATCTCCCTTGTCCAAGGAAGGTCTCACCCTTCTGATGCCAAACTTCCAAATGGAAATAATGCATTTGTCCCAAATCCTTCATGTCGAATTCTGTGGGTAGGTTCTTCTTGCAGTCTTTGATGAGCCTGGATGATCTTGTCAGGAAAAGATCATCCAGATATAACACTAGGATTAGAGGCTCATTCTCTGCGACAAGATAGTAGAGATTAGGGTCTGCGTCACTATTGACAAACCCCATCTTCTGCAAGTAGATATCAATTCGACCGTACCATGCTCTAGGTGCCTGTTTAAGCCCATACAAGGCTTTCTTTAATCTGCATACGTGAGATTACTTCTCATGTATCTCAAAACCCTTTGGTTGTTCAATGTAACTTCCTCTTCTATCACCCCGTTCAAGAATGTCTTCTTGACATCCATCTGATGAATCTCCCACCCCATATGTGCTGCAAGAGATATCACGGTTCTAATTGAAGTATACCTGGTTACTGGGGCAAAGGTTTCTTCATAGTCTATCCCTTCCTTCTGAGCATATCCCTTGGCCACAAAGCTGGCTTTGTATTTCTCCACACTGTCATCTGTAGCATATTTAACCTTGTAGATCCATCTCGAACCTACCACTGACCTATCCTGAGGCCTAGGTACCACTTCCCAGACATCATTGACCATTATAGAGTTGTACTCCTCCACCATAGCCTCTACCCATACTTGAGGTTGAACGGCCTCCTGAAAACTAAAAGGTTCCCCAGCCTGAGCTACTAAGGCCTGGTATCTATCTGGTTCTCTTCACTCCCTTTTATTATTCCTGGGTGCACCAATGAAGTCCTCTGCATCCCATACAATCTATCGGAGTTCCCGGCTCGTTCTTCCACTGGTAGTGGGCACATCTATCAGATCTTCCTCTTCCTGAGATTCCTCCTGTTCTCAAGCTTTGTCTTCAAGAGAATTTTTGGTACTAGCTTCTGGTTGGACCAAGGCTCGTCTTTCGACTGCTCCTCGGAAGACATTTCTCGAGATTTCCTAAAAGCTCTGTCCTCCATGAACTTTACATCCCACCGAACTACTACCTTCCTACTCCCTGGAAGATAGATTCGATATACCTTAGCATTCTCACTATATCCCACAAGATATCCTTTCTCAGTAGTTTGATCTAATTTCTTTCTCTTTTCCTCGGGTATATGGCAATATGCCAAACTCCCAAATATCCTGAAATGACTGACTTCAGGTGTCTTCCCGGTGAAGACCCTTTCCGGAGTGATTTTGCCCAATGCCCTGTGTGGAGTCCTGTTCTGTACATAAATTGTCGTGCTGCATGCTTCTGCCCACAGGAATTTGGGCATATCTTGATCATAGAACATTGCCCTAGCTGCTTCCACAATAGTCCTGTTTTTCCTTTCTGCTACCCCATTCTGCTCCGAATTGTAGGGAGTTGTCCACTCTCTTCTGATGCCTTAGTGCAAAAATCAATGAAGTCCTTGTCAACATACTCTCCACCATTTTCTGAGCGCAACACTTTTATCTTCTTTCCTGTCAAATTCTCCACTAGAGCCTTGAACTCTTTGAATCGACCAAAAACCTCATCCTTGGTTTTCAGAAAGTAGATCCAAGTCTTTCTGGAATGGTCATCGATGAAGGTGACGAAGTATTCGGCACCACTAAGAGCTTTTGTGGACATTGGTCCGCAAATATCTGAGTGTATCAATCCTAGCACACTCTTAGCTCTATTGTTACTTCTGGAAAACGCTACTTTGGCATACTTGCCCAGAGCGCACCCTCTGCATACATCATCTCGTTCGGTACTTAGTTCTGGAACTCCTGATACTGTTTTCCTAATAATTCTCAGAGCTCCATGGTGTAAGTGTCCCATCCTCCTGTGCCATAGTTCATTCAAATCTTTGTCTCCATTGTTGCCTATTAGTGCCATTGGTGATTCTAACTGTAATGTGTAAAATCTGTTACTTTTTATTCCAATCTGGTCCTTCCTTTTCCAACTTGGGTGTTTGACATATACTTTCTCCTTAATGAAGAAAACATCATAACCCTTGTTTTGAAGTTGAGATACAAAGAGTAAGTTCATCCCCAATCCTGGCACATGCAACACATTGGTTGCCTGAAGCCTCTTTCTTGCTTCGGTTTAAAAGACTACAGTACCTCTTCCTACTGGGGTACACTTTGTCTTATTTCCCATGGTGATCTAAAGATTCATTCTTTCTTCCTGATAATCTGAAAAACATTCTCGAATTCCTGTCATATGCCCGGAAGCTCCACTATCTATGTAGGCAGAGCTTGCTAGGCAAGCGACTTCTTCTTCCGATCTGGAAGCTAACATAGAAAAATCGTGACTCATGGCCCTTGTGCATTCTTCTGGAAATCTGCACGAGTCCCGTTGAGTTGATGTCTCTGCATCATGCTCTTGACCCATAGTCGATTTTTCTCTCCTGTTGTCGGATCTCTGCTCTGATACCATGTGAAAATTTCTAAACTGAAATTCTACTACAGCAACTAATTTATTTTACCTACTTATTCTTCACAATAAGTTATTTACAAAATCCCTTCAGCAAATATTAAAATAAATTCTACTGCAGTTATCACATAATTACACAGAGAAAAATACATGCACAAAAACCAATCACATCAACACAATTGTTTTTGGACAACTGTCCCCGAAAAAACCCAATGAGGGAAAACCGATGCAGCGGATGAGGATTTTGTTAATCTTCAGCAGCAATCACTTTTACAAGGAATGATTTTACAGAGAAACTGAAATAAATACCAGAGACTTTCCCTTCGAATTTTCTGGCACTTTGGAGACCCTTCTCCCACTCCTGCATCACCTCTGCGTCACTCTGTGTAGCTCAACGTGGCTCTAAGTGGCTTTGCGTCCCTCTACGTCAACCTGCGTGAGGGCTACGTCTCTCCTCTGGACTGCGTCTCTCTCTGCGTTGTCTCTCACTGTCCCTGTGTCACCTCCTCCTCAAACACAGCCTGTTACTGATGCCCTCCTCTTCCTCCACCCTGCAACTCTCCCTCTGAAATCGATCTCCTTTTCTTGAGAATCGATTTTCCTTGAAATATTGAGTATCTGTCGGTGTGTCTCCAAATGATCCTCAAGTCTTCTCTTATACTTTTCCTATTAATGAATCAACGCCCGAGATTAAGTCTTTAATCAACGACTAAGATTAAAACAGACTTGATCCTTGTCTCTTAGAAGCTTCTCACCCTTATCTTTATTAATGCCCATTAATATTTTTATTTTCCTAAGTTTAGACTTAGGAACCCATTAAAAATATTAATTATTGTAATAACTTCTCATCCGAGTGGAATTTCTCAAAACGATTTCTGGGTCTTGGAGATCTCATGTGCCTTTTTCATGGCTAGAGCACATCCAATGCTACCAAAAATCAAACATTACTGGCATCATTTACATTACAAATTTGCATAATAGTTTTACAATGACATAATAATCGCTGGCTAATGATTCTGTATTTGAAAAAAATTCTTCAAGCTACCAAATCCTGCTTGCTTGGAATGCTGAAAAATGGGTGCAACAGTTCCCAGATCAGCTAGACAGAGAACAAGAAGATTCTGCCTAGGGCTGCCTGGTGGGCAGCTAAGATTCGCTGAAGGGTTTGGCCCTAAGTTGTACGAAGCGCCAAAACGTTTCAGAGTTTCTGAAATGAGTACGTTTTGAAATGTCACCTCCCAAAAATGGAAACGTCGATTGAAACGTCATATATATATATATATATATATAGGAATAGCACATTATCTTGCAAGAAGAAAGGAATAAGACCCATAGATGACAATTTAGAAGGAAAACCAAGTCTATATTAAGTTATTAACTCTCATAGATAATTACATGATGGTCGAGTTTTGGTAGAGTTTCGGCCGAGTTTTAGAGTTTCGGGTATGGGTACGTTCCGAAACGACCCGAAACGCCAGGTTCCTATAAGTTTCAAGGAACATAGGTTTGGCCTAAAGGAGCAGGCTAGAATTGATAAGGAAGTCTGTAGCAGCGTAGGAAGGCAGCTATTGCAAGGACAGCAGCTGATACTGAGGTCAGTGGGCTAAAGGAACAGCCCAGGTAAGTAAGTATCTTGTTGATTGTGATTTATAGGCAAAGGACAGCTGATTGTATTTATATTTGAGCAGATGAGGACCTGATGAACTAGGCCTCATCCCTAGGGTTTCAGACAAAGGACAGCCTCTGTATATTAGCATTTGTTCAGGGTTTTCTGAAGGGCCATGATCCCTGGTATGGGAGCCATATGATTTTCTTTTTGATGGACTGATAAGAAAAGTTTTGGGTCATATATCTTGTGTACTTTGTTGATTTCACTGCTGATATTTGCCGCTGTGCAAAGTTGTTCATTGTTGAGCACTGCTAGTGTGTTTATGTGCTAATCTAGTCATAGACCAAACCTAGAGTGCAAGGGAATTTCAACATGAGACAGGAAGAAAATAATTCATGAAGCTATAGCTGGTTCCTAAAAATATATACGAAATTTATGTTTTTTCCCTTTTAAATGCTAATTCTGCAAATTATAATTGAATAACTGTTTTATAAAGCTGAAGCTGGCTGACAGATTGAACTTCTTCTCTGAAGTTGTTGCTTCCAAACCAATGAGACAAAAACAAATATTTTTTTCCTTTTTACAGAAGTTGGGGATGCAGAGGAGCAGAAGATACAGGATTTGAAATACTAACTATGGAAAGATCGATTTAACTCTCTCAATGTCAAGAGAACCCTGAGTGGAACGAGGAACACCCAGCTTTAGCTTCAATTTCATCTGATCAGTATTGACTCCTGGAATGGCACCTGCAATTCAGAAGATATTACAATGGTTAAAACAAATTGTCTTCTCTAGATAAAAATATATCTGTTTTGACACACCAATATCATGAGATAATGCATAAAAGGAATCCACTTTGAAGAAAGTGATGTTCACTAAGCTTCAGAAGAAGATGTTAAGGTCTTAAAAAAAATATTCAGATCTATGGCACCATGAGGTGTCGTGGTAAGTAAATCATTATGCATTATTTCTCAACACAGATTCCTTGTTTCTTTATAACTAGATTTATTGGTATCGGTGCACTATTAAAAATACAATGAACAGCTCTTGCCACACTCTAAATGGTGTGATAGTAGCTTTTAAGAATGCAATGTGTCAAATATCCTGAAAGCATATCAGATTTTAATATAGGAATAGATTTGTTTAATAAATGTCTTAAATGAAGATAATCTCATGCTTTTTGAATACAGTCCCTTCCAAAATGAATGAACTTTCGTATGTTATGAATCCATTGCCTTCTAGAGATCTTATTTCTGCCCCGACCCTTCTGAAAATTGAAACAAAACAGGTCACTTGCTAGAGATGCCCAATTGAAAGAGTAGATTATCGACAGACCTTATACACATTGAAAACAAGGTATTAACACTCAACTTGCAGAACCAGAGAGCATTAGTACTTGCCTAGGATTTAAATGTACGTTCTGTCACATGTTAAATACAGATATTCCCAAACTTCTTTTGTAAGCCCAATAGGCAATACGGACTTATTTAAGGTGTCTGGTCATAATCACGCTGCACGACAAAATTATAAAATAAATGTCCGGAGTCATGTTTGAATACACAATACTATGGCGGCTATAAACTATTCCTCTAAGGCTACAGCCACTAACTATTCTTCGTATGAAAGTTATATATTGTATGAAAGGCATCTGCTGGAAAACCAAGACACTGCCACAAGAACAGCTCATGAATGGGAGCCAATCCTACAAGGCAGCAAATTTATATAGAAGTCAGCCAAAAGCTTCTAAAACAAAACATTGGCTATGAACTATCCTGAGCTCATTAATGGAAGGTATCTCATTTATTGTCATCCCATTGACTTGACTACCTTCTGGAGATTGGTAGTATCAGAATATCACAATTTTTGGCTGAGTACAGAGTGGCTGATCCCATTTTGGAAAGAGAACAGAGGTTTCTTTGTAACTTCTGGTAGATTTTAAATTTTCAATTACTACCACTCTGTGTTTTGCATAATTTCATTACAAGAAATGCCAATGTCCTTGGGAAAATCTTCTGTTCTCTGTGGACAGACATTTGGAATCATAACTGTTGAGCTGCGAGCATGTGTTATATTCTTTGCATGACTAGCCTCACGTGCAATTTGTATGCACCGGGCACAGTGGGGAGTCATGAGTGGGTAGTAGAGAGGGGCTCTTGTAGCCGTGTTCCCTCCACGCTACCTCAGGGTTTGGGGGCAAAGCCCCCAAAAAAAAATATTTCTGACAGTTTCTAGTGTTTGTTTTTGGTGTTTTTCATCACACAGTTTTTCAGCCCATGGTTCTTTAATTCTGGTTAAGGAATTGAGGTTGTCATCTAATCCGAGTCAATGAATTAGGGTTTTGGATGCCACAAGATCCCATATATTGTATTGTAAATGATGAAGTTATTTATGATAAGAGCTAGACATGTGATGCCCAAAGGGTTTGGATAAAATGGTGGAAAGTGAGGAGTTTTTCACCATTGGGCAGGGTTCAATTCCCATGAGGTCTTGACCTAAATCCTGGGGTCACCTTCAGGTAGTGTTCAAACATGTGGTTGCACCTAGAGAGATTATGTTAAATGATTTTGTGACCTATGCACACCTCATTGGATCAAAGCCCACCCCCATGTCCTTCAAGTTTTAACTCAAAGGGGTTGGACCCAATGGTGGAAAGCAAGGAGTTTTTCACCATTGGGCAAGGTTCAATTCCCGTGAGGGCTTAGTGTTAAGTACACACTTATACTAAGAGGAGGGGTGAATCAGTATAAGACAATTTTTACTTATTCAAACATTCATGAACCATAAAAAAACAATCACATATGAGATATATCAATTGCAGAACATGGAATACAAGATTTATGTGGAAACCACAAAACTTATTTTTATAAATCTTTGTAAACATCAACCTATTGTTATCAATATTTGTAGGCACCAACCTACTAGAGACACCAATCCCCATTGTTGTAAATAATCATAGGCACCAACCTACTGGAGACACCTATCCCCACTGCTGCAAATATTCATAAGCACCAACCTACTTCAACCTTCACCAGGTTTGCTCCCTGCTTCTGCCTTCACCAAGTCTGCTTCTCCCAAAACTTGTTTTTAGCCACTTCCTAAGAATGAACTTGTACAACATGCCACATATCCGATTTTGCATATCTGATTCTAAAATTTTTACCCAAGGCACTTCTATATGTCTCCTCGGATCTCTGAAAATCTCACAATCTAAAAAGTCTCAGAATAGGAGTTACAACAAAAATTCAAAGCTAACCTATTTGAAAGTTATTTCATAATCATTGAAATTTCAAAAACCCTAACTTCCACAAGGCATATCTCTGAAAGTATAGTGAACCAAAGTCTGATATTTTTACCACAAGTACCTAGTGATATTGCCTCTGTCTCCTCAATATTTGACAGTCTGAAACTTCTCATAAAGTAAGTTATAGAAAAAATGTCAAGTTTTGAAGAGGTTTTTAGGACAATTCAAAAACCCTAACTTATACAGGGCATATCTCTAAAATTATAGTGAATCAGAATCTGAAATTTTCACCATAGGTACCTTGAGATCTCAACTTTGTCTAGTCAATATTTCAAATGTGCTCCAAACAGTTCGGTCAAACAATCAAAGAACTCAGCCTCCTCAGCTTAGTCAAACATGGTCAAAACAGTCCCAAAAACTACCTCTGAAATTGGTCAAAATCAAAGTCAATGTTGTGGTCAAAGGCTGCCTCAAGTCTGTGGTCAAATGTAGTCAAAGTGCCCAGAAAAACTCGTACTCCTCTCTTGAATTTGGCCTCCAAAACAGATCTAAAATCCCAAGTCAAAAAAAGTCAAACCATGCCCAAAACCCAAAAGTCAACATTGGTCAAAGGCCAAAAACAAAAATTCAATTCAGTCAACAGATTCTCTCTCTCCTCTTCGCATGTGTGAGCTCAAACCTGCAATTTTCAAAAGTAGTCGAACCAATAGAAGATCAATGGATGAATGATGAGATGCCCCCAAGTGATGTGACATGTGGTCTATTTATGTGTCCTTGGAGGTTGAATTTCTAGTGATGTGAGTTTCACATTAAAAATAATATTTTTTCTTGTGCAAATTAAATTCTTCGAAGGGCTAGTAGGGTCCCCAGAGGATGAGGAGAGCCTCCCAAAGGAGGGAATTTTTCCCTAAGCTGCCAAATTTCAACACTGGGCTATTTTTTTGCATTCTATGGGTTAATAGTTTTCCAACAATGGTTCGTTCTCGCAAAACAAAGTTCATATGCGGAAGTTATATTCCTAGCAAGGTAACTATGCAAATATTACCTGCAGGGCCAAGTGGCAACCATGTTAGCTCACCATAATCAAAATAAAGGGAGCTAATAATGCGTGGGAATCCACCACAGATTTCTAGAAACATCAAGGCTTCAAGAGTTTTCAAAACCCTAAAGAGAAGAAATAATTGAAGCTCGGAAAAGAGAACTATACTAACCAATTTTCTTGGCACATATTTTAAATGGAAGCAAAGGTTGAGATCAAACCAGATGAAAGAGAGGTAGACACACTTAAATTGGATCACTAGTTGCAAAAAGTGTCATATGGATCATAATTCAAACTCATATAATCACAAGTTTCACTCGAATCAACCTCAAAAGGGTTTTTTTAAATAAAACAAGTCAAATTCAGGGTTGATCGAGTTTGGCTCAATCATTGTGGGCTTAAATCATGATCCCCTAGCTTGGCTTGTGATCTGACTTGAGATCTGACTTGTACTCCCCAACCAAAAGCATAAACACCCTTCAAATCATGCTTTTTCTCACTTTTCTCATCTGTTTGACCAAATTTCCTCTCTGCCACAGTGACTACAAGTGACAAACAAACTAAAAGGAGGACAAAGTAACCCATGTAGGCACCCAACAACACTTGTTGGCTATTTGTCGACATAGTTAAACATCTACGGCATTAAAAAAGTGGGTTAGTTTCGAGGTTATACTCAACAAGTCACTGTTATAGGCCTCTTACAAAATCTTTAATCTTTTTCACCCTTGGAGGTACCTCTACACACCATTTTTGTCCTTTATTCATTGTTGTTTGTTATTTAAGGTTTATAACAACTTTTTTAGGATTTTTGGGGGATTTTTTGAGTTATTTAGTTTATTTCTGCTATTATTTTTTCCAAGGGTTTAAAGCCTATAGCCTATCACTGAATTGCTTGACTGGAAAAAATAGCAGCCTTTGCCTTGACCTATAGGCTATCATTTTGATGATCATTATCCCATTTCATAACAATAATTAGTGGAATTTAACCACACAAGAGGCTTCCCAATTTTCACCTAAAGGATATTCTAAGTCAATTGGCTCGAAGTGATATGAATCAAAGGCTAAGCAAGGTACTTCCCAAATCGACAAAGGCACAAATCTCTGTGTGTACGAGCATCGTACCATACATAAGGCCTTAGAAAGGCACTTGACACCTAGGGTTTCAAGATGTAGTTTAATAAAGGAGTGTTTAGGCATACAAGCACAAAGAAAAAGTTTGCAAATGATAAGATAAAAAAAAAAGAGGGCAAACCTTCAATTTAACACCCAAGTCGAAGCCTTACATAAGATTAGGGATTTCTTAGGGTACAAATTGCTTAAGGTTGATGACATCAGCCTGATTAGGGTTGATTCAGCTATGAAAAACGATAGATTTTGAGTGTAAAGGATCATCCAAGGTGAATTCAAGCTTCTAAAGCCTCAACGTCCATCAATTAAGAGCCCTAGTTGAATTCATCCCTACGCCCTAGCCTTAGCAACTTGCCTTAAAGGACTTAGAAACATAGATCCGAAGGAAAAAGATAAAGTTTTAAGATTTTTGACCACCACAAGGATTCCCAATGCCTTTCCCTACTTGGGTGATGGAGTCTTTAGGGCTAAATTTAATATAAATCAAATATATGCTTGGAGTAAGGGGGAAACCCCTAGTTTTCGCTTAACAAACCCTGGCTATTTATTTATGAGGGGAGAAATTAAGTAGAAGAAAGCTCTCTAGGAGGTCCTCTATGGCATTCAAGGAAAATAAATTTAACATGCAATGATCAAGCAAGATTTTCCAATAAAGATATGCATTTAGACATGGAACAAGAGAAAAACCCTAGCATACATTCATTACATGAAAAACCATTAAAAATCTGCAATTCAACTTACAATTTTTCCAAGAAAAAGCCTTCTTTCAATCCCAAAAATACATCTACAAGACATAAATTATTCTCTAATAGCACTAGCTACAAAAAGATCACATCTCCACAAGTAGCGAGTTACAACAAGGCTAAGTCGAGCTCTCTAAAGGAGGTCAAAATCCACAAGTGATGATGAGAAAATAGAATGAAGTGATCCTCCTTTTATATGAGGTCCATCACATCCATTAATTCACCTAAAGCCCTTATAACAAATTTGAATTTTAGTACACGTGAAGCAAATGGGTTACACGTTGTCAGGACCCTGCGTTGGCATCACTAACCCAAGGCGAGTCCAGCGCCCAACTAGGCGCCCATGAGTCGCATCAATGTGTTGGAGTTGAGTTGGTGTATGGCAGCAAGAGATCACGGGATGGAGAGATCTTTCCCGTATGAAGTCATGAGCCTTAACGAAAGTTCATGTGAAGAAGGTGAAGAGCTCATGCAGTAGGGACGATGGGATATGGATGGTTCTTCCTAGATGTTGGAGTTAGTGGCACTTTGCGATAGTTTGGACTTGGTGAAGAAGTTTGTCGAGTGGAGTTGTCAAGGACGACAACCATTTTGAAGTGGGGGAGGATGTCAGGACCCCGAGTTGGCATCACCACCCCAAGGCGAGTCGAGCACCCAACTAGGCACCCATGAGTCGCATAAATGAGTTGGAGGCCTCTTGCACCCAGGTCAAACTAAGACGATAGGCGTGGAACATGGGCACGACATATTTGCAAGTGTGCGCGCCGACTCAGGCAATGGGCAAAGTAGATGAAACAAAGTGATATACTGGACGTCGCGTTGGGCACACAGCAAGAGACACACGCGCCTTGGGCACACCCGCACAAAGGTGGGGCACCTGGGCATCGATAGTGAAGTTTGCTTAGCGTGCATGAAAGGTGACAGGCAAGCGAGTTCGAGCACATAGGCACAATGGGCGTGTGGAACAGTCGGACATAACGTGCATGGGAAATACATGCGGTAAACGAAACGAAGGCAAAAAGCGTGGTGTGCAACACATAGCATGTGAGCGGAAGCACCTTAAGCGTGCCCGCACGACAGCGAACCGCTCGGGTGCCCGAACGGGCATTGTGTGTTGGACATGCCAGCATGCCCACACGACTTGGCCAGTCGACCCAAAGTATGAAGGTAAGCCCGCCAAGGAAATAACTCAAGCAAGGATGCATATATATAGAAGAGAGGTTGCACAAGCTAAGGCATGAAGTAGAAGTTTGCAAGACAAGTAAGGCACATAATGAAGGGCGCAAAAAACAAAAGTTGCACAAAGAAGACACACAAGTCGCAGAGAGGCACAGTGGGGCTCGCCCAACGAGCCAAGTCAGGCAGTCTTTTGGTTGGATTTCTAGGTTTTTAGCTAAGTGTGCAAGTCATTGGACTACACCAAGTTTCTATGTGGGTCTTGGTTGGTCAAGGTGTTGGCCTTAAGGCAGGGCATAACCTTGTAAATTTGAAGAGTTTTTCACAACATGTTGGTTAAGCCACAGCTAGCTCATCCATTGTAAAATTGTTTTACATTATATTTTGAAGTGAAGTTAATATAAAGGGGAAGAGTTTCTATTTGGGAGTTCCCCCTCCCACTGTACATGTTCATACTTGTTGAAGTGTATTGTTTTATGTTATCATTTATAATTGAAGTTTGTTGTCGTTGTTTTGTTCATTGTACATTGTAAAGAAGTAAATGAATTGTTAATTGAAGAATTTACTAAGTGTTGGAAAGATGAAGTGTTTGGCTATTGTGTTGAAGCAATGTTATCAAAACTGAACCGGAAAACCCTGTGGACTAGGAACTGGTCAAAACCAGTAAAAAAACTAGAGCAAAAAATCGATTTACCAAAAACACATAAAATATTCATATTTTAAAGAAAAACATATATATTCATGTGCATCCATATGAATCCAAACCATGTATACACAAATATGCAAAAGTTCTCATTTATATAGCAAGTAATAGTGCATATAACCAAAATAGCACTTAGTGCAAAACATCGTTGAACCAAAAAACATCAAGAAGCAAGCTCTAAAAGGCCTCTATAGTCAAAAATAACATGATAGTATGATACTACAGTCTACAATACTAAAGCTACAGCATACAAGTACTAATTGTCAATGTCATCATCAGAATCATCATCCTATCATCCTCCTATCGTCATTTGAAGAATAAGTAGCATCCAAGTCTACAATGGGATTACGGCTTGATTCCCCTGGCCCTGAAGATGCTACTAGTGCTTTTGATATATCTATTTCTGCAACCTATGGTGGTGATTCCAAGTCCAACCAAGAAAGGTCTTCATTGTCAGATGCTAGTGCTTGACTCCCCACAACCCATTTTGATGTTGGATCAAAGTCAACCAAGACAATGTTGCTTGATTCAGGGGTTTTGTTCAGCAATTGGTTGCACCTCAATCTAAGGTTGTACTAAACAAAAATCATGTCACTCAACCACTTTTGCTCCAAACGGTTCCTCTTCTTAGTGTGGATACGCTCAAAAACACTCCAATTCCGCTCACATCCTGAAGCACTACATGTTTGGCTCAATATTCGAATTGCCAATTTTGCAATTTAGGGCATTCACTACCAAATTGTTGCCACCAATAGGCTGCAAAAAAGGTGGAAGGCAAAGAAGTATTAGCAAATGAATTGAAAGTTGAAATGAAATTGTTGAATTGGACTCAACAATTGCAAATTGAAATGAGTAATATAATTTTTTGCAAATTTTGACAGTTCTTACCTGGGGATTCTTTGCTCTATTTCTTACAGTGATAGAAATGCCAAAGGTATCGATACTCTCACTGAAATTTAAGAGCTTGTTATGAATCTGATATTGAGTCTTGGAATCTAGGACCATGCGCTCAATGCATTTATACAATCCCCCTAATACCTCCCCATCAAACTCAAAATTTCTAGTGTAATGGTAACTTCAAAGTTCAGAAAACAAAAACATATTCATCAAGTCAACCAATTTCAAATATTTTGTAAAGCTTTTCTAATTAATAATGAATGACAAAAATTAAAAGTTAAAACTTATAAGCATTGAAATCCAAAATTACATACCTTGGATTTAAGTAGTAGTCTGCTGCATGTAAAGGTCTATGGAGTTGTTTGTTCCATCTTTCATCAACTATTCTCCATAGAGGAATGTACTTTGGTCTTTTATCCCCATATGTTGCCTTTATTTGTTCCTTGACCTGATTCATGGCCTCATAAACAAAACCCATGGCAGGTTTATCATTATCCACCATCTATAAAACTCTGACAAGATGCTCACTAAATAGCCAATCTCCTCTGCCTTTGACCAAAATCTTTTGCCAAATACTTGGTCAACCATTTGTTTCCCTTCAACCTTTTTGCTCCACTAAGATGCATTCCATTCATTACATGAAAACATCTTCCTCAAGTTCGATTTTTGTTGAACAAGGGATTAAAACAAAAGAAAATTTGTTGCAAATTGTGTGATGGTTGATCGAACAAGCTCGTTACCCCCAATGTGCTTTCTCAGAAGGTTCAAAACCCATGAGTGGTTGTAGATGTACCTAGTTATGTATTTGGCATCATCCACACACTTCTTCACCCACTCAATTTTGCCAATATCCTCAAGCATGAGGTCCAAACAATGGGTTGCACATGGAGACCACCAAATGGAGGGGTGTTTTTCCTCCAATATCTTTCCAGATGCAACATAGTTAGAGGCATTATCTATGACCACTTGTACAACATTTTCAACCTCTACTTCCATAACTACATCTAAAAGACGAAATATCAATTGTGCATCCTTTGCTTGATCAAATGCATTAATAGATTTGAGAAACATAGTACCTTTTGGACAAGCAATTAAGAAATTTAAAATGGTGCGAGATCTACCATTAGACATAATTGTACATCCAGTTTTGGTCCATGATTGCTTGAACTCTGTAAGGTACTCTTGTATTCTTTGGACCTCATTTTGTAAAAGTAGCCCCCTGATATCTTGAAAGCTAGGACCTTTGAAGCTTGCTCCACATGAAGCTATAGCATCAATCATGGACTAATAATATGCAAAATTAGAAGCAGTAAAAGGTATGTCTGCACCAACTAGCAATGCATTCATATGCAACTTCCTTCTCTATCTTCTTCCATTTAGCATCACGGGTTGTTTGAGAACCAAGGGTGGTTGGGGGTACAAAGGAGTCAATCCCTTTACAGGTTGTCCTCTTCAAGTTCAAAGCACTTGAACTAGGCTCAAAAGTACCCTCTCCAACTCTAGCAAGAAAACTAGAGGAATCTTCAAAACTGGGCATATATTCTTCAAAATCAAGGTCACTAAGAATCGCATCATCCTTTTGACTTTTTCCTATATCTTTTTAATTCTCTTGTTTTTCCCCTTTTCTTTGTTGTAGGCTTCAATTAAACTTAGCATCTCTGCTTTAAGATCGTCAAAAACATTGTCACAAGGTTTTACTTGCCCTCTCCACTGTGCTAGGTGTTTTTTAATTCTATGGATCCCACCACCCTTAGATTTCTTCCCACAATAGTTGCAAACTTGCATCCCTTGTTCACATAAATGGCAGTGAACCCGAGTTGGATCATTCTTGTTTTTGGGGGCCATGACAACTTCTATAGGGAGAAACGAAAATCTACATAGAAAACCCTAAGACTTTTAGAATTCTATGACAATTTTTTTTTAGAAAAATAAAAAGGGAATAGAAGCCACGAAATACCTAGAGAAGATCCATAAATTTTGAGAAGAGAAGAAGCTCTCACAAATCAGAAAATAAACTCTTCAATCAACGCCAAAATCTCCCTCACAAATTTGCCAACGAAATCCCTCAAAACCCTGCAAATTTCAACAATTGTTCATAAAAAAAATAAAAGAAAATAACGACCATAAGAATTTTTGCAAATTAAAGTTCCATCAACTAACCCGACACCCTTGGCGCCCCTGCTACTACTAGGTCAAGCCGACTTGATCAAGCCTCGGCCCTCGGCTCTCAGACATAGCCCCTCCGAAAGCTTCACCGGAGGCGGCCGCCGCTCAACAAGCCTTCTCAGCATTGGTTAAGTCCTTACCTCCTCAGAGAACTCGCCCAGCAATCTCCAAGTTCGTGAAGAAGCTCGACGTTTTGCAGGAAGTTAGCCTGCCCCCAGCTCTACCTCATATGGCCGCCCTTGCTCTAGCAGAACGAGGTCTCATCGAGCAATTCACTGGTCTCTGGCCATCGCCGAAAACAGTTCAAAGATGGGTTGAAAGGAATTGGTCCAATAAAATTCAAGGCAAAATCTCCATCCAATTCTGTGGAAAAGGGTATTTCACCTTTCATTTCGAGACAAGAGAAGACAAAGACTTGATCTTCAGAAATGGGCCCTATTTCATGGACTCCAGAGGTCTATACCTCAATAAATGGACTCCGAACTTCGACCCCAAGTTGGATATTCCGAGTGTTGTCCCGGTCTGGGTTCGGCTTCCTCATCTCCCTCTCCACTGCTGGGGAGATGAATCGGTTCGAGCTATTGGGAACGTTGTGGGAAGATACATTGATCGCAGTGAGCCAAAAGAAAACATGCAAGCATGCGCTCGCATATGCGTAGAAGTAGATCTAGGCAAAGGACTTCCAGAGGCCATCAAGCTCAAGGTGGACGATTGGACCCACATTCAGCAATTGGACTACGAACAGATTCCATTCAAGTGCAAGGTATGTCATGAATATGGCCATTTTGCCAATCGCTACACTAAACTAGTTGATGTAGAGAATGCTTCGCAAGATGAACAATGGGAAACAGTTAAGAAAAAGAAAACAACCCCCATCTCCAAGACACACCCAGAATCCGGCCCATCTATTCGTAATCCCTCCATTCCATCCAACCGTCCCTCTCTAACTCCTCCCTACCCCCACTGGACCACCCCCCTCCCTCATCCTCCAACCCTTTTCATATTCTTTCTCCCCCAAAAGATAATCCCCCCCGTGCCCCAAGCTGATGCCCCTGAACCCCCTCCCCCACTGGTTATCTCCTCCTCCCTCCCACCTGATCCACCCCCATCTACAATCACCAGAAGTAACTCAAAGGAGCATGGTGCAACCTTAGACACTCAAAAGAGGAATGGGCCAGGAAGGAAATCCACTAAGCAGCAGAGAGATGAAAATGCCCAGAAGGATATCGCCATGGGCATCCAGAATCCCATAGAGTCCTATATCTTGGGACAAAATGACAAAGATACAGTAAATAAGGAGCAAGGAGGGCGAGCAACTCTCCATACCCCCCATACCCAATGATGAAAGTCCTCTCCTGGAATAGTAGGGGACTAGGGAACCCCTCCAAAATAATTGCCTTAAAAGATCTGATAAATCAAGAGAAACCTGGAGTTGTTTTAGTCCAAGAAACAAAGCAAGGACAGTAAGAAATGAAAAAAATCATTACACAACAAAAACAGTACAAAGGCAGCATCTACGAATCAAGAGGAGCTTCTGGGGGAATCGCAACGCTTTGGGAACAAAACACTTGGAGCCTTATAGCAGAAACAATCAGTCAACATTGGATAAAGACTGCTCTGGAGAGCACTACAGACAACCAAAGGATAGTCATTTACAATATTTATGCCCCAAACCATTACAGAGACAAAGAGCAATGTTGGGGCACTCTTAAAGAAAATATAGATGAAGAAGAAAATAGTAACATTATTCTTGGGGGAGACTTAAATCTCATTCTGCACTCCAATGAGAAGCGAGGAGGCTATTTCTCTTCTGACCCCTGCAGAACTCAGTTGGAGACTATCATGTAGGACCGCAATCTTATTGATGTAGTTCCAAAAAACCGTAGATACACTTGGAACAATCTCAGGCTGGGCAAAAATAACATCATGGAGCGGTTGGATAGAATTCTGGTGAACGTTACTCTCCTTTCCACCTTCTCTACAGCTTACGCCTCCATTCTTCCCTTCACGGCTTCAGACCACTATCCCACATCTCTTGTTCTCGAAGCCCACTGTCCATTGGGGCCTATCCCCTTTAAATACAGTCCTCTGTGGAATGATAACCCAACAGCCAAAGATATCATTCAAAGCACTTGGCAGCAGCACATAGAAGGATCGTCGGGGTACATCTGGGAAAGCAAAATAAAAAGAGTCAAATACGCCCTAAAAGACTGGGCAAAAAACTACTACACGGAGCCGGAAAAAGAAAAAGAGAGATCAAAGCCAACCTGGAGGATTTCCACAGCACAATTGAAGAGCGCGGACTTCAGCAGGAAGATAAAGACCGTGAAAATGACCTCTATTGTCAGCTATACCGCATCAATAGAGAAGAGGAGCAGAAATGGAGAATCAAGTCTAGACAGCTATGGCTGAAAGGAGAAGATAAAAACTCGGCCTTTTTCCATAAGCAAGCTACAGCTCGAAAAGCTAGGAACAACATTTCCTCTATCATAGACAGAGAAGGCAATCTCCAAACCAACCAAGGCGCTATCAAACAGGCAACTTCAGACCATTATAGAGCACTCCTAACAGAAACTAATGAAGAGGAAGACTACGCAGACCTGCTGCAATACCTTCCCAGTGGGATCAGCAAAGAAATCAATGACAGCTTGAATAAGGAGATAGAAGAAGAAGAAATAAGAGGAGCCATCTGGACTCTCCAACCAGACAAAGCCCCTGGCCCAGATGGCTTCCCAATCTATTTCTACAAAGCTCACTGGGGAATAATAAAAAAAGACCTAATCAAAATGGTGAAATGGACCCAACGTAAAGGTAAAATTGGAGGCTTTACCAATGCCACCCACCTTGCTCTCGTTCCCAAAGAGAATCGCCCCACAACCTTCTCCCGTTTTCGGCCCATTTCTCTTTGCAACTCCTCTTACAAAATCTTTACCAAAATTCTTGCTACTCGACTCAAACCTCTTCTCCCCTCGCTCATCTCTGAAAATCAAGGTGGTTTTCTGGCCAACAGGCAAATCTCTGACTCAATTCTCCTTGTTCAAGAAGCAATTCATTCCAGCCATTCCAGAAAAGAAAAAGGGTTCATTCTGAAATTGGATTTGGCCAATGCCTTCGACAGGGTTAGACACTCCTTCCTAATTGTTGTTCTTAAGAAAATGGGTTTTGCTGCGCCTTTTCTTGACCTCATCAAAGCTTGTATCTCGGGCCCTTGGATCTCTCCCCTTGTTAATGGTAGACCTGGACCTTCCTTTCAATCTTCGAGAGGGCTGAGACAAGGCTGCCCTCTCTCCCCATACCTGTTTATCTTGATGGCTGAATCCTTCAGTAAAGCTTTAGATCACAAGTGGCGAATTGGTCTCATTACCGACATAAAATTTGAGAATGGAGTCAAAAACATAAACCATTCTCAATTTGCCGATGATACTCTGTTAATAGGAGGAGCTTCTGTCACAATAGCCCGTCATTTCAAAGCTCTCCTGGACAAATATATGAACTACTCAGGAGGCATGATCAACCATCTCAAAAGTTGTATCTATGGTTGGAATGCAACAGCTCAAACCCTCCATAATATAGCCAACATATTTGGTGTCCCCTGCAAACTAGATTGGGAGCACTTCACTTACCTGGGCATGCCTGTGAGTATAGGCCCCTTAAAAGCTGAAGTTTGGGACATAATCATAGATAAAACGAAGAGGAAAGTGCAGCAGTGGGGTTCTACATGGCTCAATCCGGTTGGCCACCTTGTTCTCCTAAAATTAGGCCTCTCTTCTCTCCCCCTTTACCAATTCACACTAATGCAAGCTCCTGCCATTTTTCACAATAAAATGGAAATTATTCTCCACCATTTCCTCTGGCAAGGGGGAAAAAATGAGAAAAAGAAGTTCAACCTTGTTAGTTGGTGTTAGGATATTCCGACACATAGGATATAGTTAAGTTCAACTTGGTCTAGTATAGAGTTAGGTTAGAGTTAGGTAAAGTGTGTTTCTTTACCGTTGTACATTTTGTAACTTACAATCCGACGGTCACGATATGTAGTGATCCGACGGTTCACTCTCACCTCGGTATTACCGACACTTGATCCGTGGCTTGACACCCGATTGGTCCATGAGTTCTATTTAAAGCGCATGGAGGGTCATTGTTCGGGTAATCCGTGCATAAGAGAAGCTTATGTAAATTTTCATTCTTTGATTAATAAATGCCTGTAGTACCCACGTTGGGACAGGCCGTGGAGTGGACTGTTTCCCTCCTTGCACTTTGAGGGTTTTAACCACGTCAAAAATACTGGTGTGTTGATTTGAGATCTGGTTGTGAGCGGTGTCCTTTTGGTATTCTTTCTGAGGAACTTACCCTGTAAATTCCTACATGGTATCAGAGCTATTTGAGGGCCGCGTCCGTTGGTGATCCAAATCTGAAGCCGGTAGAACTGCATGCGGCTGTCATTTCCTAGATCTGCTGTTTCTGACTGCTTTCGGGCCGAGAGGACTGCTCTGTTGCGTTCGGAGCATCTGTTCCAGTGAGGAACCCCTTTCGTTTCACGCGAAAAGGTTTCCGGTAGCCCTAGCTGCGTCATTTTTCAGATCGGGAGGTATACAGTGTTTTTTGCAGTTTACTGTTATTTTCTCTCTGCTTATTTCGGTCTCAGTTTATTTAGCCTTTTTTTTTTAACCGGATCTATACCTTTCATTTCTGCGTATGCTCTTTGCCCTGCGACTCTGTGCGATCTGGGCAAATCAGAAACAGAAAGGAAGGATTTTTCTCATGCGTATGCTCTTTTCCCTGCACCTTAGTGTGATCTCGGAAAATCAGAAACATTGAGAAAAATATTTAGTATTTCGGCTAAAGCTAACTTTGAGATTTTTTTTTAAATTTCTAGTTTTTTGGCTAAAGCTAACTTCGAGCCGCAAGGTTCGTTTTTCTTTGCATATTCGTGTTGGGTTTTGTGTTTTGTGTTTTGTAGGGAAAAAGAGCTTTCTCAAGGCAAGCACGCAAACCAAGCCCCCCCCCCCCTCTCTCTCTCTCTCAAATTTTTTGTATAAATCAATTGGTTCAAAGCTATTTTAAGAGAGTAGAGGTCTTGGTTCAAGTCTCCATTTTGTGGGGGCGGATTTTTTCCATTCCCGCACATTCGCGCACTTTGCCGGCAACGTCAACAATTTTTTTTCAAAAAGCCATAACTTCTTCATCCGGAAGCCTTTTTCAGAGCCGTTTTTTTTAAAACCGCCTATTTTTTCGAAATCTATCCATTGGAACACTTACTTTCAGCATCTTCAGCTTCAGTTTTTTTTTAAAATGGAAAGTCCATGCCAAGTCATTCTTGACAGCACTAACTACTTCCAATGGGTAGCCTACATCGAAGATTTACTTAGAAGTAAAGGTCTCTTCAGAATAGCCACAGACCAAGAGAAGAAACCAAAAGATGAAGACAAGGCGGCAAAATGGGAAAATAGACAAGATCAAGCACGTGGTTTGATAGGAATGTCTATTTCTCCTGATCTTAGATTTCACATTGCAGAACTTGAGACTCCTCATGAAGCATTAGAAAAACTTGCTAAAGTTTTTGGGATTAAAAATGAAATTAGAGCCCATCAACTTGAAAATGAGCTGCTTACTTTGGATCCTAATAATTTTTCTTGCATTGAAGATTTCTTGTCCAAATTCAAGACCCTTAGATATCTCTTGGAAGGTGTTAAAGTTAAGAAAGAAGATGGTAACCTTATTTATTCCATCCTTACTAAGTTGGGACCAGCCTACTCTGTATTTGTTTCCACTTTCCATTCTACAAGGGAAGCTTTCATTTGTCAAGGACAAGACTACAAGGCCCCTTCCTTTGACTCCTTTTGTGATTCCTTAATAAGAGAACAAGAAAAACTCTTACACCTTGGTCTTCTTAATCTTGGAAACTCTTCCACGAAAGCGTTAGCCGCCCAGCAGCAACCAAATTCAAAGAATCCTAAGAAGTCATATCCTCAAAAGAATGGTCCTAAACCATCTCAGCCTCAAAATGAAAGATCATTTCAGCAAAATGATAAGACCAATAAAAATAAATGGAAGAAGACTGATAGACATTGTAACTTTTGTAATCGAGATGGCCACTTAGAATCTAAATGCTTTAAGAAGATGGAAGCCTTGGAAGCCGCAATGAAGAAACATAACATCCATGTGGAGCCTACTTCAACTTCAACTTCCGGAATGGCACTTTCTGCATGTCATTGTCAATCATCTCAGTCTGGTTATGCATTAAATGTATCTTCTTCTTCTTCTCATTCTCATGAGTGGCTCATTGATTCTGGAGCCTCTTGTCACATGGCCAAAAACCAAGCCATGTTTTCTTCTTTAAATGATTGTAACACCAAAAATATATATATTGGTGATGATAGATCTCTTAATGTTGTAGGGACTGGAACTGTTCATCTAGACAATGGTCAGTTTAATGATGTATTATGTGTTCCAACCTTATCCTGCAACCTTCTATCTGTCTATCAGATAACTCATTCAGGTGAAGGTAAAATTGTTGAATTTTCACCTCATGATGTTGTAATCAAGGATCTAAAAGATCCTAAACAAATTCTAGCTACTGGTCTTGCTGATGATTCCAAAAGGTTGTATAAGTTTCACAACTTTGGGTCATCAAATCTTCCCTCAGTATTTGTTGCTCATAATGATGAAGTGAGCAAACTTTGGCATGAGCGATTTGGTCACTTAAACTATCGCTCCCTTCAGCATCTATGTAAAGAAAATATGGTGACAGGTCTTCCTATGGTATCTTGCAGAGATGGTGTTTGTTCCGGATGTGTACTCGGAAAACATCATCGGGACAGTTTTGACAAACGTGCCTCTTGGCACGCCTCAGCCCCTTTACAGCTTGTGCACAGTGATTTATGTGGTCCTCTTCCTGTTGCTTCATTCTCTGGCTGCAAGTACTTCTTAACTTTCATTGATGATTTCTCCAGACGCACTTGGGTATACTTCTTAAAACTCAAGAGCGAAGTATTTAACACTTTTTTGGCCTTCAAAGCCTTTGTTGAAAAACAATCTGGACATCAAATTCTTAAGCTAAGAACTGATAATGGTGGAGAATATGTTAAAAACACATTCATCAACTTTTGCACCGAAAATGGAATTCAAATGCAACATACTGTTCCATACACTCCACAACAAAATGGTGTAGCTGAAAGGAAAAATCGCACCTTAAAGGAAATGGCTAATTGTATGCTGCAATCTAAAGGACTCAGTCTTAGTTTTTGGGCCGAAGCAATTAATTGTGCAAATTATATAATCAATCGCACTCCTACTAAGGTTCTAGAGAATATCACTCCAGAAGAAGCTTGGAGTTCCATTAAACCAGATGTAAGTCACTTTCGTGTGTTTGGAAGTGAAGCATGGGCCCCTATTCCAGATGAAAAGCATAAAGCTTTAGAACCTAAGAGTGAGAAATGTACTTTTGTTGGATATTCTGAAGATGTAAAAGGTTATAGACTTATTCCATTTAAGTCCAAAAATGTTATCATTAGGAGAGATGTAAAATTTGATGAAAATAAATCGGCCTGCGAGCCTAGTCCGGCGGATGTGCCACCTCTTCCTATCTCTTCTAATTTTGAAAACATTTCTTCTTCAGATGATGAAAGCGAGGATGATAATCCTCCCCCACCTTCTCAGGATCCTCAACTTCCAAGATGGGTCCGTGCTACTCGGGATGCAGTAGGTGATCTTGCCGGTGATCCTACAGATCAGCGACGTACACGTTCTCGGTTTGAAAGAGCCTCTTCTTTACTGGCTCAAGCTCCAGTAAATCATGATCCTGACACTTTTGCAGAAGCTTCAGGCCATCCACATTGGGAAGCAGCTATGAATGAAGAATATCATTCATTGATGACAAATGATACATGGGATCTTGTTCCTCTACCAAAGGGACGCAAACTTGATAGATGTAAATGGGTTTACAGAACCAAGTATGGACCAGATGGGAAAGTTGATAAACATAAAGCTCGTCTCGTTGCTAAGGGCTTTTCACAGGTTGAAGGCATTGACTACACTGAAACCTTCTCCCCTGTTGCCAAAATGAACTCTATCCGCCTTGTTCTTTCCCTTGCTGCCTCTTTAAAATGGGAAGTCCATCAGATGGATGTTAAATCTGCCTTCTTGCATGGGGACTTGCAGGAAGAAATCTATATGGAACAACCCATTGGCTTCATACAAACAGACTCCAGCCTTGTTTGTCGACTTAAGAAATCCCTTTATGGCCTCAAGCAAGCTCCTCGCGCTTGGTATGCCAAAATGGATAGCTTTCTTTTAGAATCTGGCTTTTCTAGGTGTCATTCTGACAATATTGTCTACACCAAGAAAGTGGGCAACTCTCTTATCATCCTTGTTCTTTATGTTGATGATCTTATTCTTACTGGTAGTGATCCCAACCTTATAAACCATGTGAAGTCCAGCCTTAAAAAGAAATTTGAAATGACAGACTTAGGACACTTACACTATTTTCTCGGTCTTCAAGTCTTGCAATCCCAAGAGGGTATTTTCCTTTCCCAGTCCAAGTATGCTTGTGATATTCTTCGTCATTTTCACATGGAAGACTGTAAGCCAGCCCCTTCTCCCTTTCAGTCTGGAGTCAAACTTTCAGTCTCTTGTACTTCTCCTGAAGTTGATGCTACCTTATACCGTCAACTTGTCGGAAAACTCTTGTATTTAACCCATACTCGTCCTGATCTTTCCTTTGTTGTTGGCCTTGTTGCTCGTTTTATGCAAAACCCCCGTGAAAGTCATTGGAAAGCAGCTAAAAGAATACTTCGTTATGTTCGAGGTACAGTACAGTTTGGGATTCATTACAGTGCCAAAGCAGCTCCTCTGTTAGTTGGTTTCACTGATTCTGATTGGGCTGGTGACCCTGATGATCGGAAGTCTACTGCCGGTTATGTCTTCACTCTTGGTTCAGGACCTATTACATGGGCTTGTAAGAAACAGTCTGCCATTTCTCTTTCGTCAGCAGAAGCAGAGTATCGTGGTGCCGTGGAAGCTAGTAAGGAAGCCTTGTGGCTTCGTCAGATCCTATCAGAGTTTGGCTTTGAGCAGCAGCATCCAACCACACTTTGGTGTGATAATCAAAGTGCCATTCAGCTATGCAAAGATCCAGTCCAGCATCAGCGCAGCAAACACATTGAACTACACATGCACTTCATCAGAAAGCTCATTCATGACCATGTTCTTGAAGTGCAATATTGTCCAACAGATGATCAGGTTGCAGACATCTTCACAAAGGCTCTCACAGAGGCGAAGTTCACTAAACTTCGATATATGCTTGGAGTTCAGGAAGTTGTCACTAAGGGGGGATAGGCTCTAGTGCCTCCTTCCTTCTCCTATTGTGTCATATTTATAAATCCTTCAATCCTATCCCAAGTTGTTCTTAAGGGGGGATGTTAGGATATTCCGACACATAGGATATAGTTAAGTTCAACTTGGTCTAGTATAGAGTTAGGTTAGAGTTAGGTAAAGTGTGTTTCTTTACCGTTGTACATTTTGTAACTTACAATCCGACGGTCACGATATGTAGTGATCCGACGGTTCACTCTCACCTCGGTATTACCGACACTTGATCCGTGGCTTGACACCCGATTGGTCCATGAGTTCTATTTAAAGCGCATGGAGGGTCATTGTTCGGGTAATCCGTGCATGAGAGAAGCTTATGTAAATTTTCATTCTTTGATTAATAAATTGCCTGTAGTACCCACGTTGGGACAGGCCGTGGACTGTTTCCCTCCTTGCACTTTGAGGGTTTTAACCACGTCAAAAATACTGGTGTATTGATTTGAGATCTGGTTGTGAGCGGTGTCCTTTTGGTATTCTTTCTGAGGAACTTACCCTGTAAATTCCTACAGTTGGAAGCAAGTAATCCAAGGCCAAGATTGTGGAGGACTAGTTATCAGATCTCCCAAGCTATTAAATCTGGCTTATGGAGGCAAGATCATTTGGAGATTAATCTGTGAGCAACCTGCATGGTGGAAAAGAGTGCTAGAAGCCAAATACTTAAGTTGTCCAAGACAGCACTTTTGGACTGCGATATACCTGTTAGAGACAGCTCAAAAATTTGGAGATTATGCAAAAAAGTAATCCCTCTTTTGGGCCAAAACACCTCCAAAGTTCTTAAGGGCGGCAACAATATCAAAATTGGAGCTGATAAAATTATGGGGAATCAACCTATCAGCAGTCAACCTGGTACGGATCAAATCCTTCTCTTTCTTTACAATAAAGGAATTCATTACTTGGATCAAATCTCGCAATGGGACGCTCACTCTCAGATATGGATGGGATGGACTTTTCCACCCATACCCATAGATCTCAAGGAGAGCTTCGACAATCTCCAGGCTCACCTCCATAGCATTTTCCCCATTATTAAAAACGACATCGACAGCTTTCGCTGGGATCCTACAGGCTCCAACTACACAATCCAAGCTGCCCACAAGTATCTGTGTAACAAGGATTATCCCGCTCCTACTTGGACGCACTGGAAAGTTGTCTGGAAGTCTGAGGCCATTCCCAAAATCAAATTCTTCATCTGGACTCTCCTGAAAGGGAAAATTCTCACCTCTGATAATCTGCAAAAGAGAGGCATAGTAGGGCCTTCTCGATGCTCAAACTGTCAAGCAGCTGAAGAAACCATCCAACATCTCTTTATCACCTGTCCCTTTGCCATTTCTTACTGGAGAGGAATATCCCCCAATGGTCATCTCCCCTAGAGTCCCCAAAACTCCATTGGCGAGGTTCTGAGTCTCTGGAAGAAGAGTTACCCTTGGCAACAGAAGAAGAACAACATAGTTAAACGGGTTTGGGATGCTCTTCCCTATGCCCTTCTGTGGAAAATTTGGCTGGCAAGGAATCGCATGATCTTCAAAGACAAGGAAACCATCATAAGGCAACTCTGCAGCAAGGCAAAAAGTTTAACTTTAGAAACCATCTCTGCTAAAAATATGAAGAAAATTGATGTCACTGGCCTCTGTGTTGAAGAAAGGGATTTTATAGGCTATTTGTTAGATAAAAGCAATAGCAATCAAATAGAGAGTAATCCCAGCACCCAAATCAGCATCCCTAAACATAGTTGGAAAATAAGAACCAAAGAAGAAGAATTCTTAAACTGGCTCCGAGGCAGCAATTCCCACTATCTCTTCTTCGATGGAGCCTCCAAATCCAACCCAGGAACAGGTGGAGTTATTTACAATCCCAGTGGAAGCATTATTGCCACTTATGAGTGGGGACTCAGACCCTTATCCAACAACAGGGTTGAGGCTCTGGCTCTTTATCAAGGGCTAATCCAACTTCAAAAATTTGGAATTAGCAAAGCGATGATTTTTGGAGACTCAACCACCATCATCAGTCTCATGGTTAGCAATCGAAAAGCTTCTAATATTCTCCTCTGGCAAACGGTTAACAGGTGTCAAGCATTAGCCCATCAAATTACTGAACTTCGATTCTACCATGTGCTCCGCTCTCTCAACAAAGAAGCTGACACTTGTGCCAGCAGAGCTTGTTGCAGATCTATAGGCAATCTTATCTGCAATGTTGTAGAGTCCCAACATTATCTTCCTTGACCAAAATTCCTCATCATGGACTGTGGCAACCCAATTGATTTTGACCACTGCAGCACCTTCAAGGAATATACTGTCAGGCTTCAGCATCATACCTTCCCTGCTAAATCTCTGAAAGCAATCTTCATTCCTCCCTCCAGTCCCGTCGCCCATTCCGTTCTGACTTGTCCCTCTCTCTCCCGTGATTCTCTCCCCCTTCCTCTCGTGATCCCGCCCCTCCTCTCCTATCTGTCAGACCCCGCATCCATAAATGTGACCACCCCCTCTCATCCCCGCATTCAGACTCTCCATTGGACTCTTCCGCTCCTCTCTTCGCAAGTTTCTGCTAAGCTGAGACGTTGGACTCCTCCGTCTCCCCATCTTGCTTCCGCTATTAATCTCCTTTGCACTTTCTCTTCCATTCCTCAAAGCTCTTTGTTCAGCGCTCTCTCCTCCCTTCTCCTCAGCAGCGACAATTCTGTGCTCCCCTTCCTTTCCTTGTTCCCGAAGGGCTATTCCCCCTGCTCTTCTTCGCATTTGGGTGATTCCCTTTCTGCCCCCTTACCATCTTCAACGGCTAAGCAGTGCATCTTATATACAGCGGGTTCCTTTTATCACTATCAGAACAGCAAGACCACGCCCAACACTCACATAATGGCAAGGAACAAGGACTGCCTACATTGTGTTGATCTGCAGGCAGAACTGGAGCAAATCCGTGCGCATCAAAGACTTCTGGACGCTAAAATCGATTCCCATGCCAAAATAACTAGTGAGAAATATGAAGCTGATCTCAACCTCTTCCTTCACAGAGTCTCCTCACTCCAGAAACAGTTTAATGATTTGTCCAATAGATGCAGCCATGCACAGGAATCAATTGAAATCTTGAAGTACATGATGGAGAAAAGGAATGCTCCTAGTACCAGTTCTTCAAGTCTCAGGAATGCAGAAGCATACAGCAAGCCAGAAGAATCAACAGCACGCCAGATCAGCCATATTAGTATAGACTAAGATGTATTGCAGATTTTGCTTATTGTTGTCACAGTTTGTTAGAATTTTTACTTACTCTTGTTTTCCAAAAGTCAGAAATGACAAAAGCAAAGGGGAATTTTGTCCTCCTAAACATCTCCTAGCTTCGCCTTCGGGCTTAAAGCCTTGTATTTCAGGAGCTCAGTCTCCCAAACTTCTTTTGGAATATAAATAGCATCCGATTATGTGAAAAAAAAAATTAATAATAATAATAATAAAAATAAAATAAAATAAAAAAATTGCAAATTAAAATTACAAATCTGCATAAAAACACTAGGGTTTTTAAATTTTTAGGGTAAAAAAGAACAGATTTTTAAAGAAAAATAGAACAATAATGGATGGCAAAAAATACTTGGACTTTCCCTCTAAATTTTCCGAAGAAAATCAGCCCCAAAATCCTCCCAAATCAGCTCTGTAGCAGCCCCACAAATCTACATAAAAACACTAGGGTTTTTAAATTTTTTGGGAAAAAAAAATAAAATAAATAAATAAATTTGGAGAAAAATAGAACAATAATGGATAGCAAAAAATACCTTGACTTACCCTCTAAATTTTCTAAAGAAAATCAACTCCAAAATCCTCCCAAATCAGTTTTGTAACAGCTCCCACAAAATTTTTAAAAATTCCTCTTCAACCAGCTCCAACAACCACACAACAAAACCGTAATATCTCTAGGAAAAAATCCTTGAAGTAGCTCAAAAATCTTCTTTAGTAATCAGCCTAGCAGCTCTTCAAGACTTCAATCAGCTCTTCAAATCTGCAAAAAATATCCCTCAAAACAACCCTGCAAAAAAACTCATTGAATTCTCCTCACCAAACTCAACTCAATAATTTCAAGAGACCCGAATGAATAGTGTGAGTGAAATGCCCACGGGGCTTTGGATTGACGGTGAATGGGTGCGCTGTTAAGGCACTCCTTGCGATAGGTCACTGGTTCAATTCCCCGTGGGTACTTAGTTTAGTCTTAACCTAGAAAAAAAAAAATAGTGTGAGTGAAATAAAGGGGGTGGGTGTGTTTAAATAAGTTGAGAGGTGTGGGGGAGAGAGCGGCTAGGATAAAATTAGAAAGTAGGGAAATTAAAAAAAAATGATTTTTTTTGCCTAGGTCGCGTCGATACAAGCTGTACAAACGGTCCTAAATATGCCTCCAAACCGGAATAGGCCGATTCGGGACCGAAACATGCCTCCAAACTGGAATAGGCCAATTCGGGACTAGAACATGCCTCCAAACCAGAATAGGCCGATTCATTACCAAACCGACCTATTTAGTTTCGGAGGTCCGATTCAGACCGATTTTGGCCCAAAAACGACCGGACCGACCAGTTCCACCAGTTCCGATCCGGTTCTAATAACATTGTGTTGAAGTTACTTGGAACTTAATTCTGCAAAGTTAAGGGTGGCTTTGCTATAAGAACACAAAGGCTACAAGCGTGGTCCGGGAGAAAGTAGTTGAGTGCCTTGATACGAAATCTCGCCGGTGCTGCACGTCGACGATGGTCTAAGTGGTGCAACCATTGTTGGGGTTATGAGACATGCCAACCCAATATCTCAATAAACAAAATAAGCCTCTAATTTCCCACACGTATGAGCCAAAAACGCTCTCTAATCAATGACGCCATGCCCTTTTAGGGCTAATAAAGGCTCCAAAAGTGCAACATATGAGCTAGATGCATCTTCAACCATCATAATCAATAGTGAATTGAGGAAGAATCTTCAAATCAAGCCTCAAAACATCCCCATGTGTTCAAAAGCTAGTTGTGGATGCCCTGCATCATCTCCATGGGTGCCATCGAGACAAAGTGGTGCAATCTCTCTTAGCATTGGGACTTCATGAGGTAGTACAAGCCCTCCATAATCATCCTGGGGATGATCATCATCATATGAACTCTAGATCAAGGCATGCCCATCAAATAGTGTCAAGGCCAGTCTAGGGGCATGTCGGGTTTGTTGGGTACATCATCAAGAATCTCTAATGCTAAGCAAAGTGAGCTTAGCGTTTTAGCATCTGAGGGTGCTCTAAGGTGTCAATCAACTATTAGGATCATCAAAGTGCCCAATGCTTTGTTGTGGAAGGGAAATGTTGCGTCTACACGGTCATCATTGCTCTCTAGAAGTGTAGTATGGTCTAGACATCATGTGGAGTAGGCATGGAATGAGTGTGCCCTTTGTTGAGAAATCTAGAGCATCAAATTAGGGCTTCTTTTAAATTGATTTCTCTTATATCTTTGACATTTTCTTGTGCATTAGATTAGGATATTAACTTCATTCTTTAGTTTTTTTTTTAACATCGAAAGAAATGCCAACAATAAGATCAAAAAAAACACAACACTAGAAGTAGGCTCCAAGTCAGGGCAAAACCCCAAGGGGGGAAAACCCAGAAATTATCTCTTCTTATAGAATTTGTCCAATGAAGACTTCCAAGACCAAAACCCAAGCCAAACCAAGTGATGAGCCAACCAAACCCCAAATTAATTCTCTGCAAAGATCAGACTGAGGAAACCCTAGGTCTTCCTCCAAGAACTCGCACATGTAAGCAATGGAAACAGAAAAATCACATCTTCCTTCCTTCGTTGGCCCACAAAACTTCATTGGACGGATCTTTCTTCTTTTCGCTCAATCAGATAGATTTTTTCTTCTTTGATCTGTCTTCAAATGAGGAGGACGAGTCTCCTTATATAGGCTTTCATGGAGGATGAATTGGGCCTATCTAGGTCGACTTGTAGTTGGTTGGCCGACCCATCACTTGGAGACTTCTAGACATTAAAATTTACAATAATAATTTTCCCTTCTTTGATACATGAGCTATTGTGACCTTGACCCTTTGACTTGTCAACAAGACCCCTAGAGCACTCAATGGGTGCTTTGACCTAGAACCACAACAAGATGGGCAAGAAACCCACTTAAAATAATAACATTTTTCCTTTACAAATAGTTTCTTTTCTTTTTCCTTTTGACAAGTACGTCAATAATTATATTTTCTTTTACTACATACATTATCAAGTCATGACCCAGTACAATAAATGAAGACCAAACCTAGTTACATTTTCAACACCCCCTCTCAACTAGGGAGGTATTCATCGCTGACAACAAGTACAAGGATAGCACTTCCATTGGAACATACTCATAAGAAGAGTCATATTGGAAAGCCATCTTAAGCACCTACATTATGATCAATGAACTAGCATTGTCAACATAGCAAGGCCTTGACTAACAAGCACTATCTCTTAATAGATTAGAGCACAATGTTGGGAAGCTTTACGTGGGACACACACTACCTCTCAGGGCACATACCCTACCCGGATGTTCACCAGGTATGTTCTTCTAGGATTATTTTTATCTTGGATTCCCCATCCTCAAAGAATATCGGTCTTCTTTGACCACTCTTGTCTTGGATACCCTGTCAGATCCTCAAAGAGTGTCGATCACCAGACTAGTTCCTATCTCGGATTCCAAATCCTCAAGGAGTATCTGTCTCAGATGCTTAGCCAATCCTCTGGACGCCATTCTCTCCTCATGGCATTCACTAAGACTTACGGTCGTTAGTTCTGGTCTAGTGCATGATGTTGATTTTTGGTAGCATCGGATGTGCTCTAGCCATGAAAATTGGTGGAGAGGCTAAGGCACATGAGATCTCCAAGACCCAGAAATTGTTTGGGGAAATTCCACCCAGATGGAGAGATATTAAAATAATTAATATTTTTAATGGGGTTCCTAAGTCTAAACTTAGGAAAATTAAAATATTAATGTGTATTAATATAATATGGGTGAGAAAGTTCTAAATAACAAGGATCAAGCCAAATCTAATCTTAGTCGTTGATTAGGGACTTAATCTCGACCATTGAATCATCAACAGAAAAAGTATAAGAGGAGGCTTGAGGGTCAGTTGGAGATACACCAAGTTGATCAAGAATTCGATTTTCTGGGACAGGGTTTGCTAAGAAATCGAGTTAGTGATCTGTTGCAGCGAGGGGCAATTCAGCAAAAGGTCGAGAATACATAGCAGAGAGGCAGAGATAGAGTCGGAGAGAGCACAAAGGCAGCCTGGGCTGACGCAAAGATAGCCAAAGCTGACGCAGAGGCTTGGAGGGCCAGCGCTGAGGACGCAAGAGGCCGAGAAGCTGACGCAAAGATGATGCAGGCAGACCCAAAGGCTAGTAGAGTTGACATTGGGCAGGAAGAGTTGCGCTATGGTGTTTTCGTGGGGCAGACTGAGAACTAAGAGGTAGACGCAGAGCCGTAGAGGGTGACGCAATCCCTGGAGGGTGACGCAGTGCCAGAGAGAAGCTTGGAGCAGCTTTCGCTGCCCAACTAAGGAACTATCAAAGTCACTGTGGGATTCATCATCCGGTTGCTAATCAGCCAGAATATTTGTCTCCGCAGCAAGGTACTTCTATTAGGATATTCTGACACATAGGAAATAGTTAAGTACAACTTGGTCTAGTATAGAGTTAGGTATAGAGTTAGGTAAAGTGTGTTTCTTTACTATGTACATTTTGTAACTTACAATCCGACGGTCACGATATGTAGTGATCCGACAGTTCATTCTCTCCTCGGTATTACCGACACTTGATCCGTGGCTTAACACCCGATTGGTCCATGATCTCTATTTAAAGAGCATGGAGGGTCATTTGTAGGGTAATCCGTCTATGAGAGAAGCATATGTAAATTTTCATTCTTTTATTAATAAATTGCCTGAAGTGGCCGCGTTGGCTCAGGTCGTGGACTGTTTCCCTCTTTGAGGGTTTTAACCACGTCAAAATACTGGTGTATTGATCTGTGATCTGTTTGTGAGCGGTGTCCTTTGGTGTTCTGTGTGAGGAACTTACCCTGTAAATTCCTACATGGTATCAGAGCTATTTGAAGGCCGCGTCCGTTGGTGATCCAAATCTAAAGCCAGTAGAATTGCATCCGACTGTCGTTTCCTAGATCTATTGTTTCTGACTGCTTTCGGGCCGAGAGGACTGCTCTGTTGTGTTGGGAGCATCTGTTCCAGTGAGGAACCCCTTTCGTTTCACGCGAAAAGGTTTCCGGTAGCCCTAGCTGCGTCATTTTTAAGATCTGGAGGTATACAGTGTTTATTTGCAGTTTACAGTTATTTTCTCTCTGTTTATTTCGGTTTCGGTTTATTTAGCTTTTTTATTACCGGATCTATACCTTTCATTTCTGCGTATGCTCTTTGCCCTGCGACTCTGTGCGATCTGGGCAAATCAGAAACAGAAAGGAAGGATTTTTCTCATGCGTATGCTCTTTTCCGCTGCGCCTTAGTGTGATCTCGAAAAATCAGAAACATTGAGGAAAATATTTAGTTTTCGGCTAAAACTAACTTCGAACCGCAAGGTTCGTTTTTTTTGTATGTCCGTGTTGGGTTTTTTGTTTTTTGTTTTGTAGGGAAAAATAGCTTTCTCAAAGCAAGCACGCAACCCAAAGCATCAACCCCCCTCTCTCTCTCTCTCTCTCAAACTTTTTGTATAGCTCACTTGGTGCAAAGCTAATTTATGAGAGTAGAGGTCTTGGGTTCAAGTCTCCATTTTGTGCGGGCGGATTTTTCATTTCCGCACATTCCCGCACTTCGTTGGCGACTTCGTCAATTTTTTTCAAAAAGCCATAACTTCTTCATTCGGAAGCCGTTTTCAGAACCGTTTTTTTTTTAAACGGCCTAATTTTTCGAAATCTTTCCATTGGTACACTTAGTTTCAACATCTACAGCTTCAGTTTCTGTTAAAAATGGAAAGTCCATGCCAAGTCATTCTTGATAGCACTAACTACTTCCAATGGTGGTCCTATATTGTGGATTTACTTAGAAGTAAAGGTCTTTACAGAATAGCCACAGGCCAAGAGACCAAACCGAAAGATGAAGATAAGGCAGCTAAATGGGAAAATAGGCAAGACCAAGCACGTGGGTTGATAGGGATGTCTATTTCTCCAGATCTTAGATTCCATATTGCAGAACTTGATACTCCTGATGAAGCACTGCAACAAATTACTAAAGTCTTTGGAATTAAAAATGAACTTAAAGCCCATCAACTTGAAAATGAATTGCTTACATTGGACCCCAATAATTTTTCTTGCATTGAAGATTTTTTGTCCAAGTTCAAGACCCTTAGACTTCTCTTGGAAGTTGTTAAGGTTAAGAAAGAAGATAGTAGCCTTAACTACTCCATTCTTACTAAGTTGGGACCAGCCTATTCTGTGTTTGTTTCCACCTTCCATTCTACAAGAGAAGCCTTCATTTCTCAAGGACAAACCTACAAGTCCCCTTCCTTTGATTCCTTTTGTGATTCTTTAATAAGAGAACAAGAAAAACTCTTACACCTTGGTCTTCTTCATCTTGGAAACTCTTCTAAGAAAGCGTTAGCCGCCCAGCAACAACCAAATCCAAAGAATCCTAAGAAGTTGTATCCTAAAAAGAATGCTCCTAAACCAAACAAGGGTCCTAAGCAATTTCAGCCTCAAAATGAAAAATCATTTCAACAAAATGATAAGACAAATAAAAACAAAGGGAAGAAGACTAATAGACATTGCAACTTTTGTAATCGAGATGGCCACTTAGAATCCAAATTCTTTAATGGAAGCCTTGAAAGCAGCAATGAAAAAGCATAACATCCATTTGGAGCAATCTTCAACTTCAACTTCATCTCCAGGAATGGCACTTTCTGCATGTGGTTGTCAAGCATCTCGGTCCGGCTATGCACTAAATGTATCTTCTTCTTCTCATTCTCATGAGTGGCTCATTGATTCTGGAGCTTCTTATCACATGGCCAAAAGCAAAGCCATGTTTTCTTCTTTAAATGATTGTAACACCAAAAATATATATGTTGGTGATGATAGATCTCTTAGTGTTGTAGGGACTGGAACTGTTCATCTAGACAATGGTCAGTTTAATGATGTATTATGTGTTCCAACCTTATCCTGCAACCTTCTATCTGTATATCAGATAACCCCTTCAAGTGAAGGTAAAATCGTTGAATTTTCACCTCACGATGTTGTAATTAAGGACCTAAGAGATCCTAGACAAATTTTAGCTACTGGCATTGTTGATGATTCTACAAGGTTGTATAAGTTTCACAACTTTGGGTCATCAAATCTTCCCTCAGTATTTGTTGCTCATAATGATGAAGTGAGCAAACTTTGGCATGAGCGATTTGGTCACTTAAACTATCGCTCTCTTCAAAATCTATGTAAAAAAAATATGGTGACAGGTCTTCCAATGGTATCTTGCAGAGATGGTGTTTGTTCCGGATGTGTACTCGAAAAACATCATCGGGACAGTTTTGAAAAACGTGCCTCTTGGCACGCCTCAGCCCCTTTACAGCTCGTGCATAGTGATTTATGTGGTCCACTTCCAGTTGCTTCATTCTCTAGCTACAAGTATTTCTTAACTTTCATTGATGATTTCTCCAGAAACACTTGGGTATACTTCTTAAAACTCAAGAGTGAAGTATTTAACATGTTCTTGGCCTTTAAGGCCTTTGTTGAAAAACAATCTGGACATCAAATTCTTAAGCTAAGATCTGATAATGGCGGAGAATATGTTAAAAACACATTCATCAACTTTTGCATTGAGAATGGAATTCAAATGCAACATATTGTTCCATATACTCCACAACAAAATGGTATAGCTGAAAGGAAGAATCGCACCTTAAAGGAAATGGCTAATTGTATGCTTCAATCTAAAGGACTTAGTCTTAATTATTGGGCAGAAGCAATTAACTGTGCAAACTGTGCAAATTACATAATAAATCGCACTCCTACTAAGGTTTTAAAGAATATCACTCCAGAAGAAGCATGGAGCTCAAACAAACCAGATGTAAGTCACTTTCGTGTTTTTGGAAGTGAAGCATGGGCCCATATTCCAGATGAGAAACATAAAGCTTTAGAACCAAAGAGTGAAAAATGTATTTTTGTTAGATATTCTGAAGATGTCAAAGATATAGACTTATTCCACTTAAGTCCAAAAATGTTATCATTAGAAGAGATGTAAAGTTTGATGAAAATATATTGGCCTGCAAGCCTAGTTCGGCAGATGTGCCACCTCTCCCTATCTCTTCTACTTTTGAAAATATTTCTTCTTCAGATGATGAAAGCGAGGATGAAAATCCTCCCCCACCTTCTCAGGATCCTCCTTCAGCTCCTCAGCTTCCAAAATGGGTCCGTGCTACTCGGGATGCAGCAGGTGATCTTGCCGGTGATCCTACAGATCAGCGACGTACACGTTCTCAGTTCGAGAGAGCCTCTTCTTTACTGGCTCAAGCTTCAGTGAATTATGATCCTGACACCTTTGCAGAAGCTTCAGGCCATCCAGATTGGGAAGCAGCTATGAATGAAGAATATCATTCATTATTGGCAAATGATACATGGGATCTTGTTCCTCTACCAAAGGGACGAAAACTTGTTACATGCAAATGGGTTTACAGAACCAAGTATGGACCAGATGGGAAAGTTGATAAACATAAAGCTCGTCTTGTTGCTAAGGGTTTTTCACAAGTTGAAGGCATTGACTATACTGAAACCTTCTCCCCTGTTGCCAAAATGAACTCTATCTGCCTTGTTCTTTCCCTTGCTGCCTCTTTCAAATGGGAAGTCCATCAGATGGATGTTAAATCCGCCTTCTTGCATGGGGACTTGCATGAAGAAATCTATATGGAACAACCTATTGGCTTTATACAAACAGACTCCAGCCTTGTATGTCGGCTTAAGAAATCCCTTTATAGTCTCAAGCAAGCTCCTCGAGCTTGGTATGCCAAAATGGATAACTTTCTTTTAGAATCTGGCTTCTCTAGGTGTCATTCTGACAATACTGTCTACACCAAGAAAGTGGGCAAGTCTCTTATCATTCTTGTTCTTTATGCTGATGATCTTATCCTGACTGGTAGTGATCCCAACCTTATAAACCATGTGAAGTCTAGCCTTAAAAGGAAGTTTGAAATGACAGACTTAGGACACTTACATTATTTTCTCGGTCTTCAAGTCTTGCAATCCAAGGAAGGTATTTCCCTTTCTCAGTCCAAGTATGCCTGTGATATTCTACGCCACTTTCACATGGAAGACTGTAAGCCAGCCCCTTCTCCCTTTCAGTCTGGAGTCAAACTTTCAGTCACTTGTACTTCTCCTAAAGTTGATGCTACCTTATACCGTTAACTTGTAGGAAAACTTTTGTATCTAACCCATACTCGTCCTGACCTTTCCTTTGCTGTTGGCCTTGTTGCTCGGTTTATGCAAAACCCACGTGAAAGTCATTGGAAAGTAGCTAAAAGAATACTTCGTTATGTTCGAGGTACAGTTCAGTTTGGGATTCATTACAGTGCCGAAGCATCTCCTCTATTGGTTGGTTTCACTGATTCCGATTGGGCTGGTGACCCTGATGATCGGAAGTCTACTGCTGGTTATGTGTTCACTCTTGGTTCAGGACCTATTACATGGGCTTGCAAGAAACAAGGTGCCATTTCTCTTTCTTCAGCAGAAGCAGAATATCGTGGTGCCGTAGAAGCTAGTAAGGAAGCCTTGTGGCTTCGACAGATCCTGTCAAAGTTTGGCTTTCAGCAGCAGCATCCGACTACACTTTGGTGTGATAATCAAAGTGCCATTCAGCTATGCAAAGATCCAGTCCAACATCAGCGCAGCAAACACATTGAACTGCACATGCACTTCATCAGAAAGCTCATTCACGACCATGTTCTTGAAGTGCAATATTGTTCAACAGATGATCAAGTTGCAGACATCTTTACAAAGGCTCTCACAGAGGCGAAGTTCACTAAACTTCGATTTATTGGTTGGAGTTCAGGAAGTTGTCACTAAGGGGGGATAGGCTCTAGTGCCTCCTTCCTTCTCCTATTGTGTCATATTTGTAAATCCTTCAATCCTATCCCAAGTTGTTCTTAAGGGGGGATGTTAGGATATTCCGACACATAGGAAATAGTTAAGTACAACTTGGTCTAGTATAGAGTTAGGTAAAGTGTGTTTCTTTACTATGTACATTTTGTAACTTACAATTCGATGGTCACGATATGTAGTGATCCGACGGTTCATTCTCTCCTCGGTATTACCGACACTTGATCCGTGGCTTAACACCCGATTGGTCCATGATCTCTATTTAAAGAGCATGGAGGGTCATTTGTAGGGTAATCCGTCTATGAGAGAAGCATATGTAAATTTTCATTCTTTTATTAATAAATTGCCTGAAGTGGCCGCGTTGGCTCAGGCCGTGGACTGTTTCCCTCTTTGAGGGTTTTAACCACGTCAAAACACTGGTGTATTGATTTGTGATCTGTTTGTGAGCGGTGTCCTTTGGTGTTCTGTCTGAGGAACTTACCCTGTAAATTCCTACAACTTCTGCCAAGGAAAATCTCTGAAGGGTGAGCCATTTCTGGCACCCTAGTTGTATTCAAAAAACTGCATAATAATAAAACCCTCATATCTGCTACACCAGTTTTCCCGCATTGGGTTTTTCCAGGGACAATTGTCCAAAAATCACGGTGTCCCTTGTGTTGTCTCAGTTTATTTCAGTTGTTGATCTGTATCATAGTTTTAAAACTCCGACTCCGACTCCAACTCGGCCGAGGATCGACTCCGACTCCGACTCTGAAACGATAATGACTAGGCCGGTTCGATTTCAATGACTCGGTCGTTGTAAAAAATACATTAAATATTTATTTTTTATAAAAAAACATAATTTTAAAGATTTTCATTGATGTTTCCAAACACACAGCATTATAATATAGATGGAAGACAACACATGATCAAAGTAGGATCATGAACCAATCCATTATATCAAAATGGTACCCAATGGCAATACATAGTCAACTGTCATACATGATCAAAGACTCAAAAAAAAAACACATAACCAAGGAGGCTAGAAATGGCCTCCACAACAAAAGTAAACTGTGACCAAACTCCAGTACTAGTACTACAGCTACTGGCTAGTAGCTACTGCCAGAGGAGCCAAGATCATGTCGATCAATCTCTGGATCATCATCAGAGTCAGATAGGGGGCCCCATGGCTCCTCCTCATCACCATCATCTCAAACTGCAGCTGTAGAAGTGGTACCACTAGCAGGCTGTGCAACTGCAGCAGATGCAAGCTGAGATAGAGTAGATATGCGGCTGTGCTTCTGTTGTGGCTGAGCAGAGGAAGCACCTACAATTGGAGTCCTTGCTCGCTGTGAGACTGAGGCTGGTGGATTGGGATCTGCATTCAACTGAACAGCATGTTCAAGTTCAACTGATGTCTCGATATCTAAATCTAAATCAAGATCCTCATCAGGATCAAACTCTGCTAGACGACTCTCCACTACCCAATCTGATGTTGGATCAATGTCTTCCAACACAATGGGATCTGAATCAGGTCTTTTGTTCAGCAAATGGTTTCGTCTGAGCCGGAGGTTGTAGTGGACATAAACTAGATCATTTAACCGTTTTTGATCCAAACGGTTTCTCTTCTTTGTGTTACTTGGGAGCAGGAGCGAAAATGGGAGCGGGAGCAACAGTTTCAGAAGCTCCTGGTTTGGGAGCGAATCCCAGAGGAGTTCGACAACCAATGTCACTAACATCAAGGTACATAGAGGAATTGTTGCTCTTGATTAAATACGAGTTCCATACCCTAATACATGACAAAATTCAATGGAAACATTGCAATCCTCCAATCCTGAAATCTTGAAAAAACTGATAAGTCTGCTGGATTTTGAATGAAATCTAAAATTCTACTTTCTCCATATGAAATCCAATGAGGCCGAAACCACTCTCAAACATCCTGAGTCATTTCATGGTAATGTTAAAAATTTAAGTAAAAGGATGAAACCTTAATCTTCATTTTCATCCTTTTACTTTAAGAATTTAACATTACCATGAAATTTGAATAGCATATAAATAGTAGAGAGCATTTGAGTGTGTTAAATAGGGTTTGGGAGGGGGAAATGGACCCCAAATAACATTTAGCTAATTCATAAAACACCTTGAAGTCCAAACCAATCAGCAAACCCCTTAAAATTTCATTAAAATAATGTTAAATCGTTGTTTTAGTGGGTTACGGGCCGTTGTTTGTGACTCGGCCGAGTCAGTACGAGAAACGGCCGAGTTGGCCGAGTCATGGCTGACTCAGCCAACCGAGCCGTTTTTTGTACCGAGTCACCTCGGAGGGCAATGGAACGGACCAACTTGGTCGTTTCCATTTCGAAACGGCCGTTTTTTAACACTATGATCTGTATGTGTGTGAAGGTTGCATTTGTTTTTATTTCGGTATTTATATTAATAAATAACTTGTTAATGGAAAGAGCAAGTAGGAGATAATAAACCAGATAACGCAGTAGGGATTTTTGATGTGTCAGACTTAGAAATTTCCACACGACACATGAAGCAAAGAAACATCTTTGTCAATCCCTCTTAACCAGGGAGGAGCTACCTCTCAACTAGGGAGAGATGTCCATCATTAGTTACTATGATAGTAGCTCTCAGGGCTCTATCATCATTATCACACGTGTGAGCTTTCTCTGTGTTGGTCAAAGTTGTCATTGATGTCAATATGGTATTGTTGAAGATGGTTAAAATGCTAATAATGTCCTAACCCTAAGTGATTGAAAACCCTAGCCTTGACCTATGGAGAAACCCTAAGTGCATAACCTAGGTACATGACAAACCCTAGCTGTTGTTGAAGAAAGTCTAGCTTGACAAACCCTAGCTCTAGCATGGTTAAACCCTAGATGGGTTGAAGAAACCTAGATGAAGAATGATAAAACCCTAGATGCATATGTTACATGCATGGATGAAACCCTAAGCACTAAAATATTGATGCAAGTCCCATGTATATAATGCCCCAGCCTTGTTGAAGCATACCCAAATCCTAAAGACCCTAATCCTATGTTGCACGAAACTTCTAAGAACCCGACGTTTCGGGACGTACCCGTACCCGAAACTCCGAAACTTGGCCGAAACTCGACCATAATGTAATCATCTATGAGAGTAAATATAGACTTTGTTTTTCTTCTAAATTGTCATCTATGGGTCTTATTCTCCTTTTTCTTGCAAGATATTGTGTTATTCACTTATTTATAAATTTATTTTTATATATATAAACATATATGATGTTTTGGATGACGTTTTGGCCGACGTTTCCATTTTTGGGAGGTGGCGTTTCTAAACTTACACGTTTCGGAAACTCCAAAATGTTTCGGCGTTTCGTGCAACTTAGCCCTAATCCTAAGCATAAAAATGAAGCCATAGCAATATGTGTTGAAGTATGCCCTAAAGCCCTAAATATATATTATATGCTTAGATGAAGCCCTAACAATACATGTTGAATCATTCTGTAAAACCCTAAATCTATAAAACCATATGAATTGAAAATGAATTGGAGTCCTAGCCTTAAGCCTATGCATGCATAAAAGAATTCCTAAATGCATATGCCTAGCTTATCTATAAAACCCTAAGGGTTGTCATAAAATATATTCTTGGAAGAACAAAAAATTTGACATTAGAAGAAATCTCTTTAAAAAGCCCTTTGACCAATTTAAAGAAGGCTTCAAACCCTTCCCAACATGACTTCTCCCATTCCTTAATTCATGGACTCATTAATTTTTTTAAATTCATAAAACCAATTATGAACCCTACTCAAGTCGGCTTCACTAAAACATTAGTCGGCTCTCCCACCTAACATGACCGTTCAAATCTTCGCAAAAAGGTATAAATGCAAGTCATGATCAGTTCATTTGATGTATCTCGGTGGAGATAAGAAGAAGTGAAAAGGAAAGCGAAGGAAAGAGTTCACAACTCATAAACTGAAATAGCAAGAGACAAAGACTTATTTGGACTAATTTTTTGTTAAAGTATTTTCTATGCATTAATCTCTGAATTTTGAAATTGTGACTCTATTTGGGAAGAATTGTATTATATCTTTGTCCAAACATAAAAATATTGTGGAAGCTCTCGGACCTTGTGAAGGATTATGTGCGATTCTAAGGAAACTATATTTACGCGCTTAGATCTGTGAGCAAAATCCACAAAAAGCTCAGACCTGTGATAGCTCTTGAAATATGTGGTGGGATCTTTCTCGACCTGTAGACGCAACTCTGTTGATCTGCAGAAACACATTTCTAAAGAGTTTGGACCAATGTTACTTGGGAGCGGGAGCGGGAGCGGGGAGCGGGAGTGAAAACGGGAGCGGGGAGCGGGAGCGAAAACGGGAGCGGGAGCGACCATTTTCAGAAGCTCCCGGTTTGGGAGCGAATCTAGGAGCGATTTTTTAAAAATATATATATATTTTATATTTTTTAATTTTTGATACATGTATGTCAACAAAAACATGTAGAATGATGAATTAGACATAAAAAACATAGATTGATCATTGAACCATATCACATCAATCATTTAGAAATTATAATCGTCATCAACCATGTCCACAAGTTAGTAAAATACATATTACAACTGCAACATATTGAGTCTTATAAATCATGATTCATCAAATTCAATCTTAAAGTTTCAACTTCAAGCTTTCAGAATTGAAAATTCAATAACATTTATCATCATTGATCACCAAAGTTGTACTTGTAAGCTAAGTTTAACCATTACAAGAAGTAATATCGAAGATATTTCTAAGTCCTAACTTCTAACTGTTAACATGATATGAAATGTTAAAAATTTATAAAATGAAACATGAATAATGAGATGAAATGAAACAACTTTAGTCTTTCACAAAGCATCATATTCATAATTCACAATCATTACCAATGAGTTATAATTGCCAAGGCCCAACTTCAAACTTCAAATTTTCATTGTCACAGTGATATAATGTTTACAAAAAATATCATTATGATATGAAAGAGTCAAGAGTCAAGAGTCAAGGACTCAAAACTCAATAGTTATGAAAACTAAAGTCTAATAGAAACTAAAAAAGACAAGTAAACTGTAAATCTACATGTGGCCCTTGCCACGAGAGTCTCCAGGAGTATAAGCAGGTCGTGGTGGTCTTCTAGGAGTCTCCCGCACAGACCAACGACCAGAACTAGAACCTCCATGCGAGGGTGTAGAAGGAGGTGGCGACAGCAAAGGAACAAGACTCAGACCTCGAGCACTGCTACTGGATGGTGGAGGTGGAGGTGGCGTGGCTGCTGCAGCTGCTTCATTTTCATCCCTTACAAGTTCCTCTTCTAGTTCTTCAATATGTACAATGCCATCCTCCAAATTGTCATCCTCTGGGTGATTGTCCCAAATTTTATATGTGGGATCCTCATTAGCCCGATCACAGTAATGACTCAACAACCTCAAGTTGTAGTGCACATAAACCAAGCTTTCTGCTCGGTTTTCATGAGTCTGTTTCTTTTCACATTATGTATATAGTTGTAGGTGCTCCAACACCTCTCTGCAGAAGAAGAATTTACAACCTGTGAAAGAACTTTTTTTGCCAATTTTGGCAAAAGTCCGTGGCCGCCATATGTTTCCCACCATGTGAGAGATTCAAATTTATCTTTGTCGTCCATTGCATGGAAGTTACCATACAAACCAGTGCCACTAAAGTATCTGCCTATTTCAAGGCGCACCGCTGCACATTCCTCCCTGTCAGGTACCAACTTTTCTAATGCTTCCAAATATCCTTTAGTTACCTCTAGATCTAAATGGGGTTTGGTCCTAACCCCACCCCCTGCTGCAGGTTGGCCCAACCAAGATGTAGAGTAGTATTTTGGCGTAAGGATATACGCCAAGCAATGTAGTGGAAGGTTAAGCCTATTCCACCGTTCACACACACAATCATGAATCAGTTTGTACAAGTTGGGATCTCTATTATGAACAATGTCTTTTATTTCCCCCAACATGGTATCCATTTGCTCATACACCTCGCCAATCACTGGTTTGTCTGTATCTGCAAACCGAATCATGTGATAAATTGGCTTGGTGAAATCCAATACCTGCCTCACACTTGTCCAAAACTGCCCATCAAGAGCGGCCTCCTCCACCATTTCAAAACCTGCCATGTCAGCTACATTTGTAGCCCTTTCCTTTAACACCTGCCAATGTGGACTTGATACCATGCTAGCTAATGCCTCTCTTACCTTCAAAAGGCACCTGAAGGTGAGGTAATAGCTACCAAATCTAGTCTTCGCAATCTTCAGCAACTCCAATCTCGAGTGACTGCGGAAAAGGCCATGGGTATTGCTATGATTTGTAATAAATTTTATCATTTGTTTGCCTTTCTTGTACAAATTACCAATCCATTGGTATTGTTCATTTTTGTTTTTGACAATATCATGCAACAGAAGGTTCAATGTGTGAACCAAACATCCAGACCAAAATATGTTGGGGTATTTATCCTCAATAATTGCTCCCGCTGCCTTACAATTAGGAGCATTATCAGTGATGACTTGGATGACATTGTATGGGCCAATACGCTCAATTGTTTCAAGTAATGCTTCTGCAATGTTGATGGCGGTCTTGAACTTGTCTAAGTAATCATGTGCAGCTAGAAAGATGGGACCACTAACAGACACAGCAAGAACACTTATCAATGGCTTGCCTTTTACATTTGTCCATCCATCAGATACAATGGACACCCCATGGTCAGTCCAAGAACTTGTCATTTTATACAAAGAATGTGATATTTTTGCTTTTTCATGATCAAGGCCAACGGTTCTTGCCTTGTCATACCCAGGGCTCTTGTATCCTTTAGGGGCATCATTTATGGCAGAAACCATTTCGTGCCAATAAGGTGAGCGTAGAACATTGAATGGTATCCCACATGCATAGAGAAACCTGTAAACTTTTGAATCCACATCATTCCTACACCCCTCATCAAGGAAATCTGATATGGTTCTACGCCTTAAAGATGATGACCCTGTGCCTCCATGTCCATATCCACTGCCTTGGGAGGATGCTGAAGGAGTTCTTTGTGATTGTGAGCTTGGTTCAAAGAAACCCCTTGATTTTTTTGTTCTGTATTGGGCTTCCTCCTCTTCCCTTATGTATTTGGCTCTATCCGCTGTTGACACCGTTGTACAAGTTTTGATTCCTATTTGTTTCTCTCCATCCCATGGCCTTTTCCCGCAGAGGTATCTTCTAGCACGGATGTATGAACCTATGTAATCAGTGTTGCAATGGGGGCAATGAAATTTAGTGGTTCCACCCCCTCTCCCTGTTTCAGCCCTGTGAACATATTTCCACAATGGAGTTTGATCTTGTTTAGTTTTTTGAGGGTCATGTTCACCCTCCTCCAGCTCCTCCTCATCGGGGTTTTCACCCATTTGACTTTCTCTGGCTTCTTCATCCCCCTCTTCAGTTTGAGGCCCCCTCCGTTTCCTACTCTCCAGCACCATAATAACCATAAAAGGGACCAGGAAGAGGAAAATGCCAATAAATATAGCCAGGTCCATGGTGTTTGATGTTTGTAGGGTTTTGATTCTTGAATCTGCAAATTAATTTAATTTATTGGGATTAATTAATTTAATTTATTAATTTAATTTAAATACATGATTTTTAAACTCAAACAGTTAAATTAAATTAACTAAATTACTATCTAACCAGCTAAACTAACTAAATTACTAAGTTACTTACCTCTGCAGGCTTGCTCCTCGCTCCTTGGCACTTGCTCCTCGCTCCTCAGCACTTGCTCCTCGCTCCTTTGCTCTTGCTCCAGCTCCAAACTCAAGCTCAATAAAGTTAGAATGAATTTTTTTTGGCCCATTGGGCTTTTAAAACCCAAAAAAAAATTTAAATTTTTTTTATTTTTCGGGTCCGCGGATTTTTTTTCCACCGAACCGCTCCCGGAGCGATTTTTAATGCCCGGGAGCGATAATGGGAGCGATCGCTCCCGAGCGTTAAAAATCGCTCCGGGAGCGTCGGAGCGATCGCTTCCTAACAGACCAGGGAGCGCAAATTTTTTTGAGGGAGCGCGCTCCCGAAAATCGCTCCCGTCCGGGAGCGATTTTGGGAGCGCGCTCCCGAGCCGCTCCCGCCCGGAGCGCGATTCGGGAGCGGGTTCGGGGGGGGGGGGGGCGCTCCCCCACAACATAGTTTTGGACCTATAGCGTTGGATCTGTGGCACATGTTCCTGTGGCATATAGAGTTAGAAAATACTGCTTAATAATACAAACCCTCAGTTGTTGCACCGGTTTCCCCACATTGGGTTTTTCTGGGGACATTGGTCCAAAAATAATGGTGTCACTTGTGTGTTATTTCTTTCTTGCTCAGATTCTTGTTTCCGCATATTAATTTAATTGATGGAGGTTGCAGTGTATTAGTTTCGATATTTACCATAGAACACAGTAAATAATTTGTTCAATTATTTGACAAATAGAAGAAACTTAATCAGTTGTTGCAGTAGAAATTTGGGTCTTCCAAATTTTCACATGGTATTGGAGCATAGGTGAAGCAAGAGAGCAAATCATAAGAGCCCAACATGAAGAGAAGGAGGGAGATCGAAGTGCTACGTAGGCAGCAGATCGAATCCCTAGAGAGAATGTGAAATCCAAGCCAGGAGGGCAAGATTTTTGTGGAAGATCTCTCTCTGAGTGAGTTGACAGAGAGGTAAGGTTTCCAAATCGAGATTTGTCAGCGGCAAAGGGAGCAGCGCAGGGCAGTTCTGGTGAGACGCAATTTTCTGCAGTAGTTGTTGGGGCAGAAAAACGTCATAAGAGAGAAGGAGACACTATTTTGAGGGAATTCTTCGTAAGAGGACTTCTAGCCAAGAAGTCTAAATTCTCATTTGTTGAGCAAAAATAGAGAGGAGTAGATCTACTAATTCCAGCAGGGAGTGCGTAGGCCAGCCCAGCAGCAGGATAGAGGAGAGAGGAAGCAGTTTGACATTTTTGTTGGCAGAGATGGCATCTAACAGGTGAGAGATCAAGATCAGTTGGGTTGATTTGGGGTAGCATCGGATGTGCTCTAGCCACGAAAATTGATGGAGAGGCTAAGGCACATGAGATCTCCAATACCCAGAAAGCGTTTGGGCAAATTCTAAACAGTTTAAGAGATTATTAAAATAATTAATATTTTTAATGGAGTCCCTAAGTCTAAACTTAGAGAAAATAAAATATTAATGTGAATTAATATAAAACTGTGTTAGAATGGTCCAAAAGACATGGATCAAGCCAAATCTAATCTTAGCCGTTGATTAGGGACTTAATCTCGGTCGTTGATTTGTCAACGAGAAAAGTATAAGAGGGGGCTTGAGGGTTACTTGAAGAACACACCAAGAGATCAAGATTTCGACTTTCTGGGGCTAGGTTTGCTGAGAAATTTGAGAGAGTGATCAAAGTTGCAGCTGAGGGGCAGTGAATACAGAAGCAGAGAGGCAGTGATAGCACCGGGAGGATCAACGCAGTAGCCGGAGAGAGGGACGCAGAAGCAGCCAAGAGTTCACACAGAGCCAGCCGGGGCTCACGCAGAGGCAGCCAAGAGATGCGCAGTGCCTCAGAGGGCTAGCGTGGGTGACGCAGAGGGCTAGAGGACTGACGCAATGCCTCCAAAGGCTGATGCAGGCCAAGCCAGAGTGACGCTGGGCTAACGCTGGGCCAGAGAGAGGCTGACGCAGTCCCTAGAGGCTGACGTTGGGGTTTCATGGGGCAGATTGGAGCTGTGGAGCTGTCGGAGTGTTTATCCGAGGTTTCAGCCGGAATATCTGCTTCCGAGTAGAGAGGTACTACTGCCGAGATTTTTCTCTGTTGGGTGAGCCAGATTTGGCACCCAGATTGTATTCTGAAACTGCTTAATAAATCAAACCCTCAAATAGTTGCATCGGTTTTCCCGCATTGGGTTTTTCTGGGGACATTAGTCCAAAAACAACGGTGTCACTTGTGTGCTTGTTTCTATTTCCTTCAATTGATGATCTGTAATGTGTTGAGCATGTACTTGTATTTATTTCCAGTATTTACATGGTAAATAACTTGTTAATTAACAAAACAAGTAGGTAGGAATAAATCAGTAAAGTACATGAAGGGTTTCTAACATGTCAGACTTAGAAATTCCAACAAGTTGAATGGAGCATCCAACTATGTGATCTGGAAGGCTTGGATCTCATGCCTTCTGGATGAGCATGATCTCAAGATGTACGTCGACAGTGTGGCAGTTGTATCCGGTGATGCAGATCCACTCAAAAAGTACAAGGCCGAGATGGCAAAGGTAAACGATTGATCCTCGATGGAGTGAGGGATCACATTGTGTGTCACATTGCTCGCAAACAGACAGCCAAAGAGATGTGGGGTGCCTTGGCTACGCTATATCAAGGATCTTCCGAGCAGCGGAAGATGTACTTGAAGGAGAAGTTGAGATCAGCTAGGATGGAGAAATGGGAACGCATTGATCTGTTCCTGTCAAAGCTTCAGGAAGTCTGAGATCAGTTGGCAGTTGTAGGATCAACACCTCAACCTACAGAGATGGTAAGGTTGGCCCTGAATTCAGTTTCAAAAGAATGGCAAGAATTTGTCTAGAGTATCCTGGGCAGAGAGAAATTGTCAGATTAGGAAGGAATGTTGGCCGCTCTTCCACAGGAAGAGATGAAGCGAGACTTAGTCAAGTGCAAACTTGATGGCAGCAGTAACAGTGGGACAAAGCCCAAGGAGGAGGAAGAGAATGTAGCCCTTGCATCTAAGGCGCAGTAGGAGCAACAGAGAAAGAAGAAGGATGTCTCAAATATCAAATTTTTCCAGTATGGTGAACTTGGTCAATACGCTACGCAATGTCCTCTCAAGAAGAAAGACAAGGATGTGAAACATGATCCACAGGCTACAGCCGCAAGATCGAGGAAGAGGAGTTTGCCATGATTGCCCAAATACCTCCAAGGGAGAGGTGGAGTGATCTAGTACTGTAGTTCGAAAGAACTGCAGATGGGCGGGATCCTTAAGGAGTCCACCTCTTGGATCATTACCTTGCTATAGGAGCCCATATCAGAAGTAGCAGGATGAACCAGGATCAATTGATGCAGAGGAGTGTTAGAGTGAGTTGCAATGGCTAGGAGCGCCAGAATCTGAACAACGCAGAGCTAGTGTTGGCAGCAGTGCAGTTGGCACAGAGCAGAGTCAGCAGCAGCACAATGGCTTCAGTAACAACGTACAGACTAGCAACAGTCAAAACTCCAGCAACAGATGCATCATATTGAACACTTGTTTAGTAATTTTGGATGCTTTTCTGTTGTTGAAGCAATAGCAACAGTAGTTGGAGAAGGTTGCAGTGTCGATGCAGCATTGGTAGTGGCAGGACCAGCAGCAACACAAATGCAGCGTTTACAAGGGTTGCAGTACAGATGCAGTGTTGGCAATGGCAAGGTCAGCAGTAGTACAGATGCAGCATTTGCACAGTAGTTGGTGGGTAGTAATGTCAGACATTAGCAGTGCAGAGGGAGATGTTACAGAGAAGGGTGATGCTTCAGTAGGTTGCATTACTAGAGCACATTCCTTGCTAAGAGGGAGTGTTGATTTCTGGTAGCATCAGATGTGCTCTAAGCCTCAAAATTTGCAAGGAGGCTTGGACACATGTATTCTAGAATACCCAGAAATCATTTTGGGAAATTCCACCCGGAGATAGTTTTATTAAAATAATTAATTATTTTTAATGGGTGCCTAAGTCTAAACTTAGGAAATTAAAATAATTAAAGGGTATTAATCAAACTAGGGGTGAAACTTCTAGAAGAAGACGAGGATCAAGCCAAAATGATCTGAGCCATTGATTAGAATCTAATCTGGGTCGTTGGTTACTCAACGAGAAGATTATAAGAAGAGGCTTGATGGGCATTTGGAAAACACATCGAGTGAGAGATCAGAGATCGAATTTCTCAAGAGAGCAGCGCAGCAGTTGCTGGAGAAAGATCGAAATGATTTCTTGCAGTGAGGGGCAGGGATAGTTTCTGGAGGAAGGGTTCCTAATCGGGGAATACATTGCAAAGGAGGCAGAGAAAGATCCAGAAGAGGCAACGCAAAGGCCACGCTGGGCAGCATAGAGCCACGCAGAGCCTAAGAGGAGATTTGAAATTTGCTGGAGAGTCAAGTTCTAGAGCCAGAAGCTGGGGTGTGAGACCAGGAGGGCAGAAGTCGAAGTTCCAAAAGCAAATCGATCAGCCAGAAGGAGTGATGCTGGCCCCAAAAGTTGTGACGCAGAGCAACATAGTGATTGCGCAGAAACTGCGCAGAGGCAACTAGGGGCTAGCCATTCAGTGGTTGGATCAGTGTTGGATCGCCAGTGATAGTGTGAGGTATATCTCACTCATCTCTCTGTCAGTCAGATTCTCTGTATTGGATAGCCAACAAGGCATCCAAAGATTGTATTCAGAAATTACTGCTTAATAATACAAACCCTCAGTTGTTGCACTGGTTTTCCCACATTGGGTTTTTCTGGGGACATTGGTCCAAAAATAACGGTGTCACTTGTGTGTTATTTCTTTCTTGCTCAGATTCTTGTTTCCGCATATTAATTTAATTAGTGGAGGCTACAATGTATTAGTTTCGATATTTACCATAGAACACAGTAAATAATTTGTTCAATTATTTGACAAACAAAAGAAACTTAATCAGTTGCTGCAGTGGAAATTTGGGTCTTCCAAATTTTCACAACAATGACGTCATATCGGAGGTCGGCGTATCGAAGGTTGAGGATGTCCACACTTTGTAACACTTGATACTTGGAAACTTCCGATAAGGGGGCTCCGATATTGGGCTGGCACCACGGTCGCAAAGACTCAAATAACCAAGGGCGTAAGCACTTAACAAAGGAAAAATAGCCCCCTGGCAGGAACAAAAACGCTCTAGCAACTCAAGGCTAAGTGGCAGGTCACGGCCCTCGGTCCTATGGTGATAAATGCGGGAAGGGCTAAGTAGAAGGAGCTCGTCATATCAAAGGTCGGCAATCAGAAGATTAGAATACTGCACCACTGTGAAGATTGTGATATGGAATTTCTTCGATAAGCACAGTACAAAGAGTTAAAGGCATATGGGTTGGCAACTGCAAGATTGAATGCGGGAACAGAGGAGTTGGTCTCAGGAGTAATGGCAACTATCAAAGATCGCCAAGGCAACAAGGACCATGATCCGCAGGAAAGAGTGTTGGGTCTGCCTTGAAGTGATACAAGCCATCTCTGTGCTCCGACGCACGTCTTCAGTGAGATAAAAGTATGGGACTCAGGAAGTAGTGTGCAGGTCACCTGAGAATTAATTTCTCAGCATGGAGCTCCACGTAGTCACACAATGAAGGATTGCCAGGTCGATCTCCGTTTCTGCTTTGTGACAAGCAACCGACAATTGATCGCTCCTAGCTCCAGAGAGTGGGGAATTCAAGCAGTTAAGGTGAAAGCGACAGGTGAACCAGCTGAGCAACTAAAGAGGAACATCATGGCAAAGACGTGGCCTGATCGAAGGCCATCACAAGAATGGCAGGGAGATATTTTCCTCAACCATCATTCAGTTTTCTTTATGTCTATTATTCTATAATTTTTGCATTTTCAAGAACGGAATCAAATCTGATTGTAATCATTTTGGGCAGCAGAACCTTCGCACGTCGAGACAGATAGTCAATTAGACAGCTGGAGCTCGGTTGAGATATTTTGTAACTGTTGTTCAAAGCTCCCCCTCTCCTTATAAATAGAGGGAAGAAACACTTAAGATAGGTTCCCAATTTCTGCATTTTAAAGGCCCAAATTCTGCTTTTGCAAGTTCTGAGCTCTATTTGCAGAGAGAGTGGTTCAGCTTGGTTCAATTTGCTTGTTCATAAGGTGCTCAGACACATACAATTGTTAAATGTAATGGACTGATGATTTGGACTCCATCTTCAAAGACTAATGAAGCAGTTTTGTTGATTGCAATCGGAGCAATGCACAGTATGTTTTCCCCTTTGTATATCATTTCATGTATGTCTTTCCTCTTCTGAAATTGTGTAATGAAGCTGTCGGTTTCACTCTCTCATGGTTGTATGTATGCTGCTAAGTAGTGAGAAGTACCTATGTAAACACAGATTTACTTGTGTTATTTGATAGCCTACAGTACTTGTATGTAAGCACAGATTTACTTATGCTAATTGGTGACAAATGTATTCATGAGGCATAGAGCTTGAGACCTTAATTCACACTCCACTTTTTCTGCATTTTCACCTCCTCACTCTTCCATATTTATGCTGGGGATTGTTGCTTAGGATTTTGTGCTATGTCCAACCCTCTACATCGATTTCCCTCCTTTCCTTCCTCCTGTTCATCTATACTACAACAACAATGTTGAGTTGTGTATTGTTGTGTGTCGACCACCAGTGTTGATTTGGGGTAGCATCGGATGTGCTCTAGCCTCAAAACTTGCGGGAGAGGCTAAGGCACATGAGATCTCCAATACCCAGAAATGGTTTGGGCAGATTCTAAACAATTTGAGAGATATTAAAATAATTAATATTTTTAATGGAGTCCCTAAAGCTAAGATTAACTCTGGCTTGATCCATGACTTTTGGACCCTTCTAACACAGACTTAATCTCGGCCATTGAATTGTCAATGAGAAAAGTATAAGAGGAGGCTTGAGGGTCATTTGGAGAACACACCGAGTTGATCAAGATTTCGATTTCCTAGGGCAGGGTTTGCTAAGGAAGTCGAAAGAGTGATCAGAGTTGCAGCTGAGGGGTAGTGAATATAGAAGCAGAAAGGCAGATATAGTACCAAGAGGATTAGCGCAAAATCTGGGAGAGAGGGACACAGAGCCAGCCAGGGTTTCACGCAGAGCCAATCAGGGCTCACGCAGAGGCAACCAGGAGTTGTGCAATGCCTCAGAGAGCTAGCGTGGGTGACACAGAGGCTCTAAGGGCTGACGAAGGGCAAGCTAGGGTGACGTTGGGGTTTTCGTGGGGCAAATTGGAGCTAGGAGCTGTCGGAGTGTTTATCTAGGGTTTCAGCCAGAACATTTGTCTCCAACTGAGAGGTACTATTGCCAAGATTATTCTCTATTGGGTGAGCCAGTTTTGGCACCCAGATTGTATTCTGAAACTGCTTAATAATTAAAACCCTCAGATAGCTGCACTGGTTTTCCCACATTGGGTTTTTCCGGGGACATTGGTCCAAAAACAACGGTGTCACTTGTGTGTTTGTTTTGGTTTCTTTCAGTTGATGATCTGTAATGTGTTGAGCATGTACTTATATTTATTTTCAGTATTTACATGGTAAATAACTTGTTAATTAATCAAAACAAGTAGGCAGAAATAAATCAGAAAAGTACATGAAGGGTTTCTAACAAATAGACTTAGAAATTCCAACAACCATAACCAACACATTTCTCTTTGAGATTAGCCATATCTACCAGTGTCTATTCCGATCTATGTGTTTGCTTGAGTTTACCTTGGCGAAGGGCTATTGAACCAATTACGTGAAATATGGAGTGCAGCAGAAAGCCTTTAAATAATCTTCGAAAGCACCCCTCTCGGATGCCCTAGGCACTGACTCTTTTCTTTCAACCCGGGGGTTGTCTCTAGGAGGCTTCTATATCTTCTGAAGCACTTATGTGACAGGAGATAGAAAAAGCTACAACACAAAGCATATCTAGATCAGGTACCATTATCTCAAAGATTGTGTGCAGAAAGGGATAATGAAGCTACCATACATTTTCCAATGGGGGAGCAGACAGCAAACATCTTGACCAAGGCATTGGCAAGAAGCAGTTTTGTTCATCACAGAGATAAGTTGGGAATTGTACAGAATCCGTTCCTCGCTAAGAGAGAGTGTTGAAAATAGTAGCAAGAAATTGATTCCTTGATTTGTGCCTTAATTCAAGGAGTCAAATTCGAGTTTCTTCTTTGGCATGCTCAATTTCCAAAAAATTAGGAGATTCCCTAAAATTTAGGATGAGATATGAGGCAGTTAACTAATGTGCTGCAGTGGAAGGACGAGTTACTTGTCTTCTAGTGTGAGTTGATTGAGGAAAAGGATGAGTAGTTGAGTTTCAAGTCCTAGATTTGAAACAAGATGGGTTGCATGTGAGTTTTCACTTAATTAACTCAATCAATCACAAAATCATTCCTTAATTAGAAAACTCACTAAACTTAGCCATTCGAATTGCTATAAAAGAAGGAACGAAGGCACACTTTGTATCATAATTTTGTGTGAGCTTGTGCGAGAAAGAAGCCAAGTGGTTTTCTTGTGCGAACTGTTGAAGGAGGAAGATCCCTTAGAAGTGCACATAGAAATAGGGAATTTCCCTATTTAATAGGAGCCAGATTTGCAGAGGAATTCAGGCCTCTAGTGTGCATAGATTTAGGGAAGCATGGTCAGCATCTTGCAGGTTGTTTCAAGCCTAGACTAAGGCTAAGAGGTCATTGTATTCTCTATTGAAACAAGTGTATTTGTAAGAGATCTATTGCTCATTCTTCTTCAATAATATTCTCAAGCAAGCGAGGGTTTTCCCAGTTGGGTTCCCTAGAAAAATTGTTGTGTTCTCTTGTGTGAATTGTGCATTTATTTATGTTCTATTCCGCTGCAAATTTCGTAGAGAAATTCTGTGTTTATATGAAAAGAAAGTGTCTTTCAGATTGTTCATATTAGCAAATCAGAATTTCGTGGAATTTCTACAAAAGTGGGGTAATTGGGGCAAAACTTGTGAAAGAAGTCAGAATTGGGGCTAAGTGGAGGGAAACTTGCAACCCCTCAAATTAAAATAAGGGGAAGAGACCCCAAAGGGAGTCTGTAAATAGGAGAGAGGAGAATCATTATTATTATCATGGTTGATTGGATATCTCTGTTTTTGTGTGCTGAAGCTCTGAGGGTTTTAAGACCCCTTTTTCCTTTGATTGGTTTCGAGGGTGAAACATCCCACCCAAGCCAATCCCCTCTCTCTCTATTCTGTTAGCATAATCTCTGTGACATTCTTCATCCACTCTGAGGCAATCAAAGGTTTCTGTGATCAAACCTTGACAGCGAGGCAATCATAGGAAATCGTTGGACAGTGGATTAGTACCAGGCTGTGACAGTGGTCTTCCATCTAGCACTTGCCTGTGTCAGCGAAGGGTTTTTTTAGGACAGTTATGACAGCAGACCACCCCTGTAATAGCACGGGTTTCTGAGGTAGGGCTGCGGACCAACTCTAGGGCTTAAATTCAAGCAGCAGTGCATCTCCCAAGACCCCGTTGGGACAAAGGCACCCTCCCCTGAGGCATCTTCCATCTGACGTTAACAAGCAAGAAAGGGTATCTCTCGAAGAATTGACTCAAGCAACAATTGGGGGCATTGTTGAGGCAGCAGCAATCTTATTTTGGACAGCAAGTAGCCCTTGTTGCAACGTAAAGGCTATTTCAGGGCAATACCTTGGCACAGGAGTCTGCTAGGGCAATCCCAGGGCAGCGAAGCCTTTACCTTGGCCACAGGAATCCTGTTTTGGGGCAGCAGATTGGTCAAAGAAGGAGAATGTTGGGCAGCAAAGTATCCATTAGGCATTTCCTGAGAGAGCAAGGATAGTTATGAACTTGTAAGCTGGTTATTGTTGTGTTTTGACTGTGCTTATAATTCTGGTGTAAAGTGCTGTAGTATGCAATAAAAGACTGTCACTGTTTATGAATTGATTAGTGTTGTACAACCAGGACTGTTGGTGCACTAACACTAAGAGTAAGAATGTGAATTTGTGTTTGTTGTGAGCTATTGGTGTGATGATGAGATCTACTGTTTGCCTACATTATTGTGCATTTAAAATGTTTAATATCATCGCTGTCTAATATTGGGATAAATACAGTAATATTGGTCAAATTTATCATATGTTCTTTAACCCTAAGGGCAAAAATTCCCTAAGGATATTATATGGCCCCTATTCAGCATTAAAGGGGGATATGTGTAATGTCTTCTCTCTATGACCCGTTATTTCGATTAAGGGGGGATGCTGAAAATAGGGGTGTAATCTTCACTCTCAGCCATGGCCAACCTTATACATTATTATATTTGCAGGTACGGCTAAGGCCAACCTTGTGCACATAGGCTCAAAGCCCTTCTTGGGAAAAGCACCCTATCTTTGTGTTGAGTATTTATACACCCACTCTCATTTGTATCTATCAAGTGACCGATTCACTCTTAATAAAAGTGATTTACTTAAGAGCATATCAAGTATTGTGCTCTCTCTCGTGCTTGGGTTTCTTTCTCTATCTTGCACAATTGTTCTTGGGTTGTTTTCTCTCTCTAGTGTTTTGGTCTTCTTGTGTGACATCTCTTCAAGTGTTGTGATGTCCTAGTGTTTGTTTATGTTTCTCTTTATTTGAAGTATTTAGGTTACTTGTCTCTTTCAATATAAAATCACATGGAGATGTCTCCCTCCATTACATAGTGATAGGAATTGTAGGTGCATTCCAATCCTCAGTGTGCAGGTAGGTGCATTACAACCCTAAGTGTGCAGGTAGGTGCCCCCAAGCTTTTCTCTTTGTTGTTATTTCTCCTGTGATTGCTATCATCAATACTTGGTAATGTAGTGTCCATTTTGGTTAACCATTACAGGGACATTGCATTAAACAATCAAGCATTTGGCACACGCTTGAATCTCAGGGATTTTTGAATTTTTCCAAATACTGCATTTTTTGACATTCAAGATGTAGAAGGGCACCTTTGATTTTGCTAATATTGGAGATGCTAATGCACTGTTGCTGCATGCTGCCAATGTTTAGAATAATAACATCTTGGCACACTTGAAAAATCATCGAGTTTTATTGGCAACTATGGTGTGCATCCTTCATACTGTTGCTCATTGTATATTAGTCATTGCAAGTGCAGTGTTTAGGAATGTAGCTGCAATATTGGCAACCCATGTTTAAAAACACCAAAGAGCAGCTTGCATTCTACTATTGTACCTAGCACAGGGCCCTAGCCAAAATAAAAATTATCAATGTCAATGTTTGAGAGAGCTGCGTTACCTCTATTTGTACTGCCCTCTAGGATATCCATGTAAGTGTGTTACATCCTCTAAATCAGAATGTTCTTGATCCAGAATACATTTTGCTGGATTGTAATGCCAAGTTAAAATTTGGTGTTATGAGGCATGAGCAACGTTTTGCATCATTATTCTAGCATAACATAACAATCAGAAGAATCAGCCTTGCACAGCTTTCATAAACTTCACATCCTGGAGCAGTACTAGGCAGTGAATTTACGTAGACTTTACCTCACGTGCTCCTGACAGGCTAGGAGCTAATGGGTTCGGAACCTCTAGAGGGTTGTAGAGTGCAATTGCCAACTAGAGGCCAAAGTTTTAAATCCCTCTTTACTTGCACATCGAACATCCCTCTTGAGTCTTTACAGCATACATAAGTGACAACAAAAACCACAATGCAAATGATGCTTGTCCCTGACAATGCGACATCAGGTATCCTTTCTAGGCATTATGTCTATCAATGAAAGAATTTCGCATTGTCTACAAACTCAAGTTTATGGGGCATACCAGTCCGAAATGCAGGAATGGAATTGGAACTGATTGCATCCCTACATGCCCGCATAGCCGCTGCAGTGATATCTTGTCTGCACATGGCTGTGACAGTATTAACACTACCTTTGTCCAACAAATGCAACATTTCAGGTCTAACAGAGAATCATTAATTCAGACCATTTTAATGTACACAAGGATCAATATGCATATAAAATCTGGTTATGCGTGGGTGCATGTGTTTCTTTTAACGTCCTTTAAAACCTGCTGTTTTCCAGCACCTTTTATCTTAGAATCAAAATTAAGAGTTGAGTTTAATCAAAATTTGCATATAAATGCCAAATTTTAAGATTTGGCTTCTGTGGTTGAACATATTTCTGGAATTTTCTAGCTCAGTTTGGTTCTTGAAGGACAAAATATCTCATACAGAGTTATAGTTACAAATATCTGTGTTTTTGTTTCTCATGGGTTTTAATTGCGCAGCAAAGGAGGAAGTGTTTCTCGTCTTCTATGGCTTGAGTTGTGGGTTTTATACCATGGGGCTTGAGTTGTGGGTTTTATACCATGGGTTTGTAGTTAAAATATCTGTATTTTTATTCGTAATGGGTTCTAAATGGGCAGCAAAAGAAGAAGTGTTTCTCGCCTTCTATGGCTTGTGTTATGGGTATTATAAGATGGGAGCTGGCTATTCAAAAAATACATTTTCAAGCAATAAACCAGGAGGACCATGCATTTCAAGATGGAATTATGAATATTCGTTGAACAATAAACTGGGTGGGTCAACATCTTAAAACGGAGTACAGGACTACGTTATGAAAAAATCATTATAAAGCACTAAACAGTTGAGTCTAGGGTTTGATGAAGCTACGTTTAGAAAACAATACCGTGTATTACATGTGTCTTGAACACCTACCCATCCTGATTATGAAAATTTCATTATAAAGCAATGAACAGTTGAGTCTAGTGTTTGATGGATCTACATTTTAAAAACAATACCGTGTATTGCATATGTATTGAAGACCTACCCATGCTGATCATAGCCAACACCCATCTCCACAAATAGAATCTTCATGGACTGGGCTTGAATCTGAGGATGCACATCTGTCTCTACTTTTTTCTCACTATCCATAGCAGCTCTCGCCAATTTAGGACTGACAGGATTGACAGATTTCACAGCCTGATTACCAACGGAGTGCAATGCACTATGTAGTGGTAAATTCCTTAGAGGATGTACGGGTAACCACTTGTTATGCGTCTGAGAAAATGATAAATATGCACTCTTAACAGACACCCAAGTGAAATAATTTAGACCGGGTCTCTTGCAATGTAGTACTAAATTTTCTGAATATGTAAGGTGTCGAGATGGGTTTATATAAGAGAGGGCGGCATGAGCAGAGGACACCATTGAATCTGATAAATTGGGAAAGCAAGATTCGACCTCGGTGAAACTTTGATTGAGCAAATATAGCCACTATTTTTTTTAACTTGCGGCGGACACACAGCACCCAACGAGATGGTAAAATAAAGACGCCAAGTTGATAAAAAGTAAAAAGCACTAAAAAGCACCGGGTCCCAAGCGAAATGGAGAAACCGAAATGGAGAAAGCTACACACGTTAACAAAATGCACTTCCATTTAGTGCAGAAAATACAGCGGCCAACGAAATGATCAAAAGCTAAATAAACAAAATTAATAAAAAAAGCACTGGTACCAAGTCAAATGAGAAAGTTCATTAACTCACTCAATTTTACATAGCAATGAATATGAAGGTCTTTGAGTTTTTTTTAACAAAATACATTTACCGGTTTATTTTTCCTTCAAATTCAGTGAGTTATAAAGGTCTTTGAGTTTTTTTTAACAAAATACATTTACCGGTTTATTTTTCCTTCAAATTCAGTGAGTTATATTTTAAATTTTATATTGTGAAATTTGTTTATATAATTTGAATATGTTTAATGATGGGAAATATGTTTTTTTTATTAGAAATTATATGATTAGAATTTAAAAGTAAAGTTTGTATATATATGAATTAAAGTTTGTGTTTTATATATTGAATAATGAGAAAAATTTTGATGAAAATCACATCAAAAGAGAAGAAAATACAGCAGCCAACAAAATGATCAAAGCTAAAAACCCAAAATTAATAAAAAGAAGCATCAATACCAAGTCAAATGAGAAAGTTCATTAACTCACTCAATTTTACAGAGCAATAAACATGAAGGTCTTTGGTTTTTTTTTTTTTTGACAAAATACACTTACATGTTTATTGCTCGGTGAAATTTAGTGAATTATTTTAAATTTTATATTGTGAAATTTGTTTATGTAGTTTGAATATGTTTAATGATTGAAAATATGTTTTTATTAGAAGTTGTATGATTGAAATTAAAGGGTAAGTTTGTATATATATGAATTAAGGTTTATGTGTTTTATATATTGAATAATGAGAAAATTTTCAGTGAAAATCACATCAAAAGAGAAGAAAATACAGCAGCCAACCAAATGATCAAAGCTGAATACCCAAATTAATAAAAAGAAGCACTGGTACTAAGTCAAATGAGAAAGTTCATTAACTCACTCAATTTTACAAAGCAATAAACATGAAGGTTTTTGGTTATTTTTGTTGGGATCACGATTGCCATTACACCAAAACCCCCAAGTGTTAGTAAACGGACACATCGCCAAACTTAACGGATCCTCGAGAGGCGGTTAGTCCATGTCACGAAACACACGGGGAGCGCTGGATTATCCAATCCCCAACAATCTCCCCCCAGCGCGAGCCGGGTGTGATTCGAACTCGAGACCTTTGGCTCCGATACCACTTGTTGGGATCACGATTGCCATTACACCAAAACCCGCAGGTGTTAGTAAACGGACACATCGCCAGAGTTAATGGATCCTCGAGAGGCGGTTAGTCCATGTCACGAAACACACGGGGAGCGCTCGATTATCCAATCCCCAACATTTTTTAACAAAATACACTTACATGTTTATTGCTCACTAAAATTTAGTGAGTTATTATTTAAATTTTATATTGTGAAATTTGTTTATATGGTTTGAATATGTTTAATGATTGAAAATATGTTTTTTTATTAGAAGTTATATGATTGAAATTAAAGGGTAAAGTTTGTATATATATGAATTAAGGTTTATGTGTTTTATATATTGAATAATGAGAAAATTTTCGGTGAAAATCACATCAAAAGAGTTATGTCGACACGTTTTGAATCATTCAGTGTGATTCATCGTCATGACAAGATAGAGAATTAGACCATGGCACCAGATTAAATAGAGATCAATGTAGAGACTCTTAAAAATTTTAATGGTTAAAACAAACAACTAATTTTGAAAAATGATTTTAGAATATTAAAAATGACTTAACTCAAATAATTAGATTAAATCAAAAATATATATATATATTTATTTATTTATTTTAATGTTTATTATTAATTTTAGATTAAAATATAAATTAAATTAATATAAAAAATATAAATTAATATTATAATATATAAAATCAAATTTTAGATTAAAAATTAATCAAATCAAATTATTAAATCACGCTCAAATGTTAAGAAGAGAACTCAACATAGAGTGAGTAGAACCCAAAAAAAAATAGAAATTAAACTCATTGGAATGAATTGTATATAAAATAATATGTTAATGATAAAAAAATTAAGACTATTTATTAAGATTGGGAAAAAGAGAGTTTCTAAAAGAAATCAAATCCTTTATAAATAAAAATAATAAAGAATAAGGGATATAAGAAATAAGAATAACTTTGGAAAAAAAGTAATTATTATCTAAAATCAAGAATAAAAACCAAATGATAGAAGGAACAAGAAATGTTAATGGGTTATAATTAGATAAAAATAATTAATTACTTAAAAAATCAACAAGAAAGGGCAGGGACCTAATAATTGTTGATCTTCCAGCCATCATCTATTTAGATTGCTTGGCCTCCTTTCGATTTCTAAGGCCCCCTAAACTTATGGTGATGGAGAAGATCAATCCTAGCAATGACCTGGGCGTCTTCAATACAGATGTGGTGTTTTTTCTTTGTTGCATGTTCTGCCAATGTTGAGGAGCGGGTCCTCCCATGTTTGATGTCGGTCGCATGTCCATGAATCATTTGATTTATTGAGTGGCCGGTCTCACCAACGTAAGGTGTCCCTCAAGAACAAGGGATCACATAAACACCTTTCATATCCTTAGGGTCTATCGGGTCTTTTACAGATCTTAGAGAACTTTGAATCATGTTAAGGGGCCTAAAGGTCGAGGGAACTTTGTGCTTTCTAAGAATCCTTACAATCTTGTCAGTGGTCCCCTGTGTGAAAATTCCACCACCGGAATCCCTACTGCAGCAACTGATGATAGTACTCATATTTGTTAATTTCCTTTAAACAAATTACTTGCAGTTTCCTACGGAAAATATTGTAATACATACACTGCAACCTTCACTTAATTAAATATTATGCAGAAGCAAGAGACTGAGGAAGAAAGAAAATACAACACAATGACATCGTTGTTTTTGGACAAATGTCCCCGGAAAAACCCAATACGAGAAAATCAGGGCAGCAGATCTAAGGGTTTTATTATTATGTAGGAAAAAATCTAAGTACAATTCTTAGATGCTCAACTAGCAATCTAATACAGAGAGAAACTGGACAAAACGTGTGGTGAAGTGCTCTCACCCTGTCACTGGGAGAATCTGAGTCTGATCACGCTGCAATGGAGCCTCTGTGTAGAACTGCGTCACTCCCATGCAGTTCCTGCGTCACCCCTGCTGGGTATCACGTTTCTCCTTCTTTGGACCCTCTACTGGCTGGAAAATCCGAATCTCTGCATCCCGGTCTCACATCCTGGCTCCCAGCTAATAAAACTTGATTTCCTCAGTAGGAATTTGATTTCCCTCTAAGGCCTCCGCTGCCACTACGTCAGCTTTGCGTGGGCCAGTGTTTGCCTCTCTCTAGACGTTGTTCTTTTCTCTCTCTGCCTCGTACTCTCCGGCCCAGGAAAACATCCTTCTTTCGGATACTCACTGCCCCTCACTGCAAGAAATCTCCTCGATCAGAATTTCCTCCTAAGAACTTCTCACTTCAGAAATTCGATCTCTTGATCTCTCGGTGTTTTTTCCAAATGACCCTCAAGCTCCCTTAAATAATCTTCTCGTTGACATTCAACGGCCCAAATTAAAAGCTAATCAATGGCTAAGATCATTTTAGCTTGATCCTCGTCTTCTTCTCGAAGTTACACCCACAATTAGATTAATATCCATTAATATTTTTAATTTCCTAAGTTTAGACTTAGGGTTCCATTAAAAAGTATTAATTATTTTAATAAAATCGTTTCTAGGTGGAATTTGCCAAAATGATTTCTGGGTTATTTGGAATACATGTGCCCAAGCGTCCCTGCAAAATTTGAGGCCCAGATCACATCCGATGCTACCCCAAATCAACACTCCCTCTTAGCGAGGAATGTGCTCTAACAATATACGTTGTTGCATACTGCTCTGACTCTGAAGCATCGTCCTTTACGCTGCTGATGTCTGACATGTTGTCCACCAACTACTGCGTTGCTGATATAAATGTACTACTACTGACACTGCCACTGTCAACACTGCATCCGTACTACAACTCCCTCTCAGGTGTTGCATATGTGTTGTTGCTAGCACTGCCACTACCAACTGCCACTGCACTGCAGATTGTTGTTGCTAGCAACGGAAAAACATCCAAAATTACTGAACTAATTGTGTTTAGTATGATACCACGTGAATGTTGGAGCCTGAATGTTGCTAGTCTTTGCACTGGCCCTCTGAATCTACTACGTTGCTACTAGTCTTTGCACTGACCCTCTAAATCTACTACGTTGTTGCTAAGCTCTTCTTTGTGCCATCTGCACTATTGCCAACTCTGCTCTGTGTTGTTTAGTCTCTGGCGCTCTTAGCCACTACAATTGTCTCCCTAACACTCATAGGCACCATCTGACACTAGTCCATCCTACTACTTCAAAACTGGACTCCTGTAGCAAGGTATTGATCCAATAGGCAAAGTCCTCAAGGATCTTGGCCATCTATAGCTCTTTCAAACTACAGTTCTAAATCAGCCCATCTCCCCCCTGGAGGTATCTCGGTTGTCATGTCAAACTCTTTTTCTTTGATCTTCGTGGGCGCAGCCTTTGGATAATGTTTCTCATCCTTGTGCTTCTTCTTGAGAGGACATTGAGTAGCGTAGTGACCCATCTCACCACACCTAAAACACTTGATCTTTGAGATGTCCTTCTTACATCTCTGTTGCTCCTGTTTTCCCTTCGATGCAAGGGCTACATTATCCTCCTCCTCCTTGGGCTTTGACCCATTACTGTTGTTGCTTCTGTCAAGTTTGACCTTGACTAAGTCTCTCCTGAGCTCCTCTTGTTTTAGAGATACCCACATCTCATCCCAATTCGGAAATGTTGCTCTGCCCAGGATACTATGGACAAAGAATTGCCACTCATCTGAGATAGAATTGAGGGCCAGTCTAACCAACTTTGAATCCTGAGGTGTATGCCCCGCAACAGACAACTCATCACAGGTTTCCTTTAGCTTTGTGAAGAATGGAGCCACACGCTCTCCCTTCTGCATTTGAGCATATCTCAGCTTCTGCTCCAAATACATCTTCCGCTGCTCGGAAGATCCCTTATATAACGTGGCCAAGGCATCCCACATCTCCTTAGCAATCCCTCTGCTGGCAACGTGACACACCATATGATCCTTGACTCCATCCAGGATCATCCTCTTAGCCTTCGCCATCTCAACTTGGTATTTCTGCAGTGGATATGGATCTGCAGGGACAACCACCACGATGTCGACGTATGTCTTGAGGACATGCTCATCTAGAACGAATTACATTCTAGCCTTCTAGATGATGTAGTTTGGTGCTCCATCCAACCTGTCCTGATCTGTCAAGTCACTGGTTTTCATTTCTGCCAAAAATAGAAAGTCAAATGACCTACTCTCTCGTTTGTGTTGTTGTTGGGCTAGCTTATGCACTCCTTGTAGGAGCTAGTAAAACTGTTGCCCCTTGCTGTTGCTTAGCTCGAGAAAATTCGAATTCTCTAGCTAGGAATTATCTAAGGAAGAAATTCCCTCAATCGTGCTTCTCCTCTTTAATCTAACGATCTTCCACCCAGAAAACTGCATGCAAAAAAAATTACATCCCACCAGCTCTCTTCACACTAATGTTTTAGCGCTGCTCCCTTCACCCTAGCAAAAATTCGAACTGGAAGTCCTTCTCTCCATCGACTCACTTGGAGAGAGACCGCCTTGAAAATCTGCCCTCTCGTCGTGGACTGTGCAAACCCTTTGGGGTTTCGAACTGCTGCCTCTTGCAGCTACTTCGAACTCCCTCTTCTGCTTAGCACTAGATCTACCGGCTCTGTTCTCTTGCTTCACCTGCATTGCTCCGATACCATGTGAAAATTCCACCACCGGAATCCCTACTGCAGCAACTGATGATAGTACTCCTACTTGTTAAATTCCTTTAAATAAATTACTTGCACTTTCCTACAACAAATATCATAATACATATATTGCAGCCTTCACTTAATTAAATATTATGCAGAAGCAAGAGACTGGGAAAGAAAGAAAATACAACACAATGACACCGTTATTTTTGGACAAATGTCTCTAGAAAAACCCATTGAGGGAAAATCGGTGCAACAGATCTTAGGGTTTTATTATTATGCAGGAGAAAATCTGAATACAATTCTTGGATGCTCAACTAGTAATTCGATACAGAGAGAAATTGGACAAAACGTGTGGTGAAGTGCTTTCACCCTGTCACTAGGAGAATCTGAGTCTGATCACGCTGAACTAGAGCCTTTGCTCATAATTGCATCACTCCCACGTAGTTCCTGCATCACCCTTGTTGGGTATCACAGTGCTCCTTCTTTGGACCCTCTACTAGTTGGAAAAACTAAATCTCTGCCTTCCAGTCTCACACCCCAACTCCCAGCTACTGGAACTCGATTTCCTCAGCAAGAATTCGATTTCCCTCTAAGGCTTGTGCTGCCACTGCGTCAGCTCTGCGTGGGTTAGCGTCTGCCTCTCTCTGGATGTCATTCTGCCCTCTCTCTTCCTTGTACTCTCTGGCCTAGGAAAACTTCCTTCTTCTAGATACTCACTGCCCTTCACTGCAAGAAATCTCCTCGATCAGAATTTCCTCATGAGAACTTCTCACTTCAAAAATTCGATCTCTTGATCTCTCGGTATCTTTTCCAAATGACCCTCAAGCTCCCTTAAATAATATTCTCATTGACATTCAACGGCCCAGATTAAAAGCTAATCAATAGCTAAGATCATTTTAGCTTTATCTTCGTCTTCTTCTAGAAGTTACACCCATAGTTAGATTAATACCCATTAATATTTTTAATTTCCTAAGTTTAGACTTACGGTCCCATAAAAAAATACTAATTATTTTAATAAAATCGATTTTGGGTGGAATTTCCCAAAAAACTTTATGGGTTCTTTGGAATACATGTGTTCAAGCCTCCTTGCAAAATTTGAGGCCTAGAGCACATCCGATGCTACCCCAAATCAACAGCCTGGATAAAATGAAAGTGTACCCCTAAAATTCGATCATTGGTTTCTTTTTTAATCCTCGAACCACTGCGAGCTTTAAGGAAAGCCTTGAGACATTGGTGCTTATTATAACCATTATCAAGGAAAACCTTAAAGAGATGGGTTTTCTCACCATCAAGGTGGTCGTCATCGGAAACTCTAAACATAGTCAAATTATAAACGAAATTTTGTTGTTTTATAAACAAAGGGACTTATATACCAATTTAGTGTTTAGCTTGGTTGTTACTTTATGATTAAGAACATGTGTTTTTGCATAAAAAAAATAAATAAAAATAAAAAATAAAAAATAAATGAGAGGTTCAAATTCTAAGAAACGTAAAATACATATAATTTCATAGATTTTAGTAGTGAAATCTTTAAATTAAAATAAATCTTTTTTTCACAAATAAAAAAAATTTCATACACTAATTTTATATGACTTAATCTTCAAATTAAATTATTATTATTATTTTATTTTTAAAATTTTATTGTCTTTAACTAAAGTTTCTAAAATAATATAAATAATTAAATTGAACAATTTTTTTTCAATATATTAGTGAATAAATTTTATTTTAAATTTTACTTTTAAAATATATTATTAAGTAAAACTCTTCTTTCAAATTTTCTAGATAATTTTTTTTTAACTGTAAGTGTATTATTGTCATAAAATTAACAACTAAGGTATTTTATTAAAAAAAAATATGATAAAGAAAATTAATTTTTTTTGTAAGTTTTAGCTTTATATTACTCAAAAAAATCAGAGATAGATAGTTTTTCCAGATTGCTCCTTAAGGAATTTTATCCTCCTCAAAACACTTCTAATGACGAAACTAGGACTGGAAATCCCCATACTGATCCAAAAATGGATCCTGGATAAACCTCTAAGTCTGAAAGACTTCATATAAGAGGTAAAAGGTGCCAAGTGGCACAAATCCTTTGTAAATCAGAGGAAAATGAAATTCGTTGGCTACTGTCAGAAATAGTATCATTGCAGAGATCTCCTCATTCTGAATCCAACGCAACTTGAATGGGCGAAAACGAACTTCAGATGAAGAAGTTATCATGAAAAGAAGCTCCCCTTGTTCTTTGAGAAAAGAGGCTAAAAGCATGAGAAAACAACAAAAAAAAGGCATATTGGAGGCTTAAACCAAATCCGCACAGGAGCCGTCGGATCTGGCCAATCAACGGTCCAGATCCGATCGGCGAATTGCATTCAGCGGGTCGGATCAGAGGAAAGCACATAACATGCATGGGACCAAGCCGATGCGATATCGCGATCGCCGATATCGGCGGATTGCAATCGGCGCTGGCATAGACCCTATTATATGGAAAGGCCTCAGACTTATGCGATCTGCGATTGCGACTTGTCGCATCGCAGTATCGCGTCGGCACGTTACAGTGGAGCGGGGCCGATATATATATATATATATATATATATATATATTTGCACAATGCGATAGCCAGACCCGATGGAAAAATAGGCACTATCTCATAAGATTTGAGATCCGCCAAATGCCATTTTTAATGTATTTCGAAATACAAAGGGACAGGCCAATTGCAATATGCGATAGTGACTCCCAGGCGGACCCGATAGCGCTATAAAGCAGGGTTATGGGAATTTCAAGTCCGGATGAACAGTGGTCTGTGGATTCTTCCATGTTTTGCATTGTTTTCCTAGGTTAACAGAAAACGACTGATTCAAAGGATTGCAAGCACCGATTGCCCCTTCTGTTACGGTATAAGTGGCATCCATCCCCGAGAGCATTTAGCAATGATTGCTAACGCTCAGAGAAGGGATTTGAGCAGACCAAAGCGGGAAGACAGAGAGCCCAAGAGGGACAATGAACAGACAACGCCGATTTGGCTTTAAAAGCCACAGAACAACAGAACGAGGAGATTGTTGTTTGCTGCTGGGTTGTTGGTCGTTATGGGAGCTGTTGCTAAAGCCAAAGTAGGAAGCTAAGGCCAAGAGGCAGCGTAGAAGCCAAGAGGCAGTTGCAGAAGCAAAGAGAGAAGCATACAGGGTCACTTGGAAGCCAAGTGAAAGGCCAAGAGGACTGTTTTTCTGATAGAAGGTAGAAAGAAGCCAGAGCGAAGAGTCGAGAGCCAGAGCCAAAGAGCCAGAGTCAGAGCCAAGAGTCGGAACCAAGAGCAAAAGAGCCAGAGTCAGAGCCAAGAGTCAGAACCAAGAGCCAAAGAGCCAGAGTCGGAGCCAAGAGCCGGAACCAAGAACCAAGAGCTAGAGATTCAAGAGCCAGGGGATTAGATGGTGTCTGAACCCACTGTTTTTGTGCAAAACAGCAGGAGTTGGGCCAAGAGCTTGTAAAAAAAAAAGACTTACACCATAATCCCAGAGAGCCTAGTTGAGTTGACTAGAGCTCATGGAGATGTAGCCCAAGAGTTGTGGCTGAACTCCTAATTAATTTGTTGTCTTATGTGTTTGTTTTTACTGCTGCATTATTCACTGTTATATGCATATATATACATATCAGTAAGCACATTTACATATCAGCACAAACAACAGATTTTTAAAGCATATAATCAGTTTAAGACAAACATAAGCATACACTATATTGTCAAGCATTTCTTAATTCCGCATTGGTTAATCAAATAGACTTGGGAATATTCAAGCTTTGGAAGTGGGAGAGGTTCTTGTAAGTTAGACAAGAAGCCTAAGAGCCCCATTTTCAAATCAAGGGGTATCAGAGCTTAAGATTGATTAACCACACCTTTAAGAAGGTTATATCATAATGCTTGAGTGACAGAGCAAAGATTGCTTGTCTAAAAGGTGTCTAGGCAGTCAAGGATTGATTGTCTGATTGATTATATGCTTGTTTACAGACTGACCATTCGCTGAGTTTGCAGAGGTGAAGGGAAAGCTAATGATAGCTCACTCCAGGAAGGACAATAGGAAGAAGGGCTGAAGGCATTCTTCTATCCCAGAGGACCTCAAGGCAATCCAAAGCACAAGAGGTTTGTTGCAAAAGGTTGCTTAAATAAGCTCTTTATTATCTTGTGAAGTTTTTTGTTCATTGGCATAATGACAACTTCTACAAGTGGGTCCTCAAATTTTGCTCTCTTCACAAGATTCTTTGATGAAGACATGAAGCAAGAGTTGTCCACCATGATGGATATGGTGAGAGAAATGTATGAGGATGGAAGGAAGAGCAACATGCTTAGAAAGCAGCTGAATTCCATGAAGGAAGAGAAGAAGTTGCTTATTGACAAATTGCAGGAAATGGAGAGGCAACTTCATATTGCAAATATGAACCTGAAGAGGATGCATGAGTTGGAAACACAACTCTTTGTTGCCCAAGAAGCCTTAGTCAAGTACCAGCTTGAAGAAGAGGTAAGCCATTCCAGTTTGTCTTCAAATTCCTCTGAGAATGCTTGTATTGGTTCTTTTGAAAAACATACTAAAGGCATAGGTTCCAAGCTAATGTCCAAGATGGGCTATGAAGGAAAGGGCTTGGGAAAGCATGCACAAGGTATTGTTGAACCAATAATGGTTGAGGAAAGGCCTAAATATTTGGGTCTTGGCTATGGACAGTCTTATGGAGAGAATTCCAAAGCTGCCATGAATGCCATTGAAACAGTCCCAAGAAGGAGTTTCATCTCATGTCCTCTACCTCATAAGTGTGAAGGTTGTATTCAACAGGAATACAATAGCTTGAAACATCAATTGCAGGATGCAGCGTTCAGAAGCACACACTTGAACCAGAGGGTTGGGGAGACCCCAACAACCTTGAAGAGATTGATGGTGTTCCAAAGGGAGCCATTTCTTCTTTTGTTTCACCTCCGCATGAAAGCAATAAAGGTGAAAGAGAAAGGTCTAAATCTGGTTCCAAACATTTTCCTTTTGGCTATGGACAGTCTTATGGAGAGAATTCCAAAGCTGCCATGAATGCCATTGAAATAGTCCCAAGAAGGAGTTTCATCTCATGTCCTCTACCTCATAAGTGTGAAGGTTGTATTCAACAGGAATACAATAGCTTGAAACATCAATTGCAGGATGCAGGTGTTCATAAGCACACACTTGAACCAGAGAGTTGGGGAGACTCCAACAACCTTGAAGAGATTGATGGTGTTCCAAAGGGAGCCATTTCTTCTTTTGCTTCACCTCCGCATGAAAGCAATAAAGGTGAAAGAGAAAGGTATAAATCTGGTTCCAAACATTTTCCTTTTGATTGTGCAAAGCATGATAAATTTCCACATATGTATGGGAAAAGAATTGCATGTTCCTTTTGTGGTTTGGATAACCATAATGTTTCTAGATGTTGGAAGAGAATGGCCACATACATGAAGCAGAAGAAGGAAAAGAAGCAAGAAGCCAAAGGTCCATTGGACAAGGCAAATCATGTTGTCAAGAGGATGCACATGCAGTGCACTTACTGCCATAAGCAAGGACATCTTGCTGTAAAATGTTGGACTTTGAATCCAACAATGTTTCCATAAAAGCTGAAGAAAGTGGAAAGAGAAGATGGCAGAAATGGAAGTGAAGATTCCATGAATGATGTGTCTAAGAATGATTCACATGATGATGCTGATGTGCAGACAAAGGTAGTACCTTTGAAAGGGATTGGTAAGGAACTGTTAGAGTTCTTATCCAATTGATATTGCATGTCTATCGATTCATCTACATTATATTTCATTTCAGCTTCGAAAGTACAGTGTGCTTAAGTGAAAGTTGAAAGGTGAAATACATGCATGAGCATGAGATGCATGAACACATGGATGTTGATGATTTCCTTGTTTTTGAACATGTATGTGTAATTAACTTGCAGGGTTGATTGCTTTGACATGTATGTGATGCCATGTTGACTTGGGAGAAGTTAACTTGGTCTCCAAATGGAGATAATGATGAAGTGTTTCATCTTTTGAAAGAGAGTCCTAATGGTCTTTTTCTACATGATTAACTGAAGGGTCATTTGTTTAAAGGCATATTTTGTGGGCTTGTTATCTAGTCCATCATTTGTATGCATATGTAAGACATGGAGGTGTTCACAAGATGTGAAATCTGTTTCTTTTGTTGAAGCAAGATTTTAGTCCATCCAGTTGTTGTCTATATGCCTGTTGTTGTTAACAGTTGTTGTTGGCAGCATTTCAAATAGGTACAAATGAAAGTTTGTGGAGCAAATGTACTTCACATTTATTGAGCCACCTTGGATCAATGATCAAGGCAAAGAAGCTCAAAACTACCTTCTATAACCATTTCAGCAGGAGTGCTGCAGGAAGGCAAGGAGGAAGATAGTTCTTCCCAGGAAGACCAGCCCATCCAAGAAGGGAAGTGGTCAGAAACCTTGGTTTAAAGGCACTATGCAAAGGCAAGTGTAGGGAGGCTAAAAGAAGAGGGTGAGTCACTCTCATTACTGTTCAGATCAGTATATCAGTCTTTTGGAGACCAAAAGTTCTCTTAGTGGGAAGGCGTGATCCAAAAATGGATCCTAGATAAACCTCTAAGTCTAAAAGACTTCATATAAGAGGTCAAAGGTGCCAAATGGCACAAATCCTTTGTAAATCAGAGGAAAATGAAAGTTGTTGGCTGTTGAGAATGCAACAAGATGATGGAGCTTAGTGGAAAGGAGTCGCCTTCACTAAGTGGGCCCGCAGGCAAATTATGGCGCAAAGTCTATTTTTAGACTATGTCTATTTTTAGACATATGGATCATGGTCTATGAGTTGCAGGATGTTGTTTATGGATGATTGGTCATGTTGGGAAAAATAGATGGACTTCTATTTCTGGTTCACAGTGGAGTGATCAAAGTCTATTTTTAGACTGCCGGGCTAAAAATAGAAAAGTCAAATATTATTGTCTCATAATAATATTTAGACTATAAACTTTATCTTATCCTCTTGGAGCACTTCAGTTTGAGCTACAGATGTGGCACATGCAGATGTCAGAAGGAAATACACTTTTCTTGTGAGTCAGTTGAGCTATTGCATGCAGGACATCAATTAGAACTCATGCATGTGAGTTCTGTGGAGTTGGATGTGGAGTTGATGGAGTTGTGTTCAGTTTGACTTTGTTAAACTAGTTGTAATTAGTCTAACTGCAAATAAGCTAGTGATGAGTTATGTGAATTAATTATTAACTCATAATGCAACTGAAGAATACATCAGTTAACTCAGTGCATGTACAGTTCAGTGGAGACAGGTGTTAGAGGTTGAGATTGCTATCAGTTGTGACTATAGTTGTGCATGAGGTCTTGCACAAGTAATGTATTGAGTATGCCCATGAGAATTGCCCAGTATATGCCCAGTAGAATAGCCTGTGCTCACATGATTTCCAGTGTGAGTGATTCTCAGCAGGTATTGTGCAATAGAGGCAGGCAAAGCAGCGGAGGAGATTTGAACCTGTGACTTGTTCGGATCTGAGCTAGTTTTGTGTGTAACAGGTGGAGATAGTGCTGGATACTTGTGAGGAGTATTGTACTATGTAATGTTACATGTTTTCAATCATTAATATACAGATAGTGTGGGGTTTTCAGCTGTAAGCTTTCCCTGGGATACATATTGTGTTAATGTGTGCATGCTATTGATGTTTCATTGTTTTTTATGCTGCTAAATTGTTGATCAACGTAGAGGAGGTTATGTATTATGCATGTATTCCACAATAGTGTATAATTGGGATAATATCTGTGAATAAGTGTTTATTATTCAAAATTTCTACATTGGCCACTGTCAGAAATAGTTTCAATGCAGAGATCTCCTCATTCTGAATCCAACGCAACTCGAATGGGCGAAAACGGACTTCAGATCAAGAAGCTATCATGAAAAGAAGCTCCCCTTGCTCTTTGAGAAAAGAGGCTAAAAACATGAGAAAACAACAAAAAAAAGGCATATCGGAGGCTTAAACCAAATCCGCACAGGAGCTGCCGGATCTTGCCGATCAACGGTCCAGATCCAATCGGCGGGTTAGATTGAAGGAAGGCACATAACATGCATGGGACCAGGCCGATGCAATACCATGATCGTCGATATTGGTGGATCGCAATCGGCGTTGGCATAGACCCTATTATATGGAAAAGCCTCAGACTTGTGCGATCTGCGATTGCGACTTGTCGCATCACAGTATCGCGTCGGCATGTTACAGTGGAGCGGGGCCGATATATATATATATATATATATATATATATATATATATATATATATATATATATATATATATATATATATATCTGCTCAATGCGATAGCCGGACCTGATGGAAAAATAGGCGCTATCTCATAAGATTTGAGATCCGCCAAATTCCATTTTTAATGTATTTCGAAATACAAAGGGACAGGCCAATTGCAATATGCGATAGTGACTCCCAGGCGGACTCGATAGTGCTATAAAGCGGGTTATGGGAATTTCAAGTTTGGATGAATAGTGTTCTGCGGATTCTTCCATGTTTTGCAGCATTTTCCTGTGTTAATAGAAAACGACTAGTTCAAAGGATTACAAGCACCGATTGCCCCTTCTGTTACGATATAGGTGGCATCCATCCCCGAGAGCGTTTAGCAATGATTGCTAATGCTCAGAGAAGGGATTTGAGCAGACCAAAGCGGGAAGACAGAGAGCCCGAGAGGGACAATGAACATGCAACGCCGATTTGGCTTAAAAAGCCATAGAACAACAGAACGAGGAGATTGTTGGTTGCTGCTGGGTTGTTGGTCATTGTGGGAGTTGTTGCTGAAGCCAAAGCAGGAAGCTAAGGCCAAGAGGTAGTGCAGAAGCCAAGAGGCAGTTGCAGAAGCAAAGAGAGTGGCGTACGGGGTCACTTGGAAGCCAAGTGAAAGGCCAAGAGGACTGTTTTTCTGATAGAAGGCAAAAAGAAGCCAGAGCGAAGAGCGAAGAGCCGAGAGCCAGAGCCAAAAAGCTAGAGTTAGAGCCAAGAGCCAAAGATCCAGAGTCAGAGCCAAGAGCCAGAACCAAGAGCCAAGAGCCAGAGCTTCAAGAGCCAGGGGATTAGATGGTGCTTGAACCCACTGTTTTTGTGCAAAACAATAGGAGTTGGGCCAAGAGTTTTTAAAAAAAAGACTTACACCATAATCCCAGAGAGCCTAGTTGAGTTGACTAGAGCTCACGGAGATGTAGCCCAAGGTTTGTGGGTGAACTCCTAATTAATTTGCTGTCTTATGTGTTTGTTTTTACTGCTGCATTATTCACTGTTATATGCATATATATACATATCAGTAAGCACATTTACATATCAGCACAAACAATAGATTTTTAAAGCATATAATCAATTTAAGACAAACATAAGCATACACTATATTGTTAAGCATTTCTTAATTCCGCATTGGTTAATCAAATAGACTTGGGAATATTCAAGCTTTGGAAGTGGGAGAGGTTCTTGTAAGTTAGACAAGAAGCCTAAGAGCCCCATTTTCAGATCACATACAAACCCCAATACAAAAGTTCTCATACACAATTATACGTCATTGTTAGCACCTATTCATATAACTCACAACAAAGCTCAAAATCGGCAAATATATCTACAAAATTAGGGCCAACATAAATGCCATAGCCAACTCATAACCAACAAAACACATACCAGTACACTGAAACCGCCAAAGATATAGGCAGAAGCCAAGAGCATAAAAAAAGACAAAAGTCTTGCTAATCAGGTTGAAGTCAAGCAAATAAGCAATCAAACTGCAAAACCAACTAGTTGAATCACTAATCATTTTCCAAAGAGGAGATTGTTGCAGGGGGCCTCACACTTGAAACCAGTTGATCCAATAGATCCCCACTATTTGATTCACAAGCAATATATCCCTTCACATGCGCTAGGCGAGAGTCAATCTTGTCCAGGTATAAGCATTGGTTTATAAGCATCATTTCAATGTCTTCGAAGGTGGCAAAGACATTATACTGCTCCACTTGTTTATCTTTCAAAACCAAACCCAACAAAGTCTTCATTTGTTAGTGCAAAGCCACATAATTTAGATATTGCTTCTTCCTGCCCCTGGTGTGCCCATGGTTAGGAACCCATGATGACATGTCCTCCATGATTTTAGAATTGGAATGGGATTGTATCTCAACCCCGCTTGAGTCTCAAGCTTGTGAATTTCCTTCCTTGTATCTGGTAGAACAACATTGAAGTAGGTGGCAGCCGAATTGTGAGCGGAGAGTCCCACTCCTCTCTGCCCTTGCAGAGTGCTACCACCTCCCCCTCATATACACCGCATTCGTTGTATCAGCGGCATAGCTAAGACCCGAGGGGTGCACCTGAAGCACCCACTGTGAATTCCTCTTCCTGCAAATAAACAAGAGAAAAAATAGACACGCCTTCTGTAGGACCAGGACACCAACCCACTAAATCATCCCTGAAACTCAATACACAAACCTCAAATTCGATAGAGGCCCCGACATGGATAATAGAGGTCATGGCATCCTCTACGGAAGACTCATACCTCGACACTATTAAACATAAGTACAAACACAGATAGAACAAAGAACCTCATATGCATAACACACATAAACATATATGATAATCAACCCACGAGATCCCAGTCGGTTATCTATAAAATTCACGCAATGGTGCCAAAATTCCTTTACCCAGAAAATACCCACCTACCTAAACATTAACAGTTCCAAGAAGCCCTGACACAATAAATGCATACAGGTTACCAAGCCACACAACCCCCTATCCACAGAATAGAGTTTTTAAAATTTTAATTTCATTATTGATAATTATTAGGTAGAAGGTAAGGATTTAAGAGAGAGAGTTGAGATTTATCTTAAATGTGGTTATGTTCTTTTTGCTTTTCAATTTAATTATATATATTTGTAGTGTCATTAAACTCTTATTACTTAGTGTTACTTTATTATCTTGTTACATGTTTTTCTAAATGAATATATGTTTAACTCATATATTAAATTATTTTTTAATTAGTAACTTATTAACATACTTGAAATGTAAAAAAGAAGAAAATGCAATAAGCGACCAGGGAAAGAACTGAAGAAACTCTAACCACCTAGCTAATGATTTTAGGTTCTAGAGGACTTGATCTCGATGGTTTCAACTCACTAGTTTCTAGTGGTCATAGGTTTTACCGATCCAAGCTAGCCTTATTTGTGAAGAAACCAGAGGATGTCCTGAAAATTGCAGTCCATGCCAATCAATCTCACATAATTTCTCTTAGGCTAACAAAGAGAGGCTTGATCAGTGAATTTATGGGCTTATGGCCATTGTTGCACCCTCTAAATCTTTGGGTGGATAAAAACTAGAGACCCATCATTGAAGGACAAGTTTCTATTTTCTTATGTGGAAGGAGGTTTTTCTCATTCCTCTTTGAAAATAAAGGAGATCGAGATTTAAAATTTTGAAGTGAGTCATATTTCATGGGGGGTTGGGGTTTATATCTAGATTGATGGAGTCCAAATTTCAACCCAGAAAATGATGTTTGATTTGTTGTTCTTGTTTGGGTTAAATTGTTATATTTTCCTCTTGAATATTGGAATGAAGACACCTTTGAGAACATTGGAAATGCTATGGGTTGATATATCAATTAGGTAAAACCACAAGAAGGTATTCGATCTTATGTCAGGATTTGTGTAGAAGTGGATCTTGATAAGGGATTCCTAACAATAATAAATCTCTAGCTAGATAATTAGACTCATTATCAGGAAGTGGATTATGATCAACTACCATTTAAATGTAAGAACTATCATGAGTATGGGCATTTTTACCAAAGATGACCAAAAGAAAAAGAAATCCAAAAAAAGAATAAGAAAGGAGAACAATGGCTACAACAAGGAAAAAAAAGGGTGCCCCTCAACAAAATACAACCATAAGGACACAAGAAGGAAATGGATTGGGGATCTAAAGGCCCTCCTTTTCCAATGAAATTGGTTGCCAAAGGTGAAGAATTCTCTTCTACCAAGAACAAAGGTTTGGCAGGGAACAAATTTGATGCCCTTAATAAGGAAATGAAGAAAGAGAAATCCTTGATCCACTACACCAAGAGATACAGTTGGTCAGCTCCCAATGCACGAGTTTTGAGGGGCTAAATGACATGCCTCCCCTCGAATATGTTCTAACTTATGAAAAATTAGCCACGGAGGAAGATGTTTTATCAGAACATGAAAAGGTATTTCAATCCCCTAGAAACACTAGGAACCATCAGGGATCTTTGGTTTATGGATCTCCAAACAAAAAATTAGAGGGTGAAAAGTCAATTTGCAAAAAAACACATAAGAAATTTGGTCGCGACACTAATAGAGATGTTAGAAGTGCACATGTAGAGAAGGATAAAGAGCTAGGCTCTCAAAGATCATTAAAAGTGGTATTTCAAACAGTCTCTAGAGAAACCCCAAGACAAGAACTCAGAGATAGGAAAATAAGCCACACCTACAAAAAAGGAGAAAAAGAAGGAAGGAGATTGTGCACCCGCAAAAAAGGTTGAAAGTGATAATGCCTCTTCTTGCCCATCCTTTTCAGAAGTGTTAAAGAAAAACTCACGTCCCTCCCATCCTTTGACAAAAGGTAGGAAAGATCGCATAGAAAAAAACTTTAACTCCCAAAAATCTCCAAGTTTCTTCTAGGAGTGCCTTTTCATAATTCTAGATTATGCTCTGTTTTGTATTAGTTTGTGTAAAGGACCAGGAGATGTAATTCTATCTCTTGTCAATTAATATGTGTTGTAAATTTTGTCAAATCCTACAAGCCTTTTGACGTGTTTACACATATAGGTATAATGGTTAGATATCAAAGAAATCAAGCTTTTTGATCCGCTAGGCATTCCAAAGAGTCGTGTGTGTGAGTCAGATAGTTAGAATAACCCCTCTTTTGATGTAATTGTCATATCCGCAACGCAGATTTTTATAAATATAATATTCTTGTTCCAATTAAATAATAATAATACTAATAATAATAATTTAAGGTACAATTATAATTTAGTTATTTTTTTATGTTTTTTAAATTTTGACATTATAAACTATATCATAAAGTAAAGTAAGTAGCTTGATGCCTACTATAAACAACGGATACCTATTAATATTTAATAATCATTTTTTTTTAATTATATGAATGATTAAAAAAATATTATTATATTAAAAATATTATTAAAATAATTATATTATGAAAAAATTGTTTAATATTTAATAATCATTTTTTTTTAATTATATGAATGATTAAAAAAATATTATTATATTAAAAATATTTATTAAAATAATTATATTATGAAAAAATTGTTAAATGATAAATAAAAAAAAAAAATTGCTTAAATATTTTGATTTTTTCTCCACAATCTTGATTCCTTGTTGGTCCCCTTCTTCATCAACTTATTTGATGCTTTCTTTACCAACAATCCCTCACATTCCAGCAATTACAACTTCGAGACTCCCAACCAAAAAAACTAAAATATCAAGGAGAATGTTCCTCCTTTAATTTGGCCATTTGTAATAGAACAGGTCAGATTGGAGTTTGAAAAGTTGTAAATTGATTATCCACTACAAGAAAAAGAAAATGCAAATAATCTTTAAATATGCTTTAGGGAATGCAAATATTTATTCAGAGTAAAATATAGAGTGAAGTTAAGTCATTTTAATTTGGACATTTTGGTTAGAATGGGTTTGTATTGTTTATGGAAAGGGGAAGCGGTAAAGTGTATATTGGTGTTTAAAAATTGGAAAATTTTTATTATTTAAATTAATGATTTTTTGATATAATTTTTTTTATAATTAGTAATTATACTTAGAGATGTAAAGGGCTGATAGGAGGAGTGGGGAATGTCGAAGGCAATATTCAAGTGAAATATATGGACAATGAAATAGGGTTTCCATATATCTTCTAAAGAATGTAGTAGGAGGTTAAATTTAAGAAGAAAGTTACACTAACATAAATGTCTGAGAACAAGCTATCCTTACAGGCACAAGGTACATAGCAGAGGAGTTCAATCTCTTTGGGGTTCTTTAAAAGGGCATGAAATAAATTCTAAACATGGAAATTATGAGGTATCTATTAGCTAAAGATATCACTGGCATTTGGGAGAAACGACTTTTATCAGTAAGTTGTTGTGAAGATGATTAAAAAACAGATTAAAGATAGAATTGTTGTTGTATCAATGAATGTTGTGAAAGTACTTGTGAAAAGCTGTTGACGCTTACTCTTAGAAAATACAGGCATGAGTGTCCTTTAGAGCTCGGACCATAAAGCGTTAGCGAGGAGCCATATTATGAAGGGATTCTCTCACCCGACCATCTCTTTGGGAAGGAACCCAATTAACCTACTCTACAACATTGTTTAGAAGGAAGGCCCGTAATTCTATTTGTGAAAAAGGAAAATATCAACTGTTTTGTTCCAAAAGAAAATGGAGGAATGAAAAGTGGCTTGTCTGATCTAAGGTGAGCAACGAAACCAAATCTCTTGTTAAGATTCTTTAGTTGAGTGTAGGGATTGTGTATTATTAGCGATCCCTAAAGTGGTTAGACAACCTACATTTCATGGATTATCTATGCCCAATTGGTTACAGTCAACCAACCTAGTCGTGGCCACATTAGTCGACTTGATCCACCGAGTAAAAACAGTCGACTACTAAATCAATCAATGACTAACACCAAATTACACTCACTAATGTCCAAGAATTAGGTTTAACCAAAAAAATCCAACATCTCCCCCTTCAACACAATTACACTCACTAATGTCCAAAAATTAGGTTTAACCCCAAAAAATCCAACAGCTCCCCTACACAAATTCTTAAAAAGATTTGGAAATGGCATTATCTCGACACCCCTCTCTGGGCCACTTTTTTTGATCAACCGTCATTAGCCAGCAAAGAGTGGCTGCTCCTCATATCAACTTTTGGCCTAAAAATTACATACCCCCTCCCTGATTCGAAGCTTTGCATAAGATTCAATGTCCCTCACTGAGTTGTCCCTTTGAGCTCTTGAGTTTACCCTTAGCCTAGAAACTAAGTTTCTAGCTAGCTTTGAGCTCGAGTTTACCCTTAGCCTAGAAACTAAGTTTCTAGCTAGCTTGGTATCATCTTAGGGTTTCCACCACTTAGGAGGTATTTGAATTATATGGAATATAATCTAATGTTCAAGTTTCTTTTTAATGTTGGACATGTCATGGTTGGTTGTTTCAATGCATGCGCATGATATTACATAAGGTGCAAGTTACAAGGTTAATGAAAAACACAGTGATACATAAGATTGGCTCTTGGTGGGATTGATGTCATACTCAACCTGACATCGTGGTTTGTATTGTCTCCGGTCTCCATTCTCGCTTTGCCCCAGATTTCCTCGGAAAGATTATTTTGATGCTCCACAACCTTGGTAAACAATGCTTGTCCATTGTTTTCAGCTTCAAGAAGTTTCTGCTAACTGTAGGCATATGCCTTCTAATTGTAATTGGTATCAAAGTCCGTGTTTTTTTTCTCAACATCGAAGTTTCCACTGCCTATCGTCCGTAGTCTTTTCGTTAATTGTCTTTCACGACGATGAATTTTGATGTCCACGAAAACGTGATCGAATTCGGATTGTGAATTTCTCTAGTGGCGCATAGGAAAGTTGTAACAATCTTCTACTTATTTCAAAAGTACAATCCGCAAGAAATCTCCAATTCGCAAGACATATGGTAGTCCGTCCTCGTTGTTGCATGCTGCTGAGAGATGCCACCGTATTGAACCCCTAGTGTAGTTGCATCGGGGAACGTAGGCCTGGAGCGTCGTCTCCCCTTATAGTTAATTCCTCGTGCATGATAGTTAACACCTTGGGATGGACTATGTGTGGCCACCTCTAGGTCCATGTGTCAGATTTTTATTGGAGGGACGTGGCCGAAATTGAAACTCTGGGTAAAAAGTGCTCGCCCCAACCCAACCCTATAGAGAAAATGCTTATAGACGTAATTATTTATGATGTAACGGTTTAATGTATCATATTTGTGGTAGGTTTGCTTCATATATAAAGGTTTAATGTATCATGTTTATGGTGGGTTTGCTTCATATACAACCATTGCAAAAGAATGCCTTGGGATGGATTATGTGTCATCACATCCGGGGTCTATGTGTCAGATTTTTATTGGAAGGAGGTAGACGAAATTAAAGCTCTGTTATTGGTTAGGGTGAACGCTGCTCGCCCACCCCAACTCACAAAGAAATGCTTATCGACTTAATTATTTATGATGTAAAGGTTTAATGCATCATGTCTATGGTCGGTTTGCTTTATGTACAACCATTGCAAAAGAATGTTAAAAGTGTAGATTTTGTTAACCTTTATTTTATATTGTTGATTATCGAATGATGTTCTTCTTAAAAATATTTAGGTTTTTATGTGATTTAATTTTTTTACGAGATTTGGATTAACATTTTGAAAATATGCGACATAATGGAGATATCTGAGGCATGAGGAGCCTCAGCTTTGCAACTGAATTTACTTCTCCACACTCAAAACTTAATTTCACCCCTCCTCCATATTAGTTGGACATCATTCCAAGGAATGTGTTGTGATCTCAGTATGGATTCAAAGGTTTTGGAATTCAATGCACTGGGTTAGCAGCACAGAGGGAGAATAGGGTATAAATGAAGAAATATGGCTTTTGTTCGATCCTATTATGAGCTACGCAATTACAGTAATGAGAAAATGTGGTTTTTATATCTTGTTAATAGTTGTGATGTTGTAAAGCCTAGTAATGGATGCATAAGGTTAGTCATGCCACGAAGGTGAATTGACAAACTTAAACTGCCTCTTGGAATCCCTTAACGGGCTTTGAAAATACTGAGCCATAGGGGTGTTGCTGAGGAAAGTGAGTGGACGACATTCCAATTGTTGATGGACACAAAGTTTGAATTATTGCAGGGTAAGGTGGAACAAATCTAGTCTAAGATGCACAAAAAGCTAGCACTAGTGAATCTTAGGATTGTAGAGATAAAAAAATTCTCCAACAGTGATGCCAAATCCAGCTTAGAAGCAGTCGAGGTTAGTGAGGATCTACAACAAAAAATGGCCAAGAGAGCTTGATGGTATGGAACAACAGAGTAAGGGCGGCAACACAACGACATGGACAAATTGGGGCAAAACGATCTGTCAGATATTCAGTCAATTTTGAAGTTTTTTAATGTATTGTAGATATATATAGCTGCTAGGAGTTTTTTGTAGAGCCTATAGTAGGCTCCTGCTTAGAAATGTTGGAAAATCATGTCATAAGTAAAGACAATCTATCTTGTGTGATTCTGAATGTAGTGTAGTTCTGGATAATGAAACATTTTGTAAAGATACTTACCCAAACTCCAAATTTTATTATAATGCCAAAATCCTAACTGTTTCTTTGAAAAAAAAATGAAAATATATATGTCCTTGTCCTCTTAAAAAATAATATAGTTTAGTTAAATATTAAGTCATTGCATTACCTTCAACTAGTTAACAAAATCATCAATTTGTGTTAGGCTTTATACAATATTCTTAATTATTATTATAAACTATCTACATAATATTTTAATAAGTAATAAAATGTTGATATTATCATCTTCATTAAAAAAAGAAGAAGTTATTTTTAAAATTCTAAATATATTATATATCTTTATTTATTTTCATTGTGACAGGCTTTATACAATATTCTTAATTATTATTATAAACTATCTACATAATATTTTAATAAGTAATAAAATGTTGATATTATCATTTTCATTAAAAAAATAGTTATTTCTAAAATTCTAAATATATTATATATCTTTATTTATTTTCATTGTGACATTTACAATAATTTCTTATGGTATAAAACCCGCTCTTAAAATCTAACTATATCTTTAATTATTATTGTAAATTAATTACATAATATTCAAATTAGCAAATACAATATTTAATATCATCATTTTATTTGAAAAAATAGTTCCTTCTAAAAATCTAGATATACAAACCTTTAATATTATAAACCATTCCCTATAATATAAAACCCACACTTAATGTTTATAATGTGTTCGATTGGACTACATTGTTGTTTGTTTTTTATTTCCATATCTTCCCATGAGAACTCTAATTACATCCAACCCATTTGAAAAATTAGCCTTCCAATATTGAATATAGATTTACAACATATATGAATGTTGCATTTAGGTTTCAAAACAAAGGTAAAACAAAGGTAAAGTAATTAGTGTTGATTATGCCATTTACATGGAACCTACATGAGTTAAGCAAACGTTATAGTGTAAATAAACAAGTGTATCTCGTATTTGTTATCATTTACACTAACACTAACAAATGATAGGAATGTTTCTCTATAATTGCTTTTTGATGAAGGGAAAATTGCAAAAAGATTTTTTATATGGGTAAATGTCATGTCATAATATTTATGTAGGTTTTAATTTTATACAATTAATTAATGCAAACCATTTCTTAATAAAGGAGAAAAATGTAATGAGAAATATATATTAACACAAAAAAATTATCTTAGAAATTCAAGTTGACAAGATTAACGAGATTTTTTTCAATATATTATTCTATAGAATATTATAATATAGTATATATTTCGCAATATTCATAAATTATCAATCTGTTTACTTTAGATTAGAATACAATCGTAGTTACTAACTGAAACTACAAAAGCATGGACAAAACCACCATTTACCACAAAACCACTTTTAGCAAAAAAAAATTGTGTACCGAGAACTACCAAAAATGAATGCAAAAGCCACCCAAATCAATTACACAAAATCCTATAATTTTTTGGGAAAAAATACACTTTGTTTTGAAAACTTAAAACACTATGTTTTAGAGTTATACTCTACCACCCCAAAATTTGAATACATTTCCATATGTTGTGCCTACGAATTCTCATTCGAAACCCCACCAAGTTAGCTTGCATTTTATTGAAATAAAATCTCGGTTACCATGGTAAATTGTTGATTGCTTGGAAGAGGAAAAGGAGAGTATGGGTATGAAGTTAATGAGATAGAGCATAGTGAAAAAGATCACACTCAATGATCCAAAATGGATCCTAAAAACCCTCTAAGTCTTCAAAAAAAAAACTATCACAAAAGGATGAACTTATAAAAATGGCTGATTACACTATTGGGCCTAAAAAACATGAAGAAACAGTGAAAAACAGAGTTTATCGAAGGCTTGAATGACGATGCACAGGAGCCGTCGGATTTGGCCGATCAACGGTCCAGATCCAATTGGCATATCGCAATCGGAGATGGCAAGCAGAGGCTATCGGAGGCAATCATGTGAAAGTTGTGACAACGATCAGCGCGGGTCAACGAGGACCGTCGATCAAGCATGCAGATCGATGGCCCAGGTTAACTCGCAATATCGTGTCGGCAAAATACAAAGGAGCGCTTACCAAAGGCCCGGGGACTATGCGATGTGCGATTGCGATATCGCAATATCGCATCGGAGTAATGCAAAGGAGCGGGGCTGATAACAAATGCGACTGCGATAACCGGACTCGATAGGATTATGGATGAAATTTCATATGTTTTGAGTTCCAGAAAACGGGTTTTATGTGTATTTCACATTTTCGTTAAATAAATGAAATGCAAAGGAAACACACCCGATGCGATGAATCCGGACCCGAAAGGGTTTATAGATGCAACTGTATACTATTTGAAGTCCGCCATAAAGCCCTTCGTCGGGATTTCAGTGTTTTAATGTATTTTGCAAATACAAAGGAAAACCACGGCACATGGGCACTTGCGACTTGCGATAGCGATTAAAGGCGGACCCGATAAGAGTCTAGGGTGGATTCAATGATTTTTGAAGTTCGATAGAAAGAGTTTTTGTGGATTTTTCCCGTGTTTTAGTATATTTCTCTGTGTAAACAGAGAATGACTATTCTAGGGATTTCAAAGGCGTCGATGGTCCATTCTGTTACAAAACAGGTGGCCACCATACCCAAAGACGTTTAACAGTGATTGTTTAACGCTCAGAGGGAATTTGAGCGGATAGAGGCTGGGAGCCAGAGAGCCCAGAAGAGGAAACAAATAGACAACACCGATTGGCTTAAAAGCCACAGAATGACAGAGACAGAAGCAAGCAGTGCTGAGACAGAGAGAAAACAGAGACAAAGAGCGAGAGGGAGAGTCTGTGTACTCAGAGAGACTTGAGGGATTCAAGTAAACTCCTGTTGTTTTGTATCTGTTGTGTTGAGACTCAAATTGAGCTCATTTTTGTAAAACTATGCTCTTGAAGACATAATAGAGAGGTCACCACTGAAGGCTGGACCATGAGACGTAGCCCAAGAGTTTTGGGTGAACTCCATATTAAACTTGTTGTGTTATGTGTGTTTGTCTATTATATTTCTATAACTGCTCATTGTCTATATTATTTGAAATCTTATCGATCCGTTGCACTAAGTAATATAGGCAAATCTATGCGCATGAGTCTGTAATACCTTAAAAGTAATCTAAGATCTCATTTTCAGATCACTCAGGTATGCCAATACTCATAAATGCTATAAGGAAATCGTGTTATTTTTTAAGCATGTATATGGGAAAGAATTTGTCCTCAATAAACATTTTTAGTTCTACAAAGTTATGAGTTATAACTCTCTCAAATCCAAGTCTGCAAAATGTTTTTGAAATATTGAACTGTGAAAACAATTTTGTGCCAACTCAAAATTGCAAAACATTTTTGTGTAAGAATAGAGCTATAAACATGATTTCATGCCAACACATAAATTTTATTTTGCTCTCTAATATTTGATACATAGTGAGGTGGTTTTCTCAAAGCAAAAATTGTTGACAATTGAAAATTTTCATAGGATTTTTGTATAGATTTTTAAAATGGCAATGAGAATAAGACCCTCAATGTTTGAAGCTACAAAAACTGCACCTGAATGTTTTTCCATCCTTTAAGAGGAAGGTTGGTTGATATTTTTCACTAAATTCCATAGATATAATGTTGAAGTAACCAGGGCCTTTGCCCATACTTTTGATGGGGAAAGGGCCACTATTGGTAGCTTAATCATACATCTCTTGAATATGCAGTGGCACAAGTTACAAGGTTACCCCAATTTGGAGAAAGGTGGTTATCTATCCAAGACTTTCATTCCCTCTCTTGTCATCTTCAATTTCTTGAAGTTTCTTTTCTTCCTCCTCATGTCCTTTTCTAAAATTTTCATGGGAGCTTTTCCTTTTTCCTCTTAGGGAGTGATTTTTGGTACATTCTCAAATTATTCCTCAATACTTGACCATTCTTCTTTAGTGAAGAGAAGTTCCTCTTCTATTGATATGTTCAATTCTTCACTTACTTCTTTACCTACTGAGTGTTTCCCTTCTTTAGCTTCAAGAGACTCAATGTAATCGTATTTGAACTATTGATATTGATCTATCTCCAATGTTGAGGTTGCTAGTGTGGAAAATTTAGTTCTTTGCCTTTTTGCAACATTGACAAAAGGTTTCTCCTTTTGTTGATTATGTTTTCCATGTTTGTCATAGCCCTAGTGATTATTCTAGTGCATAGAGCAGTCTCTTTTTCTACCTTATTTAGTGCTTGTTTTGGCTGTGATATTGGTAGAGGAATCTCATAGATATCATCTTCCTCTATTGTTGCTTCTTCCTCACTAATGGTTTATTCAAAAAATTCATTCTCTTTAAGGAACTGCTCTTAGGTTTGGTGATTCTTATGTAATTCATACTATACTATCATCTTGATGAGGCCATGATGATAAAGGCTCATTTCTTCATTCCTGGGTTGCTTCAAAATATTTGTATCCATTTTTATAGTAAGAAATATTTACATCTCCATCTTTAGATGTTGCAATACATGATATGATATAAAAATATGATGCTAAATGTGCCCTCACATGTGATATATTTTTTGAACCACGAAAACCAATTCTTTATATAGATGTTTTAGCCATGTTATGGGTATAGCTCTAACCCAATTTCATTTTGGTTTTGAATTACTTAGAAATGGTGTCCATGTCTTTTCCTCTAACTACTTATTTTTGAACCACCTTTCTTGAAATCACGGTAACATTATAACTTGTGCCATTATGTATTCAAAGAGATGTATAGTTAAGCTACTAACAATGGCACTTTCCCCATAAAAAGTATGGGCAAAGGCCTTGGTTACTTTAGCATTATATCTATATAATTTGGTGAAAAATCCCAACCAACCCGCCTCTTGAATGATGGACAAACATTCAGGGTGAAATTTTGTATCTTCAAAGTTTGACGACCCTATTCTCACTGCCATTTTAAAACTCTATACAAAAACCTTGTGAAAATTTTCAACTATCAACAATTTTTGCATTGAGAAAATTGTCAGGCTAATATATGCGTGTAAATTGTGACATAAAATTTATATCTATCTAGGTGTTCGTAAACTTAGAAGCACATTACAATATATAGGGAGTTAGGCTAAATTGATTATCACTTGAGAAAATGAAATACTAGATTATAGATAAGTGGTAAAGATGAGTGCTAGTTAATTACTTAAGATATACAATCCTATAATAACAAGAATCAAGAGAACAAGCTCAGAAAGCATAAACCAACTCAAGCACATTTTTGGGAAAATGAAACACACATGTGCTCAAAATCGGTTGAGTGACTCGACATGAATCGATGTTCTAGATGTTGCAACCCTCTTGGTTTCCCAAGGTTACAATGGTTGACTCCCAATATTATACATTGTCATGTACTATTGGTTTTGAGAATACCACATTGAAATAAAATACTTTAAAGGGGAAATTGACAAAAAATGAAAGCAATGATAGAATAAGTCCAATTTGAGGGACTTGCATGCACTAAGGCCTTTCCAAATTGGGTGGTCACTCTTAGTCTTGTAAAACATTCAACAATAGGCTTATCTTTCCATACTGTCTAATCTATGAAAGCATGATCTGATCTACAAAAGCATGAAAAACTAAGATGTCTTGAGATAGTGCTAGTTTGATGAATCAAGAATGCATTAGGGCCTTTTCTCTTTGGAAGGAAGAAGAGATGGTCTCTCCTAATATTTTACTAAATTCAACAATAAGATGATCTCATGCACATCAACTAATCTATGATATCTTTGCTCATGAACAATGTTTAAAAATAATGATATGGGCAACCGATAAAACAAGTATGGACAATAATCAAAATAAGTATGGACATCAAGTTAAACTAGTATGGACAGTTATGAGCATATCAAGATAGAAGTATGAGTATATACAATGTAACATTGGAAAGTACATAAAAAGGAAATTATGTTAGCATCAAAATAACATGAAAATATAAACCAAAATACATTTGATGAAGAACAAATGAACTAAGTGCACTAGTTGACTGTGGAGGTCCTCCACCTTCAAGTAAGCACACTTATTGAAAACTATCAGCTATAACAACTCAAAAGGTTTCATTTATTGATGAAAAAAACATAAGTAGAGCTACAACACAACTCTTATAAGTTTAATACTAAAGCACTCATAATTAGCTTATGAGAATAAAAAAGTTGCTTCAAGTCCTCACATACTTGGTTCCTTTATACAAATTCTTAAAACTGAAAGAGCTAAGTTTTCTCATGCCATAAATTGAAATACTAAATTATAGGTCTATTTGGGTGGAGTTCCACTGTTGTAGACCCTTGAACTTTGGCATAATCTCTAAAAAACTAAAATAGATTTGATTTTTAGCTAAAAATAGGGAATTTCCCTGAAAATTAGTTGAGTTGACCGAGTGTTGACTGAGCCTTTATGGGAAGATTTTTGAGAAGCGGATAGGTGTTTGTCCATCTCTTGGTCTCAAGGAATAAAACCCATGTCTTGTTTTTTTCCCAGTTGTCCTACATATTCTAATGAATGAGCATTTGCAAAAAGTTGGGTAATTTTCTCATTAGATATATATATTTTTTTTTAACAATTTTTGGTCAAAAATCCATAATTTAGAAAATGGTGACTTAGATACCTTTTTCATGTATTTTGGAGTTAAAATAAAGATAAAGTGGGCAAAATGAAGTATAAGGTAGATGTATTATGCCAAATTAGGGGTTTAGGCTAAGCAAAAATCTTCATTAAGAATGCACACCCAAAAAAAACCACTTCATTATGTATCAAATATTAGAGAGGAGAAGAAAATTTTGCTAGCATGAAATCATGTTTATAGCTCTAAGTTTGCATAAAAACGTTTAACAATTTTGAGTTGGCACAAAATAGTTGTCATAGCTTTGTGTTTCAAAAACGTTTTGCAGACTTGGATTTGAGTGGGTTATAACTCAGAAAATATATAGAGCTAAAAACATTTTATTGAGGACCAATTATTTCCCATAAACAAGCTTCAAAAATAACATGATTTCCTCATAGAATTTCTGAGTATTGGCATACCTGAGTGTGCTCTGTTTTTTTCACTAAGCTTTGTCTTTATAACTTCCTACCCCTGCGTTCGTTTTCCTCTTCCATTTAGTCAACAACTTACCATGATAACAAAGCTTTGATTTCAATAAAATGCAATGTAACTTTGTGGGGTTTCAAATGAGAACTCATTGCCAAAATAGATGGCAACATATTCAAATTTTGGGGCGATAAAGTATAACTGTAAAATAGTGTCTTGAGTTTTGAAAATATACCGTATTTTTCCCAAAGGAGAATACAACTTTGTGTAGTTGATTTGGCATGGGGATAGTTGTTCAAAGAATATAACACATACCCAACAATTTAAACAAATGAAACTCCCATTAACTAGGAAGAGGTGGTTTCTTTGTGACTACATCTTCTTGTCTAGTCTTCTCCCATTATTGAATATCTATTCTCCCATCGTGGGTTTAGAGGTTTGTATGGGTGATTGATATAGGTTTAATGAAAAATACACAAATCATTAATCTTATAGATATTTTTCCAAACACAAAGTTATAAAGCGACTATCTTTCCATCATCTCTCTACAATGATTACCATCATATTGCTAATCTCAATAAACATTCATTTGTAAAGAGAAAGAGTTACTCAACTTAGGCCTTTCCATCATTGGAAAGGTAATTATATATAACTACACATGTCTAACCTAAAAGAAATAGGACATAAGATAAAATAACAATATGTCACAATAATCATTGTAACTACTCAAGAGATCATAATAAAGCCTTTCCTTTGGCCTCTTGATGCTTGAAGCAAAATATTAATTTTGTAGAATATGGCTGTAACTTTCCTTATTTATTTGTTTTGATAGTTGGCCCATTTTTGCATATGAGTAATTAATTGCCAATGGATGGAGTCTTATATTGCAAGCCTCACTTTGAATAACTTTAAAATAAATGTACAAATTTGGAATGAACTTTCAATCCTATAAAAATATAATTAAGTATCCTATTAATTTTAATGAATACCCTTCGATGGCGTGCTACGGATATAAATGCTTCCCAAGTAAGGTTGATGTCATGTCACCCCAACATCTAGGCTTCTACATAACTCAAGGCTTGGCAAAACACTTGGTCGATCCATAGTTGATATGTTGCATGCACACAATAACGACGAGGGTGCGAACAATGAGGGGTAATTTCTATTCGTGATGTTAAGCATGAAGTAAATTAGTTATGTAATGGTGTCAAGGACAAGGCGACTATGTAGGTTGTGGTCCTTATTGGTTGGGATAATTACTTAGATGATACCAAGGATGAGGGGTTGGACTATCTCAGTTGGCTGCTCTAGATAATGTCTATCTCAACCATTTTTCTAAGTAAGAGTTGTTATAAGGTTTCTTGATTTACAATTGTTTTGTTTGATGTTGTCAATATTATTAGTCTTATGGCCAACAATGTCTCTATTGTAGTGGGCCTCTAATACCACTGATTCCAATCTTCTAAGCCATACTTTTTCCTCCTCAATGGTAGATATCCAAGTGGAAAACCCTGAGGGTTAGCTCAATTGGTCGAGTCCCCATCGTTAAAGTACCTTTTATATTGAGAGATCACATGTTAAATTCTCTCGATACCATTGGGATTAGGCTCTGTGGTTGAGCTAGCAGAGAGTGATCCTTTTGGGTGAATATTTCTAGTACAAATATTCTGTTGACGTAGTGGTCTCCAATCTCTAGAGTCCATGAACCACATAGAAAAATATATATATATATATAACCAAGGATTGACTCACCAATGGTGATAGGCACATATGGGTATGTCATTCCATGTTGCTTATCTTCACCCTCTAAAGGGTCTTAGATCAACATTGGAATCCTCTGAGTCATCATGCAATGTCTTCTTTCGGTCCATAATCTGCTTCATGTATCTAGGATAACTCTCTTTTATTTTTCTTCTCTGCAGGTGTTTCTTTATGCTTCCTCCTTGATATCTTCTTTGAGCATTTACTTGTCATGCTAGGAAGGTATTCCTGCAAATGAAAATCATCCATGACAAAGCAAAATCAGTCTTAAAAAAATCCATTCTATCATTACCTAGCTCATGGAATGATCAACTCATGATAGGCCAGTGAGATGGTTAAAATAAGAAGGCTTGATTAGGAGGGTGAAGTCAAACTCATTAAGGCTCATAAGAGGCGTTCAAGGTGTGCTTGTGCGCTCAAGCAAGAGAGAGAGAACTCAAGGGCGTAGGTCCGAAACATGAAAGAGAATCATTCATTGGTTCAAGATGTGTTAATGCACTCAAGGAAGCTAAGGAGGGCGCAAGGGTGCACACCGAAGGGACGAAGGGGTCAGGCTTCAAGCCTTCCAAGTGCACTTATGCACTCAAGAGGAACAAGGAGGGTGCAGGGCACAAAGAAGAAGCATGAAGGAGAAAACATTCGTTGGTTTAGTGTGTGCTCATGCACTCAAGGAACAAAGGAGGGCGCAAGGGCACACACCTAAGGGGTCAAACTTCGAGCCTTTGTAGTGCACTAAAGAGGAACTAGGAAGGCACAGTTTTTTGAGTTGAAGGAGTGTGCTCAAATGAAGGCTTCAAGCTTTGTGATTGTTCCATGTGCCCTAAGGGAAGAGGGAAGGATGAATGCTTCATGCTTCGTGAGTGCGCCATGCGCCCTAAATCTTCGTGCTTCATGAGTGCACCATGCGCTCTAAAGCTTCATGCTTCATGAGTGTGCCATGCACTTGTGAAGAGATTGAGGATCCTTCATTGTTCTGAAGTAAGCTCTGTTGTTTTGAAATGCACTTCGTTGCTTTGAAGTGCGATTCATTCTTTTGGAATATGATTTTTTGTTTTGAAGTGCACCTCATAGTTTTGGAGTGCGCTTCATTGTTTTGAAGTGTGCTTAGGCTTGGGAGGGCACAATTCTTCTCCAACAATGGATTTTTGTTCATCTGGAATGCGCTTTTCACTGAGGAAGGTAGCAAAAGACTATGTACTTGTCCTATGAAGTACTAATGCACTGGGAGAGGGAGGAGACCTTAGAAAAGGCTTAGTGCATAAGAATAGGAGGAAAATATATGTTAATGAGGCTCATGAATAAGTTGTGCTAATCACATAGTAAGAGGGTTAATGCCTTTAGAACTTGCACTAGGCTAAAGGACCAAGAAGAGCTCTCAAAATGGCTAAGTGTGGGATCGACAGATTAAAAGAGAAAAATGCATCCATACATGACAAAATCTTGGATCACACACATAATACCATAAATAGAAGCTAGAAGAATACATAGGGCTCATGAATAACAATCACACCTCAGAATGACAACAAAGCAACACTTATTTCTAAGTGCGACAGTTGAAACGACACATTACGACACTTAGAACCCAAGTTATGAAAACTATGACCAAAAATGTGTGCTAAGCTATAGGAATGTGTCTCGCACATATTATAATGATATTCAAGACTATCTAATGCAAAAAAGTGTGCCATATTTAGCTTTGGTGATGTACAAACGTGCGACAGATGCAAGAGTGAAAACACAAAAAACAACACCTATGACATGAGGAAAACATAAGACGACACTTGCGACATGTGAACGACCTTGAAAGTGACACATGCCAAAGTGAATATAACATGAAAAAGACACTTATCAAAGTGAAAAGAAGCATAAGAAACAACCACGAATGTGAAAGCAAAAGTGCAAAAAAGCTACAGTTGAGAAAACTCGTCGTAATAAAAGTACAAACGCAATCAAAGTGATGGAGACTGTAAATGAAAGTGTGAATTGACCGTCTACATGAGTTGATCATTGAACATGTGTCTAGATGAAAATGTTATGCCTATTAAAGCTTGCATAAAATAAATGTGTTCATGAATCCATCGAAGACTGAGCATATGTGTGCAAGTGACTTGATAATTTGAAACTAGGAAGAAGACTTCAACGCTTTACAAAACATCAAACAACCATGGAGTAACCATAAGACGACAGATTGTAAGATCTTTAGTAGGCTGGAAAATTCAAGAGTGGAAAAAAATTTGGAGGTTGTTGATCGCAACGACAGCATGAAGGATGTGTTATACCACCATTCAGCCAAAGGTAACCACTTGACCCATTGTGTTTGTTTATCTGATACAAAGTAATGAAAATATCCTTCCAAACATTTGTTCACTATCTAAGTTCTCCAATCAGATTGAGGATGATAAGATGAGCTATTAGCTAATTGAGTACCAAGACAAGAAAATAATTATGTCGAACAATTTCCAGTGAAAATGGGATCTCTGTCACTTACAATAATCTTTGGGTTTCCATGTATCTTTTGAATTGTTTCCATAAATGTTGTAGAAATTGTAATAACATTAAAAGGATGAGATAATGCACAAAATTATGCATATTTGGTAAGTCTATCAACTACCACCATGATGACACTCTTTCATTTAGACTTGGGTAATCCTGTGATAATATCCACTGAGATCTCCTCCCAACACTAACTAGGAATTGATAAAGGTTGTAACAAATTCGTCGTCTTAATTGTCTCAACTTTATTTTGTTGGAAAACCAAACATTCTACCACAAACTTCTGAATATCAGATTTAAGGCCATCTCGAAAAAATTCCTTCTTGACCCCGTGGTAAGTTTTTAAAAATATCGAGTTCCCTCCTAAGTGGAAGTTGTGCAATTCCAAAAAAATATTTTGTTTTAGTTGGAATTCTTACAAATATATAAGTGACCTTTGTACCATAATAAATCATATTTCTAGGTAAATCTATCAGATCTATTGGGATATTGCTGCAACTTTTGAATGAGTGTCCACATCTCTTTGTCATTATTCCATTCATCCCTTACTTCAGTTATACAATCAGGTTGGATAATAGAAATGGCGCAGAGCAATGCTTGCACATCCTCATCCTTTTTTGAGAGTGCATCTGCAACAACATTTTACTTCCCTTTTTTGTAGATGATTTCAAAGTCATAACACAAGATCTTTGTGACCCATTTTTGCTACTCTTCTGAAGATAATATTTATTCCAAAAAGTATTTAAGACTATTTTGATCTGTTTTTACCTTGAAGTGTCTTCCCATTAGGTAAGGTTGCTATTTCTTTGGTGAATGCAATATTGCCAACATTTCCTTCTCATAAATAGGTTTGTGTAAAGGATTTCCCTGGATTGGGTGACTTTCAAAAGCAATGGGTGTTCCTTATTGAATTAAAACAACACCAAAGTCATTTCATGAGGCATCACATTCCATAATAAAGGTTTTTGTGAAGTTTGGTGTAGCTAAGGTCGGTGCTTGGCACATTGCCTCTTTAATACGTTCAAAGGCCTTAGTTGCTTTTGGAGTCCAAGAAAATGCATATTTCTTTAGTAATGTTGTTAGAGGTGCTTCTATTCTCCCATAATTCTTAACAAACTTGCGATAATACCTTGTCAGCTTGAGAAATCCTCGAAGATGCTTTATGGTTGTGGGGATTTTCCATTCCTTAATGGCCTTAATTTTGTTAGGGTCTACCTTAACATCCTCATGAGATACAATATGACCCAAATATTCCACCTCATGTACTCCAAAGAAAAATTTGGAGGTTTTTGCATATAATTATTTCTCCTCCAATAGTTTGAGCACCCAATAACATGTTGAACATGATCCTTCCAAGACTTGTAGATTAGTATGTCATCAAAAAATACTAACAAAAATTTTCTATGGAAGGGTTTGAAAATGGAATTCATCAAACCTTGAAATGTGGAAGTGCTTTAGTAAGGCCAAAAGGCACGACCAAAAATTCATAATGACCTTCATGAGTTTTGAATGTTGTTTTCAAAATGTCTTCAGTCTTCATTCTAATTTGAGGATATCCTGAATGAATATTCAACTAGGTGAAGCAAATTATTCGATGTAATTCATTCAATAATTAATCAATGACAGGAATGGGAAATTTATCTTTAATAGTGATCTTGTTGAGCTCTCTATAATCCAGACACATACTGTTGAGAAATGGAAAAAAAAAATTCCAATTTAAATTTGTCCTTGAATTTAAACTGTGAATTAAAATCGAATTCTATTCTCATAGCAACTTGGAAATAGTTAATTAAGTTTAATTAACTTAATTAGCTTAGGAATTTCGATTTGGAAGTCTTTTTGAAGTCATGTATATGCTCTCCCTAAGTTTTAGGGGTCCAGGATTAGTTAAATTGTGAGTTGTAATTAGATAACTCAATTTACTGAGTTCAATTAAATTAGTTCCAAACTATTTGAGGAACTAATAGAGAGTTGAGAGCCAATTGGTGCACTAGTGCATCCACAAGTGTCACTCTAGTTAACTGAAGATTCCCGCATCAGAACCTCATGCATGTTGATTCTGAGAAAGGCCCAATTGAGACTAGAGTGCATGGACAATGTACTATCAGTTGTATGATTTATTGAGTTGTATAGATCATGCATGCAATCAGGAAGTCAACCTAGATTGGATTGCATAGTTTTGGAAACACTGGATTCCCATTAATATGGGCTATTCAACCCTAGGAATTGCGCAAGGAAATAGGGGCTTGGAGGGTAGCAAAATTGGCTAAGTGTTGGCCAAGAGCTTGCTTGTGAGCTGAGAGAGTTAAGCATACTTGTGTGGAATTGTTCTATTGATAAAAAGCTTTGTGTCTTCACTCATATTTATGATATATGCAATAAAAATAGAGGGGTTTTGAGCAGTGGCTTTCCCCAGATGCATCTTGTGTTATGTGCCATTGATTTATCTTCTTCTTGTTCATATTGTTTTCATTGACCTATTGGCTTCCGCTGGTTGAAAGTAGAAGTAGATTCTTGTCCTGTGCTTTAGTACATTGCATGAGCTTGTGAATCTACAGAATTTTCTACATGGTATCAGAGCTGAGAACATTATACTAGAGGATATTTTGAGTTTTGAGTTCAGGGTTACAGGTGAAATTCGAATTTGCATTTCATACTTCAATACCGGTAGATGGCGTTCTATGGTTTGCGGCTCGAGTATGCCTTGGAAGGAAACTCGAATTTTATAGCCTAGAGGGACAGAATGGAGGTTATGATAGAGGATAATGTCTTTTAGGAATTCGTTGATCAAGAAATTCCTAAGCCAGCAGCATCAAATGCACAAAATTTGGTCAAATGGAAGAAGTGTGTGGCGAAGGCGAGGCATATAATCCTTGAGGGAGTTCGAGACCACATTGTCTCGAGTCTCCATGGCAAGGAAACTCCGTATGATATGTGGAAAGAATTGATGGACTTGTATCAGAACAACAGTGCCCAAAGTAAATTGGAAATGAAGGACAAGCTTCAAAAAATCAAAATGGAGAAAGGCGAGATGATTCCAAAATACTTGACCAAGTTCACTTAGTGTCATGATGAACTTGGAAGTGTTGGAATCATGGTTTTCGAGGATGATATGGTGAGTCTTTCTCTTCTAGGACTCCCAAAGAGTTGGCATAGTTATCAAGACTCTGTCAATGGTCGGGAGAAGTTGCTAGATTGGGAACAACTATGGTCGGATTTGATGCAAGAGGAGATCAGGAGGAACACTAGAGATGACTCTTCTTCAAAGATTGATGATGAAGAGAACTGTTCCTTAGCAATTATGGCGAAGAAGGGGAAATGGAAAGCTTCCCATTCCAAATTGAATTCTTGTCATGGAGGTAAGAAGAAATAAATGAAGAAAGTTAAGTGCTTTCATTGTCATGAGCTGGGCCATTTTGCTACAAATTGTCCACTTAAGAAGTCCAAGAAGAAGTCCTCAAAAGGAGCGGTGGGTGAGGCTTTGGCCTCTCAGTTCGAATTGGACTTTTCCCTCATTGCATGCATGATGTCATCAATGATGGGAAGTGTATGGTACTTAGACAATGGAGCTTCATTCCACATGACTGGCAACAAGGAGTTATTCAGTGACATGGAGGAGAAAGATCTCCAGATGCATATCGAGATGGGTGATGATGGAAAGTATAATGTTACTGGATTGGGTACGATTACTTTTCAGAGGGAGCATGGGGCTCCACTCACCTTGAAGAATGTTATGTATGTGTCTGGGCTGAAGTGTTAGAAAATTATATATATTACAGAGCAATGGAACACATAAAATATTGCAGAAATATAAACACAGAAAACGCATAAAACAAGAGAGACACAGATATATGTGGTTCACCCAGTTTGGGCTATGTCCACAGAGAAACAACCAGTCCTTCCTTTTATATTATCCAGCAAACTGAAGAGATATGACCTACAACAGATCCACTGTAACACCCTCTTCGCTCTCAATCTCCTCTCTCTTTCTCACTCAAAATATAGATCTACATAGACGCAATACAATTCCCTCATATATAGGGAGGGGTTGCCTTCTAGGGCAAAAAAAAACCCTAAATTAAACATAACTTCTATCGTCAGATCTTCACCTAATGAATGGCCTAGATTGACTAGAAATTACTATACTTTTACAAGGCAATTTTACATCTATTCTTAGCTTCGGGGGCGCTGCCTCCGAAACCCCCCAGCAGGGGGGGGGCTCCCTAAAGGTCACAACTGCCCCCCCCTGGACCCCCCCTACAACAAATATTTTTCGAGCGGCGTTGCCGCCCTATTTCGAACTGGGGTCCAATGTAGTGATACCTTTGAATACAGAATATAATCAGGCTCCACACCCAACAATCTCCCACTTGGAGACTGATTATAGCAAATCCACCGCTGCTTCATTTGCTGGACAATGACTCCTCTTTGGACCTGGTTGTTTCTCATCTTCTTCATCATACTTGAATACCAATTGAAACTGTGCATACTCAGTTTCTCCCTGGTTATAACTTTTGTTAGCATATCTGCAGGATTCTAGCCGATCTTCCAACACTGATCGTATGAAATGGTACTTGAGCTGTATGTGTTTAGTCCTAGAATGAAATGTTGAGTTCTTTGCAAGATGAATGGCACTTTGGCTATCACTGTATAATGTGCCCATATCATGCTCCTTACCAAATTCACCCATAAACCTTTGTAACCAAATCATTTCTTTACTAGCCTTTGTAGCAACAACATACTCTGCTTCTGTTGTTGAAAGTGCAACAACACTTTGGATTTTTGAAACCCAACTGACAGTTGTTCCACCTACAGTAAATACATATCCTGTAGTGCTCCTCCTGTTATCTCTGTCACCTGGCATATTTGCATCAACATATCCCTGTAGAGAAATGTTTGAACCACCAAAGCATAATGCTTGATTTGTGGTACCCTTCAAATATCTGAGAATCCATTTCACTGCCATCCAATGTTCCTTTCCTGGATTGTTCATGTACCTGCTTACAACTCCCACTGCATGTGCAATATCAGGCCTTGTGCAGACCATTGCATACATTAAGCTTCCAACTGCTGATGCATATGGAACTTTAGACATATAATCCATGTCTTCTTGGGTCTTTGGGCACATTTCCTTACTAAGTTTAAAATGGCTATCTAAAGGTGTACTAACTAGTTTTGAATTGTGCATATTAAATCTTTTTAACACCTTTTGTATGTACTCATTCTGAGACAATGTTAGTTTGCGATTTTTCCTGTCTCTAGTTATTCTCATACCAAGGATTTGTTTTGCAGCTCCCAAATCCTTCATTGCAAATGAATTTTCCAATTTTCTTTTGAGCACATTTATTTCCTGCATGTTAGACCCTGCAACAAGCATGTCATCTACATACAATAACAATATAATATAGCTGCCATCATTTTGCTTTTTCAGATAAACACAATGATCAGAGTGACATCTAGTATAACCTTGTTCAGACATAAACTTGTCAAATTTTAGATACCACTGCCTTGGAGCATGTTTTAAGCCATACAAGCTCTTCTTCAACCTGCACACTAGTTTCTCCTTCCCTTTTACCTCATATCCTTGTGGCTGTTGCATATATATCTCTTCCTCCAAATCCCCATGGAGAAAGGTTGTCTTTACATCTAACTGCTCAAGATGCAAATCTTCAGCTGCTACTAGACTTAGAATAGTTCTCATTGAAGTCATTTTAACAACAAGAGAAAATATTTCATCAAAATAAATACCTTTCTTCTATGCAAAACCCTTCACCACAAGTCTAGCTTTGTATCTTTGTTTTCCTCCATCTTCTTCCTTTAGCCTGTAAACCCATTTATTCTGCAATGTAGTTTTACCCGCAGGAAACCTGACTAAGTCCCAAGTCTGGTTATGCATTAAGGAGTCCATCTCTTCTTCTATGGCTAGCTCCCACTTCTTCCTGGTTTCAACCTGCATTGCTTCTTCATAACATTCGGGTTCACCAGAATCAGTCAACAATAAATAATATAATGAAGGAGAGTATCGTTCAGGGGGTCTACTTATCCTGGTAGATCTTCTAACACCACTTTCAGGTGTTTGGGGTGCATGTTGTTGTTGTGGTGGTTGCTGTTGTTGTGGTTGTTGATTATTATCATTTTCAGGCACCTTTACTTTTTCAATGATCTCATCAAGAACTGTGTATTCCTTGTTTTTGTTGTTGTTTTTGTTTTTGTTTTTGTTTTTTGTTTTGTTTTTTGTTTTTTGTTTTTTGTTTTTGTTTTTTGGTTTTTTTTGTTTTCGTTTTTTTTTGTTTTTTGTTTTTTTGTTTTATGTTTTTTTTGTTTTTTGTTTTTTGTTTTGTTTTTTGTTTGTTTGTTTGTTTTTTTGTTTTTGTTTTTTTGTTTTTTTTTGTTTTTTGTTTTTTGTTTTTGTTTTTGTTTGTTTTTTTTTTTTCGCAACTGATTCTTATACAAGACCTTTTCATTGAATATTACATCTCTGCTCCTAATGATTTTGTGATTTTCATAATCATATAAGCGCTAACCAAAATCATTAACACCATATCCAACAAAGGTACATTTATTTGATTTCGCCTCAAGCTTTGTTCTATTTTCTTTATTAATATGGACAAAGGCCTCACAACCAAAAGGCTTTAAAAAAGAGTAGTTTACCTTTTTACCTGTCCATGCTTCCTCTAGAACACCACCATCCAGGGAACTTGAAGGCCCTTTGTCTATTAAATAAATAACAGTATCTACAGCATTGGCCCAAAATTGTAAAGGCAATCCTACATGTAATCTCATGCACCTTGCACACTCCATGATTGTTCTGTTCATCCTTTCTGACACACCATTTTTTTGTCGTGTTCTTGGAACTGTCTTCTCTCTGCTAATTCCATGCTCTGAACAGTACTTATCAAACTCGTTGCTGCAATATTCACCTCCATTGTCTGATCTGAGACACTTCAATTTCTTTCCTGTCTCAATCTCAACCAAAGCTTTCGATTTCTTGAAAGTATCAAATACATCAAATTTATTCTTAATACAATAAATCCAACTTTTTCTAGTTGCATCATCAATAAAAGTAACATAATAACAAGAGCCACCGAGAGATGATACCTGAGCAGGTCCCCATACATCTGTATGCACAAGCTCTATTTTTTCGCTCTTCTTTTCTTTCCCAACTCTGAGAAATCTGACTCTCTTCTGTTTTCCATAAATGCAATTCTCACAGAAGTCCAAATCAACATTCTTCAAACCCGACAACAAATTCCTTGAGTGAAGGATCTTCCTCCCCTTCTCACTCATGTGTCCAATCCTATGATGCCATAATGTTGCATCTGCTCCTTTGGAAGTTAAAGCATTAACAGAGTTAGAAATACCATTGCATAAATACAATGTACCAACCTTTTTGCCTTTTGCTATTACCAGGGCTCCTTTGATGACCTTCCAAGCTTTATCTGTGAAAGTTTTCACACAACCTTCACTGCCTAACTGCCTTGTTGAAATCAGATTTTTCTTCAGATTTGGAACATGCCTTACCTCCTTTAGTAGCCATTGGTTTCCATTCGGCTGTTTTACAAGAACCTTACTCATTCCAACAATTTTATAGGGTTTATCATCACCCAAACGGACTTGTCCAAAATCTCCTTGAACATAGTCATGAAAGTATTTCTTATCAGGTGTGGCATGGAATGAGGCCCCTGAATCTACCACCCAGGAATCAGTAATATTTTCGAAAGAAAGAATCAAAGCATCTTGTAACACCTCACCTGTCACATTTGCTTCATGATTATTTTCTTGCTGTGCATCTCCTTCTTTTCCCTTCCGAGATCTACAATCTTTCTTTAGGTGTCCTTTCTTTCTGCATTTCCAGCAGACTATCCCCGATCTGGACTTGGATCTACCTTTCCTTGATTTACTGCGATATCATGAGCTCTTTCCTCTTTCCATTTTTCTTCCCCTAGACTTTGCACTCAAAGCATTACCTGATGTCTCACCGGAGCTTTTCCATCTCATTTCCTTGCTAAGGATAGCACCGAAAACATCATCAAACTTTAAAGTACTAGATCCAGAAACAGAGTTACTAATGGCCATTACTAAACCATTCCAACTTTCTGGCAATGAGCACAAGAATAACAGAGCTCTAACTTCATCATAAAAGTTTACCCCTACAGAACTTAACTGACTTGTAACAGTATTAAAATCATTTAAATGGTCTGCAATAGATCCACCTTCCGACATCTTCATATTAAATAAACGCTTCATAAGAAATACCTTATTTGAGGCCGAGGGTTTTTCATATAGTTTCGCCAACGCCTTAATCAAACCCTCCGTCATTGTTTCCTTCGAAATGTTGAAGGCGACCGACACTGCGAGGCACAACCGTACTGTTCCAAGTGCCTTTCTATTGAGAAGGTTCCATTCTTCATCTGTCATACCCGTTGGCATCTTTGTTTTTCCGCCCAATGGTAGGTACAGATAATCTTCCATCTGCATCTTCCACAGCGAGAAGTTTTGGCCGTTAAATCTCTCGACCCTAAACTTACCATCTTCCACCATTGCTCCCACTTGAACCAGGGATCCTTCTCTCTTGCGAGTTTGTTAGCCAAAAAAGACCTTCGGCTCTGATACCAGTTGTTAGAAAATTATATATATTATGGAGCAACAAAACACATAAAATATTGCAGAAATATAAACACATAAAATGCATAAAACAAGAGAGACACAGATATACGTGGTTCACCCAGTTTGGGCTACGTCTACGGAGAAACAACCAGTCCTTCCTTTTATATTATCCAACAAATTGAAGAGATACAACCTACAGCAGATCCGCTGTAACACCCTCTTCGCTCTCAATCTCCTCTCTCTTTCTCACTCAAAATATAGATCTACATAGACGCAATACAATTCCCTCATATATAGTGAGGGGTTGCCTTCTAGGGAAAAAAAAAATCCTAAATTAAACATAACTTCTATCGTTAGATCTTCGCCTAATGAATAGCCCAGTCTGACTAGAAATTACTATACTTTTACAAGGAAATTTTACATCTATTCTTAGCTTCGGGGGTGTTGCCCCCAAAACCCCCCGCCAGGGGGGGGGCGCTCCCCAAAGGTCGCAACCACCCCCCAGACCCCCCCTGCAGCGAATATTTTTCGGGCGACGTTGCCGCCCTATTTCAAATTGGGGTCCAATGTGGCGATACCTTTGAATACAGAAGATAATCAGTCTCCACACCCAACATGAAGAAGAACTTGGTATCTGTTGCCATGCTTGAGGATAGAGGATATGATGTGATCTTCTCGAAAGGAAGGGCGTTCCTTTGACACATAGCCATGGGTCAAGTAAAGAAGATAGAGATTCAGGTGAAGAATCTCTATAAGCTAGAGGTAGAAGAGTGTGTTGCTTTGAGCACAAAAGCGTAAAGGGTGCAGAGCCGAGATGTTGGCGAGTTGTGGCACAGGCGATTGGGCCACTTTCATCATGGGGCTTTGAAGATATTGCAATAGATCTCTACCAGTCTTCCCAAAGGTACGCTTGAGCAAGATGATACATGCAAGGGGTGCACTTTGGGAAAATACACCAAGTCTTCCTTTCACAACAAATACAGTTGAGCAGAGGCTATTCTAGAGTGAGTCCATTTATATGTGTGTGGACCATTCTCAACAACATCCACGACCAAACATAGGTATTATGTTATATTTGTTGATGACTTTTCTTGAAAATGCAGGATATTTTTCATGTAGAAAAAAGATCAAACCTTCACAAAGTTTTGTGAGTTTAAATCATTGGTGGAGAAAGAGTCCGGAAAGAAGGTTAAATCTCTATGGAGTGATAATGGTGGTGAGCATGTCTCAAACAAGTTTAAGAACTTCTATGCAGCGGAAGGAATTAAATGGGAGTTGACAACACCCCATAACCCTTAGCAGAATGGGGTGGCCGAGAGGAATAACAAAAGAATAGTAGGGGTAGTAAGGGTGATGTTGCATGATCATGTCCTACCACTACACTTGTGGGTTGAGGCATGCAACACAACAATTTATGTTTATAACCGTAGCCCACATCAGATACTTTAGATGAAGACACTAGAGGAGGATTATTCTGGTAAGAGGCCAGATGTTGGTTACTTCAGGATTTTTGGGTCATCGGTATATTTCCATGTGACCAAATATGCACGGAAGAAGCTTGAGGTGACAATAGAGTAGGGGATATTTGTGGGGTACACTGATACACCTCACAACTATTGGGTGCACTTATCGACTAGCAGGATGACAGTGGTTCATAGGGATGTCAGATTCGATGAGGAGAAGGCCATGCGAGTTTCCCTTGAGAGGGAGATTGAGCTACATGCTGATGAGGAGCTTTTAGCTCCTAAGGTTGGGGAGCCTTCGATTGATGTGGATCAACCACATGCAGAGGATCTGGGAATGGAGAAATCCACTCAGGCAAAGTCTTTTAGAGAGGGAAGAAAGTGCACCCGAGAGGCTGACAAATTGTTGGATGATGCACGGGAGAATGTGGGAGAACCCACTTCTCAGCGCAGGTAGAGAAGGTCATGAGAGGTACATTGGATACATGGCTCTTATGGGCGAATGTGTTGTGACAGACCATCTTCCTTTAAGGAAGTAGTGCAGGAATCGATTTGGGTTGATGCCATGTTGGAGGAGTATGACTCCATAGTTCGTAATAGTGTTTGGGATGTGGTCCCGAGATTGGAGGAAAAGTTAGTGGTGAGCTCCCATTGGATTTACAAGGTAAAGCAAGCTGCATATGATAGTGTGGAGAAGCATAAGGCTAGATTTGTGGCCCGTGGCTTTTCACAGATAGAGGGGATTTACTATGATGAGACCTTTGCTCTTGTTGCAAGGTACTCAACAATCGGATCTATATTGGAACTATCAACATAGATGGGTTGGAAGATACATCAGATGGATGTAAAGGAAACCTTCCTTAATGGCATGATTGAGGAAGAGGTGTACATAGAGCAGCCTAAAGTTTTTGAAAGCTTCAACTGTGATTCACATGTGTGTCGGCTCAAGAGAGCGTTATATGGGCTGAAGCAAGTACCACGTGCTTAGTACACCATGATATATAGCTACTTCACTGGGTTAGGCTTCACAGAGAGTGAAGCGGATGCGAATCTGTACCACATACTGGTGGAAGGTAAATTGTTGATCATTGTACTTTATGTTGATGATCTCATATTGATTGGTGATGATCAACTGATCAAGTATTGCAAGGAGGACCTCGCAAGAGTGTTTGAGATGAAGGACATGAGGTTCACGCATTACTTTCTTGGCATGGAGGTATGGCAGGGTGATGGGGAGTTGTTTGTGTCTTAGGGAAAGTGTGCCAACGAGATACTCATTAGATTCTACATGGAGAGCAGTAAAACCATGGAGACTCCTCTAGTAGGTAACTAGAGGAAGGAGGATGCTACTTCAGGGGAAGTAGTGGAAGCTATTGTTTACATGCATCTTGTGGGTTCACTCATGTACTTGGTGAACACACGACCAAATATGTGTTATGCAGTCAACCAACTTAGTCAAGCGATGGTTAGGCCTACCAAGCTGTATTGGAAGGCGACAAAGCATGTGTTGAAATACCTCAGAGGCACTTCTCAGTATGGATTATAGTACAGACGGATATAGGGAGTGAAGATTCAAGGCTTCACCGATGTAGATTGGGCAGGGAGTCCATCCAACCGGAAGAGCACATCAGGAGGGATCTTCAGTATTGGGTCACCGACAGTTTCTTAGTACAACATGAAACAAAGATCGGTTGCACTCAGTTCGGTAGAGTACATGGCTGCGAGTCAGGAAACATGTGAGGCCATGTGTATGAGGACGATCCTGGTTGGTTTATTTGGTCAACAAATGGATCCAACTGTGATTTACTACAATAATCAGAGTTGTATCAAACTCTCTGAAAATCCAGTTTTTCATGATCGGTCCAAGCATATTGATATCCGATATCATCATCTCAGAGATTGTGTATTGAGGTGGATTATGTTGTTAGAGTACATTCCCATGGAGGAGCAAGATGCTGACATTTTGACAAAGGCATTGTCAAGATGTAAATTTGAGTTTCACAGAGACAGGATCGAGGTAGCTGATAATCCCTTTCTTATTTAGAGGGTGTTGTAACATGATTAGTTTTGATAATTTAAATTTGTTGATATAGTAGGTTTAAGTAGTTTAGAAATAATAAATGGGTTTGCAAGAGTAAATGCACCCTCAAAATGTAAATTTAAGTTTCATTAGCTGGTTAATCTAATTAATCACGCATTTAAACATGATTAAATGATGTAATAAATTAAATTCAAACATGGTTTACAAACATCTGATAACGAATTTTAAAAAATGGAAAGAGGTTTTTATTTCCAACATCATCATGTACAAAAACCGCTCTCAGTTTTCTAATAGCTGTTATGGTTTTGGAGATGCAAATGCATCTTTGAAGGCATGTTTTCTAGAAATTTCATGTTTTAATCACCTTTTTGCAGAGAATATTGTGGCAAAAAAAAGATGAATATTGAGAAACGGGAGGAGGTTTTTGTTCATAATATTCTAATATACAAAAATATCTCTCATTTTTGTAACAGAGGTTATGGTTTGGGATATTCATATGAATCTTTTCAGGCATGTTTTCCCGAATTTTCCTGATTTTAGTTAGTGTTTTCAAATGTGGTTTCTGAGTAGGTGGAAATGAATTTTCAAAAACTGAAAGAGTTTTTTGTTGATAACATCATAATTAAAAAAAACCTCTCTCAGTTGTCTAAAATATATTATGGTTTGGGAGACACAAAGGTATTACAGGACCCTATTTTTCAGAATTTCGGGAGGAAAAATCTCAAAGATAGTTAGTGACTTGGAGGCCACCTCATCAAAATGAGTTGCAATCAAATTCAAATTTCTCTTCTTTATAAACAGAAATCCTCAAGGATAGTACTAGAACTCTTCAAATAATTTTAGTTACCTTTATTTGTGTTCTATTTTTGTAATACAATTTTAAGATATTTGTGATAGCTCTTGATATTTTTATCAAGATATTTTGTGAGGAAATTGTATAAATACTTCATAAATTGAAGTAATATGTGTGGGATTTTGATGCCAAGGCTCTTCACTTTGTAATAGCTTCTATTATAGTATTTCTAATGAAAGCCTTCCAGCTCCAATTATATGAAGGTGTGGGTAAGTGTAGATTAGGTCTTAATCTCTCTAAAATCCCCTGTAAAATCATAACCTTTAGAAATAGGTTATCTTATTGGACTATTTGTCCAAGATAACTCCTCCTTGACTGGTTTTTGCTTTATGCCTTCTCATAGCCTTTAAAAGATATTCGCTTATTGGACTATCTATCCGAAATAGTTCCTCTTAGAATTGGTTTCAGTTTGGCCTTTAGTTTCCTTTAAATATATTTTGTTGGGCTGTAGAAATCTTCTACACGCATCTAAATTTCCCTAGTTTTAAGAAGTCTGTCTCATTGCTTAATTATTAGGAATCTCCTTATATTATTCTATCATAATCCTTGAAAAGCTAGTGTTGGTCTCCTATACCAATAGGGTTTCATTTTTCATGATTGACAGTGGAAGTGCCAAAAATGTTCATCTTTGATGATACAAAGGTTCCATCTTTTGTGAAAGAAACAGACAGTTAAAAAATGTAAAGAGGGTATGCCTTAAAAGAATAATCAAAAGGCAAAGAAAATGAATTGGTCAGAAAAAATAATTGAAATGAACCCCAAAGAAAGACCAGGAAAGTGGCCAACCAAAATGCCACTGCTATCTTGATGGATGGCCCAACAGTTCAAGCTGGGCCAGGCCATGTTTTAAATTGCCTATTCTAGAACTAGAGAATGAATACCTGCTTAAACAGTTCAAGCTTGGCAGATGACTAGCTAGATAGAGAAAGGAAGGTGCCCAATTGCTTAATCTGGGCCCTTGGAAGACATAAGGGTAGATTTAGATAGGAGGGCAGCAAAAAGAAAAGAGGATTATCAGGGTTTGCAAGGCTAAGTGCACCCATCCAAAAGAAGAAAAAATGTTAGGTCTATTAGGCAGGGTAGGCAGTTGTAGGTTGCAGAAGCAAGGTCTGATCACATGATATGTTGAAAATCATATCTTATCTCACCAATAAGAGAAAGGCAAGAACAATGGTCCATATGGCAAACTATCAAACCATCTCTAACTTCCCTCATTCCCTTCAAAAGGTTTCTTATTAACATCCCCTTGAGGACTTTAGGATCTGCCTAAACAGTCCTCCTTGCATTTCTCCCTTGACAAAGTCAAGACAAGTTGTGACCTTCTTCTTCAAAAAGAAGCCACATTTCTTGTGTAAAGCCATCACTTCATACTTCATCCATTTCTGCTTTCCCACTTCACCTCACATACCCATATTAACTCCTAACCCTATTATATAGCTCCCTAGTACATCCCCACCCCTATTTCTTACAAAAAAACTATAGAAAATTCCCAAAAAATATATTAAATATCCCCCCCTTTAGCATTATAGCTAAGTAGCATGGTTATGGGAGACATTAGTCCATCTGGGACCATAGTCAACCCTTCTGCGTCCTTACCCCGGAATTAGTCTAACCCCTGGTTAAGATTAATAGCCTATACCTAAACCCCATTCCCCTAAACCCTTGAAAGTCACCCCGCAATCTAAGCCCAATCTTAAATGTTTAAATACTTTTGTTAGACATGGTGGCCCCATCACCTGCATTAATTCGAACCCCAGAACCCACCCGGACTATAGTTTTAAACCCGCGCCGCAAAATATTATTTAAATAATGGGCGGGTCCCGCTCCAAAACCTGCACACCGCGTCGGAGGCCCCGCCAGCCGTTGATCTCCAACCGCGCCCGATCCAACGGTGGGCGGGTGATATGAGCCGCCAACATGCTGGGCTTTAACGTCCGGGGGATGGGCGGTTTTTCTGCCGTACCACTGCCACGTGTCGGCAGCCCGGGGTGTTCGGAGGCCTCACCCCCGAAACCACTTCTCCCCAAAGGCGGTGCGGGGAAACCGGAAACCGCCTCCCGCAAACTGGCCACCCCCATTACGTTAGCGCTCTCGTCACTGTGACGTCACGCCCGGGCCCCCGCCACTATCCCATGTCGCCCGCCACCCTGCCTTCACGCCCCCACATTGTGCTATCGTGTCCCGCCATGCTGTCATCCCTGTCAGCATCCACGTCACCCGTTTGTACTCGGGGCCCGCTGATGATGTCATGCTGACGTCGTCGCTGGAAAGCGCCAAAAGCGCCTATGCGCCGAAAGCACCTATGCGCCAAATTTATCGTTAAAAAGGCCGAAAGTGACCATTTTTTGTCATTTTCACTATACAATTGCGGCTGCGCTGTTCTGCTAGTCACCTCCAACTACCTCCAGATTTCAAAATTCGCTACTTTGGACACCGCCACCCGCAAATTCAATGACAGTCTTCGTCCTCCAATCAATTCGACCACCCTCGGCGTTGGCTAATCCAGGTATTTGCCAAATTCAACCCGTTTGCCCGTGTTCTTCCCATTCTCTGCAAATTTTTCCAATAAAGTGCCTACAGAACTCCTTAATTTAATGGTACTGTCCTGTAAATGTTGGCCTAAATAATCTAAGGTACCCCCTGTTTAAGATAGCCGAGCACTTTACATAATTTCACTGTCACAGAATCGTTTTCAGGCTTGAATTTTCCATATACTCTCACACCTGCCCGGCATTGTTCCCTTTTGCCGTGTTTTCGATTCAAGCTCTCAGTATATTAAGCTGCAAACCTTTTCTCCTCTGCATTTACCCTCACTGTCTCTAAATTCTGAGAGTTCACCAGAAGAAACCAAACTCAAAACAAACTCTTCAAGTTGTTCTTCTCAAAAGGCAACTTTGGCTCCAACTACACTCATTCTGCTACTCCTCTTCAAATTCTCATAAGCTATCATCTTCAGCCTGTTATACTCAAAAACTTCATTCTAAAGATAACACCTGAAGTTTCTACAATGGCTACACCATCAGCTCTCAGTGTCACTCCTATGAACCCACCAAACAAGGAGCTTGAAGCCATGCCTCTTGCTGATAGAGATTACCTTATCCAAGATCTCGTTGGTGACAGAAACCACTTACAGACCTTCTGCCAGTTGAGAAACAACTATCCAAGCAGCAATGACACATATGGTATAAGGGAGTCTAATCTGGCTTACTATTTCCTCCCATCTGTCAATATCTTTCCAGAGCTCATCCACTTATGTGCTAAGAACTATGATCCAACTCAGAGAACTGTTAAGTCTCCATCTGGGAGCATACTTTTTCACATTAATCCTGAATCCATCAACCAAATGTTCAATTTCAAGCAAACTCAGTTGTTGTTTCCCTTCTCCATGACATTGAAAAGATTACCAAGACATTCATGAGGGCAGACCGCCAGCCTACAGGGCCACCTCCTTTCTTATATGTCCATTTCAATGAGGTAGGCAGGCTCCTAGTTGATATGATCTCTTATGTGCTGGGCTTCAAAACCAGTGAGCACATTGATGAAACAATGTTGGTATTACTAGCTGCATATAGTCCAGGCCAGCCCCCTGCTTACAAGTATAACTTTGCCAAGTTTATAGCCGATAAAATACATGACCAGCTATTGAAAGTGGATAGGGAGGGAGTATTTAAATATTCATCATATATCTACCACTTATTCATGTATTATCAATCTGAAATCTTCCAATGCCCCATCAAGAAATTGGATTCTAGGGGTGAAAAGAGGTCTGTCATCTTCTGGTCATCAGTTTTCCACCAAGTTCAAGACTCTCCATATTCTTACTGTGAGTTTGTTGACCAATTTGTTTACCCAGTCTCTTGCCTCTTAATGAGATCCCCTCCTCCCAGACTGTCATTTGAGATTCAGAAAACTTTGCAGCTGTCCAAGAGTTATAAAATAGGTGATTGGTACCTATATCAAAACCATACTGTCATCAGAATCTATGGATGTGAGCTCTGTCCTTACAGGCTCCCAAGGTATGTACCGATGAGATTGTTCGCCTTGGAATACTATAGGCAACTCATTAGTTCTGACCTCACCCACTTTCATAGTGCCAAAAAGAAAGCCCACCTCAAATTTAAAGACCATCTGGGCCCCTTCATCATGAATAAGAAAGAAGGTTGGCAAGAGGCTGATCAAATTCTCAGGGATAAATATAAACCAAAGAGGAGCTTCTGGTGGGTGACCCAGAAGGCTTCATCAGTGCTAGAAGAGTTAAATACAGGCTGCTAGGTTATAATCACTGTAAATATCCACAAATTAAGCAGTATGCCAATCAAGATGAATGGTTGCAAGGCACATTAGTTGAGGAATTAACTCAAGAGGAAATAATGGAGAAAAATGTCAAGGATTTAGAAAAAACTCTTGACTTGGATTCTGTGCAACAGGTAACTTTCAAACAACCACATCAAATTGGAGAAGCTAGGTCTACTGCTGCAACCGCACCAGCCACCCAGGGGCCATCTACATCAGCAACAGGTACAGAAAAGGGCAAGGGGATAATGGGTGCAGAAAAAGAAGTGGTCACAGAGCAGCCTGCCTCTTCAATTGGGCAGCAGCAAGAACAGACTCCTCCACAACAAACAGAGGCACCAACAGTGCCTGCTCTTTAGACTCCTACGCATGAGGAAAGAGGAAAAAAATGATACCGAGAGGAGTCCACACCTGCTAGTGGATCCACTCAGCAACCCGAAGCCAAAAGGCAAAAGGTTGATTCTCCAGTTATAGAAGAAATCAGTGAAGAGATCCTTGGAAGCCCAAGGAAAGATAAAGAAGATAGTCAACAAACAGCCACAAGCTCTTTTCAACAAGAGCAGGAAAGACAACATGGCATGGAGGTGTCCTCCTCCACTCAGCAAAGCAAGAAGCCATCTAGCACCAAGGCCACCTTCAAAGAAATTAAGGCACAAAATGAGCTGCTAAGAGTGCAGTTATATGACCAATTTCTCAAGGCGACACCGGCCAAACAAGAAAGGCTAATGGCAGCATATGACATCAGAGAGGAAAAGATGATCCTCAACCATTTTAAGCCCAAAATACAGCAGCCTCACTCAGCTGCAGACTATGTTAGAACAAAGTTGGAGGTCATGGAAAAAGACATTCACCCCATGGATCAGATAGAACTGCATAAGCAAACAGGGGAAATGGTCTATGCCACATTGGTAGACAGGGCCACAATGGCACATGAATTAAAGGAATCTCTGAAGAACACCAACACTCAGCTTGATTTAGAAAGAATGTCCTCCACAGCTAAAGACAACAGGATCAAAACATTGGAGGAAATTATTGTGGACTTAGGACATGATCCTAAGGATCCTAAGGGTGTGAGGGCCCTTATGAAAAAGAAGGATGATGACATTGCTGCATTGAAGAAGAGATTGAGATTGCTTCCTACTGAGTACCCTCAAATAGGAGAATTGCAGAAAGAAAAGGAAGCTGAGGATCAATTAGATCTAATGATGAAACTGAACCAAAGAGTAATTGATCTGGAAGGGGAGCTGGAGAAAGCACTGCAAGACAAACAGGGAGAATAAACCTCCCAGCCTCCTCAAACTGCCCCAACTACTACAACAACTACAGATGCAGCAGCGACAACGACAACAGCCCCTGAGGCTAGCATAAGCATGGATGATTTGACCAAAGCTGTCAAAGAGCTGGAGCTTCAGGCAATAGAGATCAAACAAGCCAAAGAAAAATTGGCTGAGTTGGAAACAAAATATGACAAATCCAAAATGACAGTAGTAGAGCAGACCAGAGAGATTAAGGCCCTAAAGGACAAAATAAAGGCCTTGGAAAAGGAACTAAATTTATAAAATACTCTGGCAGAGATAAAGAAGATTTTGTGGACCCGGATTGACCACTCCATTACCAAACAGTGGAAGTCAATCAAAACAGTGCATGAGCAGACGGAGTTAATAGGCCAAGCACAAGTTGAAAGCCAGAAGGCCAGAGCAGCACTAGGGAATATGCCTGAGCAGGCCAACAGGATGATACATTTCCTCAACAATCACACCAAGGAGGAGTTGGCAGCCCTAAACATCAGCAGTAGAACAGATGCTGTTCTAACAGCTAAAAAAGTGCTGACCCTCAGAAATTTTGTGCAAACATTGGAGAGGAAATGCCAGGAAATGCAGGCTGAGGTAGATGACTACAAGCTTAGAATGGGTGCACTGCAAGACAAAGGATTGCCCAGCCTATTGATCGGTGCAGGAAGACTGCTCACCCGTGAGCAATATGCCACTAGGATGACCAATTTTATTGCAAATCAGATCACAGCATCCACCAACACTTCTGAAGAAGCAGGACCTCCATCAGGGCAGAGCCTCTATAACAAGCTAGAAAATTTATTCTACATTGAGCATGAAATTAATCACCTGTTTGAGGTCCCACCAAATTTTTACAGGTACACAGAGGCAGATGAAACTTTAATAAAAATACGAAGACACCAACTGCCTAAGGAGGATTGGTGGCAGGAAATGCTGCAAATTTTGCCCCAATAATCTCAGTTCGGTCTCTTCTAATCAGCTTCAGGTCAACAAAAGTTAATGCAGCATGAAGACAACAGGCAGGGCGGGTGAAAGTAATGACTCAACATAATACTGGGACAGCAAGCCAAAGAAAGGAAACGCGCAAATTTTGGACAACACAGCTCCAGCCGACTCAATGGGTCACAAAAGTCAATATTTCCTGACAAAGATGGATAGCTAATGCACTAAATAGTTATTTCAGCATTTACTCTCTCAGCTGTAATTCCTCAGGGGTTGGCATAGCATTTATGAGCCATTAACTCATCAACTAGATATTTTGTATCTAAATTTTGTATATATACCTCCCCATACAAGGTATTTGGGGTTGGTGATTTTCTCTCTGAGACACTGTTTTGTATATTTTCAGACTATCTAATACAAATGGCTGGAAAAGTTCAAGATCGCTGCACTGTTTAATGTCTAAGTGATGATCTGCGTTCTACTACAGAATTCCTGTGTTGTCTATGGAACAATAAGTTATCCTAAACTATGTTTTGTCTTTCTATGTTTACTTAACTGAAATATATGTGTCATTAGCTTAGCAATAGAGAAAAAGAATAGTACAAGAATTGTTTAAATACACCCTATGCTCAATCTCTGTTGTTAAAAATGTTTTCTTCAGAACTAATCATAAGCATGAATTCTTAAATGCTCATGTTTGTATTTGTTCCATCATTATGAATGTTGTTTAGGAATTCTTAAATGCTCCTAAGTAATGTTCCCACTATTCCCCTTATCAGTTCACTAAAAGATCCTTAGTTGCCTTTCACTCCCTGATTCCATCCCACCATATTACAGAATTGAAAAACTGTTCCATAGATGCTTCTCTGGCTCTGTAGCACAACCTTTTCCTCAAAAAAGATATTTCCAGCAGTTCACCGTCATCGACTCCATGCCCAATGGTCTAGATTATTCTGCAAAAACATACCTGTTCTGACTGAAATCATCATCCCAACAAATTCAAAACAAAACCCTGAGCTCCATAACTAGCCTAAAATTACACCAAACAAAGATAAATCAGAAAGAGAGAGCCCTCTCTGGTTGCAGGTAGGCTAGGACTTGTGGCCGAAAGATTGGTTAGTGGTTACCTCGGCCGTATTCCCTTCGGAGTCAAAGGGAACAACCTGAGTGATAACAACTAGGTCATTCTGTCAGGCTAGAAGCTGACACGTTCTGAAGGGACCCTGTGAGAGAGGCCTTAAATCATGGATAGGGATTGTCATTGATCACCAAACACTCCCAATTAAAACCATAAATCCAGCCATTGTGCTTCAAAGGTTGTTGTTTAGTGATAGGTGAACAATGTTAAACAAAGCCTCGTAATACCTGAGGGAGCCCCCTGTGGTTCAAGGGTCAGCTTGAACCTAAGGGCTGGTTGAGTTGGTTTCATGGCATAGTTTTTGTAACCACGGACTGCCTACGGGAAACAAGTACAACAGAGGGAGTGTTGAGAAATGGAAACAGAAAATTCTAGTTTAAATTTGTCCTTGGATTTAAAATGTGAATTAAAATTGAAGTCTATTCTCATAGTAACTTGTAAATAATTAATTAAGTTTAATTAACTTAATTATCTTAGGAATTTCGAGTTGGAAGTCTTTCTAAAGTCATGTGTATGTTCTCCCTATGTTTTAGGGGTCCAGGATGAGTTTAATTGTGAGTTGTAATTAGATAACTCAGTTCATTGAGTTATGTTCACTTAAATTAGTTCCAAACTATTTGAGGAACTGATAGAGAGTTAACAGTCAGTTGGTGCACTAGTGCATCCATAAGTGTCATTCAAGTTAACTGAAGATTCCATCATCAAGAACTCATGCATGTCGATTCTGAGAAAGACCCAGTTGAGACTAGAGTGCAGGGACAATGTACTATCAATTGTATGATTTATTGAGTTGTATAGATCATGCATGCAATCAGGAAGTCAACCTAGATTGGATTGCATAGTTTTGGAAGCACTGGATTCCCATTAATATGGGCTATTCAACCATAGGAATTGTGCAAGGAAATAGGGGCTTGGAGGGCAGAAAAATTGGATAAGTGTTGGCCAAGAGCTTGCTTGTGAGCTAAGAGAGTTGAGCATACTTGTGTGGAATTGTTTTAGTGAGAATAAGCTTTGTATCTTCACTCATATTTCTAATATATGCAATACAGATAATGTGGTTTTGAGCAGTGGATTTCCCCATATACATCTTGTGTTATGTTCCATTGATTTATCTTATTCTCGTTCATATTGTTTTCATCGATCTATTGGCTTTTGTTGGTTGAAAGTAGAAGTAGATTCTTGTCTTGTGCTTTAGTACATTGCATGAGCTTGTGAATCTACAAAATGTTCTACACAAACACCATGATCCATCCTTCTTGTGCACCAATAATACTGGAGTAGAGAAAGAACTTTGACTAGGTTGAATTATACCGACCTCTAGCATTTATGCAACCATACATTCAATTTCACCCTTTTGGGCATAGGGATATCTGTGAGGCCTGATGTTTGGAGTAAAACTTCCTCGAATCAAGTGAATAACTTGATAAAAACCATGAATAGGTGGGAAGCCTTTAGGAGTCTCAAATCACCTAGAATGATTATCCAAGACTTTTTGGAGATTTGGAGATTTCATCGAAAGGGGTTCGATAGAAGTGCGTGTAGAAACCTCAGGAACGTTTGCCTCTGAGGAACTCAAGGATGATGACAGGTAAAGGATATAGACCGTGGTGGGAGTCATCTCGACATCGGGGGGAGGGATCACAATAGTGGGGCCAAAGTCTCTCTGTTCTAGTTTACTAGTGGTACCATAATCCATGGGTAAAGGAGTAGATGATCCACTATGAGTGGCCTCGTATTCGCGAATCGCCCCAAGGCAACTGTGAAATTCATCGAGACGAGGGCAACAATGGGAATAGTGACCATGATGATCACATAGGGCACAAGGGTGGTTTGTGTGCAACGTTTTGAGTTTCTTGGGTGGGCCCGACAAGTTAACATGGACTTTCGGGATATTTGACCAAGAGAATGCCTCATGAACCAAAGGTTTGAGTCGAGGAAGTTCAGGACAATTATTGGTGGTGTTTGGTCAATTTAGTGTGATCTAAATTGCTATTTAAAATGTCAATCCGGGGTTCGTAAACTGACGAAGTGAAGTGTACTATATGTACTAGATAACCATTTCCTTAATCTTTTGTCGTTTTTGAGTTTTTAGTTTATTTTTGGATTTATCTTTCCCTAATGTGTGATGGTGAAAATGAAAATGAAGTATGAAGTATGGATGGTGATGGTGGTTTCTACAGTGATTTCCTCAAACTTGAAAGTGCTCAAGAAGAAAGCTTTAAAACAACTAAACTGAAATCAGTTCTTAAGAGAAAGTAAATGCAACAAATAGTGAACTAATGACAATGGCCCAGTATCCTTGCTGTTGAATGAAAAGAAAGTAAAAACTGAACTTAAAGCAACTCAAACCAAAAACAAAGCAACTAATTCACACTACTTAAACTCTTCAGGTCCTTTACCCTTCAGCTCAATCTACCTTGTGGGGAGTAATCATGAATAAGTCAAGCAATATGCTATCTAAATGGCAAGAAATTAAATTGCATAAAAGAAACTAGTCACACTACTTTAACTCTTCTGGTCCTTTACCCTTCAGCTCAATCTACCTTATGGGAAGCAACCATGAATAAGTTTAAGCAATATGATAACTAAATTGCAGAAAGGAAACTAATCACACTACTTCAACCCTTCTGATCCTTTACCCTTCAGCTCAATCTACCTTGTGGGAAGCAATCATGAATAAGTTTAAGCAACATGATAACTAAATCACACTACAGTTAGTAATATTCTGATTTCTTGCTAATAGAGTCACTTCACTATAGAAAGAAACCATAAATTGATGAGCAGTATGATATCTAAATAACAAAAAAAAAAAAAAAAGCAAATCACAATCTTGAAAAAGACAGTACTGAAATTAAACTTCAGAAAATGAAAGTTAGCAGGAAGGACAAGATGATCTCATATGTCAATAGTTATCAAAAAGATGAAAATTTGCCCGGGCTGCCTAAGAAAACCTGCGGAAAAACACTGATCAGTTGACAGCTATAAGAAAACAGAGGTGAAAATATAAACAACAGTGAGTTAAGAAACATCAAACAGCGTGTTATGTACAAGCTAATGATTATGAGAACAGAAACATAATAAAACCAAATGAAAACTTTACAAGGCTTCAGCGCGCAGGGGCCCTCTGCCACTTCAGCCAGTCAACGAGTAATCACAAATGAACTCAGAAAAGTCTTCTCATGTATTAAAGCAGCAACATATATAAAACAGTGGGGTGATAACAACAACAGTTCAGAAATTACACATCCAAAAAGCTTCTTTACGGCGTTCATCGACGCGTTATTTATAATGAAAAGTGCTGAACTAACTAACTAGATTCTATGCTATTGACTGTGTTGTCAAAGACACGTAGATCCCTTCAGCCGAGATCTAGCGTAACTGTCATCATGTCTATTAAATCTCCGGAGTGGTAACTGTTGGATTCAAGTTACGGGAATGATCTCCAGGTGTGCCAGTGTCTTCGTGAGCTGAGGACTGTGCCACGTAAAGGCTCACATGCTCAAAACAGAGACGTGCCACCGCTGAACTCCTTAGTTGGCTTTGCTTTTGACCCTTGTTGACTGTGACCTTCCATGGATGATTTGGCTGATTTGAAGGGACACGTTCCATGTATCCGTCACCTGGAGCTTGCCCATGTGGGTCGTTTCTTCATAGGACACCTGTAGCACAACTTTTAACAAAATAACTGCGGAATCCTGTGTTGGCTGCGGAAACCTGTGCTGGCTGCGGAAACTGACAAGTTTCCGTAGCTGCATGAACAAAAAAACTAAACCAAACAACAATCATAAGCATAGTCAGAAAACCATGTAAAAATCTCTTTTTAAACTACAATGCAATGATTTAACAGCTGGGTGGATGAAATAAGTGGAAAAGGAAGGCTGAGAGGGTGTATAGGAAGGTGCAGGTTTGAGGCTCAACATACCCCCACTGTGAAGGTGTTGCATGTCCTCATGCAACCAAAATTGAGTTATTTCCCTCTAATCCATATGTTCTGATGCTTCTGCAAGGACATCTAGCCCTCTTTTCTTCTTCCTTGATGCTAACATCATCCTTGGCTTCCTGACTAGGCATTTGAACTTAAGGTTAATCAATGCTCTGCTTAAATTTTTGCAATTCTTCTTCAGTTTTCTGTTTTTCTTTTGCCACAGTCCTAAATGGAGCATAGTGTTATCATGGACAATCTTGTCTACTTTACTCTGCTCTTTGAGTGCTTCATTTTCCTGTATGATATGCCTATTTAAGACTTCTAACTCAAATATTTCCTGTTTCAAAGACTGAACTTGTGCATCAGGTGGCAGAGAGGTACTTGGTCCTGCAGCTGATTGTTCTAAGGTTTCCAGGTAATTGTATGCCTCTTGCTGATTAGGATCTACCTCAGGTGTCTTTCTCGGCCTAAACTCAAAATCTGGTGGAGGAGGACTGCTCTCTCTTTCCGGCCGAAAAGGGCTTTCCTCACGTGGAGGACTTGACTCAATACTTGGCTGAGTTGGAGATTTCTCAAGTGTCTCTTCATCTAAATCAATAAAGTGAGACTATTTTTCTTTGGTTTTATTCCCCTTCCCTTTTAGCCTAGTGCTCCTTCTTAAGTATGAACTAGTACTCTTCTCTTGTGCACTCTGTTTTCCTTTTTGCTTTTTCTTGGCTATGGCAGCGGCTTGAAGATCTATTAATCTTTCTGACAGAGGTTGATAATCCTCTTCTATGGATTGCTCAGGGGATGGATAGACTTCTTGGATGGTTCTTTTGCCTTTTTCCTTCTTCTGTTTCTTACTTCTAGCTCTATCTTCTTCATCTTTTTGGACTGTTTCTCGAATTTCTATTGTAGGGGAGTCTTGGATTGTAATGTTCTTTTCTTTCCTCCTACTTTTCCTTGGAATCTTTGGTGGATTGCTTCCAGAGGCCTCAGACGGCTCTTGGAAGTAGTTTCTTGTCAAGAATTGCCCCCAAGTATCCTTAGTTTTCTTCAACTGATCCTCAATAAGAATTTTTATGAGCCCATGATGGTAGAGATGAGGTTCAATATTGCCTACATGTTTTTGAACTGTAAAACTCATCTTTTTCAAACTTGATAGCAGAAAATGAGGCAAATTAAGGGTGTGACCGTCTATGAAATTCATCATCAGTCTAACATGATACATATACATAGAGCCAAAACGACCTTCACACGTGATAAATTTCTGGATGACTAACAGTAGACTAGACCATTCCTCTTTTAATACATGAACAGGGATGCCTCTTGTAAATACGGTGGTATCCATACCTTGGTTTTGTAGCATGGTTCTCCATATTTGATCGTCCACACTTCTATTTTTAAACCACCTTTCACCTTCTTGAGGTAGGCCCGTGGCAGCTGCTACTGTGGCCTCGGTCACTGTGAATTTTAAATCTCCAACCTCCACTGTTTGTCCATTAAAAGACCGTGCAAAAGCTTTGGTCACCTCCTTGTTATAGCCTTTAAACTTCTGGATAAATCGTAGCCATCTGACTTTCTTCAGCAATTCCTTAACTTGAGGATAACCCTCCAAGTATTTCGGTCCTTCCGGCTCAGCTCTCAGTAATTTTCCCATCCTCTGTTTTAAATTCCACTGAGAGTTCTTCTGTGTGTGAGGGTTTAAGGAAAAAATAACTCTGTTACAGGGTTTATGATAGACTGTAGTGACTGTAGTCAGGGTTTAGAACGAACTGTAGTGGCTGCAGTTAGAAATGGAGAACAGTGAATGGAAATACCTGAATTACAGGAGGAATAGTGGGTGAGCAGCAGTAAGCGAGTTCATGAAATGAAATGCGGACGCATGCGAGGAGTATGGTATAAGTGGAGTGTAAGTGGAGTAATAAGTGAGTGGAGTAACGACGAAACTCTTTCGAATAAAATGATTGCATGTGAAATTTTACACGTCTCAACAAACGGCTGCAGAAATTACGGCTAAGAAGAGCCGTAACACAATAGGTCACGTCTCAAGAGTACGGGTAATAAATGGAAGTGCAGTCAGTATTAAGTTTAAACTCGGGATAATCATGAGACCGTTAGGGCAATGAATGCGAGGTGTGTGGATTAACAAGCCTTTAACGAGGATTAGTGGAATAAGAGTGGTGGTGGAGCTATCGTATCAAATCATTGCTCATAGTAGAACTTGTCATGGTTTAATGACTATGCGTAATTATGACTTGAATTGTTATTTGATAAAGATTTTTTATCATACCTTTGTCATTTCTTGCTCAAGGCTTCTAACCAATTGCTCTTCTTTGTTATCTTGGAGATGCCCCATGTCTTTAGCTCAATTATACCTGCATTTCATGATGATTGCACTAACAATTGACTGTAAATTTTGAAAACAGAGTGATGCTGGCTGCGGAAATGGTTTCTGGCTATGGAAACTGCTTCTGGCTGCGGAAACGGTTCCCAGCTGCGGAAACTGAGACAGCACCCCGTTGTCTGCACAAAGATAGTTAGAAAAGAACTAGCTGAATGAAAATAGTCCTGAAGGGGACTTTTTATTGATGGAGTGAAATGGAATGAGTGAAATGAAGCGAGAGTGAAGTGGAGTGAAGTAAAATGGAAATGAGATGGAGGTGAAGTGAAATGACAAGTGAGATGAAGTGAAGATAGAAAGAGAAGGAGAGGAGATTTTTTTGGAAAATATAGAGTGTCAGGTGTCCCTGATTTTCACTCTACATTTTCTGCATAAGACCGCCAATCTGTGATTGGTTTTCAGGCTTATACACATTTTTTTTTTTTTTTTCAAAAACTGAAGGAAACAAAGATTAGGCTGATGGGGGAGAAGAATTCTTCTCCACCAGCCTTATTGCAGAATTCTCTTGAAACAATTTGACAAATTCCTATTTTGAGAGTGGTTTATGATAAATTTTCAATCGGTGGCCATTCACAATAAGAGGAGTCTGAAATTCATCAATGGTCTTGATTCTTACTGCTCCATTGTTAAAGACTTTATCAATCTCATATGGCCCAAGCCAATGAGTCCGAAACTTCCCTTTGAAGTCTTTAAACTTGGAATCAAATAGTAAAGCCCAATCTCCCTTTTGAAACTTTCTCTCTTTGATATATCTGTCATGCCACTTAGCTCTTTGATGTTGAACTAGATCAGTCCTTAAAATTGCATCTTGTCTGATCTCATCTAGCTCATTCAACTGCTCCATTCTGTGCTTTTGGGCTTCTGATAGATTCATCCCCAACTGGACTGCCATCTTGAAGGTCTTGACTTGAAACTCAATGGGGAGCAGGACTTCTTTCCCATAAACAAGTTCATAGGGAGAATGTCCTGTTGTGTTCCTCCATGTAGTTCTGTAGGCCCATAAGGCTTCAGGGAGCCTTTCTGCCCAATCTCTTCTGTGGAGATGAACAATTTTGGTGATGATGCTCTCAAGAACTTTGTTTGTAGATTCCACTTGGCCATTTTCTTGCGGATGGTAAGGAGTAGATTTTCTGTGCTTGATTTTGTATTCTTCCATCAGCTTCTCCATCAAGTTAGATGTAAATTGACTTCCCTGATCTGTCACAATTTCTCTTGGGGCACCAAAACGAGTAAAAATATCCTCAAAAAGAAATTGAATAACTGAATTTTTAGCGGCAGAAGGCAATGCTTTGGCTTCTACCCATTTAGTGACATAATCAGTACAAACCAATATATATTTCTTTTGTCTAGATGGTGGATTAATGGGTCCAATGAAATCTAAAGCCCATTTTTCAAAGGGTTCGATGAGTACTTGTGGTTGTAATGGAATTTCAGTTGAGAGAGTCGGTCTCCCAACTCTTTGGCAGCTGTCACACCTTCTGACATATTGTTTTGCATCTTTGAAGAGAGAAGGCCAATAATATCCTAAAGAAAGGATTTTATAGGCCGTCCTCTTGTCAGCAAAGTGCCCACCGCATGGTTCATCATGACATACCTTGAGGATGTCAGGCATTTCATCTTCCCGAACACATCTTCTGATCACACAATCTAGCCCTGTCTTAAACAATTCATTAGAGATCCATGAATAATTTGAACTCTCCTGAATAATTTTCCTTTTCTCATTAGGAAATAAGTGTGGAGGTAGCTTCCCTGTAACCAAATAGTTAGCAATATCTACATACCAAGGAGTCTTAGTAGTTACTGCAAACAAATATTCATCTGGAAACTTATCCTCTACAGGAGAATCTTCGTTAGTATTTTGGATTCTAGACAAGAAATCAGCTACTGTATTTTGTTTCCCTGGTCTATCTAACACAGTAATATTGAACTCTTGTAAAAGTAAAATCCATCTTGTAACTCTGCCATTAGTAACAGGTTTGTTCATGAGATATCTAATTGCAGAATGATCAGTATGGACAAAAGTTTCATAGCCTGTTATATAATGTCTAAACTTGTTGATTGCATGAACAACAGCTAAGAACTCTTTCTCAGTCACAGTATAGTTTAACTCAGTGGGAGTCAAATTTTTACTGGTGTAGTAAATGGCATAAGGAACTAAATCCTTTTGACCCAACACAGCTCCTAGAGCTGTATCTGAAGCATCTGTAGAAATATGGAAAGGAAGTTTCCAATTTGGTCCTCTCAAAATGGGTGCTTCAGATATTCTTGTTTTCAAAGTTTCAAATGCAGATTGACAATCAGGATCCCATTTGAATTCACAGTCTTTGGTAAGTAATTTGAAGAGTGGAGATGCTATTTTGGTGAAGTTTTCAATAAATCTTCTATAATATCCAGTAAATCCAAGAAAACTTCTAACATCTTTTTGACAATTTGGAATAGGCAACTTGGAGATGACTTCAACTTTTGATCTATCAACTTTAATCCCATCCCCTGAAATATGATGTCCTAAAACAATCCCTTTTGTAAACATCATAAAGCATTTTTCATGACTTAATGATAGGTTTGTTTCTTTACATCTAATAAGGACTTTTTCCAAATTCTCTAATGCCTCTTCAAACGAATTACCATAAACTGTAAAATCATCCATATAAACCTCTACACAATCATGGATCATATCGGAAAAGATTCCTAGTACTGCCCTTTGAAATGTTGCGGGTGCATTACATAATCCAAAAGGAAGTACTCGGTAACCAAAAGTTCCCCATGGACAGGTAAATGTGGTCTTGTCCTGATCTTCAGGTGCTACCTGAATCTGATTGTAACCACTAAAACCATCCAAAAATGAAAAATACTTTTTGCCTGCTAAAGTATCTAATACCTAATCAATAAAGGGTAAAGGAAAGTGATCCTTCAAGGTTGCTTTGTTCAATTCTCTATAATCAATGCAAACCCTCCATTTACCATTCTTTTTAGGTACTATAACCAAAGGAGAAACCCATCGGCTATCTGAAATTGGATAAATGAAGTTCACATTAAGTAGCTTTTGGAGCTCTTCTTTCACTATCTCCCTAAGGTTTGGATTCATCCTTCTTTGAGGTTGTCTGATTGGTCTACTGTTTTCCTCAATGTAGATGTGATGAATGCAAGTCTTAGGGTCAATACCTTTCATATCGGTATACTCCCATGCAAATGCAGTAGAATGTTTTTGCAAGATTTTGGTTAGCTCTTCCTGTTGTGATCTTTCCAAATTTTTGTTGATATTCAATGTTTTTCCTGGAAAGATCTCAATGGCAGAACTACCAAATTCTTCCATAGAGAAAAGAGACATTTGTCTAGATGATAGATACTCAATGTCAGAATCCAACTGAAATTGTGTGTGGTCATATTCTGAAGATATTTCAAAGTTTTCTAATGTGTTCAGAATTTGACTATCTTCACTGATCTCAGAAATGGTAAAGACAGGTTGTATAGTATCTTCATCATCAATCCACTCATTATCTCCTATTTCTGTAATTGCTTTTGCTGGAGGATACAGATTGAATTTCTTTGTCGAATTACCATCAGAAATATACATATCCCCAGACCTACAACTGATAAAAGCATCAGCTGTGGCTAGCCAAGTTCTTCCTAAGATGAGAGGATGTCCTCCTAGATTACTCTTGGGAGTTAAAATCATGAAATCCACTGGATATTCCCAAGAGTCTAAGGAGACTGAAATGTCTTCTAATACACCATTTGGTTTGATAATTGATTGATCTGCAAGTTGCAGTAAAGTAGGTGTAAAGAGAAGGTTAGGAAGTTTCAACTATTCCATAGTCTGTCTACTCATAATGTTGATAGCAGCCCCTAAATCAATCAAAGTATTAGGAATTTCTACCCCATTGATATGTGTTTTGACAATTGGACTACCGGGATCTACATACTTCTGCATAGTAATTTTTCCCATCATGATATCTGCAATTTTTCCTACCAGGTGGATTCTTCTTGTATCTCTTGGTTTCCTTCCTGGTCTTTTAAGACTCAACTCCTTTATAGTTTTAGCTAGAATAGGAATCTCTTTAATGGCTTGTAACAAGGGAATCTTGATACAAACATTCTTCAATTCATCTAGAAAATCATAGTCAGGCAACAAGATTTGTTTTTCCACTCCTTTGTCAATTTGTAATCTTTCAGGAAAAGGAGGTGTGGATGAAGATGCAGGTTGCTCAACTATAGGAGTTGTGGGGGTTAACTCTTTTTCTTTTTCTTTCTGAGTGTTTGGGTTTTGAAGAGATGCTTCAGAACCTTTATTGGCTTCAAGAGATTCTTCCTCAGAAATGCTTTGATTTTGGACATCTATAGAAGGTTTATCTAAAACTCTACCAGATCTAAGTTGTACATCATTGAGAGGAACAATCATATAGGCAGGAAATTGTTGACCTTCTATCATGTAAGCATTTTGAGGGTTTTTATTATTGGGGTTTGGCAATGGCTGAGAAGGAAGTTGATTTGACTTCTGTTGGAATGGGAGCAAGAGTTGAGAATTTGGATTCTGTTGAGAAGGTTGTTGTTGTTGAAATGGCAATGATAATGGTGGATTTTGATTTGGAAGTTGTGGAGCTTGTTGATTTTGAAAAGATGGAGGATATTGATAAAATTGAGCAAATATCCCATAAGGATTTTGCATACCTTGTACCCATGATTGAAAATGATTTTGAGGTTGGGACCAAGGTTGTTGCCAAGGATTCCAATTTTGTGGGGGTTGAAAATTCATAGAGTTGTTAAACCCTTGATTTTGTTGCCCCTGCCAAGGTCTCCTTGCAACAAAACAGAGAGACTCGATTGTATTTGGATCTTCTTGAAAGACAACTTTGAGCCCAGGAATTGAAGGACAATCCTTGGTCTCATGATTCTCTGAACAAATTACACATGTTTCTACAACTTTTGCATCCAAGGGACATTCCCTTAGAGCATGTTTCTTTCTACACTTTGGGCAAAAGATGGCCAAAGCCTCAGCTTCTGCTTTCTGCTTATTGTGAATCTTAAGAGTGTCTAGTTGCTCACTAAGACTCCCTAAGATGTCAGTCTTGAATTCATCAAGCATGTTGCCAATCTCAGCCCTACTTACTGATCCAGTTGTAGATTTGTTTGCTCTGATGAGAGAAGGATCTCTAGGCCCTTTTTGAGTTTTAGATTTCCCCCTTGAGAGATGGACACACAGTTCTGCTATATCATGAAGTGGAAGTTGAGATATGTCTCCTTTCCCCATCATGTTCAAAATATCTATCCATTCATCTCTAATGACTTTTAATAGAAGGGCTTTCAAGGTCTCCTCATCTAAGTTACTCATTTTTGCTCTTTTCAGATTGTATTGGAATCTTTCAAGTAAATCCTCCAAGTTTTCATCTTCTCTTTGCACCATTTTGAATACCTGATCCTTGTGATTGGTGGGCATACAATAGTCCAGGTACCTATCCAAAAATGTTTGTTTCATATCATTCCAAGTCCTAATGGATTGAGTGAGTAACCCCATGAACCATTTCAAAGCTGCTCCTTTCAATGTTGAAGGAAACAGTTTGAGTTTTTGAGAGTCTTCCAGATAATCATAAGTTCGACACACGACCTCAAACTCAAATAGAAATGTTTCAGGGTCCTCATTTATTAACCCATGAAAGTTTGGGAGGACAGATGGTGAGATGTTCTTCATTGTGGCTCGAGAGTCCTCATCGACTATAGGAAATCCAAATGAATTATCTCCATCCCTATTTCCCCCAATGTTACCTCTACCTCCTCCATTATTTCCTCCTCCTCCTCCTCTACCTCTACCAAATCCATTTGCTCCTTCTTCTGTCATGGTAGTTTTCCCGGAGACTTCAGAGTCCTCTGGTTCTTCTACTAATGGCAAATGAGGAGGAATTTCTCCCTCTTCTTCCTCAGGTGATTCTACTTCTTCAATTACAATTTGTCTCCCTGTAGAAGGAAGGAAAGGATCTCTTCCCAATTCAGATTCGATGGATGGTGTGGGAGAGTCAACTACTGCCTCTTGAATTCCAGGGATCCTAGGGTTAGGAGTGTAGGTTGGAGATGATGGAGGTGTTTCTTGTCTATTCCTTGAAGTAGATGGAGTTGTAAAAATCGAACTCTTGGCTCTAGCTAAAAACCTTCCCCTAGAATCTCTTGCTCTATGCATGTCATTTTTTATTTTTCTTCAAGTCGGGCTAATAATTCTCTTTCTGATCTTCCAGGTCACTCTAGGTGCAAGAAGAGAGCATACTCAAGAAACTATTAAACCAATAACTTTCTCTTTTCTGATCCTCCAGATCACACTAAGTGCAAGAGGAGAGCATACTTTGAGAGGTTATCAATTTTCCTTCCTTGAAATTTCTTGTTTTTTTTTTTTAAGAAATTGGCTACCTAGTTTCACTTCCCCGACAACGGCGCCAAAATGTTTGGTCAATTTAGTGTGATCTAAATTGCTATTTAAAATGTCAATCCGGGGTTCGTAAACTGACGAAGTGAAGTGTACTATATGTACTATATAACCATTTCCTTAATCTTTTGTCGTTTTTGAGTTTTTAGTTTATTTTTGGATTTATCTTTCCCTAATGTGTGATGGTGAAAATGAAAATGAAGTATGAAGTATGGATGGTGATGGTGGTTTCTACAGTGATTTACTCAAACTTGAAAGTGCTCAAGAAGAAAGCTTTAAAACAACTAAACTGAAATCAGTTCTTAAGAGAAAGTAAATGCAACAAACAGTGAACTAATGACAATGGCCCAGTATCCTTGCTGTTGAATGAAAAGAAAGTAAAAACTGAACTTAAAGCAACTCAAACCAAAAACAAAGCAACTAATTCACACTACTTAAACTCTTCAGGTCCTTTACCCTTCAGCGCAATCTACCTTGTGGGGAGTAATCATGAATAAGTCAAGCAATATGCTATCTAAATGGCAAGAAATTAAATTGCATAAAAGAAACTAGTCACACTACTTTAACTCTTCTGGTCCTTTACCCTTCAGCTCAATCTACCTTATGGGAAGCAACCATGAATAAGTTTAAGCAATATGATAACTAAATTGCAAGAAATTAAATTGCAGAAAGGAAACTAATCATACTACTTCAACCCTTCTGATCCTTTACCCTTCAGCTCAATCTACCTTGTGGGAAGAAATCATGAATAAGTTTAAGCAACATGATAACTAAATCACACTACAGTTAGTAATATTCTAATTTCTTGCTAATAGAGTCACTTCACTATAGAAAGAAACCATAAATTGATGAGCAATATGATATCTAAATAACAAAAATAAATAAATAAGCAAATCACAATCTTGAAAAAGACAGTGCTGAAATTAAACTTCAGAAAATGAAAGTTAGCAGGAAGGACAAGATGATCTCATATGTCAATAGTTATCAAAAAGATGAAAATTTGCTCGGGCTGCCTAAGAAAACCTGTGGAAAAACACTGATCAGTTGACAGCTATAAGAAAACAGAGGTGAAAATATAAACAGCAGTGAGTTAAGAAACATCAAACAGCGTGTTATGTACAAGCTAATGATTATGAGAACATAAACATAATAAAACCAAATGAAAACTTTACAAGGCTTCAGCGCGCAGGGGCCCTCTGCCACTTCAGCCAGTCAACGAGTAATCACAAATGAACTCAGAAAAGTCTTCTCATGTATTAAAGCAGCAACATATATAAAACAGTGGGGTGATAACAACAACAGTTCAGAAATTACACATCCAAAAAGCTTCTTTACAGCGTTCATCGACGCGTTATTTATAATGAAAAGTGCTGAACTAACTAACTAGATTCTACGCTATTGACTGTGTTGTCAAAGACACGTAGATCCCTTCAGCCGAGATCTAGCGTAACTGTCATCATGTCTATTAAATCTCCGGAGTGGTAACTATTGGATTCAAGTTACGGGAATGATCTCCAGGTGTGCCGGTGTCTTCGTGAGCTGAGGACTGTGCCACGTAAAGGCTCACATGCTCAAAACAGAGACGTGCCACCGCTGAAATCCTTAGTTGGCTTTGCTTTTGACCCTTGTTGACCGTGACCTTCCATGGATGATTTGGCTGATTTGAAGGGACACGTTCCATGTATCCGTCACCTGGAGCTTGCCCATGTGGCTCGTTTCTTCATAGGACACATGTAGCACAACTTTTAACAAAATAACTGCGGAATCCTGTGCTGGCTGCGGAAACCTGTGCTGGCTGCGGAAACTGAAAAGTTTCCGCAGCTGCATGAACAAAAAAACTAAACCAAACAACAGTCATAAGCATAGTTAGAAAACCATGTAAAAAGCTCTTTTTAAACTACAATGCAATGATTTAACAGCTGGGTGGATGAAATAAGTGGAAAAGGAAGGCTGAGAGGGTGTATAGGAAGGTGCAGGTTTGAGGCTCAACAGGTGGCATGCCCAAGGACTTCACACAAAGTGCATGGATGTGACGGATTTGGGGCTTTGGGGGTTGGAGAAGCTTGGGGAGCCTTGTCCTTATGTTCGTTCCTCTTGGCTTTGCCCCTCTGTCTGGATGTTGTCGCAACAAGAGTGGGTTCCTGTTGAGGTTGCGGTGGAACTGGAGTAGTGGTAGGCATCCTAGGGACTGGTTGAACTGGGGTCAAAGCATGATACAGTCTTGGCTGACCAAGCAGAGTGTTTGTAGGGGGATCAATGTACCATACCCAGATCCCGAGAGTCATGTTAGGAAGGACCAGTGAAGCCATGATAGGTACAAAAAAAATTCTCGGAGGGGGGAATAATAAAGGTATCTAGTCGACAGGATAATGTCCTGGTAGAATCGCTCCTAGATGGTTGAGACCTGGAGGAACAATTCCTGGAGGGAACATAGGAGAGGCACCCAAAAATGGAGGAGTGTTATTGGGAAATCTGGTGTCCACTCGGAGCTGCTAGTCCCACTAAGACTGGTAGCTATCTTAGAAACAAACAAACTAAAACTACTTTCACTTTCCTTTATGAGAAGTAGATAAGAGGGGAACAGAGGACCCCAGCCTCAGTCTTGTGCTTAGTTCCTTGCTTGGTTCCTCTCCCTTTTGACAGATCCTTGCCGCTTCACCTTCGTCTACCCAGCTTCAAAGAGCACCTGTGGAATCAAAGCAGCATAATACTATTGAAGAAAAAAGATCTACAATCATTAACAATATAGGACCAGATATATATTGACCACACAAATGCATATATCATCAAACATACAAGAATGTCGACAAAAACTTGAATAGCTTTATTAACATCAAGAATAGCAAAGAGGATTACAACCAATTTTTCTGACCCAACGTCATCCTCCCAACATGAAAGCCCTTCTTCACCTCATGAAAAGCTTAGATCACCCAACACTATGATATTCCACCAAGAAACCAACAACACTTCCTTACAAGATACAAAATTCCAGCCTCTGGATCTCTGGGATGAGGGATCCATATATAGATGATTGCATGGGGGTGAGTCAGCTTCTGGGATTTTGATTAGTGTCCTCTCTATGATAGTTCTTGATTCCACTTGGAGATTGATGATCTCTTACTCATCCCTGGGCGAATTCAGAGAGGCAAGTGTCACAGGAGAAGTTTCTGGAAGATTCCATGACAATCCACCTTGCAAACTGTCTCTGCCATTTGTCTACTCTCGCCCATCGCACCCTATAGAAGGGATTTTCAGTATGCATCACACCCTTTTTGACTAAGTAGGTGGGATACATCGCACCCTCTGCACTGGGCAGTCTGTATGGTCCAGCTTTGACCAGTTCTAAGCAGTTTTCTGTGGAGAACCTCTGGGAGATGATGTAATTAGCTGACCTTGTTCCTTTAGGGTGTGAAGCAACACTTTTAGGGACTTAGGATCCCTTGGTTTATGGACATGTATGATTGGGTTGCAGTGCCCAAAAATTCCTATAACAGTTGCCCCCTAAAGCATGAGGTCGTTAATCTTTTGATGTCGGGTGAAAGGCTTTATCATGAGGATCCGAAGTTTTTTCGAGTTGGAAGGCGACCTGTAATAAGATACAATACAATACATTATCTTCATAATATTTTTCATGATCTAGCTGAGGCGGGCATTCCCATGCTCAAATTTATAAATTCATTTTCATGTACATAAGACAGACAACCATCTATGCGGCAGACTGATGATTCTGATAGAGTCATCATCCTTTGATTTGGATGATCATCTGTGCAGCAATGATGTACATTTGATGTCTTTATTTTCCTGAATATATCACAACCTGGATGGATGAAACTAGATCCGGGGTCTTCAAACTCATCCAATCTTCACTCGGAGTACAAGTCGATCCATGTGAAAGATGTTTTGGAGTCGAACATGGAAAGACATCACCTGATTACCAGCCAATGATGTAAGTTGTTAACAGGCGCGAGAGGAATCACCGATAATGATGATGACCCTCAAGGTACTACAGTACAATTCGCGTGGTGTGAAAAGGGACTTGGCGTCGAACACCACGCAAAATCTTTCGGTCGAAGGCCATTGATGTAAACCTGTCGCCGGAAGTGAGAAACTTGCCATTGAGGCATGCAAGCTTCAAAGTACTGAAAGGGTTGTTCCTAAGTCGACTTCTTGGATAATGAGCTGATGTCGACAAGAAGCGACCCGTCATAGGAGGGCCTTAATGAATCCCACATCTACGACACAGAACAGAGTAAATGATTTTGGAGGTGAAAACGATCTAATGACACATGGTTCAGGGTGGCAGTCATGAAAGAATGGAGCGTGAATGTATTGCAGCGGATAAGACACAAGTGAATTCTCTGAGCGACTTCTCTTGAACATACCGTCGACACTGACATGGATTGGTAGCGTTAACCCCAAATATGGATGGTGCGATGGACCAATGGTGATATGACCAGTGAACGGAATAACCCAACCCGACTCGGATGTGGAGTGAAAGTGTCATGTTCAAGAGCGACTTGCTACCAATAAAGTTTCTTCAACTTTTCTTCACAATTTTTCCCCAGTCATTGCTAACCAATACCTCTTTATTTTTATCAAGCTTGAGGAGGATAACATATGCTTGTTCTATAATTTTCCCTTCGGGAAAACCCGTCGCTATGTTTTAACGAGCCTAGCGATAGTGAAACTCGTTCTTGTCTATATGGACAAGTTTGTCGCTATTTGGTTTTAACGAGTTTAACGACAAATATAACTCGATCCTTTTCAATTTTAGAGATTCTGAAAGGGACGTAAAGGAAACTCCAATAATCCTTTTTCGTCATATAATCCCTTAAGTCCGAAAAAGTATAAAATAATACAAAAGGGATGAATTTTCGGTAATTTTAATGAGCTGAACAAAACAAGCGCTTGATCTTTTTGTGTAATAATCCCTCGTGTCCAAAAAGATTAATATCTAGAGGAGGGATAGCACTCCCGGTAGCTTTAACGAGCTGGAGAGGCCAATTGCTCGGCAATCTTTTCATATTTTACGAGTTAGTTGAAAAGAGCTTAAAGTGGACTCATTTTTTGAGGAATGAGTGATAATTTTAGGTAGCAGCTGATTCTAGGTAAGGTTTGGAATTTTCCAATCACGGTAGTGTCACAATGATGGCTAACAAGATCACTCTTCGCAGCTGTTCCTCAAAAGGGGTAAACAATCAAATGGAGGTGAATGATCGGCTAAAACAGAGTGGAGGTGATGGTAAGAACACAACTAGGGCTCAAAAGCTGATGATAATGCATTCACAATCGTTATTTACCGGAAATTGGCTCATTTTTTAATGAGCTTAAACTCTGGGGGAAACATTTGCTCATTGCTAAGGTTTAATTTTTAACAAGCTTGAACTTCACATAAAAACTGCTCGTACCAGTCGTATAATAAGGATGTCTCATCGATAGGTTCAATTTTTAGGGAGCTTGCACCATTCGAAACTTTGCTCTAGAGCCTTTCATTATGCAAGCTAGGAACGACCAATCCTACGAGTTTAAAGGGTTGAGAAACTACAAACTAAGAAAATAAATGGTCGCTCTTTACTTTCAGGCAAAAAGGTTTGCATGCCCCCAGGTATAGTGAAGTAAAGTTTCCAAGTTACCATTTAGAAGTTCTAGCATTTGCAAGATAGTTTCCATCCGCACAGTAGACAGAAACACTTCCTCGGCTTAGTCCATCTGGACAAAGGCTCCAATCACCTAACCTTGACGAAAGAATCTTATCCCGGTCTAACTCCCTCTTCCTATACAGACGGGTGTCGGACCAGTCTTAAATCCTTCGCGGAAACTTACCCTATACCCAAGGTTTTCCTGCCAAAACAGACCAGGGTGCATGCCCCCTGGGTTTCAGTCATGTCCTCTCGAATCACTCGCGCTCTTCAGGTGGACGGACTGGAGATTGATGAGACATTCCTTGCGTGAAAAGACCATTTAGGGATGGCATTTGACTATTAGCTATGTGTGAGTCGGGGAATGAAAGCTGGTCTACGAGCTGGACCACTCGACCTTCATGCGGAAAACACATTACTCTAAAGAGTGAGGAGACAATGGCTCCCATGCTATAAATACAGTCACGCCCAAGGAGTAGATTATAATCTATAGGTCCTTGGACTACCATTACGTTCATATAAACGGTTTTCCTTCTCAACGTTATGGGCACATTGGGAAGGATCCCTAACGGTCCACTGGTTCCTTTGTCGAAACCTGTCAGATTTCTCATCTCAGGCAGAAGTGATGGCGAACCAAGCGCTCTCCAAGCAGTTGAGGAAAGGATACTCACAGAAGCCCCTTCATCTATAATGGTACCGACCATGACCATTTTGTAAACTTGTACAATGATTCGAAATGGTACATTAGCCGGTAAACGGGGTCTGCCTAGTAGATTCCAATCAAAGGAAATGACTAGGTTGCTTGGAGGTGGGACCGAATAGACGGCCGGATATGACTCTGACAAACTTTCTTCCTGCGGTAAAGGAAAGGGTAGATTGCTCCCATGTTCATCGGAGTCTGTGCTTATGAAAATAATTTGAACGGTATCATTCTCATTCTCTTCGGTGATTGTATCATCTGAAGATGGACCTTCCGAAGACAAGACCGGGTCGACTGCCACCTCAACCTTTTGACTTTCGTCTGGTATGGATTTAGCGGGTTTATCTTCAATGATAGATGCTTCGACCGACCACAATGGCGTGTCGGTCGGATTTTCAACTAGTGATGGACTCGACAAGAGTTTCTTGTATCCAGGAGGAAGCCATAGCAGTGAAGCAGGACAGTCATCCAAGACTCTTTTAGCTTCATCTATGAAGGGACAACAGTGGACGACGTGATCGTCTTCACACAGTTTACAAGGAAATTTACATTTCATTTTCTGTCTAGATGCTTCGCTTTCACTAGTTGATGGTGCACTTTCAACATGAACTTCAGAGGTTGATGATACCTGAATGTGCAAACGAGGAGACCAGTCCCTTACGATATGAGGGATGCAAGGACAATCTCAATGATAGTGGTCTCCTTTGCAAATGACACATGGAGATTTAGGCTTGGATGGCGCAGTGTGCGGATTTTCACTAGACAATGCCTAGTTACCCCTTTTCACCTTTGGCTCCTTCTTCTTCTTCTCTTTCTTCTCCTTCCCCTTCTTCTCCTTCTTAGTTACTTGACTTTTGGCTTTACCAGCTTTATCAAGCGAAGAGGAAGGGGGAGAGGGAGAATCGGACGAAGTAGAATGTTGGGGGGTAACTTTAGTATCATCCAGTTGCTGACTCGATTGTTCAGGAATCACGGTGTTCTGTACGACGAAGGCCAAGAAGAGCCATATTGGCAAGCCAATCGTCAATCCTGGAAGTGACAATGTGGCCATATGAGGTGCACCAACATCTCCCCAAGAGGAGAAAGGACTAGGATTTCCTCCAAGGGGAAATCCTTGGTTGGTGGACTCCATTTTTCTCAACCTAAGACCAACGCGAGAATGGTGATATTATTCCGATTAAAATAAATTTTAGACACTTTGACACAACTTGTTTTTTCAATTTTTAAGAGTCGAGAAAAAACAAAAGATGATTCTAGTCGCCTTCGATTTTTAATGAGCTTGAAGCGACAAGTGCTCAGATGGACCTTTTCCTTTAAGGAGTCTGAAAAGGAACGAAAGAGACTACTCTGGAAATCTAGATCGAGGTATTACCAAACCAATCGCAAAACAGCATAATACTTTTTACAGTACGGCAGTCAATCTTCCCGAATGCTGTGTTCAGTGCATTGCGATCGATAGGGTGGCAGACACGAATTCCTATGGATAAAGGATATAGCCTATTGTGGTCTCCCAATATATACTCGACGGTACATGGGAGCACAAGTTCGTACTGGCACTTGTCGTCTCAAAGAGGAGGAATCACCCAACCAACAGTGAAAGCGACAGTTACCAGGATTTACGACCCCGGAATACGTCTCTAGCCTAGACTTCTAGATGTTGTGCGTTAGGTTCCAAAGCGGTTTTAGGTTCATTAAATTTATTTTACAGTTGATCTTTCTTAAGAAATTTGCCTTTCAGGTTCAGCGCGTGATGTAGATGTACAATTCCTAAAATGAAATCTAAGATGATAAACAATCATTTAATCTTCTTTTTGCAATGAAAATCCTAGCTACTAAAGAAAGAGAGATGATATTCTTTCAACATAGAGCAGAGAGCACACACTAGATGCACTGTCCTAAATCAGACCAACAAGTAGTTTAAATGCAAATGCACATGCATGTATTTGTTTTCAGCTTTCTTAATGTGTGAATGACAAGAAGAATGCTAAGCACAAATCTGAATTATATTTTCAAAGCGACAGTACTAACAAGTTTCTCTTCAAAAACAAAAGGAAGATTATGACGACACTTTGCTATTTTGAAATGAAAACTGCTTTCGACACTTGAAAAAATACTAATTCAAATCAAATACAAGAGTAACTGTATAATCAACCATCAAGAACAATAAAATTCCTTTCTTTGACTGAAAACGACACCTGCGACACTTTGAAATCAAAAGACGACAGTTTGATTATGCTAGTTTTTGTAAAAGAGAACTATAAATGGCGCACAATACATAAAAACATTCACAATTCTTTGTACTATGGAGGCGGAATCATGTAAAGGAAGAGAGTTTCTACAGTGATGTACTGATCACAGATAACAAAACTCCTGAATAAAGCTGAAGAGAGTGAACACAGAAACCAAAATATGAGAGCAGAAGAGGTCTTGTCTGATCAGCGCACTTGCAACATAGGGAAAGTGCGATGCAGCGCACCTACTGCACACGGGAGGTGCGATGCATCCAGATTCCCAAGAGGAGAAAGTGCGATGGTCCAGGGATGAGACTTCAACTTGGTTCCGGGTCACAGTTTGTAGCTTAGTTCAGGGATTTAGGTTGAGCAAGTGATATTCAGTAAATATAAATCACAGGGGCTGATCTAATGAGGTTACTAGAGCCACCACTAGGGCAATTAGAAGGTTTTCAAATCGATTGTTCAGTTTATAAACAAAACCTGGAGATAGACTGAAGCAACATTGATCTACTTTGCACTTGCATAGCAAATGCAGTTCGAAGGCTAGCTGGCTTGACTTCAGGCTCCGTCTGTAAGTTTATAAAACAAACAAATATAGACAAGCAAACAATCTATTCGCTCCCCAGCGGAGTCGCCATTTTGTTATCGGGAAATCTAGTGTCCACTCAGAGTTGCTAGTCCCACTAAGATTGGTAGCTATCTTAGAAACAAACAAACTAAAACTAATTTCGCTTTCCTTTATGAGAAGTAGATAAGAGGGGAACAAAGGACACCAACCTTAGTCTTGCGCTTAGTTCCTTGCTTGGTTCCTCTCCCTTCTGACAGATCCTTGCCGCTTCGCCTTCGTCTACCCAGCTTCAAAGAGCACCTGTGGAATCAAAGAAACATAATACTATCGAAGAATAGAGATCTACAATCATAAACAATATAGGACCAGATATATATTGACCACACAAATGCATATATCATCAAACATACAAGAATGTGGAGGAAAACTTGAATAGCTTTATTAACATCAAGAATAGCAAAGAGGATTACAACCAATTGTTCTGACCCAGCATCATCCTCCTAGCATGAAAGACCTTCTTCACCTCATGAAAAGCTTAGATCACCCAACACTATGATATTCCACCAAGAAACCAACAACACTTCCTTACAAGATACAAAATTCCAGCCTCTGGATCTCTGGGATGAGGGATCCATATATAGATGATTGCAGGGGGGTGAGTTAGCTTCTGGGATTTTGATTAGTGTCCTCTCTCTGATAGTTCTTGATTCCACTTGGAGATTGATGATCTCTTACTCATCCCTGGGCAAATTCAGAGAGGCAAGTGTCACAGGAGAAGTTTCTGGAAGATTCCATGACGATCCACCTTGCAAACTGTCTCTACCATTTGTCTAATCTCGCCTATCGCACCCTACAGAAGGGCTTTTCAGTATGCATCGCACCCTTTTTCACTGAGCAAGTTGGATGCATCGCACCCTTTGCACTGGGCAGTCTATATGGTCCAACTTTGACCAGTTCTAAGCCGTTTTCTTTGGAGAACCTCTGGGAGATGATGTAATCAGTTGACCTTGTTCCTTTGGGGTGTGAAGCAACACTTTTAGGGACTTAGGAGCCCTTGGTTTATGGATATGTATGATTGGGGTTGCAGTGCCCAAAAATGTCTATAACAAGGAGGTCATGGGGGAATGGGTCTAGAGGGTTCAATTGGAAGAGCAACAACAAGATGCTGAGGAGCTGGCTGTTGATTAGGTGTACTGGACTGATTAAGGGCAACTTGTGATGCTTGTAACATGCAAACACTCATGGAAGTAGGTTCAGAAATGGGAGGGGGAGGACTAGGGAAGGCACCCAACAATGAGGATTCTTTATAGACTCCGGGTGACACACTGGTGCAAGGAGTTGAAGACTGGTTGTCGGACATCGACGAGATGATGGACTTGGGGGAGGTCATGGATGTTGGCTCATAGTAAGTCAACTGATCAATGGTAACGATCTTCCCTTCATGGGGGAAACACATCTTGTGGAACATCGCAGATGCAACAGTTGACATGGCACATGTGTAACTATGACTTAAGAGGATGTTGTAGTCCAAATGGGAATTGATGACTTCAATATCGACATGGATAGTCTTGTGCAAGGGCCACTGGATAGTTGCGGTACATGCCAAGGGGTTGGGAGGAGTGTCCATCCCACACACGCAAAGTGATGGTGGAGGGGGACAACTCAGGTGACTTGAGTTGTTTCCAAACAGCAACGGACATCACACAGGTGGATGCACCTTCGTCAATAATGCATATGGAGATGATGGCATTACAGACTCTAACTGGTATATAGAAAGCAACAAATGAAGGTAATGGGGGGTGCTATGATGTATCAACTGGGAAGACAATCAAACAATCGTCGAAAGGATCCACTGCACCCAAGGCAATTAGTAGAGCCTTCTTTTGGGAAGGGCATGACTGGAGGACTTCCAGTGTCGACATGGCGGCAGGTGATTGCGCTAAGTCGTCTATTATACTGTATGTATGGAAAAATCGGTTAGAAGTCGCATTACGGCGTAATGGTCCCTTTGGGATCTTGGGAATGGCCTCAACTTTGGGTTGAGGGATCTGTAAAGGACCATTTGGTGTCGTAAGAGGCTCAACGAACACTTTGGTTTTGGACTCGGCAGCTGAAGAAGTGGAGGTCTTGTCATATTGACACAACCAAGTTTGTAGGTTGATATGTGATCCAGGTGGACGTTGGTGGCTACCCACTTATCCCATTTGGACCCCCACAATTGTCTCTTTTAGCTTTTTCAGTTTCCTAAATTGTAGCACTGTTTACTATTTTTAGCAGTTTTTCGGGTCCTGAACTTCGGGAGCCGTTTTGAGGCCCTAAACGACGTTTTTTTGGGAATCTGGGGCAACATGGGTCTTGTTGCCTCCCAACGTGGTAGTACTCGGATAAATCTTTCTAACGAGCTATTGTACACGTCAAACGGAGATCGTATGCCAAAGTTACGACCCCAGAAATTGATGTACCAATTTACCCAAACGGGGCCCACAATTTGGCATTTCATCTTCTAGGGTTAGGTTTTGGAATGTGAAAGGTTTTCCATTGTTTCTCAACAATAAATAGGCCTTCAAGCCTCATTGTAACACAGTTCAGAGGCATGTAGCCGCCACATCTCTTCTCAGAGATAAGCTACCATCGCCCTAGCTGGTTTATTTCCATTTCTGTTTGTAAGCATATTCCAGTGTTTTACAGTAACGAAATGAAGTACTATTTCCGCTGCATCTATGTATTTATGGTTATCTCATCTCTGTATTTATGGTTATCTCTGTAATTTGTTGCGTTCTTGTTTAAGTTCGTATCAGTGGTATAAGAGGGGTCTGCTTTTTCTCTGTTTTTCTTTGCATGTCCCCAACGAGGTCGGGATATAAGGAGTTAGGGCTTGAACTGGTCGAACCTTTGCAAGACCAGCCTCGCAAATCCCGACGGCCTCCCATGGCGGATGAGAAGAAAGACGAGGGTGCAGGAGATCCTATCAAAATCTTGCTCGAAGAAGCGCTCGAGCGGCAAAGGAACGCGATGATGGATAGCTTTGCCCAGATCCTTCAGCGACTACCCAAAAGCGACGCATCGGCTTCCAACAGCAACTCTGGAAACGCCACGCCCTTTAAGGTACAAGTTAATTTTGAAATCCCCATATTCGAGGGTCAAATAGATGCAGATGCCGTAGATAAATGGTTAAATTTGCTAGAGGGTTATTTTTCTGTTCATGAATTTTCAAGTCGGGAAAAGATTGTTTTCGCTCTTCTCAAAGCAGCCCCCCACGTCAAGGACTGGTGGGAAACCTACTGTGAGCAGAAGGATGAAAGTACAGGCTAACTATTTTCAGCCGCACCCACTTGGAATGACTTCCGAGATGCCATCAAGGAGCAATACTACCCTGTCGGAAGCTATGAGGACAAATACATCAAATGGACCACACTGCGGCAGGGACGAGACCAAGATGTGCCGGAGTTCACAAACATTTTTCATACCCTTCGCACACAGTTGGGTAATAAAGATTCTAAGCTGCATCTGGTACTCAAATACTGCGGCTACCTACACAGATACATCCAGGAAGAGATGGGGTTCTTGAACATCTCCTCACTCGGCACAGCATACCGATACGCTGTCAAAATCGAGCAAAAGTTCAAACAGAAGAAGCGAGACTTTGGATCTGCAAATCCGAAGCCCAAAGGACAAAGCCAAGGCGGGTGACCCAAGACAACCTGTAGAAGCCGCAAGAAAAGAGCAATACCACGAAGTCGAAGAAGGACACAGGAAAGTGGTGTGAGTTCCACAAGAGTCCCACTCATAACACAAGTGAGCGTCGGACCAAGCAGTCGCTAGTGGCCGAGTTGAAGGCTTCTGAATCAGATGCATGTTCTGACCCTGAGCCAGAACCTGACAAGGGGAATGGCAAAGGGAAGCAGATCATTGATGCGGATCCCAGCACCACTGTTGCCACTGCCAAGATCCAGAAGAATGAACCTGCAGATCCAGAGGAGGGGGAGCGTCTTTTCCACTCACAGATGTGGGTGAAGGGTTCGCCACTACAATTCATTATCGACAGTGGCAGCCAAAAGAACCTTATTTCAGCAGAGGTTGTGAAGCGGTTGGGCCTACCGACTACACCACACCCACAGCCGTACAGTATCGGGTGGCTTCCTGAAGGGTGAGATCTCAAAGTTCGCCAGCAGTGCCGCCTTCCCTACAGCATCAAGCCCTTGACAGATGAGGTATTGTGTGATGTTACACCTCTGGATGTTTGTGATGTATTATTAGGCTAGCCATACTTGTGGAGGCGACATGCTGTGTATGAGTCCAGGCCTCGTGCTGTCATTATTTCTTTGAATAATTCATTATACAGGATACCGGAGGTAGCCCCTCCTACCGCCACATCTTTGATCACCGCTAAGAAAGGTAGCAAGCTCATCTCCCAGACCAGGAAATTCATCTGTCTGGTTCACTCCCAAAGTAAGGGGAAGATCGTTGCTACATCCATGACCCCTGCAAAGGTTTACTCTACGCAGCAGCAACAGCAAAGGAATACGGTCATGACAGAACACAGGAACAACTTCTCCTCACCCACAGGGGTACCACACAAGTTTCAGGTGGGTAACAAAGTTTGGTTACATCTGCAAAGAGAACGCCTTACCAGAAGCCATCAAAAACTCAGACCAATTCGACATGGTCCTTACACCAGTACCAAGGCTATGAGAAACAATGCTTTGAAGCACAACATTCCGCCATTCCTTTGCTTGCACTGAGTGTTCAATGCGGACCATTGTTGACCATGCTTCCCACCATTTCTGGACACATCAGAGATTGCAGAACAGCTCACCAGAGAGCTAGATCAGCAAAAGCTTCCTCATCTCAGGGAGGAACTCAACGCAATGGGGACCATTGCTTCCTAAGGGGGGAGGAATGATCCAGGTGGATGTTGGTGGCCACCCACCTGTCCCATTTGGACCCCCACAACTGTCTCTTTCAGCTTTTTCAGTTTCCTAAATTGTAGCACTGTTTACTATTTTTAGCAGTTTTTCGGGTCCTGAACTTCCGGAGCCGTTTTGAGGCCCTAAACGACGTTTTTTTTGGAATCTGGGGCAACATGGGTCCATGGACCCATGTTGCCTCCCAAAGTGGTAGTACTCGGATAGATCTTTCTAACGAGCTATTGTACGCGTCAAACGAAGATCGTATGCCAAAGTTACGACCCCGGGAAATGATGTACCAATTTACCCAAACGGGGCCCACAATTTGGCGTTTCATCTTCTAGGGTTAGGTTTTGGAATGTGAAAGGTTTTCCATTGTTTCTCAACAATAAATAGGCCTTCGAGCCTCATTGTAACACAGTTCAGAGGCATGTAGCCGCCACATCTCTTCTCAGAGATAAGCTACCATCGCCCTGGCTGGTTTATTTCCATTTCTGTTTGTAAGCATATTCCAGTGTTTTACAGTAATGAAATGAAGTACTATTTCTGTTGCATCTATGTATTTATGGTTATCTCATCTCTGTATTTATGGTTATCTCTGTAATTTGTTGCGTTCCTGTTTAAGTCCGGATCTTGGGAATGGCCTCAACTTTGGGTTGAGGGATCTGTAAAGGACCATTTGGTGTCGTAAGAGGCTCAACGAACACTTTGGTTTTGGACTCGGTAGCTGAAGAAGTGGAGGTCTTGTCATATTGACACAACCGAGTTTGTAGGTTGATATGGGAAGGGTTAACCTCATCAGAGTTCATCATAAGGATCTGGTAGTCACCGGGACTAGAAAGTTGGGGGAGGTGGGCTACTTGACCTCGCTGGGGTTGAGCAGCAACAAATCCTTGCTGAGGGAAAGGATTTGTGAGCACGACCAGTTGAGGTGGTGTAGGATTCTGAGGTGATTGTTGACCTTGAGAAGCTGCTTGAGCTTCCCACATTTGGCACATCTGGGGTAAAAGGGGACACTCATGTGTATAGTGGCCATGTACACCACAACATGCACAAGGCTTGTTTGTATGAATAACCTTGTTCTGCTTGGGCTGTCCCCCCCTGTTGTTGGTTGTTGGTGTTAGGCAGGTTCCCCTGGGGTTCACTAGGCTGGTTACCTTGGTTACCCTTGTTACCCTTCCCCTTATTCTTTTTCTTCGAATTTGGGGGATTGGTAGCACTCTGTTGCGCAAACACCTAACCCTGAGGGGGCGGTGGGTGTTGGGGCTAAGGATGCATGGGAGGCTACGACACTAATGCTTGAGGGGCTGGAGTGCCATGTTTTGCATAAGAAGGAGCAACAGTTTGATAGACGGTTTGGGGCCCTAGAAACATGTTGCTAGCAAGAGGGGCATAAATTTTGGAGGAACTGGTGCCCTCCTACGGATAGCCATAACTCTTTTGAGAATATGGTGAAGAGTGTGAAAGGAATCCAACGATACCGTCGGCAACATGAGATGCCCCCAGTGCATTGGAAGTTCTAGGACGAGGGAGGTATGAAATGACAATATAGACATAACTGGATTGAGCATAAATCAAATCATATCTCAAAGCGGTCTCGAGAGCTTCTTCCTTGGTCTGAGGAAAATGGCACACGACATCTTTCCCTATGGGGGATAAAAGGCTCTTAAGAAACCAATCTAGATAGACACGATTTTCGAAAGGAGGGGCATGACATCTGCTCCTCCTTCGACGCCACTCTTGAACATGGTCAGAAAGGCAAGTAGTGGACGATTGACGAAATGTGGTCAAAAGCTCAGTACTAGTGTTGTATCGGAGAGGTAATTGGAAATAGGATAAGAACGCTTTAGCAAGCATCGTGAAAACAGAATGAGATGCGGAGGGCTGGTCTACATACCATTTTGCAATGTCTCCAGTGAGCGTGCGTTGGAAGATCCGAAGACAAATGGAGTCATCAGTTATGGATTTGGATGAACACCACATGTGGAAGGATCGAACATGGTTGGTAGGATCCTCTCCAGCAATACCCTCAAACTTTGGGATGTCTGAGGGAAGCTTAGTCGGATTAGAGGGCCAACCGACATCATGGTGTATGGGGTCATTTATCAACTGGTTAAGGTCCAATAGACTTAACCCAACCATAAAGGGGAGCATGGGGACTGCCGGAATGGTTCCTGAGACTGTTCCGCTTGATGTGACCGCTGGGATAGAATCGGAGCCAACACCAAGTTAGGTTCGTGCACCAGCTATGGGTCTAGACATGGTGACGATATGCGGTGAAGGAGGCTCGGAATCAGATGAGGAATCAAAAGGACTAGGAGAAGAGTTGGTATGGGGACTCGAAGGGCTATGAACTCAAACCTAACGAGGAGGAGTAATACGCCCCAGTGGAAATTGGGGGTGAAGGCCTAATAGTCTCTGCAACAGACGCCTTAGTGGCGCAATGATGGAAGGACACACATAACACGGAAATGGTGAAGGGAGATCAAAAATATATCTTCTCTCTTTGATGCGGTGAGATAAATTTATTATGTTAAGTCTTGGCTTGGCGGTGTAAACCAAGCGCCCTTCTCTTAAGGTGTGCTTGTGTGTGCAAGTGTATTAATTGATTAAGCCCAGATCGTGTTTGTAAAAAAAGAAAAAATCTTGCTGCAAATAAACTGAAATAAATAACAGAAAATAAACAACAAAACAATTAACTAAACCCCACCCAAAATGGGTTTGCAAACACTGTACTTCTTGGTGGCTAAACCGATGGGAAATACACTGAAACAATCAAGAGATATAAATGTCAGTGTGACTGGGATCAAGTGACTCTAAGCTGTTGGAAAGTGGTGCAACAACAACAAAAAACCAGAGAGGAAGATCGCTACAAAAAGATAGGGAGATGGGTGAAACACTTAGGGCAACCGATGGGACCCTAAGGGAATGACCAAATAAATTTAAATGTGAAACTATGGATGGTAGCAACCTATCTTATCATATCTGAAACAAAATGTTATAGATCTGGAAAATGTGGCTGAAAGTGCTGCAGAAACTCAGACTTCTCACTCAGCTAAACTCCTCCTAGAAAGGTGGAAGTGTACTAGAAGCCTTAGGGGAGGCTAAATTTGACTTTGATGAGTAAAACATAATGGATCAAGGCTTAAGCGGGATGAGACAGTGGTCAGACACCCAACAGACAACTCTCAGCAAAACCAAGAAACAAATCTAAAAAAAACCCTAAAACCTAGAAATCGCAGGTTTTGACCTGTTTTTTGATGAAATCACACTTTTTGGGCTGAAAGCTGCGTTCTGGAGCCCAGATCACACCTTTTGGGCTGAAAACTGTGATTTCTGTTCCGAGACTCCCGGTCTACAAATTTCGGAAAAAAGTGTCGCCTTTGCCGCGACTAGTTCCTGTGACCTGCAGAAACGACTAGAAATCTTGCAGAAGTAAGAAATTTATCAGATCTAGGGTTAAAACACTAGGAAACATTAATAGAATTGAAAAAAAGAAGAAACCCTAAGCTGAAAACGGAAGGTCACCTAGGTTTTTAGATTTGAAGTTTAAAACCCAGTGGAGTTGCCAATTTGTTGTAGTGTTTTCTTCTCAATGATGTACGAAAAGAACCCACTTAAGATTGTGGATGACAAACAATCTCAACAATAGAAATGACTGCTAAACATTGTAGATCTGTAGCTATTGATAGAAACAAAACCTGCCAAAATTCTGATCTATGCTGCAATCATAGTTAAACAGTGAAAGAAAGAGTAATAACCCCAAAACATCCAATGGAAACTAGATATGTAAAGAATAATTTTATAATAACACCTGTGAAGAGAACAGATAAATGTTACCAATCCCCCTCTATGGGATGGGTTCTTGGCTATCCTCAAACGTCTTCAGCTTCTGTAGAGTCTCTCATTTCTATAATGCATAAACCTAGCAAAAATATGGTATGCGACAATGAAAATAAAAAGAGTTACAACAATGAGTGCAACAATGAAAATAATCAAAAGTGAATAATGAATGGAAAACCCTTCTATTTATAACAAAATATTGAGTTATCCTCGAATAATGAGCAATAATAAAATATTATTGATTCCATTCTTGGAATAACCACTTGGAATATTTTATTATATTTGTTTAGGAGGGAAAAAGTATTTAACCTTTTATTTAGAAATAATAAATAAATAAATGATTTATTTATCATCTCAAGGAATTAGTTAAGGAATAATAAACAAATAAGGGTTTAGTTAATTATTCCTAAGGGATTTAGTCAAATTTAAGAAAGAATAATAATTAATTAATGATTAATTAATTATTCTTAGAGAAAAATAATGATTTATCTATTTATTTTTCATGATTGGGTCAAATTTGACAAGGAATAATAATAAAACAATGGTTTAATTGATTATTCCTAGAAAAAAATCAAATAAATAGTGATTTATTAATTATTCTTCATGGGTTTAACTATAAATTGCTTAACAAAGGTGGTTTATTAAATAATTTCTCACATTGAAAACAATTTTACTATGGTAAAATTGGCTTTACATGGTGTACTTCTATCCATCTAGTAAATTAGGCTAGATGACCAATTTTTTGGTGATAACAACTATGGTCTTGTTTTGTAGAATCTTGATAGCGTAAAAGATGCAGTCTTTTAAGTTTGTTACGCAGCCCTGCCTACAGATTTGCACAAGCATTGAGAAGAAGCCAATTGTCACAAGTTGAGGGGATGAACGTGTAATACAGGTTGGAGCCAACTCAAACCACTAATCACTAGCCACGTGCCACTCTTGGAAGAAAAATGTGCAAACACCATCGCTACCCAGCTGCTACGCAGTGCTAATCTGAAGACTTTGTGCTTTTTCCTCTTTTTATATCTAAAAGCATGGTTCAATGTTTCAAAGGACTAGACTTTGGATAGTTATTATGACATAATTTTGTCAACCTTTTCTTGTTTTTTTGTTTTTCTATTAAAGAGAAAAGAAACTGAAAAGTATGTTAAATTTCCTCTTTTGTTTTCAATCCAATCCTCTTCATCGATAAGAGATGCTTTGCATCTGGACTTAGTATTCAAAATATTGTATGGCTATTTAATGCCAAAGTTTGGAAGTAAAAAGGGGTTGGTTGTTGGATGGTAACAAAGTTTTGGGCTTGGGCCTTGTAAAGACTTTATGAAGGAATATAATAAAACTAAATTTTCAGTTTCAGAGATTCATGTGTAGGCTTCTTGATGGTCAATGTTTCTTGTATTAAGTGTTTCTATCAGTTTTCCATCCTGTTAATTTCTTCTTTTCTTGGATAAGAGTAAATGATTTAGAATTCTTATGTTTAAGCTCTATTTCATAATATTCAAGCAACCAGTGTGGTTCCTCTTTTTCTAGACAAAATTCATCTTTGTATGCTTTGTTTAGACAAATTCTCAGTTCTGCTTTCACCCTCTTTAAAATTGATATCCTAGTCAAAAGCTTGATATCTTGCCTCTGTATACGTAACTTTAGGACTCATTTAAAAAATCCTTCATGAAATATATATTGACTCCATTTCCCAATGGATCTTTCCCTTCTATTCCCCTTCAACCTTCAAACCAATTCATTTTACTATTGCTCTTAATAACTAACCTAATATCAAATATTTGTGTATTTTAGTGAGAGAGCCCTCTCCAAGACCAGAAGGGATAGATTCTGGCCTAAAAGTGGTTTGTGGTTACCTTTGGGTTCCTCTCCTCAACCTAGAGGAATTACAGAGTGCTAACATAGTGGCGTCGTTGCCGGGGAGCGAAAGGTCACATTTTTCCTCGGGTGTGAATGACAAGGATAATGTCTAATTGATGATGGTGAACAAAAGTTGGATATCCGAAGGTTGTACCTTTCACTTGGCAACTCCAATCAAGCAGAACCTATATTTTTTGAGTTTCACTGATGTCTCCATGTTTTCAAGATGAATTCAGCTGCAAGGTATGCGCCTATGAATCGTGATCATATACCTAGTTTTCCAAATTGCATGCCTTATATATATTGGCAATCATATTTGTAAGCATGTTAATGTGTATCACTTTTTCCCTTTTTGTGGCAAAGAAGTTTTATAAAAATAAATGGAGTTGGAATGTTTACTGTTAAATTTGCAAAATCATCAAAAACTAGGTGGTGGTAAAAGAAGACAAAACATGTCAATTTAAATTCAATTTCATGTCATATTTTTTCTAAAATTTAATATATAATTTTTATCTAATTTATTCATTTTCTTTAAAAGGTATCATTAATATTTTACATAAATTTTTAAGTAGTGACAAAACCGCGACTCCCCATTTCTCTATTGATTTATGTTTTTTAATTCCAATTTCTTTAAGAGATGTGTTGTAAACGTTATAAAGATTGCTAAACAAATTTAAAAATAAAAAGTAAGCATATTTTTTAATTATTATTAAAATACTAGTAAAAATGATCATATTTTCGTATATATAAAACTGCGACCCAAGAAACTACCCTTTCAAGTTTATAAAATCAATTTTTTTTAATAGAAATTTGAAAATAACATATAACAAAATGTTAAAATTATTTTTTGAAAAATTTTAAAATATATTTTATATTTTTTATAATAAAATTTTCAATTATGATTATAATAACGTATTTTATATTATTCAAAATATAATATATAAAATTATTTGTTTAGAAATTCTACTTCTATTTTTATATATATTTTTAAAGAGTTTTAGCATTTCATTTAACTTTACATAAAGTTATTTATATTTTGTGAGTGATCAACCATAGTTTTTACCAATATTTACTATTAGTTGACATATTTGCAAATTTAGTATTTACTTTTTATAACATTATTTATATTTTCTAAACCCATTAAATAGGTTCACTGTAGCTTTTACCAAAATTCATTATGAGTTAGCTTTGTTACAAATTTAGCATTTATTTTTTATAATTAACAAGTATGAAACTCAACTCATTTAATTGATATTTTTATATTATTATTATTATTATTATTTTTATCTTTTTTCATTTGAGTACTTTTTTGCTTTTGCCATATAATGAGACACATTAACATGCTTTTACCTAATTTGTCAAAGTTCAGAGATCAGAAAGGAGATGATGCTACTGTAAATTTGTTCAAGTTTCATTTAGATATACGTAAGCTTGATGTTAAGTTTCCTGAGGACTGTTTAATGAAAATGTTCATGGAAACCTTAGAAGACAAATCTAGACCCTGGTATGAAGGTTTTCCATCTGCCAATTTTTGTTCTCTTATAGATTTTCATGCAGTCTTTTATGATAATTTTAAGGAATTTTGTCTTCCCTTGCCTCTGACTGAAAAATGTTGTGCATGTTTCGAAGATTTCTTCCAATATCTGGTAAATATTTATGGTGATGAAGAATGTATAGATGATGAGATTAAAGAAGCTCTTTGTGAATTTTCATCCCAATGTCAAGAACAGAAAACATAAGAGGTTTGTTGCCTAGATATTCACGAAATTTCCCAGTTGGCAAAAATTTTTGCAGTTGAAGATGAAGCTGATCAGATAGAGGTCGATAAAGACATGCAACAAGTTAATTAGTTTTCTTGTGATTATGAGTGTGAGGACAGTCAATCATTTTTTTTTTTAGCTCAATCTTTTCCTGAGTCATTTGTTGAAGAGAATATTGAAGAATTAATAGAACCCGATCAAGATAATGAGCATAAAGATTGTTTTTTCCCTTTTATCTGTCAACAAGGAATGAATTTTCATGCTCTTGAAGATTCTCTTGCAATTCTGGCACTGTTACAGTCACCAACAAAGTTTTCATTACAACATTCTCATCAAAACATTCAACAACCTGTTTGTATTAGTTTTCAGTTTGGGGTGCAAGAGAATATGAGTGCAACTGGGAAGTTACTACAAGATGGTAGTCTTTTCCATGACTTTGAGGATCCTTTTGCAGTTTGGTTGGAACCAAAGAACATTCCTCATTTTTTAGACTTTGCCAATAATAAGCTTGTTTTCCAGTTTGTACATGGGTTGCCTTTAAACAAATTTTTCATTTTGTTCCCGAGTAAAAGCATGCAAGAAATTCAAACAATCAACAAGAAGTTTGTGTGGTTGCATTGGAAAAGTGATTTCACCTGATTTCACAGCTGAAATATCATTTCATTGTATATACCGCTTTACTTTTGAATACTGCAAGTGTGGATAGTTGGGGTTGGGATTTAAATCCTGAGGTGAAGGCTGTAAGGTCCCAAATTTTTGCTGCCATAAATAAGTCAGTCGGTCAAATAGGGTAGTGTCAGTCAAAGGTCATTTCAGTCAGTAAATTATTTGTCAGAATTTTCAGTTTTCTATATTGACTTTGTTACCCAATGGATAGGCTACTAGTATGTAATTTTTTTCTTGGCACCTCACAGGGAGGCTTCCATCCCCAATGGAGACAATTTTAGATTCAGGTAATTTTTCAGTCGTCGAATGTCTCTGAATCTGTAAATTTTGTTGTCATAAAATAAGTCAAACTCATAAACTTTTTATTGTCATGAGTTAAACTGAGCACTATCTGGGAAGCCTGCAAGCGGGGAAAGGAGAAATTAAAGGATTATACACCAACACACCATCATATCAAGCACACCCATCTGCTCATTTTTATTCAAAACCATTAGCAACCATGCCAAACATGGAAGTCTTCTACACTCTACAATGCAATTTCCTCTGAAATTCACTGTTTTGGTCATCGTTTTCAAAATAGGTTTATGACAAAATTGTGACGAATTTAGAAGAACTGAAAGAGTTTTTTATCACTCACAGGTCAAAGAACAACAAAATTTTCCATTTTTTCACAGTTATAATAGATCAGGAGTTTCGAATGCATATTTAAGTCCTATTTTTCGCACTGTGTTTTACACTGTTTTAGTCATATTTTTGTAGAGAAGTTTTTGAAGCACTGGGGAATAATTGGATGGAATTGAGAGAGGTTTTTATTTAAAACAAGCTCATATACAAAAACCTATCTCATATTTCACACAGAGTTTCTTGGGGTGATAACATTAATTGGTGCCGTTGCTAGGGAGAGGAGATTGAAGCTCAACTTCCCTGGGAAAATGACACAGTTCCAAATTTTGATGATAGACAAAGTCTGGGCACATTTCTGGTTGTAATCATCTATCTGGCGACTCCACTGGAGGAAGACCATCCTTTGGCGACTCCACATCACAGTCCTGGCTCAGTTTGTGAGACATGCTCAAAGAAATCCTCAGAAATCACCAGCTGTTCCAGTGCCTGACCCTGAGAAGATCATTAAGCAGAAGAAAAATTTGCAGAAAGGAACATCAGGATCATGTAAGCCTAAAAAAAAATCCCATGTATCTATGTTAGTGAAGAAATACATTTAGAGATTCATAGAGCTCCTTGTTCAATAAGTCCCCCATATAGTCCATCAGTGCCCTCTTGCTCTGTTGTTCGTTTCTCGGCCTTCTATCATCCAAACGACCAATACCCTTCCACCTTTCCCAGTCATGGTAGGCCAGCAAGCACCCACAAAGATAGAAAGAATCATAGCTGCTAGATATGGACCCTTGGTCTTGCCGGTTCCTTTAAATGCCATGCCTGCAGGAGATTATCAGAAATATATGCCTAAGTTTACTGGTACAGAGGGAGTATCAGCTGAAGAACACCTTGAATCCTTTTATAGTTATGTTGATAACTTAGATATAAGTGAAAATGATGTGTGGATGAGGGTTTTGGTCCAAAGCCTAGATGGAGAAGCTAGAAAATGGTTCAGAGAATCAACCCCTAGGTTTATAGTAGATATTGAGGCCTTAGATGATGTGTTCCTAAAGCATTGGGGGGATAATAAAGATCTACTCTACTACCATACTGAATTTGGGAACTTGCAGAGGGAGAATGGTGAGCTGCTGTCTGATTTCAACATCAGATTCAATCATATGTACAACAGAATGCCAACTGAAGTGAAACCCACCCCTACTTCTGCTATGCTCACTTATGCCAATGCCTTCGACTCTCAATTTTGCCTGCTGTTAAGAGAAAGAAGATGTGCTTCTTTGGCTGATATGCAAGATGCAACCTTTGAAGTAGAATCAAACATCATAGCTGTAGAGAGGCTCGGAGGTGATGCTGATAGGAGAAGACAGGGAGGAGAGCTCTCATCATCCTCTGATCCTAAGATCGATAAATTGGCTAGGATGATAGAGTCATTGGCCTCTGAAGTTTCCAAATTAATGGCTGAGCAGCATTTTGAGGAAGCAGGAGCTCCTAGTACCTTTGCTCTTCCAAAGCCAAATCTATATAGAGGAGCAAAGGAGCAGCTGCAGATTTTGCAAAGAAACAAAGATGCAAACGAAGACAAAAGGGTGAAGACCCTTTTTCAGAATATAGTCATGGAGGAAGAGCGTGTTGAAGAAGAGGATGAGGTCCATGGTTTGGAAGATAAGGGCAGTGCCCCTTTCTTAACCCGAGCTGCTTATGAAAAGTCATTATCCAGAGGCACTGCTCGTGAGTTTGTTGTACCTGTAGAACAACAAGCTTATCAGCAGAAGCAACCAGCAACAGGTCCTCCCATCCTCAAAGAATTTGAGCCTAAAGCCAGCCCATCTTCTAATGACTATGCAGATCTGCAAATTGACCGGCCTGCTGTTATCCCCAGCCCAGTGATCAAAAAGGGTGAAATCAGTTCCTCATCATCTCATGCTTCTTCATCTGTTCAAGAGACAATCCCTCATAGTTGCCTCCTAGGCACTGAGGCAGGCCGTAACTCGATGCCCAAGGCTGATACTGACAATCTCAGTCTTGATATTCTGATACCTGTCCAGTCGGCCTCCACACAGCTCGAAAGGGCAGCTTGCCAGATCACAGAGGAAGAGGATGCACAGTTTTGGGACACCTCCTTGGATGTGGACTGTTCTAAGAAAGCTACGGAAGCAGATGAAGTCTTTGTGTCCCCCACACAAGAGTACAGTGGTTCACCATTCATATTAATTGTGCAGGCCACAAATGACACAGGCAAGTACACAGCAATCATTGTTGTTCAACAGGTGTACAAAGGCCCCCATGAAGAACATCCAAGGATGAGAGCATACAAAGAGGGGGTGAAATACAAACCATCTCTACCTAATAAGGTCAAATGCCCTAAACTCTTTGAGGTAGAGGATCAAATCAATCCAATTTTGCAGATCTATGATGAATCGGATGATAGGCCGGCCGAGAGGAGAAAAAACAGTTTTGATGGTCCACTAGATGGCCAGTTTTTGAAGATTTATGATTGTAAGCATGTTCTTTTACAGGTTTTAGACTTAATTAGACTCCATGCCCAATGGAATACTAGGCAATGTTTTTAAGCTTGTTTTGTATGAAGGCATTGGTTTGCAGTTCTTGAGACCTCACAGGGAGGATCTCATCCCCAGAAGGAGCCAGTGTTAGCTCTGCTACATGTTGCTGATTTTCAAAGAGTGGAAGTGAGCTCGGTCCTTGGTTTCTCGCTCAGAAGAGGTCTGCACCGGTTATCGTCCTTTTTCTCCTTCACCTCGCTTACTCCCTTTCACCCCGCTGCCTCCGTTTTTTCCTTCACTCCGCCTATATTCTCATACTCCCGTGATCTTTGTTTTCCTCCTTTCCCCGAATAAACCTTCATCCTTAAGCCCCAAGCGCTAAAGCTAAAACCACATATAACCCGTGCTCATACGACCTTCCGCCGCAATCGCAATCGCAACCGCAGCTTTCAGGGGGTCCTTCATAAGCCATGTCTATAACATCGCCAATGGCTGATTTTCGATTGCCCCTATCGGATGCGATATTGCGGTTAAATCATGTTACAATGGTGTAGTCGGGTCCGGGCTCCATATCGCTATCGGCAAATCGCATCCATGTATAAAAGCTCCCCCCCTTGACTTCCTCTGATGCGATATTGCGATCGCTCCTCCGCTGTCCGATCAATCCCGACAAGATCCAACGGCCCTCGTCCATCCCGATCTCATATCTCCCGATATCTTCTGCAAAATGATCTCCGCCATCCATTCATTCGATCCGACGGCATTCACTCCTCCCGCTCTTGCAAGCTGACCACGCGTTAACTCGCGATCACAACGGTTTTCCTCTCGTCACATCCACCACGTGTCACTCGATGACTCGCATCGCTTGCCTACGTACCTTTACCGCTCACCCACCAAAAGCAGTGTGATAAATACAACTTACCGCCCACTCGCCCATCCCCGCTCACTATCTTCCGTGCATCTTATTCCCCCGATGGCCATCGGATCTGACCACCCGAGATCTGACGACTCACGTTTGTCTGCTCCCGTTTCTGCCCGATTTTGCTCCCGCTTTCACTCGATTCTTCTTGCCAACAGATCTCTGCCCTCCATTCACTTGATCCAAAGGTTATTTTTGTTCCACCATGCACTCCTCTTGCCCCAATCATTACATGCTCTTGAAGAATGAAAGTAACTGGTTCGCCCGTACCTAGTGTATTTCATCTCCAACAACTGCATTCAAGAAATAGAATGGCTGAGAAGGAAAGGACAAGACTCGGGTAGATCAGCACATCCAACAATTAAGGAATTTCATCCTTTATGACACTCCACCTGCTAGAGGAGTACAACAGAGCACCAGAGAATTTCAAATTAATTCATTAGAGAAAGTAGATTGTAGCGGAGACACCATCAGAGAGTTAAAGCGGTTGGTGGTTCATTATGATCCCTCCATGCATAGAGCAACAGACTATCTTTGTAATGAAACTCTATATATACCCAGAACACAGATGTAATCAGGGTGGATGGTTGTTGTTTTGATGTAAGGTTCAACTTCTGGAGACTGTAACTACTTTGATACTTGCAGCATCTAGTCTTCATTTTCAGCTAATACAAGCTTCTTTTGCTGTTAATTGCTCACTTTCCAGTTCTACTCTGTTCTAGGTTGTGCCTGTTATGCATTTGTTCATGTGATCTTGATATTTAGAATTAGAGGGGTTGTCATCCCACCTCTGTGTTGAAGTCTAGTATGTATCATTGAATGTGTTATGCAGGTTTCTGTTTACTTAGTGCCAGAGAGCTGTCATCCTGTCTGTGCATTAGGAAATAGATTTGCAAACCTCTTTACTCGTTGCAACTGGCCATCACATGGTCTTGTGCATCTACTGGTGTGATCAGTATTCTCCATGTTCACCTAATCCTCAAACTGTGAGTAATTGGTGGTCTAAAGCCTTGTAGTCTGGGGGTGTTCACCCATGTCTAGAGTTAAGCATAGTAGAAGTGGTTATCTAGCTTGGACAAGAATCATTCCTTCCATTCATCCATTTCCAACATTTTGTTGAGTTTGTAATGTTCCCGAGCATCTCCGAGATACAACCTAGGAGATTTTCTTGGGGTGATAACAGGGAGGACTGATCCAACTGGATATTGGTGGCCACCTTCCTATTCTACTTAGATCCCCACCATTATTTCTTTCAGTTTCCTTAATTGTATCACAATTTACTATTTTTGGCATTTTTTTGGGTCCTAAACTTCTTGAGCCGTTTTGAGGCTGTTATGAAGAATTTGGTATCTACGAATAAATACTAATTCCCTAGATAAGTAGCCATATATACAACAATAGTTTAAAGCACTTTAACCCTTTTCTATAAACGATAGATAAGACAAAGAGAATGAGAGGACCTACTTGTACTCTCCTTCCCGTACTTAACACGCTTGAGAAGTACCTGTAAACATCAACAGAAGACAAAGAACCAATCAAAGCAAAAGATATATTGATTACAAGTAAATGGAATCAGATAAATTCACACATATAGGAATCATATATCAAGATAAGCATATGGAAAAAGGTGTAAATACTTTATTGCGTAGAAGGAAGAATTACAACCATGGAGCCCGATTCGAAGTCACTCCTCCAGCTGTGGTTCCATCCACATAACATCATAAGAATGACATTCCGGTAGCATCACGATACTTACAATAGTCTCAATTCTCAAAATAACATTATCTCCTTACAATTCATCAAAGTCCAACCCCTTGATCACTTAGATGAGTGCTCAATTTATAGGAAGATGGGGGAGTTTTTGTCATCAATGAGGGTATTAAATGGCCTTCCATACTTAGAATTAGTTCCATGGAGGAAGGGATGAGAGGATAGGAGGTATCTTAACTCATTCCTCATCCATTTTTGAGCTCATAGGAGATGATAAGTGTGGGAATCTTCTAGAAGGCTCCAGAAGATAAGAATATTCCCCAAACCCTATGTGAATTTTGCTCAAAATCGCCCAGCACAGGTTAAAGAGGGCCTAAGTGCTCTCTAGAGAACCCTGGGATGGACTTAACTTCTCTACAGTGCACCCTTGCATGGGCCTATCTGTGCTGGTCCCTCTAGAGGTCATTTCATGATGTCTTCAGGCCATGAAACTGTCTGGGAAGGAGGCATTCAAAAGGTTGACTTGTTTAAGGCATGCAGCAACTAAAATTAGGGTTTGATGAGCCCTAAAACACTGATCTAGATGATGGGAGTGATGTTCCCAAATGGATCTATAACAGAGGCCCTAAATGATCAGTCAATAATGCAGATGTATTATAAGTCTTCATAATTTTTTTGACTTCAGAGCGGTGCGAACAATCTCGTGTAAAATTCTCATCGTTATAGATCGAACATGGGTAACGAGGTTTCCTAATTGAAGAAGAGGAATTAGATGATTTCTCTTGAGGGGAGTTATTTTGTTTCTTCTTGTTTTTCCCCTTTTTCTTACCTCTTGATTGCTTTTCATTCTTGACCTTGTCAGATGACACGACATTTATTTTGAAAGTAAGAGTGTTATCAGGTGCATGTGTAGTTTGATTGGTAATGGAAAGTGTTTGACCAGATGGTCTACCTGCCATTTGTGTGCTCGAAGAACCAATAACACCGTTTCCGGCATGGGAGTCCTTACTCGATGGTGGAGGAGGAACAATGAAAGCTGGTTGGGGTGCATTCAGAATCTTGTCATAGAGAGTGCCAGACTATGTATAAATCAAGTCCAAATATTGGGTAGGAGAAATTACTTGCTCTTCTGTGACAACTACACCTTTCACCACATCCTTAGTGATAGATGGAAGTAAGGATTTTATAAACCACTCAACCAGAATCTGATCAGGAACAAAAGTTTTAACCATTTGACGACGATGATGCAACTCATGAATATGATTAGAGATATGAGTAGTAGTAGCCTGTTTACAATTGGTTAATAGTTTCGTTCTAGTCTCATATCATATGGGTAACTGGAAGTGGGTTAAAAACATGGTAGCTAAAACAGTGAAGTTATCAAAGGAAGCTCATGGTAACTTGATGTACCACTTCGCATTTAGACCAGTAACCGTTCTTTGGCAAAGACAAAGTTTAACATAATCATCATTCAAGGAGTTTGATGAACACCATAATAAAAATTCATGACATGGTTGGACGATTCTTCTCGAGGATTTCCGTTGAATTTCAAAATATCGGAAGGTAACTTACAAGGAATCACTGGCCACCAAGGTGCGTAAAGAATTGGGTCATTGATGAGCTGATTTAGATCTAGTAACTCAAGTGTCGCAATGAAAGGAAACTGTCTATTGAGGTGAGGTTGAGCATATCCAGGGTAAGATGGAATTGCTTGGGGAATATGCCTTTGCATACCAGCATAAGGTATCTGTTGCTGGTAACCTTGATATGGGTAAGTTTGTTGAGAAAATCGGTGTAAGGTTGTTGTTGTTGTGCACCAGGGTAAATTTACTGTTGTCCAAACCCAACATAGGCTTGTTGACCAGGGCCTGGATAAACTTGTTGCTAACTAAAACCAGCATGAGCTTGTTGTCCAAGTCCATGTTGAGGTTGGTATTGCTGGAATTGTTGCTATTAATATTGGGGTTGCCAAGGTTGTTGAATCAACTATTGTTGTTGTTGGTACAATGGTTGTTGATTTAACGGTTGTTGTTGCCCACCAATTTAAGGTTGACTAGGTTGTGAATACACTAAACCAATGTAAGTCTGAGTCATTCCAGTAAAAGGTGAACTAGCCTGAAGTTGTTGGACTTCAGACACAAGTGATTGTTGTAAAACTGCCTTAGAAGACTGGATCTGTATACCTGAAACTTGAGGGTCTGAGGTTGAAGGACCAGCTTGCACAGGTTGCGATACAACAATCTGGGTTTGTGACTGCGGCACAGTTGTAACAATAGGTGTTGTAGGTATGGATGAGACAACTTGCATAGGTTGTGATGGATACAAAAGCCTAGGTTGAACGAGCATGGTTGGCTTCCACTGATAGACAGTTATTCGAGGTTGACCTAAAGATGATGACATACAGACATATGGTTGCCCCTAGAATATGGAAGATAAGGATAATATGCATATTGTTCTCTGTATGGGGGTAGTCTAGTGTTAAGAGGGTACATAGGATGGTAACCAAATGAACCATCTTGATGTGAACTTGATGGATTCAGCTGTTCGGTACCTGTAAATGAGGATCCAGATAAAATTCCAGTAGAGGACATTGGTGAAGACCAAGGGCTAGAAGCAACACCTGAGTGGGTTCTCGATAAAGATTGGTAACCCGATGGGACGGATGGAACACCATACAAGTGTGACTCAGGTGTCGTAGTAAACATCGAAGAGGTTGCGACAGAAGATTCTGCTATAGCCATAACAAATGGTACGGTTTGGGATGTCGGCTCTTCCATAGTCAAATGTCCAAGTAGGTTTCCTAACAAATCAACAGTTGTATGAAAGTAATCAAGATCAAAATGAGCAGTGAAATGAGGAGTATGAGGATATAGATAAAGGCTAGTTCCAAAATGGAATGGAGTTTTGGGTGATTCTACCTCAGGTTCCTCTTCTATTGAAATCAAACCAGGTGGAAGAACTTCACCGTCTGGTCCATAATAGATTTATGGTTGTTGCTGAGGTAAAGAGGAGGTCTCGACAGTTATGGATGTCTGAGGATCTACTGGTCGATATTCTTCTGGTAAGGTAACAACTTCTGATTGTTCCACCTCAAGATCCAAATGTTCTGGTAAAAGAACAAGTTCAGGTTGGGCTTCGTGAACAACTTCTGGTTCATAAGTGACTTCTAACTGAACAGTGATGGGTTCAGGATCTAGTTTTGGTTGAATAGATTCAAGTTCAGAAGTAATTTCTTGTTGAACAACCTTGGATTGAGAATCAACTTGTTGTTGAACAACTTGGGTTACAGTTTCACTAGATTCAGTTCAAGTTTCCTCAGGTAATTGTGGAGATTCCACTTCAATAACAGATGTACCAGTAACTGTAGGAGTAACTGGGGTCACAGTACTTACTGGTATAGGTGTTTCTGGTAATTCAGATGAAGAACTAGATGCTTGTGAAGTATTGGATCCAGTCAAACAAGACCACTTTGACCGAATAGGTGTAGCTTTAGGCGGTAAATGCGGTTTACTTGCTGCTCTCCACGAATGATGGGGTAAGGGTTGATTTTCCTCCACGATTGCTGATTGATTTTATTACAAAAAAGAAATAAACAAAAAGGGGTAAGCTAGGAAAAAGGTTTACCAAGCAACTATGAACTGTAGAATACCTCCTGGCGAACCAAGAAGTACGGGCAGACAATCTCCCTAAATGTTGTGTTCGGTGTATCACAGTGTACAAGGTGGCCGACTCGGTTACCTAAGGATGGATAGAAACCTAGTGTTGTCCTCCCATATATACCTAAAAGTACGTGGAGGCCTAATCCATATTAGCGTTGTCTAATGAAAAACCGCACAGTGAGAGCATTCCCATATACTTTACGCACTGTAACACCACCCTATATACCCAAAGGTACGTAGACGAGCTACAATATACTCACGTACGTGGAATGAGATGTCACACTCGGTATGTATTGCAGACAAGTTAGCGACAACTGCTATGTTTTACGACACCGGAACACGTCTCTAGCCTAGAACCTCTAAATGTTTTGCGTTAGATGACAATGCTCCATTAGGTTAATTGATGTTAATTTTAAGTTGATCTTGATTAAGAATTTGCCTTTCAAGATTCACCACGTGATGTATTTTCAATTCCTAGAATGCAACTAATATGATAAGCATTCTTTCCATTCAATTTTGACAATGAAAATCTTAGCTAATAGGGATAGAGTAATTAGATTTCTTTCAATCAAAGAGCAAAGAGCACAATCTAATGCAATTTCCCTAAACTATTCCTATGAGCACACACAAACTTTTTCAATGCACGATGCAAGTTTTTCTTTTCGATTCCCTTAATGTTATGATGAACAAAAAAAGAAACTAATGCACATACAATCAACCAATATTTTTACAAGAACAAATACTTTACGACAGTTCTGTTTCGAAGGAAAAGAAGACTTTTACGACACTTTCTTTCGAAAAAAGATTAATCTCCTATAATCTAACTTTGACGATGAATCGATAATGACAAAGAAATAATTTAAGAAACATTAATCAATCAAGTAGAAGTAGGGCTAGAAAAGGAGATACAATCTTGATTTTAGAGACATGACACTCATTGATCATTCAACAAGCAATCAAACAGAAGAAATTTGGTGAAAAACCCTATCCAAAGGTGGAAAATTGACCCAAGGAGGATCAACACAGCCCTGAATGGGAGACAGTGCGCTTCAGAGCACTGTCCCTAAGCCAAGGGTGCTCTGAAGTGCACTATCTCCCTCATAAGCCTGTGCTGGTGACAGTAAGCCATTTCAAGAGGCAAGTAAACACAATTTTTGACGAAAATTCACTTCAATAAGGCTGAAATACAATAAATGAAAGGAAGTAAGGTCTGCTAGAGTTTCCTAGGATGTGTATAAGCTACTTGGAACAATGATCATTCCCCAGTATGGTCGCCAATTTGTTATAAAGAATTTGGTATCTATGGAGAAATACTAATTCCCTAGATAAGTAGCCATATCTAGAATAATAGTTTAAATCACTTTAACCCTTTTTTATAAATAATAGATAAGACAAAGAGAATGAGAGGACATACTTGTACTTTCGCTTTCCTCTTGTCTCCTTTGTATCGGTCCTATCGCTCCTTCCCGTACTTAACACGCTTGAGAAGTACCTGTAAACATCAACAGAAATCAAAGAACCAATCAAAGCAAAATATCTATTGATTACAAGTAAATGGAATCAGATACATTCACATATATAAGCATCATATATCAAGATAAGCATATGGAAAAAGGTGTAAATACTTTATTGAATAGAAGGAAGAATTACAACCATGAAGCCTAATTCGAAGTCACTCGTCCAGCTTTGGTTCCATCCACGTCACATCATAAGCATGACATTTTGACAACATAACGATATTTACAATAGTCTCAATTCTCAAACTAACATTATCTCCTTACAATTCATCAAAGTCCAGCCCCTTGATCCTCTAGATGAGTGCTCAATTTATAGGAAGATGGAGGAGGTTTTGTCATCAATGAGGGTATTGAATGGCCTTCCATACTTAGAATTAGTTCCATGGAGGAAGGGATGAGAGGATAGGAGGTATCTTAACTCATTCCTCATCCATTTTCGAGCTCATAGGAGATGATAAGTGTAGGAATATTCTAGAAGGCTCTAGAAGATAAGAATATTCCCCAAACCCTATGTGAATTTCGCTCAAACTTGCCCAACACAAGACAAAGAGGGCCTAAGTGCTCTGCAGAGCACCTTGGCATGGACTTAATTGCTCTAAAACGTACCCTTGCACAGGCCTACCTGCGGTGGTCCCTCTAGAGGGCATTTCAAGATGTCTTCAAGCCATGAAACTGTCTGGGAAGGAGGCATTCAAAAGGTTGACTTCTTTAGGGGATGTAGCAACTAAAATTAGGGTTTGATGAGCGCTAAAAAATTGATCTGGATTATGGGAGTGATGTGCCCAAATGGATCTATAACAGAGGCCCTAAATGATGTTTTTTTGGAAAATGGGAAAAATCATAGCCTATTGAAGTAGTTTGTAGTTGAAATTTCTAGTCCTTGGATAAATATTTCTAATGAGGTATTATACATGTCGAACAAAGATCGTATGCCAAACTTATGACCTCAAGAAGTTGATGTACCAATTTACCCCAACAGAGCCCACAAACGTTTGGCGATTCATCTCCTAGGGTTAAGTTTTTCGATGCTTAGGGTTTTCCATTATTTATCAATAATAAATAAGCCTTCAAGCCTCATTGTAACACATTCTAGAGGCATGTAGCTGCCACATCTCTTCTTAGAGATAAGCTACCATTTCCTGAGCTAGTTTATTTCCATTCTGCATGTAAACAATTTTTAGTATTTTATTATCAATGAATTGAAGTTCATTTTTCAATGTAGCTTTGTGTTTCTATTTAAATCTATATTTAATCTATATTTCATTTATTTCCTGCATAAATCTGAATCAAAATGTCATCTCCCTCTTGATCTTAGCCTTCTTAGATCCAATCAACCTTGTCCACATCATCAAGGAGTCGATATCATCATCAAGGGGTTGACTTCATCCACATAATCATCAAGGAGTCCACATCACCAGTAATGATTTAAAAATTAAACGAAATACAAGATACTTATCTTTTGAGAACATGACATCTCCCTCTTAATATTTAGCCATCTTGCATCCAACCTGCAAATCAACCTCATCATCAAGATGTCAAATCTTCTAGGAGCTAGGGTTTCTTCTTCTTTTAAGAAAAAGAAATAAATACATAAGCCTAAGGCTTTCGTTTCCAACCCCCTTTATCTAGATAGGGTTAACAATTGTTTGGCTAGGGTTTTAACTCCATATCCTAATGATTTTTTAGGTTTAGTCTAGGGTTTACAAACCTTAACAATTATCTTCATCAATCAGTTCTAGGGTTTTGAGTAACATTCATCCTTGCATTCTTTTACAACTTCATCATTTTCAACATCAACAATCCTAGGGTTTCACAAACCCTAGAGCTTTCTTGATAAAACCCTTACTAGAGTTTTGCAAACCCAAAACATTCCGAGACTTTGGTTAGACATTCAAACTTTCAAACCCTAGTTATTTCAATTTCATCAAGTCTCAAATCCTTAGCAATATTCTAATTAGACTTTAGGCTTATGAAGGGAATTTTTGACCTCTTATTATTTCACCTATGTGAACCTCGAGGAAAAACATGCCCAATACAAACATGCATTTGCTGATTAACTCAATATGATTTATATGAAGTAGCTAAGTTTATAAGGTTAAATGAGATCATACCTGTCTCAACCCTTGAATTCTCTATATTTTATTGATCCTTCCATTAGCTTGGTAGACTAGCCATTAACAATGCTCTACAAATATTTCTCCGTTGGAATCATTTTCATCTTGAAATAACCGATTCTAAAATAGTCTTCATCAAATCCCTCAATGATATGATGTTTTATAGTAGCATACATTCCTTCATATGACGTGAGGGATACATGCCCAACTTGCAACTTTGTTATTCTTATAAATTACATGGAATCTGCAGATCCAATTCTATGATTTCATTGTAACCTCATTGCTACAAATCAGAACCTATCTATGATGCTATGTTAAAAATCTAACGAACCATAAAACATTAAATATGTGATTTATACTACTTATTGGATTGGGAATTTCATCTTCAAAAGGGAAAATCTCATAACTGAAAGGTGGGTAATTTATTTTTCTCAAATTTGCTGAGCTCTAACCCAATTACAAAATGCATGGAATTTTTGTCAAGGATTGAATGCCACTGCAAAAGGAACCAAATCAGATTCAAGTGAAACAAAACAAGAAAATTGCAACCAAGAAAGAATTTGTTAATGTTGATACCATGGTCATTAACAAAGCTTAGATACCACATAGGAGAAGCTCGAATTCCACAAGAGGGTTCAAATGCCATAGTCTGAGAAATAATGCAACTTGGATCTCATAATTTTTCTTGCTTTCCATACCACAGGAAGCTCAGATCACAAACTTTTAGATGCCACAATGGTTCATAAATCATAGAAATTTGGACCATATGCCACAAGACAAATTTGGTTTTAATCACAAAGATGATTCACATAGTTCCACAATCATATATGTGTTATTCTTCAGTGTAATGTGCTTCATAATTCGTGCCTTTTCCATAGAGAATCGACATAAAGAGAATCAAAACATCGGGTCCACATTATTTTCCATAGAAGATAATTTCCCCATAACTCGCATTGTTCCATAGGAATTTTCTTTCTCATGATATAGCCTTAGATTTCATGCTATTATACAAGGAACTTGAACTAATTTCATACCAGGTTTGAGTTCAAACTACTAGTCATTCTTTAAGGAGTAATTCTTGAATCTCCTCTCCATAGCTCAAACTAGAACATAGACCTTGGACCCCTTCTACAGAGATAAGTTATAGATTTTGGGCCTCAATAAACGAACCAAAAAGCTTGGATTACTTGAACAAGGTAGAATAATGGTCCTTCTTTACTTAGAGAATGTGCTCAAAAGAATTGTGCCATAAAATTAGTAAGAGATGTGATAGAAGGCTCACACAATTACACATAATAACACCACAAATATTTGGATGAAATTTCATAGGAAGCTCACATAATACCACAAAGATGCTCGAACAAACAGGGAATAGTGGCACATATAAGCTTTCATACCTCAAAGAATATTCAATCCTCTATCACAATTGTCAACCATAGGTTTAGACCTTTGTTCACAAGAGTCATTATAAGTATAACCTTCTTGCACATGTATTTTATTATATAACTCATATCTCTCTTAAAGAATCAAACCACAAGATTACTTGCTACAGAAATCGCCACAAAATTGCTTGCTAGAGAGGCTTGCTCAAAGGAGCTTGGATCATCACAGAGGGCTTCACTTTCACTCACTGCTCTTCAACCTTGCTTTGATACCATGTTGAGATTTCTAGGGAAACCAAAATATAAACCAATTTCATTCAACATATAACTACTTCTATGATCGGTTAACATTTAATAACATTCAATATTATTAAGTAGCTATACAAAAGAAAATTTCAACCATTAAACATGAAACGGGCAATAGAAAATTAGGCCTAAGGCTAGGGCAAAAAACCACAAGGGAGAGAGTTCATAGTTCATCAATACATCTAGAAACAACACATCAAATATGGTAATTTACTAGTAAAAGAGCTTTCCATAAATTCTAAGTTTCTCCTCCTTCCGAAATTTGGCCTCCTCCTCTTCCTTCCTTTGCTAGAATAGAGATAAACAAATAGATCATCGATGTGCAAAATGAGTAGGAGGGCTCACATATTTATAGTCTCCAAAAGGGGGTGAAACGGCTGCCTCCAAGGGGCCTAGATGACTTAAACAATAGGAGGCCGACTTGGGGTATTCAGGAGGAAAATTTTAATTTCAAATTTTCTATTTCTTCGCATGATGAAAATATCGACCATGGTTACCATATTTTCAACATAATCTTACATACCTACAACAATTTTTCAGGGATCAACTAGAATCCCTTCTTACGTGACCCAAGTATTTGACTTCTAAATTACCAAAAGTACATTTGGACCATTTGAAGAACAACAAGTTTTCCCTAATGATATTTAGTTATTTATTAACATGCTCCACATGTTCTTCTTAAGTTTTGCTATAGCTAAGATATCATCAAATAATACCAACACAAAATTTCATACGAAGGGCTAGAAAATATTACTCATGAGGCCCATTATAAAATCCAAAAGGCATCACTAAAAACTCATAACACCCTTCATTTGTGTGGCAATTTGTCTTCAGAATGCCCACCTCCATTCTTATTTATTGGTACCCTAAATGAAGCTTCAGTTTAGAGAACTTAGCACTATGAAGCTCATCTAAGAGATCATCAGTGAATAGGATGGGAACTTAGTCTTTGATGTTAAACTTATTGAGAGCATGAAAATCCAAACTCATGCAAAAAGTGCCTCCTTTCTTTAGTACCATGACCATGGGTTCTTGGATGGATGACGAATTGCTACACTAGTTCTTGAACAATATTTTTAATTCCGTTCTTTTATGAAAAGGAGTGTTGTTAATGACGTGCATTAGTGGAATGTTGTAATCATGCTCACCACATGATGTGGATAAGATATGGAGTGTGTCAAATACCTAATGTTGATTATTTAGGATCAATTGTGAATTGGGGCAGTTTTTTTAGAAATTGGATGGTATTGAATTGGGAAAGAAGTAAGTGTGGCCTTTGTTTAATGGATTTTTCATATGTTACAAGATGATAATTTTCGAGGAGCCATAATTGATCCCCTTTCTTATGGCCCTTCGTGGTGAAGCTTATGTATAATTGCTTGAAAGCCATGGTAACTAGACATCAAATGTATATGATAATGTGTTTATGGTACAATGGGTCCAATGGATTGAAGGCGGGTCGTCCACATTCATCATTTTTTCCTTAGTCAAACTTTGGTTTTCTTAGCCTACAGTGGTAAAAGAAACAAGTTCATTGACATGGCAGGTGAAGTGGTTTTACTTGGTTAGGTTGTTATCACTAGGGACTAGTGGGAAGTTAGGATCCATTCATGACTAGTGGGAAGTTAAGATCCATTAAGATAAGATGTTAGCCAATGGAGTGATAGAAAGGAGTAAAAAAGTGGGATGGATTGGGAACCATCCGCCTCAAATTAAATAGGAAATTTCGGATATGCCAATACATACACATCATTATTGCCATTATTAGTGCATATTCCACACAATCATAGAAAATTAGAGTGACCATTGAGGATCCAAATGAGATTGATGTCTAAGTAGGTGGGTGTGGGACATCTAGTGATCTAATCCCATTGATGCAACCTTCAGCGATCACTCAAGTTGTATTATGCATTGAAAATTAATCTAACCTAAAATATATGCAATCAAGGATGTTTTTGGGTTTAATCTTGATGTATGAATAGTGATTGCAACAATGCGTTAATATTTTTCCTCGGTTTCTTATTGATTCCAAAATTGGATTGTACTCCCAATGGGTTAAATGGTAGATCATGTAAAATCCATTTCAGGAATTTGTCATTATAAGGGTACAACCTCGTTGATTTAACATTTCGATAAGTTGTTAGGTCCCCATATTACTAGTGTAACCCCCTTATTGTTATTATTGTTGTAGCCCCCTATTGTTATTGTTGTGCCCATGTAGACCCCATACTGCTAATTGTGTGCCCTACAGAAGCCCACTATTACTATTATTGTGCCCTTACATTATTATTGTTATGTAGGTTTTGATTATATTGTAACCCCTTAGACTCCTATATATACCAAGGAGGTCTTTTCATTTGTATCATCCAAGAATTTTTCATTTAAGTAATGTAAAGGAGGTCTTCCCCTTGAAGAGGCTAACTTTTAAGTCATTGATCTATCTTTTCTCCTGTTTTGAGATCTGGTTGCATAACATTTAGTATCAGAGCTTTGGATTCTAGGGTGTCGATGCTTCAAACATGTCATCTTGGAATTTTTGCCATAAATTTTTTTTCTACGAAGCTGCAGAAGATGAAATTTCGACCAAGTGGAGAAGAAATCTTGGTGAACTTTGTGTAGAAATTTCATATATTGGTTCGTTATAGTTTTATAGATATGGTCCAAAGAAGTTAGGATTTTTGCATGCTCTAGAATTCAGTCTCAAACAATTGACCTAGGAAAAATAATCATAAATTTCCTTTCAAACATCAGATTTGATTTCCATTAAAAGTGGCTAAAAGTGAACAGATTGTAGTTTCCCTTGTATCAATTTCAGGCTGAAGGTTGAAACAAGGATACAAGGAACCTCGTACAAGTTCTCTCTACTGAACTAGTTCATAATCAGGTCATCGTGAGAGATTTGACATAACTTTATATTGAAGTATCCAATATTGGTCTGACTTGTGGAATTGGAAAGAAGACTCATAGTTATACCTCAAAACTGAATTTCAGACCTTGGAGAGCTCAAATTATAGAGATACAATAGTTTCAAGATTAAACTCCCCAAAAAAGAAAAAAGGTGTATATTTTTTAAATTTGCATAACTTTGGTTTGAAAAATCAGTTTGAAGTGACCCAAAGGGCATAATGAAGAATATATATCATTATTTCCAATATGACTCACAACAAAAAAATGGATACACCCAATAAGCAACCATAAATCTCTAATATGATGCATGAATAAGAGGAAGAAATTCCACATGATATATTAAAATTACAAGATCAAGTGCAACAAATTTTTCTCTCACAAAGAGTAACAAAAAATGAATTGGAAGTGATGATGAATGTAAATATGGATGGTTTAAAAGAGAACATGAATGATTTAGAATAAAAAATAAAAAAGGGACATGGAAGGTTTGAAGGATGGTTAAAAGCATAAATGGAAGATTTGAAAAAATTGCTACAAGAAATGCTTCCTAATGGTGACAAAATATTCCATGAAACTCATCATGAAAACAAAAGGAATGTTAATCATGATTCCACAGACTCTAAATTTGGGTTGAAGACCAACCACATTCCAAATATTGATATGAGGAAGTTTAATGGCAAGGATCCGGTAACATGGATACTAGAGATGGAGCAATATTTTGATCTACATGATGTGCAACACACACAAAAGGTATGTATTTAGAACCCAATCAATTTTATGATATCAATGGTTTTGAATCTCGTAAACTACTTGTCACTTGGTCAATTTTTATAGAGGAAATGATAACACATTATGAGGATACAAAGAGCAACACATTCTTTAGCCAATTGATAAATCTCAAACAAAAGGGTTCAATGGTGTAGCACATTGAGGACTTTCAAAAATTTAATATTAGAGTAACTAATATTCCAGAGTAGCATAGGATTGATGTCTTCATAGGGACTTTGAAGGATAATATCCAACATGAGGTTCGCCTTTGGGAACTTGATTCACTGGAGAAGGCATTCAGGGTGGAAAGAAAAGTTGAAAGCAAAATTATTACAATAAGGAAGTCTACCACCCACAACTATAAATATAGAAGTGTTGCTACTCCTATTCTTCCACAACCTACAAAGCTGACACCACTTGGATGGAAAAAGAGGAAAAGGGATTTGTTACAATTGTGATAGAAAATACACTAAAGGTCATAAGCGTGCTGAGAATAAATTATTTTACATAGATTGTGAATAGGAGGAAGAAAAGGAATAAGAAACATCAAAAGAAGAGGATAAACATCATGAACCAACCTTAGAGAAAGAAGAAATTAATAAAACCATATCTTGTAATGCATTGGCAAGAATTACCACACCTTAAACTTTCAAGATAGAAGGATAAATCAAGAAGAAAAAAGTAATAATATTGATTGATTCAGGTAGTACCCATAATTTTATTCATTGTAAGATAGCCAAGGAATTGAACTTCTTTCTATATCCAACACCAGAGTGTCAAGTGATGTTTGCAAATGGAGGAACTATAAATTTCTCTGGAAAGTGCCATAATATCAATCCAACCATGGGGGAACATGTATTAAGTAGCCCAATGCTTTCCATTCCAATAGGTGGTGCTGATGTTGTACGAGGAGTCCAATTGTTACAATCTTTGGAGATGATAGCTTCTAACTTTCAAGAACTTTTCTTGAAACATTTTTGGAAAGGAAAGGAAATTGTGATAAGGGGTATCGTCAGGGAATTAGGGAATATAATTAGCTCTAATGGCATTACAAATCTTTTGAAGAAAGAATGATGGGGCATAATTGCACAATTATGCTCAATATGGGTTCAAACATCGAAAACACCTATTTCTCCATATCTCCAAAATGTCTTGGGCAATCATTCCAAGGTATTTGAGACTCCTAGATGCTTCCCACCTATTCATGATTATGATCATTTTATTCACTTAATTCTAGGAAGTGTTTCTCCAAACATCAGGCCTTACAAATATCCCTATGCCCAAAAGAGTTAAATTGAATGTATGGTTGCATAAATGTTAGAGGTCGGTATAATTCAACCTAGTCAAAGTTCTTTCTCTACTCTAGTAGTATTGGTGCATAAGAATGATGGATCATGGCATATGCGTCCAGATTATAGGGAGATCAATAAGCTCACTATTAAAGATAAATTTCCCATTCCTGCCATTGATGAATTGTTGGATGAATTACATGGAGCAAATTTACTTCACCAAGTTGGATATTCGTTCAGGATATCATCAAATTAGAAGTAAGATTGAAGACATCCTGAAAAGAACATTTAGAACCCATGAAGGTCATTATGAATTTTTTGTCATGCCTTTTGGCCTTACTAATGCATCTTCCACATTTCAAGGTTTAATGAAATCCATTTTCAAACCCTTCCTTATAAAATTTGTGTTGGTACTTTTTGATGATATACTAATCTACAATAAGTCTTGAAAGGATCATGTCCAACATGTTGACATGGTGCTAAAATTATTGGAGGAGAAACATTTATATGCAAAAACCTTCAAATGTTTCTTTGGAGTACAGGAGGTGGAATATTTGGGTCATATTGTATCTCACGAGGGTGTTAAGGCAGACCGTAACAAAATTAAAGCCATTAAGGAATGGAAGATCCCCACAACCCTAGAGCATATTTGAGGATTTCTTGGGTTGACAGGGTATTATCACAAGTTTGTTAAGAATTATGGGAGAATAGCAGCGTCTCTAACAACACTACTAAAGAAAGATGCATTTTATTGGACTCTAGAAGCAACTAAGGCCTTTCAACTTCTTAAAGAGGCAATGTGCCAAGCACCGATCTTAGATATACTAGACTTCACAAAAATATTTATTGTGGAATGTGATGCCTTAGGAAATGGAATTGGTGTCGTTTTAATGCAATAAGGAAGACCCATTACTTTTGAAAGTCGTCCAATCAAGGGAAAGTACTTATACGAACCTATCTATGAGAAGGAAATGTTGGCAATACTACATGCACCAAAGAAATGGAAACCTTACCTAATGGGAAGGCACTTCAAGGTAAAAGCACATCATGATAGTTTTAAATACTTTTTGGAACAAATATTATCTTTAGAAGAGCAACAAAAATGGGTCACAAAGATGTTGGGTTATGACTATGAAATCATCTACAAAAAATGGAAGAAAAATGTTGTTGCAAATGCACTCTCAAGAAACGATGAAGATCTAGACGCATTGCTTTGTGCCATTTCTATTATCCAAACTAATTGGATAACTGAAGCAAGGGATGAATGGAAGAATGATGAAGAGGTATGGAAACTCATTCAAAATTTGTAGCAAGATCCCAATACATATGATACATTTATTTGGGAAAATGATTCATTATGGTACAAAGATAACTTATATCTCTGTAAGAATTCCCAACTCAAACAAAAAATTCTTCTGGAATCTCACCTCCCCCTTAGGAGGGCACTCAGGATTTTTAAAAACTTACCACTTGGTCAAGAAAGATTTTTTTTTTCGGATGGCCTTAAATATGATATTCAAAAGTTTGTGACAAAATGTTTGGTTTTCCAACAAAATAAAGTTGAGACAATTAAGAACCCGGGTCTATAACAACCTTTAGCCATTCCAAGTCAGCGTTGGGAGGAGGTCTCAATGGATTTTATCACAGATTTAGCCAAGTATGAAGGAAAGAGTGTCATCATGGTGGTAGTTGATAGAATTACTAAGTATAAACACTTTTGTGCATTATCTTACCCTTTTAAATCCAGTACAGTTTCTATTGCATTTATGGAAACAATTCAAAATCTACATGGAAACCCAAAGATTATTGTAAGTGACAAAGATCCTATTTTCACTAGAATTTTTGGACATAATTATTTTCTTGTCTTGGTACTCAATTAGCTCATAACTCATCTTATCATCCTCAATCTGACAAGAAAAATGAGATAGTGAACAAATGTTTGGAAGGATATCTTTGTTTCTTTGTATCTAATAAACAAACACAAAGGTTCAAGTGGTTACCTCTGGCTAAATCCTGGTATAACACTTCCTTCCATATTGTAGCAAAAATGATCCCATTTATGGTAGTTTATGGATATCATCCACCATCCATCACATCATCTTTAAGAGAAAATTATAAGGTTCAAGTAGTGGAAGATCACATCAAGCATCAACAAAAAGTTCTCCAACCCTTAAAGAATAACCTCGCATTGGTGCAGAATTGAATGAAACAACAGGCAGATAAACATCGTATTGAAATAAGTTTAGATGTAGGTGACTGCGTATTTTTAAGGCTACAACAATACAAACAAATCTCTCTCAAGCAAACTAAGAAGGATAATAAATTATCACCCAAGTATTATGGTCCTTACAAAGTGTTACAAAATATTGGTACTATGGCATACAAATTGAAGTTGCTTGCATCTTCCCAAGTACACCCAGTTTTCCTTGTTTCATGCTTAAAGAAGGTTATCAGTGACAATCTCCCAATTCAAACAATATTTCCATAACTTGAAAAAGAAGGAAAATTCATAATGGAGCCTGAAGAAATCACGGAAACAAGAACTTGACAGCTACGAAATTGATCAATTTCAAAATATCTATTAAGTGGTAGAACTACCCGCTGATTCCACATGGGAGGATGATAATTTTATACAGAAGCATCTAGAACTACCCAAGCGTTGAGGACAACACTTTTTCTGAAGGAGAGGGGCATGTTAGGTCCCTATATTACTAATGTAACCCCCTTATTGTTATTATTATTGTATCCCCCTATTGTTATTATTGTGTCCATGTAGACCCCATATTGTTATTGTTGTGCCCCATAGAATCCCACTATTATTATTGTTGTGCCCTTACATTGTTATTGTTATGTAGGATATGATTATATTGTGACACTTTAGACTCCTATATTTATGAAGGAGGTCTTATCATTTGTATCATCCAATAATTGTTCATTTATTTAATGTAAAGGATGTTTTACCCTTGAAGAGGCTAATTTTTAAGTCGTTGATATATCTTTTCTTCTGTTTTTTGAGCTGGTTGCATAACATAAGTTCAAAGAGATTCCCCCCCAAATGTTACATTGATAACCAATCTAACTTAACTATATCATGCATTCAATTCTTTTATAACTTAACCTAACTTATTAACTAGAAACATGTTCTCTATTTGAATTGAACACATATCCTATTAATTCATGGATATTAACTATTGGATGGTTTGGAGTTAGTTGAATCACCCTAACAAAAAACATGTGAATATAATTGATCCACTAAATCAAATAAGACATACATGAAATATATACATATTCATCACATAATACATAAGGACTAGGTGGGAAATAACCCACTAAGTGAGAGGAAAACCCATGGCATGATATGTAGAGTACTTATGTCTTATTATTGAAGGAATATTCACATCTCTTATTATGTTTGTTATGATCTTAATGATCCTTAGACACTCATAGTGGGTCTACCTCTTTTATACAATGATAAAAACACTTATATATATCTATATACATGATAACTGTGTGTGTGTTCATCACATAATACATAAGGACTAGGTGGGAAATAACCAAATAAGTGGGAGAAAAACTCATGACATGATATGCAGAGTACTTATGTCTTATTATTGAAGGAACATTCACATCTCTCATGATGTTTCTTATGATCTCAATGATCCTCAGACACTCATAGTGGGTTTACCTCTTTGATACAATGATAAAAACAATTTTATATATCTATATACATGATAACTGTGTGTGTGTGTGAACTCCGTGATGAACATAGTGTTGGCATTATGAGACAAGTGTTGGCCTTGATGGCAAATCACACTGATGACAAATCATAGTGCAGAAGGATAGCAGCAAGGAATTGATGATCAGACTACAAGTATGAAGAGAAAATATATACACGCTGGTTCACTATATACCAAGTCGCGTATACAAGCAGGTTCACTATATACCAAGTCGCGTATACGCAGGTTTGCTATATACCAAGTCGCGTGTACACGCAGGTTGGCTTCAATAAAAGAGCGTGTATGTGGAAAACTTATCTTTGGTCCGTGGCGGTTATTCCTTGGAAGTTGTGCCTATGGTTTTGGACCATGGTGTCTCGACGGACGTGTTGATTCCTAGTTTTGAAGTTGATGGTATTGGATTTCTATGGTTTTGGCCCATGGTATTGAGCAAGGCCTAAGGCTATATAAGGAGAAGAAGATCATTAGGCAAAGGTATCTGAAAAGTCTTGAATATCTGATGAGGTATTAGATCTTGTATGCAGGTTCTGGGTTGCTTGATCTAAGCTAAGGAGAGATCACACTGGTTGATGGAAGACTAGATCTAAGGACAGATCGGGATCTAATGGTTTGAAATGCACTATTATGATATGGTTGATTACGCCTATTTCTAGATCTGCATACTGACGCAATGTTATGTTCTGGGTCTAACTGATGTCTGGTACAGCTGCAAGTTAAGAGAATTTATTTTTAGATCTGTACGTAGGTTTCTTTGGTAAAAGTGCGTGTATACGCGGGTTCCTCTCATTGAAGTAGCGTATATCTTTGAAGTTTGATTTTTGGGGTTGCAGTTGGGTCTGACTGCTATTGCAGAGTTCTGTAGTCTGCTCTATGTTCTGGTGACTGGTGTTGACAGGGTTTCAGTGGTTCAGTGATTCAAAGATTGATGATGCTAGTATTGGTTATTTTGTGCTTCAATGATCTGATATGAAAGTTGAATGAATTGTGGTCTTCAGATTGTAATGTTGTGCTTCAGGAATATCCAGTCTGAAAATGTATGAAAAGTGGTACCTGAAGGAAAGAAGATTGTAGGCCAACACCTACGTACTAGTATCTTAGCTAGTACAAGAGCAAAGGGGGTTGGAGCTCCCTTCCAAGGAAGTTTGGAGAACAAGAGAAGGTTGAAGCCTTCAGCAGGTTGTAGCCTGCGTACTGGTATAAGGCTGCACCAGTACAAAAGATTGTAAACTGAAGTTTCATATTAAAGAAAGATAGAGACGACTTGCAGCAGGTGGTTTTCACCCACATTGGGTTTCCACCTTATATCATGGTGTTCATGTGTGTGTTTTCTGTGTGATGATATGTTCTGTTATACTGCACCTGTCTTACTATCATGGTTAATAATGTCCTGATGCATTTACTGAAGATAAGCTACTGAATCATAAGTTTTCTTGTTATACGCTGGTTTCTTTAGACACAGTAGCGTGTACACGCTGTTTCACTTAACTGAAGTAGCGTATATGTTTCTGAGCATAAAATGAAAAAGTTTTTCTGATAATACTGATTCACCCCCCCTCTCAGTATTATTTCCAACAATTGGTATCAGAGCAGGTCCTTCAGAGAAGCTTGATCGCTTGAAGGTAGATCGTTCATCATGAGCAACTATGAGAGAGAAGCATCAATCAGGCCACCGGTTTTTGATGGGACAAACTTCAATTATTGGAAGGTAAGAGTTACTGCCTATCTTCAATCTCTTGGTACAGAAGTTTGGGACATCGTAGAGACAGGCTACACTTTTCCTTCAGCTACTCCTACAGATGCAGACGAGAAAAAGAAATATGAAACAAATGCGAAAGCAGTCAGTACTCTATTGGGTTGTATATCCCAATCGGAATTCATGAAGGTAATGCACTATAAATCTGCAAAAGAAATATGGGACAAGATTGTCACGAGCTATGAAGGAGACGAACAGGTAAAGCGTGCTAAACTTCAAACTCTCAGGATTAAGTATGAGACTCTGAGAATGTATAATGATGAAAGTGTGGCTAACTATTTCCTTAGAGTTGATGAGATTGTTAATTGCATGAAAAACTTGGGTGAAGAAATAAAAGAGGCTATTGTGGTTGAAAAGGTTCTAAGGTCATTATCCCCCAAATTTGAATCTAAAGTGTCTGCAATAGAAGAAAAGGAAAATCTACGAATTCTTACTATGTCTCAGCTTCATGGAATTCTAACCGCTTATGAAATGAGAAAGGGAGGTCCATCAGACAGAAGTGAAGCTGCTTTCAAAGCTTCAGGCAAAGGAGATTATTATGAAGCAAGTCACATGCCAGAAGATGAAGAAGAAGAATCAAATTTTGTCAGAAATCTTCAAAGGGGTTCTGGAAGGTTCAGAGGTAAGTTACCTTTTAAATGCTTTGCTTGTGGAAGAGTAGGTCATTATGCTGCCAGATGTCCTCACAAAGATAAGAATGACAAGGGAAAGGAACCTGTTAAATGGAACAAGAAACAAAATGAAAAGAAGAAAAGCTACTACACTCATGAAGATAGTGATGGTCTTTCAAATAGTGATGAAGATGAACAAGGTAATAGATATAAACTTTTAATGGCTTTTGAAGATGATGACTACGTGGATGCTATAGATGTAGAAGGCTTTTGTGAAGAAATGAAAGATCTCAAAGTTTGCTTAGAAGAGAAGAGTGCTATTATTGATTCTCTACAATGTCAACTAGCTGAAAAGGAAAAACATCTTGAAAAATTGGAATGTGAGATTGTTTTTCTTAGAAAGGAGATTGAGAAAACAAAAGCGATTAATCTTAAATTTGTTAAAGGATCTGAAACCTTGGATGAGATTATCAATGTGCAACGATCTCCTCTGATCAAGACAGGTCTTGGATATAATGGAGAAACATCTCAAGCCTCTACCTCTAAAAGTTATCTTGATGCAGCAAGGAGAAGCGAGCAAAAGCCAAATAAAAGTCATCAGGTGAATCAAGGACAGTTTACCTCAAGAACAAATAAAGACCATCAAGAAATTCGGGGACAAACTGCCTTAAGGACAAACAGAAGCTACAATCAGCCACAGGTAAAATCTTCCCAATTTGCTCCAAGAATAAATGTGAATAGAAGCTACAGTCGGTTGGATGATAGATCTGATTATCGCAGAAGTTTCTTTAATGGCCAATGCTTTTCTTGCCATAACTTCGGTCACAAAGCAACTCAATGTGTTGCCTACAAGACAATCATGACTAGAGAAGCTCAAAAGCAAGGGAGAATGACTGGAACCATGAAAAGGACTTATAACAACTTTTTGGTTCTTGAAAATGAAATTGAATGCTCTATCTGTAATAACTTTGGTCATGAAGACTACTCAGAAGGAAAAAACCTCAAATGTAAGAACATGGAGAATAAAGGAACCACAACCAGAAAGATGTGGGATAGCCTTTTATGCAGAAGGTCAAGAAAGTCTATGGTACATTGACAGCGGATGCTCGAAGCATATGACAGGGGACAAAGAAAAGCTTGAGTCATATACCGCATTAGAAAAGGGGAAGAAAGTTTCTTTTGGAAACGATATCTCTGCAGCCATAAAAGGAAAAGGTGTTGCTCCATTAAAAGAGAAGGTCAAAACTGGAAATGTTTTGTATGTTGATGGATTGAAGCATAATCTTCTGAGTGTCAGTCAGATGTGCGATCAAGGAACATAGGTAATATTTAGATCAAATGGATGTTGTGTTCGTGATCTTGATACATGTAAAATAGTGATCAAAGGAAGAAGGACTCCAAATAATCTATACATATTTGAAGAAGGACCACAACAATGCTATTTGAGCAAGGATGATGAACACTGGCTATGGCATCGGAGGTTGGGGCATCTAAGCTTTTCACAAATAAGGAAAGCATGCAAATATCAGGCAGTTCGTGGTCTTCTAGATATCAAAATTCCAGACAACACTATATGCAAATCTTTTCAGTTTGGGAAGCAAACCAGAACTAACTTTCCAGAGAAGGAAGGATCAGCCAACATACCTCTTGAGCTAGTCCATACAGATGTATGCGGTCCATTTAGGAAAAGTACACCTCGAGGAGAAGAATATTTGATATTATTCATTGACGATTTCTCCAGGTTTGTCTGGTTAGGGCTTATGAAGCACAAAGATGAAGCATTCGAAAAAATCAAATCCTTCAAAGCCTTGGTTGAAAATGAATCAGGACACAAAATTAAGTGCCTCAGATCTGACAGAGGTGGGGAGTTTACCTCAAACGAATTTTTCGATTTCTGTGAAGAACATGGGATAAGAAGAGAATTCTCTACAGCTAGAACTCCTCAGCAAAATGGGGTCGTGGAAAGAATGAACAGAACAATCCAACAAATGGCTCGTGCTATGCTTGATGAATCAGGTACTCCCACAACTTTCTGGGGTGAAGCTGCACATGCTGCGGTTATTATTCTTAACAAAACAAATGTCCGAGTAAACAGCACTCAAACACCTCATGAGCTCTGGAGTGGTGAGACTCCTTCGGTGAAGCACTTCAAAATCTTTGGGAGCAAATGTTATATTAAGAATACTGATGAGCAACTTGGAAAACTTGAACCAAGAGCAGATGAAGGCATTCTTCTTGGTTATTCTCCACATAGCAAAGCATACAAGTGCTACAATAAAAGACTTGGCAGAATTGTTGACAACATTGATGTAGTGGTTGATGAGAAGGGATATATTCCTAGGCAAGTTCATCATGAAGACATTGAAGAAGATGAAGGCTACCCTCAAAGGCAGAATGATGAAGAAGAAGAACCTCAAGAAGAACCAGAGGAGCAGGCAAGAATAGAAGAGAAGACTCCATCCAGATATGTTCAAAAGAATCATCCAGAATCTCAGATTGTGGGTCAGAAAGAAGCAGGAGTACAAACAAGAAGAAGAATTGCAGAAGCTTCAAGCTATTTGGCATTACTCTCTTCCACTGAAACACAAAGTGTGAAAGAGGCATGCAAAGATGAATGCTGGGTCAAAGCAATGGATGAAGAACTTGAGCAAATCGAAAAGAACAACACTTGGGAATTGGTTCCTAGACCAAAAGATAAAAATGTCATAGGGACAAAATGGGTCTTCAAAAATAAATTGAATGAAAATGGAGAAGTAATTAGAAACAAGGCCAGACTTGTTTGTAAAGGGTATGCGCAGCAAGAAGGAATAGATTTTGAAGAGACCTTTGCTCCTGTTGCAAGACTTGAGGCCATCCGAATGTTCCTTGCTCTCTCAAGCTTTCAAAACTTCAAGGTATTTCAAATGGACGTGAAATCAGCCTTTCTGAATGGAGACTTAGAAGAAGAAGTATATATTGAGCAGCCAGATGGTTTCATTCTTGGGAATGATCCAAACCTTGTATGCAAATTGAAAAAGGCTCTCTATGGTCTCAAACAAGCTCCAAGGGCTTGGTACTATCGATTGGACAAATATCTTCACCAACAAGGCTTTTCAAAAGGATCAGTAGATAGCAATCTCTATATAAAAGTTGAAAATAACAAATTGCTAATACTTGTTGTTTATGTAGATGATATTATCTTTGGCAGCAATGAAGAGACTATGAGTCAAAACTTTGCCTTGGTTATGCAGAAAGAATTCGAAATGTCACTACTTGGAGAATTGACATACTTTCTTGGATTGCAAATCCAACAAAATGAAGGAGGCATCTTCTTGTCTCAAACCAAGTACCTCAAGCAGATCTTGAAGAAGTATGGCATGGAAGATTCAAAGCCAGTATGTACACCCATGGTTACAGGATGCAGTCTCAGTGCAAATGATGAATCAGCAGCAGTTCATCAACCAACTTATAGATCCATGATTGGGAGTTTGCTTTATTTGACAGGTACCCGACCAGACATCATGCATGTAGTCGGAATAGTTGGGAGATTTCAGGCAAATCCAAAGGAGACTCATCTTCAGGCAGTGAAGAGAATTTTCAAATATCTTCAAGGGACACAAAATTATGGATTATGGTATCCTAGAGATACAGATCTCACACTTCATGCTTATACAGATGCAGATTGGGCCGGAAGCGTGGATGACAGGAAGAGCACAAGTGGTGGTGCATTCTTTATGGGCTCCAGATTAGTATCTTGGTTCAGCAAGAAACATAGTTCGATTGCCTTATCTACAGCTGAAGCAGAATATGTGGCTACGGCATCTTGTTGCACACAACTTCTTTGGATGATGCAGACCTTGCAGGATTTTCAAATCACTTGCACTTCACCGGTCTCTATCTTATGTGATAATACAAGTGCAATCATCATTTCAAAGAATCCAGTCATGCACTCAAAGACCAAGCACATACCAATCAAGTACCATTTTCTTCGGGAACAAGTGCTTGAGCAGAAGGTCAAGTTGGAGTATGTTCCTTCTAAGGAACAAGTTGCTGATATTCTCACAAAACCACTGCCCAGGGAAACTTTTGAATATCTCAGACAAAAGCTGGGAGTAGTTGATGCTTCATCCTGCTGTTGAAGCTTGTCTGTTCTACAGAAAAGTTGGTATATGCAAGTTACGTAAGGGATATCCGCGTATATACGCAGATTTATGCTGGGAAAGTCGCGTGTATGACGTGCGCATGTTGTAGAAAGCATATCCGCGTACATACGTTGTTTTATGGAGGAGAAGTCGCGTATATGGAGTTCTGATCAGCAAGGGCAGACTCTGGTTGGAGAAGGTCTGAGATGGGTATGCCAGAATTCTTCAGGCACAGTTTCAGGGGGTGCAACAGGCACAGGTTCAGGGGGAACAACTTAAAGTCTCATAAAGCATTGTTGGCATTTAGATGCTTTTGGTTCTAGTACACAACTGTTGTTGATTTTAGGAGAAGGAGCTCAGAAGGAAATCTTGGTCACCTATCTAAAAGATGTTTATCAGATGCTGCTTGTGACTATCATAAGTCTTGGTCTAGACTTGTTGTCTCTATGTCATGTATCTCTTTTATCTCTTTTATGGTGTCAAGGTCATGTAACGGCCTATGATGGTTTCCCCACTATGCCTGGGATGAATGATGTAATATAATTGGTTGTTATATGTAACTTTCTGATGTATCCCTCTTGGAGTATGGATGTATGTATTGAGTCTTTTGGTGATAGGAAGGTCTTGGTTTTTTTAAAGAACATCTTTTGCAGATATTGCCTACAGTCAGGGGGAGCATGTTTCAGCACAGCCAAGCAGAGATATCAGCATGTACTCAGGGGGAGCACAGCCCTTTGCCCTTGATGACAAAGGGGGAGAATGGTTCTAAGGATCTTGGGGTTGCCATCAAGTCCAAAGGGGGAGATTGTTGGCATTATGAGACAAGTGTTGGCCTTGATGGCAAATCACACTGATGACAAATCATAGTGCAGAAGGATAACAGCAAGGAATTGATGATCAGACTACAAGTATGAAGAGAAAATATATACACGCTGGTTCACTATATACCAAGTCGCGTATACAAGCAGGTTCACTATATACCAAGTCGCGTATACGCAGGTTCGCTATATACCAAGTCGCATGTACACGCAGGTTGGCTTCAGTAAAAGAGCGTGTATGTGGAAAACTTATCTTTGGTCCGTGGCGGTTATTCCTTGGAAGTTGTGCCTATGGTTTTGGACCATGGTGTCTCGACGGACGTGTTGATTCCTAGTTTTGAAGTTGATGGTATTGGATTTCTGTGGTTTTGGCTCGTGGTATTGAGCAAGGCCTAAGGCTATATAAGGAGAAGAAGATCATTAGGCAAAGGTATCTGAAAAGTCTTGAATATCTGATGAGGTATTAGATCTTGTATGCAGGTTCTGGGTTGCTTGATCTAAGCTAAGGAGAGATCACACTGGTTGATGGAAGACTAGATCTAAGGACAGATCGGGATCTAATGGTTTGAAATGCACTATTATGATATGGTTGATTACGCCTATTTCTAGATCTGCATACTGACGCAATGTTATGTTCTGGGTCTAACTGATGTCTGGTACAGCTGCAAGTTAAGAGAATTTATTTTTAGATCTGTACACAGGTTGTCTTTGGTAAAAGCGCGTGTATACGCGGGTTCCTCTCATTGAAGTAGCGTATATCTTTGAAGTTTGATTTTTGGGGTTGCAGTTGGGTCTGACTGCTATTGCAGAGTTCTGTAGTCTGCTCTGTGTTCTGGTGACTGGTGTTGACAGGGTTTCAGTGGTTCAGTGATTCAAAGATTGATGATGCTAGTATTGGTTGTTTTGTGCTTCAATGATCTGATATGAAAGTTGAATGAATTGTGGTCTTCAGATTGTAATGTTGTGCTTCAGGAATATCCAGTCTGAAAATGTATGAAAAGTGGTACCTGAAGGAAAGAAGATTGTAGGCCAACACCTACATACTAGTATCTTAGCTAGTACAAGAGCAAAGGGGGTTGGAGCTCCCTTCCAAGGAAGTTTGGAGAACGAGAGAAGGTTGAAGCCTTCAGCAGGTTGTAGCCTGCGTACTGGTATAAGGCTGCACCAGTACAAAAGATTGTAAACTGAAGTTTCATATTAAAGAAAGATAGAGACGACTTGCAGCAGGTGGTTTTCACCCACATTGGGTTTCCACCTTATATCATGGTGTTCATGTGTGTGTTTTCTGTGTGATGATCTGTTCTGTTATACTGCACCTGTCTTACTATCATGGTTAATAATGTCCTGATGCATTTACTGAAGATAAGCTACCGAATCATAAGTTTTCTTGTTATACGCTGGTTTCTTTAGACACAGTAGCGTGTACACGCTGTTTCACTTAACTGAAGTAGCGTATATGTTTCTGAGCATAAAATGAAAAAGTTTTTCTGATAATACTGATTCACCCCCCCTCTCAGTATTATTTCCAACACATAGAAATAATTACACATCTCCTTCCTACTTGACAACAAATGGAATGAACAAAGTTTGTTCTTCAATTTAAATACTCCAGAAGACTTGGAATATATAGATCTCCATTGAGATACAAGAATATATATATATATATATATATATATATATATAAGAATGATATAATTGAGAATGATGGTCCTGTATATATAGCCAGGTAAGTACCCTTTCATGAACGGTCATGTCTGTAGATACATGCCTCTTCACTACTAATTATTATTTAATTAATCATTGTTTATGCCTATTATTATTTATATTATTTTTACTATATATATATATATATATATTATTCATAACAATGCCTTTGTCCTCAAAACGCTTTGTCCTCAAATCTTGCTGATGAAAAGGCTTGATCTCTTTTTATATTTCGAATGTCTTCTCGTCTTGGAACTATCATCTTTGTTGATACAAGATGATATGATCCTTGGATTGATATATAAAATTGTCACACAGATAAATAATCTGACCATCCTAAATTAATCTTTTGTGGAATTTTTTGATTACTAGAAACTTGTGATGAATTGTTATCACTAAACTGGATTGACCTTACTTCAATATTCTTCAGAACATTAGATTGTTGTTTCTGTTCTGAATGGTACATATATACGTAGCTTGATTGAGTTGTCTACTCTTGTGATTCATATGTCGATAGGGAATTATTTTGGTTTGACTTTCCCTTATTAGGTGTGTGGCAATATTTTTATTTTCTTCTAGTACCGCAGTTGTTGAGTTAGGTACAAAATCTTCGTTTGTAATTTTCATCATCTGAATTGCAACATGTGAGTGTATTTTTCCTTCAACTGACTTATCCTTTTCTGGAGTTGCGGTATTGACTGGTCTCGTATTCATTTCTTTATCTTCAACTAGAGTTGTTACTACTGGCGACTTTCATACTTCCTCTTGAATATAATGTTCCAACTTGTATTTTAACGACTTCTTGTCCTTTTTAAGCTTCTTAATTTGTGTAAGTAGTTTTTCACTATGGTATTTAAGCCGAGAAACTTCTTCAATTTTTTTCAACTGTGATCTTGTCAACTTCTCTTTGCATATTTTGTAGTGCTTTTTTACCTTCTTGAAAAATTACTTTTGAGATACCTAGTATGTCTTATGGTATTACTGAATTCAGCTTCACCGTAACATCTTGTAGCGTTATTTTTTCTTTTTATAAGAAGATGTCAAAAACTTCTTCTTCATATTCAGGATGAAGGAACCTAGGGTTTCCATCTAGGGTGATCCTAAAATAATGTCACCTTGATTGCTCCCTAGGTTTTGAATTGAGAATTGTGATTGTATAGTCTCTAATGTTTAATTGTAAATTGGCTATTTCATATTTTTTGTTGTTATAACAGTCTATTTTTTCGATTATATTTGACTCATGAATCACTAATTGGTTTGTGATTTTAGGTTTTATGTAATTTTTATCTTCGGTTGGCGAGATAGCGATAGTAACATCTTTTCCCACAATAAACCCTTTAATTCTAAATAGCACTGAGGCATAGTTAAATGAAGTTTCTGGGAATCTTCCTTCTTTCGTTTCCAGATTAGACCCCATTTTCCTTTGTCAAGATGAACTTAGGATTTGTTTTTTAAAAGTAACCCTTCTAATTTTAGAATAAAATATTACTCTTCCTCAATTTAAAGAAACTTTCCCCTTAACTTGAAAACTAGGGTTACGCCGCCCATTTCTCTTTTTTTTTTTAAGGTACTTTGGACACTTATATTAAAAATTTTGTTTTTATTTGTTTTATGAATAAAATATATCTTTTTTTTATGATTTTTTTAAAATATTTATTTTCTTCTCTTTTTTCTATTTTTTTAAATCTTTCTTTCTTTTTTTCCCTCTTTTCTTTTATTTAATTTGTTTTTTTTCATATATATATATATATAATTTCTAATTACCAAGGGCCTGATAACGAAAATGGAGAACCTCCAAAAGCTTGTAATGAAATGCTTCAATGACAACAAAGTTGACAAATTTCGACGACCAAAGACTTGGATCAGATTGGCTTTGTGTAGCAGTTGAACAACTAGAGGATCAAACAACTTTGATACCAAATGGAATGAACAAAGTTCGTTCTTCAAGTTAAATATGCTAGAAGACTTGGAATATGCAAATCTCCATTGAGGATACAAGAATATATAAAATGTATGAATGAGAATATGTTACAAATGAGAGTGAAGGCATGCTTATATACCCTAGGTAGGTGCCTCTTCATGGAAGGTCATGCCCCATTTAGACATGCCTCTTTAATACTAATTTCTAATTAACTAATCATTATCATTATTATTTATATTTATATTATTTATATATATTTTATTCATAACAATAAACCATTGAAATATTCTAACCATATATATATATATATATTGAAATATTTTACTAATGTGGACATTGAAATATTTATTTATGACACACAATGAAATATTTTTTTTATTATCAATATTCTTTAAATTTCATGTGCCAACTCCATATTTAGTATTCAAGGAACTACACACCTACTCATCCATGGGTAGAAAGGACCTATTAGTGGAATAAGAAATCCTTCTCTCTCACACATGAAGTTCACACATGGCATTTCAAAAATATTGATAATAATAAAAAAATATTTCAATGTAAAAAATAGCCCCTGGGTGGTAGATTGCTTGGCAAAACATGTAAATGTATTATGTAAAATATTATGACATCCTTGGTTCTATCCCCTCGATTAATTCACGTTCATGTTAGGGGAAAGCGTGGTGCACCTAGTGTTTATAATGATAGCAGATAAAATCAATCCCATGTTACATGAGTATGAGGCCAGCCTAGTTGTTGTTTTCACTAGTCATAGCAAAAAAGAGAAAAAGTTGATGTAAAATGATTTTGCATAATGTAGAGATTGAGCTATTCATTTATCACTAATATTGATTTTTTTTGTTATTAATATATTTTTTAAATGCTATGTGACAACTCCATATTGAGAATGGAATGAATTACACATCTCCCTCATACTAGGCTGTAGAAAGTGTCTTTCAATACAATGATTATTACCAATTACAATAATAATCTCTCCTCACTGTTCCTCATTTATAAGTGGAAGTAAGGCTGTCATAGTCAATCTTGATCATTCAATGAGGGGTTAGTTGACATAGTCAACCTAGATTCTTTCCCACTATACTTAATAAAATGAAAATGACTACAATTTACGAAAATGATTTTTCAATAATAATAATAATAAAATCTAATTTTAAGGTCATGCCCTACCTACACCAAATTGATGTATAAAATCCCTTTATTAGTAGAACAAGGGAGCTCTCTCGCCCTCTCTTACCCCCCATGCAAAAATATGATTGCTTAATCTATGCCCTATATACATAAGTGACACACTCACACATAAGTGGTATGCTTACACACATAAGCAATACCTACACACATAAACGACACACTTGCACACCTAATCAACAAACCTACATAATTAACACACTCACACTTAAGCCACACAATGACACTTACACACTCATAAATATACATGACACATTCATATCTAACACCCACACACATAAGGGATGCACTCCTAAACATAATTGATGCATTCATAAACTTAAGTTATACACTCATATATAAATGACAAAATCTTGGAGATTTGAAATGTATTATGCTACCCTGATATACTAAACTCTTGATAAAAAGTCAACACCTCTATCTAACACAAAGCACTATAAAATGAAAAGATAAAAATACTGAAAACTAGAATGCTAAGAATGAGATATTTTGAGTTGTGAAAAAAACATTTAATTTCTTAAGATCCTTAGGCTTACATACAAATCAAAATTAAATATATGATACAACTCATGACAAAGACAACAACATAAAGAAAATAAGTGATGACAAAAAAAAATAAATGAACACAAACCAGATGCAAAAATGTTTAGAAAGATGTCAAAATGGGCACAAAAGTAGTACAAAAATGACAAAATATGGAAAACAAAATTAAATACAAATAAGACAAATAGAAACACAAGTTATTAAAAAAGACACGAGACACCACAATAAGATGCCAAAAGACTTTTAAGACACAAACGACTAATATTGTTCCTCACGTTATTTTGGAGGTTTCTTCTGCCATCTTCACCGGAGGTTTCTTCTGCCACATCCACCATCCATTCTCTAGGTAAACTCGTGTGGGTCCCACATAAACATGGTGGACTTTGATCCACAGACGCGATGCTTGCCTCGGATGCCCAATGGCTACCTTACGGTACTAAATGAACCCCTCAACGGGTGAAAAAACTCTCGTTGTACCATGGTTAAGATATGGAATTATTTTATTTGACAGAAAACTGAAAAAATATTAATAAAATTATTTTATTTGATTTTATTTGTAATGTCGTTTGTTCAACCATTTCCTAGGGTGCCCTTTCGGGCCTCGACAAAATATAACGAATATAAAAATACGGAAAATCAACATCAACTAATGTTACATCAATTAGTGTTCACATGTTGATGAGAAGGATGTACGAAAACAGTGCCTTGTTGTTGCCTCCTAGAGCGAAAGTGAAATTTGAACGCAAAGTAGAAGCCTGGGGATTTGGAAAATCCGAATTATTGCTAAACAGCAAATTACACCACATCATATATAAACGAAATTTCGGTCGCTAAAAGGTTGGGCATTCTGTTAAACAGCCATTATTGTACTTCAAATGTCACACAGGTCAAGCGTTCGAATCTCGCGACGACCATGGTAGTCCACCCTGCAACGGCAAACTACATAAATTAAAATTAAAATTAAACGAATTCAGAAATCAATCTTAATGATTTCCAAGTGAGTTGGTTTATATTTAATGATGATCCAACCGTTAGGGACTTGTAATTTAAATATTATAATGCGTTGAAAAATGGAAGTACCACCAGGGACTGTAACTCGAGCATTTTCACGGTGAAAGTTTTCCCTGCAATGTGGATTTAAATATATTCAGCTTTGTAAACCTCGAAAACTTAACTTCCAACGGCTATACTATTGGAGGGTTGAACAATTTAAACCTTCTTCTGCCGAGAATCCCGAAACTCGCCTTGGAACTGTATAGGAGAGTGGGCCTAATGGAAAATCACGGTTAAGTGGTACAGATGAATGGTCTCTAGTGCAAATTCATGGATTTGACGGTGCTTTGAGGTAAATATTTGATTTTCTTGCTTCTTTTGCTAGATCTTAAGCTGTTTTTCATCTATATTTACTAGGCTTTAGCAAGAGCTAGTAAAATCTGTGCGTGTGCATCTTTTACCATGAAGAAATTCGTGTACGGCAAGTTGTATTACTGATTATCGAAAGAGCTGCTGGAATTTCGTTAAATATTTTGATTTCTTTGACAGAGCACAAGTTCAAGGAGCAGGATTTGCTCTTTCGGAGGCCAGGAATTGATTTCATACATCAACAGGCATGTTCTTTCTTAGTTGTAGCTACTCATTGCACGAACTTTCGGGAAAGGTTTTCTTGATGATTTTTTGAAAAACGTAAGCTTCAGCGCGCTCTCCACTGTTATTGAGTTAAAGATTCGAGATTGCCAGCTTCTTTAAATCTGCTGATCTTTTTGACTTTTTTAATCCTCTGTTATACTTGAAATTTCTTTTTCGAGGTTTATGAATTCAAGAACTTTTTTTTATAAAGACCGCTCTGTTCTGGAATGGATCTTTTAGAGGAAGCGGCGTTGTAACATTTCAGCTTACAAATCTTCATGTCGAGGTTATACTAATCTTTTTTTGTTTTCAAAATCATGGATAGACGGCATCTTACAATGGTTGCTGGGAAAGCAAGGACTCCAGTGAAAGTTCAGAACGATCCCCCGCTCCCTTTAATGGAGGTTCCAAAGAATGTGCCTTTGTCAACTAAAAACCAATCATCTGTTAATAAATCTCTGCAGAAGTCCAAAATGCGAGCTAGCGAGTACTCTTCTCGTGTTAAGCGGTCTTTGATTGGATACTTCCCAAGGGTTAACCAGGTACAACCTCAGGTGGCATCTGATTGTAATTCTACTAAGTACGATGTGAATGATTTAGAACAGCTTCTGAACGAGTTGCAGGCGAGAGAGGCAGAGCTACAGAGGGAGCTCATTGATTATAAAGTGCTGAAGGAAAGGGCGAACAGAGTATCCGAGCTTGAAAAAGAGCTTGACATGAAGAATGTTCAAGCTGAGGCTTTGATCAAAAGAATTAACTTGATGGAATCAGAGAAAAATCAAATGTATGAAGAAATTGCAAGGGTTTCAATCTTAAAAGGAGAACTTGAGGCTGCAAATTCGCAGATCGAAGACCTTAAGCGAAAGCAACATTGTTCAAGGACAGAAAATGAAATTCATGAGCTGGAAACTGAATTAATGGAATTGCGTCAAAGGAACTCAGAACTGCAACAGCAGAAGAGCGAAATGTCAAGAAAGCTTGCGACAGCCGAATCACAAGTTGTTGCTCTTAGTAGCATCGCTGAGGTAAGTCACAAGAACTTTTACTCGGATCTCTCCTAGTAGGGTCTCCTGTAAATTCACTTCTTTTCATGCTGAGACATTATTTTCAAATATTCAAGTAGAAGCCCCTATAATTTCTCTGCTTTTCATACTGGTGCATTATTTTCACATCTTCGAGTAGAATTGCTGCTAATTTTTTTTCTCTTATTCACAAAATAAATTTTACTGTCATCAATAAATCAACTGTAGATAGTGTTACAGAGTAGTCATTTGTGAAATGAGTGGGCAGAACAGATAAAAGTATGTGCTTAGTTTTAGGAGGTTACAAGTGGAAATCTGATAGGTAGAATATGTACACCTCCATAAACTTAAATTTTGAGATGAAAGATGCTGTGATGAATATGTTAAATAGATCTCGTCTTAGGAACAAAAGCTCTCATACAATTTGATATCTAACTAAACTGTGATCTTAAAATTGAATTATTATTATGGAGAAGAAAGTCCACTAATCAAATGAAAGTATACTGATTACCTCTCGTTTGTTAGCTGATTATTAATATTAAGGAAAACCACCAAACAAAAGGAAATATACTGATAAGGGTAAGACCAATTTTTTTCCTTGTATCTGATAGTGTACAAGATCTCGTGGTTATTAATTCAAACCGTTTGTTACAATTGACTTCAGTGAATTATGATGCTCTGGAACAAAAAACATTGTCATTTACGGATGGCCTTCTCTCAAGTCTACGTAGATGTAAATCTAAAATCTGTACAAAATTCTGTGCGAGGTTTGTGCAGAGTGATCTGGTTTCAAAGGCTGAGACAGCGGTATCTTTTTTAAGACATACAAATGAAGATCTTCGCCATCAAGTTGAAGGCTTGCAGACAAACCGATTTAGCGACATTGAAGAACTTGCTCACTTGCGTTGGATTAATGCAAGTTTGCGCCAGGAGCTTAATTTATCCAAACTGCCATGTGGTAAAAGATCGGCAGAAGATTTAAATGAAAGTTTGAGTCCAAAATCACAGCATATTGCAAAACAGCCTATACTGGAATGCGCTATGCCAATACAGGGAAGAAGGTGGGAAGATTATGACACGGAGGGTATATCTTCTCATTCATCTAGTGGATCTGAAGCTGGGGAGTCTGATAGTTCATTCTTTGAAAATTTTCCAGGCTTACTTGGTTTCTCAAAAAGGTCTATACTGACTGGTAAGTCAAGAAAATCAAAGAAACATAGAGAAGAGTGGTCCTTTTTACAAAACGAGGATCTTTTAGATAGGGGCATTGAGAACAGTCATTCTGGCAATTGCAGTCCAAGGCATAGCCATTGTTGCAGTGACTCAGAGGAGTCTTGGCAAAATGTGAAGCAGCAGAGCAAAACAGATACTGTTGAAATGGCGGCGTCTAAACTAAAACACATGGAAAATGGAAACACAGCTAAAGTTTCTGTTTTTTATAGTAAAGATCCATGGCCCGCAAAGTCTCATAGGCTTGAAGAGTCAAACAAGTCTCTTTGCAAAAAGGTTAACAATACACTAGAGCTATCAAATGATATGCATGTTTCTTTTGTACCTGTGTCCAAGACAACGCCCCGAGAACTAGATGGCATTGCCAAGTGCTCTTCATTCAAGGACAAGCAAAATATATTTCTTCAGAAGGAAGAGCAAACAAAGGTGGAAAGGCAAGTAACAGTCACCAAGAGCTCTGAGGTGACTAAATTGACACCTGCAGAAGTTAGGAAAAGAGCATCAAGAATACCAAAGCCTCCTCCCAAACCTTCATCAGGTTCTGCTGCAACCAACCGGCCAGCAAATGGTCCAAGGAGTATGCCACCACTACCACCCCCACCTCCACCCCCACCTCCACCCCCACCTCCCCCAAATGCAGGGATCAAAGGTGCACCGCCAGCTCCCCCAGCTCCTCCTCCGAAGCAATTAATGTCTGGAACAAGAGTAATGCAGAGAGCTCCAGAAGTAGCTGAGCTTTACCACTCACTCATGAAACGACAGGGGAAAAAAGATCCTTCTGGAGGTGGACCTGTTGATGCTCCAGATGCGGCAAATGTCCGAAGTAACATGATTGGAGAAATTGAAAACCGCTCATCCCATTTATTGGCTGTACGTATTTTTATGTTTGGTATCTACTTTATTGTGTTGATTATGCAAAACAGACACTGTGATCCATGGAATACTTCTGGTTGCTCACTATGTGAAAATAAATATCATCTTTTTTTTTGGGAGGGAGGGAGGGGGCCTTAAAACTGATCTCTTTTTCCTTTGGTGTAAAACGGGGCTTTGTAGATCAAGACAGATGTGGAAACTCAAGGCGATTTTGTTCGATCCTTGATAAAGGAAGTTCGGGCTGCAGTATATATAAACATTGAAGATGTTGTAGCATTTGTTAAGTGGCTTGACGACGAGTTATCTTATCTGGTCAGATATCCATCAACCTTGACAAGCTTACTTCAAATTTGAAAATTTCTACTTCTAGTATGAAACATTGCCAGTGGCTATAATATCTGCATTTCTTTTATGTTGACTGAGAACTAGGGTTCTGTAAATATAATTTTCATTGTTCTAGAGTTGAAGTTCTGTAGAATTCAAACTATTTTATTGGTTGATAAATTAAAATTCCAGGTAAGGTGATCGCCTTGTCACCATAAAGTTACAACATCTTTAGCCTTTAGTCCTGGCTTTGCCATGCAGGGTTAGTCGGGTATAGACTCTCCGTGGCACAAACACAAACACATACTGCCTTCACTATCTCAGACCGTTAACTACAAGCGGCACAACTGCTTTTAGAAACATTTATGACATAATACTTATTACTAGCATAAATCCATGTTAATCCCCATACACACACACATATATATATATATATATATATATAATCCCTCTCAGATCTCGCATAGCCAAAGTTCTGTAGAATTCGAACTATTTTATTGGTTGTTAAATTAGAATTCCCTGAAAGGTGATCTCTTTGTTACCATATAAGCTTACCAACACATTTAGCCTTTAGCCCTGGTTTTCCCTGCAAGGTTTGTCAGGTATATACTCTAGGTCATTTCAGAGGCACAAACACATACTGCCTACTTATCTCAGACCGGTAACTAAAAGCGGCGGCACCACTGCGTTATTTGGCAATCTAAAACGTAATATTCTAGTTTTTCTGTTTATACTGCACTGTTTGAAGAAACATTTCTAAGAACTATTAGGTGCTGAGAAATAAGGAGTATAGATGTAACTAGGGTTTTTCAGCCCTCTCATATCTTAATAGATCGGGGTTTATATGAATCTATCCCAATTTTTATAAGTCCCCCCTTTCTAAATGCACACGAGTTATTGTTGATATGCTGAGATTTATTATTATTGCACACAAAGGCACATCTCCCCACACCCTGGCTGTAGAGATGCTCGCTTTTCTCGGCACAATTAGTTTGCTCGTGTCCTGAGCATTGCTTATATATTTAATTCAGTTGGTATCCCTTCCACAATTTTTTGTAAGCATGTGGTAGTCGAGTGGATATTTCTACGTTTCTCACACTTTACCATTTGGTCTTCACAGCTTTAAATGAGCAACTTTCAGTTTCAAGAGTCTTCATTTTTCTGTAGAGAGAAGGCATGATCACTGCATTTTGCTTGTTTTATCTCCTGTTCTTCAAGTAAAGAATTACGCACACTTGTACATGCAGGTTGATGAAAGAGCAGTATTGAAGCATTTTGACTGGCCAGAGAGAAAAGCTGATGCTTTAAGAGAAGCTGCATGTGGATACTGCGATTTGAAGAAATTAGAAACTGAAGTTTCAGCATATGAAGCTGATCCTAATCAGACATGTGATGCTGCTTTTAAAAGGATGCTAGCTTTACTGGAGAAGTAAGAATGAAGAACATCATGATTTCATATTCCGTATTATGTTAGAGTAGAGCTGAAACAATGACCGACATATTTTAGAACTTGGCCGCAAGCCTAATTGTCCATTCTTTAGGGCATTTGTTGTCTTTCCTTTCTGCGTATATAAAACATTACCAACCTTATAATCTGTCAATTTTGGTCCAACCGACCAAACAGACTGGTGTCCACTAATATAATATCAATCAATGTTTCTTTCATTTTGAAATTTATGCTTCCCCTGCTTAAGTTCAGCAAGCCACCTAGTGCTTCCTCTAGTCGACTAAAGCTTGACAAAGCATTTCTTTATTGGGACAAAACCGGTTAATGTCTTCTTTCTTGTTTTGGCAGATTGGAGCGTAGAGTCGAAAACTTCGTACAAATGAGAGATATGGCAATGGCACGCTACAGAGAATTTCAGATACCCTGCGACTGGATGCTTGACACTGGAATCATCGGCAAGGTACTAACTAAACGTGTGGAACGAAACTTGTGAATGTTTGCCTGTCCACTGCTCCAAACAAAAGGAATATATGTCAACATTTTTGTAATTTATAAAAGTTTTCTTAAGACTCCAGTTGCTTAGTTTATCGAAAGGGGGACTTGTGATTCAATTGTGGTACCAAGGTTCTTGAAAGCTTATTTCTGTAGTTTCGACAGTTCTCTGCTTCAGGAATCGATCATGGTGGGGACCACAAAAATGGTTGCATCTTCTGTTTACTTGCATAATCTTTATTTGAAACGACACGTATACAAACATTTTAAGCAACAGTTTGTAAGAGTAAGAGGTTATTGCAACTCCCTGCAGGCTAATATGGTCATCACTTTGGTAGTGTTTCGAATTTGTCTAAATATTTGCTGTTTTCTATCTATTTCAATTGACCTGGTCAGAGAAAGCACATTGGAATAAGATGAAATTTTGCACAGGGAGGTCTAGTGTTACAATAACAAGGGGGAAGATTCAGAAGCTGATTACAACAATCCACACATTCATTTTCTCCCTGGATGGCATAGATTCTAGTAATTGGGAACTCAAGAAGATTGTGTGCTAAAGCTGCTCCCTACCTGTTGCTTAGGATCACATTTCAGGATTTTCCAGTGCATGGCACAACTTAAAATGAGCGCAAACTACTCCCTGTATGCACTTACCGAAGTTTTATATGCAGTGGACAATCCTGGTGTTACAGATTCTATTGCGTAACCCACTTTAACATGTAAAGAACTCCAAGATATTTTTAACTTTGCCCCTCTGCCTTGAAAGTGGAATGAATTTATTATCTAGCTAAGGGGGTAACTCCATCAATCTAAATGCCCAGCTCTTTAGATCGATCTGGTCCCCATTTCTGTATTGGCACTGCAGAATAAAAACTACATAGACATTCATGTTTTACACGTGAATCTATGGCTATGATTTTGACTTCCACTTGCTGACATGACATTCTTCCGAAATCTCATCATGAATGATTCTTATAAACTTGTCATCATTTTTAAGAATGGTGAAACCTTGCCATGTTGCAGCTGCTTCTGGTAGGCAGGAATCTTACTCGCAAAATTTGTCTTTCGAATATGCTGTCTAGCATTAAATTGTGATCTTTTGAAGCTGTTGTTTTTTGCAACTTTGAGGACTTCAGGGAGCAACTCTTATCAGTGAATTTTTTGTGCTTCTTGCATCTTGGTTTAGCTGACACATGTATTTTAAGCAGATAAAATTTGCTTCAGTTAAGCTGGCAAGAATATACATGAAAAGAGTAGCTGTAGAAGTTGAGTCGATGGGAGACTCTGAGAGGGAGGTTACACGGGAATTCCTAATGTTCCAGGGAGTCCGATTCGCCTTCCGAGTTCACCAGGTTAGACTCCATTCATCACTTATGATTTGTTAGTTGAGCAGTGAGCACTAGCACATTTATTGCTAATTTATTTTTATAAATGGATCTATGCTCACAGTTCGCAGGAGGCTTCGACTCAGAAAGCATGTCTGTATTTAAGCATTTCAAGAACCTTGCCGAGACGTGCTACAGGAAATTCGACGAACAATGATTGTGGATGCAGGTTTACCAGCTTGTTAGACTTGCAATGTGCCAGGGCTGGATTCTTTCTCATATCGCCGTTGTGGAATTTGATAGTGTTTATTATATTAACGCCACTTCTGCACCTTTAGAGGAAGTACAACACGTGCCAATCACTGGACGCAATATTTTCCATTTCTTTGTGTATAAGCTGGTTAGACAAAGCAACGTTCATCGGCCTGCTGCGTTCTCATGATATGATAAATGTCCCGTACAATTCGGTGTTTATTTATAAAGCCAGTGGTAAAAATACCACTTCCGCACTTTCAAGCCCCTCGTGTCAATCATTTAATATCATGTTTTCGTTCTTCATCAAAGAAATGTCTGAAATAATTTTCATCCACCTTTGTGTTACAAACGGTTTAACCAGATCTTTGAAGCAAAACGAAAATGAGAAGGGTGAACCTTTTCGTTGAGAAATTGCACGCTCTACTGCTAGCCAATATGATCGCTGTAAACAGTTTTTACCCCAATCTTCGAGACAAAATGAATGACTGTTTACCCAAATCTTCGAAACAAAACGAATGTCATTAAATATAGCATGACTGCGAGAATGGTGAACGTTTTATCTGAAGGATTGCTTCATTTATTTACTTAACCACACTAGAGGGCAAAATTTATACTGATTGGCAATGTGGTTGTTCTAAATAATGTATGATCAATATTTAAGGGTTTCATGAAATAACAATGTATCGTGAACATGGGTTTGATAAAAGAGAATGCAAAAATATTCACGAAGACATCTCATTTAAATACATATAAATATATGATATTTTTATATAGGAGATATTTTTTGAAGTTGTAGGTAAAGGAAGTGTAAGGTAGGGCTTAATTTATTTAACTCAAAAATAAATTATTCTATTCAACAAATTATTTAAAGCATTTTTAACAATTTAGGAGCTTTGTCTTGAAACATCCTCATAAGAGTAAATAAAGATGAAACAAAAAAGAAGGTAAACAAATTCAATTATTTTAGTGAGATTAGTTAGTAGTAGGAAAATAAAAGACTACTTATTCTTCCTAATTCCTTTAAGGTTCACTTAAGGTGAATGTCAATGCCCAACCTAATCAATATCGAAGAAAATTCAAAATGCAAAACAGTTACATACAAACATTATGAGAGAGGGTCTCTAGCATGCACCTATTATTGTTAGAATGTCTTGCAAAACGCAATTAAAGTTTTCTTTCTCTAGAAGATAAAACATGCAATATTCATATGTATTAATGCGAGCAATTGTGTTTCTTGTAAATAAGTAAATATGAAAATGAAAGGTGATTCATAGGGCTTTCGTGAGGAGGTTTCTCTAGTATGCAAAATACAATCAAAGTTTCTCTCTAGAAGATAAAACATGCAATATTCATATGTATTATTGTAAGCAATTACAATTTTTGTAAATAAATAAGTAAACAAGAAAATAAAAGGTGATTCATAGGGCCATAGTGAGGAGGCTTGAAACATCAATGGCTCTACAAGTGTTTTTTTCTTTGAAATTTGGGTTAAGCTTACTCCCTTGTGGGTCTTTTACTTCAAAGTGAAGTTGAGCACTTTGGAAGGTCAAAGGGGAAGTATGAAGGAGAGAGAATAAAAGGAATAGAGAGTTGTGATCCAAAGCAAGAGCACAACAAAGGGGTCAAAACTTGCTTGGGTGTGGGCGAGGGATGTGCGCATATAAAAGCTTGGAATCTGATCAACAATTAGTTTAGAAATTTAATCCACAAACTCCACAACTACACTTAAAACTTGAGATGTGAGAATAATGGGGAAGGATAGAATGATGGGAAAAATATAAAAAGGAGAGCATGAACTTTAGAATGAATTTAATGGAGATAAAGGTTGTCCTTTGAGTAAATGAGTAATGGTTGTAACATAAGTTTTAGAATAAAATTGATCTTTGTTTTGCACACTCATGTGTTTAAAGGTCATGCTCAACTTTAACCTATTGGTTGGGGGAAAAGGTGAGGGTGACCCTTTTAGTCACAAAAAGTTAGTGGTCACTTGTTAATCATCATTCCATGAGTTTTAAAAAAGAATTGATCTTTGTTTTGCACACTTGTGATATTGTTGGTGGTACACACAAGGTGGAAAAGAAGTTTGTGCAAAAGCAACAATTAAGGAAAATTACATAGAAAAATAGTTTAAATAGTAAATAATAGGGTTGAGAAACAAAATTTGACTAAATCATATGCCTAAATATTTTTGTCATCAAGAATTAAAGACTTAAGTGTGATTTGAGAAAGGTAGTGGCTAAAGGAAAATCTACAATGATTTTGGGGTTTGAGAGGGGTGAAAATGGCCCAAAAATGTAATTAAGGGATATGTGAGGAAAAATTAGGTTTAATAAAAGATTATTAATAGTTGTTACCGATCTAATAATTACTTGAAATATTTTCTTAAGACCCTAGGTAGCCTAATCAACAAAAATCTAGGCTAAGAATAGGAGACAAGGAGGAAAAATTATGCACCACATCAATAGTTACAGTCTCTTCATACATCTTAGGGCATAGGCACACAATACACAAATTCTATGTGCTACATTTTATCCCCATGGTAAGTGTAATGAGCCATGAAATATGGGGATAATGTTATGAATTATAAGGTGGTATAAGTCAAGCATGTAGGAAAGCAAAGTAAGCATGATATCTTCGACAAACAAAATGAACGGAGAAACAATTGCAAGCGAAATCTTGAATCCAATCTATTATGTATTTAACCATGGAACCTTTATTGTATAATTAGCATTATAAATATTATCAAATATATAGCCTCCAAGAAACCAAAAATCTTCACACAAACCTCTTCTATAAATGAGCATAGGCACAAATTTAAAAAAAATGGGAGCTTAATCCTATGAGTTGCCAAAGAATAATCTCCAAGAAATAAGAGTTGGAAAGAACATAATGGCATTGAAAGTGATTTGATAAAGATACTATTAAGATTAGAATCTTTAACATCAACATGGATTCCCCAAGAAAGCTAAAGGCTCAAAAGTACTCCAAAGGCCACATATGAAAAGATGGTCTTCCATCAGTGTGCACATATGCAGAAGGAAACAACGAAGTAATATTACCATATGAAGTTATCAAGAAAAAACTACAACAATTGATTAAAAAGCCCAATGAGGATTGAATGTTCATATAATTGACAAAAAGCAATCAATAATATTTCCTCAAATGAGAGAGCCTATTTTCCATGATTAATCATTAATCCAACCATAATTAGTTTGAATAGTGGGTATCAATATGAAATTCTACCATCTATGCTTATTAACCATAGACCTATAAGAAAAAAAAAGTCGTGGAAATAAGGATGTTGAGCCTTGAATGGAGAAAACATCACTAGATTAAGATGCTAATATGGTTGAGATCTTGTTGGTGAAGAATTTGATTTCAATAAGAGTAATTTATAATTCTTTGCTATTTTGTCCTTGACCAAGCTCACTTGAGTTTAGGAATACATTCATTTGCCTTGCTTCATATGTTATCCTTAGAAAAATTTTGTTGGGTGTGACTTTCTTAAACAAAAAACTCCCAATACCCTGTGCCAAAACAAGTAGAAAAAGAGAAAATAATTTTACCAACTAGGATGGAATCTTTCAACACTGAAATTGATAGGAGATAAAGGGGTCTTAAAACTCTCAGAGCCTCAAGCTTAAGAAAAAAACAGAGATAATGATCCAATCCAATGATGATCAAATGAATTCAATCCTCTTGTATTTATAGATTTCCTTGAGGGGATTCTCTTCTTAATTAATTGTAAAATTCCGGCCAATCCCCAATTTTGGGCTTCTTTGTCCAACTACCCCAAAACATGCTCTCAAACATTGGGTAATTTGGGTTTTCCCCTTCTATCAATGATTATAACCTACGTGGATCGATAGGGTACTTTACCTATAGGACAATTAATTTCTAGGAACATTGCCCTTCCCGACATTGCTTGTCCTCAAGTAATGACAAGTTTTGTTGCTACCTTATTTGTCCTCCTTTTATATTTAGATTCAAACCAGGACTTCTTGCAATTCATGTTCATTTGTCATTGTAGTCCTCCTTTCAACTTGTATTTTACATCCAGAATGAGCTTCATGCACATGGACAACCACTTCTAGTCCATGCTCCAGATATTATTAGCGAACTCTCTTGTTGCTTTGAATGGATCTATTGTCATTTGCACTTCCATCACAAGTTGGAGATTTTCGAGCTTCTAATAGCTCCTTCAACCTCTTAGTAGCCATGGTAGCCTTTTCAGTTTTCCTTTGAAGAACCATCTTCTGACATTGATTTAAATCTTGAAGTTTATGTATCTCATATCTATTTCTCCTTTCCTCATCCTTAAGTTGTGAAAGCTCCCTTTCATGAGAAGCCTTCCAATGACCAAATTATTTTGTCTCTTGCCTCAATTGTATCTTATAAGCCTCAATCCACTATATTACTTCTTGAAGTCATTTTGTCGATTCAATTCAGAAGATTTTAGGTTGTAGAACCTGCACCTTATTAGATGAGACATCTTTAGCACGATAATACAAAAATTCAATTTGAAAATCGAGTTGATTTCTCATACTTTGCCTCTTGACAAATATTGTATCCCGATTCAGAGAAATTTATACACTAACAATGTTATAAAGACGTCCTTGCACCAAGCACATCTTTCCCATTGCAAGTTTCTTAGAAAACATGGGAACTGTTCGTGTGGGTTCCTATAGAAGTTGCATTGGATTGTGTGTCTTTGTTAATTATACTACTGGAATCCAAAATTTTATATGGCCATCTAGTAGTTTTGTTGTACTCAACGCAACATCTAACTCATCAACTTCATCTACATCAATTGCATAGACCTTCGCAGTTGCCCTTTTCTGTGCATCATACTTCCAGGCATCTAAGGAAAAAAATTCTAGAGATTTTATCCAGAAGTGAATTTTCTTGTCTGTTTGCTGGTAGAATTTTAGAGGTTTACAAAGAATAGGTTGTTGTCTGGTTCTCACAGGCTTTACAACACAGAAAGGTCTCTAGTTCTTTATGAGATGCCTCTTTGACATGTTTTCTTTGTAAAATATCTTCCACTTGTGAGGTAGATTGTGGCTTATAAACTAGAGATAAACCTTTATATTCGTTGGTACTAAAATAACCTTCATCTTGTGATAACAAAACATGAGCACAATAGCTTTCCAAAGGGTATGTTTTACCATAAATAATTTCTGCTAGTTCTTCCGCATTGACCTTTCTCTTTCCTTCTAAAACCTCTCCCCATGCATACTCCAGAAGTTTTTCTCTAAGAAGAAAACCAGTTATCTAATTTGACTAAAATTCTATAGTGTCAGGAATTATATATGCACCTTGTTGTGGCCTTATAGAGAAATTTACCCCATTTTGATGAGAAACCATCCAATTCCTCTTCCCATCCGGCTTCTAAGAAACTACTAACATTGTCCTATCCAATAATCCTTTTGAAATTCTAGCAAGATTCCCTTATGTAAAACACGATTTTAAATATTCGTATTAAGTACTTCTTGACTTCCATCTAACCCAACCCTGATGGCCCTATGTAACAACCTTGGGTTAGAGTTTCATGTAATAAAGGATAATAAAGGAAAAATAAGACCAAGGTCATGGGACTTGTATTACAAGATGAATGTTGGACAAACGCTTTAGTGGGCATCACTTTTGATTTAATAATGGATATGGAAATTGGCAAAGGCAAAGAGACAATAATTGGCATTTAATTATGAAAATAAAGGAAAATAGGAGAAAATGGAGATGAAGAGACATAAATATGCATGCAAAGGAAATTAGAGGAAAAATGAAGGAAAATGAAGAAAAAAACACATTAATAATAAAAAGGCATTAGAGGACCAATTCACAACTTTTGTTAGTTCAGTTTGGTTCTCTCCTTTCATTCTCTCTCTCATACACTCTTGCACACTTGTTCTTGGAGAATATTGGAATTCATTTGGATTTGGAGAAAAGACAAGAAAATGAAAGCAAAGGAAAACAAGGAGAAGGTTAGAACAACTTTAGCTGGAGGATTTTGCAAGTAATAAGTTGCATGTGTGATTTACTAGTTGAGCTGTGACTCTATGGTACATGAATTTATTTGGTTCATTTGATGTCATTGGCATGGGTTTTTCCTAGTTTGATAGTGATTTCAACCTTGTCTTACCATTTCCTGGATAGTCATGGTGTGACGTGATTCATTCTTGGTTGAGATTTGATTATCAAAAGGTTTTGGAACTAGGTGACGTGGTCTCAGGAAAATTCCCAAGGGTTGGTGGTCGAGATGGTTTTCTCCGGGAAGCTCGGTGGAGACAAGAAAATTCCTCAAGGTATGGTGAAGAAATTCTGAGGCATCCAAGCTCAGTTTAGTTTTGTGATCTCAGGATTGGTTTAGGTGACATAACGATAGCTTGAGGGTGGAGGTGGTTTAACTTATGGAGTCCCTAGTTGATTATATTTTGGTTTATCCCATGAGATCCAACATTCATGCTTGGAATATCACATGGGGGTGATTGGCTGAAAGAAATATTTGGATCAACTCAATCTATGGTCGGGTGGTACGTGGAAGTCCCTGACTTGGTTGGCTTTTGCATAAGTTAATAAGAGTTATTTTCCTATTATAAGCTATGAGAACTTGTACTTTTTATTATGTTGATGTGATGGCTAATTTGTCATGGTTATTGTTCTGGTTATATGCTGGTTATAGGCATGGTTCTATGAGGTGCTCTAGCTATGGCTATTGTTCATGATTTGATAAGTTTTTGAATGGTTGATGAATAAATGGGCTAACAAGTGTTGTTGTGGCTACTTGAGAGGGCATTAGACCTTCTTGGTGATTCTCAAATGAAGTTCAGAGATTTTGTTGAGATTTTCGGTTTTAATTAAATTTGGAAAAATTCTCATGTATGTGACAACAATAGGATTAGTTGCTATATTAGCTCCAGTATTTTTTGAGGAGGAGTTAATGCATCCTATATTTGTTGTGAGGGAATTTATGATTCAGTTTTATACTCCAACTATAAGAAATGTAATCCCGTAGAGGATTGTGAGTGTGTGTGTAGAGTGTAGAGAAAATAGGGTGAGCTGAGAGTATGTGTGAAGAATTAAAATTGTTGTAATCTCCTATTGAATAATAAGATTGCCGATGCCTCTGTTCTGGTGGACGTAGCCCAGATTGGTTGGGTGAACCACATTAAATCTGTGTGTTATGGTTTTGTGTTTTTTTAATGTGCTGTGTATGTTTGTTTATTTTTATTTCTGCTGCGCATTGTTTGGTCTAACAATTGGTATCAGAGCGGCACAACGGAAGCGTGGAGGGCCCATAACCTACAGGTCTCTGGTTGTGGAGCTGGTGCGTGTGACAGAGCTGTTGAAGGTGGAGTTTTGGCGATTGGCGCGGTTTCGGCAGAGACAGTCGCGTCAATCTCTAACAATGATCGGGTTGGCGCGTTTTATTTTGGAACATACGCGCTAGTGGCGCGGATCCGAGTTTAATACTCGCGCTAAAGCGCCAGTATCCCGATTGGCGCGGAATCGACGGGTTTAAGCGCGCCAATTTTTTGTCACTTACACCGTTTTTGTTCTAGCGCGGATCGTCTGCTGTCAAGGAAGCGCCAACGCGCCAAGCGAGGATCGCTTTGGTAAAACTGCATTTTTGTTATTTGTTTTTTTTTTTTGTAATCTGCAATTTGTACAGCAGAGGGATTGTATGATAAGGTAAAGGCAGCATAGTAGAAGGCAAAGGCATTTTTTGTTAGATATTAACTTTATTTATTAAGTTGGAATTGGAGATTCAGTTTGTTACAACATGGCAAAAACTCAAAGTGCTCGTTTTGAGATCGAGAAGTTCAATGGAAAAAATAACTTCGAAATCTGGAAAGTGAAGATGCATGATCTACTTGTGCAACAAGGCGTGGCGAAGGCACTGTTGGGAAAATCCAAACAGCCTTACACCATGACAGATGATGAATGGAATGAATTGGATGGAAGAGCTCTGAGCGGTATTCGACTGTGTTTGGCGGATGATGTTTTGTTTAACATCGTGTCAGAGAAAACTGCTGCTGGTTTGTGGACAAAGCTGGAGAAGTTGTACATGACAAAATCCTTAACCAATAGGATTCTTCTGAAGCAACAATTGTACAGTCTGCGCATGAAGGAAGGTACAGCTATTACTGATCATTTGAATGTCTTTAATACTCTCCTGGTGCAATTAGAAAGTAGAGAATTAAAATTTGAATCAGAAGATAAAGCTATAACTTTATTATGCTCGTTGCCCGAGTCATGGGATCATTTTGTTACTTCTATAAGTCTAAATATATTAGAAACCCTTGAATTTGATGATGTTGTTGGAGCTTTGTTGTCCGAAGAGACAAGGAAGAGGTCAAATTCCGAAACCTCTACATCAGAAGCAATGATGGCTAGAGGTCGTTCTAGAGAAAGACGCTCCCGTAAGCAAAACGACTCGTGTTCAAAATTGAAAGGGAAGAAGAGTAAGGTAAAGTGCTGGTTTTGTGGCAAATTGGGACATTTGAAGAAGGACTGTTGGAAGAGACAGCAAGCATCCAAAGAAGACTCTTCAACAGAGAAGAAAGAAGCAAACACGACAAATACAGGTTCGGCATCCAAGACAGGTATGAGTGATGAAGTGTTATCAGTTGATTTGTCTAGTTATGATCAACATTGGCTGTTAGATTCTGGTGCATCAAATCACATGTGTATTCATAGGGAATGGTTTAAAACTTATAAACCAATCAATGATGGAGTAGTTTACATGGGAAATGATGTCACATGTAACATTGTGGGAATTGGAACCATTTAGATTAAAATGTTTGATGGGAGAAATAAAATTTTAACCGATGTAAGACATGTACCTGAACTAAAGGAAAACCTCATTTCATTAGGAGTACTAGACACTAATGGATATAAAACCTTTATTCAAGGTGGAGTAATGAAAGTTTATAAAGGAATTTTACTAGTAATGAAAGCAAAGAAGGTTGGAAATCTTTTTCAGTTAGAAGGAAGAACATAGTCAGATCATGTTTCTATAGTGTCTGAAAACGACAATAATTCTATTCGTTTATGGCATCAAAGGTTGGGCCATATGAGTGAAAGAGGTTTAAAGATTTTATCTGATTGTAAGTTACTTCCTAGTCTAAAGTCTGTTAAGTTAGATTTCTGCAAACATTGTCTGTTTGGGAAACAAAGCAAGCAGAAGTTTAAAACTGGAAAACATACTAGTAAGGGAATCCTTGATTATATCCATTCTGATGTTTGGGGTCCGTCTCCTACAACCTCATATGGAGGATCGTCGTATTTTGTATCTTTTATTGATGATTTCTCTAGAAATGTGTGGGTCTACATGTTAAAGAAGAAGTCTGATGTGTTTACAGTTTTCAAATAGTTTAGAGCATTAGTTGAAAACATCACTGGAAGAACTATTAAATGTCTAAGAACTGACAATGGTGGTGAGTTTACTTCAAAGGAATTTTATAATTATGGCAAGGAAGCTGGGATCGAAAGACATAAAACCACTGTGTATACTCCTCAGCAAAATGGAGTTGCTGAATGCATGAACAAGACTCTTTTAGAGAGAGTAAGAAGTATGCTAAGTAACGCCAATTTGCAGAAGGAATTGTGGACAGAAGCGGTTGCTACAACTTGCTATTTGATAAATTGATCACCATCAATTGCAATAGGATGCAAAATTCCTCAAGAGGTATGGAAAGGTCATCCTTGTGATTATTCTAAACTGAAAGTTTTTGGTTGTGATGCATATGCTCTAGTTCCAAAACATCAGCATTCTAAATTAGATCCTAAATCAAAAAGATATATCTTTGTTGGATATGGTGATGGGACTAAGGGATACAGATTGTGGGATCCTACTACTCACAAGATCATCATTAACAGAGATGTTAAATTTAATGAATCCTCACTTGAAAGTTCAGATGTAGATGATAAATTGAAACATGATAATGTATCTAAGCTTCAACACATTCAGTTTGAAACCAGTTCAAATACTGATGATGATCAAGATGAACATGGTTCAGATGCTAGTCATGAACAAGTTTTAGATGTAGATCATGAACAAGTTTCAGATGTAGATCATGAACATGTTTCAGATGCAGATCATGAAGAAGTTCCTACAGATAATAATCAGCAAATTGTGGAAGTACCAGAAACATCTTTAAGGAGGTCCACGAGAATTAAACGTCCTCCTAGAAGGTATGATGATTATGTTACTTCAGTTGCTTTAACCGCTAACGATGATGAACCTTTGTGCTATCAGGAAGCTGTAGAAGGTTCTAAAAGTGAAAAGTGGAAAGAAGCTATGAAGGACGAGATGATGGCATTAGACAAGAATGACACATGGGATCTGGTAGAACTTCCTAAAGATAGAAAAAATGTGGGATGTAAATGGGTGTACAAATTGAAAAGGGGTGTTGATAGTTCAAAGGACAGGTACCAAGAAAGGCTGGTCGCAAAAGGTTTTTTTCAGAAAGCAGGCATTGATTTTCATGAGATATTTTCACCAGTTGTAAAAATTGTTTCAATTCGAATTGTATTAGCATTAGTTGCCTTACTTGATTTAGAATTACAACAACTAGATGTTAAAACTGCATTTTTACATGGAGATTTAGATGAGGAAATTTACATGGAACAACCGGAAGGGTTTGTTCAAAATCACAACAAGAAATTTGTTTGCAGGCTCAAGAAGTCATTGTATGGTCTGAAGCAGTTGCCTCGACAATGGTACAAGAAATTTGATTCTTTCATGTTGAGTCAAAATTATATAAGAAGTGAATATGATCATTGTGTTTACTTTAATAAATTAAGTAATGGCATGTTCATTATCTTAGTGTTATATGTTGACGATATGCTTTTATAAAGCAAAAGCATAATAGAGATCAACATGTTAAAGGCTCAGATGGCTGGGACATTTGATATGAAAGATCTAGGAGCAGCAAGACAAATTTTGGGCATGGAGATTTTCAGAGACAGGAGCAATGGTAAGCTGTGGCTATCACAACAGAAGTATATTGAGAAAATACTCTTGAGGTTTGGTATGTACAATGTGAAGCTTGTTTCAGTCCCTTTAGCTTCCCATTTTAAACTTTCTTCAAGTTTATGTCCTAATACAAATGAAGAAAAGGAATAAATGTCTCGAATTCCATATGCCAATGTAGTAGGTTGTTTAATGTATGCGATGGTTTGTACTCGACCAGATATTTCACATGCACTTGGGGTTGTCAGCAGGTATATGGAAAATCCAGGAAAAGAACACTGGTCAGTAGTGAAATTGGTGCTTCGGTATTTGAGAGGCACAAGTGATTATTGTATCACTTATAACAGAAGTAGTGAGTTTGTTTGCAGATATTTTGATTCCGATTTTGCAGGTGATTTGGATAAGAGAAGGTCAACTTCAGGATATGTCTTTACTCTTGCAGGTGGAGCTATTAGCTGGATGTCAAAGCTATAGAATATTGTTGCTTTATCCACTACTGAAGCAGAATACATAGCTGCTTCGCATGCTTGCAAAGAAGCGGTTTGGTTGAAAGGTTTGATTGGTGAGTTTGGTAGGTTACAGGACAACATCAAGTTATTTTGTGATAGTCAAAGTGCAATTCATTTGGCTAAGAATCCGGCCTATCATAGTAAATCTAAGCATATACCTATCAAGTACCATTTTGTAAGACAGGTTATCACTGAAAGGGGTGTTTCTCTTGAAAAAGTGCATACGAAGGAAAACTGTGCAGACATGTTCACGAAACCAGTTTTGTTAGAGAAGCTACGTTGGTGTCTGGCTTCTCTTGGCTTGTAGAAAAGATAAAAATAATAAATGAACAGGGTATCAGGCTAATTGTTGTCAAGGTGGAGATTGTTGAGATTTTCTGTTTTAATTAAATTTGGAAAAAATCTCATGTATGTGACAACAATAGGATTAGTTGCTATATTAGCTCCAATATTTTTTGAGGAGGAGTTAATGCATCCTATATTTGTTGTGAGGGAATTTATGATTCAGTTTTATACTCCAGCTATAAGAAATGTAATCCCGTAGAGGATTGTGAGTGTGTGTGTAGAGAGTGTAGAGAAAATAGGGTGAGCTGAGAGTATGTGTGAAGAATTAAAATTGTTGTAATCTCCTGTTGAATAATAAGATTGTCGATGCCTCTGTTATGGTGGATGTAGCCCAGATTGGTTGGGTGAACCACGTTAAATCTGTGTGTTATGGTTTTGTGTTTTTTCAATGTGCTGTGTATGTTTGTTTATTTTTATTTCTGCTGCGCATTGTTTGGTCTAACAGATTTAAGATCAGATATGCATTCATAACTTGTAAATTATATGTTTACCATATGTTTGATGAAATTTATAATGTATTCTAGGCATTCAAGGTCAATTTCTGGCTTTAAGTTTGAATATTTTGCATTGTTACAATCTTAAATTATGATTCTAGAAAGTTATAGAAAATTCTGGGTAGTGGTCTTGAGGCTAGTTTGGAAAAGTGGCTTAGACCTCAGAACCGTTGGCACAAAACTAGGGAATTTAGGTCATGACCACATGGAAGAAGGCTTATGAGTGTGGTAATAGCCTCATAAATGCATGCAAGGTGTGTCAAGGGTGCGGTTATGGAGTTAGGTGAATGAAAAGGGTTCCAACTCAGACATTGACCACTTGGGGTGGTTTGCAACCTCCTGAGTGGTTTGTGGTCTCTGATGGATGTCAGTTTGTGGTTAGATTCCAAGCCCCACTTCAATAAATGGAACTTGGAATTCGATTCATGTCATAGTATAACTCAGCCTCACATTTACCATACGATCAGGTGATCAAATTTTAGCTCAAAAATGAAAGTGCTTAGAAATTCTTGAAATCGATGTCAAGTCAAAGTGCTCATCATTTTGAATCCAATGACGTTAGTTTCACCTCAATCCGGCACCTGATAAGACCACATGCTCAAGTTTTAAGGGCTAGGCAGGTAGGGGTGAGCGTTAAGGCCCAACCCATGGCCACATGACCCAAATTTTTGGTCGTAAGGGGTTGGCTAATTTAAAGTTCCAACAAATTGCACCAGAGGAGGGCAAAAATGTCACTCTGTTAGCAAAAAACATGGTGGATTTGTCGGAAAATTAGATTGTTGGTTCGATTTGTAGGACAATTAACAGTAAAAGCTCACGAGAGAGCTTGTAGAGCCATATATTTTAGAATTTTCAGTGTTTTGGAGATCAAGAAGAGTCTACATAGGGGTTTTTGGATATTCTGGATCCAATGGTGACCTCTAATTGCTAATCTGAACACATATAAGGAGTTTTTTTTTGTAGGTTTAAGACCAAGGGTGTATGGATCAATCAGGTTTTTCAAGCAGTTCTGGAAGGTGTTTGAGCATGGTGAAAGCCTTATAGGGGTTTTCTCACATTCATAAGTCTACTGTAGTAGCTGTTACTTGTAGGGTTTAACTTTTTGATCAATGGTTGTCATTGATGTCAACCCAAGCAGCACTAGGAGATACCCCGATATTGCATGGGCATTTTGACTTGAAAAATCATATTATTTTGCACCAAAGATATTTTCGATGGATTCTACTCGTCGAGATGTTTCCGTTGATATATGGTATGCCTCCCAGTTCTTCACCATTTGAGAGTTATCCGCGTTTGAAGTTGGAAACCCCCATTAGTGGGCTAAAACCACAAGGGTTGAGACATCACCTTTTTCCCCAACGATTGCCAATATATGACAGGGATTCTCACTGTAATCTCACCTTGTATAAGTTGAATAAATTGAAAATCCAAAGATAGTAAAACAATCATTGAATTTACTCTCAGGTAGGACCATATGCACTAAGCCAATCATTGACTTCAAATTTTTAGTGGACAAATATTAATAAGTGTTAGTAATTAATTAAATTAAGGGTAATTATGAAAGCATCATCTTAAGAAGCATTTTAAATTAATTCTATCCCATAAAAAGTATCCCTCCTACCTTAACAAACACTATCTCTTCCCATAAGGCTCACGACCTCCCTTCCTTAGCACACAAGACATAAATAAATTTAATATTTTAATAAGTTAATTCCTATATGAAACCCTCTCTAAGATCTAATGGTCTCCTATAACGTGCCTTCCTAAACCTTAACGTCATCCTTACCAACCAGTGTATGACTATAAAAATAAACCCTTGTCGCCACTTGAGAGATAAACTTTTGAACGAATAATCTAAGGTATTATCTCTCTGAAAATTTTCGGTCACCTCTGAGCATCTAATGTAGAAATCATAGAAGGATTAGGGCTGGGTATTAGTTCTTTTTTGGTACATGCATCTTGTTTCTGGACTTTCGTTGGCATCTTTAGGACAGTTTTGAGGATTAATCTATTGCAGATAATTGGAGCAAAGTTACAGGAGTATTCTTAGGATTCAGACCTGTAATTTTAGGCTTGAAAAGCTGCCACAGAGCTTCGGCATTTATTGACTATTACCTGATAAGATAGAGCGGGTTCAGGGCTTTCAAGAAGAAATGAATTAACAGGGTTGTTCATCTAATTTTTGTCCTGTATATCTTTTAGGACTTTGCAAAGGGAATGAAAATTTCAGAACCACCTTTCTAGTGCTCAGATCTATGGAAGTTTTGACCCTGTGTACATCTTCTTTTAGTTTGGACTTGTAGTAGAAGTCAAGGTATGTTTTGATTGGTATAATTCTTCTTTTATTTGAAATTATCTTGAGTTTATTGCTGCAGATAGAGGAGATTTCATGAAGATGCATCCACAGATCAGTCTATTTATAATTCTCATTGATTTGTATTTGGCATAAATATAGGTATAGGTAGACTTAGTGCTCAAGTTCAAAATTTCGATTTGATTGTCTAAACTGGAGGGCTTGTTGCTTATAATCTCTTGCTTTCGTTTCACAAGATTTGCTTAAGAAATATGTCGTAGGCCAATTTGCACACAGTTCAAGGTCATTTTATTTTGTTTTGGAAGTTGGGATTCACTTGTGTATATCTTCCATTGCAGGTGCAAATATTCAGAACAATGGAAACAAGGTCTACATGATCATCAAACTTGACATCATAGCACAAAATCTCTTTGAGTCTTCTAAAAGGCTCGATTTCTCAATGCTTCCTATAATATCGGTTGTGTAACCTAGAATTGAAGTTTATGCAACAAAGTAGTGAAGAGCTATTACAACTCACAGTAATCTAAGTTGACTTATGTAAAGGATATAGTCACAATTTGTTGAGGTTTGATAGCAGTCAATAAAGGTCTTCCAAGCATTAAGCAACAATGTATCTCATTATTTCGTGCAGCAAGATTTCTTATCTACAAGGGCAAGGCAAGTAGAGCATCTCAACAAGCATAAAGTTCCTTCATCATTCACTATAGCAAGTTACATCATTAGCATCAAGTGCCAGTTTGTACAACAGTTATCAAGTTTTGCAAAAATTGTAAAGAGTTTATGTCATTGCCTACAGTTGAAGAAGGAAAATTTATTTTGGGAAAGGAGCTTTGGTTGAAGTTGGGACAAGGGTTCTTGGTTTGTCGGGACAAGGGTATAGGTCCTAGTGTGTCAGTTAGTCAAATAAAACCATTGTAATATCATTGTAACGTGAATCATTGTCCCTGGTATGGGAGTCCACACTTTTGTATTTACTTTTGTCTTTATAGGGTGGTTGGGAGGTGCTAGGCAGGTGCATGAAGTCTCCTATAGGTTGGAGCTTGTGAGCACTTCAGGGTGGTAGGTTGGTCTAGGGTGTTAGGGCATCCATTCAGTTGATTACTAAAGAAACCAGGGTGTTAGGGCATCCTTCCAGTGCGAGCTGGAGAAGAATGCTTTTCTAGAATTCTAGGAAGTTGTTGCTTTCATTTTAGTTGCGGCTGAAGATTAAAGAATTTATTAGAAAAGCGTTCAATGGTTTTTTGACCCGGAGGTGGTTTTCCACCTAAACTTTTTGTGCCTACTATGTTCTTTTATTTACTGTTATTACTGCATAAACATTAATAATAATTTAAGATTAACTAATGCTCTGAAAATATTTAAAAGTGCTAATTGCTAAGAAATATTGATTCGCCCCCCTCTCAGTATTTCCAACAATTGGTATCAGAGCTTGGTTCCTTCAATAGCAATCTAACAATCTTAAGGAGATCATGGAGTATACTAAGAATAGAGTTCCTTTATTCAGTGGAAATAACTATGCAGTTTGGAGTGAAAGAATGCAGGTTCATTTGCTGGTGCAAGGATACAAAGTATGGGAAATCATTGACAAAGGGTTCACACCGACCATGGATGAACAAGGTAAGATAAATATGGTATATGATGCAAAGGCTAAAGATCTTATTATCAGTGGGCTTACCGAATCTGTTTATCTTAAGGTATTGAGTTGAAAAATTGCTAAAGAGGTATGGGACAAGCTTGAAAATATATATGCAGGTGACTCAAAGGTGAAAGAAGCAAAGCTTCAAATTTTCAGGGAAAAATTTGAGCAACTCAAAATGAGGGAAGATGAAGATATTGCTGCATACTTTCAGTGTGCTCATGAAACAACAAATACATTGGAAGATTTGGGAGAACTTGTTGAAACACAGATTGTTGTCCGAAAGATCCCTAGAACCTTGCCAGCAAGATTTAGCCCCAAGATATCTGTCTTGGAAGGTAGATCAAATATGACCAATCTCAGCATAGATGAATTGCATGAAATTCTTACGACATATGAAATGAGGATTGAAGAAGAGGATGGCACATCTCACTTAGAAACAACATTTGTTGAATCTAAGAAGAATAGTAAGGACAAGCAGACTCCGAAAGCAAAAAGGTGCAATTGTAAGGATGAGGAAAAGGAAGAAGATGAAGAAGAATTCTCAGATAAAGATTTTTCCTATTTCACGCAGAAAATGAGAATAGGTACGGGAAAATTCAAAGGTAAACTTCCATTAATATGTTTTGATTGTGGTGAGTTTAGAAATTTTGCATCCAAATGTCCTCACAAAAATGAGGTTGTTACAAAAGGAAAGAAAAGTCATAGGAAGTCCAACAAGCAAGGCAAGAAGAAATGGTTTAAGAAAAGTTTCATCTCCAAAGAAGATAGCTCCTCATCTGAAGAATACAATGACAACTAAGAATACTTCAACGGAAGAGTATTGTTTATGGCCAAGCACAATATGCAAGAGGCACTTGATGAAGAAGAAGAAATGACTGAGGTTGAATTTCAAAACAAAGAAATCAAGGTTATCAAAGAGATCAAGGATGAGAAGAATCACGTTAACACTCTTGAAGATGAATTAAAGACAGAAAGGGAACATGTCATAAATCTTAAAATCAAGGTTGAAGAATACAAGCGAATTGAAGAATCGCTCAAGAAAGAATTAAAGGAAAGCCAAAAAGAAAGAGAAGCATTGGAAGCTGAAATCATTTCTTTACGAAAGGGAAGTAAAAAATGGAAAAACTCTTCAAAACTATGCCAACAGCTCCAAGACTTTGGATGAACTCATAAGCAACCAACAATCATGCATTGACAAGACTGGTCTTGGTTACAAAGAAAAATTTGAAAAGGAGTCAAGTCCTTCTATGACAACTAAAGAAGATGGATATGAAAAAAGGGTAGATCCCCCAGCTAAATCAAGAGATCAACACTCATAGGAAGAACCTTGGAAGACAATTCCTCGAAGAAAATTCCTTGAAGAAAATTTCTTCCCAGGTACCAACCTGTCTTTTATGGTCATTGTTATTCATGTGGAAGGTTTGGACATAGAGCTGCAGAATGTCGCATGTATGTTTGGAATGAATATAATTCAAGTAGATCCTTCAGAAATGTATATCCCAGAACTCAGCATAATATCAACAAATTTGATCATTTGAGAGATGATGTCGAATGTTACAAAGGTAACAATTTTGGACATATGGCTAGGGATTGTGAAATTCCAGACACGTACAACTATTATTGGCAAAACCATAGAAGAAAATTTGCAATATCATGAGATAAACACCAAACAAAATCTTCTATGAATAACATCAAATGTTACAAATGTCATAACTATGGACAGACAACTCGCAACTGCAGGTATAAGATGGAATCAACCATGAATGAAAATCTTGATGGCAATAATAAGAATATTTGGAAAGGAAAATAGGTACATGATGAACAAGTACAAGATGAGCAAGAAAAGCAAGAAGGAAATAAGTTCCCAATAATTATGATTCACGATTCGTAAGGGATTGTGAGGAATCAGTAGCTGCTTCAATTAATGACTTGAGTCAAGACGATCTATTAAATGACTCACTATTTTGAACAATTTATCTTATTGACTCCTAAAAATTTGAAGATGAGGACTCTATGCAACAGTATATGACATAAGTATATGATTGACAGATAGGTAGTTTGAACAAGATGGCAGTTTCATTACATGTTTAGGGGGAGAAGAATATTTGAAGTACTACATGTTTAAGCAAGGAAGCGCTGACAAGCAATCTCTATGTGAAAGTGGATCAAGACAATTTAACGATTATCGAGATATCTCAACAGGATAAAGGAACATTCATATATCAAATCAAGTACATCAAGGAAATGCTCAAGAAATTCAAGATGGAAGATTGCAAGCCTATCCTTACCCCCATGGTGTTATAGCTCCAAATCTCACTCTTATGGTTTGTGATGCTGCACTCATGGCCTAGGGCAACCCCTCCATCCAGACCTGGTCCTAAAATTTAAAAAACAGTGTTTTATTCCCTATACGCGACATTGCCTTGAGTTAAACGCGTGTACATGCGGGTCTGTGTATACCCAACCCGCGTGTATGTATTAAAACACTTAAAAAAATAATAAATTCCTTATTTTCGGGCGGATATCGCGGGTTTTCCCTGCTGGATCACCTGTTAGTGCCCGTGGCCCAACTGTTCCCAACCAACTCCTAACTAAAAAACTACTTTCGAGATGGTATAAAAAGACATCAAAGGGAAGGCCAAAGAGAGAAAGAGGAGAGCAAGATTATTATGCTAAGATTTTCCCCTTAGACCAGGTCTGAAGTCCTTGGTGCTTTCTGCACTTCCCCCCATTTTGCATAGGAAACCCTTGTTTCCATGTGTATTGGTGATCATTCATCCTTGATATCATCATTGAGTAAGACTTGGAAGGAGCTCTTGTTGGAGGCTTGAGGCTGGAACGAATCCGGGAGGAAGCTTTGCTTGGAGCCTGCTGAAGGTGTTCAGGTGATATCTTTCCATTATATGTACTTTATCTGCCCTTATATATAAAGAAACACGTCTTTGTTCCCGAAACAATCTTTCTTTATGCTTATGAGATTCTTGTTTTGAATTCTTATGCAAGTGGTTACTTAAAGATTTTTTATAACTAACTTTATAGCATAAAGATGGTTTATACATAAGTATTTGTACATGTACTATTGTGTTCTTTGATTTGTTTGTCTTGCAGGTCGAAGGAAGAAGAAGGGAACTCCAAGAAGGGTTTGGACCCTAAAGGCCTTCTCGAACGTAGGACATTAGGTACGTACCCTTAACATTAGAATTTTCTTGAAGTAAAGATAATGGCTGTATGTGTGTTTCTTTGAATAAGCAATTTTCAGTCTGGTAGAGTCTTAGCCCAAAGGACCCTAGGGGTACTTTCCCTTCAACCACATGGTAACATGTTACAAGAATATTCGTCAATGAATGTGGACCAAAGGTTGTATAGATCCATGATTGGTAGTCTCCTATATGTGACAATCTCCCTGCTAGATGTGATGCAGGCAGTTGGAAAAGTAACACGATTCCACGAAGCACCAAAAGAATCTCATATTATTTCCATCAAAATAATTCTTCGATATCTTAAGGGCACAATGAAATATGGTCTATGGTATCCTAAAGGAAATGATTTGGTTATCCAAGCTTATACAGATGCAGATTGGGCAAGAAGTGTTGATGATCGTAAGAGTACCAATGGAGCAACATTCTATTTAGGTGGTTGTCTTGTTTCATGGTTAAGTAAAAAGTAGTCTTCAATCTCATTATCCACATCAAAAACATAATATATTGCGGCAACAACTTGTTGTACACAAGTTCTCTGGATGAAGCAAACTTTGCAAGATCTTCAAGTCAAGTTTGATGAGCCTATTCCCATACTTTTCGATAACACCAGCACCATTAGTATCTCTAAGAATCCTATGATGCATTCTAAAATGAAGAACATTCCGATTAAATATCATTTCGTTAGAGAGCAGGTCATCGAAAGGAATATCAAGGTTGAATATGTTGGCACAAAGGACCAAATTGTTGACATTTGTACCAAACCATTACCTCGTGAAGCATTTGAATATCTTTGCCAAAAGCTTGGGATTCTCCCAAATTTTCATTAGACTCTTTCTCTTATCTACTCGAGTAGAAAGGGGTAGTGGAGGTGTGTACAGGTTCGCAGGATGGTTGTTTGTCAGGGGGAGTTACCCTTTGCCATTGATGACAAAGGGGGAGAGAAGGCAGTAGGAAGAGGTGTCATGATCATAGGGGGAGTACTTGTGTTGCCATCAATGCCAAAGGGGGAGACTGTTGATTAGTGATTGTCATTGATGTGAACCCAAGCAACACCAGGGGCTACCGCGATCTTGCATGGGAATTTTGACTTGAAAACTCATATTGTTTTGCATCAAATATCTTCTCGATGGATTCTACTCGTTGAGATGTTTCCATTGATATATGGTACGCCTCCCACTTCTTCACTATTTGAGAGTTATCTACGTTTGAAGTCGGAAACCCCCATTAGTGGGCTAAAACCCCAGGGATTGAGACATCACCATTTTCCCCAATGATTGCCAATATATGATAGGGATTCTCACCATAATCTCACCTCGCATAAGTTGAATAAATTGAAAATCCAAATATAGTAAACCAACCATTGACTTTCCTCTCGGGTAGGACCATATGCACTAAGCCAATCATTGACTTCAAATTTTTAGTGGAAAAATATTAATAAGCATCAGTAATTAATTAAATTAAGGGTAATTATGAAAGCATCATCTTAATAAGCATTTTAAAAGAATTCTATCCAATAAAATGTATCCCTCCTACCTTAACAAATACTATCTATTCCCATAAGGCTCAAGGCCTCCCCTCCTTAGCACATAAGACATAAATAAATTTAATATTTTAATAAGTTAATTCCTATATGAAACCCCCTCTAAGATCTAACGATCACCTATAATGTCCCTTCCTAAACCTTAACGTCATCCTTACCAACCAGCGTATGACTATAAAAACAAACCCTTATCACGACTTGGGAGATAAGCTTTTGAACGAATAATCTAAGGTATTATCTCTCTGAATTTTTTCAGTCACCTCTGAGCATCTAATGTAGAAATCACATAAGGATTAGGACTGGGTATTAGTTATTGTTTGGTACAGGCATCTTGTTTCAAGGGTAGCGAAGGATCTGGGCTATTTTCTGGACTTTTGTTGGCTTCTTTAGGACAATTGTGAGGATTAATCTATTGCAGATAATTAGAGCGAAGTTACAGGAGTATTCTTAGGATTCAGACCTATAATTTTAGGCTTTAAAAGCTAGCATAGTGCTTTGGAATTTATTGAATATTACCTAATAAGATAGAGTGGGTTCAAGGCTTTCAAGAAGAAATGAATTAATAGGGTTGTTCATCTAATTTTTGTCCTGTACATCTTTTAGGACTTTGCAAAGGGAACGAAAATTTTAGAACCACCTTTCTAGTGCTTAGATTTGTGGATGTTTTGAGCCTGTGTACATCTTCTTTTAGTTTGGACTTGTAGTAGAAGTCAAGGTATGTTTTGATTGGTATAATTCTTCTTTTATTTGAAATTATCTTGAGTTTATTACTGCAAATAGATGAGATTTCATGAAGATGCATCCACAGGTCAGTCTATTTATAATTCTCATTGATTTGTATTTGGCATAACTATAGGTATAGGTAGACTTAGTGCTCAAGTTCAAAATTTCGATTTGATTGTCTAAACTTTGGAGGGCTTGTCGCTTATAATCTCTTGCTTTCGTTTCACAAGATTTGCTTAAGAAATATGTCGTAGGCCAATTTGCATACAGTTCAGGGTCATTTTCTTTTGTTTTGGAAGTTGGGATTCACTTGGGTATTTCTTCCATTGCAGGTGCAAATATTCAGAACAGTGGCAACAAGGTCTACATGAGCATCGAACCTGACATCATAGCACAAAATCCCTTTGAGGCTTCTAAAAGGCTTGGTTTCTCAATGCTTCCTATAATATCAGTTGTGTAACCCAGAATTGAAGTTTATGCAGCAAAGAAGTGAAGAGCTATTACAACTCACAGTGATCTAAGTTGACTTATGCAAAGGATACAATTACAAGTTGTTTGATAACAGTCAATAAAGGTCTTCCAAGCATTAACCAGTAGTGTATCTCATTATTTCGTGCAACAAGATTTCTCATCTACAAGGGCAAGGCAGGTAGAGAATCTCAATAGTATTAGCATAAAGTTCCTTCATCATTCACTACAAAAAGTTACATCATTAGCATCGAGTGCAAGTTTGTACACTAATTATCAAGTTTTGCAAAAATTGTAAAGAGTTTGTGTCATTGCCTAGAGTTGAAGAAGGAAAATTTATTTTGGGAAAGGGGCTTTGGTTGAAGTTGGGACAAGGGTTCTTAGTTTCTCGGGACAAGGGTATAGGTCCTAGTGTGTCAGTTAGTCAAATCAAATCATTTTAATGTCAATGTAACGTGGATCATTGTCCCTGGTACGGGAGTCTACACTTTTGTAATTACTTTTGTCTTTATAGGGTGGCAGGGAGGTGCTAGGCAGGTGCATGAAGTCGCCTACAGGTTGGAGCCTGTGAACACTTCAGGGTAGTAGGTTGGTCGAGGATGTTGGGGCATCCATTCTTTTGATTATTGAAGAAACCAGGGCGTTGGGGCGTCCTTCCAGTGGGCACTGGAGAAGAATGATTTTCTAGAATTCTAGGAAGTTGTTACTTTCATTTTAGTTGGGGCTGAAGATTAAAGAATTTATTAGAAAATCATTCGGTGGTTTTTTGACCTGGAGGGGGTTTTCCACCTAAATTTTTTGTGCCTACTGTGTTCTTTTATTTACTGTTATTACTGCATAAACATTAATAATAATTTAAGATTAACTAATGCTATGAAAAGATTTACAAGTGCTAATTGCTAAGAAACACCGATTCACCCCAACTTCCCCCCCCCCATATTTCCAACATAACTCAGGTTTAATTTTCTCATTATGTCATGTTGAGGGAAGTTTTGTTTATGCTCTTCAATGTGGAATTTAAGTGCTCATATAAAATCATTTCTGTTGGATTATAGGATCTCTGTAGGAGATGCCTTGTATTGCTGCTTTATGTGAGAGTTCTTTGTAGGAGAACATTACCTTGTAGGGGTAATAGCCACATGTTTTCATCAACAAAATTTTATGTACTCCTTTTTACACTGAATATATGGAGCGATCTAGCTATGTTGGCAGGCCTGAAGATGTAGCCCAAGAGGGGTGAACTTCGTCAACAAATCCTTTGTTATGCTCTTCATGATGCCTGTATGAGTTATGTGATATTATGTTGCTTATGTTAAGTTTACATGTGAAGACTAACTCATGACTTGAAGAGACATTAAAAAAAGCTTGTTTTGTGTCAAGACTCATTATTACCTTGCAAAGCGGTCCTTGTTTATTTGTTTGTTTGATTTGGGAGAAGAGGAAAAAAACACCTCCTCCATTTTCAGATCACCCTGGTAGCTTGTGAAAGTAGGTAAATGTTGGGAGGGGTGGTTATAGATTGGTATCGAAGCTTTTAGGTTCAAACACTTGGATTGGATGGGATGGATGTGATTGTTATGCATGCATGTTTACATTGGTCATGGTTGTCATGTATATACTCAGTGTTACAATTGAGTTATCATGCATGATGTGAGATTTTGATACGATGATGTCAATATATATATATATATATATATATAGATATGTATGTATGTATGTATATATGTACATGTATATCGTGCTAATATGTATTGATTTCTGTAGATGAGATAACCTCCCTTGAACTTCGTTAAGGTACGTTTGATCATGTTTCTATTTGGTTGACCTAACATGGTACCTTTGCAGGAAGAAGAAGACCAAAGATGACGAGCATAATGGTGGATTACAATTCACATGACTCTTCTTATAGATCAGCTAAGCAAAAAGGAGATGAATACTCTCCTGACATAACAAATACTGAGAAGTATGAATGCAAAAATCATAAGTTGCAAGGAAGATAATGAAAGGATAATTGAGTTGTAGGAAAGACTTTCTAGAGCTCAGGAAAGGCAAGCCGAGGTTAATGCGGTGATCCTTCAGAGCTTATCGCATTTGTAGAGATAGAGACAACAAAAAATAATTCATAGACAGGAGGAAAGCATAATGGGGCATATGATAGCATGTCTCCATCAGGATATAGGTTGGACATGGATGACACAGTTAGAGGTGGTAGATTGTTGGATACACTTGAAAATAGAGGTAGTGCTTATGATTTCTATTCTAGTCCTGGTTTAGAGAGACATCATTGTCATCACCACCATCATCCTTATAAGAGGAGTGAGAAGCAATACTTTCCATATGAGTTCAAGAAATCCAAACCTCCTACATTTGATGGAGAGATGAAGAAACCAAAACATACAAAAGCATTGTTTCTTGGGATTGTTGGAAATATATTCACTACTGGGGGGGGTGAATTAGTAGTGATGACCTTTATATTTATTTTCACCAATTTAAACTTTTACCACAAACTCAAATATCCATGCACATCCACAACATTAGTTCATCAAAACATATAAGCACAATAAACTAAAATCATAACAATAATGAGAAATATCCACGAGAAACACAAGAATGCACACATAAGAACACAAGTATTTCTAGTGGAAACCCTTTCGGGAGAAAACCACCCTACTGCTATTGTGCTACTCAATTCTTTTATTAATCTATTGAACAAATTGTACATGGATTAGTTTACACCCATAAGTTGGAAGACTTGGATTCCTCTACAATATGATGACATCTCTCAATTTGGAAATCTGTTTCTCTCGTGGATCTACGGACTAGCATCCGCTAGAAGCTCCCACGACCAACGATCCTCACCCAACTACCATTGGATTGTGGTGAGCTCCAGTATTGCAGCAATAATGCTGCAACTCCTGGGGTTTCCCTCTTTACTTTTATCAGCCCAGTAGTTTGTAACAAACTTGGAAGCGACGGTGCTGTATGCACAAGTACTAGCTCTTACTACAGGTTGTCACTTGATCAGCTGGCGCAAGTTCGCTAGGAGCTCAAGCCAACTTCTATGAGTTCTCAGAAGAAGCTTTTACTATGATGGAAGAAAGCTAACTCTATAGGGGCTATTCTACTTGCAGAAAGAGAAGGAAAACTGAAATGAAACGCAAACCCTAGCAAACCCTAGTTTACCCACTAACCCTACTTTTGCAAGAAAAGAGATGGAAACTACTGAAATGGGTGCCATTGACTACTGAAAAGGTAAATTGCATTTATTCAAGCTACTTCTGAAGAGAAATGAGAAGAAATCATCTTTTTGTACTTTTGAGCATTTTTATGTGGAATTATTATGCTTGTGTTTTGACTAGTTGTGGCTGTGCAGAGGTTTGGTGGAAAAGGAAGATGGAGTTGGCTTTTGCAGAAGGTGAGGAAGGTGTGGAGGGGTCCTAAGAAGCCCCTAGTACCCTTCTAAAGACTTCCATTGCGATCAGACGCTTCCCCGGCAATGGCGCCAAAGCAGTGATCACAAAATACTCACAAAGTACTCTAATGCCAAAGCAGTAATCACAAAGTACTTTGACACTTCCCTGGAAATGGAACCAAAAAGAGTGGTGAGCTCTAGTATTGCAGCAATAATGCTGCAACTCCTGGGGCTTCCTTCTTTACTTTTATCAACCCGGTAGTTCGTAACAAACTTGGAACCGATGGTGCTGTATGCACAAGTACTAGCTCTTACTCCAGGTTGTCACTTGATTAGCTAGTGCAAGTTCGCTAGGAGCTCAAGCCAACTTATATGAGTTATCAGAAGAAGATTTTACTATGATGGAAGAAAGCTAACTCTATAGGGGCTATTATACTTGCAGAAAGAGAAGGAAAAGTGAAATGAAACGCAAACCCTAGAAAACCCTAGCAAACCCTAATTTACCCACTAACCCTAATTTTGAAAGAAAAGAGATGGAAACTAATGAAATGGGTGCCATTGACTACTAAAAAGGTAAATTGAATTTATTCAAGCTACTTCTGAAGGGAAATGAGAAGAAATCATATTTTTGTACTTTTGAGCATTTTTATGTGGAATTATTATGCTTGTGTTTTGACTGGTTGTGGCTGTGCAGAGGTTTGGTGGCAAAGGAAGATGGAGTTGGCTTTTGCAGAAGGTGAGGAAGGTGTGGAGGGGTCCTAAGAAGCCCCTAGTACCCTTATGAAGACTTCCATTGTGATCAAACTTCGAAAAATCACTCACAGGAAATTCTATAGGAGGCTGCGGGGGATCTACAGGAGGAGGCTGAAAGTGGTTTGAAGGTGGAAAAATGATGGGAGAGGGGAAATGAAGGCTGGATGAAGGTGTTGGGGGGTCTATAACTTGTCAAGGAAGATCAGGGATGAAGGAGATGGTTGGATTTGTTCAAGGGGCAAGAAAGCAGCTTTATGGAAAAACGTAGAAATTAGGGCAGATTGGCGAAATGTTGCAAATGAGTTGGGAAATCAGGGAGAAGTGAGCTGGTGTTGGATATTTTATGGAGGAATGATGAGCTGGGATGTCCTGCAAGAGATCCACATATTTAATTCTCAAAACTGACCAAAGCAAGAACAAAAAAATAGAGTTTTGTCTATCTTAACCTAATTTTTGACCTAAAACCAGAAAATGCTGAACAATACCTTATGAACAGAAAAGCATGTGAGAGAACTATGGTAAAAGGACATGGAATGATCTAAGCAATTAAATATGGACGAATATCAACTTTTCCAAATCAAAGGATTACACTAGCAGTTGCATGGAAGAGCAAAAACTGTGTTTTTGGTGGCAGCAGTAGTGCCTTGACCTCAAATCATAGTCCCAAGAAGGGAGAAAGGAGATCAGGGCCTACTGTGGCCTTTTTGAATCTTATTTTGTCACTGTAGCAACCTACTTGAGAAACTGAAACAAAAACAACTATGCTAACCATCAAAAGCAACCTATTCTAACAAAGCAAAATGAATCTATGCAACATAAATTAACTCATGAATGGAAGCAAGAAAAATATAAATACACAAAGGAGGTGCTGGGCAACTTGGGTTGGGCCCTAAACCAAGAGCTTCAGCCCTCTGAAAGAGATCAGTGCTGGCTCAAAATTGTTTCATCTTCATTTATCAAAAAATAGTAGTTACATCACATAAACTGTTCTAAAAAAGAACTCGAGAATAAGCTAAACAATGTGCTGCACAAAAGTGTGAAAATCTACTAAGAACTGGCTAAAATCCAACTAAAAAAATTGAGCACCTAAGCCCTACTATTTATACAACTCGAGCCTCCAACAACTCTCCTAAAATCAAGGAGCTCGGCTTCCAAAAACTGAAGATAAACAACAATCCTTCTTTACTTGCTCGGCTACCCCTTGGATGCACTAATGTGGTTGCTTGTGCTCCAATTTTCTGATGGAGAATTCGAGGTAAGGGTTCATAAATGAAGGGGACACCCTCCTACAAATCCTCTCCTTTGTTCTTCCTCGAATTTGGCTGCCAAATGCTCATTAAACCTTTGATTTTGTCTCAAAATTGACCAAAATTCTGCATAAAGCACACATTAGACTTTTTGGCATAATGACTAACCCAATTCACTCTATTAGCATAAATATAATAAAAAACATGCAATAAACTAATGAGAATGGTGGATTAAGCTGAGTTAGGAGGCTAAATGAGCCCATATAATTACCCATTTCTGGGGCTCATCAGATAGTCCAAATCCTATTGGATGGAGAAAATCTTCCTACTACTGAATTCACTAAATCAGTATCTATAATAAAGCCTCCACGCCTTCACTTCCTCCATGAGAACCACATTTCATATATTGTCAGACTAGGTTCTCAATTCGCTCAACATGAGCAACCCAACAACTCTATCATTCTGCACATAAAATATGTAACATAAATATGACCTGGAGGGGGGGAATTATTCACTTCTTTACACACCAAAACACTACTCCCAGTCACACCTTAAGCTGCCGATTTTCTTCCACAAACTACACACAAATTTTAATCTTCTTCTCAACTCTATCTCCGATTTCTGCACACATTTTTCGGATATATCTCTCCATAAACTATGTGAGAAGTTTCTGCATACTCTACTCACTCATAATTTTCTCACAATGGCATACTCACTCACTCTTCAAGCAACCAACCAAATAGACTCAATTCCTTCCTCTATTTATCAATTTTCTATGTTGTCACTTAGTAAATGCTACAGTTTATGGAACACTCAACAATCTTTTTCAGATACTTTAGATTTGGTTGAGATAGACTTCTTGACAAAATAAACCACTAACTCCACTATCCCTTTGATATCTTCAAACTTGATCAGCTTCTAGAGGGTCCATGAACTTTTCCGACCATATGCCGAAAATTTTCGATTAATAAAATCACCACAACACCAAAATTAGCCGAGCAGTGTGAGGAATGCAGAGAAAAACTCATGAAAAACCTCAATCGATCCCACAACACAACCCCCATGTGACTGGAAGTTCTCAATTGCTTCCATAGGCTTGGCTCCATGTGACTGAAGCTTTTCAGCCACTCCCATGGCTCAACATGCATGCGACTGGGGCTAAGGATGGTCAAAGATCAATCAACTCTACTTAGAAACAACTCAAAATTCTTCTAGAAATTGGAAAGCCTATGTAGGACCTCTATCTCTGGAACTGTTGAAATTGCAACAAGAAATTCCTAATTTAATTTTCCCTTGAATTAAATTAGGATAAAATCGAAATTCCACATCATAAGACAACTTAAATGAGTTGCTATCACTCAGTTAGCTAAGTTAATTCAAGTTGGGGGCTTAACTTGAGTTATGTACAATGATTCCTAAATTATAAGAGCCTAGGTTGAGTTAATTTTAGTTGTAACAATTTAATTTAGTTAAATTGATTTAAGGTTACTTAAACTAGTTCCAACTGTTGGAGGAACTAGTAGGAGGTCTAGCAGTGGGGTGCAACTTTAGTGTTCAACCAGTTAACTGATCAGTCATCCTTAATTAAATCATTCATGCATGAAATTTGAGTTACCCAGTTGATATTCGAGTTCAAGGGAAGTTTACTATTAGTTGTATAATTATCTAAGTTGTACAGGTGGTCCACGCAGCTAGAGAAGGGGCCTACAAGGATTGAACAATTCTAATTGGCAATTTCCCTAATTAATAGGGGGCTAATTCCTTGAGGAACAATGCAAGGAAATAGGGACTTGGGAAGGCTTGGATTTTGTTAAGTATTGGCCAGAGATTGTCTAGGAAGAAGCGAGATAGATTATACTATTGTAGAGGTTTCTTGGGCTTGAGCAAGCATTAATTTATTCTCTATTTTCTAACTAATGCAATATATATAGGAAGGGGTTTTCAGAAGTTTCTTTGCCCTTAGATAAATCTATGAGCATATGTGCTTGAATCTTGTCTCATGTTTATGTTTTGATTTCTCGATCATTTAATTGTTTCCGCTTATAAGTAGAATAGATTCAAGTCTTTTGTTTTAGAAAATTACATAAGTAGTTTGATTCTACAAGGAATTTCTACATGGTATTAGAGTAGGAATCACAATACAAGAGAAGAATCCGAGTTTGTCTTTGTAGGTGAATTGAATTTGTAGTATCATTCTTCAGAGCCATCAATATGTTGTTCTATGATTGAGACTCGAGTATGCCCTTGAGGGTAGCTCAAATTATATTTCTTGGAAGGATAGGATACAGTGTTGGAAGATAATAGGCTGAAGGAATTCATAGACAATGATATTCCTAATCATCCAACAACTGATGCTCAATATTTGGAAGAGTGGAAGAAATGTGTGGCAAAGGTGAGGAGGATCATTCTAGAAGGAGTTCGCGATCATATTGTCTCGAATATCCATGGGAAGGATACCCCATATTCAATGTTGCAAGCCTTGATAAACTTGTTTCATAACAATAGTGACCATAGGAAGTTGGAACTAAAGGATAAGCTTCGAAAGATCAAGATGGAGAAGGGCGACATAATACCAAAGTACCTGAGAAGGTTCACCCAATGTCTAGATGAACTTGGTAGTGTTTGTATTATAGTTGTAGAAGATGCTTTGGTAAGCCTAGAACTTTAGGCCTTCACAAGAGCTATCACAACTACTAGGATTCGTTAAATGGGAGGGAAAAGCTACCAAGATACCAAATTGGGAGCGATTGTGGTCTGACTTGGTGTAAGAATAAATAAGGGATAACACTAGAGACAATACATCATCCAAGTATGATGATGAGGAGAAATGTTCCTTGGAAAGAAAGGAAAATAAAGGGAAAAGGAAGAAATCAAAATCCAAAGGGATTCCAGTCAGGGCGAAAAGAAGAGAGACTTGTCGAAGATCAAGTGCTTTCACTTTGATGAACTGGGACACTATTCCATGAAGTGTCCACACAAGAAGGTAGGTAAGAATCCCTTAGGAGGAGTGGAAGGTGAAGCTCTTTCTTCACAATTCAAACTTGATTTCACCCTCATCGCTTGTATGGTGATAACCATGATGGGTAGTGTGTGGTACCTGGATAGTGGAGCCTCATTCAATATGACGGGAAATTGAGAATTCTGCAATTAATTGGAGGAGAAGGACCTCTAGATGCACATCAAAATAGGAGATGATGAAATGTATAGTGCTACTGATATTGGTACAGTTACTTTTCAGAGGGAGTCTGGTTCCCCTCTCAAATTAAAAGATGTGATGTATGTTCCGGGTCTGAAGAAGAATCTCATTTCAGTTGCTATGTTGGAAGACCATGGCTATGATATGATATTTAGCAAAGGAAAGGCTTTCCTTGGACACAACGCCATAGGACAGGTGAAGTAGATTGGGTTTTAGGTGAAGAACCTCTACAAATTGGATGTAGAAGATTATGCAGCATTGAGCACAAAAGCAGAGAAGGTGCAAAGCTGAGACATTAGTGAATTATGGCATAGAATATTAGACCATTTGTACCATGGATCCTTGAAGATCATGCAACATATTTCTACAGGACTTCCCAAGGGTGAACTAGAGCAGAGAAATACATGCAAAGGATATACAATGGGGAAGTACATGAAAGCCACCTTCAATTAGAGGGATAGTAAAGCATAAGCAATCCTTTAAAGAGTTCACTTGGATGTGTGTGGACCTTTCTCGATAGCCTCCATAAACAAGCACATGCATTATGTGATATATGTAGATTATTTCTCACGGAAGTGTTGGATCATCTTCATGCTAAAGAAAGACCACACATTCTCCAAATTTGTTGAATTTAAAGCACTTGTTGAAAAAGAGACTGGAAGGAAAGTGAAGGCTCTCAAGAGCGACAATGATGGAGAATATGTGTCGAATGAAGTTAAAAAATTCTGTGCAAAAGAAGGCATTCGACGGGAGTTGACAACACCTCATAACCCACAGAATAATGGGTTGGCTATAACACCCTCATCCCACATCTACCCAAGTAACCATCCAACCAGGGTAAATATGCAATGAGAGGCCACTATAATAGGATTAACCCTCCTAAGTCACCTTAAGGAAGTGGAATTGATATAAACACACCACACAGACCTACCACATCAACTACAAAACTCCCTGGAGCCATCCCAACCACTCAGGTAACCAACCCCTGAGACCAACTGAAGTTTTAATGCATCAAACCCCTGTATTCTCCCTTGATATGGACAAGGGTGCATCTAGGAGGCTCTAGAAGCTCCCACAACAAGGGCAAGGGAGATTCTAGCGAATTTTTTCCCTAGTGTTGTGCTTGTGACTTTGGGATTTGTGCCACATTTTCAAGTCCAAAGCCCAGGTCAATGCCCAGAACTCAATGACACCTTCAGAAATGAATTTACACAACATACATTTGCAAAAACATTGACAAGAACTAGACTGGACCCCTACTAGCCATGACATACATTTCATTAAACATATCTTAAATATGAAATCTACAGGTATTAACAATAGATATGAGCATAGGGATCTCATACTTATCTGAGATTTTCTATGAGGCATTGTTTCCTTATCACATTAGCTGCAATTTCATCTATGAGGCCATAGATACATTGTTCATTTATTTACAAGTAAAAACATGATGAGAGCCATACATAACGATTTTCATAATACATGTTCATAACCAACATAATAACAACATAAATACCAAGGAAACAACAACCATATAATCCACATATGAACCAGTATCATAAAATAATAAGGAGAAATAACCTCATCTTAATTATGCAACAACCAACTAGGTTTGGGACTTCCATGAACTACCCAACCGTAAATTAGCTGAACCAAATATTTCTTTCAACCAATCACCCCCATTCCATATTCCAAGCATGAATGTGGGTCTTAAAACCAAACTAAACCAAGGCTTATTGAGGCTACACCACCTCACCCTCATCAATAGAACCAGGCTTTACCGCAATTCACACCGGATCACTAGGCCATAAACCATAAATATATAATACTGGGCTTTACCACAATCCCCACTGGATCACTAGGCTAAAAAAACATGGATGCCAATGGATTTCTCCACTCTACACTGTGAGGAATTTTCCTATCTCCTAGTATTTAGGCTTTACCGCAATCCACAATCTGATCTAGGGATTACTAGGCCATAACCAAGACACTAGTCTCTGGGCTTTACCACAATCCACACCGGATCAGTAGGCCCTAACCGAGACTCCACCCTCTAGTCTTTACCATATATCTCATCGACAAGGATTCCAAGGCCTAATCAAGTGCAAACACCTCTAGAATTTACTGTATATCTTGCCATTAACCGGTAGAGGATTCCTAGGGTCACAAAGGCACACAATACCTAGATTTACTACATCCCAGAGTCTGGTTCAGGGGTCACTAGGCCAGTGGATTTAATGCAATACAAAGCCTGGTTCAAGATCACTAGGCCATGTTTTATTTCTTTCGGCGATACACCTCACTCAACTTCGAATCCATCCGACAATCCATATCAACCAAAACATGAGAACCCCACCATACCATGGTTATCTAAAAATGGCAAGGCTATGCTGAAAACACTGTCACACCTAACAAAACCCATGCTATGACCGCAAAAACCACATGAAATACCGAGACTCCACCCTTTGGTCTTTACCGTATATCTCACCATTCATCGACAAGGATTCTTAGTCCTAATCAAGTGTAAACACCTCTAGGATTTATTGTATATCCCACCATTAACCAGTAGAGGATTCCTAAGGCTACCGAGGCACACAATACCTAGATTTACTACAACCCAAAGTTTGGTTCAAGGGTCACTAGGCCAGTGGATTTACCACAATCCTCAGCTCAGTTCAGGGATCACTAGCCATGTGTTCTTTCTTTTGGCAATCCACCTCACTTATCTTTGAATCCATTCGACAATCCAGCTCAACCAAAACATGAGAACCCCACCACACCATGCTTCCAAAAATGGAAAGGCTATGCTGAAAACATTGTCACACCTAGCAAAACCTATGCTATGACTGCAAAGAACCACATGCAATACCATGCATGCCAAACCTAGCAAGGAAATCATACACGCAAATCGATACCTGCAAAGAATCCTACTATAACTGCTTGATCCTACTCTTCTTTGCTTGCTTCTTCCTTCCTCTTGCCTTCTTTGCCCCTCTTGATCCAATGCCAAAGTGTTCCAAGAAAAATCTAAGTTTTAAAGAATGAGAGAGAGAGAGAGAGAATAATGAGAGAGCTCGAAAATTGAACTGACAAAATTTTACACTTACCAAGCCTGCCCATTGATCCTCAGAACCCTTTTATCAATAAGGCCTCTATTTTCATCAATTTCCATTATTTTCCTTCATTTTCCTCCTCACATCCAACCTGTGACCTTTCATCTTCCTTTTCTCCTAATTTCCATTATTTTCATAAATAAATTTGCCAAAAATGCCAATTTTCCTTTCCAAAGCCTTTGCCATTTCCTTTTCCAATTTCCTTAGCCATAATAACTCAATGAACACCCACACTAGGATGTATTGCTACCATTCAACTTGGAATACATGTCCCATGACCTTGGTCTTATTTTTTCCTTTATTAATTTTATTACATGGAATTTTCACCAGGGTTGTTACAGAGCCCTTCCCCTTGGGGAAACACCATTATTAGTGTTCTATGACACCTATAATCAACAAACTATTGAGAACAAAATATACTTCCCATGGAGATTTACAACACAACTCGTTGCAGTAGTTACAATGATCACCCCTGAAACATGACAAGCATACTGTTTACTAGAGATTTTTAACATAACTCATTACAATATTTACAATAACCACATATACACATATTCACATTTTCTAAACCAAAAAATAAAAGGATACGATGCCTACATCAACAACAAGGGAATCTAGAGGCTTACATCTCCACCCTCAAAAGTAATGTTAGGATTCACTTCCTTCCTAGGAAGTTCAGAATCCATTGTCAAAGTCAAAGATGCATCCAATGTCCATCACTACAATCCTGCACCACTTGTCCTCTCAGCGAACAGTGATCGACTCATTGTTCCGGGGCACACTCCCAATGTGCATATGATTCCACTTGGCAATGCTAATGATCAAAACAAATCCATCCCTAGCCTTCCCTTCTTTGCTACACAATCCCTCGGGCAATCCGGTCACCCCTTCCGTGCAGTCACTCACCTTCCAAGTTCCCCGACATCTCCTATCCTGGGCGATCCATCCCTTGGAAAAGCTTCCTCACATTGGAAGGTCAAACAACTAAGGCATATACCTACCTCAAAACCATCATATCGGTCATAGCATGCTCATGGCCCTGCTCCTGAAGTGCTTTACCATCATACTGCTACTTGTTCCAATTTCTTTCACTGTTGCTGCTAATTCTTACAGTCAGTTTCAACCACCCAACCAGAAATTTCTGTGCTTCATGTACCAAGCACATAACTTCCATTAGATTTAAAATAAATAAAAATAAAGTCACATCATACCTCATCGGTAGCTCGTCAATAAGGTACACTTGAAATCTTGTTTACTTCCTTTCACAACAAGTCAAACTAGTTGTTCGATCAAATCATCATGTATAAACATATCACATCCAGTTAGCTCAAAACAAAACCATGAAAATCAAAATCATAGATTACATGTACCCATGAAAAACCAGAATCGTAGATCACATGTATAATGAAACTGAATGACTTGCTGATACTTATCCTTCAGTTGGTCCTTAGTTGTGCCTTTGTTCTTTCTGTACACACGCCGGATTGGTTGCGATGCCCAGCAAGCACCCGGTGCCTTTTCTTCTCTTCAATCACGTACACATACATAAAGTACATCATAACACATACACCCACACACAATGTACGACATCACATAATGCATACACCTACACCTGATATACACGACGACACATAAATCTACACCTGGTGTACAACACAACACAATACATACTACTACATCCTATGTACAATGCAATACACATACATATACATAGTACAAAACAACGAATACACATGTCACGATGCCACAACTACACAATGCACATACTTAATACCAAATGTTCACAACACAACATGTACGGCATGCACATAATACCACATGTACACCAGTACCACATGTACCACATGTACACAATACCACCTACACACAACACCACCTGCATAATGTGTACAAAACATCACATGTAAATGGAACCACCTGCACAACGTGTACACATTGCCACATGCGCATCACACCACATGTACAACGTGTACACAATACCACATGTACACAACACCATATGCACGCCATGTACATAGTTCCACACGCACGACATGTACAAAACACCACCTGCACACAACACCACTTTTACAACATGTACACAACACCACATGAACACAACACCATATGTACAATCATGGACATGACACCATATGTACATGGCACCACATGTACAACATGCACACAACACCATATGTACATAGCATTGGATATACAACATGTACATAACACCATATGCACACAACACTGCATATCCAAGAGGCACACAACACCATAAGTACAATCACTAAATAAACAATATGAACAACATACACACAACAATAGCACTACACATCCAAAATCACACTGTCTCCAATAAGAAACCTTGCTTCCGTGTCTCTCCACCATCCATGCTTATCCTATCTCATCACAGATCATACTGCTTTCATTCTGTTGATGTATCCCTTAGTATAGTATGTCCATAACATAGACATAATATAAACTCATAACCACATGACACTGACCTCATAGATTTGTTAGGACTACTCTTCCCACTTGATTTCTCATAAACTAGGAACCTCTTCATGTCATTCACCTGTGAAAGCAATCATTCCTCCACAAGAATGATTCCTAATGACCCTACCAGACAACAACATACATACATACATACATACATATTAGCATTAAACAATCAGTATCTTGTCAGACAACGACATACATACATACACATATACATATAAACATTAGCATAAAAACAATCATGATCCATGATGACCCTATCATATATGACATACATACATACATACATTTATACATATATAGAGATCAACACAATCATGAATAAAACATAATTACCAGATACCATAAGGTTAAGGTTAACAAAACTCCCTTTATTTGTTCACGACATGCACAACATTGAGAAAAATTATTCCTAACATAGCTAAGGCATATGACACCTCAAGTCCATTTACTTTGCATTTCCTATTATCTTTCTCATGATTGTTCAACCATTGTTCATTTATCCCAAAGGACCCAACCAAGTCAATCGACTTTCATACTCTTGCCTTCAACTACCCTTATACATGCACCGACTTCATCTGAGTCTTACATTACCTGCTAGATTTAATTCATCTCTCCCTGAGCTCCACTAACTTTCCTCTTTCCCAACCAATTCCCAAGACTCTCAAAACATAAAATACAATACCAAGAAACAAGCAAGAGACAACCATGAAAACCAATAACAATATGACACAACAAACAAAGCGGTATGGCCATACACCAGACGTAAACAAAGTCGAAATCAAGCACAATAAATCACAAAAGAACAAAAGCACAAGACTAACAATAGACACCATCACTCAATCCCATGGTTCCAAAGGAAAGATCAACCCAAGCCTTCTTCAAGATTTCATGGAAACCTCTCTTGCCATGCAAATCCCTGCATCACACTACCATAAACACATAATTGTCAGTGTATAAATAAATATAACAATACACTAGTTAGCTTACCTTGTTATTCCAAGCATATTTCCTTGTAGTTGAACACATTTGTGCCATGTCTCAAGGGACTCCAATTCCCTTGACAGATCTAGCTATAACTAGACACCAATTGTTATACTTTTCAAATACATGTCCATGAATATAGCACATATCCACATAATTTCATAGAAATTAGGGTTAAGAAGACTTCTTGTATGCAAAGCACTCATTCGTTTGGAATTGCAATTTCCAAACATAGCCAAAGGAATTCTCACCCAATTATTTTCTTTTACCTTTACCTTGTTACAACCGAGTCTTACTATGTACTGTCACATCACCCAACGGATAGTTATATAAACCAATCAACTATTATCTTGTCATGCTAATACCAAGCATGTTTCCTGCAACTGTTCACACATGTCAATCACATGTTCCAAATGTAAAGGAAACATATCTATTACTTGGAGATCAACCTTCACCAAGTCTAACAACCATGTCATAATCAAAATAAATTCACATTCATGAGTCATAATACAAAATGTTACACTCAAGTACATATCATCTATCTGTTACAGATCCATTTGGTCACATCACTCCCATCATCCAGATCAGTGTTTTAGGGCTCATCAAACCCTAATTTCAGTTGCTAAATTCCCTAAACAAGTCAAACTTTTGAATGCTTCATTCCCATATAGTTTCATGGCCTAAAGACATCCTGAAATGACTCCTTGAAGGACCAGCGCAGGTAGGCCCATGTAAGGGTGCTCTACAGAGCATCTGGACCCCTGCAAGGGTGCTCTGCAGAGAACTTAGGCTCTCTTTGACCTGTGCTGGGCAAGTTTGAGTGAAATTCACATAGGGTTTGGGGAATATTCTTATCTTCTAGAGCCTCATAGAAAATTCCCACACTTATCATCTCCTATGAGCTCGAAAATGGATGAGGAATGAGTTAAGATAATTCCTATCCTCTCATCCCTTCCTCCATGGAACTAATTCTAAGTATGGAAGGCCATTTAATACCTTCATTGATGAAAAAACCTCCTCCATCTTCCTATAAATTGACCACTCATCTAAGTGATCAGGGGCTGGAATTTGATGAATTGTAAGGAGATAATGTTGCTATGAGAATTGACTTTGAGACAAGTATTGTTATGTTACCGGAGTGTCATGCTTTTGATGTGATGTGGATGGGATCAAAGCTGGAGGAGTGACTTCAAATTAGACTTCATGGTTGTAATTCTTCCTTCTATCCAATAAAGTATTTGAACCTTTTTCCATATGCTTATCTTGTTATATGATGCTTATATGTATGAATGTATCTGATTCCATTTACTTGTAATCAATAGATCTTTTGCTTTGATTGGTTCTTTGTCTTCTGTTGATGTTTACATGTACTTCTCAAGTGTGTTAAGTACGAGAAGGAGTGATGGGACCAATAAAAAGGAGACAAGAGGAAAGCGAAACTACAAGTAGGTCTTCTCATTCTCTTTGTCTTATCTGTTGCTTATAGGAAAAGGCTAAAGCGCTTTAAAATGTTGTTCTAGATTTGGCTACTTATCTAGGGAATTAGTATTTATCTGTAGATACCAAATTCTCCAAAACAATGTCTCAACACATATGTGTGAGTAAAACCATATTAAAACAAGATCATTCCTTTGAGCAATCTTATATGCACATAGTCATATTATGCAATTCATCAAACATTCAACCAACTTGCAAACATACCATGTTAAATAAATCAAATAGATGGCACAATCAAACACTCAAACATAAAATAGATGTCATATTCAAACTTTCAAGCACCAAATATATGACATAAGGACACTCATACCTTAATGTATTTCAGGGGGAGCTATCTTTTTTGCAAAATCAAGCTAGATTAGCACGATATAAATTCACAACATATCAACTCAACCATAAATAAGGTCATGATGTCCATAATAGTAACTAGCTAACATGTTCACATCATAAACTCATAAACAATTTTCATTCATGCATAACAATTACATATGCACCATCAATCTAGATTAGTATGACATAATATCAGAATGTATTAACTCATACCTGAATGTCATAACCATGATCATCTGCATAGGTCAATTCAAATTAGCACAAAACATAATAACATCAAGACCTCAATTGCAATGACCATAATCATCAGGCATATGACCGAAATGCATATAACAAGAAGTTACTATCCTTCATGACTAACCGACACATGTACATATGATCACACTACTTAACTAACATTTATCCTGCGTGTAACCATAATAATAATAATAGAATGGAAAGCATATAAGAAACTCTAATGCTTATAACAACCATTAACCACATGCCTACATACCAAACATACAACCTATATGACGATCTTCTCTTACCCCGAAGTCTAGTGCTACAACCTCACTCTAATGATTTGCATCTCGTGCTTCACCTCAGTCAACACATCAACATCATAACATACCAACAATGTCATGGTGATCTGAAAGGCCTACAACAACCTCATGCATGATAACCATGCCCATAATAATGCATGCATAACAACATATAGACACTGACATGCATAACAAATTCATATGCAACCGACATGCATTCGTGACTAACACATCCCACCAACAACATCATCAAATTCCACATGGCGACACAATTACAACAATGACCACACCATGCATACACAAGAAGCACATAGTCCACAAACATAAATAACATAGATGCCATTGACATCCATGCATGAAAAACACATTCCACCCATCTAGTCTGTGGGTTGAACCATGCTTTGATACCACTCTGTGGTATCAGATATGACCCAAAGAGAGCGCAACCCACTTTGATACCACTATGTGGTATCAAATACAACCCAAAGAGAGCACAACTGGCTATGATACCACTTTGTAAAATGCTCATCCCACATCTACCCAAGTAACCAGCCAACCATGGAAAATTTGCATCAAGAGGCCACTATAATGGGATTCAACCTCCTAATTCACCTTAAGGAAGTGGAATCGATGGAAACACACCACACAGACCTTCCACATCAATATTAGAACTCCTAGGAGCCATCCCAGCCACTCATGTAATTAGCCCCTAAAAGCAATTGAAGTTTTAGTGCATGAAACCCCTGGACGCTCCCTTGATATGGAAAAAGGTGCATCTAGGAGGCTCCAGAGACCCCCACAACAAGGGCAAGGGAGCTTCCAGGAAATTTTTTCCCCAGTGTTGTGCCTGTGACTCTGAGATTTGTGCCACATTTTCAGGCCTAGAGCCCAGGTCACTACCCAAAAGTCAATGATACCTTCATAAATGAATTTACACAACAAAAAAATGATACATCTGCGGAAACATTGACAAGTACTAGACTGGACTCCTACTAGCCATGACATGAATTTCGTCAAACATATCACAAATATGAAATATACAGGTCTTAACAGCAGAGGCGAGCATAAGGGTATCATACTTATTTGAGATTCACTATGAGGCATTGTTTCCTTATCACATTAGCTGCAATTTCATCTATTAGGCCATAGATACATTATTCATTCATTTACAAGTAAAAACATGATGAGAGCCATACATAGCCATTGTAATAATACATGTTAATAACCAACATAATAACAAGAAAAATACTAAGGAAAACAACCATATAATCCACATATGAACTAGTATAATACTCATAAATAAAAAGGATAAATAACCTCATATTATGTAGGTTTTAACCCCATATAGAAATTACCTGCATACGAATTCTAAGAACAGAAAATAAACAATGCGAGAGCATAACACATGAAACACATATACACAGATATTTCCCCTGGATCCCAAAACCGGGACTACCAGCTTGATTTTTCATTATGTTCCTTTCAATGTTACATTACATATTTATACATGCCAAAGCATCCAATACCATGGACCGAAAAACATTGCATCCAGAACCATGGACCGAAAACCATCGCGTCCAAAACCATGCACAAAACCATAGGTAGGTCCACCCAACCTAATATAGGGTCCAAAAACAATTTCCCTAGGGCACTTCCCTGGACCCCATAGAGGGGGGCTACCCGCCCCCCTCAAACCACCTGAATAGGGGGGCCTACCGCCCCCCCGTGACCCCCCCGCTTCACAATCAGTGCAACGAAGGGGTCTAACCCCCCAGTAAACTACGTGGGCTAGTTGTGGAAAGAATATAACACAACCCAACATTCTTCCACTTGTTGTTTTCTTTCCACAGGGGGCCACAGGAGAGCTTAGTCATTTATCCAGCCCTACAATGCCCATTGTTTCTCTACACCAAGAGAACTTCTTAGAGCTCACAGATTTTGTCAATGCATCTGCAATATTCTTCAAAGTGTCCACCTTTACCAGCAACACCTTTTTGTCTTCTATCATATCCCTCACAAAGTGATACTGAACATCAATGTGTTTTGCCTTTGAATGGTAAGCAGGGTTCTTTTCCAAGAAGATTTCACTTTGGCTGTCACAATCTATCCTAATAGCTCCCTGCACTAACCCCATACTTGAACACAATCTCTGCAACCAAACTGCTTCCTTTCTTGCATGAGTGGTTGCCATGTATTATGCCTCTGTAGTTGATAGTTCCACTACAGATTGTTTCTTACTCATCCAACATACTACACCTACAAATAGGTTAAACACATACCCACTTGTAGATCTTCTCTAATCCAAATATCCAGCCCAGTCTGCATCAACAAAGCCATGAATATCCAACACTTTGTCTAATCCTAGTCTTCCTTGGTAGCACAAACCATAATCACTAGTGCCACGCAAATACATGAAAACCCACTTCACTGCTGTCCAGTGCTCCTTCCCTAGTTTTGAAATAAACCTGCTCAATACTCCCACTGCATGTGCAATGTCTGGTCTAGTACAGACCATTTCATACATTAGACTACTGATTGCACTTGCATATGGAACACGGGACATGTCCTCTTCCTCTTCTTGTGTCTTGGGACACTATTTGGTAGATAACTTTACACCTACTGGAATAGGAACCTTCACTAGTTTACTATCCTGTATATTAAACCTCTGCAATATTGTATCGACATACTTCCTCTACTTTAACTAGAGCTTCCTCTATGCCTGATTTATTTTAATTACCATGCCCAAAAGATAGTTTGCAGCACTAAGATCTTTCATGTCGAATTTGGAGGACAATTGGGTCTTCATATCCTGGATAATTTCTTTGTCATTTCCAACCAACAACATATCATCCACATACAAGACCAGATAAATAAAACGGTCAACAATTAACTTAAAATACACACAGTGATATGCTTTGCTTCTGGTGAAGCCAAGTCCCCATTTGATACCACATCCTTGGTGACTGTTTAACCCATACAAAGAATTCTTTAACTTGCATACCAGTTCTTTCTTACCCTTCACCGCAAAGCCTTCAGGTTGCTTCATGTAGATCTCCTCTTCCAGATTCCCGTGAAGAAATGATGTCTTCACATCCATCTGTTCTACCTTAAAATAAAAAGCAGTAACAACAGATAAAAGTAATCTAATAGAAGCTACCTTGGCAACAGGAGAAAAAAATATCACCAAAATCAATTCCCGACACCTGGGAATAACCTTTTTCTACCAACCGAGCTTTGTATTTATCCACATTTCCTTCTGCATTTGTATTCTTCTTGAACACCAATTTGCTGCCAATGGGTTTCCTTCCAGCCGGCAACTCCACCAAATCCCATGCTTTATTTTTGTGCAAAGATGCCATTTAATCAACCATGGCCTCTTTTCAGAGTTTTCCATCCTCTAAATCTACTGCTTCCTTCACAGTTTTGTGATCATCATCAATAATAGATAAAGCAAAATTTGAACAGAAAGCAGATGGACTATCCCTTTCTGGCTTCCTTCTTTCTCGAACTAATCTTCTCACACTTGGAGTTTGTGGCTCTTCATCTTCTGATTCGTCCTCTGCTGTAGAGTCTGATTCTTCCTCCTTAAGCTCAAACTCTATCTTCTCAGGTTCCTTTGGTTAGACTTCATGTTTAATAACATCTTTCGCCTCTTTGAACACCACATCTCGGCTGTACACAACCTTCCTTGTTACTAGGTTGTAGAGCTTATAACCCTTTAAACCATCCTTATACCCAATAAAGATGCACTTTTTAGATTTACTATCCAACTTGGTTCTTTTCTCCTTTGGAACATGTACATATGCATCACATCCAAATACCCTCAGATGTGAAAGATAGGGTTTCTTACCAATACATACCTCTTGTGGAGTCTTATCCTCCAATGTTGATGAAGGTGATCTGTTGACCAGGTAACATGCTATCTTGTTGGGCATGGAATCCACCCATAGCATGTTTTGGGGCTCAGAGCCCAAGTTTTGAGTACTATTATTGTAAAGACTCCGCAAATTGTATAATAGAGTCATAGGGTTGTCTGCCCTAAGTTTTGAAGGTAGTGTTGGCCTACCCATGGTCTGCGGACCATGGGATTGTATAAATAGAGTGAGGCTCTAAGTTGTAAAGTAGTGAAGAAGCAAGTAGTCAAGGAATGTTGTCTAGAAGATAGCGAGCATAGAGTAAAGGTCTAAGTGCTTTGGGGTCGTAGTAGTAGGAAGAGGCTCTGCAACTGAGTGCGCAACGAACTAGTAGAGTCCGCAGCTGAGTGTGTGGACCCCTGAAGCTGAGTGCATAGGGCAGAGTCAAGCCTGTAACCAAGGAAGAAGAATAATAAAGAGAATTTTGATTCCAAATCTTGTGTATCTATTCTTGTGCTATTTCTTGTATAATTATATTGTCTTTTTTATCACGCACACTTATATGAATGTTGAAAACTGTTAAATATAACTAGACACATATAGATAAGCTAAGTGATCAACTAATATCGGGTTAAATAGTAAGGAATTGAGTAATAACATATCTTGGGCCTTTAGCAGGGCTACGCAAAGGAAACATCGCAGGCGGTGAGGTACTGATAGATGTGTGTAGCGACGTGCATGCAGGGTAAAACCATGGAACACTGAAAATAATCAGACATCTCTAGGGTGCGGAAACCTGGTTCTAGCACCCTCCCATACTACTTCGGGTGAGACCTCAATCCGTGCTCCGCAGACTATTGCCGAAAGGGCCAGTAGTATTAGGATATGTTTGGCTAAATCACCTCTGAACCTGGATTAGGCCCTTACAAGCTGTTACACTAAAAAATGTCACCTTGACTACTTACAGTTAGTATGGCTCAAATCAACAGTCATGCTACCCTCTTAGGCAAGTCTCATGCCTCTGTTATCCATCTCAAACTCAAAGAAGAGAGAAAGTCTTGTAAAAACTATGTTTATCTCTGGGGTCGCAGGTTCTCTCTAGCCTTACCTGCGGGGACGCTGACCATGTTCACAAAATCTGCGTCCATGGACGCTCTGTATGTTAAGGGACAGGTGCGTCCCTCTGTAAAAGGCAAAATGCGCGAGTTTTATCTTGAAAAAGTTACTTGTGGTTACTTCTAGAACATTCTAGAGGTCGGTTTGATGAAATGGATGCGCCTCCAGTTGGTTCATGTATCTCTATTAAGGGGGAACTTATCCCATCAATAAGGGAGCTATCCCACCCATAGAGGGGGATGATCCCATTGATAGTGGACCTGAATAACCTCTTTACAGCACTATAAATAAAGGCATTGAGCCAGAAGGAGAAGAGGTTGGAGCTATACATTTTCTTTGGGTAAATGCTGCAGGATTTAGGTCTTCCATTAGAGCCTTTGTGAGGAGAGATTGTCTTCACTTGATTCTACTTGGGAGAGGGTGAGCTTTGTCAAAGTAGAGGAAAACCCTTGATGGACCCTGGGAGGAACTTGCACAACACCAAGGCCAGGTTGTAAGAGTTTCTTTGTTTCGTTATTAATACAAACTGGTTTATTTTTCTCAATAGCTTGTGTTAATGAGTTATTTCATGTGTTCCTTGGTCTGCATGTTGAATATATGTTTTATTATATGAAATGCAAGTGCTTGGTAATTGTTTGATTGTTTGTGGTTGCAGGAATTGACTTGAAGGAGGAGCTCATCCGGATCGTCAAGAACGGACTTCAACAACAGCGTTTTGGAATAAGGTAAGCCTAAACACTTGTAGTTTTCATGTTGTAAAAGGTGTATTTAGAGAAAGATCACTCCATTTTGTCTTGTTTGTCATTAGAACGTCTTAGACTTCTAGGAAGGTCAGTCTTGTCCGCACCCTTGACCAATTCCGTGTGACAAATTGGCGACTCCGCTGGGGAATCCATTAATGTGAAAGTCTTTTCCTTTGTGTGAACTTTGCTCTGAGAAAATCATTTTTATTTTCTGGTTTTTGACTGTGAGAATTAGTATTTGGGTGGCTTAGCTTTAGATTTAGTTAGATTTGGTTTTTCTTAACTTTTCCAGAAGGACGCACCCTCTGAGTACTGCACAGTGCGTCTTTGGACGCGCTGTTGCCGTTTGCACAGAGCGGGCCCGCGCCTGTTCTAACGGGTTGCCTGCGTCTTCCTGTAAAAATTTAGGAAAACTCCATTTTTGCTTTAATTGCTTTTAGATTTTGGTTTTTCTTAGTGTTTTCTGCCCAGATCCTTTAGTACCCTGTCAAAAATTTTCACCAGAATCTTCACCTAAGCTTGTTCCTGCTCTTAGCTTTCATCAATTGGGTGTTTTGAGTCTCTTTCTTGAGAAATTCTTGATTTGATTTCCTTTGATCATTACTTGGAGGTTTGTCTCAGTCTTTTCACAATTTTGCATCTTTTTGCTTTTGTTTTTGCAAAAAAAATTTCCCCCTCATTCGCCGGGGGGGGCTAAATTGTGCATGAGTGTTATTCGCCTTTGAGTGTTTTTATTTTATGATCTTTGGAACTCTCACCCAATTTTCTCGGCTTGCACTTGATTGGTTCTTAGATCACATTAGAATCATCTTGTGTTTGAGAATTCTCTTGCATAGATCACATTTGCATAATTAGAATTCTCATTTTCAGAATATGAATGAAGAATGTGCATATATTACATTTGCATACTTTTCAAGTGAATTGTGCTTAGATTACAATTGCATAGTTTACATTCTGAAAAATCAATCGTAGATTTAGATCAATTTTCTTTGATTTGAACTTACACAAAAATAAAAATAAAAATAAAAAAAAATGGTTTGGAATTGATTTGCATTAGTTTTTCTTGATGAAATTAGTGCATTAGAGAATTTGTTATATTTTCTCTTAGTGATCAATTTTTTGCATTGTTGGAAGTGAATGGAAACTCTCTCCTTACTCTAGTTAGGATTCATCGAATTGAAAGGATTGCATTATCATATTCGATTGCATTCAGTTGAGTCGGGTCATAACACCATTGGTTTCATCTCCATTTACCCATTTGAGTAATAACAGCCTTAATAACACAGCGCTTAATTAAAATTCATCTAGCAATTTTTACATTTCTAGGGCTCTGAAACACCAACATAGCTTAGGCTAGGGTCTTGGAGTAGGTAAGTACTTAACTCTCCAAGACTACAAAACCAAACAGATAGTCTATCTTGAGTAGAACAAATCCAATTGTTTCAGTTACATTTTGGGAAAGCTCCTCTTAAAGGAGAAGCACGAGCTCGTGTCCGAACCAGTGAGGGGATCATTCCTCCCTCGTTGGGAACGACGCCAGGCAGTACGTATTACAAACGGTAAACCTCGGATTAACCATTGTCGAGGAGCCAGGGGTCACTTATCGGTAAACCTTGGATTGTTGTCAAGGAGCCGGTAAGGGGATTGAGCTTGCTACTCTGCCCTTGCGTGCTGTCGGAGTTTAGACTGTTCCCCCAGGTGTATTTGTTACTGTTGGTGACCTTAGTGACCATAATCTTTAGGGTTCTACCGAGGTGACGGTAGAGGGAAGGTCCCACTGTACCTGGAGCAGACGTCGGTTATACTCACTTGGATTTTCCGGGGGTTCACTTCACTTCGAGACGGTTAAAGTGGAGGAACTTGTGCCGGTCTATTCATTAAGCAGGTTGCCGGGGTAACTGTTCCACCCACCACTTCTGTACTGAATTCGGCGATGTTGGGCTTCATCACCAACTAGTGTTTTTGGTCCGGAAGGCTACTGTTTGTGTATGGTTTGACTCCTAGATTTGATAGCGCGTGTTAATTTGTTTGTTTTTACTTTTAGAGACCATAGGTGTGAATTGTGAATTTTAGTTGTTAAGTGTGAATTGTGAATTGTTAATTTTAGTTTTTTAATAAAATTCACTGAAGTTGAATATAATGGCAAATGTTGCGGAATTTATCAACCTAGGAACCCCTCCTAATGAGAATCCTAGTACTTTTCCTTATTTTGGAAATGTTGGTCCTCCTTATATGGCTACTTTGTCATTACCTGGATTTACAATAGGTTTACCGATATGGTTATTTTCAACTTCGTTGGCCCAAAATACTCCAATTGTTCCATCTCAACCGGATGCTTCACCTCAACAGAGTTCACCATCTCAACATCACCAACCTTCTGTTGACCCTTTACCTTCTTCGCCTAATTTTTCTTCCTCCATTTCTTCCTCTTCGCCTGGTAAAAGCCTTGATGCTAGTAACCAGGAGGCTAAGAAGAAGAAGAAAGGGAAGAAGAAGAAGAAGAAGAAGAAGCAAGATAAGAAAGAAGTCAACCAACCAACCATGGCTGTAAGTGTTAGTTGTGTTGAAGAAAATTCCGACATGCATCGTAAACCCAAATACCCTTGCAGGCTTTGTAAGGGTGACCACTTCCTTGTCAATTGTCCTGGTATTCCAAAGGTCTTGGAAGTATGGTCAGAAAAATCCCATCAACTTTCCGTTGATCCATCAACCAGTGATAGTCAGGTTCCTGGGAAAAAAGGTAAAGTTAGGTTTCCTTGTAAGTTATGCAAAGGGAGTCATCAAACTCACATTTGCCCTCACATGGATGAAGCCTCAACACTATTGGAAAACCTTACTGTTCCACAGCAAGAATTTCCAACTGGTTACCGTAAACTTTCTCCCAACCTACCGTCAACTGACGGAGTGATTGATTCAAATTCAAATACAGTCGGTCACACTCTCCCATTGGAGAGTGAAACTCATGTCACTCAGGCTGATGATCCATTAGTTGATCAAGTGGTCGATTCAATTTCACATTCGGTCGATCCCACTTTCCATTTAGAGAGTGAACTTCATACCGCTCAGGTTCTTCTTGTTACATCAGATTCTTCTATGCCAGGGGGCATTTCACCTGTTTCTACAGAACCCCCTCCAAGTACTGAGGTCTTTTCCTTTGACTGGAATAGACTGACAGAACCTCGTCTTCCTTCCTCCATCCCTTTCCAAATCATTGTCAAGGCTGGTGGTAGGGACATACATCGTACTCAGGTAGATGAAGGTGCTTCTGTTAGTATTTTATCCTCAGCTGTTTGGAAAGCTTTGGGTTCCCCTCAGCTTGCGCCTATTACGCAGAATCTGAAAGCTTTTAACAGAACAATTAGTGAACCTTTAGGGATCCTTCCTAAGTTTTCTATTACCTTGGAAGGTAAAACTGTTTGTGTTGATCTTATGGTAGTTCGAGGTCCCTTGGATTTCAATTTACTCCTTGGGCGAGACTATGTTTATGCAATGAAAGCTGTCGTATCGACACTCTTTCGCGTGATGTCTTTCCCTCACAATGGCAGTATTGTGACTGTAGACCAGCTTTCGTTCCCTAGTCTTTTTTCAACTACCAATAATATGACACCCCTAAATGTTCCTGATTCTAAAGTGGTATCTACCCTGCCACGGGTTAATTATGTGGCAACCGGTCCCATGATTTCAGTTACCGATGTAAGTGAGCCTCTCACTGTTTGCTCATCTTCCTTTGATTTAGCTCCGGTAATTGACATGGAAAACTCTATGGGATTACTTGAACACGATGTTCTTATCCCTTTTGAGTCCCTTGACATGTGTTCCTTCCCAAGAAGTATTCTTCCTTCTGATGAAGACCTCTTGGAAGCCATGATCAAGGTGTGTCCATTGACATGTCTTTCTTCCAGTTGGAAGCCATGATCAATGAAGCGAGGATAGTTTTTTCCTGTATCAACCTCGTTAAAAAAAGAAATAGGAGGTAGTGAGGATAGTTTTTTCCTGTACCAACCTCGTTAAAAAATGAAACAGGCTGTGCGAGGATAGTTTTTTCCTGTATCAACCTCGTTAAAAAATGAAATAGGAGGTAGTGAGGATAGTTTTTTCCTGTACCAACCTCGTTAAAAAATGAAACAGGCTGTACAAGGATAGTTTGTTCCTTTCTCAACCTCGTTAAAAAATGAAATTGGATGTTATGAGGAAAGTTCCTGTTACTGAGTCAACCTCATTAAAAAAATGAATCAGGTAGATAGTAGGATTTGTGAGGAAAGTTCCTTTTACTGTGTCAACCTCATTAAAAAATGAATCAGTGTGAGCGAGGATAGTTTTTCCTATATCAACCTCTTTAAAAAATGAAATAGGTGACGAGGATAGTTTTTTCCTGTATCAACCTCGTTAAAAAATGAAATAGGCTAGCATGAGGACAGTTCTTTTACTGAGTCAACCTCATTAAAAAATGAATCAGCTAGATTTTAGGATATGTAGGTAGATTGTAGAAAGTAGGGTTTGAGGACAGTTCCTGTTACTGAGTCAACCTCATTAAAAAATGAATCAGGTTTGAGGATAGTTCCTGTTACTGAGTCAACCTCGTTAAAAAATGAATCAAGTATGAGGATAGTTCTTTTCTTGTGTCAACCTCTTTAAAAATGAAACAACTCCCTTTTCAAGTTAAATATTGAAAGTAAACCTTCATTTCATCCAGCCGGTTGAATGCAATGAAGCCTGGGGGGCATGTACCTCATTTCGCATCATTATGTTGGGGGCATGCGAACTTTTTGAGCATAGTTCCTTGTCTTGTGTCAAGCTCGTTAAAAAATGAAACAAGGGTAGGTTAAGTAAGTAGATTGTAGAGAGTAGTCATGAGCATAGTTCCTTGTCTTGTGTCAAGCTCGTTAAAAAATGAATCAAGGTTTTTAGAGTAAAGTTTTTGTTAGGTAGATTGTAGAAAGTAGTTATGAGCATAGTTCCTTGTCTTGTGTCAAGCTCACTAAAAAATGAAACAACTCCCACGAGTCTTTCCAAGATTTTGAAAGTAAAGCTTCATTCCATCCACCTAATTGAATGCAATGAAGCTTGGGGGGCATGTACCTTGATTTGCATCATTATGCCGGGGGCATGTGAACTTGTAACAAGCATAGTTTTTCGTTTCAAGCTTGTGTAAACATGAAACCGAATCCGAGCATAGTTCTTTTCCTGTGTCAAGCTCGTTAAAAAATGAAACAAATCCTCCTCTACTTGAGTCGAGAGATTGACTAGATCTCATAGATGTTAAGTATTTAGGTTAGTTATTTCAGTTTTTGCATAATTTTCTTACAGTTTAGGTCGAGTCTTTCAAATGATCTCGTAACTCAAACTTCATTTCATCCAGTTGGTTGAATGAAATGAAGCTGGGGGGCATGCGCTCTAGCAGTTACGCTTAGGGGGCATCAAGCATAGTTTTCTCTCTGTTTCAAGCTTGTGAAAAAATGAAACTACTTTGAAGCATAGTTTTTATCTGTTTCAAGCTTTTGTAAAAATGAAACCTATCTCGAGTCAATTTCAGTTATTTTCAAGACTCGTTAAACTCATGAAAATCTCGAGATTATTTTGCTATCTTTCATTCTCGTAAAACAAATGAAAATGCCGAGTTCTTTCCGTCTTTTCCTGCTCGAAAATTAAATTGAAAGTCGGCCATATGAGTACATTTTTATCATTTTTTCGAACTCGTTAAAACTTACGAAAAAGTGAAAACCATGAGTACATTTTTATCCCTTTTTCGAACTCGTTAAAACTTACGAAAAAGTGAAACCTCAGAGTCATCTTTTAAGCCCTTTTCTGACTCCTAAAATATGAAAAGATTGCCGAGCGTTTCTTTTACACTCGTTAAAACGGAATTAAAAGACGGTCCCCTTATAGCTCTTTTCTGACCGTAAAATCAGGAAAAGATTGCCGGGTTTTTGTCGTTTCAAACTCGATAAGGAAATAAAACGACGTGTCCTTGATCGCTTTTTACTTTTCAGGTCAGTGGCACTAATTATGAAAGTACTCCTTGGTCGCAAGATCAAGCGGTTCCCCCAGGTATTATTTTATACTTTTTCGGGCTTGAGGGACACAAATGTACGAAAAAGTTCAACGTGGAGTCTCCTTTAGTTTTTTCAGACTCTCTAAAATTGAAAAACGCCGAGTTTCTCCTATACTGGGCTCGTTAAACTTTTACAGTAGAGGACCTGTTCAATTACAAACAGGAACGAACCACTCCTTCCTAGGGTTCGAATTTAAACTAGGTTGGACTCGTCCGAAGGATGAGCTTATAATCAAGCATATGTTATCCTCCTCAAGCTTGTTAAAAATAAAGAGGTACTTGCCAGAAATGGTGGGGGAAAAGAGAGAAGAATGAACCTGTTTGTTACCTTTTGTCTCAAAAGAAACTTTATTACCACTCTTGAACACGACACTTTTTCATTCACCTGGGTTGGGAAATCTTTTACCTCACAGTTGATCAAATCACTTTGAAAGTCTTTAACCGGGTTCCAGGGGTTAACTTTGAGTTATACGTCACCAAGCCATCTGTTGTGTCGTTATGTGTTCAAGAGGTCTGCAAGCAAAACTTTCATCTGCAAAATACTTGTCATCCATTTGACCATCCCTGAGTCAGTCCTTACAGCAACATTTCTTCAACTTGAACAATGATTTCGTGTTGCGGGCTTGCCTGCAACGGGTCGCTTTCTATCGACATCGACACATTATCTAGAAAGATGACTTAGGAATCGACAGTACCTTGAAGTCTACATGCATCAATGGCAGGTTTCTCGCCTTTGACGTCAGTTTACATCATTGACTTTCGATCAAAGGATTCCGTGAAGTGTTCGACATCAAAACATCTATTCACATTTCACGGGTTGTGCTTGGTACTTTGAGAACCATTGACATTACTGGTGGTCTCTCTCACGCTTGTTAACAGTTTACATCATCGACTGGTAATCAAGTGGTTTCTAACATGTTCGACATCAAATCATTTAATCACATGGCTAGAATCGTACCAATTCGGGAAGTAGAAGTGAAGACCCTGGATCTAGTTTCTACCATCCAGGCTGCGAGGAGTTTTGTATTCATTATCTATGTAGACTAATCGTAAATAGATGGCTGCGTCCATACTGTGTCTACAAAAGTCTATAAAAATGATGTACTGCAAGATCATTCCTGTATCAGAATAGTTAGTCCATTAGTTAAAGTTTTGAATCTGAGTATGGGAATGCCTACCTCAGTGATGATATAATCTTATCCATGTATTTTGTGTTGAAAATTGCAGGTTCCAACCAGGCCATCCACAAGACAATCCTTGAAATGATAAAGCGCTTCACCCTTCCTAGAATTACAAAACCCTACTCTATTCCAGGCTTCGCACTTTAGGGGGCAATCTGTTACACTAAAAAATGTCACCTTGACTACTTACAGTTAGTATGGCTCAAATCAACAGTCATGCTACCCTCTTAGGCAAGTCTCATGCCTCTGTTATCCATCTCAAACTCAAAGAAGAGAGAAAGTCTTGTAAAAACTATGTTTATCTCTGGGGTCGCAGGTTCTCTCTAGCCTTACCTGCGGGGACGCTGACCATGTTCACAAAATCTGCGTCCATGGACGCTCTGTATGTTAAGGGACAGGTGCGTCCCTCTGTAAAAGGCAAAATGCGCGAGTTTTATCTTGAAAAAGTTACTTGTGGTTACTTCTAGAACATTCTAGAGGTCGGTTTGATGAAATGGATGCGCCTCCAGTTGGTTCATGTATCTCTATTAAGGGGGAACTTATCCCATCAATAAGGGAGCTATCCCACCCATAGAGGGGGATGATCCCATTGATAGTGGACCTGAATAACCTCTTTACAGCACTATAAATAAAGGCATTGAGCCAGAAGGAGAAGAGGTTGGAGCTATACATTTTCTTTGGGTAAATGCTGCAGGATTTAGGTCTTCCATTAGAGCCTTTGTGAGGAGAGATTGTCTTCACTTGATTCTACTTGGGAGAGGGTGAGCTTTGTCAAAGTAGAGGAAAACCCTTGATGGACCCTGGGAGGAACTTGCACAACACCAAGGCCAGGTTGTAAGAGTTTCTTTGTTTCGTTATTAATACAAACTGGTTTATTTTTCTCAATAGCTTGTGTTAATGAGTTATTTCATGTGTTCCTTGGTCTGCATGTTGAATATATGTTTTATTATATGAAATGCAAGTGCTTGGTAATTGTTTGATTGTTTGTGGTTGCAGGAATTGACTTGAAGGAGGAGCTCATCCGGATCGTCAAGAACGGACTTCAACAACAGCGTTTTGGAATAAGGTAAGCCTAAACACTTGTAGTTTTCATGTTGTAAAAGGTGTATTTAGAGAAAGATCACTCCATTTTGTCTTGTTTGTCATTAGAACGTCTTAGACTTCTAGGAAGGTCAGTCTTGTCCGCACCCTTGACCAATTCCGTGTGACACAAGCCAACTGTTGTGGGGAAAAGTATCCGACTCGGATGACCCTATCCCTACTCTAAAGGTGACAGTCTTTAGCAACAACTGAAAGTAAAGCTTTAATGTTTTCCTTTATGAAAGTACAAAGAGAAGGAAGAAAAGATTAACCAACGGTGTCTTTCGCTTTTGTCGATCCTTATCCTCTCTCTTTGTCTCTTGTTCCCAGCTCCTTGCTCCCTTTGCCGGTCCAGCTACACACAGATCCTGCACAACAGAGAGAAGAAGACTACAAGATACATGTACTCATAACTGATGCATGGATTAGAGTGAATCAAATATACAAGTAAATACAATACATCAATGCAATACAAGTATATAGGAGAACATTCAAAGCTTTATTGATAAAAGTAACAGGGTTCTGAGAAGGTTACAACCATCAATGGCTCCAATCCAGCAACACCTCCCCAGCAGCAAGAAGTCTCCTCTTCACCTCTAGAAAAACAATCACCCAATAGCTCTAACTGTAAACCAACAGCACTTCCTTACTTTGCACAAAATTCCAGCCCCCTTAGACCTCATAGAAGAGCTCTATATATAGGATAGAAGAAGAAAGGATGAGTCAGCTTGAGACTGACATAAAGCTGCCTTGTGTCCTCTCCCTCTTCAGTTAAACTTCAGTTCTTGAGTCCACTTGGAGATCCTTGCTTACACATGGAGATCAAGTACCTCTTACTCATCACAGGGCGAATCCCTTGAACCAAGTGTCAGTTTGGAAGCTTCCTGGGCAATTGACACCTTGCAGAATGACTGTGCCACTTGGCCAATCTCGCCCAACGCAGGTAGCCTTCATTAGATTTGACTTTCAGCGCAGGTACAAGGAGGAGCAGTTGCATTCCAGCGCAGATGCTCAGTGGAGCAGCTGACATGATCCAAAATTAGCCTGTTTTTGAGTGTTTTCAGGTGGAGAACTGATGGGAAGTGCTGTGGTTTGCTGACCTTGTTCTTCTAGGGGTAAGAACAACATGTTTAGGGACTGAGGATCCCTGTAATTATTGACATTTCATGCTCCATGCTGCGAGGCACAAAAATGTCTATAACAGTTGCCCCCTAAAGTATGAGGCCGTTTATCGGGTGAAATGCTTTATCTAGAGGGTCCGAAGTTCATTCCAGTGCTGAGGAGGCGCCCTGTAATACAATACAATACAATACATTATTTTTCATTCTGTTTTCATGATCTAGCTGAGGCGGGCATTCCCATGCTCAGCTTTATAAATACATTTTGGTACATAGAACAGACGATCGTCTGATAGTAGACTGATAATTCTCTGCTGAAATTATCATCCTTTGAGTAGGATGATCATCTGCTGCAATGATGTACATGACAAATGCTTTTATATTTCCTGAATATGTATCGCAGCCCGGATGGATGAAACTAGATCCGGGGTCTTCAAACTCGTTCGATCTTCACTCTAAGTACAAGTCGATCCATGTGAGAATTTCGCTGAAGTCGAACATGGAAAGACATCGCTTGATTACCGGTCAATGATGAAAACCGTTAACAAGCGCGAGAGGAATCACCGATAATGATAATGACCCTCAAGGTACTGCAGTACAATTCACGTGGCGTGAATAAAGGACTTGGCGTCGAACACCACGCAAAATCTTCTGGTCAAAGGTCATTGATGTATACCTGTCGCCGGAAGTGAGAAACTTGCCATTGAGGCATGCAAGCTTCAAAGTACTGATGGGGTTGTTCCTAGATCAACTTCTTGGATAATGAGCTGAAGTCGACAAGAAGCGATCCGTCAAAGGAGGGCCTTAATGAATCCCACATCAATGACACGGAACGGAGCTAATGATTTTAGTGGAGGTGAAAACAAACTGTGATATATGATTCAGGGTGGCGATCATGAATGGATGAAGGATAATGTATGGCAGTGGATGGGACACGGTTGACACTTTCAGAATGACCCCTCTTGAACATATAACGACACTGATGCGATGGATCGGTAGCATTACCCCAAATGTGGATGGTTTGGCGAGGACCATGGTGATGAGACCGGTGAATGAAACAACCCAACCCGATGTGGTACGGAGGAAAAGTGTCATGTTCAAGAGTGACTTGCTACCATTAAACTTTGATGTTCTCCCAATTTTTCCCCAGTCATTTCTGACCAGTACCTCTTTATTTTTGTCAAGCTTGAGGAGGATAACATATGCTTGTTCTATAACCTGCCCTTCGGGCAAGCCCATCGCTATGATTTAACGAGCTTAGCGATAGGGAAACTCGTTCTCGTCTAAAGACAAGTTTGTCGCTATTTAATCATTTTAACGAGTCTAACGACAAAGAAAACTCGGTCCTTTTCATTTTTAGAGAGTCTGAAAAGGTACAGAAAGTTAACTCCATAATTCCTTTTTCGTCATCTAATCCCTTAAGTCCGAAAAAGTATAAAACAATACAGAAGGGATGAGTGTTCGGTACTTTTAACGAGCCGAACAAGACAAGCGCTCGATCTTTTTGTGTAATAATCCCTCAGGTCCAAAAGATTAAAGTTTAAATGAGGGATAGCTCTTCCGGTCCTTTTAACGAGCTGGAAGGCCAAAACTCGGCAAACTTTTCATATTTTACGAGTCAGTGAAAAGAGCTCAAAGAAGACTCGTCTTTTGAGGAACGAGTGATAAACAGGGATAGCAGCAGATTCCAGGTACAAATTGGAATTTTCCAATCACGGCAGTGTCACAAGGATGGCTAGGTGAAATCACTCTTCGCAGCTGTTTCTCAAAAGAGGTAAACACACAAATGGAGGTGAATGATCGGTCAAATGAACAGTGGAGGTGACGGTGCACAAACACGACCAAGGCTTTTATGGCTGATGAATTTACGATCTCAAAAGGTTATTTACCGGTTCGTTTTTTCTGAATGAGCTTGAACTCTGAAGGAAAGCCTGCTCATAAACTTATGTTTATTTTTTAACGAGCATGAACTATGTGCTAAAACTGCTCGGATCTTGCGTTTATTTTTTAACGAGCATGAACTATGTGCTAAAACTGCTCGATATACCAGTCATAATAAGAACGCCTCCTGTGAGATAGCTATTTTTTAAGGAGCTTTATCTCACGAAGCTATGCTCCAATTTTGGCAAGTTTTTACCTTTGCCCCACAGGCTTTCTTCATGTAAGGTCGGAAACGGCTAATCCTACGAGTTTAAAGGGTTAGACCTACGGGTTTAAAGGGAGGACCTAAAAATTTAAAAAATAAATAGTCGTCCCTTGCTTGCATTCCAAAAGTTTGCATGCCCCCAGGTATAGGATAGAATTTCGAGGCTGCCCCTCCTTTCCCCTACCTCTGCTTTTCTTTGGGTGTTCACAGTTATTTGTCATCTTGCTAATCTAATGTTAACGATACTTGTCTTCTCGTTATTTTTTAAGGGGTCTTACGCAGTACTCAGGCTTCCCGTCGGCCCACTTTTAACAAACAGCTATTTGTGACAATAGAAGAACACTACTCAAAGACAAAACATTGGTATTATTGAGGGAGGCTTGCCTCTTTCTTATTATCCGAAGAGGGTTCTATTCGCTACCGCAAATCAATCTCTTTCTTCGGCGATGTCTAACGTTGGGTTACTAAAGATGGTGACCACCTGTTGTAGCAATAGAATCTCTTTGAAGGCTGCCCCTGCTTATCCTTCAAAACATTTGTTTTAATGGGTGAGGCTTGAATTCAAAGACGGTTACTACTTGTTACCGCAAACGGTCTTCATCTTCGGTATCCCTATTACCTAGACAAGGGGAGCGAGAAACCAATTATCTCACTCACATAACTTTGACAAAAGAATATTATTCCAGAACAACCCCACTTCCTTCCACGGACGGGGTACGGACTAGTCATATTCTTCTGCGGAAATTCTTCCTTATACCCAGGGTTTCTTCTACCCGAAGCAGACCAGGGTGCATGCCCCCTGGGTCCTAGTCTTTCTTTCCGAATCACTCGCACTCATCGGGAAGGAGGACTGGGGGTGGAGGCGAATCTTGAGTGAACAGACCATTTAGGAATGGTATTTGACTATTTGCGATGCGAGATCCCGGAAACGAAAGTTGGTCTACGAGCTTGACCACCCTTCCTTCGTGTGGAAAACACATTACTCTAAAGAGTGAGGAGACTATCGCTCCCATGCAATAAATATAGTCACGTCCAAGGAGTAGGTTATAATCCAAGGGTCCCTGGACGACCAACACGTTCATATTAACGGTCTTCCCTTTCAATGTAACAGGTACATTGGGGAGGATTCCTAATGGTCGACTGGTTCCTTTATCAAAACCTGAGAGATTTCTCAACTCAGGTAAAAGCGCTGGGGAACCCAGTGCTTTCCAAGCAACAGAGGAAAGGATACTCACAGACGCCCCTTCATCAATGATAGTACCAGCCATAATCATTCTATAGATCTGGACAATGATTCTGAATGGTGTACTGGCTGGTAACCGGGGTCTGCCTAGTTGATTCCAATCAAAGGATACAACCAGGTTGCTTGGTGGTGGGACCGAATATACGGCCGGATATGACTCTGATGATGTTCCTTCCTGCGATAAAGGAATGGGCGCATTGCCTTGACGCTCATTGGAGTCGGTGCTGATGAAAAGAACCTGGATGGTGTCATCCTTATTCTCTTCAGTGAGGGTGTCGCATGAAGATGACTCTTCGGCGACGGTGTCATTCGAAGATGAAACTTCTGAAGGTAGAACCGGGTCAACTGCCGTATCGACCTTTGGACTTTCGTCCGGTCTGGATTCAGTAGGTTCATTTTCAGTGACTGACGCTTCAGCTGACCACTTGAGCGGGCCAACTGGATTTTCAACTATCGAGGGATTAGGCACGAGTTTTTGGTATCCAGGAGGAAGTCGTAACGGTGATACCGGACGATCTTCCAAAACTCTCTTCGCCTCATCTAAGAATGGACATCGGTGAATGGCGTGATCGCCTTCACACAACATACAGGGTGATCTTGGTCTCCCTTTTCGTCCTTCACTCTCGCTGGTTGATGGACTGCAATCAACATGACTACCAGAGGTTGATGCTACCGGATTGTGCAACCTGGGGGACCAGTCCCTTAGTATCCGGGGAATAAAAGGACAATCACGATGGAAGTGGGTCCCTTTGCAAATGACACATGGCGATTTAGGCCCGGTCGGTGCAGTGTGTGGGTTTTTGTCAGCTGCCTTTTGCTTGCCCCCAGTCGCCTTCGCCATAGGCCCCTTCTGCTTCTTTTCTCTCTTCTTCTTTTCCTTCTTCTCCTTGGGAGGCTGACTTTTGCCAGCTCCACCTTGCGAAGAGGAAGGATCAGAGGAAGTATTGTAAGAAGTGGAAGGCTGGTGGGTAGTTCTAGACTGCTCTGACTGTTGATTCGACTGCTCAGGATTAGTGGCGATCTGGACTACATTAGTCGAAAAGAGCCATACAGGTAGGCCAATTGTCAATCCTGGAAGTGACAATGTTGCCATATGAGGCGCACCAACATCTCCCCAAGAGGAGAAGGGATTTGGACTTCCGCCAAGGTTGCTTCCTTGGTTGGTGGACTCCATACTTTTCAACTGAAAGATCAACGTGGGAATAACAGGTGATTATGTTCCGCTTAAAATAAGTTTTATTAACGACGCTTTTAGACACAAACTTGCTTTTTCATGTTTTAAGAGTCGAGAAAAAGCTAAAGATGACTCTAGTCGCCTTCGATGTTTTAACGAGCCCGAAGTGACAAATGCTCGGTTGGACTTTTTCAGTTATAGAGTTTGAAAAAGGCCAAAAGAAACTGCTCTGGAGATCTAGGCAGAGGGTGTGCCAAACCTTTCGCGAAACCACAGAATACGTTTTACGGTACGGGTGGTCGATCTTCGTGAATGCTGTGTTCACTGCATCGCGATCAGTAGGGCGGCCGACACGGCTTCCTAAGGATAAAGGATAAATGCCTATAGGGGTCTCCCAATATACGCGACGGTACGCGGGAGCACAAGTCCGTATTAGTGCCACCGACTCTCAGGAGGAATCACCCACCTTCGTAGAGATCGACAGTCACTATGTTTAACGACGCCGGAACACGTCTCTACCTAGACCTCTAGATGTTTGCGTTATGTTACAAAGCGTTGTTATGTAAATTGGGTTTATTTTAATGTTGATCTTGCTTAGCAGTTTGCCTTTAAGGATCACCACGAGATGTATATATACAACTTCCTAAATGCAATCTAAGATGAGAAGCAAAACTTTTCAATCTTTCAACTTTGAAAACCTTAATCTACTGACGGAAAAGAAAGACACAACTTTTCTCACAGATCATAGAACACACACTAAAATGCAAATTTTCCTAAATCGTCAAGCACACAGTCAAATGCAAAATGCACAATGCATGTATTTCTTTTCGTTATCCTTAATGTTGATGTAAGACAGAAAGGAAAACTGTTGTATAACTTTGAATCTAATTTCAAGCAGAAATAAACAAGCTTGTCCAAAATCAAAAGACACCTTAAGATCGACTTGTTTAAACACTGGAAATGTATAGATTCAAACCATAAAGTGAAAAACAAACAAACTCAAACAGCCATGAACAGTAATAAAACTAGCTCTTAAGATCACAAAGACACTTTTACAGTTCAGGATCTAAGAGGCCACAACTATACTGGTTCGCTTTTCACAATGGGAAACTGTAACTGAAGCAAGAAATATTGAAAGAACAATCATAGTTTCATCACACAACTGAGGCGGAATAATGTCAAGGAAAGTTGGTTTACAGCCAGTACAATGACAAGCAATCAACAGCAAAATAACAGTGAAAACAGGGCTCAGACACAGTGGGAAACCTCAGGAAGACATAGCCTAACTGGATCAGCGCAGGCTCTGGTCTGTCAAATTGACTCTCAGCGCAGTTCCCGAAGGGAGTACCTGCGCTGGAATGCAGACTGCTTGTGGACAGCCTGCACTGAGACACGAGAGTTGCGTTTACAAGGATTTCCGCGTCATAAAAAGCTCAAAAATGCACTGTTTTTGCTGAAATAAAAAGCTATAGGTCAAGTACAAGCTAAGGGATGATCAAGAGGATGAAAAGCTATCACAAAGAGTACAAGAGTCTTTTGTAGATCAGTTCTTCAAATCATGAATCTGCTCAAAAATGAGCAAGAGTAGCAGCCCCTCTACTTCGCTTTTGATATAGTCAAAAGCTTTTCGATTTGGTACTCTTTGGTTCAGGAAATGAATAGCAAAGATACTACAAACACCAACAAGATACTAGGCTCCCCAGCGGAGTCGCCAGTTTGTTGTGGGGAAAAGTATCCGACTCGGATGACCCTATCCCTACTCTAAAGGTGACAGTCTTTAGCAACAACTGAAAGTAAAGCTTTAATGTTTTCCTTTATGAAAGTACAAAGAGAAGGAAGAAAAGATTAACCAACCGGTGTCTTTCGCTTTTGCCGATCCTTATCCTCTCTCTTTGTCTCTTGTTCCCAGCTCCTTGCTCCCTTTGCCGGTCCAGCTACACACAGATCCTGCACAACAGAGAGAAGAAGACTACAAGATACATGTACTCATAACTAATGCATGGATTAGAGTGAATCAAATATACAAGTAAATACAATACATCAATGCAATACAAGTATATAGGAGAACATTCAAAGCTTTATTGATAAAAGTAACAGGGTTCTGAGAAGGTTACAACCATCAATGGCTCCAATCCAGCAGCACCTCCCCAGCAGCAAGAAGTCTCCTCTTCACCTCTAGAAAAATAATCACCCAATAGCTCTAACTGTAAACCAACAGCACTTCCTTACTTTGCACAAAATTCCAGCCCCCTTAGACCTCATAGAAGAGCTCTATATATAGGATAGAAGAAGAAAGGATGAGTCAGCTTGAGACTGACATAAAGCTGCCTTGTGTCCTCTCCCTCTTCAGTTAAACTTCAGTTCTTGAGTCCACTTGGAGATCCTTGCTTACACATGGAGATCAAGTACCTCTTACTCATCACAGGGCGAATCCCTTGAACCAAGTGTCAGTTTGGAAGCTTCCTGGGCAATTGACACCTTGCAGAATGACTGTGCCACTTGGCCAATCTCGCCCAGCGCAGGTAGCCTTCATTAGATTTGACTTTCAGCGCAGGTACAAGGAGGAGCAGTTGCATTCCAGCGCAGATGCTCAGTGGAGCAGCTGACATGATCCAAAATTAGCCTGTTTTTGAGTGTTTTCAGGTGGAGAACTGATGGGAAGTGCTGTGGTTTGCTGACCTTGTTCTTCTAGGGGTAAGAACAACATGTTTAGGGACTGAGGATCCCTGTAATTATTGACATTTCATGCTCCATGCTGCGAGGCACAAAAATGTCTATAACACCAACAAATGGTTCCATTGTTGGGACCGAGATTTGCTTAAGGGATGTCCGATGTCGTGTCACTAGAATCCAACAAAGAAAGAAATTGAAGGGTGGTTGGACAAGAGATTCAAGAGTTCGCGGCACAGGAAAACAAGAATCCCCGAGTATCTAAGGAACAGTGGTTGGAGTGCTACTTATATAAGGAAATCCACGAAATTTTCTTTGCATCCTTTCCTTTTGAACTATATGAGTGGATCGCAAAGCTAGCAAAGAGTCAGGGAAGGTGCAAGCTCGATAAACCAACTGTGTGGACTCCAAAATTAGTGTGCAGATTAGAAGCCTTGGAAGATAAGATCGCGTGAGTTGTGGACCATTGGCTCAATCAAATTATAGGAGGATTTATCACTGAGTTCATGGTAAATATGATAGTCAGCTATAGTGAGGCGGAACGATGCTTCCTCAAAGGACCGCGAGGTAAGTATATCAAATATTTGAACACTTGGATTAAGATGCTATTGTATGAAAATCGAGTTATGCAAATAAATTAATGTTTGGAATTACGCGAAGTGGGAAGGTCTACAGAAGCGAAAGTACTGAAGAATTAGAACTAGTCCCTTAATTTCACAGCGAATTCCGTGCTTACCACCTCCACCCACACCACCACCTGTCTCATCATCTTCACCTCCATCTCCACACACCCCACCTCCGCCACCTCCACAATTCAATATGGCAAGTGCGATCAAACTGCCGGTATTCAGAGGAGTAGGAAATGAAGATCTGGACCAATTCTGGTTCGTAGTAAGGGAGGTATGGGAAGCACATGGAGTCATGGATGAAAATATAAAGAAGGCTACATTGGTAAGCACGTTGTAGGATCGCACATTAACATGGTACATTAAGCATTCTAATGATCATCCAAACGCAGGAATCACAGAAATCCAGGTTGCACTGAACAAGGAATTTAGCAGGCCAAAGTCGGAGACACAATCAATTATCGGGTTTAAGGAGATCGCGATGCTCCCAGGTGAGACCCCCTGGGATTTGGACCAGAGACTAAAGAGTATGATCCGTGAAGCCAACATGACTTTGATGGATGGGCAGCACCACGCATGGTTTGTAGTGTCATTAACACCGCATTTAAGGACGACGCTGTCACAACAAAAGCTTTCCACCCAGGTCGAAGCCTTAGAGATGGCAATGAGATTGCATGAGACCCCTATATAAGATCCTAGTTTGGAGTCCAACAAATCCATGTGCAACTGCAAAATTTGAGTCTAGAAATGCAGAGTTTGAAACAGGATAGGACGCCTCGGCCAAAAGCGCGTGAGGAGGTATGGTGCATAAAATGCAAAGGCAAAGGGCATGACAAGGACCACTGTCCATTTTTCACTAATTACTTGGAAGGAGGAGGGTTGATGCCGTTAAGACTTGAGGCACAAGCAGGACTGAGCATGGTGCTTACACTATGGTGCTTGATTTTTCAGATAGGAGGAAAACACACTATGGATAATTGTCATATATTGCGAAAGTATATGCAGACATCCGAACAATTGTTTTGTAATTTCTGTAGATCGGTAGGCCATGATGAAGACACTTGTAGAAGCTACGAACTAATGATGGATCAGACTCCTCCCTATAGGGTACAGACCAAAAAATGAGCCCTCACGCCAAATGCAGGAATGGTACACACTGGATTTCAGGGGCACGGATGAGGTCGAGGTGGAATGGGACCAGGAAGGGGTTGCGGACAACTAATTTGTTGCAATTGCGGAGGGCCAGGACACTATGCTTGCGATTGTATGAATGTGACAAGAAGATCATGTTTGTACTGTACGCAGTTTGATCATGAGGTAGAAGACTGCCCTACCTTGATAGCAAGGCTATGCAAAAAAGGGGTACTCCAGCCTCCCTCAACTCAAAATTTGTAGATGATGAGGTCAGAGCCGCGTGAAGAAGACTCAAAAGTAAACATAGTGCTCAGAAGTGGTATCATCACTGGCGATGATAAAGGTAAGCAGTCAGAAGAAAGTGCGTGGGTTCACAAGGCTCCTACAAAGGAACCTAAATTTGATTTGGAGTGAGCGAAGGAGACATTCATGGAAGCTAAGAAGAGCTTCACGGAGGCCTCCACTTCAGGTAGTAAGGATCAACTAGAACCAGGGATGGATCCTTCAATGCTCACTACCTTTTTGGAGACATGCATGAAATTTTTGCGTGACAGCAAGGCTATAAAAGGACTACAGGAACTTATCACTAGGTGTGCGGGGTCAGGGGAACCATGTGTGGTCCGAAAACTTGGAAAGCATGCATTGTGCACAGGAAGGGAAATGAGATTGATTGCGCAAATAAGAGAATATGAAATGGATCAGGTAATTCTGGATCTTGGATTGGACGTGAATGTACTATCGAAACAAACATGGGAACGCATGGGCAGACCCACACTACAATGGTCTCCTATCCAATTGCGAATGGCGAACTAGCAGAAGATCCTACCCATGGGGAGATTGCAAGGGGTAACGGTGGATATTGAAGGTGCGAGCGCGTTGGCAGATTTCGAAGTAATAGAAATTGTCGATGATAGCAATCCCTATCCCATGTTACTGGGCATATATTGGGCCGTTGATATGGATGGAGTCATAAATATGAAGAAGTGCAAATTGATTTTTGAGAAAAAATCACTACGTGTAGTAGTACCGCTAGATCCGGCCGAAGGAGCGTGATACACTGAACCGGTGCACAATGATGATAGTGATGACGATCTCGATTGCATCTACAAGATAACCACGTGAGAATAGGATTGGGTGAATCTCACTGTAGATGGAAGGATTGCGTGGGAACGCGAAAGCTCTTGCACTTCAGATTCGGATGAAGAAATACAACGATAGTAGAATCGACTGCACGAAGTAACAATTCTTTATTTCAATATGATGATATGATCACTACGTTGTGTGACAACGGAGATAAGGGATCTTCCTAGGTATGATGGCTTGACCATGGTGGATGACTTTTTGAACATATTTGAGAGCGAAGTACCAGAACAGTAGCATTTTGACGCTCTGAAATGGGCACTGCATGCTACGCTCGTAAGATGGTGGGGTACGCATCGGAAGAGTTTCAAGGATTGGTGCGAATGCAAAAGAATGATGCGCCTATGATTTGGAAAACCCTAGCTACGAATGAGAGCTGGTTACGAGGGGCAAAACAACTTATGTGCCCACCTTTCTCGATGGGTACAAAGATATGACATACAGCCCGCCCAAGCACACACCACTCGTAGGATAGAGAATCGGAACAACACCCAATGACAGGAAAGGCAAATCACACCAAAGATTATCCACGGGGAAGCATTCGACAGGATGTGCGAGGTGTTGAACAGGGTTCACCAGGTGAGACGCATTGACTAGGACCTGCGCGTACCAGTGGTTCGATGGGCCTATAGGACCATGTGCAAAACCCTGACCGTGAAAATGATCCCAAGGTTGCGGAATGGAGTAGGAACTGTAATCTCTGAAGAGCATGCAAAGAGGAATCCACACGTAATATCACCTACAGGTGTGACAGTGTATGAAGCCCAGGATGAAGAAATCACACAGCTACGTAAAGTAGAGCCTGTAAAACTTCAGGAAGCCATTTGGCAAGGGAACCTTAGACTTCACGAACTTGAAAAGGACCGGGTACGGCTAAGGAAGAAAAACATTTTGATGGACGTAGAGGCCAAGAGGCTGGAAAATGAGATCAAGGAAGCATGTCTCCTCCATAAATCAAGGATGGCAAGGCAAGGTGCGGTTGATCATATTAATGAATTAGAAGACTATCGCCGAGAATTAACTAGTCTTCTGCTGTGGCTAGGACCGCATATCACCAAACACAGTAACCAGGAAAGTGCACTACAAATAGTAGAGCGCGCGAAGTCGACTGCCACGAGGACAACTGAGGATTTTCTGCGGACTATCCTGGATGGCAAGATGGAGCCTCACATAGGTGGTGCGACCACCTAACTAGCCATAGGAAGAACAATCTTTGCACTCCAGGTAGATAAAAGGGAGTGCAGGACTAAAAATTATTCTGCCTGGGAGCTACGCACTTTGACAGCTGCGCACAGGAACAACCTGTCGCAAGGTTTGCGCTCGTGTAGGGGGGGATGCGCAGCCGTGCATGTAGGTTGGGCAGTGACCGTTGGTGTCACTGTTCATGACGGGATGTTCGATTTGAGGCTAAATGGAGCGGGTGACGGGCATTTAAGACAACAGTTATGGGCAAGATTTCGGAAAATCTACCGCAAAGAAAGGTCGAATTTGAATTCAAAAGGCACTATAAAACCCCAAGGGCTAGCTAGCAGACACCACTTGGTCAATTGAGATTTGAGCGGTTGAACAGATTGCAAAGTGTTGAGAGCCGAGCGATAATAGAGACCTTAAGTTTGTGAAAAACCGCATACAGTGCAGAAATGATGATGACCACTAAGGATGGGTTGGGCATTGAAAAAGGAACCATCGACAAGGCCACGCAGACCCCCATGGTCCATGATGTTCCTGAAGGCACTGGGGTTGTGACAAAAATCCCTAAATCACCCCAGACGCCGAGATCGAAGAAAGATAAGCAGGCAATGGGACCAGTATGCATGTCCCCGAGGAATCCGCAACACAGTAAGTTATCAATGGAAGAAAAAGGCAAGGCAGTCACCATTGAAATAGATGAAGAGGAAGAGGACTTGCAGGCTCTCATTACCATAGTAGAGGAAGAAGAAGATGTGGAGGAAGACATCCAACCGTTGCGCTCTGCAACGAAATTTCCTGAGTATGTCCCTCCGTGACAAAGGGAAAATCAAAATACCAAAGGATTTGGATGCAACAAAGAGTGCACTCTAGACCCCGCTCCTCCCCGATGGTATTACCTTTGAGGGTTTACTCCTAGGCCGTGTGCCTACCCTGAAATTTGAAGACTAGGACCTCGCGGACAACGAGAAGTTCCCGCACTTAGAAATGGCGAACATGATGAAACAAAATACGAAGGGGCCGGTGATAACGTTAGAGCCGCGAAAATGGATGCGCAGTGTGGAAAAGGTCACGTTGATTCATTTGATATGGATACCACATTTCCACCGCATGCCCATCACCATTTTCGTCATCAGGAAGCTGCTCTGCTTTGTGCATGATGGGTACTTATGGCTGGAGGAGCCTATTCCCATCACGGCAGATCTCATCCACCAAATTTCTCGGCTTCCCTATAAGAGAAAGGACCTCGCGACGATAGCAGGGAAAAGCAACGATTTGGCTCTAACAGAGTCCATGAAGACAAAATATAAGCTCGAGAAGAAAAAGAGGGGTTACGCTATCACTAGTATCAAGGATAAATGGGTGCACGTAGCCACCCAATTCCTAGCCAGTAAAGTAATGAGGAAATGCCACACCGATGAATTACCAGCGCTGGTGGTTGCGTTGGCCGAACAATGTGCCGAGTGGGTCTAGTTCAATTGGGCCGAGTTCCTCTGCGAAGAATTTTTGCTCAACTTTAGAAGGCCCAAGAATAGGGTAAGACCTTCCACTACGCGTGCTTGCTCTTATCCATCTTGCTGGTAGCAGGAGAATTGTCGGAGGATAGCCAGTTCCCGAGCATCAATCGCGACTTACCAGAGGCTGCGAAGTATGCTTCGCTCTGGGCCACCAATGACACGAAACAGATTCATGATACCAAGATTTTCTAGGTGCTCATGGAGGTGACCATCTGAATGTGGATTAAAAGGAGGTTGCGCCTGTCCCCCAGGGTGCATAGCAGTCTGCGGAGTTTTGTAGAATTCAAGGCAGACATGCACAATATCTACATCAGGGCACGAAAGGATCTGACGCAGCAGTGGACAAAGCTCCCATTCATAGCCATTGACGACATGATCTTTACAGTGTTAGAGACATGGCCTCCTGAGTGGCGTGCCCCGAATTTGGCGGAGTTGGAAAAGACGATAGCACAGAAAAGGAAGGATGATGCCAAGCTGCGCGTCACCCAATTGGCTGAGAAAAGGCACAACGAAAAAGCGGTAACCGAGGTCAGGGCAGTCCAGAAAGCGACACAAGCAGCTGTGGAGTAGAAGAAGGCCGCCGAAGCAGCAGTGCAGATAGCAGAGGCTGCAACAAAGTAGACAGAAGAGGGCCAAGTAGTGTCTGCAGGACATGAGGCAAAGGACACATAACTTGAAGAAGAGAGCACAGACCCAGGGACTGCCTCTACAGAGCTCAAACAGTTGTGCATCGTAGAAAGATCGGGTCCAAGAATGAAGGTTAAGGCCTCAAAGCTAGCCATCGACCTGATCACCTTAACTGAAGGTGATCTCCATGACATCGGCGAGACAGTTCGCGATGTCAATAGTGAAGCACTCCAAGATTTTATGACGGAGAAGCAGACTATTTTGGGGGCCCTAAGGGTGCAGCTGCAGGAGTTACAGGTGCGCCCCCACATGAGGGTACCTTATCTACCCACGTCACAGCAGAACATATTCTACACACAAGGATGGCCAATACGATAACCTTGCTAGAAGAAGCACTAGTCTTATAGAGCACAATGGATCGGGTGACGCTTAATACAATGAAAGGCATTGGCCTAAACTTGGTTGCCATTCCCCGCGACACACTTTATTAGCTACACGATGGCATAACAACAGAACTTTGCGCCAAAGAGAGCCGCGCGATCTAGGTTCTGAGTGAGCAAAAGATTAATATAGAACAACTTAGCTTGCAACGCGATGAGTTGGTGTCATAGAACCAACAGTTGGTACTGATAGTTGATGACGCTTGCCGGTGCGTCCTAGCATTATCCATTGTAGCGGACCTATCAACAGAAGTGTGGATCCACTGTTGGGAAAGTGAAGTCCATAACGCGTGCGAGGAAACAACAAGAGTGTAGCTGGAGCTAAATCTCTAGATTTCTGAGCTGCTGCTGAAGGCGCAGCCTTCCACTCCCCCAGAGGTCAGAGAACAACACACCAGTGCTATTGCAACAGGGATGGAAGAGATTGGAGGTGTAGTGTATGACTGTACCAACATGTTGGAGCAGGCGCTGGAGGTCCTCACTACGTTGCAGGAGGACCCAAACATCTAGAGGCTGGAGACTAAGGTACACGAACTCCAGAAACAATAAGACAACATTAGAGGGACTGCGTAGATAGTAGTCCTTACTCAGCAGCTTGCAAGGATGTAGCAATACAAGGCTTTAAAAGAGCACGTTGACGCAGTGCGCCACAAGGAATCAGTTCTAAAAGTGTGCATCCAGCCATGGATTGATGAAGACTTCACAATCATGGTGGATATTGAAGGAAAGCTTGCGCAGATTCAAGGAATGCAGACATAGATGCAGCGCAGCATGTTGGAAACAGAGGGTTTAGAAGCAAGAATGCAATAGGTTCAGCAGGCAGCAACTCAGTGCACTACCGAAATTTAGACCGTTTGGAACCAGCTGGAGGGATTCCGCCCCAAGATCACCACACCGACAAAGTGACTCGAGGACAAGCCACGTTGTTTGTGTTGGGGGTCTATTGGGCATGGAATCCCCCCACAACATGTTTTGGGGCTCAGAGCCCAAGTTTTGAGTACTATTATTGTAAAGACTCTGTGAATTGCGGGCGCAGAGCATAAATTGTATAATAGAGTCATAGGGTTGTCTGCCCTAAGTTTTGAAGGTAGTGTCAGCCTACCCATGGTCCGTGGACCATGGGATTGTATAAATAGAGCGAGGCTCTAAGTTGTAAAGTATCGAAGAAGCAAGTAGTCAAGGAATGGAGTCTAGAAGATAACGATCATAGAGTAAAGGTCTAAGTGCTTTTGGATCGTAGTAGTACGAAGAGGCTCTTCAGCTGAGTGCGTAGAGGCCTAGAAGATTCTACAGCTGAGTGTGTGGACACCTGCAGCTAAGTGCGTAGAGGCCTAGAAGAGTCTGCTGCTGAGTGCGTGGACACCTGCAGCTGAGTGCGCAGGGTGGAGTCGAGCCTGTAACCAAGGAAGAAGAATAATAAAGAGAAGTTTGATTCCAAATCTTGTGTATCTGTTCTTGTGCTATTTCCTGTTTAATTATATTGTCTTTTTTATTGCGCACACTTATATGAATGATGAACACTGTTAAATATAACTAGACACATACAAATAAGCTAAGTGATCAACTAATATTGGGTTAAATAGTAAGGAATTGAGTAATAACACAAATTGGGCCTCGAGCAGGGTTGCGAGAAGGTAGCATTGCAGGTAGCGAGGTACTGATAGATGCGCGTAGCGACGTGTGTGCAGGGTAAAACTGCGGGCCACCAAAAATGATTAGACATCTCTAGAGTGCAGAAACCTGGTTCTAGCACCCTCCCATACTACTTCAGGTGAGACCTCAGTTCGCGCTCTGCGGACTGTTGCCGAAAGGGCCAATAGTACTGGGGTTTTTTTTGGCTAAATCACCTCTAAACCTAGGTCAAGCCCCTACAAGCCAACATGTCTCCACCACCTCTGCCCAGAATTCCTGTCCTAACCCAACACCACTGAGCATGCTTCTTGCCCTTTCTATCAACATCTTGTTAATTCTTTCTGCAACTCCATTTTTATCAGGTGTATATGGAGTAGTCTTCTGCCGTGATATACCATACGTTTTAAAAAATTCTTCAAATTCCTTGCTGTAAAAATCTCCACCATTATCTGACCTCAACACCTTTATCTTCTTCTCTGTCTAGTTTTCCACCATAGCCTTAAATTCTTTAAACTTGTCAAAGACTTCAGATTTCTTCTTAAGGAAATATATCCATGTATTCCTTGAGAAGTAATCTATAAATGATACATAGTACACAAAATTACCCAGTGATGGAACCTTCATAGGTCCAAACACATCACTGTGCACAAGCTCTAATATCTGTTTTTCCCTCTTACCACCATAGGGGAAACTCACCCGATTCCGCTTCCCATATACACAATTTTCACAAAAATCAAAATCCAAAGAGCTATTACTCATACCTTCTACCATACCTTTACCATGAAGTATTCGAAGGCCCTTATCTCCAATATGTCCAAGCCTTTGATGCCACATCATGGTCTTCTCTCCATAGACCACTAGATTTTCTGCTCCACTTTTAGGAACCACAGAAGTATTGCATCCATCAACAACAATGCTACCTTGTGTAGAGCTATAAAAAGGGTCTCTTTCACCTATAATTACCTCACATTAATATGTTAATCCAGGAGCGTTTTGTTATTTCAAAGAGTGTCTCAGTCTGAGGCTATCATTTTCCAGAGTAATGCTAGTAGTACAGTGTTCAGAAATACAAGAGTAAATGGATGCTTGTCTACATCTTAACTTCTTCAAAAGAGTAAACCACACACTCATATGACTAAGAAACTTATCAGTCAAGGGTTCAGTAGCAATAACCCATCCCTTTGGAAACTGATGGAAAAGGAAATCAGAGAACAGATCGTGGATTTGGGAGCCAGACAGTAAATGCCAATGCTCACTACAGCCTTAGATTGTCCCTCACACCAAAATAACAAACGACAGGAAATGGAACGGCAGATAAGAAATGGAACAACAAATAAGAAATCGAACAGTAAGTCTGTAATGGAACAACAATTCTGAAATAGGACAACAGCTAAGAAATAGAACAACAACTAAGTCTCACAAGCAGTAACAATCTTAATCTATCAAATCAGATGCATTAATCGTAATCAAACGACAATCTTTCACTCTTAAGGGTGAATCGAATAGTACACATCAATGGAACAGCACTGTTTACTGATAAACTATGGAACAGCACTTGAAAGCCATATACGTACACAACACACTTAAATAGTAATCTGATCCAAGTATCAATCTCAGTTAGAAGGATTACGACTGCGTTTCAAAATAGAACAACATCGTTCATAAATCCAACAATCGTAAAGAACATAACTCCCAAGATGAATTCCATAATGTGAATGAACAAGTGCACAACACAAAAGCTCTGTAATGGAATAGTAACAGTATTCTGTTAAGACTAGTAATATTAGATCAACTCTTAAAAAATAGTAATATGATGCAGAGTCAATACAACAGTTATGTCTGTGGAAACCTTAATGAATTAAACATAACAGAGCATGTGATGTAAACTTATAAAACACTTCAGATTACCAAATAACGACGATAGGCAAACCACGCATAAACCAACGTAATAATACAGGAGCAAGTTTCCTCCAGGGTCAGGCCCTTAGCCTCCAGGGGTACATCGCTTGAAGTTAATCCAAACTCAGAGATGAAGTAATCACCAAGTTTGTATTAATGCATAAAGCAGAATTACAATAAACCAGTTCTTATCGAGACTCGATGATCAAAGTTTTGATCTTAAAATAAATTACATAAAAGCATAATCATGTCTAACTCTCCCCCTGAGCTAACAGTGCTGTCCCTTTTATAAGGGTGACGACGGAGATGTCTAAGTGAAAAAATAGATAAAACAACGATCCCTCAGGATCAAGGATCCCGAGGGATTCGCCGAACCGTGAGTCCTCAGTCATTTCTTTTCTCTCCTGCACCGAGCTAATATCTCCACCTCCTTTTCTGGGCTGATTCGCTTTGATTTTCTTTGCCTTGTTTGCATTCGATCTCCCGACGAAGGGACAACGGTTAACCCGTCCTTGTCCTTTCCTTTGGAACGACAACTTCTCGTTTTCACTCCTCCCTGCATAAGGAAATGACAATTGTTAGCATTTTAGTCTTGCATATTAATCTCACATGTTTTGTTATAATTCTTTATCATTTTCCGAGTTCATGATGCAAAAAGGCTTGCAAGTTCTAATGAAAAGATACTGAAATAATCATCAAAAACATACATTTTTTAGTACTCCACACACCCCCCTGCTTACCTTGTTTCATGCCCTCATGAAAACATTGTAGTTGACATGCAAGGCAGTGAGAGAATAGGCTGGAGATGGAATCTCATGTGGAGGCCTACAACCATGATGAGTAACTAGGTAGTCAAAGAAATGGCCTATCTGACCCTCGGGCATCTCATACAGGGCTTGGTATTCGGGTGCAGGGTGCCAAATAATTGGACTCCGGAACCTATATCCTAACCAGGATGGCCCTGCCCTCAAAATGATTTCGCCATAGAGGTGCAAGCGGTTGGCAGCTAATTTAAAATTCTCATACTTAAACAGTTCCTTGAGCTGGATATTCGGATTAGAGATTTGATACCGAAATTTAGCTGCATCAATGGCAAGGTCTTTGATAGAAAGAAAGTATTCTAATCCCTGTCGAATGAGTGCCTCATGCATGGGTCCTAATGTTTCAATTACACCCGGAGTCTTCATGAGGTTTCTATGTGCTTTCCACAACTGTACTGGGTTCCTAGGCTCAGCCCTTACCCACAAATCTAAGCCGTTTTCTTGCCTCTGGAAAGTATTATAGGCTTTAAGCCATTTAATTTGATTAACCCCAAATGAGATGAATGCCTGCAATTGGATGTCTCCAACAAAAGGGCCAAGGTTCAACTCGGTCTCCTGGTTTAATACAAGGTTATGTAAATAGAGCTCACACAACAGTCTCTGGACTTTTACCCTGTAGTGCTTACAACAGTCTATAAAATCATTGACAATGTTAATTTGTATGGGAGCACCTGCTTTAACAACTTTTATTTTTAATTGCAAATACCATTCCAGTAGAAACAAGGCATAATTCTTGGCAGGGGCTCTACATACTAAGACATCATTGTATAAAGAACACAAGGTATCCATCTGCTTGATAACGATATCTAGCCTACGAGTTACCTTTGTGACTTTATCTTGTTCACTTTTACCAACCTTCAAAAGCCTGGCTTTCGGATTGATTGACGTTTCTAAGCTGCTGTTGTAGCTCTTCATACTTTTCGCGAGGGACCATTTGCTCTCTAAGCTTTTCTGCTTCTTGCTGAGCTTGCTTCAACCCCTTTCGCAGGGTTACTATTTTTGGATCTCTTCTCCATGCAGCAGTGGAGGCCGAGAGTTTTACCTGAACTTTCCTATTGCGTTGCTTTGAGTTCAAAACCCTTATCACTCCTGAAAGTGGTGCCTCCATCTGAATTTCCTTATCATAGGTCATCATGTCATCCATTTCTATTTTAACGTGAATATCAGTCTGTTGTTGTTCCTTTTCAATTGGAACAGCAGTCTGTTCCTCAGCATCATTTGGAATAGCAGCCTGGTTCTCAACAGGGTTTTGAACAGCAGGATGAATTCTGGTCCTCCACCCCTTTGCCTTGCGGGGTTTTGCTGGAGTGGTCACCTTTTTCCTTCTTGAAGTCCTTTTTACCCTTTGCCTTGCTTTCAGGATCCTAATCTGCTGGTGGAGCTGGACTATTATATTCAATAATCTCTGCTGTTCCTTTCATAGTTATATTTCCAAAATTTCCTTAGAAGGAACAACAGGCTGTTCACTGCGGCCTGGACTGTGACTAGTTCTCGAATCTTCCTTCTGGGGTGTTTCTTCATTGTTCTGCTCTGGCTGTTCTAGGGCAGGAACTCTAACTGGTTCTGTCATTTCTTGGGCAACTTCTCTTGCTACCCTTGCTTCCTCCGGAATTTCTTCCGGTGTCTTCTGGTTAGGAACGGATTGTTCTTATTCAGTATCTCCTATCATTTCTTTATCATGAACAGGAAGATTCTCTTCTTCTGCCTCCTTTGCATGTGATTCTTCAGGTGCATTTTCCTCCCGGGGTTTCTTTTCGTCATGGAGGTCTGATGGACTGGAAGGTTAGCCATATTTGCCCATATTGGCCAAGACTTCGGCCAATTCATCTTCTCCCACTGGGTCCTGCAATGGGCTACCTTCTTGTTGTTCCCTTTCCTCCTCTTGCTCGGATTGCTTGGCTTCTTCTTTAGAATGCTCGGCTCCTTCTTCCTTTTCTTCTTCTTCTTCAGATTGCTCAGCCTCTTCTTCTTCTTCAGATTGCTCGGCCTCTTCTTTTTCTTCTTCTTCAGATTGCTCGGCCTCCCCTTCTCGCCGTGAGGGTTGCTCATATTAAATTTCTACCGGCCAGCTGGTGTTTTCCTGGAGCTTCTCCAGCCTCCCTCGTATCCGTGCTAACCGAACCGATTTCCTACATTTTTCTAGCCGTTCGGGTGTACCAGTAGTATGTTTACGCTTTTCCAATTCCTTGCATTTTTCTGGACGCTCGGATGTACTGGTGGCATGTTTCTGTTTTGCTAATTCCCTGCATTTTTTTAGACCCTCTGGTTTACTGGTGGCATGCTTACGTTTTGGGGATGGTGCTGTCAACCCCGCATTTATCATGGCAATTAACTCTTCCCAGCTGCTCTGCTGCTGGGTGAATCTATGACTGACAATTAACCGAATCAACCCATGATGACTAACAACTGACTCTACATGCTGTGCCTTTTTTATGCTCCGTGCAACGTCATGAAGTAACGAATTCAAAAATGCAGGTAAATTTACAGAGCATTTTTGCTTTAGTACAACTAAGAGTTTAAGATGTCGTGGTCTTACCACATCTTTTCTGCCTTCACAGGTGATGTAGCTTTGAACGGTCCTTGCCAATTCTGCCCAGGGCTCTCCTAGCGTTGCTGGCAGAACTCCCTTTCCTCTAATTGCCAGGCTCTGGCCTTCATCCTAGAAGATTTCTATAATCTTCTGCAATCTCTCCTTTTTTAACGTCCATACAGGTTCGGTGGCTGGTAGTCCCGAGACTTCTGTGATTATGTCATCGATGACTGCTATATGTCTCCCCCTCACTGTGGAGTAATACTCTTGCAAATTCTACAGGAATTCAATTTCCACCGTCTCGTTAGACTCTTGCAAGCGGTTGAGATAAGTCAGCCACCCTGCTCTTGCCAGGATTTCCCGGGCAGCAGCGGAGACTGTCAACACCTGCGGTTCCCTCCGAATCGATCTTCCTCCCATGGTTTCACTGTAAACTCTCAATGGAATGGCAACTGTTCGTGCTGTTGAAACACAGAGAGGCTAATAGATGCAAAACTTGTTAAAAAAACAGAGTATACAATAGAAATGGCTTATGAACAGCAATTCGTGCAGAAAAAATAAAAATAGTATGCCGTTGAGCCATGCCATACCCTAGTACACAACTTTCCCGAATAGTGAGCTGACACGTAATCCAGGGAATAATGAGGTTAACCTCCCCCCCGCAATGTGATAGGCTGTCCCAGCCATCAAATAAAGGAGCAACGCCCGCTCTGAAACAGAGTCATAAAGGAACAGCGTATGGCAATATGCCATGTTTACAAAAACAACGAATTACCAAAATCGAGGCATAGAGTTAGATCACTTATTACGTAAGAGGCTGCTGTGATATGATGCGAGGCTGGGAGGATAGGACATCTGTCGTACTTTCCAAATCTCCTGTGGTCATTGTCAATTACTGTGCCATGATTGGTGATAATAAATTTACATGCGTTATATAATTCGGGAAATGATATATGATTAATTACTAAGGTATAAGAAACATAAGGGTATTAGTAACTTACCTATTGGTGTAAATAATGTGACTTCAATACCATTAACAGTGCTCTACTGCCAACAGGTGTCCATAACCTTGGCAGAGTTGTTTATTTCACCCATGGAACCATGATCCTTTGTGTATACTTAGGGAATGTTGTGTGATGTCAAAATGTAGGCCATTATGCTGGCTTGGTGACCAGTTAACCATAATGCCATTCACGAGGAAGGAGCGAAAAGTGGGCAGACCGGCTCGTGATGAGACCTCCTGTTCCAAGGGTTGTTTATTTGATATACCTTTTGGACCATATCCCTGGTGTGGTGGCCATAGTGGGAATGCCACTTCGCTTTCGTCCTCATGATCATGGTAGGCTGGCTCTTGATGAGACCCCCTATCCTGCATTTGACAACTTATAAGTCATGTTTACTTTTTTCTTTCTTTTTCATAAAGTACTTTCCCTTATTTATACACAAGGGGTGGTTCAACACTCCTTAAGAGTAGGAATGGTGGAAGAAGTCTTAACATCTCAATAGGAAGATATAAACCCTTTGCTCTTATTCCTAAATAATAATCAAAGAGGATTAAAAAGGGATTGTCATGATAAAGATGAACAATCATAGCAGAATTAGTAGAATAATGACAGCATAAGATGATAAATAAGTGTGTCCTTCATTTTTTCCTCTTACCAATGTAGAGCCTTATAAAGATAGCGATTTATGATTGGCTGATTTCAGTATGTTGTGATTTTGTATCCAATGCATAAGTGCATAGCTGTATTCTAAAAGACTTGAAAGAACAGGAGCAATAAGCATCCTTAATTTAGATTAGCAAAAGGAACAAGTTGTTTCACAGGGAGAGCAAAAGCATGCAAGTGGTGTTCCTTTTGAAAAAGGATAAAAAAAAGACCACAAATAGCAGAAAATGCCGTTCCTTTGAAAAAGGAACAGCAGAACACACAGATGTTGTTCCTTTGGAAAAGGAACAGCAGAACATTCCAATGCCGTTCCTTTGAAAAAGGAACAGCAGAAATAAAAAATGTTGTTCCCTTGGAAAAGGAACAGCAAACACGCGGAAATGCCGTTTTGAAAAAGGAACAAAAGAAATCAAAAATGCTGTTCCTTTGAAAAAGGAACAGCAAAAGATGCAAAAATGCCGTTCCTTTGGAAAAGGAACAACAAAAATAAAAAATGCTATTCCTTTGGAAAAGGAACAACAAAACATGCAAAAATGTCGTTCCTTTGGAAAAGGAACAGCGGAAATCGAAAATGTTGTTCCTTTGGAAAAGGAACAGCAAAACATGCAGATATGTCGTTCCTTTGAAAAAGGAACAACAGAAATCGAAATGTTGTTCCTTTAGAAAAGGGACAGCAAAACAAGCAAATGTCGTTCCTTTGGAAAAGGAACAACAAAAATCAAGAATGTTGTTCCTTTGGAAAAGGAACAGCAAAAACACACAAATGCCATTCCTTTGGAAAAGGAACGGCAAAAATCGAAAATGCTATTCCTTTGAAAAAGGAACAACAAAACACGCAAAAATAAAGAAAAAGATCCAAATTACAATGAGATGACGGTTGATCCAAAGGGATTTTCTCTTTTGAAAAAGGAACAACCAGAATAAAATGCTGTTCTTTTGAAAAAAAAGAAATTAACAAAAAAAATATGTACAACAATGATTCAAGAAAAGAACTTATGTACAAACTGTAGAAAGAAATGAATTCCTTAATGAATTACAGGTGAGGAAGACTTCTCTTCCTCCCCCAAAATCTCCATATCAGAGTCTTGACGTAGCTGCTGGCAGAAGGACTCCCGAGTGAGTGGTTTGCGATAGAGATGAACTCGGTGGCCATTTTCCTTGAAGGCATATCCAGAACCGTCAATAGTGATTAGAGTAAGGGTCCCATTGTCATGTACCTTTTGGTTTTCGTATGGTCCCAACCAACGAGTCTGGAGTTTCCCAGGGAAGTCCTGAAACCTGGAGTCGTACAACAGAGCCCAGTCTTCCTTGTGGAAAACTTTATTTTTAATGAGAGCATCATGCCATTTAGCTCGCTGCTGTTGGATCAGGGCAGTGTTTTGAAGTGCAGAGAGCCTAATTTCATCCAACTCATTGATCTACTGCAATCGATTAATCTGTGCCTCGGTTAGATCTAAGCCAACTTCTTGTGCTATCCGTAATGTTTGGATTTCGAATTCTATGGGGAAAATGGGTTGTTTTCCAAACACTAATTGATAAGGTGAGTAACCAGTGGTGCTTCTCCATGTTGTTCTGTAAGCCTACAGTGCTTCAGGTAGTCTGGTAGCCCAATCACGTCTATGTGACGCAATGGTTTTCGTTATAATTGCTTCTATTATTTTATTGTTGCTTTCTACTTGTCCATTCGCTTGTGGGTGGTATGGAGTAGTGATTTTATGCTGGACATGATAGTTGTTGAGTGTTGCAGCTATTCTGCTCCCAGCAAATTGTGTTCCACCGTCTGTAATTATTTCTCTTGGAAGGCCATAGCATACAAATAGATGGAACAGGAACTGTATGACAGAGTCCTCTGTAGCTCTAGGCAATGCTTCTGTTTCAACCCACTTGGTGATATATTCTGTTGCCACCAAAATATATGTTTTCTGGTTTGATGATGGGTTAGTTGGTCCAACGAAATCAAGAGGCCATCGCTCGAATGGTTCAATGACTAACTGTGGTTTTAGAGGCATCTCATCAGATTGACCAGGGCGTCCTGCTCGCTAGAAACTGTCACAAGCTTGGACAAATTTCTTTGCATCTTTGAAAATCGTGGGCCAATAATACCATGTCTGCAGCACTTTATGTCCAGTTCTGCGCTCAGCAAAATGTCCACCACATGGTCCATCATGACAGGCTTTTAAAATGTCAAAGATTTCATCTTCTCGAACGCATCTCCTGATATGCATGTCTGCCCCTGTGTGAAACAAATTTCTCCCATTCCACGAAAATCGAGCACTCTTCTGAACAATCTGTTTCTGTTCATTAGGTGTTAGATGTTTCCGTAGTTTACGTACTGCTAGGTAGTTGGCAACATCAGCATACCAAGGTGTTTGAACAGCAACAGCAAACAGATGCTCGTCCGGAAATTAATCTTCAACTGCTGCTGCATTGATTGGCTTTGGCATTCTTGAGAGAAAATCGGGTACAAGATTTTCTTTTCCAGGTCGATCCTTGATTGTGATATCAAATTCCTGCAATAGAATCGGCCATGTAGTTATTCTACCATTTGTGACAGGCTTATTTGCTAGATATTTTATGGCAGAATGATCTATATACAAGATAACAGGATATCCAGTAATGTAGTGTCTAAACTTATTGACAACATGTATTACAGCTAGGAATTCTTTTTCAGTAACAGTGTAATTTAATTTAGAAGGGGATAAATTTTTGCTGATGTAATAAATTGCATATGGTTTTTTATCCTCCTCCTGCCCAAGGACCACTCCAATGGCTGTATCTGAGGCATCAGATGATATCTGGAATGGCAAATCCCAATTTGGTCCTCGAAGGACTGGGGCTGTGGACACAAGCTTCTTCAGATCCTTGAAAGCACGTTCACATTTTTCTGTCCAAAGAAAATCAATGTTACCAGTTAGTGCATATAGAGGTGCAGCAATGTGCGAATAATGTTCTATAAATCGCCTATAATAACTAGAAAATCCAAGAAAACTACGTACCTTTGTTTGAGTGGTAGGAGTGGGAATAAGCAAAAGTATTTGGATTTTGGCTGGGTCTACCTGAATGCCAGCTGTTGAAATATAGTGTCCTAGGATAAGTCCTTTAGTCATCATCATATAACATTTTTCGTGGCTTAAACAAAGCCTGGTAGCAATGCAACATTGTAGGACTTTTTCTAGGGTATCCAATGCTGGATCGAAATCATCTCCATATGGTGTAAAGTCATCCATGTATACTTCAAGTCCGTCATTTATTAAATTTGCAAAAATGCTAAGGATAGCCCTTTGGAATGTGGTAGGAGCATTGCATAAGCCAAAAGGTAGAACTCGGTAGGCAAATGTTCCCCATGGACAAGTAAAAGTAGTTTTGTCTTGGTCTTCAGGGGCAATCTGAATCTGATTGTATCTACTGAAGCCATCCAGGAAAGAAAAGAATTTCTTTCCTGCTAAAGTATCTAATACTTGGTCGATGAATGGGAGAGGAAATTGGTCTTTTTGTGTTGCTTTATTTAGCTCCCTGTAGTCCACACAGATTCTCCATTTCCCATTCCTTTTTGGTACCACCACAAGTGGAGAGACCCATTTACTATCAGAGATAGGATAGATAAAATTGAAATCTAAAAGTTTTTGAAGTTCAGCTTTTACCACATCTTTTAGATGAGGATTAAGTCTCCTTTGAGGTTGACGAACAGGTCTGGCATCCTTTTCTATATAAATGTGGTGTGTACATAATTGGGGGTCAATTCCTTTCATATCAGGGTAATCCCATGCAAATGCTTCTTTATATTTCCTTAACAAATGGATGAGCTTCATTTCTTGTTCAGGTGTGAGGTTGGCATTAATATTTAAGGTTTTTCCCGGTTCAATTTCCACAATTTTACTATTTGCAACAGAAGTAACAGGTATTGTTTGATCATGTGTATCTTTCAGAGGATCTTCTTCTAATTCATTATCAAATGCTACTTCTATCATGTGACACTGTGTGCAGGATCTAGATTCAGTTTGATTAATGAAATTATTAATGGCATCATCTTCTGTTTGGTCTTTGAAATCAAGTGCCTCTTGTATAGTTAATGGAGATCTAATGTTATCAGTAAGGTATGATACAAGGTGCTTATTAGTTTTGATTATTGTGACACTTGGCTGTGCTGGAGGATATAGAACTAAGTTCTTGATATTTGGTCCTTTGGTTATGGTCATATTTCCTTGCCGGCAGCCAATATAAGCATCAGCAGTGGCAAGCCAAGGTCTACCTAAAATCAGTGGATGTCCATCAAGTCGGGTTTTAGGATTTATTATCAGGAAATTGGTTGGATATTCTGAGGAATCAACAGAGACCATGACATCATGTAGAGTACCCTCCGGCCTGACCACAGATCAGTCAACCAATTCTAGCAAGGTAGAGGTGGGTTCTACAGATGTAATGCCTAGCTTTTGGCAAGTAGTGGTTGTTAAGATATTAATTGCAGCTCCTAGATCAACTAAGGCATTGGACAGGGTCTGACCATAAATTTGGACAGTTACAATTGGATTTCCTGGGTCTTCATATTTAATGGGTGTTTCTTTCCCTGATAGTAAGTCAGATAAAGTGCCGACTACTTGGACTCTTGGATTATTTGTTATATTCCTCCTTGGTTTCTGTATGCACAATTATTTGATAGTTTTTGCATATATCGGGATGTCTTGAATGGCTTGAAGGAATGAAATTTTTATGTACAGATTTTGTAATTCTCCCAGAATGTCAAAATCAGGATATTGTATAGGTCGAGGTATGACTAATTGTTCTAGGAATGGAGGAGAGGATGTGGTTGCTTGATTATGAGTTTGTTGTTTATTCACATCCTCTTGTTGTGACAGATGTTCTCTAGGTAATTGATCTTCAATCTGAACTGTCTTATCTCCCTCGGTTTCAATAATACGACCAGATCTTAATTGAAGATCATTACACTCCCTCAGATCGGCTCCTATCTCAGGTGTTTCTAAGATTTGGACAGATTGGACCGGTTTGTTATTTGGATTGGGGTTGGGTTGGGTTGGGAGTTGCGGTCTCAGATTAGACTGGGGATTTTGTTGCAAGGCTGGCAGTGTAGGTTGAGGGAGCGGAATAGTTCCTACTGGCTGATGCATCGGTCTCTGCCAGTTTGTCTGCCAGACTAAACTTTGTGAAGTAGGGGAAGTCCATTGCGGTGGATATGAGTTACTTTGCCAATATGGTGGGGTATAAGGAAAATTCGGCCAACCGGATTGGCTTGCCTGATTTAGCCACGAGTTTGAAGAAGGAAACGACTGTGGTGACTAGTTTGGAAACGAGGGCTGGGATTGACTTTGCCACATATTATATTGTTGAGCATTATACTGTGGAGGCGGAAAATAAGAAGTTGGGTTTGGAAACATACCAGATTGTCTCGGCTGCCACTAATGGCGCTGGTTGAGCAAATACACTGATTCTGGTTCTTCTTCCGCTTCCTTATATACCGCTTTCAATCCAGGAAGTGAGGGGCAGCTCTTCGTAAGGTGATCTTTTGTGCAGATGGCGCATGTTTGGACTGTATCCAATGGACACTCCTTGTGGCTATGCTTTTTCCTGCATCGGGGACAGAAGATCGCCAAATTCTGTTCTGCCTCCATTTCTTTTTGTTTGGCCTGCATAATATCAAGTTGTGTAGTCAGTGTCCCTAGTATATCAATTTTAAAATTTTCCAATAAATTTCCAATTTCTACACGTGTTACTCCTTCTGTCGAAATTTTATTATCTCTTACAAACTAATCATGTTCTGCCGGTTTTACTCTTGTGCTGCCTCTCGAGCTCCTGATACATAAATCAATAATGTCAGTAAAATTTTCTTGATAAATATCCCCTTTTCCCATAATGTTTAATGTTTCAATCCATTGTTCCTTCATGCCCCTTATCAATGCTGTTTTTAACACATTATCAGGTAAAGGTAGTGATGCATAAGGAGATCTTTGTAGATTATACTGGAAACGTTCCACATACTCCTCTAATGTTTCATTCGGTCTAGCTGTCATCTGGAATATTTCGTCCTTTAGTTCTCTAGACCTGCAATAATCTTGATATTTTTTTAGAAAAGATTCTTTCATTTGATCCCAACTATTTATAACCCCGCCACCTAATCCCATAAACCATCTTAAAGCAGCCCCTTTTAATGTAGAGGGAAATAGTTTCAGTTTCTGGGGGTCGGTGGTGTAATCATATCCCCTGCACAACACATCAAATTCAAATAAAAATGCATCTGGATCTTCTGATGTAAGACCATGAAATGTAGGGATATGTTGAAGAGGGATTGCTTTCATAGGCGTATTTTCTATAGAATCCACTATAGGGTATTGTAATGTAGAGGTTTGAGTGTTTGGCTGATTTTGAGCCATTGGGTCGAATATATGCCAATAACCTTCTGGGATATCTAGGAGGGTATTCCTAGGTTGAGAGGGAATGGCTTTGACAGGAATAGTTTTAATAGCACTTCCTCTATCTGGGATAATGAGAATGCCTGATGTCTGAGGAGATTGAGTTTCTTCAACAATGATTTTTGCAGCACTTCCCTTGTCTGGGTTGTTTAATGGCTGAGTTGTTCCAATAGGAGATCTTGGTTCCTCAGTTTCCCCTGTCTCTCCTTCTCCTTCACAAAGATTGCTGAAATTCCCTTCCTGCAATAGTTCTGGAGTAGAATTTTCAATTTCTTGAAAGTCCTGCTCTTCAGTTTGACTATGCACCTCAGCAAAGGCTATAGATGGTGATCCTGTGGCATGAAGGGAACTAGTAGGCTGTTTAGAAATGATTTTCCTAGGTCCTACTGATGGCTGTGATTTTGCTTTCTTGTAGATTTCGTCTATGAAGGTTGTTCGGCCAAGGGTCACTGGCCCCTTAGCTTTTTCTGGCTTGGGTAGAGGTTTGGAATTTTTTTCTGGATTTTTCTGCTTAGTCATGCACTCAAATTAACTACTAAATTCTATTCAAAGAAAACAACAACAAATATGTTAGGAAAGTGGACAGAGGAGTAGGGATTTTACATGCTCCGCACGTAGGTTCTTACCTTCCATTTTTAAAATCCAACTCTTTCCTAGCAGGTTCGTACACTACTCTAAAAAAAAGAAAAAATGGCTACACTCTTTCCCCGGCAATGACGCCAAAATGTAGAGCTATAAAAAGGGTCTCTTTCACCTCTAATTACCTCACATTAATATGTCAATCCGGGAGCGTTTTGTTATTTCAAAGAGTGTCTCAGTCTGAGGCTATCCTTTTCCAGAGTAATGCTAGTAGTACAGTGTTTAGAAATACAAGAGTAAATGGATGCTTGTCTACAACTTAACTTCTTCAAAAAAGTAAATCACACACTCATACGACTAAGCAACTTATCAGTCAAGGGTTCAGTAGCAATAACCCATCCCTTTGGAAACTGATGGAAAAGGAAATCAGAGAACAGATCGTGGATTTGGGAGCCAGACAGTAAATGCCAATGCTCACTACAGCCTTAGATCGTCCCTCACACCAAAATAACAAATGATAGGAAATGGAAGGACAGATAAGAAATGGAACAGCAAATAAGAAATCGAACAGCAAGTCTGTAATGGAACAACAATTCTGAAACAAGACAACAGCTAAAAAATAGAACAAAAACTAAGTCTCACAAGCAGTAACAATCTTAATCTATCAAATCAGATGCATTAATCGTAATCAAACGACAATCTTTCACTCTTAAGGGCGAATCGAACAGTAAACATCAATGGAACAGCACTGATTACTGATAAACTATGGAACGACGGTTGAAAGCCATTTACGTACACAACACACTTAAATAGTAATCTGATCCAAGTATCAATCTCAGTTAGAAGGACTACGACTGCGTTTCAAAATAGAACAACATCGTTCATAAATCCAACAATCGTAAAGAACATAACTCCCAAGATGAATTCTGTAACATGAATGAATAGGTGCACAGCACAAAAGCTCTGTAATGGAATAGTAACAGTATTCTGTTAAGACTAGTAATATTAGATCAACTCTTAAAAGAACAGTAATATGATGCAGAGTCAATACAATAGTTCTGTCTGTGGAAACCTTAATGAGTTAAACATAACAGAGCATGTGATGTAAACTTATAAAACACTTCAGATTACCAAATAATGACGATAGGAAAACCACGCATAAACCAACGTAATAATACAGGAGCAAGTGTCCTCCAGGGTCGGGCCCTTAGCCTCCAGGGGTACACCGCTTGAAGTTAATCCAGACTCAGAGATGAAGTAATCACCAAGTTTGTATTAATGCATAAAGCAGAATTACAATAAACCAGTTCTTATCGAGACTCGATGATCAAAGTTTTGATCTTAAAAGAAATTACATAAAGCCATAATCATGTCTAACTCTCCCCCTGAGCTAACAGTGTTGTCCCTTTTATAAGGGTGACGACGGAGATGTCTAAGTTCAAAAATAGATAAAACAGCGATCCCTCAGGATCAAGGATCCTGAGGGATTCGCCAAACCGTTAGTCCTCAGTCATTTCTTTTCTCTCCTGCGCCGAGTTGATATCTCCACCTCCTTTTCTGGGCTGGTTCACTTTGATTTGCTTTGCCTTGTTTGCATTCGGTCTCCCGTCAAAGGGACAGCGGTTAACCCGTCCTTGTCCTTTCCTTTGGAACGCCAACTTTTCGTTTTCACTCCTCCCTGCATAGGGAAATGACAATTGTCACCGTTTTAGTCTTGCATATTAATCTCACATGTTTTGTTATAATTATTTATCATTTTTCGAGTTCATGATGCAAAAAGGCTTGCAAGTTCTAATGAAAAGATACTGAAATAATCATCAAAAACATACCTTTTTTAGTACTCCACACCTTGCAGCTTGTACAGACTTCCAATTCGAACTCCCCACATCAATATTAGTGCTCCCTGAACCATCTTGTAGGTATCCTTCTCGAACATTGTTTTTACACTTGCATCATCCAACTTGCTTATAGAAATCAAATTTCTGGCTAATGCAGGAATATGCAGAACACCTGTAAGTGTTCTAACCCTTCCACCTTGCAAATTCAACTTTACTTTTCTGCGACCAATGATTCTAGCCTTCCTGTCATCCCCCAAGAAGATATCACCACCATCATATTTATCATACTCGCAAAACCACTCTCTATGGGGAGTGAAGTGAAAGGATTCACCCGAGTCAATCAACCATGCCTCATGATCTACATGTGTACTTGAAGAAGTCAAGTGCACATCCCCACCTTCATTTGAGGTGGTTTTCGCCTCTGTAGAAGGAGCATCATTAGATCCATTTTCTTTGTCAGTAGCTTTAGGTTTACAGTCCTTTTTGTAGTGCCCTTCCTTTCCGCATTTCCAGCACACCACCTTTATAGATTTTCTTGGAGATTTAGATCTCCCACTCAATGACTTATTTTTGTTTCTATTCTGGGACCGTCCTCTTACAAACAAGGCATCACCATTTTGGCCCTCCATATTTTTCCGTCTCATCTCCTCCGTTAGCAAGGATGAGACTATTTCATCAAACTGCAAGATAGTTGCATTGCTACCTATTGCAATAACTAGACTATCCCACGAATCTGGTAGAGAACACAATAAACTGATGCACTTATATTCATCTGAAATTTTGATATCAAGAGTTAGTAACTGACTTACGACAATATTAAATTCATTCAGATGCTCTGTCACCGAGTCTCCATATTTCATCCTCAGGTTATACAGATTTTTTCATAGGAACAATTTATTCACCAGAGACTTAGATTGGTACAAAGTCCCTAACTTGTCCCACAAAGCCTTAGCCGTAGCTTCCCTTGATACATTCAACAATACTAGATCTGAGACACACAATCGTATTGTGCTCTTTGCCTTCCGATCCAACTTATTCCATTCTTCATCAGACACTCCCGTTGGTTTAGTACCTGGATCTACCACGATCCACTGATCTTTATCAACCAATAGATCCTCCATCTTGAGTTTCCACAACTCAAAACTATGACCATTAAATTTCTCGATCTCTATCTTTCCACTGCTCGCCATCTTCTTTCACCACTAGCCGATACCATAGATCTCCCACTGAACAGGGTCTACCATAGGCCCAAGCGAAGCCCCTCAACAACAAAGGCGTCCCCTTGAAGCCAAAACAAATCTGATACCAAATGTAGGTTTTAAACCCGTACATAAATTCCTTACATACAAATTCTAAGAACAGAAAATAAACAATGCGAGCGCATAACACATATAACACATATACACAAAGATTTCCCCTAGATCCCAAAACTCGGACTACTAGCTTGATTTCTCATTATGTTCCTTTCAATGTTACATTACATATTTATACATGTCGAAACATCTAATACGATGGACTGAAAACCATTGTGTCCAAAACCATGGACCAAAAACCATCATGTCCAAAACCATGTGCGAAAACCATGCAAAAAACCATAGGTAGGTATGCACAACTTAATATAGGGTCCAAAAAAAATTTCCCCGGGGCGCTGCCCCGGACCTTGTAGAGGGGTGCTACCCACCCCCCTCAAACCCCCCGAATAGGGGGGGCTGTCACCCCCTGCTGCAAAATCAGTGCAACGAACGGGGGGCTCCACCCCCCCTCTAATCCCCTGTTAAACTACATGGGATAGTCATGGAAAGAATACAACACAATCCAACATATTAATGATGCAACAACCAACCATGTTTTGGACTTCCACAAACCACCCGACCATAGATTGGCTGAACCAAATCTTTCTTTCAACCAATCACCCCTTGTGCTATATTCCAAGAATGAATGTGGGAATTAAAACCAAGCTCAACCAGGGCTTCTCAAGGATACACCACCTCACCCTCATCAATAGAATCAGGCCTTACTACAATCCAAATTGGATCACTAGGCCAGAAACCATAAACATACAATACCAGGCTTTACCGTAATCCCCACCGCATCACTACGCCAAAACAAGCATGGATGCCACTAGATATCTCCACCTACACCGTGAATAATTTTCCTATCTCCTAGTCTCTAGGATTTACCATAATCCACAGTTTGATCCAGGGATTACTAGGCCATAATAGAGACACAAGTCTCTGGGCTTTACCGTAATCCACACCAGATCACTAGGCCCTAACTGATACTCCACCCTCTAGGATATACTGTATATCCTGCAATTCACTTGCAAGGATTCCTAGGACTAATAAAGGGAAACCACCTATAGGATTTATCGTGTATCCCCCATTAACCAGTTGAGGATTACTAAGCCCACTGAGGCACACAATACCTATCTTTACCACAACCAACAATCTGGTTCGAGGGTCACTAGGCCAATGGATTTACCACAATCCATAGTCCGGTTCAGGGATCACTAGGCCATGTGTTATTTCTTTCGGAGATCTACCTCACTCAGCTTCAAATCGATCTGACACTCCAGCTCAACCAAAACATGAGAACCCCACCACACCATGGCTATCCAGAATTGGCAAGGATAGGCTGAAAACATTGTCACACTTGGCCAAACCCATGCCATGACAACAAAGAACCACATGCAATACCATGCATTCCTAATCTAGCAAGGAGATTACACATGAAAATTGATACCTACAAAGAATCTTGCTATAGCTACTTGATCCTCCTTTTCCTTACTTGCTCCTCCCTTCTTCTTGCCTTGTTTTCCTTTCTTGATCCAATGGCAAAGTGATCCAAGAAAACTCTAAGTGTGCAAGACTTAGAGAGACAAAGAGAATTATGAGAGAGCTCGAAAACTGAATTGACAAAATTTTACACTGATGAAGCCATCCCATTGATGTTCAGAAGCATTTTACCAATGAGGCCTCTGTTTTATTCAATTTCCATTATTTTCCTTCATTTTCTTCCTCACATGCAACCTATGACCTTTCACCTTCCTTTTCTCCTAATTTCCATTATTTTCATAAATAAATGTGCCAAAAATTCCATTTTGCCTTTCCAAAGCCTTTGCCATTTCCTTTGTGAATTTACTTAGCCATAATAAACTAATGAACACCCACACTAGGATGTCTTGCCCACCATTCAGCTTGGAGTACGTGTCCCATGACCTTGGTCTTATTTTTTCCTTTATTAAATTTTATTACGTGGAATTTTCACTAGGGATTTTACAGTGGATGAGAGGAAGAACATAAGTATTATGGGAGCTGCATGATCAGAGCCTACCATTTCACTTATGGGCTGAAGCATGCAACATAACTATTTATTTGTAGAACAAGAGTTCTCATAGGATTCTTGGCATGAGTACACCAAAGGAATATTTTCAGGGAAGAAACCAGATGTGTCACACTTCAGGATCTTTGGATCGTTAATTTACTATCATGTTTCCAATGATGCAAGGAAAAAGATAGAGCCTACAACTGGGTTGGGCATGTTTTTGGGGAACACTAATACACCTCACAACTATCGTCTGTACTTTCCATTTCTCAAGATGAAATTTTTTGAAAGATATGTGAAGTTTGATGGGGAGAAGGCAATGAGGTGTTCCCTTGAGATGGAGCTTTAATTACATTCAGATCAAGAGCTTTTGGCTCCAAAGGAAGAACCTCAGGAAGTTGTGGAGCAGCCACAAGCAGAGGTGGAGAGAGTGGAGACTTTGACTCAAGAAGAGACATTGAAATATGGAAGGAAGCACACCAGAGAAGATGACATATTATTGTCTGATGCTATAGAGAATGCGGGAGCACCCACATCACAACTTAGGTAGAGGAGGTCACCAAATCAATACACTAGCTACATGGATCTGATGCATGATCTTGTAGAGACTAATCCATCCTCATTCGAGGAAGGAGTGGAGAAACTAGTATGGGTTGATGCCATGGTAGAGGAGTATGACTCCATTATCATAAACAACTTTGGGAAGTGGTCCCAAGACCAGAGCACAAGTTAGTGGTGGGTTCCAGATGGCTCTACAAGGTGAAGCAAGCGGAAAATGGAAGCATCGAGAAAGACAAGGCAAAATTTATGGCAAAGGGGTTCTCTCGGGTGGAGGGAATTGAGTATGAGGAGACCTTTACTCTAGTTGCAAGGTACTATTCATTTAGATCAATTCTAGCTCTTGTAGTGCAAAGGGGATAGAAGATACATCAGATGGATGTGAAGACAACATTTCCCAATGGAGTGATTGAGGAGGAGGTGTAAATTGAGCAACCGAAAGGATTTTAGACCTTCAACATAGATATGCATGTGTGGAGACTCAAGCAAGAATTGTATGGATTGTAACAAGCACCGCATGCTTGGTACACGAGGATCGACAGTTATCTCACTAGGTTGGGCTTCACCAAAAGTGAAGTTGATGCAAACCTTTACCATATTCTTGTTGAAGGTAAATTATTGATTATAGTATTATATGTCGATGATTTAATTTTATCCAGTGATGAGAAGTTGATCAAGTCCTGGGAAGAGGATTTTGCAAGAGAATTCGAGATGAAGGACTTGGGGCTCATGCATTATTTTCTCGGTACGGAAGAATGGGAAAGAGATGGGGAACTTATTGTTTCTCAGGGAAATTATTCCAACGAGATAATGAAGAATTTCCACATGGAGAGAAGCAAACCCATGGAGACTCCTCTAGCAGGGAATTGGAGGAAGGAAGATGCTACTTTAGGTGAAGTATTGGAGGCTACCAACTCTAGGCAGTTTGTGGGTTCACTTATGTATTTGGTGAACACACAACCAAACATGTTTTATGCAATTAACCAACTTAGTCAAGATATGGTTAAGCCAACCAAACTATAATGGAAGGAAATAAAGCATGTGTTGAGATACCATAGAGGCACCACTCAGTTTGGTATTTGGTACAATCACACAGAGGCGGTGAAGCTGCAAGGATTCACAGATGTAGATTAGGTGGGTAGTCCATTGGATAGGAATAGCACATCAGGAGGAATTTTCAATGTTGGGTCAAGAGTGGTTTCTTGGTACAGTAGGAAGCAATGATTTGTTGCACTCAACTCATTAGAGGAAGAGTACATGGCTACTAGCCAAGAAACATGTGAGGCTATCTGCATGAGAAAGATCCTTGTTGGGTTATTTGTTCAGATGATGGATCCTATAGTGATTTATTGTGACAACCAGAGTTGTATCAAATTCTTTGAGAATCTAGTTTTTCATGATCGGTCCAAGCCTATTGACATCTAGTATCACAATATACGAGATTGTGTGTAGAGGAGAATCATGTTGTTGGAGTACATTCCTACAAAGGAACATGATGCATATGTTTTGACAAAGGCATTGTCAAGCTGCAAATTCGAGTTCCATAGAGGCAGTATCAGGGTAGCAGATAGTCCCTTTCTTCCTAAGAGGGATTGTTGAAAATGCAGTAAGAAATTCCTAATTTAATTTTCCCTTGAATTAAATTAGAATAAAATCAAAATTCCACATTACAAGATAACTTGAATGAGTTAACTGAGTTGCTAGCACTTACTTAGCTTAGTTAATTTGAGTTGAGGGCTTACCTTGAGCTGTGTACAATGATTCCTAAAGTTTAGGAGCTGACATTGAGTTAATTTCAGTTGTAACAATTTAATTTAGTTTTAATTCAGTTAAATTGAGCTAAGGTCAGCTAAACTAGTTCCAACTATTGGAGGAACTAGTTAGGAGGACTAGCAATGATTAGGTGATCATGTCCTAAGTGGAAAAAATTATCAAATTTTGAATTACTCAAAATTGGTTGAAACCAAAATGACTGGATAGGCCTCGTCGATATGATCGTGTAGCCGCAAATGGCACTCAAATCCGACACTGTATGTGAAAGTTATTCAAGTTTGAAGTTTACAATTTCCTTCAAAAATTAGTTGACCAGGGTTGACTTTTGACTTTGACAAAAATTAAAAAAGAATATTCTAGGAATATTCCACAAATATTCCTTGCAGACCAATCAGATTTGGACACTTGGCAAGTTGTGGTTGGATATGTGTATATTGAGGACAAATCAATGGGCGCCACGTGGCCTGCCAGGAGACCGCCACGTGGCCCCTGGTTGGAGAAACGGTGGTAAGGTCAAAAATTATTGCAGTCCGCAGGAATCAATCCCTGGTCTCCTCATTGCTAGCCAAGTGGACTAACTGGGTAGGCTATGAGTGGTTCTTAACCACAATAGCTCAAAAATTATATTTAAACAGTTAGTTGCCTAACTATTAACGGTTCTGCCGGCGGGGGTCTAGCCGGCCCATGTGACCACGACACCCAGCATTTAATGTTACAGTTAACCGTGCCGACAAATTTTGTCGAGCGCGCCATTCTTGGCAGAGTTGGCCAAAATTGGTGGGCCTAACTCCAGTTACTCCAAGTTTGGCGGAGTTTCTTTAGGCCAACTTGGACAAAACTTCAGTTGGTCATAACTTTCACTAGGGAGATCCTTTTGGAGCGATTTTGTTTTTGATTTTGGGTATTCTAAGCATTCCAGAGCCAATGGTACAGGTTTTAGAGCCAATAGATCTCATATTTAGGTGTTTTTTAGCAAAGAACTTGGAGAGCCATTAGGGCCTAGGGAGTGTTGGAGCTGTATTGGGCTATGGTTAACCATTAGAGGTGAAACAAAAGCCATTCTTGACTGTTTTCTGTGTTCTGAACTCATTTTCATAGCTTATTTTGCCTGTTTAGGCTTTCTTATCACTGTATAACCAATTTGAGCATCTAATAAGAGCAAGGACATGCCCATTTGGGGGCCTTGGACCCGGTAGATGTAGCCCAGGAGGGGTGAACTGCCTTATTAGCTGCTGTGTTATATTATGTGATTTTATCTTGCTGTGTTTTTTAGATTTTATATGCTAAACAGTAAAATGAAATAATACTCCTTCACACATAAGACTCATAAATTTACCAAAAACACTTTGTTTCAATTGCAAGACATGAATAACAGTTTTCACATATAATTTAATGGAAATGAATACCTTGAACAACAAATACAAGTAGTTTCATTTTCATATCAGTTGGTATCAGAGCTCAAGTTTTGAGTATTGGTTTTGTGCAAAGATATTTTTGACTGTTTTGCAAGTTTTAATGCTTACCAGGCTTAAACTTCAAAGAAGGAAAGGAAAATTGGTTAGAGCACAAGATAATCCTCAACCAAGGAGCGCTAGGGTGCCATTATCTCCACCTTCTAATTCACCCTCAATAGCCTTAAAAGAAGCTTTAAGTATCTTTGAAGGGGGAGGAGAAGTTCCTGAAGACATGGATCCAAGAGAAGAAGAACGGGTATTCAAAAAATCTTTTTTGGACATGACTGAGATGGTAATAATATTATATCAGGAAAGGAATGATAGGTTGGTTGGAGAAGGGTATAAACATCAGAAAGAAGGAGAGGGCTCTTTAGGAGGAAAGAAAGGTGATGATAATTCAAATAAAGGACATGGAGGAAATGGTGATCCACCATCTCCATCGTCATCCTCTTCCTCTACGTCATCATCCTCTACCTCAGTAAATCAACCTCATAAGCCTAAATCTTTTGGGAAAAGTCCATTTTTAAAGCTAGATGTTAAATTTGAATTACCCATGTTTAACGGTGAAGTCAATGCAGAGAAACTTGACAACTGGATAAGACAGTTGGAAGTTTATGTGAGGATTCAGAACATACATGATGATGACACCAAGATTCAGTTAGCCTCATTAAGGATGGAAGGAGCAGCATTGGTATGGTGGGAAGCCAAGACCAAGGATGAAATTCGAAAACATGGTAAGCTTACTTTATCATGGGCTGAATTTATTTCCACAATTAAGAAGTAATTTTATCCTCTTTCTCATTTACAAAGGGCTATAATGAATTGGGAAAGTTTTAGACAACTTAAAGGACAAAGTGTTCAAGAATACACTCAAGAGTTTAGGAGAAGAGCACTCTTATTAGGGGTAGACTTACAAATTCAAGACACCTTTCTGAAATATATAGGTGGTTTGCATAGCTACCTTAAACACACTATCCTTATGTTCAATCCTACTAGTCTAGACGAAGTTTGTGTACAAGCTACGCATTTAGAGACTAGAGGGAAAAACACTTTTGATGGAAATGAGGGTAGTGATTTTAAAGGCAAAGGAAGAAAAAGGATTGCAAACTCTAGAAAGGAAAAAGGGAAATTCTTTTGCAAGAACTGTTCAAAAACAAGCCACGATGAAGACCACTGTTGGAAGCTTCATCCGGAGCTGAAACCAGAGAAATATAAAACCAAAGACAAAACCAAAGAAAAGGGAAAAACTGTAGCAACTGTTGAACAGGACTTAGGGTCTGAATCAGGTGATGAGACAAAAAGTATCGCCATGGTATTAAAGAACATAAAGGGGAAAGAGGTTATACAAGAAACAAATCCCAGTTCTAGCACATTAAACTATCACAAAGAAACTCAAAATGAAAAGAGGAGGATAGAGCTATTTCATGTGAGGATAATCTCAAACCACACAAAGATAGACACACTTTTTGATAGTGGGTCTCAAGCTAATCTCATCTCAGAAGACTTGGTCAAACAATTGAAACTTGATACAATTCCGCATCGAAAGCCTTATCCACCTGGGTGGATATGCAAGGATGCAAACTTACAAGTCTCAAAGAAATGCATCTTGCGCTTTTCCATAACAGCTCATTATGTTGATTGGGTTGAACTGGATGTAGTACCGCTTGAATTTATAGGTGTTGCGTTGGGTAGTCCATATTTATTTGACAAAAAGGCAATCTTCCATTGCCATGAGAATAAGTATCACTTGTTCAAGGATGGAAAAGAGTACATTGTGAGAGCACATAAGAAGAATCTAGAATCTTCCTTATTCCATGCAGGGCAATTGAAAAGGCTAGTTAATCTAAGTCAAAATTTGACTTCGCTGTTGGTTACACAACAAGATTTTGTACAATCTCATTTTCATATTATTGCTGATATAAATGATGATATGTTTCAGTCTGATAACAATTCGTCTTTGAAAGAAGATGACAAAATGTTGCATAAGATACCTTTGGTTTCAATCGGTGCAGAGAAGAAAGTGTTGGTGCAAAGTGGTGCAAGATTCCATGAGAAGGAAAAGCATGCAAGCAAAGAGGGCAGACAGTTCAACATGGGTCAATGTTGGTTTGACCCATGTTGGTTTCAGAATGGTAGATTGGTATGGCGAGAAAACTTGGTCGGGATTCGGCACAAGTACAAGGCTCATTCAACAAAAATTCACTATGTGAATAGTTGGCAAGGTGAACTTTATTTTAAGTCTTCTCTGAAGTTTGACCATTGTAGAAACAGTATGCTTTCTGCAAAATATAGTTGCTGTTCTACAAATCTCAAGAATTTTCATCATGACTCAGTCAATTTTAACAACTGTCGGTCAGTGAATTCAAGGGAAAATTTATCTTTTTGTGAGAAGCTCAATTTGATGAAATCGGGAAGATTTCAGTTATTCAAGGTTGGAGAAGTGGAGAATCAGTCTCCTTGTCTTCATTTTCGGTAATCAGAGAGATTTTGGGGTCCAAAAGCTTCCCATTTGGGAGGTGTGATCAGGTGATCATGTCCTAAGTGGAAAAAATGCTCAAATTTTGAATTTCTCAGAATTGGTTGAAACTAGAACGACTGAATAGGCCTCATCGATATGATCCTGTAGCCGTGAACGACACTCAAATCTGACACTGTATGTGAAAATTATTCAAGTTTTAAGTTTACAATTTCTTTCAAAAATTAGTTGACCAAGGTTGACTTTTGACTTTGAAAAAAATCAAAAAAAGAATATTCTAGGAATATTCCTTGGAATATTCCACATGGACCAATCATATTTGGACACTTGGTAAGCTGTGGTTGGATATGTGTATATTGAGGACAAATCAATGGGTGCCACATGGCCCCTGGTTGGAGAAACAGTGTTAAGGTAAAAAATTGTTGCAGTCTGTAGGAATCGATCCCTAGTCTCCTCGCTACCAGCCAAGTGGACTAATCAAGCGGGCTATGAGTGATTCTTAACCATAATAGCTCAAACTATATTTAAACAATTAGTTTCCTAACCATTAATGCCTCTGCTAACGGGGGTCTAGCCGGCCCATGTGACCATGACACCCAGCATTTAATGTTACAGTTAACCGCGCCGACAAATTTGGTGGAGCATGCCATTATTGGCAGAGTTGGCCAAAATTGGCAGGCCTAACTTCAATTACTCCAAGTTTGGCGGAGTTTCTTTAGGCAAACTTGGACAAAACTTCAATTGGTCATAACTTTCACTAGGGAGATCCTTTTGGAGTGATTTTTTTTTTTGATTTTGGGTATTCTGAGCATTCCAGAGCCAATGGTATAGGTTTCACAACAGAGCTTATCTTCATGTGATTTTTTTATAAAAGAAGCTTGGAGAGCCATCAGGGCCTAGGGAGTGTTTGAGCTATATTAGGCTATGGTTAACCATTGGAGGTGAAACAAAAGCCATTCTTGACTGTTTTCTATGTTCTGAACTCATTTTCATAGCTTATTTTTCCTGTTTAGCCTTTCTTATCATTGTATAACCAATTTGAGCATCTAATAAGAGCAAGGACATGCCCATTTGGAGGCCTTGGACCCGGCAGATGTAGCCCAAGAGGGATGAACTGCCTTATCAGCTGCTATGCTATATTATATGATTTTACCTTGCCATGTTTTTTAGATTTGATATGCTAAACAGTAAAATGAAATAACACTCCTTCACACATAATACTTAGAAATTTACCAAAAACACTTTATTTCAATTGCAAGACATGAATAACAGTTTGCACATATAATTTAATGGAAATGAATACCTTGAACAACAAATACAAGTAGTTTCATTTTCAGATCAAGCAGTGGGGTGGAACTTCAGTGTTCAACTAGTTATCTAATCGATCAACCTTAATTAACTCATGCATGCATGAAATTCAAGTAATCCAATTGAGATTGGAGTTCAAGGGAAATGTACTATCAGTTTTATAATTATCCAAGATGTCATAGGTGGTGCATGAAGTCAGAGAAGGGGCTATAGGGATTGCGCAATTCTAATTGGGAATTTCCCTAATTAATAGGGAGATAATTCCTTGAGGAAAAATGCAAGAAATTGGGACTTGGGAAGGCTTGGATTTGGTTAACTATTGCCCATAGGTTGTCTATGAAGAAGTGAGATATATTATACTAGTGCATAGGTTGCTTGGGCTTGAGAAAACATTAGATTTATGCTCTATTTTCTGACTAATGAAATACAAATAGGAAGGGGTTTTGAGAAGTTGTTTTCACCTTAGATAAACCTATGAGAATATGTTATTGAATCTTGTCTCATGCTTATGTTGTGATTTATTGATTGTTTAATTCATTACGTAGATAAGTAGAGTAGATTCAAGTCTTTTGGTTTAGAAAATTACATAAGCAGTTTGTATCTACAAGGAATTTCTACAGGGTATCAGAGTAGGAATCACAATAGAAGAGAGTAATTTGAGTTTGTCTTTGCAGGTGAATTAAATTTGCAATATCATTCTTCAGAGCCAGCAGGACATTGTTCTATGGATTGAAACTCGAGTATTCCCTTGAAGCTAGATCAAATTATGTTGCTTAGAAGGGCAGGATGGAGGAAGTGTTGGAAGATAACCAGCTGAAGGAATTCATAGACAATGATATTCCTAAGCCTCCAAGAATTGATGCTCAAGATTTGGCAGAGTGGAAGAAGTGTGTGGCAAAGGCGAGGAGGATCATACTAGAAGGTGTTTGAGATCATATTGTCTCAAATATCCATGGGAAGGATACCCCATATGCAATGTGGCAAGCTTTGATAAACATTTTTACAACAATAGTGCCAATAGGAAGTTGGCACTAAAGGATAAGCTTCAGAATATCAAGATGGAGAAGGGCAACACAATACCACAAAACCTGAGAAGGTTCACCTAATGTCGCGATGAACTTTCAGTAGTGTTGGTATTACAGTTGTAGAAGATGCTTTGGTAAGCCTAGTTATTCTAGGCCTTCCCAAGAGCTAGCACATCTACCAGGATTCAGTAAATGGGAGGAAAAAGCTACCAAATTGGGAGTGATTGTGGTATGACTTGGTGCAAGAAGAAATAAGGTGGAACACTAGAGACAATACCTCATCCAAGCATGATGATGAGGAGAACCATGCCTTGGAAGGAAAGGAAAAGAAAGGGAAAGGGAAGAAATCCAAATCCAAAGGGGATTCCAGTCAAGGTGAAAAGAAGAAAGGCTTGTCGAAGATCAAGTGATTTCACTATCATGAACTGGGACACTATGCCACGAAGTGTCCACACAAGAAGGTAGGTAAGAAGGCCTTAGGAGGAGTGGTAGGTGAAGCTCTTTCTTCACAATTCAAACTTGATTTCACCCTCATCGCTTGTATGGTGAGCACCATGATGGGTAGTGTGTGGTATCTAGATAGTGGAGTCTCATTCGATATGACGGGAAACTGATAATTCTTTAGTGAATTGGAGGAGAAGGACCTCTAGATGCACATCAAAATAGGAGATGACAAAAGTTATAGTGCTATTGGTATTGGTACAATTACTTTTCAAAGGGAGTATGGCTCCCCTCTCAAATTAAAAGATGTGATGTATGTTCCAAGTCTGAAGAAGAATCTCATTTCAGTTGCTATGTTGGAAGATAATGGCTACGATGTGATATTTAGCAAAGGAAAACCTTTCCTTAGACACATCACCACAAGAAAGGTGAAGCAGATCGAGGTTCGAGTGAAGAACATATACAAATTAGATGTAGAATATTGTGAAACATTGACCACAAAAATAGGGAAGGTGAAAAGCCGATACATCATTGAATTATCACATAGAAGATTGGGCCATTTACACCATGGAGCCTTGAATATCATGCAACATATTGTTGAGAACTGTAAGAAGAAATTCCATTTAATTTGTCCTTGAATTAAAATCGAATTATATTCTCATAGCAGCTTGTAAATAGTTAATTAAATTTAATTAACTTAATTAGCTTAGGAATTTCAAGTTGGAAGTCTTTCTGTAGTCATGTATATGTTTTCCCTAGATTTTAGGGGTCTAGTATGAGTTTAAATTGAGTTGTAACTAGATTAACTCAGTTCACTGAGTTATGGTAAGTTAAATTAGTTATAACTATTTGTGGAACTAATAGAGGACTAATAGTCAGTTGGTGCACTAGTGCATCCACATGTGTTACTCCAGTTAACTGAAGATTCCTGTTGAAAATGCAACAAGATGATGGAGCTTAGTGAAAAGAAGTCACCTTCACTAAGTGGGCCCGCAGACTATTTTTGGTGCAAATTCTATTTTTAGACTATGTCTATTTTTAGACATATGGATCATGGTCTATGAGTTGCAGGATGCTGTTTATGGATGATTGGTCATGTTGGTAAAAATAGGTGGACTTCTACTTTTAGACATATGGGCGGAGTCTATTTTTAGACTGCTAGGCTAAAATTAGAAACAACCGAATATTATTAGCTCTTAATAATATTTGGACTATAAACATTATCTTATCCTCTTGGAGCACTTCAGTTCGAGCTACAGATGTGGAACATGCAGCTGACAGAAGGAAATACGCTTTTCTTATGGGTTACTTGAGCTATTGCATGATGGACTTGAGTTAGAACTCAAGTGGTTGAGTTTGGTGGAGTTGATTGAGGAGTTGATGGAGTTGTGTTCAGTTTGACTTGGTTGAACTAGTTGTATTTTAGTCTAACTAAAGAATACACTAGTGATGAGTTGTGTGAATTAAATTATAAATTAATTCACTAATTATTAACTCATAAAGCAACTGAAGAATACATCAGTTAACTCAGTGCATGTACAGTTCAGTGGAGACAGGTGTTAGAGGTTGAGATTGTTATCAGTTGTGACTACAGTGTGACTATAGTTGTGCATGAGATTTGCACATGCATGGATGGAGATTTCCAATGATGGCTTGCGTAATATACCAAGGGAATTCGTTTTTACAGAGTGAATGATTATTCTCTTGCAGGATTGCACAGTGGAGGCAGGAAAACATTGGAGGAGATTTGAGGCTTCAAATCTGAGCTAGTTTGTGTGTAACAGGTGGAGATAGTACTGAGTACTTGTGAGGAGTATTGTACTATGTATTATTACATGTTCTCAATCATTATAATATACAGATAGTGTGGGGTTTTCAGCTGTATGCTTTCCCCGGGTTACATACTGTGTTAATGTGTGCATGCGATTGATGTTTCATTGTTTTTAATGCTGCTAAATTGATAATCAATGTAGAGGAGGTTATGTATTATGCATGTATTTCGCAATAGTGTATAATTGGGATAATCTCTGTGAATAAGTGTCATATTATTCAAAATTTATACATGGTATCAGAGTAGAGTTGATCATCAGATCTATTATTCAGAAAATGTTTACATTTTATTTCTTCAGGTAGAGTCTGTAATCGGGCAAGGTAGCCTCTAGATTCATCCTTCCTTTGGAAGGTGAGATATCTGGTAAAAGCCCATATAGTCAATCTATGTATGAGAAATACTTTGTTCTCACGAATTTTAGATCAGAAGCAGTTTAGTTTTGAGCTGGTGGAAATCGAATTTGCAGCAGTGTTTTCTTGGTGTCAAAGTTGAAATGTCTTTCAATGGATTGTGATTGGAGTATGCTCTTGAAGGTAGCTCGAATTATATTGCATGGAAAGATAGGATGGAGGCGGTGTTAGATGACAATGGACTGAAGGAGTTCATAGAGGCTGAGGTCCCAAAGCCTACTGATGCTGCTCATGTTGAGGTTTGGCAAAAGAAGACAGCAAAGTGTCGAAGGATTCTGTTGGAGGGCGTGAAGGATCACATTGTGTCCAGATTGCATGGAAAGGCTTCTCCATACTTGATGTGGAAAGTGTTGACATATCTATTCCAAAGCAAGAGCGACCAGAGGAAGTTGGCGCTCAAGGATAAACTCAGAAACATTAAGTGTGAGAATGGAGATAGTATGCCCAGGTATCTCACGAAGTTCACCCAATGTTGGGATGAGCTGGGAAGTGTGGGGGTGACTGTAGATGATGAGGACTTGGTGAGATTGACTCTCCCTGGTCTTCCGAAGAGTTAGCATTCCTATCAGGACTCTGTCAATGGTCGGGAGAAATTGCCAGGATGGGAGAGACTTTGGTCAGATCTTGTGCAAGAGGAGATCAGGCGGAATACCAGGGAGGGATCTTCATCAAAGGCATCTGATGAAGAAAATTGTGCTTTGGTTGCCAAAGCAAAGAAGGGGAAGGAGAAGGGTTCTATTTCTGAATCTAGTCTTCCAATGATGGGAAGAAGGTTGACAAATCGAAAGTGCGATGCTTTCGTTGTCATGAGGTGGGCCATTATGCTGTAAATTGTCCACGAAGGAAATCCAATAAAGGCATCCGGGGAAGGATCTGAAGGTGAGGCACTTGCTTCACAGTTTGAGTTGGATTTCACACTCTTCGCATGCATGGTTTCATCCATGATGGGAAGTGGTTGGTTTCTTGACAGTGGAGCTTCTTTCCACATGACTGGTGACAGAAGTTTGTTCAGTACTTTGGAGGAGAAAGATCTCCAGATACTCATAGCGATGGGTAATGATGAGAAGTATAGTGTCTTAGGTGTAGGCACAATTATTTTTCAGAGGGAGCATGGAGCTCACCTTACCTTGACCGATGTCAAGTATGTACTAGGACTGGAGAGAAACTTGGTGTCGATCGCGATGCTGGAAGACAGAGGCTATGATGTAGTCTTCAATAAGGGAAAGGTTTTCCTTAGACACATCATCACTAGACAGGTGAAGCAGATTGGTTCAGGGGTCAAGAACCTATATGCTCTTAAGGTTCAAGATGCATGCAAAGCCTTAAGCAGCGAGGCAACTGATGGAGACTTGGTGGTTGAGAGGGAGCGTATATTACCTCTCAACATGCAGAGCCAGAAGAAGTCTCAAACGATTATGGAGGAGCCATGATTGGTGCAGCAGCTTCAGGAGGTTGTGGAGCAGCCACAACAAGGGAAGCTGAGAGGAGATTGAGTAGAGACATCTACTCATGCAGAGACCTCCAATAGGGGGAAACTTCGAGCCAGGTGGGTTGAGGGATCACATGCAACCATACCTCCAGGTAGGAGGTGGGGCGATATAGAGTGATCGTCCCAAGGAGGAGGGGCAGGATCCTTGAGGTACCCAACCTCTTGCATGAGACCTTGCTACGGGAGCCCCGATGTGGAGTAGCAGGAATTGACTGATTGGGTAGAGACAGATGCGGATGGAGCGGCAAAGAGAGCGACAGTGTAGGGAATCCTAGGACAGCGCATAGCTAGCAGGTTGCAACAATGCGAGAGGCACAAGTGTTTTGCACAGTGCTAGGTGGCACAGAGAAGTGTGCAACGGTGCGAGATGCATGGAGATGTTGCAGTAGCGCAGATGTTAGAGAGGGAGCACTTGTCAGCAGCAGGTAGAGCTTCAGCATCAGAGTATGTTCCTAGCCCAACAGAGTGGTCAGTTGGGAGTGTTTTTGTTCCAAGTGTTGTTGGAGCGAGTGGACCGGGCAAATGTGTTGCATGCAGAACTCCAGAGTTTCAGGATAGGGGTTGCAGATAATCCATATCTTGTTGAGAGGGAGTGTTGAAAATGCAACAAGATGATGGAGCTTAGTGAAAAGAAGTGGCCTTCACTAAGTGGGCCCGCAGGATATTTTTGGTGCAAAGTCTATTTTTAGACATATGGATCATGGTCTATGAGTTGCAGGATGTTGTTTATGGATGATTGGTAATGTTGGTAAAAATAGATGGACTTCTAATTTTAGACATATGGGCGGAGTCTATTTTTAGACTGCTAGGCTAAAATTAGAAATAGTTGAATATTATTAGCTCTTAATAATATTTGGACTATAAAAATTATCTTATCCTCTTGGAGCACTTCAGTTCGAGCTACGGATGTGGCACATGCAGCTGACAGAAGGAAATACACTTTTCTTATGGGTTACTTGAGCTATTGCATGATGGACTTCAGTTAGAACTCAAATGGTTGAGTTTGGTGGAGTTGATTGAGGAGTTGATGGAGTTGTGTTCAGTTTGACTTGGTTGAACTAGTTGCATTTTAGTCTAACTAAAGAATACACTAGTGATGAGTTGTGTGAATTAAATTATAAATTAATTCACTAATTATTAACTCATAAAGCAACTGAAGAATACATCAGTTAACTTAGTGCATGTACAGTTTAGTGGAGACAGGTGTTAGAGGTTGAGATTGCTAACAGTTGTGACTATAGTTGTGCATGAGATTTGCACATGCATGGATGGAGATTGCCAATGATGGCTTGTGTATTATACCAAGGGAATTTGTTTTTACAGAGTGAATGATTATTCTCTTGCAGGATTGCGCAGTGGAGGCAAGAAAACAGTGGAGGAGATTTGAGGCTTCAAATCTGAGCTAGTTTATGTGTAACAGGTGGAGATAGTACTGATTACTTGTGAGGAGTATTGTACTATGTATTGTTACATGTTTTCAATCATTATAATATACAGATAGTGTGGGGTTTTCAGCTGTATGCTTTCCCTGGGTTACATACTGTGTTAATGTGTGCATGCGATTGATGTTTCATTGTTTTTAATGCTGCTAAATTGATGATCAATGTAGAGGAGGTTATGTATTATGCATGTATTCCGCAATAATGTATAATCGAGATAATCTCTATGAATAAGTGTCATATTATTCAAAATTCCTACAATTCCCTCATGAGAAACTCATGCATGTCAGTTCTGAGAAAGACCCAGTGGAGACTAGAGTGCAGGGACAATGTACTATTAGTTGTGTGATTTAATGAGTTGTAAATATCATGCAGGAAATCAGAGAAGAACCTATGTTTGGATTGTGCAGTTTTGGAAGCATGAATTCCCTTTAAATATGGGCTATTCATCCTAGGATTTGTGCAATAAATTAGGGGCTTGGCAGGCAGTGGAAATTGGCTAAGTGTTGGCTAAGAGCTTGCTTGTGAGCTGAGAGTGTTGATCATACTTGTGCAGAATCATTTTAGTGAGAAAAATATTTTTATCTTCACTCATATTTCTGATATATGAAATACAAATAGTGGGGTTTTGAGCTGTGGATTTCCCCAGATACATCTTGTGTTATGTGCCACTGATTTATCTTCTTCTTTTTCATATTGTTTTCATTGATCTATTGGCTTCCACTAGTTTAAAGTAGAAGTAGATTCTTGTCTCGTGCTTTAGTAAATTGCATGAGCTTGTGAATCTATAGGAAATTCTATATGTTATCATAGCATAATTCAATATACTAGAGGAGATTTCAAATTTTTGAGTTTTGGGTTATAGGTGAAATTGGAATTTGCAATACATACTTCAGGATCAGCAAATGGCGTTCTATGGTTTGTGGCTTGAGTATGCCTTGCAAGGCAACTAAAATTATATATCCTGGAGGGATAGAATGGAGGCTATGCTTGAGGATATTGTCTTGAAGGAATTCATTCATTAAGACATTCCTAATCCAACAACATTGGATGCATAAAATCTAGCCGAATGGAAGAATTGTCTGGTGAAGGCAGGGCAAATAATCCTTGGGGGAGTTCAAGACCACATTGTCTCCAGTCTCCATGGTAAGGAAACTCCATATTCTATGTGGAAAGAATTGACGGACTTGTATCAGAACAACAGTGACCAAAGGAAATTGGCACTCAAGGACAAACTTCAAAAAATCAAAATGGAGAAAGGTGAGACTATTCCAAAATACTTGACCAAGTTCACTCAATGTTGTGATGAACTTGGAAGTGTTGGAATCATGGTTGCCAAGGATGATATGGTGAGTATTTCTCTTCTAGGACTCCCAAAGAGTTGGCATAGTTATCACAACTTTGTTAATGGCCGGGAGAAGCTGCCATATTGGGAACGACTGTGGTCAGATTTGATGCGGGAGGAGATCAGGAGGAACATCAGGGATGGATCTTCATCAAATATTGGTGATGAAGAGAACTGTGCCTTAGTGATTAAGGCAAAGAAGGTGAAAGGGAAAGCTTCCCATTCCAAATTGGATTATTTTCATGGAAGCAAGAAGAAAGACATGATGAAAGTGAAATGATTTCATTGTCATGAGCTAGGCCATTTTGCTACAAATTTTCCACTCAGGAAGTCTAAGAAGAAGTCCTCAGGAGGAGCGGTGGGTGAGGCTTTGGCCTCTCAATTTGAATTGGACTTTTCCCTCATTGCATGCATGGTGTCATCAATGATGAGAAGTGTATGGTACTTAGACAGTGGAGCTTCATTCCACATGAATGGCAACAAGGATTTATTCAGTGACCCGAAGGAGAAAGATCTCCAGATGCATATCAAGATGGGTGACAACGGGAGGTATCGTGCTACTGGATTAGGCACGATTACTTTTTAGAGGGACCATGGGGCTCCACTCACCTTGAATAATGTTATGTATGTGCCCGGGTTGAAGAATAACTTGGTATCCATTTCCATGCTTGAGGATAGAGGATATGATGTGATATTATTGAAAGGAAAGGTGTTCCTTCGACACATAGCCACAGGTTAGGTAAAGAAGATAGGGATTCAGGTGAAGAATCTCTATAATTTAGAGGTAGAGGATTGTGCTGCTCTGACCACGAAAGAAGATATGGTGCAAATCTGAGATGTTGGTGAGTTGTGGCATAGGAAATTAGGGCACTTGCATCATGGGGATTTGAAGATCATGCATCATATCTCCACCAATTTCCCAAAGGTATGCTAGAGCAAGTTGATACATGAAAGGGGTATACATTGGGTGAATACACCAAGTTTTCCTTTCACGATATAGACAGTTGAGTAGAGGCTATTCTGGATTGAGTCCATTCAGATGTGTGTGGACCATTCTGGACAACATCCATGACCAAACACAGGTATTATGTTATATTTGTTGATGACTTTCTAGAAAATGCTGGATATTTTTCATGTAGAAAAAGGATCAAACCTTCAAAAAGTTTTGTGAGTTTAAATAATTGGTGGAGAAAGAGTTGGGAAAGAAGGTTAAAACTCTACAAAGTGGTAATGGTGGTGAGTATGTCTCAAATGAGTTTAAGAACTTCTGTGTAGTGGAAGGGATTAAACGGGAGTTGACAACACCCCATAACCCTCAACAAAATGGGGTGGCCTAGAGGAAGAACATAAGCATAGTAGGGGAAATGAGGGTGATGTTGCATGATCATGGTCTCCCACTACACTTGTGGGCTGATTCATGCAACACAATGGTTTATGTTCAGAACCGTAGCCCACGTCGGATACTTGGGATGAAGACACTAGAGGATGCTTATTCTGGAAAGAGGCTAGATGTTGGTCACTTTAAGATTTTTGGGTCATCGGTATATTTCCATGTGACCAAATATGCATGAAAGAAGCTTGAGTTGACAACAGAGTTGGGCATATTTTTGGGGTACACTAATAAACCTCACAACTATCTGGTGTACTTGCTAACCAACAGGATGACAGTGATTCTAAGTGATGTTAGATTCAATGAGGAGAAGGCCATGCGAGTTTACCTTAAGAGGGAGCTTCAACTACATGCAGTTGAGGAGATTTTAGCTCCTAAGGTTGAGGAGCCTCATATTACTGTGGAGCATTCACATGTAGAGGATCTGGAAGTGGAGACATCCACTCAAACAAAGTCTTCCAGAGATGGTAGAAAGCACACTAGAGAGGCAGATAGATTGTTATCAAATGCTAGAGAGAACATGGGAGCACCCACATCACAAGGTAGACAAAGGAGGTCACCTGACAGGTACATTGGATAGATGGCTCTTATGAGTGGATGTGTTGAGATAGAGTCATATTCCTTTGAGGAAGTAGTGCAAAAACCGGTTTGGGTTGATGCCATGGTGGAGGAGTATGACTCCATAGTTCGTAATAGTGTTTGGGACGTGGTCCAGAGACTGAAGGATAAGTACGTGGTGAGCTCCTGTTGGATTTACAAGGTAAAGCAAGCTGTAGATGGTAGTGTGGAGAAGCATAAGGCTATATTTGTGGCCCGTGGCTTTTCACAGGTAGAGGGGATTGACTATGATGAGACATTTTCTCCTGTTGCAAGGTACTCGTCAATCAGATCTATATTGGAACTATCAGCACAAATGGGGTGGAGGATACATCAGATGGATGTAAATAAAACCTTACTTAATGGCATGATTGAGGAAGAGGTATACATAGAGCAGCCTGAAGGTTTTGAGACTTTTGACCATGAGTCGCATGTGTGCTGACTCAAGAGAGCATTGTATGGGTCGAAGCAAGCAGCCTGTGCTTGGTACACTAGGATAGATAACTACTTCATTGAGTTGGGCTTCACGAATACTGAATCGGATTTGAATATATACCACATAGTGGTGGAAGGTAAACTATTGATCATTGTACTTTATGTTGATGATCTCATACTGATAGGTGATGATTAGCTGGTTAAATCTTGCAAGGAGGATCTTGCAAGAGAGATTGAGATGAAGGACATGAGCTCATGCATTAATTTCTTGGAATGGAGGTATAGAAGGGACATGGGGAGTTTTTTGTGTCTCAGGGAAAGTATGCCAACGAGATACTTAGGATATTCAACATGGAGAGAAGCAAACCCATGGGGACTCCTCTAGTAGGTAACTTGAGGAAGGAGGATGCTACTTTAGGGGAAGTAGTAAAAGATATTGTTTACAAGAATATAATGGGTTCACTCATGTACTTGGTGAACACACGGCTAGATATGTGCTATGTAGTTAATCAGCTTAGTCAAACTATGGTTATGCCTACCAAGCTATATTGGAAGGTGACAAGGCATGTGTTGAGATACCTCAAGGGAAATTATCAGTATGGATTATGGTATAGATGGAAAAAGGGAGTGAAGCTTCAAGGCTTCACGGATGAAAATTGGGTGGGGAGTCCATCCGACCGAAAAATCACATCATGAGGGATTTTCAGTACAGGGTCAGCGACAGTTTCTTGGTACAACAAGAAACAGAGATTAGTTGCACTCAGTTCAGCAGAGGCAGAGCACATGGATGCAAGTCAGGAAGCATGTGAGACCATCTGGATGAGGAAGATCCTTGTTGGCCTACTTGGTCAACTGATGGATCCGATAGTGATTTACTGCGATAATCAGAGTTGTATCAAACTCTGTGAAAAATCCAGTTTTTCATGATCGGTTAAAGCATATTGATATTCGATATCATCATCTCATAGATTGTGTATTGAGGTGGATTATGTTGTTAGAGTACATTCCCACGGAGGAGGAAGATGTTGACATTTTGACAAAAGCATTGTCAATATGTAAATTCGAGTTTCACAGAGACAGGATCGAGGTAGCTGATAATCCATTTCTTGTTGAGAGGGAGTGTTGAGAAATGACAATAAGAAATTCCAGTTTAATTTGTCCTTGAATTAAACCGAGAACTAAAATTGAATTCTATTCTCATAGTAACTTGTAAATAGTTAATTAAGTTTAATTAAATTAATTAGCTTAGGAATTTTGAGTTGGAAGTCTTTCTGTAGTCATGTATATGTTCTCCCTAAATTTAGGGGTCCAGTTGGAGTTTAAATTGAGTTGTAATTAGATTAACTCAGTTTACTGAGTCATGGTCATTTAAATTAGTTCTACCTGTTTGTGGAACTAATAGAGGAGTAACAGTCAATTGGTGCACTGGTGCATCCACAAGTGTTACTCCAGTTAACTGAATATTCCCTCATGAGAAACTCATGCATGTCAGTTCTCAGAAAGACCCAGTTGAGACTAGAGTGCAGGGATAGTGTATTATTAGTTGTGTGATTTATTGAGTTGTAAATATCATGCATGATATCAAAGAAGAAACTATGTTTGGATTGCACAATTTTGGAAGCATGAATTCCCTTTAAATACATGCTATTCATCCTAGGAATTGTGCAAGAAATTAGGGGATTGACAGGCAGTGGAAATTGTCTAAGTGTTGTCCAAGAGCTTGCTTGTGAGCTGAGAGAGGTTAGCATGCTTGTGTGGAATTGTTCTAGGGAGAACAAGAATTGTATCTTCACTCATATTTTTGATATATGCAATACATATAGTGGGGTTATGAGTCGTGGCTTTCCCCAGTTACATCTTGTGTTATGTGCCATTGATTTATCTTCTTCTTTTTCATATTGTTTTCATTGATCTATTGGCTTCCTATGGTTGAAAGTAGAAGTAGATTCTTGTCCTGTGATTTAGTAAATTGCATGAGATTTTGAATCTATAAAAAACTCTACACATATTTCTACAAGACTTCCCAAGGGTGCACTGGAGCAGAGAGATACATGCAAAGGGTTTACATTGCAGAAGTACGCTAAAGCCACCTTCAATGAGAAGGATAATAAAGCACAAACAATTCTTCAAAGAGTTCACTCATATGTGTGTGGACCTTTCTCGACAACCTCCATGGCCAAGCACATGTATTATGTGATATTTGTTGATGATTTCTCACAAAAGTGTTGGATCTTCTTCATGCAGAAGAAATACCACACATTCTCAAAATTTATTGAATTTAAAGCACTTGTTGAGAAAGAGACTGGCAAGAAAGTGAAGGCTCTCAAGTGTGATAATAGTGGAGAATATGTGTTGAATGAATTTAAGAACGTCTGTGCAAAAGAAGGCATTCAGTGGGAGTTGATAGCACCTCGTAACCCACAACAAAATGGGGTATATGAGAGTAAGAACAAAAGTATTATGGGATATGCACAGGCCATGTTGCATCATCATAGCCTATCATTTCACTTGTGGGTTGAAGCATGAAACACAATTATTTATTTGCAGAACAAGAGTCCTCATAGGATTCTTGGCATGAGTACACCAAAGGAAGATTTCAGGGAAGAAACCAGATGTGTCACACTTTAGGATCTTTGGATAATCAATTTACTGTCATGTTTCCAAGGATGTAAGGAAAAAGATAGAGCCTACAACTGAGTTGGGCATGTTTGTGGGGTGCTCTGATACACCTCACAACTATCATGTGTACTTTCCATATTTCAAGATGAAAATTGTTGGAAGAGATGTGAAATTTGATGAGGAGAAGGAAATGAGGTGTTCCCTTGAGAGAGAGATTCAATTGCATTCAAAGAAAGAGCTTTTAGCTCCAAAGGAGGATCCTCAGGAAGTTGTGGAGAAACAACAAGTAGAGGTAGAGAGAGTGGAGAATTCCACTCAAGCAGAGACATCCAAAGATGGAAGGAATTGCACCAGAGAAGATGACAAATTATTGCATGATTCTAGAGAGAATGTGGGAGCACCCACATCAAAATGCATGAAGAGGAGGTCACTAGATTGGTACATTGGCTACATGGCACTGATGGGTGAGATTGTAGAGACCGATCCATCCTCATTCGAGGAAGCAATGCAAAAACCAGTATGGGTTGATGCCATGGTAGAGGAGTATGACTTCATTATCAGAAACAATGTTTGGGAAGTGGTCCCAAGACTAGAGGACAAGTCAATGGTGGGTTCCAAGTGTATCTAGAAGGTGAAGCAAGCAACAAATGGAAGCATCGAGAAACACAAGGCATTTGTGGCTAAGGGGTTCTCTCAGGTGGAGGTAATTAACTATGAGGACACCTTTGCTCTAGTTGTAAGGTGCTCTTCAATCATATCAATTCTAGCTCTTGAAGTGTAGATGGGATGGAAGATACATTAGATGGATGTGAAGACAACATTCCTCAATGGAGTGATTGGGGAGGATGTGTACATTGAGGAGTTACAAGGATTTGAGACCTTCGACAGAGAATCACATGTGTGTAGAGTTAAGCGAGCATTGTATGGATTGAAACAAGCACCCCGTGCCTGGTACACTAAGATTGATAGTTATCCCACTGAGTTGGAATTCACCAAAAGTGAAGCAGATGCAAACCTTTACCACATTTTTGTTGAAGGTAAATTATTGACTATATTATTATATGTTGATGATTTAATTTTATCTAGTAATGAGAAGTTGATCAAGTCTTGCAAAGAGGATTTTGCAAGAAAATTTGAGATAAAGGACCTGGGGTTCATGCATTATTTCCTGGGTACAAGGAGATTGGGAACCGTTTTTTTCTCAGGGAAAGTATTCCAAGGAGATACTAAAGAAGTTCCACATGGAGAGCAGCAAATCCATGGAGACTCATCTATTAGGGAATTGGAGGAAGGAAAATTCTAATTCAGGTGAAGTAGTGGAGGCTACCATCTATAGGAAGCTTGTGGGTTCCCTTATGTATTTTCTAAACACATGACTGAACATATGTTATTCAATTAACCAACTTAGTCAAGCTATGGTTAAGCCAACGAAATTGTAATAGAAGGCAACAAATCATGTGTTGAGATTCCTCATAGGCACCACTCAGTTTGGTCTTTGGTATAGGCAGACAGAGGCAGTGAAGCTGCAAGGCTTCACAGATGCATATTGGGTGGGTAGTCCATCATATAGGAAGAGCACATTAGTAGGAATTTGTAGTGTTGGGTTAGCAACGATTTCTTGGTATAACAGGATGAAATGATCTGTTACACTCATCTCAGCAGAGGTAGAGTACATGACAGCTAGCCAAGCAATATTTGAGGCTATCTGGATGAGAAATACCCTTGTTGGGTTATTTAGTCAGATGATGGATCCTGCAACAATTTACTATGACAATCTAAGTTGTATCAAACTCTATGAGAATCCATTTTTTCATGATTGGTCCAAGCATATCGACATCTAGTATCACGATATACGAGATTGTGTGCAGAGGAGAATCATGTTGTTGGAGTACATTCCGACAGTGGAACATGATGCATATATTTTGATAAAGCAATTGTCAAGATGGAAATTTGAGTTCTATATAGGAAAGATTAGGGTAGAAAATAATCCCTTTCTTGTTGGGAGGGAGTGTTAAAAATGTAGCAAGAAATTCCTAATTTAATTGTCTCTTGAATTAAATTAGGAGAAAATAAAAATTCCACATCACAAGATAACTTGAATGAGTTAATTGAGTTGTTATAAGTTAGTTAGCTTTGTTAATTTGAGTTTAGGGCTTAACTTCAGTTGTGTAGAATGATTCTTAAATTTTTGGTGGCTAGGTTGAGTTAATTTCAATTGTAACAATTTAATTTAGTTAAATTGAGTTAAGGTCAGTTAAACTAGTTCCAATTGTTGGAGGAACTAGTAGGAGGTCTAGCAGTGGGGTGCAACTTAAGTTTTAAACTAGTTAAATGATCAATCAGCCTTAATTAACTAATGCATGCATGAAATTTGAGTTACCCAATTGAGATTGGATTTCAAGGGCAGTGCACTATCAATTGTATAATTATCCAAGCTATACAGGTGGTGCATGCAGTCAGAGAAGGGGCCTATAAGGATTGCGCAATTCTAATTGGGAATTCCCTAATTAATAGGGGGCTAATTCCTTGAGGAACAATGCAAGTAAATAGGGACTTGGGTAGACTTGGATTTGGTTAAGTATTGACTAGAGATTTTCTAGGAAGAAGTGAGATAAGTTATACTAGTGCTGAGGTTGCTTGGGCTTGAGCAAGCATTGTATTTGTTCTCTATTTTCTGAAAAATGCAATACAGATAGGAAGGGGTTTTGAGCAATTTCTTTCCCCTTAGATAAATCTCCGAGAATATGTGATTGGATGTTGTCTCATGTTTTTTTCATGATTTCTTGATCATTTAATTGTTTCGGCTGAGAAGGAGAGTAGATTCAAGTATTTTGTTTTAGAAAATTACGTAAGCATATTGAATCTACAAGGAATTTCTACAGACACCTCTACAACACTTCACCAAATCACTACCACATCACTATCATCATCGCAAGTCAAACTAGGTTGACTAGGATGCCAACCAAAAACCATACTAAACGTATGAGCCATAAAACTTCTCTACAACATCTCTGCCATTAATATGCAACTCAAAAACCTGTCAGACATCCTCCAACACCTGCAAAACCATCTCAAGAATCCAAAGACACATGTAGATCCTCTCCAAGTCCAACGTATAACATCATCAACATAGGAGCCCTAATCCAGGACATGGAGACCATGGAGACCTAATCAACAAGGCTCCTCAACTCTAACTCCTATAGTAGCCACTAACATCAGTATACAACAACATGATCAAGGAGATCATCATCATCTCCAAGCTAGTCCAATATAGTAGACATGCTAAGGACCATCCATCACATCTCCAAGCTAGTTCATGCTAGCATACATGCCAAAGACCATATACACCTCAACCATACACAAGCTACCTGTAGCCACCTATACACATGCATATCCAACACACTTGCTGTAACAGCCCAAAATAAACATGTAATTAATCAGGTAATATATATTCAACATGCAATTCAACTAATTAACTTCAAGTTCAAAACTATGATTAGAACACTTACCTGTTATTCCAGTTGAAGTCTGCTATCTGCAACAAGGTTTTGGGGATGACTCTCCACCCAACCGTAGGCTCAATTGTGCAAGGATTCTGCTACAACTGGCCACCCCCGAGCCCTCAATCAACGTACTACTACCAGTGCTCCTAAGTCTTAGTATACCATTCTCCCAAGAGAATGAAGATAATCTCGGAATGATAGAATACCTCCCATCCTCCTCACCATCTATTAAATAGAACAAAACATTGGAAGGGGAACCACATGCACACACTCCATGTGTCTGCATGGAACTTTTTTCTTGTTTTATTTCTTTACTTTTCTTTTGATTTTTAGCTTTCTTGTTTTATTTCCTTCTTTTTGCTAGTTTTCTTGTTTTATTTCTATTTATTCTTATTTAGAGCTTTAATATGGTTATTACTATATTTTTTTATTTTTCTATTTATTTATTTATTTCTTTTTATATAATTTTTAATATCATTTATTATTTAACAGTTATGATTTATTATTTTTATTATTTATTATTATTCATTATTTTTATTATTAATTATTATTTTTGTATTATTTATTATATTTACTATTTATTATTTATTATTTATTATTTATTATTTATTATTTTTATTATTTATTATTTATTATTAAGGGAAGGGATATTACATACTCTCCCACTTTAAGGAACTTCGTCCGGAAGTTAAGTTTTTATTATTTATTATTTATTATTATTAATATTATTATTTATTTTATTTGCTTCATGTTGCCAACACCCTCTGCTGAACTAGTATAACCAGCAGGCATCGAAAGTCCCCAACATCTCGGGAAATCTCAAGGAATCTCTGTCATTTTTCCCACTTTCGGCACCAGGCATAAGCCTGATCCAATCTGTATCGTAGTCCAAGGCTGGCCCCAAGGCGCGCGCCTGACTCAGACCTCATCTGCCCCAAGGCAGGCATCCGGTCCGGTACTCAATGACCCCGGCATCTCGCAAGGCTGGCCCACTCCCTCCACAACTACTAAGGCGCACAGCCCCAGGCATCGAAGTCCTTTACATCCCTTCCAGACTTCGACATCCCAATCCAATACTAGGCACCTAGCCTAGAACATTAGGCACGTGGCCTCCTCAAGATGGTCTCATAGCTCTTCTAGAGCTATCCATCAAGAGCTATACACAAGACAAAGGAACCAATGGCATATGTAGTGTTGATTGAGTTTGTCCCCAGCCCATATGATGTTCCTTGTTCTCCCTCGTGCGTATGGGCTCGCACGAGATCATCAAATAAACTGGCCCTCTCAGCCCATTGTGGAGTCCTGTCAATCATCATACCTCAACATGCAACCAATGCATTAGCTATACTATCATAGTATCATAGAAATTGCATTCATCATAGTTAATCGCAAATACATGCTTCACCTCATGAAATACTATCATAAGTTATAACATCAACATCAAATACCTATCATCATGTAGTAAATGAATATGTTAATATACCTCGACATAACATCATAATCATAAGGATACATCATCGCTATAAGAACCACATGTGCATCATTATTCCCTTACCATTATACTCAACATCTTAACAGTTAATTAAACTAAACGGAAATCATAGTGTATGTATCATAAAGTTTAAACAATAAAACATGATTTAGATTCTCCATAAAAGTATCTGTCTTAGCTAAGGAGCACTATTCACCACACATTTTAATCAAGTAAATAAGGAAAGTCTTGAAAAATAACAGCTGCATCTTCCCAGGTAGCTGACCCTGGGCTATATTGGTCCCATTGGACCTTGACTTGCTCAAACTCACGGTTCCTGAGTCGACGAACCCGGCGGTCCAGTATACAGAATGGTTCGACTTGAAGGGCTCCTTCCTCGGAAACCTGCAATTTTTCAAATTTCAAAACATGGGACGAGTCAGGTACATATTTTCTAAGAATAGAAACATGAAACACATTATGCATCCTTCTTAGATGGAAGGGCAGCTCGAGCTTGTAAGCAACTGGTCCAATCCTCTCTAGGATCGTGAATGGCCCAACAAATCTAGGCGCTAGCTTTGTTCCCTTACCCATCCTAAAGGGACTTTTAAAGGGTTTGATTCTAATGAAAACTTGGCTTCCTTCCTCAAATTTCCTATCAATTCTCTTTGCATCAGCATAACTTTTTTGGCGATCCCTGGCTTCTTTTAGTCTCTGCTTAATTGTGGCCATTTGTTCTTCCATTTCTTGGAGCATTTCAGGTCCCAACATGGCTCGGTCCTCTAATCGATCCCAACTTAATGGAGTATGACATGGTCTTCCATACAAGATTTCGAAGGGAGCCGCATGTATTGAATTGTGGTAACTATTGTTGTAGGCAAACTCTACTAAGGGAAGGTATTTCTCCCATTGGTTTTGTTGATCCATGACATACATTCTTAGCATGTCCTCCAACACTTGGTTTACTCTTTCTGTTTGACCATCTGTCTCTGGGTGATATGCTGTACTAAAATTCAGTTGTGTTCCCATAGATTGTAATAGACTTTTCCAAAATCTGGAAGTAAAACGTGCGTCTCTATCAGATATTATCTTTCATGGTACTCCATGAAGGCGAATTATTTCTTTTAGGAAAATTTGAGCGATAGCTGATGCTTCAAAGGTCGTCTTGACTGGAATGAAGTGAGCACTCTTAGTTAATTTATCAATCACAACCATAATACAGTCATGTCTTTGGGATGTCATAGGTAAGCCTCCAATAAAATCCATCGAAACAACTTCCCACTTAGTTTCTGGTATATCATGGGGTTGTAAAAGCCCTGCCGGGTGGCGATGTTCTGCTTTAACCTGTTGACATTCTAAACATCGAGCCATAAACATTGTTATATCCTTTTTCATTCCTGTCCAGAAAAACAATTGTTTTAAGTCTGCATACATTTTCTGGACTCCTGGATGTGCAGCGTATGGAGCTTGATGGGCTTCCTTGATTATTAAATTCCGAAGATCATCATCTTCTGGGACATAAATCCTACCTTTATATCGTAGCAATCCATCATTTTCTAAGGTGTATTCCTCCCACTTGGTTGCCATAGGTATCTCTTCTTGTAAGGAAAATTTTATTTGCTGGTAATGTGGGTCCCCTACTAGATGATTTAGAATCCGGCTCCTCAAGTCTATCTTTAATGCCGACATTGAATTAAGTCTAGGTCTCCTGCTTAAAGCATCTGCCACTTTGTTCTCTTTTCCCTTAATATAGGATATCTTGAAATCATAATCACTAAATAGTTCACTCCAGCGTCGTTGTCGAGCATTAAGGTCCTTTTGTGTGAAGATATACTCAAGACTTTTATGATCTGTTCTTAACTCAAATTGACGCCCCATTAGATAATGTATCCATAATTTCAGGGCCATTACAACCGCTGCTAATTCCAGATCATGAGTTGTGTAATTGATTTCATGGTTCTTAAGTTTTCAAGAAGCATAAGCGATAACCCATTCATCTTGCATCAAGACTGCACCTAATCCTACAAGAAAGTCCTTGTCCATGTCAGGTACTTTTAATATTGGGGCCGTTGTTAGTCGATGTTTTAGCTCATTAAATGCTTTCTCACACTCACTTGTCCATTCAAACTTAACCCCTTTCCTTTGGAGGCGGGTGATGGGATTAGATATCTACGAGAACCTTTCTACAAACCTTCTATAGTAGCCTGCCAATCCCATAAAGCTACGTACTTCCTTGACATTCCGGGGAGAGGGCCAAGTCATTATAGTTTCTATCTTACTGTAATCAACTGCAATGCCTTTGCCACTAATGGTATGGCCTAGATATTGAATTTCTTTCTCAAAGAAGGAACATTTAGAAAGTTTTCCATATAGCTTATGTTCCCTAAGGCATTGTAGTACCAACCTCAAGTGTTCTAGATGCTCTTTCTCATTACGAGAGTAAATAAGGATGTCATCCAAGAAAACTTGGACAAAGCGGTCCAGATATTTTCGGAAGACACTATTCATCAAGTTCATGAAGGCTGCTGGGGCATTAGTCAACCCAAATGGCATAACAATAAACTCATAGTGTCCATAGCGCGTTCTGAATGCCGTTTTAGGTATGTCTTCCTCCTTGATTCTTAGCTGATGATAACCTGACCGTAAGTCTATCTTGGAGAATATTGAAGCTCCTTTTAGTTGGTCAAAGAGGTCATCGATTCGAGGCATGGGGTACCTATTTCGAATGGTGGCCTTGTTTAGATCTCGGTAATCAATACATAACCTAAGAGTTCCATCCTTCTTCTTTACAAAAATTACTGGTGCACCCCAAGGTGACACACTGGGTCTTATAAAACCTTGATCAAGAAGTTCTTTGAGCTGTATACTCAATTCATTAAGCTCTGGAACAGTCATTCGATAAGGTGCTTTGGATATGGGTTCCACTTCTGGTTTCAAGGTTATGGAGAAATCAATTTCTCGAACTGGAGGCAAACCTGGTAACTCTGGAGGAAATACATCTACAAATTCGGAAAGTAGTGGGTGCAATTTATCTGAGGACTTCTCATTGGTAGGAACCATTTCTACCACATAAATCTTGCACCCTTTCCTCATACATTTATTAACTTTCTTGGCTGATATGAGGCGTAATGTAACACCACGTCTAATCCCTTTTATTACCTTGGTTTCTCCTTGGTCATTTTTTATGAGGACTGTCTTATTATAACAATCCAGTATAGCTTGATGGGATTCAAGCCAATCCATTCCCACGATTAAGTCATACGTTCCGAGAGTTGTACTATATAGATTCATCTTGGTATCACACCCCCCAATGTTCACACTACAATCTCTTACCATTGACCCTACTGATTGCTGAGAGCCTGATGCCATTTCTACCATTCTAAAGTTACTTTGCTCATGAGCTGTCAATCCACATCTAAGTATTGTTGGAGGTGAAATAAAACTATCAGTAGCACCTGGATCAATTAACACAGATAGAGGGATGTTATTGATCATACCTGCAGATTCTACTACAGTGGCTTGGTGCTCAGCCTGGCGATGGTTTGTAGCTGCATGAATTCGATGTGGGTTTTGTGGTATTTCTCCTTTTGCTTTGTATTCCTGTTGTTTAATCCCTGTTTGATAACTTGGACAATCTTTTCTATAATGTGGACCTTTACAATGCCAACATTCTACTTGTCCCTGCTTCTCACGTTGTACTTGTCCTTGGTCACCAAATCTTCTACTCCTCCCATTAATCAAGTAGGGTTGACCCTTACGTCCTCTTGGAGGCAGTCGAGAAGTTGCACTAGCGATTCTAGAAATAGTGTTTTGTCTTCCCTGGAATCTATATGGCTTCCCCCTGGTTTATTCAGCCTCATTGTGGAATGCTCCTTTCCTGAACTTTCATCAACTACCATTTGTTTCTTCATATTGATTTTCCTCAAGACTTGTTTGGATAAACTAGTGGTTGATGCCATAGTGGTGGGTCTCCACATGGCGACCTCTACTCGGACTAAGGGGTCGAGTCCATGTAAGAATCTTTCAGCTTGACGTCTATCATCAGCCATATAGTCCACGTGATGGACTAACGAATAAAATTCAGCTTCATAGTCCTCGATAGGTCTACCATTCTGTCGTACTTCATGGAAAGCTCCTACTTGTTGGTGTTTGTACTCCTCTGATAGGTACCTAGTTCGGAAGGCTTCCTCAAATATTTCCCAAGTAACTTGTACTGGGGTGACTTGCATCTTCGTTTCTTCATTTACCCACCATAATAAGGCATCTCCTTTTAGTAGACTCATTGATATCTGGGCTTTTTCCGTAGAAGTGTATGCATTAAAACTAAGTGCTCTTTTGACAGCCATTACCCATGCTTCCACTTTTTAACCCCCTTCTAGACCCGTAAACTCTGGTAATTTGGATTTTTGGACTTCTTTCATAATATCATGTGTTACTTGTCCATCTTTGATATTGAGTTGAGAATTTAGATCTTGTCTATGTTTTTGTTCTAATTCCTTTTGCACATTTCCTTGATCTTGTCCTTGGCTTGAGACCCAGTCCTTAAAGATATTGGTCATTTCTCCAAGGGAATGTAATATAGCTTGCTCAGCTGGGGTTCCTATCTCTGAAGTGGCGGGAGGTGGTGTTTCTACTCCAAGGTTGTTTCGGGTTTGTCTTCGACGTTTAGGAGCCATGATCTACCCTGTAACATTCAGTGGATTTATACATTACCCTTATGCCAAAAGCTACAACAAATTTAGAATATGTTTGAATTTAAAACATACATTTAGTTACTCAATTGAAGTATAATACTTAAACCATAATTTATCACAAATTTCGAAGTATATATATATAAAAAAAAAAAACATGGAGTTTATGAGTTCATCAATAATCACAATTTTATAGTATAAGCCATAAAACTTTAGAGAATTGGATCCATGTAAAATAAAACAAAATTCGAATGGGTAAGGCATTATATGTCACAATAATATTAATTCTGTAGATTCATGACTTTAAGTATCTGTTTATGCAATCATTACTTATGTAGAAAAATAAATAGATTGTTTTAAAATACATGTAAGAAAATTTATGAATCAAGCATAAAAATATTCCACACCATAAAGAAAAGACACTGCCACCCGACCTAGAACTGGATCGGATGACTGGGAAGGTTATTCCTCCCCAACAAAAAAATAATCGTTTTATTAATTATATGGCCTGCCTGCAAGCGCACCTGCGAAGGCAACACCATTTTGAATCCTTTAAATTACAATACATTTAGCCATAAAATTTTCCTGGATTTTTCATAAAATTGCCTGCATGTGTACAGAAACCCAACCCTTAATCAACATTTTATTCAGTAAGATTGTAAGCTTGCGGCCCAAAGGGTACACCTCCGTTCTTCCAGCCAAGGGTACATCTGGTTACTTACTGTATAAAATTGTGACAACTGCGTGGTCTCTGATTTTGATGAGGTGCCAAAGGAACCAACTCAAAATCCTTGAATGGTTGACAGAACGTTGTTCGTTATTGTTAGGTTGTTGTTCGAAGTAGTAATGGGACGAGTGCCCCGATGTTGATGCTCTCATAATGTAATCACAGCACTGCTATAATTTTGTTCCGTGTGCGTACAGATAAGATGCAAGAGTAAAATGTTTATTCTTCAAATTCTGGACTCCCTTAAATGTCTATCCTTAAAAATCTTGTTAACTGTATTTTTACTTCAAGGATCAACTTGAACAGCGAATGAGAAAACGCTTTGAAACTAATTCATGAATTTCACTGGAGCACATGTAATCTTAGAAAACAAAGCTTAAAAGAATCGATATCTTTACTTTACAATCCTTAAATTAGCTAATCAAATGCACGCAAGTATAATTATAAAGACAGAAATATTTTTACAAAAAAACATTTCTCATTATGAAAGATGAGAATTTTGGTATTTATAAATAAATAAATAAAAAACACGAAAATTCCGCATTTCGGTCAAATAAATAAAAAGTGTGATTAATCATTTATGAAAAAAAAAACAGGAAAATTCCGCTCGGATGCCATCCATCCTTTTTTGTTTTTTTTTCACCATGGAAAATAAATATCAATTGCACAAAAAAAAAAATTCATGGATCACATTGAATTTTTTTTTTAATAGATTAAACAAGTGGTAAAAGGAGAAACAAGTAACCTGAAAGTCAGTGCAGAGGCGCTTGTCCTTGCAAAATCTGGAAGCACAACAAGATGGTAAACGACGTCCGCAATCTAAAATCGCAGTTCCCGCAGTAAAACCCCCGCCGATTGTCAAAGATGCAAAACACTCCATTCAGGAGCCCAAAATGTAACAACACTAAAACCCTTAACAATGAAAATCTGACTCTTGTGGCGGTAGAATTCAACCTTTCACAATAAAATTCCCGGTAAATCTTAATCATTTCAGGGAACTGTTGGCAAATCAAGTGAAAACACCCGATCTTGAGGCATTTCGGATAAATCCAACGCCAATTTAGCTATTTTTATGCAACTTAACGGTTCTTGTGCCCTTTTAACAGATTTTCTCTGTTTGTGTGCCTTTTATCAGCTAAATTCTAACAAATTCCTACAACTTCCAGTTTTAAATGCAAAAATTTTGAAGCTTCATCTGGCACACAATTTTTTCCGACAAATTCTGCGGTCCATTGAAATTTAAATAACTCATCATCACACGCCTCCATTGCATCGTAGTGGCGTTGAAAACTCGTGGAAAACCAGCGGTTTGAAAGGCCGAGCACACGGAATATCCGTATCTAGGTGAAATCGAGATTTATGAAAATCCTATCCCCGGTTTCAAAAACAACTGGAGAATGAAGAATTTGGATCCGGTTTTTTTTATCATAAATAATTCTATTCTGGGAGAGGAGATTGAAGAATTTGGATTTATAGTTCATTTAAATATAAACCTTAGACATCTGACTGATACATTTACAATTCTATTTTGGGAGAGGAGATTGAAGAATTTGGATTTATAGTTCATTTAAATATAAACCTTAGACATCTGACTGATACATTTACAAAAGTTGTTGGGCCACTTACGGCTAAAGGTTTATTGTGAAGGTCCACATAAGTTGTTAGTCACGTCAAGCAGCATTACGATGGAAATTATAGAGTGGAAATTGCCGGCTTTTGAAGTCCTCGAGAATTGAGCGAGCAGTTAGTTTTAGGATAACAATTTTAATCGCTATAATTACAAAACGGGTTTAAAACAACAGGAAACGTATAAGTTATTCAGAAACCATTATGGTCATTGTAACGTTTCATTGAATAGCAAAAAATCAACGCAACTGTACTATCCATTTCTTCATTAATTTTTATCCTAAATGTTTTTTTTTTTTTTTTTTTTTTACAGGTTCTGAAAACGCATAAGAGTCAAAGTCGCGAGAAAAGTAAAAGGAGTTGAACAACCCAAAAGAATCCCAATTTTTTTTTTTTTTTTTTGAAGATGCCAATAGGCCCTAAGGGTTGAGCCAAGGCTCTGATACCATATGTAACAACCCCAAATAAACATGTAATTAATCAGGTAATATATATTCAACATGCAATTCAACTAATTAACTTCAAGTTCAAAACTATGATTAGAACACTTATCTGTTATTCCGGTTGAAGTCTGCTATCTGCAACAAGGTTTTGGGGATGACTCTCCACCCAACTGTAGGCTCAATTGTGCAAGGATTCTGCTACAACTGGCCACCCCGAGCCCTCAATCAACGTACTACTGCCAGTGCTCCTAAGTCTTAGTATACCATTCTCCCAAGAGAATGAAGATAGAATCTCGGAATGATAGAATACCTCCCATCCTCCTCACCATCTATTAAATAGAACAAAACATTGGAAGGGGAACCACATGCACACACTCCATGTGTCTGCATGCAACTTTTTTCTTGTTTTATTTCTTTACTTTTCTTTTGATTTTTAGCTTTCTTGTTTTATTTCCTTCTTTTTGCTAGTTTTCTTGTTTTTTTTTCTATTTATTCTTATTTAGAGCTTTAATATGGTTATTACTATATTTTTTTATTTTTCTATTTATATATTTATTTCTTTTTATATAATTTTTAATATCATTTATTATTTTTATTATTTATTATTATTCATTATTTTTATTATTAATTATTATTTTTGTATTATTTATTATTATTTATCATATTTACTATTTATTATTTATTATTTTTATTATTTATTATTTATTATTAAGGGAAGGGATATTACACTTGCAACCCAAGCAACCAGGTTGACATCAATGCCAACCAACAACACATCTACAACACTGTAACACACATCAATGCTAATAATCTCCCTCTTTGGCATTGATGTCAACCATTGCTGAAGAAATCATATGATCAAACAACCTCACGTTCTCCCCCTTTGACAACAATGGAAAAGGGATAAACATGTCAAGGATGAATGTTATATACTCATCTACATGCAAGGGGTTCCATAAAAAAAACATAAACTCCACTCAAAATCATATGCATGTGATGAATAATGGATTACAAGACTGAGATACAACAACACTCCCCCTCATAACTGAAAAATATTTGCAATAAAATCCCCCTGGACACAAGATATCCCCCCAAAAAAACACAATAGAGCAACATATACATCTATATCTGTTGGAAATAATACTGAGAGGGGGGGTGAATCAGTATTATCAGATTAATCAAACTTTTAAATGCCCAAAAACATATACGCTACTTCAGTTAAGTGAACCAGCGTGTACACGCTACTGTGACGAAGTAAAACAGCGTATAAGCAGAAAACTCACAATTTAGTTGGCTTATTCTTCAATTAAGTGCATCAGGACATTATTCATCATATTAACAGTAAACGTGTGCAGTATAACAGAACAGATAAAAAGCCACACACATGAACACCAAGATATAAGGTGGAAACCCAATGTGGGTGAAAACCACCTGCTGCAAGTTGTCTCTATCTTTCTTAATATGAAACTTCAGTTTACAATCTTTTGTACTGGTGCAGCCTTATACCAGTACGCAGGCTACAACCTGCAGAAGGCTTCAACCTTCTCTCGTTCTCCAAACTTCCTTGGAAGGGAGCTCCAACCCCCTTTGCTCTTGTACTAGCCAAGATACTAGTACGTAGGTGCTGACCTACAATCTTCCTTCTTCCAGGTATCACTTTTCATACATTTTCAGACTTGGATATTCCTGAAGCACAACATTACAATCTGAAGACCACAATTCATTCAATTTCCACAACAGATCATTGAAGCATAAAACAACCAAACTTTGAATCACTGAACCACTGAACCCTGTCAATCACCAGTTACCAGAACACAGTGCAGACTACAGAACTCTGCAATAACAGTCAGACCCCACTGTAAACCCAAATCAAGCTTCAAAAGATATACGCTACTTTAATGAGCAGAACCCGCGTATACACGCTCTTTTACCGAAGCCAACCTGCGTACAGATCTAAAAATAAACTTTCTCAATTTGCAGCTGTACCAGATATTAGTTAGACTCAGAACGTAACATTGCGACAATATGCAGATCTAGAAATACGCATAATCAACCATATCATGATAGTGCATTTCAAACCATTAGATCCCGATCTATCCTTAGATCTAGTCTTCCATTAACCGATGTGATCTCTCCTTGGCTTAGATCAACCAACTCAGAACCTGCATATCAGATCTCTTTCTCTCTTAGATATTCATGCCTTGTCGAAAGATGATTTTTTGCCTAATGATCTTCTTCTCCTTATATAGCCTTAGGCCTTTCTCAATACCAAGAGCCAAAACCATAGTAACACAATACCATCAACTTTAAAACTAGGGATCGACACGCCCGTCGAGACATAATGGTCCGAAATCATAGGCACAACTTCCAAGGTCTAACCACCATGAACCAAAGGAACCTTTCCACATACACGCGCTTTTTCTGAATCGAACTTGCGTGTACACGCGACTTGGGCTTAACTAAACAGCGTGTATGAGTTTCCTTGGCATGCTGTACTGAGATCTGTCTTCTGATTAAGTTGCCATCACCTGTACCAACTTCTGAGCACCTGTACCATCCACTGAGTGAGTTGCCATCAAGGACAACACTTGAACCATAATGCCAACAATCTCCCCCTTTGGACTTGATGGCAACCACCACACCAAGTCACTCTCCCCCTTTGACATCAAGGGCAAAGGGTGGACCAAAATATTTTCTTCCTTGGTATTCCTTCTACTGTCCATACCGCTGTCCATACTCCCCCTGAGTACATGCTGAAATCTCCAAGAGTGCTCCCCCTTTGTGTATGCCAAAGTGTACCAATCTATCCGTCCTGCTTACCAAGTGCTGTTCATGCTCCCCTTGACTGTAGGCAAGATCTGCAAAAGATGTTCTTCAAGAAGAACAAAGACTTATACATTAAAGAAGACCTTCCTATCACCAAAAGACTCAACATACATTCATCACCCAATCTAGTGGGGATATACCAATATTGACTCATCCACCTAACCATGTGAAGACACATGATAATACATGAACATTTCATCATTCATCCCAGGCATAGTGGGGAAACCAACAAAGGCCGTTACATGACCTTGACACCATAAAAGAGACAAGAAAGACATAGAGACAACAGATCTAGACCAAGATTTAGAAAAGACACCAGCAGCATCGGATAAACATCTTGTTAGATCAGCAACGAGAATTGCTTTCTGAGCTCCTTCTTCTTAAACCAACAACCAAAACATCTGAATGCCAACAATGCTTTATGAGACTTTTGAGCTGCTCCCCCTGAACCTGTGCCTGTTGCACTCCCTGCAACTGTGCCTGAATACTTCTGACATTCCTATTGCTGTTCAGAACTTCAGAGTTTTCCTTTGCTGTTCAGAACTTCATATACGCGTTTTATCCTGTATAAAACAGCGTATGTACGCGGATATTCTTTCTGCAACAAGCGTCCAGCATACACGCGACTTACTCACCATAAATCCGCGTGTATACGCTCATATCCCTTCCGTAACCTGCGTATACCAACTTTTCTGTAGAACAAAACAAATTTCAATAACAGGATGAAGCATCAACTACTCCCAGCTTTTGTCTGAGATATTCAAAAGTTTCCCTGGGCAGTGGTTTTGTGAGAATATCAGCAACTTGCTCCTTAGAAGGAACATACTCCAATTTGACCTTCTGCTCAAGCACTTGTTCCCGAAGAAAATGGTACTTGATTGGTATGTGCTTGGTCTTTGAGTGCATGACTGGATTCTTTGAAATGCTGATTGCACTTGTATTATCACATAAGATAGAGACAGGTGGAGTGCAAGTGATTTGAAAGTCCTGCAAGGTCTGCATCATCCAAAGAAGTTGTGTGCAACAAGATGCTGCAGCCACATATTCTGCTTCAGCTGTAGATAAGGCAATCGAACTTTGCTTCTTGCTGAACCAAGACACTAATCTGGAACCCATGAAGAAAGCACCTCCACTTGTGCTTTTCCTATCATCCACACTTCCAGCCCAATCTGCATCTGTGTAAGCATGAAGAGTGAGATCTGTATTTCTAGGATACCATAAGCCATAGTTTTGGGTCCCTTGAAGATATTTGAAGATTCTTTTGACTGCCTGAAGATGGGTTTCCTTTGGGTTGGCTTGAAATCTTCCAACCATCCCTACTGCATGAGTAATATCTGGTCGAGTACCTGCCAAATAAAGCAAACTCCCAATCATGGATCTATAAGTGGGTTGGTGAACTGCTGCTGATTCATCATTTGCACTGAGGCTGCATCCTGTAACCATGGGTGTACATACTGGTTTTGATTCTTCCATGCCATACTTCTTCAAGATCTGCTTGAGGTATTTGGTTTGAGACAAGAAGATACCTCCTTCATTTTGTTGGATTTGCAATCCAAGAAAATATGTCAATTCTCCAAGAAGTGACATTTCGAACTCTTTCTGCATAACCAAGGCAAAGTTTTGACTCATAGTTTCTTCATTGCTGCCAAAAATAATATCATCTACATAAACAACAAGAATTAGCAATTTGTTATTTTCAACTTTTATGTAGAGATTGCTATCTGCTGATCCTTTTGAAAAGCCTTGTTGGTGAAGATATTTGTCCAACCGATAGTACCAAGCCCTTGGGGCTTGTTTGAGCCCATAGAGAGCCTTTTTCAATCTGCATACAAGATTTGGATCATTTCCAAGAATGAACCCATCGGGCTGCTCAATATATACTTCTTCTTCTAAGTCTCCATTCAGGAAGGCTGATTTCACGTCCATTTGAAATACCTTGAAGTTTTGAAAGCTTGAGAGAGCAAGGAACATTCGGATGGCCTCTAGTCTTGCCACAGGAGCAAAGGTCTCTTCAAAATCTATTCCTTCTTGCTGTGCATACCCTTTACAAACAAGTCTGGCCTTGTTTCTAATTACTTCTCCATTTTCATTTAACTTATTCTTGAAGACCCATTTTGTTCTTATTACATTCTTATCTTTTGGTCTAGGAACCAATTCCCAAGTGTTGTTCCTTTCGATTTGCTCAAGTTCTTCATCCATTGCTTTGACCCAACATTCATCTTTGCATGCTTCTTTCACATTTTGTGGTTCAATGGAGGAGAGTAGAGCCAAGTAGCTTGAAGCTTCTGCAAGTGTCCTTCTTGTTTGTACTCCTGCTTCTTTCTGCCCCACAATCTGAGTTTCTGGATGATTCTTTTGGACATATCTGGATGGAGTCTTCTCTTCTATTCTTGTCTGCTCCTCTGGTTCTTCTTGAGATTCTTCTTCTTCTTGAGGTTCTTCTTCTTCATCATTTCGCCTTTGAGAGTAACCTTCATCTTCTTCATGATGAACTTGCCTAGGAATATATCCCTTCTCATCAACCACTATATCAATACTGTCAACAATTCTGCCAAGTCTTTTATTGTAGCACTTGTATGCTTTGCTATGTGGAGAATAACCAAGAAGAATGCCCTCATCTGCTCTAGGTTCAAGTTTGCCAAGTTGCTCATCAGTGTTCTTAATATAACATTTGCTCCCAAAGATTTTGAAATGCTTCACGGAAGGAGTTTTACCACTCCAAAGCTCATGAGGTGTTTGAGTGCTGTTTACTCGGACATTTGTTTTGTTAAGAATGATAACAGCAGCATGTGCGGCTTCTCCCCAGAAGGTTGCAGGAGTACCTGATTCATCGAGCATAGCACGAGCCATTTGTTGGATAGTTCTGTTCATTCTTTCCACAACCCCATTTTGCTGAGGAGTTCTAGCTGTAGAGAATTCTCTTCTTATCCCATGTTCATCGCAGAAATCAAAAAATTCATTTGATGTGAACTCCCCACCTCTGTCAGATCTGAGGCACTTGATTTTGTGTCCTGATTCATTTTCGGCCAATGCTTTGAAGGATTTGAATTTTTCGAATGCTTCATCTTTGTGCTTCATAAGCCCTAACCAAACAAACCTTGAGAAATCATCAATGAATAATATCAGATATTCTTCTCCTCGAGGTGACCTTTTCCTAAATGGACCACATACATCTGTATGGACTAGCTCAAGAGGCAAGCTAGCTGATCCTTCCTTCTCTGGAAAGTTAGTTCTGGTCTGCTTTCCAAACTGACAAGATTTGCATATGGTGTTGTCTGGAATTTTGATATCTGGAAGATCGCGAACTGCCTGATATTTGCATGCTTTCCTTATTTGTGAGAAGCTTAGATGTCCCAACCTTCGATGCCATAACCAGTGCTCTTCATCCTTGCTAAGATAGCATTGTTGTTGTTCTTCTTCAAATATGTACAGATTATTTGGAGTTCTTTTGCCTTTGAGAACTGTTTTACCTGTATCAAGATCACGAACAAGACATCCATTCGATCTGAAAATAACCTCTGTTTTTTGATCACACATCTGGCTGACACTTAGAAGATTATGTTTCAATCCATCAACATACAAAACATTTCCAGCCTTGACCTTTTCTTTTAAAGGAGCAATACCTTTTCCTTTTATAGTAGCAGGAGTATCATTTCCAAAAGAGACTTTCTTTCCCTTTTCTAAAGTAGAATAAGATTCAAGTTTTTCTTTATCACCTGTCATATGTTTCGAACATCCACTGTCAATGTACCATAGATTTTCCTGTCCTTCTGCATAAAATGCTATCCCACATCTTTCTGTTTGAGGTTCCTTTATTCTCCATGTTTTGGTGCTTGTGGCTTGTTCCTTTTTCTCCTGAAACCTGCTCCTGCATTCAGAGTCTTTATGACCAAAATTATTGCAAATAGAACATTCAACTTCATTTTCAAGCACCGAAAAGTTGTTATAGGTTCTTTTTGTAATCCCTGTCATACTTCTTTGTTTTTGAGCTTCCCTAGTCATGATTGTTTTATATGCAACACATTGAGCTGCTCTGTGACCAAAGTTGTGGCAAGAAAAGCATTGTCCATTGAAGAAGCTTCTGCGGTTATTGAATCTACCAGCCAACTGATTGTAATTTCTATTTTCATCTATTCTTGAGCCAAACTGAGAAGATTTTACCTGTGGTTGGTTGTAGCTTTTGTTCATCCTTAAGGAGGATTGTCCCTGATAGTTTTTGTTTGTAACTCGTCCCTGCTTTACCTGATTATCTTCATTGTTCTTCCGCTCATTTCCTCTTGCTGCATCAAGATAACTTTTTGAGGTGGATGCTTGAGAGGTTTCTCCATTATAGCCCAAACCTGTTTTGTTTAGAGGAGACCGCTGCACACTAATAATCTCATCCAAGGTTTCAGATCCTTTGACAAATTTAAGATTAATAGTTTTTGTTTTCTCAATTTCTTTTCTGAGACCAACAATTTCACCTTCTAGTTTTTCAAGATGTTTTTCCTTTTCATCAATCTGAAATTGCAAAGTATCAATAATCACATTCCTTTCTTCTATGCTTCTCTTGAGTCTAGTGATTTCATTATAGAGATTATCCACATCTATAGCATCCTCATAATCATCATCTTCAAATGCCATTAATAGCTTATATTTATTACCTTGTTCATCTTCATCACTGTTTGATAAGCCATCACTATCTTCATGGGTGTAGTAGCTTTTCCTATTTGCACTTTGTTTCTTGTTCCATCTAGCAGGTTCTTTTCCTTTATCCTTATAAGGACATTTTGCAGCATAATGACCTACTTTCCCACAAGCAAAACATTTGAAAGGTAGCTTACCTCTGAACCTTCCAGAACCCCTTTGAAGATTTCTGACAAAATTTGATTCTTCTTCCTCTTCTTCTGGAACATGGCTTGCTTCATAGTAATCTTTTTCCTGATGCCTTAAAAGCAGCTTCCCTTCTGTCAGATGGACCTCCCTTTCTCATTTCATAAGCGGTTAGAATTCCATGTAGCTGAGACATAGTGAGAACACGGAGATTTTCTTTTTCTTCTATTGCAGATACTTTAGATTCAAACTTGGGGGATAAAGATCTTAGAACCTTTTGAACTACTATAGTTTCTCTTATTTCTTCACCCAAGTTTTTCATACAATTAACAATCTCATCTACCCGGAGAAAATAATTAGCCACACTTTCATCATTATACATCCTGAGAGTCTCATATTGAATCCTGAGTGTTTGAAGTTTAGCTTCCTTTACCTGTTCATCTCCTTCATAGCTAGTGATCATTTTGTCCCATATTTCTTTTGCTGATTTGAAGTGCATGACCTTCATGAATTCTGTTTGAGATATACTTCCTAATAGGGTAGCGACTGCTTTTGCATTTGTTTCATATGCCTTTTTTTCATCTGGATCTGTAGGAGTAGCTGAAGGAAAAGCATAGCCTTTTTCTACAATGTCCCAAACTTCTGTACCAAGAGATTGAAGATATGCAGTAACTCTTACCTTCCAATAATTGAAATTTGTTCCATCAAAAACCGGTGGCCTGATTGATGCTTCTTTCTCGTAGTTGCTCATGATGAATGATCTTCCTTCAAGCGATCAAGCTTCTCTGAAGGACCTGCTCTGATACCAATTGTTGGAAATAATACTGAGAGGGGGGGTGAATCAGTATTATCAGATTAATCAAACTTTTAAATGCCCAAAAACATATACGCTACTTCAGTTAAGTGAACCAGCGTGTACACGCTACTGTGACGAAGTAAAACAGCGTATAAGCAGAAAACTCACAATTTAGTTGGCTTATTCTTCAATTAAGTGCATCAGGACATTATTCATCATATTAACAGTAAACGTGTGCAGTATAACAGAACAGATAAAAAGCCACACACATGAACACCAAGATATAAGGTGGAAACCCAATGTGGGTGAAAACCACCTGCTGCAAGTTGTCTCTATCTTTCTTAATATGAAACTTCAGTTTACAATCTTTTGTACTGGTGCAGCCTTATACCAGTACGCAGGCTACAACCTGCAGAAGGCTTCAACCTTCTCTCGTTCTCCAAACTTCCTTGGAAGGGAGCTCCAACCCCCCTTTGCTCTTGTACTAGCCAAGATACTAGTACGTAGGTGCTGACCTACAATCTTCCTTCTTCCAGGTATCACTTTTCATACATTTTCAGACTTGGATATTCCTGAAGCACAACATTACAATCTGAAGACCACAATTCATTCAATTTCCACAACAGATCATTGAAGCATAAAACAACCAAACTTTGAATCACTGAACCACTGAACCCTGTCAATCACCAGTTACCAGAACACAGTGCAGACTACAGAACTCTGCAATAACAGTCAGACCCCACTGTAAACCCAAATCAAGCTTCAAAAGATATACGCTACTTTAATGAGCAGAACCCGCGTATACACGCTCTTTTACCGAAGCCAACCTGCGTACAGATCTAAAAATAAACTTTCTCAATTTGCAGCTGTACCAGATATTAGTTAGACTCAGAACGTAACATTGCGACAATATGCAGATCTAGAAATACGCATAATCAACCATATCATGATAGTGCATTTCAAACCATTAGATCCCGATCTATCCTTAGATCTAGTCTTCCATTAACCGATGTGATCTCTCCTTGGCTTAGATCAACCAACTCAGAACCTGCATATCAGATCTCTTTCTCTCTTAGATATTCATGCCTTGTCGAAAGATGATTTTTTGCCTAATGATCTTCTTCTCCTTATATAGCCTTAGGCCTTTCTCAATACCAAGAGCCAAAACCATAGTAACACAATACCATCAACTTTAAAACTAGGGATCGACACGCCCGTCGAGACATAATGGTCCGAAATCATAGGCACAACTTCCAAGGTCTAACCACCATGAACCAAAGGAACCTTTCCACATACACGCGCTTTTTCTGAATCTAACTTGCGTGTACACGCGACTTGGGCTTAACTAAACAGCGTGTATGAGTTTCCTTGGCATGCTGTACTGAGATCTGTCTTCTGATTAAGTTGCCATCACCTGTACCAACTTCTGAGCACCTGTACCATCCACTGAGTGAGTTGCCATCAAGGACAACACTTGAACCATAATGCCAACAATATCAACAATGAAAATAAACTCTCTCACTCAGCAGCAACAAAAACTAAAACACATGTTCTCTCCCCTGAAGCAATAACATCATAATCCATGACATAATAGTAACAGCAATTCAAATCACCAACACATAGTAGCAAAAACAAAGAATGACCAACTAGTAGCAATGTATATCTAGAAGCAGCATCTCTCTGAAGTAGACATGGTAGTAGCAACTACATGATGATAGGTCACAACAATATGACCAACCATACTCCACTAAATGCAAACTTCTCCATGGTTGAATGTAAATTGATGTACATTATTTCCAATGCCTCTTTTCCATATGCAAGAGGCTACTCCACATGGACCAATGACTATGACCAAATGATATGCAACAAACTACAGGGCTTCATGAGCCTATTACATGGCTTCAAAATAATTTTACAATGATAACACAAGTGCATACATGGATGAATGAACTATCATGAATCTCTATGCAACATGTGCTAGTCATGGCTCATGACTCTATGACTCATATCAAATGATTTACAATAAGAATCCACGATCTCATTAGCATAATGCAAGGCTTCATCAATGAGATATACTATTGATAAATGACATCGAGTGATGAAGCATTAGAATGCATGGTTTTAAATACACACTCACTATAATGACCATACACCATGACTCACCTCTATTCATGTCATAAATAAATACATGAAATAAATGATCAACAATATGTGCCTTAAATGAAAACAAGATAATAACAATACATATCGTATGAAGACATGTGACAATATCTCCAAATCACCAACCATAAATCAGGATCTCAAAAGCAGTAATCAACAACATATACGATACATAATGCATCAACAACATCATGAATCAGAAATATAACATCCAAACTACCAAATATATCAGTTATCTACAACTATACATGGCAGCAAAGACAACCATCATATGGAGTATGATCCTCTACAAAATATCCAAAAACTGATAGCAACATCTAATGATGTGATGAAAGCAGTAGCATCACATCAATAATCATACCAAAAAACATAAGTATCATCAAATGTAGCAACAATAATATGAAACACATCCATCATAAAAATAAGCATCATGAACCATCATCATACTCATCTCCATGGCACCACTGCATGCATAAAATTATCAGCCCAAAAATGCATAATACAAGCCAACTGCATATCAACTCATATAGGAAGCATATAAACCATGCATAATCGAAACATAGACAACTCCTCCAAGGATCCATAATGTCATCGAAATATTGGAAGCATATAAAGTGCTCCCCATGAACATGTGCTATCTCTCCTCCTGATCACACCTTAGCAATGAAAACATTAGTAGCAAAAATCCATCATCAAGAAATGAGAAATAAGCATCAATAACATTACAGCTAATCTGCATGCAAAAATAATATGCACCATATACTTCGCCTGAGCATATGAAGGATTCACATACATTTTGTAGTCTAAAAGATATATCATGCAAGCTAACTATAATATGTGATGATCTCTTCTATTCTGGATTTGATGAGGAAGAACACTCTCTTCGTCTCTTCTTACTTTTCACTCTTCCCTTCAACACATATACACTATCTAGGGTCTTGACTCCTCTTGCAATCACTCACTTTGATCCTTCGTTCTTGATAAATAGATTTTTGGAGTTGAAGACCACTTACTTACCTCCATCAACCATTTGGATCACACTTATAATATTGTGTTTTAGGCCGTCAATGAGCCATACATCTTCAGCATTTGTCTTCTTTTCACCAAGGTTGGCCTTGCCACTTCCCAAAACTCTTGCTAGTTCACTTCCATCAAAAACAACGTGACCACTTTTGAATTTATTCAATAAGTGAAGTTTTCTCCTTTCTCCTGACATATGATGAGAAAATCTGCTATCAATATACCATTTTTCATCCTCATCATGTGAGCAAAGAGAAATACCACATCATCCTAATTGTTCTTCCCTTTTCTTCCACAAAGCTCCTCGTTGGATTCTTTGTTGTGCATGCATTTTTGGCTACTACTTTTGTATTGACAGTCTCTTGGATCTAGGCATCAAATAATCCTTGGCCATGTGTCCAAACTTGTGACACATAAAACATTCTACATGACCAAGTTAAGAAGCGAAAGGATGTGATCTTTTGTTCATCATGTTAGATTTCCAACTTCTCGTACTACACTTGCAAGCAATGACCTTATTTACAAGCATAACATAAACCATTAAATAAACTTGTATACTTGAAGGAAGATCTCATTATTTTCTGTGCAAACTACTGCATGGATGTGTCCAATTTTCTCCTACAAAAAGTTTCCATATGTCCAAACTAATGACAATTGAAACACTCAATCTTGTTCATCAAAGGAGCGAATGAATTCTGATTTCTTCTTTGAACTTTGCTACTATCAACTCTAGGAGTGAATGATTTTCTTGGCATAGAAACTCCTTTTGAATCTCTCTTTTGCTGGGGATGAAATTGCTACCTCTTTTCTCCAACATTGTCATGGCTACTCACAAATTTCATTGTAGGCTTCTTTGAATCTATCTTGTTAATATTTCCTACATATGAACATGCATCTCCTCTTTGAAGGACAAAGCTAGATTTAACTTTTTCAAGTTGGTGGTATTTCTCTTCAATTTGCTTTCTCAATTTATCTATTACATTTTCAAGTGCTTCATTTTTTTGAATCCTCCAGCTGGGTTCTCAAGATAGTGAGTTCCTCCTTGACATTTTTCTCCTTCTCATCACAAATATGCAACAATTCTTATGATCTCTACATGCAACTATTATTTTATCTACTTGAGAAGCTAACTCTTTGATAACAACCATTTCTGATTCATATTCAACCTTAATGACAATAATATCCTTCTCATCTTGACTATCAACCTCAATAGAATCATTAGAATTATAATTAAAAAAATATTTCAACATATTACCGTGTGAGACATCTAATTTGGTTGAAATTTCAGAATTTTCTACTTCTTTTGCAATGGATTGATTTTCTTCCCTCTTCAAATTCTTTTCCTTTTAAGACATCCTCCTCTTTCTATTGGCAATGATCCATGATCTACTCTCCAAGCGGTCAAGCTTCACTGAAGAGCACCAATTCTAATACCAATTGTTGGAAATATGTTCACTTAGACTGGGGGGGGGGGTGAATCAATAGTGATGGTCTTTATATTTATTTTCACCAATTTAAACTTTTTCCATAAACTCAAATATCCATGCACATCCACAACATCAGTTCATCAAAACATATAAGCACTATAAAATCAAATCATAACAATGATGAGAAATATCCATGAGAAACACACACATGCACACATAAGAACACAAGTATTTATGGTGGAAACCCTTTCAGGAGAAAACCACATTGCTGCTACTATGTTGTTCAATTATTTTATTAATCTGATGAACAAATTGTACATGGATTAGATTACACCCTGTTGTAGCGGTTACAACCACCGTCCAAAATTTTTACTTAGCCTGTTTGGAGCCTCCCTACCAACCTTCACAGCAGTTTTCCTTGCTTTGTCAAGTCCTCAAGCTTCATTGTCTTTCTTGCTCAATGGCAACCTGTTGATCACAGTTTGACCTTTTCACCTCATAGGTTGCTCATTAGGACTTGGTCCAGCTGCAGGCTGAGCAGCTTCCTAGTGAAACTTGCACATTTCTAGAGGGAAACTAGCCTTACCTCTAGGAATTACACAATTCCCTCTGACAATCTGTTGGACTTCAGGATGGCGCAATCCTGCCAGCCAACCCTCCCAGCAGGATTTGCACAATTTTTTCCATCAACAGGCAGTTCATCCCAGGAATTGTGAAAATCAGGGCAGCAGTCAGCTGCTAGGCCCATAAATTGTGCAATCCCCTTGGGCAGTCAGCCCATCTTACAGTCAGGAATGCGCATTTTTCTCCAGCAGTTAAGCAATCTCTTGCATGTGTAGAAGTTGAATTGAACGGTCCCCTCCGAGACTGAGAAATAGAGACTTGCATGCATAGGATTTTTCTCCCAAGGTAGCATAAAAAGGCATCCCTTGTTTCAAGGATCTATGTTTAGCAGTTGGAGGTTACATGCAAGGAGTAATTCCGAAACCTCCCTCCAAGTGTTGCTTCCCCTAGATTTGTGGCATGCATGTCATAACCTCGATGTTATCAAAACTCATCAAACGGACGCTGTAGAGCTCATTCCTCACATCAGCCTTGTAGCTCTGACATCCCACATCACATCTAGGAGAAGTCGGCACATTCAACTTAGTTGTTCTGGGATAAGCTCGCTTCCCATGCCTTGTGCTACATTTCTATCACTTTTTGTGTATTCGCTGGTGTGAGTGTTGTTTTCTTGATTTCTTTGAATGCCTGTTGTCGTTTACATATATTCTAGCTTGTCCTAGCTCTGTTTCAATTTTCATTGCTATCTCACTGTTGTTGCACGCATGAATCTATTTTACAAAAATGTTCACCCAATCGGTGAATGACCTCACCCACATGCATGTTGATCTGTTTGCTCAATCCTCCATTCATGTTTCGCATGCACTATTTATCACTTATGCTATCACTAGTGTCACCATGCATTTCATCGAATTACTTTCTTTCAGTTGCCTGTTCGCGAGTTGGGCCAACCTTGACCCAGTCTCTGCCTTCACCAAGGCTGCATTATGCAATCTGGAGAAGGAAGGCTCACCTTCCTCTCCATATTTTCACATTTTGGCCCAACATTAGCCTCTTGGAATGAATTGTGCATTTCTAGAGGTGAGTGGCTTCTTGGTGTTATCTGGAAATCTGGTGTCTATGCAGAGCTGCTAGTCCCACTAAGGCTGGTAGCTAACTTAGAAACAAACAAACAAAAACCACTTTCGTTTTCCTTTATGAGAAGTAGATAAGAGGGGAAAGAAGGAGACCAACCTCTGTCTTATGCTTGGTTCCTTGCTTGATTCCTCTCCCTTCTAATAGATCTTTGCCACTTGCTTCCTCGTCTACCTAGCTTAAAAGAGCACCTGTAGAATCAAAGCAGCATAACACTATCCAAAAACATAGATCTACTATCATAAACAATATAGGACCAGATATATATTGACCACACAAATGCATATATCATCAATCATACAAGAATGTGGAGGAAAACTTGAATAGCTTTATTAATAATCAAGAATAGCAAAGAGGATTACAACCAATTGTTCTGACCCAGCATCATCCTCTCAGCAAGAAAGCCCTTCTTCACCTTATGAAAAGCTTAGATCACCCAACACTATGATGTTACACTAAGAAACCAACAACACTTCCTTACAAGATACAAAATTCCAGCCTCTGGATCTCTAGGATGAGGGATCCATATATAGATGTTTGCAAGGGGGGTGAGTCAACTTTTGAGATTTGATTAGTGTCCTCTCTCTGATAGTTCTTGATTCCACTTGGAGATTGATGATCTCTTAATCATCCTTGGGCGAATGCAGAGAGGAAAGTGTCATAGGAGAAGTTTCTGGAAGATTCCATGATCCTCCACCTTGCAGATTGACCCTACCATTTGTCCATTCTCGCCCATCGCACCCCATAGAAGGGATTTTCAGTATGCATCGCACCTCCCATGTGTATTTAGGTGGGATGCAGCGCACTTTGACCATGGAGCAGGTGAGATGGTCCAGTTTTGACCAGTTCTAAGTAGTTTTTCATGGAGAACTTCTAGGAGAAGATGTAATCAGTTGACCTTGTTCTTTTAGAGGTTGGAACAACACTTTTAGGGACTTAAGAGCCCTTGGTTTATGGACATTTATGATTGGGGTTGCAGTGCCCAAAAATGTCTATAACAGTTGCCCCCTAAAGCATGAGGTCGTTAATATGTTGATGTCTGGTGAAATGCTTTATCATGAGGATCTGAAGTTTTTTCGAGCTGGAAGGCGACCTGTAATAAGATACAATACAATACATTATCTTCATAATATTTTCATGATCTAGCTGAGGCGGGCATTCCCATGCTCAGCTTTATAAATTGATTTTCACGTACATAAGACAGACAATCGTCTGACTGTAGACTGATGATTATGGTAGAGCCATCATCCCTTAGGTTGGATGATTATCTATGCAGTAATGATGTACATTTGATGTCTTTATTTTCTTGAATATATATCGCAGCCCGGATGGATGAAACAAGATCCGGGGTCTTCAATCTCGTTCGATCTCAAATCAAAGTACAAGTCGATCCATGTGAGAGATGTTCTGGAGTCGAGCATGGAAAGACATCGCTTGATTACCAGCCAATGATGTAAGCTGTTAACAGGCACGAGAGGAATCACCGATAATGATGATGACCCTCAAGGTACTACAGTACAATTCACGTGGTGTGAATAAGGGGACTTAGTGTCGAACACCACGCAAACTCTTTCAGTCGAAGGCCATTGATGTAAACCTGTCACCGGAAGTGAGAAACTTGCCATTGAGGCATGCAAGCTTCAAAGTACTAAAGGGGTTGTTCCTAGATCGAATTCTTGGATAATGAGCTGATGTCGACAAGAAGTGATCCGTCATAGGAGGGCCTTAGTGAATCCCACATCAATGACACAGAATGGAGAAAATGATTTTAATGGAGGTGAAAACGATCTGGTGATATAAGGTTCAGGGTGGCGGTCATGAAAGAATGGAGCGTAAATGTATTGCAGTGGGTGAGACACAGGTGAATTCTTTGAGCGACTTCTCTCTAACATATCGGCGACACTGACATGATGGATTGGTAGCGTTAACCCCAAATATGGATGGTGTGATGGACCCATGGTGATATGACCAGTGAACAGAACAACCCAACCCGGCTCAGATGCGGAGTGAAAGTGTCATGTTCAAGAGCGACTTGCTACTAATAAAGTTTCTTCAAGTTTTCTTCCCAAATTTTCCCCAGTCATTGCTAACCAGTACCTCTTTATTTTTTTCAAGCTTGAGGAGGATAACATATGCTTGTTCTATAATTTGCCCTTCGGGCAAACCCATCGCTATGTTTTAACGAGCCTAGCGATAGTGAAACTTCTTCTTGCCTATATGGACAAGTTTGTCGCTATTCAGTTTTAACGAGTTTAACGACAAGGATAACTCAGTCCTTTTCAATTTTACAGAGTCTAAAAAAGGGACGTAAAGAAAACTCCAATAATCCTTTTTCGTCATATAATCCCTTGAGTTCGAAAAAAGTATAAAACAATACAAAAGGGATGAATTTTCGGTACTTTTAACGAGCCGAACAAAACAAGCGCTTGATCGTTTTGCGTAATAATACCTCAAGTCCAAAAAGATTAAAATCTAAAGGAGGGATAGCACTTCCAGTCACTTTAACGAGCTGGAGAGGCCAATTGCTCGGCAATCTTTTCATATTTTACGAGTCAGTTGAAAAGAGCTTAAAGGAGACTCGTTTTTTGAGGAACGAGTGATAAGTTCGGGTAGCAGCTAATTCCAGGTAAGGTTTGGAATTTTCCAATCACGACAGTGTCACAAGGATGGCTAACAGGATCACTCTTCGCAGTTGTTCCTCAAAAGGGTAAACAATCAAATGGAGGTGAATGATTGGCCAATATAGAGTGGAGGTGATGATGAGAACACGACCAAGGCTTTAAAGGCTGACGATAATACATTCACGATGGTTATTTACCGGAAAATGGTTCATTTTTTAATGAGCTTAAACTGTGGGGGAACATTTTCTGATTGCTTATGTTTATTTTTTAACGAGCTTGAATTCGGCGTTAAAACTGCTCGATATAATGGTCATTGATTATCTTGATTTTACCATTGACAAATTTGTTCTTTCAAAGGTTGTATTGCCTGCTTAATTGCTTCATCAAACTAGTTAGAAACGAGCAATATATGTTTGAAAAATGAGTTAAAACACTAATATTTTACTTGAATTACGTGAAAAGTAATTTAAAAGTGCTTTTTACCTCTCATTTTACCATTTCATTTGAACTTTGGTTTGTTGGAGCTTTGGAGGTGCTTTCCCCCTTGATTTTCACTAGTTGATTCTGGGAGATTTTGTGGACGATTCTCGGTGTTGTCTGGACCAGGTAGGAGCTAAACCTGAGCTCTTCAGTTTCATCCTTTCCTTTTTGAATTCTGAGCATGTTTTGTGGTTTTTCTAAGCCTCTGGGTTTAAAAAACTCGCCCTGGCTCCATCGCACCTCTTCTATATCGAAAGGTGCGATGCATGCTGGCTTGGCCATTGGCCAGTCAGCATGCATCCCACCCAGAACACTACTGGGGGTGCGATGGGCGCAAAGAGGGAAATTTATGCACAGTTTTTCATGGAAATGTTTGCCTGTTTTTCACCAAATCAGGATCCTGACTCTTCTCTTGTTTGTTTCAGAGATTCATTGGAGAAAAATTCCTGTTACATGGCGAGAACGTGAGCATGAAGAAGAGGACATGCTTGCTTTACATGATCCGGTTATGGTAAATGCACTGCGGAACTGTGGCCTGTTCAAGTTTTTCCGCATCTATTGCATGAGGAAACAAATCAACTTGTTGCAATATTTTCTTGATGCATGGGATCCTACCACCCAGGTGTTCCAGATTAGGGGAAAGTCCATCCCCTTGACTATCGTGGACATCTATTTTTGACCAGCTTATCGAGGCGGGGTGCCCCTATCTCATTATCAGGTTTGGCCCGTGGGGGTGAATCTGTGAGAGATTACATTCGCAGGTATTGCAGAGAGGGATCTCAGCCGAGTAAGGATGGAAAGATCAATATCCGAGATGTCACTGACAGGTCCCTGAGGACCATTCTGTTCACTTTTGCTAGACTGGCTGGTAGTGCGGCACTTCACGTGGCCAACAGGTCTTATATGCAGTACGCCTTGGAATGCCTTGAACCAAAGGTGTTCAACTGGTGTGATGCAGTACTCTCTGTGATGAAAGAAAAACTGACCAAGGTGAAAAATGGAAGATTGAAGAACTTTGGATATGGTTCTATCTTGATAGCTTTTGCCCTAGAAAAGATCTCGCTGATGCAGCCACATTATGTTTCACTTGGTTTACCTCCACCGACTGAGCCACGGATGCAGAGATGGGTCGACCTTATGGCCAGACATGCTGGTCAGTCCCAGGTTTCCTTTTCTGATACCTTTTTCGAGTGGTTCAACTGTCAGGAGATGGTTTTTTCCGAGTATCCATATGCTGGTATGGATTTCTGGGGTGATCCAGATTTGGTACTACCTGCTGGCGAGCAGTGGGGTGTCATCGGTAAATTCTCTAACCATATCTCAGTTTATCATTTCTTTTATAATGTTCCTGTTCTTTCTTCTATCAGGACTAATCAAAACTCATGTACTCATGCAGATGTTGGACCAGTCCGGCCAGTAGTACACCTGAGAGTGTCAGCTGCCGCCCCAGCAGGAGAGGCTATGGGAAGGGATATCCTTCGCGACCTTGATGTGGTCGAGACTCTTTCAGCATTGCAGGATTAGGTCGAAAGCCTCACTCTCGGTATTCCAGATGTGAGGATTGACGAGGTGCCTCTGAGGTTGCAGCGACATACTACCGGCGTGCCGAGTCGATGGACTAGGCTTTTACGCATGATTGCACAGGCGGTGACTTGTTATCACCAGCATCATTAGACTAGGGTGCCCCCTAGCATTTTGAGTTTTGGGTAATTTGACCAATTTTGTCTTGGTTACAGAACATTATGTGTAAACCATAAAAAGTTATATATATATTTTTGATTTTCGGAGTTTTATTTTGGTTAAGTTACATGATCCTGATGCAAATACTGATGAAATGCTTCTTTTTATAAATGTTGCAAATGTCTATCTAACACATAATTTGCCAATGAGTCCGTTAATGTGTTTAAGTTTATGGAAATATGCTGATATTGAATGAAATCAAATTGCCTTTCCAAAATCTTGACCCTTAGGAACATGCAATAGATAGCTGAATTTTGGGCGGAGTAGATACCAGTGAGTTGTAGTATGATGAGCTGTAAGTCTAGCCTGACGACAAGTCGGCTTATGCCATGTGTGATGGCATCAGAGAGAATTTCTATCAATGTGCTATATTCAGTGATGTTATTTGTTGACCGACCAATACATACCCCTCTGAAACTTACTAACTCGTCGCTTGGATCAAAAATGGCCCAGGCCGCAGAAGATAGGTTCCGCAAACTACGACTCGCCCCGTCGGCATATCCAACAAATGATTCCAATAGGTTCGACATCTGCGACAAATGTAAAAAGTGGATTACTTGACCAAAACAATTACTCTCAGCGAAAACAAAAATGTAACAAAAGCATATGGGTTACCACACTAAATCATGCGTAGTAACGCTTAAGGTACAACCCGTTACGGGGTTGCGCCAGTGGAATCCCATCATAATCCATTAACTCATAGGCTCCTTTTGCTAATACACACTTAATAATATAGGGGCCCATCCAAAAAGACTTGAATTTACCTACTCCCAATTTATCGGATTCCTGGTCGTAAAGTAAGACCAAGTCACCTTCTGAGAAGACAAGGGGTTTGACATTCTTGTCGAACTGCGCCTTGACTCGTTTCTTATGGGCTTCGTTAGCCAATGCAGCATCACGACGGGTTTCATCCAATTGGATTAGTTCCAAGAAACAAGCCTCCTCTTCTGAAGTTCCGGGGAGAAGGTCGACTGCGAGTTTGAGAGACGAGATTTCACACTGAACTGGTAAGATTGCTTCTAGGCCATACACCAGTTGAAAAGGTGTGAACCCGATTGCATTCCTTACCGATGTTCGGTATGCCCACAAGGCTGAGTACAGGATCAGGTGCCAACTCCTTTTGTGGACTCCAGTCATCCTTTGCAGCATCGGCTTCAGGACTTTGTTGATTGCTCCAACTTGTCCATTGGCCTGCAGGTAATATGGAGTAGAGCTGTCATGGGATAACCCCAATTTGGCAGCCAATTCGACCATCATGTGATTGCGAAAATGCGATCCATGATCTGTGACTATAGCCTGTGGAACGCCGAATCTGGCGACTACATGATTGAAAAATAAAAGGGCAGCTGTTTTACCAGTGTTATCTAATGTAGGCATCACCTCGGTCCATTTGGTAAAATAGTATACTGCGACTATGATATACCCATGCCCCTCAGTCAAGGTGGGGTTACATGTCATGAAATCAATGCCCCATTTGGCGAATGGCCCGACAGCAACTATCGGTTGCAAGGTGCGGGTGGTTTTCTGGTTTTGCTATCGAAAATTTGACATGCATGGCAACTTCTGACTGCAGTTATGTAATCTTTGAACATTGTTGGCCAGAAGTATCCTGCTCGTAAAGGTTTTTGCACCGTAGCGTAACCAGATTGATGCCCCCCACACGTGCCTGAATGGCAATCATTCAGGACTTTTTCGGCCTCCTCATGGGTGAGGCACCTCCTCATAACTGTATCAACACCACGACGATAAAGTGTATCACCGACGATCATGTAGTCTTTTGATAGGTATCGAATACGTTTTTGTTCCGAGCGAGAGGTATTAGACCTATATTTTTGGGTTTGGAGATAGATGATTATATCTCCATACCACGGATTGCTTGAAGATATCAGAAACAAAGATTCATCCACGATGGTTTCTTTGGATGTTTCATCGTCGGACGACGATGGGAGATCGCATAGTAATTCCGCGAAAACCAGGGATTTCTTTGATTTGGATTTTACAAATTCCAGATCAAACTCTTGAAGAATCGCTATCCATTTTGAATATTTGCCCCCCAGTAACTGTCGTGACAATATATAAGTCATGGGGTTGCAATCTGACAAAATGGTAGTTTTTCGAAAGAGGACATAGTGTTGAAATCTTTGTATCGCTTGAACAGCTGCGAGAGCCAACTTTTCAACATAGGAATACTTGCATTCTATATCATTTAAGTTCCTACTCAAATAATATATAGGATTTTCAATTCCGTTGTCTTATTGAACTAAAACCATTGCGATGGTTGTATCCGCTGCATCAAGATACATATTAAAGTCTTTTTTATAATCAGGAGCGTACATTAATGATGCTTTCATTAGGGATTCTTTTAAAGCATCAAAGGAAGCTTGTGCGACCTGATCCCAGATGAAGGGTACTTCCTTTTTCAATAGACGTGTATAACCTTTAGCAAGTTCGGCGTAATTTGGAATGAACCTCCTCAGAAAGTTTGCTTTCCCTTGGAGTTTCTGATTCTGAAGCAAATTTGAAGGTGGAGGCAAATTTATGATTGCCTGAACCTTACAGGGGTCGAGACGGATCTCGTCCTTTGAGACTACAAAGCCAAGCAAACGACCAGAACTGACGCAGAACACACATTTCTGTGGATTGAGTCGTATCTTGTAGTGTCGGCAATGTAGAAATATTGCTCCCAAATGTTGCGGATGATCGGTCCGCTTTCGCGAATGAGACGGAAGGTCGTCGAGATATGGTTGAACGATGTTTTTGATGTCATGGAAGGCATAATTCATTGCTCTCTGAAATGTTTGCCCTACGTTCTTTAAACCAAAGGGTAATTTACGATATGCAAATGTGCCCCACGGACAAATAAATGCAGTCTTTGACTGGTCCTGTGGGCGAATATTTATTTGATTATACCCGAAGAATCCATCCATAAATGAAAAGATTTCACATCTAGTGCATTCATCAATTATCTGGTCAATAAAGGGTGTAGGGTAGTTGTCTTTCGGACAAGCTTGATTTACATCCCTATAATCGACGCACACTCTAATCGTTCCTTGTTTTTTGATCACAGGAACAATGTTTGATATTGTTGGGTCCCTATAATACTAGTGATTACCCCATTACTATTGTATTTATACCCCTTATTAATATTGTTGTGCCCCTATTTCCCCCATATTGTTATTACTGTGCCCCATAGAATCCCTCTATTGTTATTTTTGTGGCTTTATATTATTATTGTTAGGTCGGCTGGATTATATTGTGACTCCTTAGACTCCTATATATAGAAAGGAGGTTTTGTCATTTGAATCATCCAAGAATTGTTCATTTATGTAATGTAAAGGAGGTTGCCCCCTCGAAGAGGCTGAATTCTAAGGCGTTGATCTATATTTTCTATCTTTTCTTGAGCTGGTTTCATAACATTTGGTATCAGAGCTTTGGATTCTAGGGTTTCGCTGCTGCAAACAGGTAATCGTGGCATTTTCGCTATAACTTTTTTCTGTAAAGTTTCAGAAGTCGCAAAAAAAACCCATTTGAGAAGAAATTGCGCTGAACCTTGGGTCCAAATTTAAGAGCTTTTCGCACGAAATTTGCGGAGATATGATCTGAGGAAGTTGGTCTTTTTGCAGACTCCTGAATTACATTAAAAACAGGTGACCTGGGGAAAATCGTCATAACTTTCTCTCTGGGGATCAGATTGAAATTTCATAAGAAGGTACAGAAAGAGGACGGACTGTAGTTTCTTGTATGCATGTTTCAGACCCAAAGGTCGAAACAGTGACTCATGGCACGTCGTACAATTTCGCTCTACGGAACTAGTCTATAAGCAAGTCACTGTGGGAGATTTCACATAACTCTTCCTTGGAGAATCCAATTTGGGTCAGACTTGTGGCATTGGAAAGAGGACACAGAGGGCTACCACAGCTTACAAATTTAGAACTAGATGATTGGAAAGTACAGAGATACATCAAAGGAAATATCGAGCTCCTACAAAGTGAAAAAAGGTGTGTAGATTTTCTTAAATTTTTTCTTAAGCTTGGTTTGAAAATTTATTTTGAAGGAATTCAAAGGGAATATTAGAGCATTATTATTGGTAACTGATGCCTCGAGGAAAGAAAATGCAAACACCTAGTAAGGAACCTGAAAGCTCTAGCATGACTCATGAAGAAGAGGAAGAAATGCAACATGATATATCAAAATTACAAGACCAAGTGCAACAACTATCCCTTGCACAAAAAGGAACAAAATCTAAGATGGATGGTTTAAAGAAAGATGTAGAAGCTAAGATGGATGGTTTAAAGAAAGGTGTAGAAGCTAAGATGGACTGTTTAAAGAAAGGCGTAGAAGCTAAGAGTATTGATGTGGAAGCTAAGATGGATGATTTGAAGATAGATTTGAAGACAGACATGGACGAATTGAAGATAAATATGAATAAGTTGCTACAAGAAATGGTCTCTAAGGGTAAAAGGGTACTAAAGAAAACTCATGATGAGAACAAAATAAATGTTAATCATGATTCCATAGACGCTAATGTTGGATCGAAGGCTCACCATATTTCAAAAATCGATATGAGAAAGTTTGATGGCAATGATCCTGCCACATGGATATTACAGATGGAGCAATTCTTCAATCTCAATAATGTGCAAAACACAAAAAAGGTACGTATGGAAACTTTATATTTGGAACCAAATCAGTTTGTATGGTATCAATGGCTTTGCTCTCGCAAACCATTTATCACTTGGGCAATTTTTACGAAAGAATTGATAGCACATTATGAGGATACAAAATGCAACACTTTTTTTAGCCAATTGATAAGTCTCAAACAAAAGGGTTCAATAATGGAGCACATTGAGGAGTTCCAAAAATTGAACATAAGGGTAAAAGATATTCCAGAGGAGCATACGATTGATGTGTTCATAGGGTCTTTAAAGGATAATATCCAACATGATGTTCACCTTTGGGAACCTGATTCATTAGAAAAGGCATTCAGGTTAGCAAGAAAAATGGAAAGAAAAATTATGGCAACTAGGAAGCATACCACTCACAACTATAAAGACGGAAGTGTTGTTGCCCCTAGTCTTCCACAACCTATAAGGTTGACACCACAACAATTGAAAGAAAAAAGAGCAAAAGGGCTTTGTTACAGTTGTGATAGCAAATACACTAAAGGTCATAAGTGTGCTGAGAAGAAATTATTCTACATAGATTGTGAAGAGGAAGAAGAAAAGGAGCAAGAAAGGTCAAAAGAAGAGGATATACTCCAGGAACAAAGACTAGATGAAGAACAAATAAATCCGACCATATCTTGTAATGCATTGGCGGGAATTACCACTCCTCAAACCATCAAGATAGAAGGACAAATCAAGAAGAAAAAGGTAATAGTGTTGATTGATTCAGGAAGCACCCACAATTTTATTCATTGTAAGGTAGCAAAAGAATTGAATTGCTTCCTATATCCAGCACCAGAGTGTCAAGTGATGATTGCAAATGGAGGAACAATAAATTGCTCTGGAAAGTGCCATAATATCAAGCTATCCATGGGAGAATATGTATTGAATAGCCCAATTCTTTCCATTCCAATGGGAGGAGCTGATGTTGTACTAGGAGTCCAATGGCTACAATCCCTGGGTACAATACCTTTTAATTTTCAAGAACTTTTCATCAAATTTTCTACGGAAGGAAAGGGAGTTGAATTAAGGGGTATTGCAGGGAAACCAGGAAAGATAATCAGCTCTAATAGTATGACAAAGCTTCTAAAAAAGGAGCAAAGTGGTGTAATTGCATAATTATGCTCACTAGATGTGTCCACATCAGAATCATCTATTTCTCTAGATCTCCAAAAAGTCCTGGACAATCATTCCAAGGTATTTGAGACTCCCAAAGGTCTCCCACCTATGCGTGATCATGATCATGCTATTCATCTGATTCCAGGAAGTGTTCCTTCAAACATCAGGCCGTACAGATATCCCTATGTCCAAAAGAGTGAAATTGAACGTATGGTTGCAGAAATGCTAGAGGCTGGTATAATTCAACCGAGTCAAAGTTCTTTCTCTGCTCCAGTAGTATTGGTGCACAAGAAGGATGGATCATGGCACATGTGTCCGGATTATAGGGAGCTCAACAAGCTCACTATTAAAGATAAGTTCCCCATTCCTGTCATTGATGAATTACTGGATGAATTGCATGGATCAATTTACTTCACCAAGTTGGATCTTCGTTCAGGATATCATCAAATCAGAATGAAGACTGAAGACATTCCGAAAACAACATTTAGAACTCATGAGGGTCATTATGAATTTTTGGTCATGCCTTTTTGCCTTACCAATGCACCTTCAACATTTCAAGGTTTGATGAATTCAATTTTCAAACCATTCCTTAGAAAATTTGTGTTAGTATTTTTTGATGATATACTAATCTACAGCAAGTCTTGGAAGGATCATGTTGAACATGTTGACAAGGTGCTACAACTATTGAAGGAGAAACAATTATATGCAAAAAAATCCAAATGTTTCTTTGGAGTCCAGGAGGTGAAATATTTGGGTCATATTGTATCTCATGAAGGAGTTAAGGTAGACCCTAGCAAAATTAAAGCCATTAAGGAATGGAAAATCCCCACATCCATAAAGCATCTGCGAGGATTTCTCAGGTTGACAGGGTATTATCGCAAGTTTGTTAAGAATTATGGGAGAATAGTAGCACCTCTAACAACATTATTGAAGAAAGATGCATTTTCATGGACTCTGGAAGCAACAAAGGCCTTTGAACATCTTAAAGAGGCAATGTGCCAAGCACCAGTCTTAGCTACACCAGACTTCACAAAAACCTTTATTGTGGAATGTGATGCTTCAGGAAATGGAATTGGTGCTGTTCTAATGCAAGATGAAAGACCATTGCTTTTGAAAGTCGTCCAATCAAGGGAAAGTTTTTAAGCAAAGCTATTTATGAGAAGGAAATGTTGGCAATACTCCATGCACTTAAGAAATGGCGACCCTACCTAATGGGAAGACACTTCAAGGTAAAAACGGATCATGATAGCCTTAAATACTTTTTAGAACAAAGATTATCCTCTGAAGAGCAACAAAAGTGGGTCACAAAGATGTTGGGTTATGACTTTGAAATCATCTACAAAAAAGGGAAGCAAAATGTGGTGGCAGATGCACTCTCAAGAAAGGATGAGGATGTGGAAGCATTGTTGTGTGCCATTTCTATTATCCAACCAGATTGGATAAACGAAGCAAGGGAGGAATGGAAGAATGACGAAGAAGTGTGGGCACTTATTCGAAAGTTACAACAAGATTCCAGTACGTCTGATACATTTAGCTGGCAAAATGATTCGTTATGGTACAAAGATCGCATATACCTCTGTAAGAATTCCCAGCTAAAACAAAATATTCTTATGGAATTGCACACTTCTCCCTTAGGAGGGCACTCAAGATTTTTAAAAACTTACCACAGGGTTAAGAAGGAATTTTTTTGGGATGGCCTTAAATCAGATATTCAAAAGTTTGTGGCTAAATGTTTGGTTTGCAAACAAAATAAAGTTGAAACAATTAAGACACCGGGTCTATTACAACCTTTATCCATTCCAAGCCAACGTTGGGAGGAGGTTTCAATGGATTTTATCACAGGTTTACCCAAGTCTTAGGGAAAGAGTGTCATCATGGTGGTAGTTGACAGACTTACCAAGTATGCACACTTTTGTGCATTATCACATCCATTTAAAGCCAATACAGTTTCTACTGCATTTATGGAAACAATTCAAAAGCTACATGGAAACCCAAAGATTATTGTAAGTGACAGAGATCCCATTTTCACTGGAAATTTTTGGACAGAATTATTTTCTTGTCTTGGTACTCAGTTAGCTCATAGCTCATTTTATCATCCTCAATCTAATGGGAAAACTGAGATAGTAAACAAATGTTTGGAAGGATATCTTCGTTGCTTTGTATCTGATAAACAGACACAATGGGTCAAATGGTTGCCTCTGGCTGAATGGTGGTATAACACTTCCTTCCATAGAGCAACAAAAATGACCCCATTTATGGCACTTTATGGGTATCAACCACCATCCATCACATCATATTTAAGAGAAAATTCTAAGGTTCAGGCAGTGGAACATCACATCGAAAATCAACAACAAGTCCTCCAACTCTTAAAGGATAACCTCATGTTGGCACATAATAGAATGAAACAACAGCCAGATCAACATCGCAGTGAAAGAAGTTTTGATGTAGGTGATTGGGTATTCCTACAGCTACAACCATATAAGCAAATGTCCCTCAAGCAAGCTAAGAAGGATAATAAATTATCACCAAAGTATTATGGTCCATACAAGGTGTTGCAAAAGATTGGTACTATGGCATACAAATTGGAGCTTCCTGCAGCTTCTCGATTGCACCCAGTTTTCCATGTTTCATGTTTAAAGAAGGTTATAGGAGACAAGCTCCCAGTTCAAACAATATTGCCAGAACTTGACGAGGAAGGAAAAATTATATTGGAACCAGAAGAAGTCACAGAAACAAGAACTCGACAGCTACGGAATCATTCAATTTCAGAGTATCTTATCAAGTGGAAGAACTTATCCGCTGAAGATTCCACATGGGAGGATGAGAATTTTATGCAGAAGTATCCAGAACTACTCAAGCATTGAGGACAACACTTTTTTGAAGGAGAGGGGCATGTTGGGTCCCTATAATACTAGTGATTACCCCATTACTATTGTAGTTATACCCCTTATTAATATTGTTGTGCCCCTATTGCCCCCATATTGTTATTACTATGCCCCATAGAATCCCTCTATTGTTATTTTTGTGGCTTTATATTATTATTTTTAGGTCGGCTGGATTATATTGTGACTCCTTAGACTCCTATATATAGAAAGGAGGTTTTGTCATTTGAATCATCCAAGAATTGTTCATTTATGTAATGTAAAGGAGGTTGCCCCCTCGAAGAGGCTGAATTCTAAGGCGTTGATCTATCTTTTCTATATTTTCTTGAGCTGGTTTCATAATAGATACCCAATTGGTTAGAGGAACTGGGTAAATAAAACCAGCATGGAGAAGTTTCTCAACTTCTGCCTTGATGGAAGCGGCTTTCTTGGGGTGCACCTGCCGTAGCCGTTGTCATACAAGTTTGACATCTGGATACATCTTGATTTCGTGTTCAACGATATTCGAGTCAATTCTTGGCATTTCAGTATATGACCAAGCAAAGACATCTCTGAATTCACGAAAAAGAGCATTATATATTTCAAGTTCTGATGGAGAACAACATTTTCCGACATAAATATTCTCTACAACATCTGTTTTGGTCGAGATATTCATGGTGATAGTATCTTCAATATTGGACAAGTTTCACTCGGAATCCACCGTGTTTACAGTATTTGATAGGAAATAAAAAACTGAAGGATGATGAAGGTCATAAGGAGTATCTTCTTGACAATCTGGAAGATGGGAACGATGGTGGTAATTTTCCCATGGCCCCTCGTCAATTATCGTTGACTGAATAATTCCTTCGTCGGTGTAATGCACTTGCGACCAAGGATCTGAAGGGGTGCCATATTCCTTAGACCTATCTTTCCAAACACTTGATGCGCGTTGATTCGGGTCTGCCTCCCATGCCAAGAACATTGATTGCTACAATATTTCTATTGGGCTTGGAGGCAATACCTGCAGATGATCCATGTTAATATCATTTTCCGAGATCTTTTGAATGGAAGATATCATATTGCAGGTTCCTACGGTTACCACTTCCGCCAGATTGATTGGAGGCGGGAGGGAAAAAGTCCCCATTAATATAGGGTCTTTTAGTAGGCCTACTCCAATATTTGGAAGCGAATGGGGGCTTCCATGGATCATTGGAATGCTTCCCGTAACTTGGGAACTATTGGGGAGAAATGTTTGTTGGTCGACGATTGTAATTCCTCCTTGAAAAGGAAGTGCAATATTTCTAAAGTAGGTTGACACAACGGTAGCCATAGCATACATCCAGGGCCTTCCCAGTAGGATGTTGTAATGGAGGTTTCCGTCGATTACTTCAACATCTATTTCTTCTGTTTTTCCCCCCAGTTCAACTTGCAAGTTACTTAGAATCCCATATGGGGTATATGTTCGTCCATCAAATGATTTTAATGTCATCGAAGATCGCGAAAAGGTTGGAGATCCTAAAGTTTTCCAGAAACTCATCGACATAATACATGTAGATGCCCCCTCATCAATAATTGTTCGATGAACAGTTTTGTCGAGGGCTTTCACTTGAATGAGGAAAGCTAGTTGAGCTGGTAACTGAGGATCATATCCTTTGTGATTAAAGGACAGAAGATTAGAATCCTTTGGGTCTATCCCACCTATTGTTGACAATAAAGCTTGCTTTTGGGAGGGGCAATTTTGCAGTACCTCAAGTGTTGACATAGCGGATGGCGATTGGGCCAGATCTTCCACTATATTATAGTGATGTGCTGCTTTGGCACGAGGATTAAATGTCGACTTGTGTACTACTCCCTTTGGTGGTTTTATTGTTAGCTCTGGAATGATGGGTGGCGCAACTTCTGTCGAAGTTGTTGTCGAACTACTAGGTTGATCTTTATCCTTGTTGTTCGACAACTGTGGATTCCCGTAATCTTTATTCCTTGTCGATATCAAAGCATCATTTTGCTGTTTCGAAACCGACAACATCAGCACTTGGGATGGGGAAGCATTTTCACTAGCAACCATATTTGTTCCTGGATTTGGAAACGGATCAGTCAATACCACCGAGGTTTTTGAATTCTTGAAGAATTTTCTAAGCTCATCTTTATATGGACAATCTCTTGTCCAATGATCCTCATCACATATTAGACATGGACGACTTGGTTTCTTATCTCTAGAAGGGTTTGCAGAAGATTTTTCAGGTGATGATTCCTCCTGTTTCTTATTCTTCCCTTTGTTTTTCTTCTTGCCTCCTGGTTGCTTGGTTTCTTTGCCTTTATCGGTTGAGATGACATTTACTTCCGAGGCGAGAAGTTCTTCTTTTTCATTTTGACTAGAAATCTTACGGGCCTTTTTAGATGTAGCCTTTGTCGATTTCGTGTCTGTCGTGCCAATCATGCCATCGTCGACATGAGAGTCATTGTTCGATTTAGGAGGGGGAGGAACGGAAAATTCCGGCCTGGGAGCGTCAGGAATTTTATCGTAGAGCATGCCAGATTGAGTATAAATCAAGTCTAAATATTGCACACGAGCAATAACTTGCTCTTCAGTGACGACTCCTCCTTTTGCCACATCTTCTATAATGGAAGGTAATAATGACTTAATAAACCATTCAGCTAAAAGCTGATCAGGAACATACATTTTTACCATTCTACGACGACGTCGCCACTCATGAATATGATCGGATATGTGAGTGGCCGTTGTTTGCTTGAAATTGGTAAGAAGTTCTGTTCCCGTTTCGTATCTTATGGGTAACTAAAAATGGGTTAAAAAGTTTGTGGCTAGGGCACTGAAGTTGTCAAACGAATCTCTAGGTAATTCGATATACCATTTTGCTGCCGGACCAGTTAACGTCCTTTGAAAAATGCGAAGCCTAATCGAATCATCGTTTAGGGTGTTTGATGAACACCACAGATGAAAGGTCATCACATGATTTGATGGGTCTTCACTCGGATTTCCATTAAATTTAGGAATATCTGACAGAAGTTTATGTGGAATCGCTGGCCACCAAGGGGCGTAAGCAATTGGATCGCTCGTTAGCTGATTTAGATCAAGTAACTCTAAAGTTGCCACGAAGGGTAACTGCTGATTTAGGTTTGGCGAAGCATACCCAGGATAAGATGGAATTGCATGAGCAATTGGTCTTTGCATACTAGCATAATGCATTTGATGCTGGTAACTTTGGTAAGGTTGACGGGCATAACCATTATAGAATGGTTGATTTTGACCATTTTGAATATATGGCTGCCCATTATTTGCAAAGATTTGTTGCTCAGATCCTTGGTATACTTGTTGGAATTGCGATTGTTGATATTGCACCAGCCATGGTTTTTAAGCCATGTGTTGTTGTCCAATACTGGCTGTTTGACCAAGATGAGGGGTAATTGTACTTATTTGGGCCTGTGTCATTCCACTAGTTTGCAATTGTGGTTGAGTCGCAGGGACAAGAGGCTGTTGCATTACAGCTTGAGAAACCTGAGGTTGGCATACAACAGGCAATGCTTGTACTTGTGACACCGTCACAATAGCCGGTGTAGTTGGTATATTTGACATAGGTAAACATTGTTGCATCGAATATACAACTCTTGGTTGTTGAGGCAGTATTGGCACCCAACCACTAGATGTAATTCCAGCATAACTTGAATTTTGTTGTGAACTCTCGCATGGTTGTCCTCTCGGAGGAGATAATGAAAGGGTATATTGCCCCCCATACGGTGGTAATCCAGTACTTAAAGGAATGGTTTGTCCTTGAGGACCGGACTACCCAAATTAACACCGTGAAGGATCAATTTGCTGAGACTCAACATAAGAGTTCCCGGATATTATTCTGGATGAACAAATAGGAACGGACCATACTATTGAAATAGCCCCTGAGTGGGCCCCATCTAGCGATTGAGAGCTAGTTGGGACAGATGGTATGCCGGCGAACATTGTTGGAGTGACAGTAGGAAGTTCTGTCGTTGTTGTGTCAGATGACACAGTCCTAGATGTCGACGGTTGTTCAGACATTTCTAGTCTATCCAAAATATTTCCTAGCGATTCAACAGGAGCTTCCGATAATGGTAGACTAATTTCTGATGAAGAAGGATATAGGGTGATCCCAACTCCAAATTGCGATGGAGTACTGGATGGAGGATCCTCCACAATCTCTTCTATAGCAATCAGACCAGGTGGAAGAGGTAGACCGTCAGGTCTGTAAAATATTTCTGGTGCCGAAGAAGGTATAGAATCTGCAGCGACAGATGTTTGGGGAATAACACCTTCTGAATCAGCTATAGATGGAGCTGGCTCAGTAATACAAGTGTTTACCTTCACACTAGGATCAGCCCTGCTGTCCCTTGGTGGCTGCGGAACTTCTTCTGTAAAGGCAGGGATACCAGAAATGTTTGGAGTAACCGGAGTCTCCGATGGCATTGGAACACTTGTTCTAACTTTACCAGGGGATTTGCAACCGGTTAAACGAGTTTTCTTTGTCCGTAACAGTTTTGATTCTGGAGACAAAGACGGTTGACTCATAAGCCTCCGCGAACGATGGGGTTTCAATTGACTTTCTTCCATGATTGCGGATTACTCGATCAACTAAAAATCAAGGGGAAATATGTTTCCGAATTAAATTAGTTTTAGACGCTTTGACACAACATGTTTTTTCAATTTTTAGGAGTCGAGAAAAAACAAAAGATAACTCTAGTCGCCTTCGATTTTTAATGAGCTTGAAGTGACAAGTGCTCAGATGGACCTTTTCCTTTAAGGATTCTGAAGAGGAATGAAAGAGATTGCTCTGGAAATCTAGACAGAGGGATTACCAAACCAATCGCAAAACTGCAGAATACTTTTTACGGTACGACAGTGAATCTTCCCGAATGCTGTGTTCAGTGCATTGCGATCGATAGGGCGGCAGACACGGCTTCCTATGGATAAAGGATAAAGCCTATTGTGGTCTCCCAATATATACTCGACGGTACATGGGAGCACAAGTCCGTACTGGCACTTGTCGTCTCAAAGTGGAGGAATCACCCAACCAGCAATGAAAACAACAGTTACCAGGCTTTACGACGCCGGAATATGTATCTAGCCTAGACTTCTAAATGTTGTGCGTTAGGTTCCAAAGTGTTTTTAGATTCATTAAATTTATTTTATAGTTGATCTTGCTTAAGAACTTTGCCTTTGAGGTTCACCGCGTGATGTAGATGTACAATTCCTAAAATGCAATCTAAGATGATAAACAATCGTTTAATCTTCTTTTTGCAATGAAAATCCTAGCTACTAAGGAAAGAGCGGCGAAATTCTTTCAACATAGAGGAGAGAGCACACACTATATGCACTGTCTTAAATCAAACCATCAAACAGTCTAAATGCAAATGCACATGCATGTATTTGTTTTCAGCCTTCCTAATGTGTGAATGATAAAAAGAAAGCTAAGCGCAAATCTGAATTATTTTTCAAAGCGACATTAATAACAAGTTTCTTTTCAAGACAAAATGAAGACAATGACGACACTTTGCGATTTGGAATTGAAAACTTTCTTTCGACACTTGAAAAACTACTAATTCAAATCAAATACAAGAGTAACAGTGTAATCGACTATCAAGAAGAATCGGATTCTCTTCTATAACTGAAAACGACACTTGCGACATTTTCAAATCAAGAAACAACAGTTCAATTACGCTACTTCTTTGTAAAAGAGAACTGAAAATGGCTCAAAATACATAAAAACATTTACAGTTCATTGCACAATGGAGGCAGAATAATGGCAAGGAAGGGGGTTTCAATAGAGGTATACTGACTACAGACAGTAAAACTCCTGAATAGAGCTGAAAAGAGTGAACACAGAAACCAAAATAAAGGAGTAGAAGAGGTCTAATTTGATCAGCACACCTGTAACACAGGGAAAGTGAGATGCATCACACCTACTACACTCGGGAAGTGTGATGCATCTAGATTCCAAAGAAGAGAGAGTGCGATCGTCCAGGGACGAGACTTCAACTGGGTTCCGGGTCACAGTTTGCAGCTCAGTTCAGGGATTTAGGCAGAGTAAGTGGTAATCAGTAAATAAATCACAGGGGTAGATCTAAGGAGGTTACTAGAGCCACCACAAGGGCAGTTAGAGAGCTTGTAAATCGATTGTTCAGTTTATAAACAAAACCCAGATATAGACTGAAGCAACATTGATCTACTTTGCACTTGCATAGAAAATGCAGTTCGAAGGCTGGCTGGCTTGACTTTAGGCTCCGTCTGTAAGTTTATAAAGTAAACAAATATAGACAAACAAACAATCTATTTGCTCCACAACGGAGTCGCCATTTTGTTATCGGGAAATCTAGTGTCTATGCAGAGCTACTAGTCCCACTAAGGCTGGTAGCTACATTAGAAACAAACAAATTAAAACCACTTTCATTTTCCTTTATGAGAAGTAGATAAGAGGGGAAAGAAGGAGACCAACCTCTGTCTTGCGCTTGGTTCCTTGCTTGATTCCTCTCCCTTCTAATAGATATTTGCCACTTGCTTTCTCGTCTACCCAGCTTCAAAGAGCACCTGTAGAATCAAAGTAGCATAACACTATCCAAAAACATAGATCTACTATCATAAACAATATAGGACCAGATATATATTGACCACACAAATGCATATATCATCAATCATACAAGAATGTGGAGGAAAACTTGAATAGATTTATTAATAATCAAGAATAGCAAAGAGGATTACAACCAATTGTTCTGACCCAGCATCATCCTCTCAGCAAGAAAGCCCTTCTTCACCTCATGAAAAGCTTAGATCACCCAACACTATGATGCTACAACAAGAAACCAGCAACACTTCCTTACAAGATACAAAATTCCATCCTCTGGATCTTTGGGATGAGGGATCCATATATAGATGTTTGCAAGGGGGGTGAGTCAGCTTTTGAGATTTGATTAGTGTCTTCTCTCTGATAGTTCTTGATTCAACTTGGAGATTGATTATCTCTTACTCATCCCTGGGCGAATGCAGAGAGGCAAGTGTCATAGGAGAAGTTTCTGGAAGATTCCATGATCCTCCACCTTGTAGATTGACCCTGCCATTTGTCCATTCTCGCCCATCGCACCCCATAGAAGGGATTTTTTAGTATGCATCACACCTCCCGCGTGTATTTAGGTGGGATGCAGCGCACTTTGACCATGGAGCAGGTGAGATGGTCCAGTTTTGACCAGTTCTGAGTAGTTTTTCATGGAGAACTTCTGGGAGAAGATGTAATCAATTGACCTTGTTCTTTTAGAGGTTGGAACAACAATTTTAGGGACTTAAGAGCCCTTGGTTTATGGACATTTATGATTGGGGTTGCAGTGCCCAAAAATGTCTATAACACTTGGCCCAAAAAATTGCACAAATCTGCCCCTGGGCCAACAGTCCTTCTCAGCTGGGATTTCTCATTGCGCAATCCCAGCAACCAACTGCCCAAATGGACTGTGCATTGCGTAGTTCCAGCAGTCAATAAGTCTCTTAGTAGCCTAGACTGTGCCTTGTGCAGTCTTGGTAGTCGGTCTCCTGACCTCCTAGCCGAAATTGCGCAACCTTCATGATCATTCACCAAGGTATGTTGCAAGTCAGTTCTCATGTTCATTCTAGTTTTCGACTGATAGATTTCTTGCTATGAGTTTTTCCATGTCTCTAGGTATTGCAAGTGTTCATCTACCTCTCAGTAGTATAGGTATAATGGTTTCTAGGAGAGCCGAGACGAAGACACCGTTCAGAGAATGCTTGGGGATGCAGTCGATCAAGTGTACATGGGCTCACTTACTCATGAAGACATAAAGTAGTAGCATCACAAAAAGAAACATCATGAACAATAGCTGAAGGCAACATACTGAATGAAGTGAACACAATGAATGCAAGAGGAAGGTTGTTGACAACATAGAGGCAGAGCAAAGTTGCAAGATCAAGAAGATCCATTGATAATGAAAGAAGCTTTGGAGACTCAGGTTATGAAGTGACGATGCGACATGAAGATCACGCGAAGGCAAAATATGCAACAAGGAAGGAGTTTCATGTGCTGAAGCAACAAATCAGGAGAAACATGAAGCTGCATAGACAGTCCAGTGAGTTGCAGCAGGAACAGGAAGAGTAGTGGGTGCAACATGCACTCACGGATGAAATTGCGCCAATACAAGTTAAGGATCCATCCCAACAGCTAACATTGAGCAAACATGGTGAGAGGTGTTGTTGATCACATGCAAGGGATCCAAAAACATGCATGTTGTTGAGCACATGCATGCAATCCAACCCATTCAACACACTGACCAAGGTGAAGACAAGAAGCAAGTCCAACTAGGGCTGAACATGTACTTCGACAAGTTGATGCGCATGACCACCAACACACATTTGGAGGTCAGCACAAACACTATGCATCAGTGTGTTACTGGTTCAACCATACCCAAGAAAACCATACAAATGTTAGTAGACGAGTTGGATGAAGGGGCCAAACCAATGCACTGGTTGCAATGGAGGCAAGAGTTTGCTTCCGCAAGATGTCACCATGAGGTGCACACACATCATCACGGATGACCAAGATTGGCATCAAGTCACCAGCTTCACCATCACAAGCATGTCAAAGAGTTGGTCTCACCACAGCGGACCAAGTGTCAGTGATATCTTGCAAGGCTTGCTCAAGCCATGTTGTCTCAGATGAGTACATGTGCATTGTAATGTTGAGTCATGTCAAGTGTAATTCGAGTGTCAACAGTTGGATGTAACAGTCATAGAGTAGGTGAAGAGTCATGAGGGTAGTTGGACTATCACAGGGGGGAATATCAAGGGTCACCCCACCCTTTGCTATAAATAGTCCCTCATAACTCATTGTATAGGCTTTTGGTCAGCCAAACTTCTACTAAGACTATCTTGAATAAGGCTTGGATAGTATTGTAACGCACCTTGTCTTCTCCACTGCACAGAGCTAGTACATTTCTTTGGAGGAGCAGTCGGATGTGGTTGTAACATTGTACGGATAGGGATAGCAGGTTTACATGGTGTATTGTATGATTGTGACTTACACTTCTTTATATAATAAAAGCCAGCATATTTTCATGCATATTTTGTTATTGTAGTTGGACTGCTTCGGTTTCCTTAATGATATATGTTGTTTAACTTATGTAATTGTGTATGAACTGATTCACATACATTTATATGAATCTTGTTGTTAATGTGTTTCATATGTTATTAATGTTGTCACCGTCTGTGTTGACTGCTCTACCAGACATCAGACAGACCTTCCTCATGAACCTGGTTATATCAACTGTCGCCCTTGTCTCAGACTGATCTATGAGTGTTGTTTGTGTTATCTTAACTTATATGTTGGGACTACTGCATCCGTGTCGACTGCCCTACCGGAAGTTGTGCATTTCCTTTGTGTTGTGTGTTCCTAGCCAAGTTGTGATTGATCCCTTTCAACCTGGAACTTACCTTCACCTTCCTCTCCCTTTGAAGTGTTGGAACCTCTCATACTCATTCCTTGACTCACTGCATCAGTCACACCCTTGCTACTCACCGAGTTATCTTACTTTCCTCGGTGCAACATCGCAGTCAAGGAATTACCTTATGACCCACTGCTGGATTCCTACAACAAATGGTCTGAGGTCTAATTGGGGGTTTTTCCTTGGGAGATCCCCTTGACATGTTGGCGAGTCCAACACTGTCAACATTTCTGGTGCTAGAATAAGGGCCTGATGAAAAGCAGTGTCCTCTCATCCAGTTTTGAACCTTTGCATATCTTTCATGGAGTCTTGCATTGTTCTTCCACCAAGTTGTTTTTCGAATCATGAAGATGTCTCCATATTGGGGAAGCTTTTCAATCTTTTTTCCACTCACATGTATGATGGTGAAGGCGAGGTGGCCTAGCTGGAGCACTTACATAACTTCCTTTCCATTATTTATGATGAATATGAATTTACTGACGAACAGGCCGGTCTGTTGCTTGCATTCACACTTCACGAATCCCCATTTCGTTGGGTGCTTAGCCTATCGGTTGACACCATGCACTCATGTTAGCACTTTTGTGATCTTATTGAAGACACATTCCATCATTTTTATCTAGACCATCTTGACTAGAAATTGTTACAGTAACGGAAGGCCTTGCATGAATTTGTTATTGATTTTTGGCAGCGCTTCCGTGACTTACAATTTCAAGCTCCGAATAACCATATGAAATTCTCTTATCTCTGGGACTGGTTTGAGTACTGCATTAAGAAATATACCCATCCTTAGAGAAATATTGATGTCAAACCTCACTCAACCATCTTCATTGATGGAACTGCACAATCCCATGCGGGAGCAAGCACCACCTCAACAGATTGTCTGCTTCCATTTCATTCAACAGTTTCACCATTGCCTAGTGATGTTGAGGATCATGTTCGCACATTTGTTCATTTTTCACACCTTCCCAACATCACTCCACTCAATTTTTGAGCAAATTTGGTTGTTATTCCTTCGAGTTCCCATATGCATTATTTTCTTCGACGTCCGTCTTTGGACCCAGGTGTTCCTTTGGATGATACTGTCTTGTGTTCGTCCATTCCGAACTCTTCACTTGTTGTGAATGAGGAACAACCCACTAACGAAGTTGGTGTTGCACAACCAACATGCGCTGTCATTCGTGAAGAGTATGAGTGGGAGCTTAAACATCAACACTTGGTGAAGGATTACTCCCCTTCATTCGAGCCCCCTCCGTTCTTTCCTAGCTTCTTTGGTGAACCTGCCATCCATGATTGTGTATGTGTGTCTTCATCTATGGATGCACCCATTGTTGATCACTCACATAACTCACCGGATGCTAGTCCGTCATTTGAAAACGGAGAGGATAAGTTATTCATTGAAGATACCCTTGATCCTTCATCTGTCTTTTTCAGAAACGCAGAGGATGAGTTCATTCACTTTTCATCTACCCCTCTGTTTGATTCATCTGATCATGAGTATGTTGAAGAATTCATTGATTTTTTTTATCATGGCAGTCGTGATCCATTTACTTCCATTTTTTATCACGATCATGAATCAATCATAGTTGATATTTCGAAGCCACCGGTTTATGATGATCTACCTGATTATGAAGTTGAGACTCCCAAGAATATCGAGGCACGCAGCTTGAGCTGATGGTTATGACAGGTCCTCGCTCTCTTGGGGTTAGTCTCACTTCCGATCATGAAACTGTTCAATTACCCAAGGCTCCTCATCACTCATCTATATGCATTGAAGATCCATCTCACACACAGATCACACTTCCTCCACTCGAATTGCACGATCCTGTTTCTCATGCATTAGAGGAGTCTTACATTGCAAGAAATCGTGCGCGACATAATTTATCTTTGTTTCTTTTGTTTTCTTGCATGTCTCAGTCAAGAGTGTGCTTTTGCTCCAAAGTTGCACATAGTGTCACACAACATGATGATAAGTCCATGGACTATCCGTCATGCACTCATTTATGTCCTGTGGGCACTTTGAAACATGAAGCTTGCTATCTTCACTATTATATATTTCTTGTATGTTGGTCCACACAATTGGGTTACTCGCGGACCAAGCCTTCACCCACATGGGTCTACCAATGCGCTGATGGATGCATTGGAAGTGTCACTTCAAATGATCAGGCTCGTGCATCGTTAGTATAGGAGTAGGAGTAGTGTTTGCTTTCAGTTGTTTTCCTGCATGCTTGTTTGCTTTTGTGCTTTGTTTGCTTTTTTTTTACTTGCTTTGCTTTCACTTTTGCTTATGTTATTTCTTTGCTTTGTTGATTGTTAGTTCGTCCACTTTTTTCATTCATAGGTTAGTTTGCATGAAACCATGTGTGACTCATGAAATGATCTGGGTAAAGTACAAGAGGGCTTGTTCAACTATGACTACTTGGTTATCTGTCATATTACCTTTGTATGATGAAATTGTTACTTTTATTCCATGATACATCGAAGGAAAATATGTACTGTTTGAAGTGAACCTTAGTGAAAACACAATGCTTGCACACTAACTGGTGTCACCTGCTCTAGTCAGTTGTTTTTTGGTTAACCCTTGTTAGCTCAGTCAAGTAGAGTAAGGTGAGGGGGAAAGCCTTAACAAGCTTGTTAGAGATACCATAAACTACTTCTTTGCTGGAACAACCTCATGTGCTCTCAATAAGTTGGGATCCCTCTTCTACCTCTAAAATGAATAAGTGCTATGCATAGTGAAAATGAAAAAAAAAATGAAAAGTCAAAAATTCAAAATGAAAAATAAATAAGGCGAGAGAAGAGAAAGGCTTCCTACGTAGGGAGGTGATGCAAGTAACTCCATTGGGGTACTAACCAGGCTCACTGGCAGTGGAGTCATGCTTGTATTCCCATGTGACTCCACCGGGGTACTTTCTAGGCCTGCTAGCAGTGGAGCAACACCAAAGATGAATCTTAGACTCTGACGACTATACTGCTTATTCACTTATATACTCATCAACCCCAATTAAAACAACTGTGTTTTCTTGGCTTGAAATGTGTGTCAATCAACCAAGAGTCTGGAAGATGCTACATCTTACAATCAAGCTAGTGTGAAGCCAAGATGAACTGAGAGCTCAACAATACTTCTGGAGGTGTTAGACTTGCTTTTCACGAACAAGGTCCATTCAGAGAGATGGAGTTCTACCAGTGTGTCACCAAGTGTTGTAGTGGCTATGACCACCCTCCAAAATTTTACCTTAGCTTGTTTTGGAGCCTCCCTACCAACCTTCACAGTAGCTTGCCTTGCTTTGTCAAGTCCTCAAGATTCAGTGTCTTTCTTGCTCAATGGCAGCTTGTCGATCACAGTTTGACCTTTTCCCTTCACAGGCTGCTCATCCGAACTTGGTCCAATTGCAGGTTGAGTAGCTTCCTAGTGAAATTTGCGCATTTCTGGAGGGAAACTAGCATTCCCTCCAGGAATTGTGCAATTCCCTCTGACAGCTTGCTGGGCTTCAAGATTGCGCAATCCTGCTAGCCAACCCTCCTAGTAGGATTTGCGCAATTTTTCCCATCAATAGGCAGTTCAGCCCAGGATTTGTACAAATCTGGGCAGCAGTTAGCTGCTGGGGCTAGAAATTGCACAATCCCCTTGGGAAGTCAGCCCAGCTTATAGTCAGGAATGCACATTTTTCTCCAACAGTCAAGTAGTCTCTTGCATGTGTAGCTGAGTTGACCAGTTTCCTCTGGGACTGAGCAAACCAGACTTGCATGTATATGCTACTTCTCCCAAGGAAGCATGCTAAGGCATCCATTGTTTCAAGGATCTATGTTTAGCAGTTGGAGTTTACATGCAAGGAGTAATTCTGAAACCTCCCTCCAAGCGTCGCTTCCCCTAGATTTGTGGCATGCACGTCATAACCTCGATGGTTTCAAAACTCATCAACCGAACGCTGTAGATGTCATTCCTCACATCAGCCTTGTATCTCTAACATCCCACATCACATCTAGGAGCAGTCGCCAGATTCAGCTTAGCTGTTCTGGGGTACACTTGCTTCCCATGCCTTATGCTGTATTTCTGTCGCTTTTTGTGTATTCACTTGTGTAAGTGTTGTTTTCTTGATTTATTTGAACACATGCTATCATTTACATATATTCTAGCTTGTCCTAGATCTGTTTCAATTTTTGTTGTATCTCACTGTTGTTGCATGCATGAAACTGTTTTGCACGGACATTCGCCCAACCAGTGAATCACCTCACCCGCATGCATGTTGATTTGTTTCCTCAATCCTCCATTCATGTTTTTCATGCACTATTTATCACTTCTACTATCACTTAGTGTCGCCATGCATTTCATCGACTTACCTACTTTCAATTGCCCGTTGGTGAGTTAGGCTAACCTTAGCTTGGTATCTGCCTTCACCAAGGCCGAATTACGCAATCTGGAGAAGGAAGCATCACCTTCCTCTCCATATTTGTGCATTCTGGCCCAACACTAGCCTCCTGGACTGAATTGCGCATTTCTAGAGGTCAGTGGCTACTTGGCCCAAAAATTTGCGCAAATCTGCCCCTGGGCCAGCAGTCCTTCCTAGCTGGGATTTCTCATTTCACAATCCCAGCAGCTGACTACCCAACTGGTCTATGCATTGTGCAGTTCCAGCAGTTAGTAAGTCTCTCAGTAGCCCAGACTATGCCTTGTGTAGTCTTGGTAGTCGGTCTCCTGACCTCCTAGCTGAAATTGCGCAACCTTCATGATCATTCACCCAGGTATGTGGCAAGTCAGTTCTCATGTTCATTCTAGTTTTTGACTGACAGATTTCTTGCTATGAGTGTTTCCATGTCTCCAGGTATTGCAGGTGTTCATCTGCCTTTCAACAGTACAGGTACAATGGCTTCCAGGAGAGCAGATATGAAGACACCGTTCAGAGCATGCTTAGGGATACTATATTGTAACGCACCTTGGCTTCGCCACTAGACGGAGCTAGTACATCTCTTAGGAGGAGTAGGCAAATGTGGCTATAATGTTCTACTCATAGGGCTAGCAGGTTTACATGGTGTATTGTATGATTGTGACTTACACTTATTTGTATAATAAAAGCCAACACATTTTCATGCATATGTTGTTATTGTAGTTGGTCTGCTCTGGTTGCCTTAATGATATATGTTGTTTAACTTATGTACTTGTATATGAACTGATTCACATGAAATTATATGAATCTTGTTGTTAATGTGTTGCATATGTTATTAATGTTGTCATCGTCCATGTCGACTGCTCTGCCGGACATCATACAGACCTTCCTCATGAACCTGGTTAAATTAACCGTCACGCTTGTCTCGGACTGATCCGTGAGTGTTGTTCGTGTTATCTTACCTTGTATGTTGGGGCTGCCGTATCTGTGTCAGCTGCTCTTCTTGAAGCTGTGCATGTCCTTTGTGTTGTGTGTTCCTAGCCGAGTTGGGACTTATCCATTTCAACTTGGAACTCACCTTCACCTTCCTCTCCCTTTGAAGTGTTGGAACCTCTCATACTCATTCCTTGGCTCAATGCATCAGTCACATCCTTGCTAATGACAAAGTTATCTCACTTTCCTCTGTGTGACATCACGGTCAAGGCATTACCTTACGACCCACTATTGGGACTCCTACACCAAATGGTCTAAGGTCTAATTGGGACTTCTTATTGGGTAGATCCCCTTGACATGTTTGCGGGTCTAGCACTGTCAACACACCCATAAGTTGGAATACTTGGCTTCCTCTACAATATGCTGGCATCTATCAATTTAGAAATATGTTTCTCTCATGGATCTACGGACTACCATCCACTAGAAGCTCCCATGACCAATGATCCTTTCTCAACTACCATTGGACTGTCCAACTCCTATTGGATGGAGAAAAATCTTCCTACTACTAAATTCACCAAATCATTGTCTATACTAATGCCTCCATGCCTTCACTTCCTCCATGTGAACCACATTTCATATATTTTCAGATTGGGTGCTCCATTTGCTCAACATGAGCAACCCAACATCTCTAGCATTTTGCACATAAAATATGAAACACAAATCTGACCTAGAGGGGGGGAATTCTTCACTTCTTCAAACACCAAAACACTTCTCCTAATAACACGTCAAGTTTCCAATTTTTTGCCACAAACTACACACAAATTTTGAATCTTCTTCTCAACTCTATCTCTGATTTTTACACACAATTTTCTTATATATCTCTGCTTAAACTATGTGAGAAAGTGCTACTTACTCTACTCACTAAAAATTCTCTCACAATGGCATACTCACTCACTCTCCAAGAAAGCAACCAAATAGACTAAATGTCTTCCGCTATTTATCAATTTTCTATGTTGAGTCATTGTTTCTGGGAAAACTAGTGTCTTTTCGATCGACTAGCCCTCTAGGATTGGTAGCTACCCTAGAAACAAATAGTTTGAAGCAATTTGTTATTTCCTCTATGTATGATAGATAAGAGAGAGGTAAAGGAACCAACTTGGATCTTCCGCTTAACTCCTTGCTTGATCTTTCTCCCCCTTGATAGAGCTTGCAACTCCTCTCCGTACTTATCCTGCTTGGAGAGCACTTGTAGAAACACAGTAACAAAGAACTATCAAAGCATGTCGATCTATTATATCATAATCATTACAGAATCAGAAATATAATGAACATAAAATGGCATTCACAAATAACAACATTCGCAAATACACAATTGTATGGAGGAAAACTCAAAGAACTTTATTAAAATAGAAGGGAGAATTACAACCCAGCTGTCTATTCCAGCATCGTCCTCCCAACATCAAAGCCCTCTTCAGCTCATGAAAAGCAACATCACCCAACAATACAATGCTCTTTCTCAGACACAAACTATCAATACTTCCTTACAAATTACAAAATTCCAGCCTCCAGATCTCTCAGATGAGGGATCCATTTATAGATGTATGCAAGGGTGTCAGTCATCTCTAGGTTTTTGATTAGTGTCATTCCGCTTGTTGTTTTTGGTTCCACTTGGAGATTTCTTGGATCTCTTACTCATCCTTGGGCAAATTCAGAGAGGCAAGTGTCATAGGAGAAGTTTCTAGAAGATTCCATGAGCATCCACTTAGCAAACCATCTCAGACATTTGTCCATTCTCGCTCATCGCACCCCATAGAAGGCCTCTTCAATATGCATCATACTTGGCTAGTGTAAAAGTCAGTATGCATCATACCGTGACAGTGGAGTAGTTAGTTTGGTGCTGTTTTGGCCAGTTCTGGATGGTTTTTCAGGTGGAGCTTTTGGGGAATGATGTAATCAGTTGACCATGACCTTTTAGGGTATGAAACAACACTTTTAGGGGTTAAAGAGCCCTATTTTATTGACATATAAGATTGGGGTTGAAGTTCCCAAATATGTCTATAACACTTGCCCCCTAAAGCATGAAGTCGTAAATCTTTGATGTCGGGTGAAATGCTTTAACATGAGGATCCGAGGTTTTTGAAACTGGAAGGTGACCTATATAAGATACAATACAATACATCATCATATATAACTTTCATGATCTAGCTGAGGCGGGCATTCCCATGCTCAGCTTTATAAATCCATTTCATGTACATAGAACAGATAATCGTCTGTAGTTACACACTGGTGATTCTTCATATGTAGAGTCATCTTCCCTAGCTTAGATGACTATCTATGCAGCTTCCATGTAAATTTTATGTCTTTATATCCCTGAATATATCGCAACCCGGATGGATGAAACTAGATTCGGGGTCTTCAAACTCGTTCAATCTTCGCCCGAGGTACAAGTCGATCCATGTGAAAAGATGTTCTGAAGTCGAACATGGAAAGACATCGCCTGATTACCAGCCAATAATGTAAGCTATTAACAGACGCGAGAGGAATCAATGATAATGATAATGACCCTCAAGGTACTACAGTACAATTCACATGGTGTGAATATATGATCCGATGTCAAACACCACGAAAAATCTTTTGGTCGAAGGCCATTGATGTCAACCTGTCACCGGAAGTGAGAAACTTGCCATTGAGGCATGCAAGCTTCAAAGTACTAAAAGGGTTGTTTCTAAGTCGACTTCTTGGATAATGAGCTGATGTTGACAAGAAGTGACTTGTTGTAGGAGGGTCTTAATGTATCCCACATCTACGACACGAAACGGAGCAAATGATTTTCTGGAGGTGAAAACGATCTGATGACATACAGTTCATGAATGGCGGTCATGAAAAATGGAGGTTGAAGGTATTGCAGTGGATGAGACATTAACTGGATGGTGAATTCTCAACTAAATGACTTCTCTTGAACATATCGGCGACACTGAGATGGATTGGTAGCATTAACCCCAAAAATGGATGGTGTGAAAGACCAATGGTGAAATGACCGGTGAATGGAATAACCCAACCCGACTCAATCATGGTGATGGAGTGAAAGTGTCATGTTCAAGAGCGACCTGCTACCATAAAATTATTCAATTTTTCTTCCCTTTTTCCCCAGTCATTGTTGACCAGTACCTCTTTATTTTGTCAAGCTTGAGGACGATAACATATGCTTGTTCTATAATTTGCCCTTCGGGAAAACCTGTCGCTACGTTTTAGCGAGTCTAGTGACAGTGAAACTCGTTCTTGTTTAGGTGGACAAGTTTGTCGCTATTGTTTTAATAAGTTTAATGAAAAAGATAACTCGGTCCTTTTCATGTTTAGAGAGTTTGAAAAGGGACGGAAACGAAACTCCAGAAGTTCTTTTTCGTAGCATAATCCCTTAAGTCTGAAAAATATTAAAATAATACAAAAGGGATGACTTTTTGATCACTTTAGTGAGCCGAAAAAGACGAGCTCGAAATTTTTCGTGAGATAATCCCTTAGGTTTGAAAAAGATCAAAATCTATAGGAGGGATGGCACTTTCAATTACTTTAGTGAGCTGGAAAGGCCAATAGCTCGACAATAATTTCATATTTAACGAGTCTGAAAAGGGTTTAAAGAGGACTCATTTTTTAGGAATGAGTGGTGTTTAGGGTAGCAACTAGTTCCAGGTAGGTTTGGAACTTCTCAAAACATGGTGATGTGAAGAGGTTGACTAATAAAACCACTCATCGCAGTTGTTCCTCAAAAAGGTAAACAATCAAGTGGAAGCATATGATCGGCCAAAAGAATGGAGGTGATGGCAGGAACACAACCAAGGCTCAAAAGGCTGATAGCATGGCAATCACAGAGGTTATTTACTAAAGGCAGGTTCATTTTTTAACGAGCTTGAACCTTGCGGAAACTATGCTCAGTGGGATGCAGGTTCATTTTTTAACGAGCTTGAACCTTGCATAAATTATGATCAGATTTTTAGTTTTCTTTTTATGCAAGCTAGAAATGACAAAACTAAAAAGCTAGAAAAAACTTAGAAAGCTAAGGAACTACTGAGGTTAGGTAGGATAGTTTCATCCACAGTTAGACAAAACACTTCCTTTGCTTCGTTCGACTATCAAGTGGACAAAGGTGAATGGTGGTCAGACCAATCACCTAACCTAAGGAGTTAAAAAAACTAAAAAGATAACAAAACAAGGAAATGGAATTGATCGTTTTTAGCTTGCATAAAAAGGTTTGCATGCCCCCAACATGATGAAAAGGAGAGTCTCCAATAACCATATGGAAACTTACTGTGGTTATGTAGGATGATTTCATTCGCAGAACAGACAAAACACTTCTTGCACTTCATCCGCAGAATAGACAAAGGTGAAAGGTATCTCAGACCAATCACATAACCTACAGGGAAACTTATCTCTACAAAAAAATTATCCTTTTAGCTAGGTTTTTCCGCAAAATAGACAAGGGTGCATGCCCCCTAAGCTTCGTTACATTCACAAAACTACCTGCGGTAATTAGGTGGATGGAATGAAGGTTGAAGAGACACCGTGGATATAAAAGGACCATTTAGGGATGATGATTGACTTGGAGCTATGCTTGAACTAGGAAATGAAAGCTGGTCAATGGTGACAATTTTGCCTTCAAATGGGAAACACATCTTTCGTAAGAGTGTTGAAACAATAGCTTCCATGTTATAAAAATAGTCACGTCCAAGGAGTACATTGTAATCTAATGGTCCTGGAACTACCATCACGTTCAGGTGAATGGTTTTCCTTCCCAAAGTTATCGATAACTCAAGAAAGATCCCTAACAGTCGACTGGTTCCTTTGTTAAAGCCTGACAAATTCTGTGTAATAGGCATAAGCGATGGTGAACCAAGCGCTTTCCAAGTAGTTGAGGAAAGGATACTCACTGATGCACCCTCATCTATGATAGTGCCTGACAAGATCATTTTGTAAACTTGTACTATGATTCAGAAAGGTACATAAGAAGGAAGGTGAGATCTCGCTAGTCGATTCCAATCAAAGGAAGTGATTAGATTGCTTGGAGGGGGTACCAAATAAACAGGTGAAATAACCCCTTGAGTAGCAGGAACTGGGGGATTTTCCTCCTGTATTGAAGGAACGAGCATATTGCCCCCAAGTTCATCAGACTTTGAAGCAACAAAAAAAATTTGAACCGTATCATTCTCACTCTCTTCGGGAAGAATATGATCTTCTGAAGGTAAAACTGGGTCGACTACCATCTCGACCTATTGAATTTGGTACAGTATGGACTCAAAATATTCACTTTCAAAGATGGGTGTTTCGACTGACGGTTGAGTCATGTCAATTGGATTTTCAACTAGTAAAAGACTTGGGGAGAGTTTCCTGTATCCAGGTGGAAGTCGCTGCGGTGAAGCAGGACGGTTATGTAAGAATTTTTTGGCTTCACCCAAAAAAGGACAACGAGGAAGGGTATGGTTCCCTTCACATAAATTACATGGTATTTTTACTTTTCCCTTCTGTCCATGAACTTCACTATCACTAGTTGATGGTGTCTTATCAACATGATCAGTAGAGGTTGATGACATCAGTTGGTGCGAATGGGGGGGCCATTCTCTCAAGATCTGAGGAATGCACGGACAATCTCGATGAAAATGGTCTCCTCTACAGATTATGCATGGAAATCTGGGTATAGGAGCTTTAATGTGTAGATTTTCACCAGTTGAAGCATCCAAATCTATGGTTGCTTGGTTGCCCCCTTGCTGAATTGGCTTCTTCTTCTTCTTCTTGCCTTTCTTCTTCTTCTTAGCCACCTGGTTATTAGCATCACTACTTTCACCAAGCAAAGAGGAAGAAGGGGAGGGAGAAACAAACGAAGAAGAAGGTGAAGGGTCAACTTTAGTATCAACTAGATGCTGATTCGATTGCTGAGGAATCACGTTATTTTGAACCACAAAGGTTGAGAACAACCACACTGGCAGGCCAATGGTTAGACCTGGCAGAGACAATGTGGCCATATGAGGAGCACCAATATTTCCCCAAGAAGTAAAAGGACTAGGATTCCCCTCAAGAGGGATTCCTTGATTGGTGGACTCCATTATCTCAACCTAAGATCAACGAAGGAACAGGGATGTTATTCTGAATTAATAACTTTTAATGATTCTTTGACACAACTTTGCTTTTTCAATTTTTAAGAGTCGAGAAAAAGATAAAGATGACTCTAGTCCCCTTTGATTTTTAATGAGCTTGAAGTGACAAGTGCTTAGATGGACCTCTTCTTTTAAAGAGTCGAAAAAGAACGAAAGCGATTACTCTAGAAATCTAGACAGAGGGATTACCAAACCAATCACAAAACTGCAAAATACACCTTGGTGATAAATTAAAGAGAAATTTCCAAGGACTTATGTACGACAGTCAATCTTCCCGAATGCTATGTTCAATGCATTGTGATTGATAGGGCGGAAGACTTGGCTACCTATGGATAAAGGATATAAGCCTATTGTGGTCTCCCAATATATACGCGATGGTACAGGGAGCACAAGTCCGTGCTAGCACTTGTCATATCAAGGAGGAGGAATCACCCAACCTTCAATGAAAACGATAGTTACTAGATTTTACGACGCCGGAACATGTCTCTAGCCTAGACCTCTAGATGTGTTGCATTAAATTCCAAAGCATTGTTAAGTTCATTGAAATTTATTTTAGAGTTGATCTTTCTTAAAAATTTTCCTTTCAATGGTTCATTGTGTGATATAGATTTAAAATTCCTAAATATGAAATCTACAATGATAAACAATCGTTGTTTATTTTTAGCAATGAAAATCCAAGCTACTAAGGAAAGAAGATTACGATTCTTTCAAACAAAGAGCAAACAACACACACTAAATGCACTTTTCCTAAATCATTTTTCACACACAATATAAATGCAAATGCAAATGCATGTATTTGTTTTCGTTCTCTTTAATGTTAAAATGCCAAAAAAGAAAACTAAATGTAGTAAAGATCTGAAATACTTTTACTCAAAGCGACATTTCAACAATTTATTTTTCAATATAGAAAGGAAGACTAAATGACACTTTTCAATTTCGAATAGAAAATGCTTTCGACACTTCAAATATCAATAAATCAAATCGAATACATGAGAAAAAGTTCAATCAACTATCCAGGGAAGGAAGACTCAACGACACTTCTCTTTTTGACACAAAACGACAGTTACGACACTTTTTGTACCAAAATGACAGATTGATTTAAGCAACTTTTTGACAAAGGATCGTAAATGATGGACAAATACATAAAATTATCTACTAATCCTAATCAATGGAGGCTGATGTATCTGATGCAAGGAGGCTTCAGTAATGAGGTATTGTTCATAAGCAGCAAAACAACTAAACAGAGCTGAAAACAAGGACAAAACCCAAAATTTCAAGAAGGGAAATAGGCTCAGTCAGTCATCACACCTGGGCTTCATAGAAACAAGGATGCATCGCACTTTTCAAACTCAGGAGGTGTGATCCATACCGGTAGACAGTGACAAACAGTGCGATGGGCTAGGGAGCACAATTGAGATGGGTTTTCGCTCAAATTTGCAGTTGATTTCAGTGAGTTAAGTTGAGCTATGGTAGATAGTAAAGAGAAAAGTACAGAGGAATGATCTTGAGAGGTTACTGGGCTACCAAAAGGGCATCTAGAATGATTTTAGGTTAAATGTTTAGTTCATAAACTAAACCAGAGATTGACTGAAGCAATATTCATCTACTATGCAATTGCAGAGCAAGAGTAGTTCGAAGGCTATCTGGCTAACTTCAGGCTCCATATATAGTTTATAAAACAAACAACAATAACAAGAAAACATCTATTCGATCCCCAGTGGAGTCTCCATTTTGTTTCTGGGAAAACTAGTGTCTTTTCAATCGACTAGCCCTCTAGGATTGGCAACTACCCTAGAAACAAACAGTTTAAAGCAATTTTCGGTTTCCTCTATGTATGATAGATAAGAGAGAGGCAAAGGAACCAACTTGGATCTTCCACTTAACTCCTTGCTTGATCTCTCTCCCCCTTGACAGAGCTTGCAACTCCTCTCTAAACTTATCCCGCTTGGAGAGTACCTATAGAAACACAGTAACAAATAACTATTAAAGCATCTCAATCTATTGTATCATAATCATTACAGAATTAGAAATATAATGAACATACAATGGCATTCACAAATAACAACATTTGCAAATACACAATTTTATGGAGGAAAACTCAAAGAACTTTATTAAAATAGAAGGGAGAATTACAACCCAGCTATCTGATCTAGCATGATCCTCCCAACATTAAAGCCCTCTTCACCTCATGAAAAGCAAGATCACCCAACAATACAATGCTCTTTCTCAGACACAAACTATTAGCACTTCCTTACAAATTACAAAATTCCAACCTCCAGATCTCTCAGATGAGGGATCCATTTATAGATGTATGCAAGGGTGTGAGTCATCTCTGGGTTTTTTATTAGTGTCATTCCACTTAGAGATTTCTTGGATCTCTTACTCATCCCTGGGTGAATTCAGAGAGGCAAGTGTCATAGGAGAAGTTTCTAGAAGATTCCATGAGCATCCACTTAGCAAAATGTCTCGGACATTTGTCCATTCTCGGTCATCGCACCCCATAGAAGGCCTCTTCAGTATGCATTGCACCCTAACAGTGGAGCAATCAGTATGGTCCTGTTTTGGCTAGTTCTCGATGGTTTTTCAGGTGGAACTTTTGGGGAATATGTAATCAGTTGACCATGATCTTTTAGGGTATGAAACAACACTTTTAGGGGTTAAAGAGCCCTAGTTTATCGACATAAAAGATTGGGGTTGAAGTGCCAAAATATGTCTATAACAATCACTTATTAAATGCTATAGGTTATGGAACACTCAACAATCCTTTTCACATGCTTCAGATTTGGTTGAGATAGACTTCTTGACCAAATCAACCACTAACTCCACTAGCCCTTTGATATCTCCAACTTTGATCAGCTTCTAGATGGCCCACAAAAATTTCCGATCAATAACATCGCCACAACACCAAAATTAGCTGAGAATTGCGAGGAAAACTCGTGAAAAACCTCAGTTTCTCCCACAACATAGCCTCCATAAGATTGGAAGTCCTCAGTCACTCCCATAGGCTTGGATCCATGTGAATGGAGCTTTTTAGCTGCTCCCATGACTCAACATGCATGCGACTGGGGCTAAGGATGGTCAAAGATCAACCAACTCTGCTTAGAAACTTCTCAAACTTACTCTAGAGCTTGTAAAGCCTCTGTAGGACCTCTTGAAGTCTTTAACATTGCTACAACACTTCCCAAAATTATTTCCACATCATTGTCTTCATCATAAGTCAAACTATGTTGAATAGGATGCCAACCAACAACCATACTGAACATCTGAGCCATCAAACTTCTCTATATAATCTCTTCCAGCAGTATGTAGCTCCACAACCTGTCAGACATCCTATAACACCTACATAACCATCCCAAGAATCCATAGACACATGTATATCCTCTCGAAGCCCAAGTTATAACATCATCAACAATAGGAGACCAAATCCAGGACATGGAGACCAAGGAGACCTAATCAACAAGGCTCCTCAACTATAACTCCTGTAGCATCCACTAACATCTATATGCAACAACATGATCAAGGAGTTCATCATCATCTCCAAGCTAGTCCAAGCTAGTAGACATTCCAAGGACCATCCATCACATCTCCAAGCTAGTCCAAGCTAGAAAAGATGCTAAGGACCATCTACACCTCAACCATAGAGAAGCCACCTACAACCACCTATACACATGCATATCCAACACACCTGCAACCCAAGCAACCAGATTGACATCAATGCCAACTACTAACACATCTGCAACACTGCAATGCACATCAATACCAACATGGATGAAGGATTTCCTCAGATTGCATGATTATATAGAGAATATGAAAATCAGGATAGTTATTTTCAATCTCAAAGGAAAAGAAAATATTTGGTGGAAAAGAGGCATCAATGTATAAGAGTTGAGTTGGCATGAATTTTAAAGACTCTTCAGAAAGAAGTACTTGTCCCAGAGAGACTATGATGGAAAGACTAAGGAGTTATATGAGATGGAGATAGGTTATATGATAGATGAAGAGTACATGACTAAGTTTTTGGAGTTGTTGAGGTATGTACCTTAACTTAAGGATGAGAATATAAAACTTCAAAGGCTCATGAGTCGACTACCATTACCATTCAAGAATCATATTGAGTTTGGTGAGCTTCAGTCATTGGAGTAAGTCATCAGGAAGTTGAAGTATAATTATGACTAGTCGAAGTGTTTGAGCCTAAGCGTGACTAGAAAGGGAATGAGAATTCTAAAGGAAAATGGCCTTAGAAGCAGGAAGGACCTCATGGTGCAGGTGAGAAAGAAAATGTGGCTCCTTACAAGAAGTTTAATGTAGCTAAGAAATGACATGGAGATTAGCTTGGAGACTAGCAGAATAAAGGAAGTGGCAGAGAATGGTTGTAGTGTTGGATTTGTGGTATAGATCATCACAACAAGGGTTGAACATTATACTAGGGTGGCATGCCTCAGATCTATAGTGCTCAGGAGGCACAAACAGTTGGGGATGTTAGTCATAACATTCCTTCGATCTATGCATCACTTGATAATAGGAAGGCAGATCATGAGGCGTCCATTATTGAGATGAAAGGTAAGCTTTGTGATCAAGTTATTTCCATTTTGATTTATATTGGATCTAATTATAGTTATGTTAGTCCTGAACTGGTGGATAAGTGTGGCTTGAATAAAAAGCATTCAGAATATTGATTGGTGTAGTTGGCGACAAGGACCAAGAAAAAAGTTCATTATTGGGCGAGAGCTTATGTATTTGAGTTCAATGGTATTCTTACATCAGCACATCTAAATGTGCTTCTATTAGGTTCATATAGTATGATTTTGTGTATGGATAGGTTGTGTACTCACAGGACCAAGGTAGATTGTTATGAGAAGGATATTGAGTTCCTGGATGATGATGGAGAGAAGAGAATATTGCAAGGAAAGAAGAAGCCTACATCAGTGAGAATGGTTACAACCATGCAAGCTAAGCATAGTTGCAGGAAAGGGTGTGTATTATTTGTAGTGCATATTTCCAGTGACAAGGGAAATGATGTTGAGGATGATGAATTCTTGAATAGGTATCTTGTTTGCAGCATTTTCGGGATGTGTTTCCTATAAATATTTCAGAGTTATTGCCTCATAGGGAAGTGGATTTCTCCATTCAAGGGTTGGCACTAGGTACAACACCAACATCAAAGGAACCTTACATGATGAACACTCCATAGTTGGTGGAATTGAAGTTGCAGCTTAAGGAAATTCTTGATAAGGGATACATATGGCCAAATGTATCACCTTGGGGTGCACCAATATTGTTTGTAAAGAAAAAGGATGGTACTCTTAGGTTGTGCATTTATTAGATGTACTTGAATAAGGTAACCATCAAGAACAAGTATCCATTGTTGTGAATTGATGATTTGTTTGATAATTTGAAGGGAGTAGTAGTGTTCTCAAAGATTGTTTTGAGATCAAGATATTAATAGGTGTGCATCAAAGAAGAAGATATCTACAAGACCATATTTCATACGAGGTATGGAATTATGAGTTTGTGGTGGTTCCATTTGGTATTACTAATTATTAACTACTTTCATGTGTTTGATGAACAATGTGTTGTGTCCTTATCTAGACAAGTTTGTGATAGTGTTTATTGATAATATATTGATATACTCTAAGAATGAGGAAGAGCATGCAGGGCACCTGGAAGAAGTGTTGAGATTGTTGAGAGAGCATTAGTTGTATTTCAAGCTCAAAAATTGCAATTTATTTAATTCTTTGGTTAATTACTTGGGGAATGTTTTTTCTAAGGAAGGGATAACAGTGGACTCAGAAAACATTAGAGCTATCATGGAGTGGAAAACTCCTAGGAATGTGGATGAGGTTAGATCATTCACAGGACTACCACATTATTATAGGAGGTTCATTAGGAACTTCTCAAGGATTGGATATCCTATTAAATCTTTGTAGATAAAAGGAAAAAAGTTTGAATGTAATGACGAGTGTGCAACTAGTTTTGAGCATTTGAAGCATTTTCTTACAAATTCTCTAGTTTTGAAGATTGTAGATCTTGATATGGAGTTTTTAGTGTATAAAAATGATTGCAAGAAAGGAATTGGTGGTGTTTTGATGCAAGAAGGATAGGCGGTATGATTTGAGTAAAGGAATTTGAATGAGCATGCGAAAAAACATGTGACTCATGATCTCAAGTTGGAAACTATCATTCATGCCTTGAAGATTTTGAGGCATTATCTTCTTGGCAGGAGGTTCATTCTGGCGAGTGATCATAGTGGACTGAGGTACTTGTTTGACCAACCTAATCTGAATTCTAGGAAAGAAAAATGGTTGGCTACCCTCAGTGAGTTTGAATTTGAGATCAGGTAAATGAAGGGAAAGGAGAATTGGGTTGCAAAAAATTTCAGTAGGAGAGTGCAAGTGAATAATATTTCAAATGTGAGCTCTTATGGGATAGACTTGCAGGAGAAAATATTGTAGGCAGGGAAACATGATGAGAGGTACTGATAATTGAAGTAGAGGTTAGGACCGGGGTATGAAGGTGATATAGATGAGGAGTATCACCTCATGGTAGATGGCTAAGTCATATTCAAGAATATGATTTATGTGTCGGATAGTAGTGAGCTTAAGAAGCTTATATTGAAGGAGTTTCATGTCAAGCCATATTTAGGTTAAAGGAGATATCACATGTAACACCCTCCTCCTATGCTTACCTTAGTTCACTGGTCCACTGGGATAAATATATGACTAAGAGTTACTATGATATGACTCAACCTCCTAGGTACAATTAAGGAAGTATAAGCGACAACTTGAAACTTTACTTACCTTCCTTAGGAACTATAGGACCCTTGGAAGCCAAAAAACCACTCCAGGTGCCCAAACCCTGAGTTAACTTGCTTCTTCACTGACTTGGTCTCTTATTTTCTTGCACAACAAGGCAAGACAATGACTGAGACCCTCCAGTCGCTCTCATGACCTTGCTTCCCAACAACTATAGAATAAATTACCCACTTTTGTGCAAGAGACCCTGATATTTGAGCCACTTTTTTAGGGCTAGGAACCGGACCTATGCCTAGAACTTGATAGAAATTTCAAGAATTATGAATGATGTAAGGAAAAATCCATTAATGTAAAGATTAGACAATAACTTGACCTAACAATGCCTAACAATAGCAGGAATTCCATCAAACACATAGTGAACATGTAATCTACAGGTCATTATTACATATCTGAACATAGGGGTCTCATGCTTATCTGAGAATCATCAAGAAGGTTTGATGCCCTCTCACAATAGCTACAATATCATCTATTAGGTCATGCATTCATTAATCATTCATTTACCATTCAAAACATGATGAGAGCCATAACTGAAGTATGTCGTAAAACCATGATTATAATTAGCATATAACCAAAATAATAACAATGATAGAACAACCATCAAAGCCACATAATAACAAGCATAAATACTCATGGTTTACAATAGGAAAAGAGAGCTCTTAATAACATATAAAAAACCAGCCAAGTCAAGGACTTCCATGTACCACTCGAACATAGATTGGGCTGAACCAAATCTCTCTTTCATCCAATCACCCCCGCGCCATATTCCAAGCGTGAATCCAGGATCTCATGGAATAAACCAACCAAAACCAAACGAGGGCTTCCAAAGGCCAAACCACCTCAACCTGTAATATCACCTCATGGTCAGACATCACTAACTATCACCAGATTGGTATCTACCCAAGTTGACCAGGGCTTGAGATCATTTTTTTCAACCCAGCTCCAGGACTAGTAACTCAATCCAAAACCGGTGCAGGGCTCTAGAGTGTTTGTCCAACCAAGGCTCTAGGACTAGTAACTCAACCTACTAATGGATCTAGAGCATTTCTCCAACTAAGGCTTCCAGGGCTAGTAACTCAACTCAAGCTGTTCTAGGGCTTCTAGAGTGTTTTTCCAACCAAGGCTCAAGGCACTGATAACTCATCCCATAGCCATAAGGAACATGAGCTCCAATCAGAAAAAATCAAGTGGGAAAGCCAGAACACCATGGCTATATAGGAAATGGAAAGGCTAGGAAAATCACTATCAATCTAGGCAATCCTCCATGTGGATGACAAATCATAACCACACGACCACATGTTTATTCCATGCATGAAAAAAATAGCAAGGAAATCATACATGCAATTGATACCTGCAATGAAAACTGTTGTAGCTACAAATACCACTATCCCCTTGCAATTTCATGCTCTTCCTTTTCCTTCTTCCTCCAAAACCAAGGTATGCCAAAATCCTCCAAGAGTGCTCCAAGAAACTCTTAGTGTGCAAGATCATGAGAGAGAGAGAGAGAGAATAGCATGAGAGTGCCAAAGACTGAACTGGAAAAATATGTGAACTAACCTTGAGAACGCTTTTTATCATTTAGGCCTCTATTTTCTTCAATTTCCTCTATTTTCCTTCAATTTTCCTCCTCATGCAATTTTGTGACCTTTCACCTTCATTTTCTCCTAATTTCCATTTTTTCATAAATAAATGCTAATAAAGGCCACTTTTCCTTTGCCAATTTCCATAGCCATTTATTAATCACCAGTGATCCCCATCACTATGTTTTTGTGCCCAACATTCATCTTGGAATACATGTCCCATGACCTTGATATTATCTTTCCTTTATTAACTTTATTACATGTTTTTTTTAATTGAGATTTTTATAGAACTCTCCCCCTCAGGGGAACACCGTCCTCGATTTTCAATCACACTTATAAACCAAAAAACACATTCTACCTATGAAGCTTTATAACACAACTCGATGCAACATTTAAATCATATCCATCTCCTGAAAACATAACCAACATATAATGAACACCATACCTCTTATTGGAACTTTATAACACAACTCGATGTGATATTTACATACATATGCACATATAGACATAATCAAAACACAACATCAAAACGTATACCAAAATACATCCACTCAATCAGATAATAGAGAAGGACACATAGCTGGCATCTAAATAGCCATCTCCCATGAAGTTTCATCAGGCCCAAAGTGCTTTGATTGCACTTTAACTTGCTCAATTACTCAATTCCTGAGCATGAGAATCTTTCACTGCAAAATGCACTAAGTTTTCCATTGGAATTATCCTTTTGGCTCCACTTGCAATACAAACTAGTCAATCACATGATCAACATATTTCACATACTTCTTAAGTAATGGCACATGGAAAACATCATTGAATTTTACTATTGAAGGCAGTGCAAGTCAGTAAGCTACTGGTCCAATCCTCTTAAGAATATGGAAAGGCCCACAATACTGAGGTTCCAACTTGGTACATGATACAATCCCCAAGGAGCTCTTCTTGGGCTTGATGTGCAAGTACACATGTTCCCCAACCTGAAACTCCTTAAACACCCTATGTTGACCTGCATATATTTTTTTTCTTGTCCTGTGCTACCTTTAGATTCTTCTTGATTACCTGCATTTCATGTTCCATCTCTGCCAACATGTTTGGTCCAGTCAATACCTTGTTCAGTGGATCACTCTGACTGATAGGAGTATTACAACTCCACCCGTAAACTACCTCAAATAGACTCATCTTCAAATATTCCTAATACCCATTGTTATCCGCAAACTCCACTAGTGGAAGATGTTGACACCTAATCATCAGGATTGGGTGAATAAGTGTAACTGATGTAAATAAATAATGGAAAATATGAAGAGTCACTAGGATATGAAATGAACAGTTTCTCCCTCATGTATATAATAAAGACCAACCTGAATGAATATAACGAATTGATTTTGAGGAGTTATTGCCTAGTCTGATCTTCAGAGCTAGCTCCCAAAATTAGCTTTTGTGTAACTCCTGGTGCCAGTTTCCTGCCTATTTTGCAGAACTCACACCTCTACCATGCTCCTGAGGCTTGCACCCAAATTCCTAAACCAATGTCATATGCGTTTTTATGTTCTGGTGTCAGAAGTGGGATATGAACACACACCTTTCATACGAGAGCTTTAATCTGGCGCAGCGGAAGTGTGGTAGTTCCGTTCCATTGTAGTGGTATCAACCTCGACCTCCTGGTTAGAAACGTAGTGGTATTCTTGGTGTTCAACAGTTCCACATTTTTGAATTGTGCATCATTGGATATTCTTGTCATACTAGTCAAGTTGTAACATTCTTTGCAACCCACCATTGCTTGTGTAAAGAATCTGGTATACATTGTTTTTAATCCGCATACCTCCACTTCGCCAATTCCATCCTGCACGTTGTAGCCAACACGTAGACCATTTTTTGAATCAATTCCATACCGCTCGACAGTCATTGTTGTGCACACTATGCCCTTCTATCCATAGTGGTTTGGAGCTTGATGCTTGGCACTTAGTCATTGACTTGGATTGTGACTTTTGGTTGAATAAATCATGTTGCATTGGATGATAGCTCCGGGCCTAGTTTGAATATCAGAGCTGGTGCTCCAATGTACCTTGCCGCTGTTCTTGAATATTTGGTTGCTGAGGTTTTGGAACTTGTTGCTAATGCTGCCCAGGATAACAAGAAGAATAGTATAGTTCCAAGACATATTTAGCTTGCCGTTCGCAATGATGAGGAGCTGAGAAAATTGCTCGGTGCTCTAACCATTACCAATGGAGCAGTCCTTGGTACCAGAACCGAGACCTTGTTCTGGTGTATGATGCACAATGGCTAGGCAAACGTCCGAAGCAGTGAGAAAATGTATATGACAGTGGTCTGTAGTCGCGATGGTGGGAGAGCTAGTGGTGGTATTGGCTGGAAGGATTCATGGTGAAAGGGCCTAAGCTTCCGTTCTCTAAAATATGTGCACCATTTAAGATCACCATTTTTGATATATAATTGCCTCCTATATACTTATTAGACTGCTACTTTGAATATGTATTGATTTGTTATGTGAGTTATGCAACTCTGATTTCTGGTCACACTATGTTCTAAATGAACCAACATATTGCATATTTCCTTGGTGATGAAACTTCATATGGTGGATTTAAGACTGCTAGTTTTAGTACACTGCTGTTTTAATTATCCCTCATTATTTTTTTTCAAAGTTAAACCGAGTTTTCCACCAGAAGTACAATATTTTATAGTATATTGCCAGAAGTATTTTTTTACAGTACACAGATTTTACAATGCATTCAATCATATCCATTGTGGGAATAGTTCCCACTGGTAAGGAGAACTATCTTGGGTGGTCCCGGATGATAAAACACACCCTCATTTTCATTGAGTTGTGGAAAGGAGTGTGTGTTGGAGACAGAGACAAAGAGCCAGAACAACCTACCTGAGAAAAAGAGTTTGCCATTTGGGAAAATAAGAACAACAAAGCTTATGCATTAATTGCAACATCTGTAAGTGAAGAGCTGTGTCGCCATATTTTGCCATTTTCAACTACTTTCGAAACCTTACAAAAGCTGAAAGAACTCTATGACTCACATTCTGCACATGAAGTTGTTCAACTCATGATTAAACTCTTCACTCTTGAATTACAAAATAATGATCCTCTTGCTCTTGCATCCGAAATAAAATCTATAATGCATGATATCAAAGCCATTAAGGTTGAATTGGATATTCCTCTTATCGATTTTCTCAAGGCACTTTATCCTACTTCAATTATCTTGAGTCATTGCAAGCAAATGGAAATCTCAAAGATATTACCTTTGACTCTCTTGTGAAAAAAATTGCTAAAATAGAGAAAGCTTTTGGAAAGAATACAACCCATGAATCTTCTGAAGAGGCTATGTGCCTTTCTCATAAAGAAAAGAATCTTGCCCAAGATTCTTCTAGAGGAAGAGGTGTTCGAAGAGGATGAGGAAGATATTTTAGAGGCAGGGGGGGCAGACACTCTCAAGGAGAAAAGTCATATTTGCACTGCATAGACTGCAAAAGAAATGGATCACATGATGCCTCTACATGAAAGTTACCTTGGGAAAAAGAGTAGCAAAGAACCAACCCAAAGGTAAAACTAATGACACAGACAAAGGTAAAGCACCTAAATCCTCTCATTATGTTGTGGCACAATGTAATATCAGAGTAAATGAAGATTTATTTAATGCTTCACTTGCTTCTTGGAAAAATGATTGGTTGCTTGATTGAGGAGAAACTTGCCACATGACTCATAGAAAAGATTTTTTTGAAGAATTTACTGACAATGTTGATGGAGCAGTATACTTTCCAGACCAATAAAAAATCAAGCCATCAGGGGTTGACACAATCAGTCTCAAATTGCCTGGTCTTCTAGAGTTTCTTCTACATCATGTTCTATATCTCCCACAATTGAAGAGAAACTTGATGTCCTTGGTCCACATCCACTAGCAAAGTCACTCCATTCATATTTTTGATGGCAAGCTTGGGGTGAGAAAAGCATATGACCAATCACTTGTCATGAGGGGGATAGAAGAAGAAAGGCTTCTCAGGCTGCAGGGTACCTCTGATCGTGCACAACATTTCTCATACAACTCTCATTATGAAGAAGGTACACTTCCATCAAGTTTATTATGGCATGCTAGATTTTGACATTTGAACTATGACAACCTTTGATTGTTGAAGAAAAATGGTGTTGTTGGTTTGCCTACAATTCCTAGGAAACTTAAGCAATGTGATGCTTATATTCTAGGAAAGCATAGAAAACAGCCTTTTCATGATTCACATTCAAGAGCACATAGAAAAATTGAACTCATTCATTCATATTTATGTGGGCCAGTGCCTGTTCCTTCTGCAAATGGAAACAAATATATGATAACATTTATTGATGACTACACTAGAATGTGTTGGGTTTATTTATTGAAGAACAAATCTGATGCTTTTCGAGCATTCAAGAACTTTCATAAATGGATTGAAAATGATGCACAATCTCATATTGGCTCTATTCACACTGATAATGGAAAAGAATACACTTCAAATGAATTTGAAAACTATCTTTGCCAACATGGGATCAAACATCAAACAATTGTGCCTTATAATCCCCAACAGAACAGTGTAGCTGAAAGAATGAATAGGACAATCTTAAATATGGTGCGCTCCATGATGTTTTTCAAAAATGTAAAATTGATGTTTTGGGCTGATGCAGTTCTATGTGCTGTATATATAAAGAATATATGTCCATCTAGTGCTATCAGAAACAAGATTCCCTATGAAATGTGGTATGGGCACGTTCCTTCGGTAAAGCATCTTAGGGTCTTTGGTTCCACATGTTATGCCTTGATACCAAAGATACATAGAAATAAACTTGGTGCAAGAAGCCGTAAGTGTATCTTCCTGGGGTATTCAAACACCTCCAAATCATACCGTCTCTATGATGAAGTCAATAAAAAGTTTTTTGTATCTAGAGATGTAATATTTCTTGAATCATACAAAGATGAAAATGTTGTTGAGCAGCAGCTTGATTACTTGGATAGATTCACAAATGAAAAATCATTTCAAGAATTTGATAATCAGATTCCACATCTTGACGGGGGAATTCCTATACTAGATCAACCTGTGGAGTCTTCTTTTGAAGAACTCTCTCCCCTGCATGAAACTCCAACAACGGATGATACTTTAAGTGATGTGATTGATAGAATTGGGAGACTCAATCTTGATTCAGTCCCAACTCAATCAATGGAGTAGCCTGGACCATTTGAAAAAGGTCCCCCAAAGTGGTTGATAAAGACACTTGAAAATGTTCATCCTGATGAGGTTGGAAAGACAGGAACTAGAAATTCAAACCGACAAAATGGAGGTGATGTAGATGACTCTAATTCACCTGTTGATATGGATGTTTCTTATGATTGTGAATTGAATTTGTCTATAGATTTTGAACCAACTTCCTTCAAAGAAGCTACTTCTCATGATGAATGGAAAGAAGCGATGAAAGAGGAGTACGATGCCCTGATAAAGAATGGCACTTGGAAGATGGTTGATCCTCCATTAGGAACCAAACCAATTGGCTGCAAGTGGGTCTACAAGAAAAATTATAAAGCAGATGGCTCACTTGACAAGCACAAAGGTATGCTTGTGGCAAAAGGTTTTGCACAGAAGGAAGGGGTCGATTATGAGGAGACTTTTTCCCCCACAGCAAAATGGGCTACCATCTGCACACTCTTTGCCCTAGCAATTCGAAATGGTTGGAAAGTCCATCAAATGGATGTAAAAACTTCTTTCTTGAATGGAGATCTAAAAGATAATGTTTTTATGTCCCAGCCTAAAGGATTTGCTATGAAAGGACATGAACATAAAGTATGAAAACTTGTGAAATCCTTGTATGGCCTCAAACAAGCACCGCGAGCCTGGTATGAAAAACTATGTAAGCATATTCTGAAACTCAATTTCAAACATTATGATCTTGATGATGCAACTTTGTTTGTCAAGAAAGTTGGAAAAACAATTGTATATCTTGTGTATATGTAGATGATATTTTGATGACAGGGAACAATGAAAGCTACATTACATCCATAAAGAAGCAATTGAGGAAAGGTTTTGAAATGACTGATTTGGGCTATGTTCATTATTGTCTTGGTATTGAAGTAACTCAACATCTGAAGTCCATATTTCTTTCTCAAAAGAAGTACATTGGAGATCTGTTGAACAGGTTTGGCATGACAGAATGAAATCCTCTTACTACTCCAATGGAACAAAACTTAAAGCTCACATCCATTGAAGGAAAAGAATTTGAGGGTGCAAACAAGTATAGACAACTTGTAGGAAGTCTCAACTACCTAACTACTACCAGACCAGACATTTTTTTTTCTATTGGAATCCTCTCCAAGTTTATGCAAAATCCTTGTGAGGGACATTGGTCTACTGCAAAAAGAGTTCTAAGGTACTTGAAGGGAATTGAAGACTTTGGAATCAAGTATACACAGGTGGACGACATCAGCTTGATTGGATACTCTGATTCAGACTTTGATGGAGAGAAAGAAACTGGGGTATCTACTTTAGGTTATTCTATGAGCCTTGGATCAGGAGCTGTCTCCTGGAGATCACGCAAACAATCAGTTCCAACAAATTCCACAACAGAAGTAGAATATGTGGCAGCAGCTGAGGAAACAAAAGAAATTGTGTGGCTAAGGAAAATTCTTGAAGATTTGCAAGTAAAACAAGTACAATCAACTCCACTCATGATTGACAATGCCTCAGCAATAAAGTTGGCCAAGAACCCAAAGTTCCATGAATGAACGAAGCACATCAATACTAAATATCATCTGATTCGACATCATGTTGAGGCCAAAACAATCCATCTCCCCCATTGTTCCACTAATGATCAAATTGTAGACATCTTCACCAAAGCGCTTGGAAGAGAAAAGATTGAAAGATTCAGAACGATGCTTGGACTCACCAACATCCCTTCAGATTAAGGGGGGGGAATGTTGACAACTAATCATCAGGATTGGGTGAATAAGTGTAATTGATGTAAATAAATAATGAAAAATATGAAGAGTCACTGGGAGGTGAAATGAATAGTCTCTCCCTCATGTATATAATAAAGAACAACCTAAATGAATATAACGAATTGATTTTGAGGAGTTACTACCTGGTCTGACAGAAGATACTCTTCCCACTTTCACTGTTGATGCATAACATACATTCTCAACATGTCCTCCAAAATCCTGTTGACCCTCTTCGTTTGTCCATCTGTCTACATATGACAAGCTGTATTGAAGGACAATTTTGTACACAAAACTGCAAATAACTTCTTCCAAAACCTAGAAGTGATATTGGAATCTCTTTCTAACATTATCTTCTTCATAACATCGTGAAACCTCACTATATCCCTGATGAAGACCTATGCTATCTCACTAGTTGAATTCATTGACTTCACTAGAATGACATGAGCTACCTTTGTCAACCTTTCAACCACAACCATGATAGAATCATGTTGTCTAGATGTCCTCGGAAAACTTGTAATGAATTCCATGGAAATGACCTCCCATTTCCATTCTAGAATCAAAATTGGTTGTAATAACCCACTTGGATGCCTACACTCTACTTTTACATGTTGAAAATCCAAGCATCTCGCAACAAAGTATGTCACCTCTTTCTTCATATTCGGCCAATGGTTGAACTTCTTAACCACTGTCAATGTCTTCTGATAGCCTTGGTGGCCTGAATACAACTTAATGTGACATTCCCTCAAGATAAGCTTCTTGAGATCACTATTTTCCGACACATAGATCCTGTCCCTAAATCTGACCAAACTATTTTTTGTGAGATGATAGTCCATATCCTATTCACCTGTACCCTACTACTATAAACTGTGCTTAAGCTACTGGTACCTTTCATCCTATTGTCTTACCTACAAGATTCGATCCTATAAATTTGTCCCATATGAACTCATAACTGCTATGTGATTTACCTTTACTCTTATGCTAAGAGAATTTGTAACCCTCTTATCTTTTCGTTTAATGTACCTGATCTCAAAGTCGAACTCACTAATTATAGCCAACCATCTAGCTTGCCTGGAATTCAGATTCAATTGGTCAAATAAGTATGTCAATCCAATGCAATCACTCATTAAGATGAACCTCCCACCAAGAAGGTAGTGTCTTCACATATTCAATGCATGGACGATTGCTTCCAACTCAAGATCACGCATCACATAATTATGCTCATGCTCATTTAGTTTCCTTGATTCATAACACACCACCTGTCTTTCCTGCATCAGAACCCCACAAAGTCCTCTCTTGCAAGAATCTAAACATACCAAAATCTCATTATCTGGATTTGAAATATTTAGAATTGGAGAATTTGTCAACAACTGCTTCAACTACACAAAACGTGTTTCACATTCCTCTGTCCATTCAAATTTCTTTCCTTTCCTATGTAATGATGTGACATGATAGGAAATTCATGAGAAGTTCCTGATGAACCTCTTGCAGTAAACTGTTAACTGCATGAATGATCTAACCTCATCCACGTTGCTAGGAGTTGCCCACTCCATGATAGCTCTTATCTTTTTTGGACTCATTTCTATGCCTTCCTTGGAGACAACATGTCCTAAATAATATACCTATGTTTGAAATAAACTGCATTTACTAAGATTGTTATACAAATGATGCTCTCTTAGAAATATAAATATTGTTCTCTTATTCATTCTTAGAATATATCAATATATCATCGATGAATACAATCACAAACTTGTCCAGATAATAATGCAATACACTATTCATGAAGCACATAAAAGTAGTTGAAGCATGAGCCAAACCAAAAGTAACTACAAAAAACTCATAATGCCCATACCTAGCCCATAAACAAGTCTTGTAAATTTCCTCTTCTTTAATGCATACTTGTTGGTATCCTGATCTCAAATCGATCTTCTAGAGCACTCCTGCTCCCTTCAATTGGTCAAACACATCATCAATCCTTGGCAAAGGGTACCTGTTATTGATCATCACCTTATTCAACTACCTATAATCAATACACAAACTGAGAGTACCATCCTTATTCTCCACAAACAATACCAGTGCACCCTAAGACGACACACTTGACTTGATGCATCCCTTGTCCAATATTTCCTTCAACTACAACATCAATTCCACTAAATATGGTGTGCTAATCCTGTAAGGTGCCTTTGATATTGGTGCTGCCCCTGGTACTAACTCAATAGAAAATTGCACTTCCCTTGTGAGGCGGAAACTCTGAAATCTCTGCTGGAAACACATCCTAGAACTACTACAGAACTAGATACCTATTCAAGACATCTGCGTTGTCAACATCCTTACCGTTGTCACTAGAAATATGCACTACAAATAATACACACCCTTTCTTGTGACTATGCTTTGGCTACATGGTTGTAACCATTCTAACTAATGTTTCCTTCTGCTTACCCTGCAAGATTCTTTGTTCTCCTTTGTCATCCAAGCACTCAATAGAATTTTCATAAAAATTCTCCTTAGACCTTTCAATATACAACTAATGCATAACTAACAACATACTATATAATCCCAATGGAAGCACATTTAGATGCACTGATGTAGACATACCATTCAAATCAAATGCACAATCACTTCCCCAATGATGAACCCTTTTCTTAGTACCTATAGCCAACTGCACTAGCCAAGACTCTGCATGCACTTCTTTATTCAAACCACATTTATCCACTAGGTAAGTATTAACAGAACTATAATTAGATATAAGGCCAATCAAAATAGAAACAAATTGATCATAAAGCTTACCGTCCATCTTGATAATGGATTCCTAGTGATTTGTCTACCTATTATCCAATGTTGCATAAATCTAAGGAATACTTTGTCCAATATCCCCCACTATTTGTGCCTCATGAGCACTATAGATCTGTGGTCTTCCACACTGATGCCATGGACAATCTCTTCTACGATACTTTCCACCACAAGTCCAACACTATAAAGGCTTCCTACCATCACCCTTATTCTTCTCGTTACCCTTCCAATCCTGCTTAGTCTCAGATATTCACTTTGATTACTCATAACAATGTTTCAACTTCCTAATGGCTTATTCCAATGATCTAGGCTCATCAAACTCAATCATGTCCTAAAACGACATTGAAAACCCACTGGTGAATCTCTGAGTATTCACTTTCTCATCCTTAATATAAGGCACATACCTTAGCAACTACAAGAATCGGTTAGTATACTCCTCATTGGTCTCATATCTCATCTTTAGCTCATAGTATTCCTTTTCTCTATCATCATAATATCTCTCAGATAGATACTTCTTCTTGAAAAGTCTCTTGAACTCACTCCAAGTCAGCTCCTCTTCTCGAATACCTATAACATTATTTACATCTTCCCAACAAATGTCTACTTTCCCTTTAATATTGAAGATAACTATGTCAACTTTAATTTTCTCTAAGTAATCATGCAACTAGAAGAGCTTATTCATCCCAAGCAACCACGCTTCTACTTACTGTGAATTCTTCATTTCTGCATCAAATGCAGGTGTCTTGGATTTCTTGAACTCATCCGAAAAATATCCCCTGTCACTATTCCTGTAAGGATGATAGCAATGATGACCATGATACCTATCTGAACCAGAACTAGAATAAAGCCCATGTCCACTGCCTCTCCTATCATGTTTATCCAAGAATCTGCCATCTTTGACCATGTCATATCTATCTGATCTATGCCCATCATTAGACCTACTACCATATGATCAATTAGCCATGTCCTCTTGTCCATAAATGATCTGTGGTTTTGCATGTCTCTGCAAGTTTGACAAACTTTGAAGGATAACTACAGTGAACTCTACTTGTTTCTCTTGTTCCCTAAAAGTCTCTCTTGTGACTAAATGATCCTATCATTATATCATTTACAACTTCTTATCACTGCCTTCAAAATTCTTAATGTATCTACTATGTGAGGGGAGTACTCATCACCATGTTGCTCATCTGATTTGTAGGGAGAATCACATGAATTATAGTTCACTATTTTGCTTGTCATCTTTGATCCTATACTTCCCGCAAACATACCATGCCAGATAAACCAAATACAAACATAACCAACATACCTTAGTGAAGTTCAGATGAGGCTACATTGTCTACAAGATCAATATATATTAGCATGATACATGTATATATACATAATCATATCAATATACTAACATCATGCATGACAATACCAACTGCATACCATGACCTCATGCATGGCAACCATGACCATAACAATACATACATAACAAAATATAGAAACTGGAATGCATAAAAAATACATGTACAATTAACATGAATACATGAAAAACATGTTTCACCCATCCAATCTAAGTGTTGAACCTGAGAGATTTGATACCACTTTGTAACACCCTCCTCCCACACTTACATAAGTTCATTGTTCCAACGGGATAAATATGTGATGAATAGTTACTATGATATGACTCTAACACCTAGGTATAATCAAGGAAGTGGAATCAACAACCTGAAACTTTACTGACCTTGCTCTGGAGCTATAAAACACCTGGAAGCCAAACAACCACTCCAGGTGCCCAAACCCTGAGTTAACTTACTTCTTCACTGACTTGGGATCTCATTCACTTGCAAAACAAAGCAAGCCAATGATTGAGACCCTCCAGTTTCTCTCATGACCCTATTTCCCAGTGACTGTAGACTAAATTACCCAGTTCTATGCAAGCGACCCAAAGACTTGAGCCACTTTTTTAGGGCTAGGATCCAAACCTCTGCCCAAAAATTTATAGAACTTTGTAGAATGATCAATGACACAAGGAAAAAGTTATTAATGCAAATCTTAGACAAGAACTCGACCTAACAAGGACTAACCATGGCAGAAATTTCATCAAACACATAGTGAACATGTAATCTACAAGTCATAATTACATATATAAATATAGGAGTCTCATACTTATTTGAGAATCATCAAGAAGGTCTGATGCCCCCTCAAAATAGATGAAATATCATCTATTAGGTAATGCATTCATTAAACATTCATTCACCAATAAAAACATGATGAGAGCCATAACTAAAGTCTACCATAAAACCATTCTTATAGCCACATATAAGCAGAATAATAACAATGATAAAACAACTATCAAAGCCACATAGTAACAAGCATAAATACTCATGATTTACAAGAGGAAAAGAGAGCTCTTATTAACATATACAAAAATAACCAAGTCAAGGACTTCCACGTACCAATCGACCATAGATTGGGCTGAACCAAATCTCTCTTTTAGCCAATCATCCCCACGCCATATTTGAAGAATAAATGTGGGATATCATGGAATAAACCAACCAAAACCAAACTAGGGCTTCCAGAGGCCAAACCAACTCAACCCTCAACTAGTGATTCCACCTCACAGTCAAAAATCCTAAACCATCACTAGATCGGTATCCACTTGTTATAGTGCCTATAACCACCCTGCAAAATTTTTCCTTCACTTCATTTTGGAACCTCCCTCCTCGAAATCATCACAACTATCCTACATTGATCAGGTACTTATGTTTGTTTGAGTTCATTTTTCATTTCACAGCTTGTGTTCAACTCACTTGTCCCGTCGGTTAACCACAAGCACATCCAACACTTGTATCACATCTAGTCAACTGGCTGTCGGGAAGAACTGAGCAAACTGGGAGGGCAGCTTGTCTTCCCCTCCAGAACTGTGCAGAGTAGCCTAGCAGCTGTCCTACACTTAGAAATTGCACAGAGCAAGCCAGGAAACCTTGCTCTAGAAATTAAGTGGAGTAGGCTAGCGAACACTACTCTCCAGAAATGCGCAGTTTTAGCTAGTTGTACTGCCATCCAGAATTGCACAGAAACTAGACCAAATGCACTGCTCTCCAGAAATGCACAGAGCAACCCAGGCCAGCTGCACTGTTCTCCGGAATTGTGCAGAAATAGACATCTGCACTGCCCTCCATAAATTTGAAGAGAATCCCAACATTAATGCTCTGGAAAATTGCGTAGAGCTAGTTAGTCAGCCAAGGCCTCTTACTCCAGAAACAATGCAAAAGTTTTCCCTCACTGACTGTCCATCGAATGCGCCGACAGGTTGTCTGGTTCCCTCCAGAACTGCACAATCCTTCCTTTCATGTTGGGCATCTTTTCTTGAAAAAGAAAAAAGAAAAAAGTGAAATAGAATCCTTATGTTTTAGGGATCCATTTTTAGCAGTAGGAGTTACATGCAAAACCATTTTTAGAAAATTCCAGCCAAGTGTCACTTTTTCCTAGATTTGTGGCATGCACATCATAAACCCTAATTTCACCAAATATATTTCAATGATGCCTCAAATATCTTTCTTCACATTCGATCTTGGATCTATGGCATTCTCAAGGCATCTAGGAACCTTTAGCACAGTCAGTGCAACTTTTCCAGCTAATTTTTGCTTTTCATGCCTTTTGCCGCTTTTCTATCGCTTTTTAGTTTTCGTCATGTATGAGTGCTATTTCCTTGGTTTTATTGAACGGATGTTGGTGTTTCAATTTATTTTAGCTTGTAGAAGTGTTGTTTCAATTTTTTCATTACCTTTCCTTAGGGTCGCACGCATAACACTATTTCTGCACTCACAATCGTCATTTCAGCGACTTGCTTCTTGAGCTTCTTGGTTTCATCGATTGACTGATGTCTGCACTTGATCGAATTGCATGCATGTTTATTTCACTCATATATACACCAAATTCACACACGCATTCACTCCTTCATGTTTTCAGGTTGCGAATGGGCAAATCCAGGTTGTCTCTGCCCCAATCTTGTGTGTCCTAGTAAGTTCTACACATTCCTGGCAGTCAAGGCTCTGCCTTGCCTACAAGAATTGCATAAAGGCTGCCAACACTGTCCCTAGGCTATGATCTGTGCAATCCTCGGAGGCAGTGCCCAACCCTGCCCATTGGAACTTCGTAGTAAGTATTTCTAGCCAGCAACCCAGCTTGACTGTTCTACGCATTGCGTAGTTTCAGTCAGTATTCAGCCTCAATGGACTGTGCATTGCCCATATCCATACAACAGTCAACCTCACTGGTAGCTGGGACTACGCAATGCGTAGTTCTAGTTGACGGTCTCCTAGCTTCCTGAAGTCAATGTTGTACAATCTTATTTAGTAGTCACAATTTTTTGCCTAAATTTTTCTCGAAGTTGTTGATGAGCCTCATCATTGGGTAATTATATGGGCCCTAATTCACCTCATAGCTAGTCAAATCAACTCTTCTCACAATTTATTACATCTTTTGATTATATTTTGTTTAATGAGATGAGTTAAAGTGAGATATTATGCCTAGTGGACTAATATGCATTGAATGAAGGTTTGGAAGTGAAAATCAAGGAATTTTGGCAAGACTAAGGTTTTAAACTAGAATGGGACAAGGGAGAGAGATTGTAGGAGGTAAATCCTCCTCATTTACTCCTCCCCCATTGAAATATTCACCCATTAATCACACTAGCTCAGAGTGCAATCAACCAAGCCATGAAGATCAAAAGGCAGTCGAGCAAGTGATAGACAAAGAGTTAGTTCATCTCGAGTTTGGGATTCGAGCCTCCCTAGATTTAAGGAAGTTGTTGAGGACTACATTTGTATAAGTAGAGAGGCCTAAAGCCTCATTAGGATTCGAATTTTTGTTGTAAAAACACCAGTTATTTTTGAGCTCCAGACTTGTGGAAGTCATTGATGTAATTTTCTATTTTGATAATGAAAACCAACACTGAGTTAACTCAGACACCTAAAGCTCTTGGGTTAGGTCCCAACCCTAGAAGTGAAGGCTCCTCTTCTTGTATCTGTATGCTTAGCTTAGCCTCATAGATTAATGGTTAAATTGTCTTTAGAAGTATTTCATTACAAGTAATGTAGATTTGATTAGTTGTTTATTAGTTTGCTTCCATTTGTGATTTACTTCAGTAACAGGTTAGAAGGGATAAAAGGAGTACCACAATGTTGTTAGTAGGTGTCTTTGCCTCACCTCTTCCCTCAGGGATCATGATTTGAGGAAAAGACCCTTATGCGGCCCTAGAAAGACAAATTTCCATTTTCTCATAAGATTTAGAGTTTACTGTACTTGAACAAACATTTGATCAGTTTTGAAAGTGTAGGATTTAATTACCATCTCCTCCATCTTCAGCCTTATAGTAGATCTCATCCATGACTCCATTTTATTCAACAATTTTCCTCGTGCATGAAGTAGATATCTAGTTCATTAAATTATGCTTTTCTAGCTTGTTAGAATTCTTCTTGTTTACATGACTCTTTGGCAATTATCAATGTTTGATGCAGAACAAGTTCTTTAGAAATATAAAGAGATCTCATAAAAGGCAACCACCTTCCAACTTCATCCAGCCATAATCATTTCTTTCTTTCACCAAAACCTTCACCAATATCATCATTTTACATAGAAATTCCTCCAAGCATGTTGAGCGAATCCAACCATCTCCTAACTTTGGTTTTGAGTTCTAAGTGATCCTTGGCATTTTGTCACTCCATTCCACCCATCCACCACCTTCCCTAAGCCTTCCATCACCTCCAAAAACCATCGTTTTTCTTTTGGTTGTATCTTGTAGAAATACATGGAATCTTGTAGGTTTCCAGTACATCCTGTAGGTTTTCCTGTAGTGGCTTGTTTTGAGGCCAAATTGAGGGAAAAACTCTAGGAAGCTACACCAGGTCACCCAAGGGTATCCCAAACCTTCCAACCATATCCTAAACCTACCAACCATCCTCTAACATCACTAAGCCACCTGCCACATCACCAAAAGAGATTAGGGTTTACACTTAATTTTCCATAAAAAGAATAAAAAGAACAAAACAGATTTATTTCAGTCCTTTACATGCACAAAAGTGATGTTTGATGTCTTGAACTTCCATGCTTCGATAGTAGCATTTCATACATGTTAGCTTGGCATTCTTGTAAAGCATATTTTCTTAGCAGTTAGTTAGAGAATGGTGTGTTTTTAGCATAGGATTTCAGTCATTTTCCTTATTGCAGTATACAAGCTTTCTCCTAGAGTAGATTTATCTTTTTTTCATCAACAATCAAGCTTCTTCTGAATCCATAGAATCTGGCTAGAAAACCCTATTGGTATCTTGCCAGCTGAACAGTGACAAAAGGTAGAACCATCACTTTTACTTGTGTATACAACACTGTCACCTCCAAGTTTGTATGAACCCCGGGTTGATAAAGTAAATTTGGTAGCCCCAGGAGTTGCAGCATTCTTGCTGCAATACTGGTGCTCGTCACTTTTTGGCGCCATTTCCGGGGAGGTGTCTAGGTAATATGTGATTACTACTTTCTTTCTTCTATTTCTTGTTTCTAATATTCTACTCTTAGTTTAATTTATGCAAAAGTAATTTAGTTTGATTCCTTTTTCATTCTGCATTCTTTGCTTTCCTTTCCATTATGCAAGTAGGATTTCAATCAAGCAATTGGTTTTTCATTCAGTCAATAGGTTTCATTCTGTTTTCAATTTCAATTCTTCAAATACTTTCAAATTTTGAAAAAAACACAAAACAAAACAAAAACATTTTCTTTTCATGCCTTATAGGAATAGGGATAAATTAGGGAAATTTTTACCAAATATCCCCACTGCTTCAAACAACCAACCTTCCCTCTTCTTCAGTGGATGTGAACTGGATGAACCGTTAGGTGAGAAACCAAACATATTTGAAGAACCTACAGGGGAAGAAAAAGAAGGAGAACCCATTCCTACTGAACCTATGGCTGAAAACATAAATGACAAAGGAAATAGAGAAATAGTTGAGTGTGCCTTCCCCATCAGGGAAACCAATGGGGATACTAAGATGAAAAATATAAGCCCTTATGCCCTTCCTCATTTCCATGGCTTGACCATAGAAGACCTAGACACTTTCGTATTTGAGTTTGCTATCATATGCCGAACCTATGACTATACAAATGATGAGCAGCATTTGAAACTATTTCCATCCGCTCTCAAGGATGCAGGTTTGCGCTGGTTTATGGGTTTACCTGGAGATAGCATCACAACTTAGGCTCAGATGTAACAAGCCTTCAACAACAAGTATCAGGACTATTGTAGGTCTAGAGACACTAAAGAAAAAGAATTTAGGATGACCTTAGGCAATGATGAATCCCTAGAGGATTATGAAGAAAGATTCCAACTTAGCTACAAAAGGGATAGGTACACACTTGACCCTGAGTCACTGAAGCTGGTCCTACTTAGAGGAGTAAGGGAAGATCTTCTTGATACCTTACACTTGTTAGCAGGAGGGGATATCTACTAGTTACCCTATGAGGATATCAAGACTGTCTTTAGAAACCATTCTAGGGCAGCTAGGAAAAAGGGTAGGGGTAGTCAACATATGGTCAACCCATCCTCTTCCAATTCATCCATAAAGGGTGAAATTGGAAATATGCTGGATGATTTAAAAAGTGAGATGCTACAAACCATTGCCCTACAGATGGACACTATGCATATTAAGAGAAAGCACGAGGAAGCAGAGAAAGCCTTGGCCATTTTCTGTCCTAGATGCACGAGGAGGCACCCTAGGAACGAATGTCCATTGGATTGTATTGAAATTTGCTCAGTCTATGAAGAAAACAACTCCATAAAAAAGTGCTCCTCTTTACCTAGACTCAAAGTTGTATATCAAGAAGTTGAAGGGGTCATGGAGCAGCTCTGCTACATAAACTAAAGGAGACCTCACGGGCCTCGGAAATTCTAGCAGGGCATGCAAGGGTCATCCCATGCATATTACAACCCCAACTAGACCACATCCATACCTTCTTGGGGGACCCCTGCTCATCCTTCCTAGTCTACACCTCGTCCTTGGTCCTTTGCACCTCAGTATCATTCCCAACCAACCATCCAGTCATTTCAACCATATGCTCTGCCACAACCTCAGTGGAATGCGCCACCCTAGGGGTGGAGGCCCCCATACAACAATGTTCCATCTTTATTGCCTTCACCACCTACCCAATCAAAACTTTTACACTCTGCTCCACCCAAACAACCCCAGATGCCTGCCCAGCCAAATCCGAACCCAAACAATAGACAGGCACAACAAATATATAGTGGAGAGACATCCCATCCAGCTTCTCTTGTGGAGATTAAGGAAATCAACCTCAGATTTGGGAGAGTAATTCCGAAAACCAACCTCTACCTCCACCTAGGGAGGTTGAGAAAGAAAGAGAGGAAAGCATGCTTAAAGTAATTCTACCATCCTTTCCTGAGGTATTAACCCAACCACTCAAGCCTACCCTAGAAGAGACTGAACTTCTAGGAGAATTGAAAAACCTATGTGTCAAAATTCAACTTCTCCAAGCTACTAAGGATTTACCTATTTACAACAAGTTGATTAAGCAAAAGTGCTTCAAGCATCCAGGGAAGCGAAGAATAGATCCCCCTACCATTAATGCCATTGGACAACTGTCTGACTTAATGTTGGGGCAAGTATTCTGTCCAAATTATTTGGACCCTGGAAGCCCTGTAGTAGTTGTGCACATCAATGGCACCATTGTCCCACACACTTTGATCGATCTTGGGGCTACCATTAATGTGAGGACCAAGGACACCATGCTCAAGCTCAACCTCCAAGGTTCATTGAGGAAGAACACAATAGTTCTGCAACTTGCAGACTGCTCCATAGTGACCCCTGAGGGGATTGTGGAGGATGTGATGGTCTCCATTGATTCTTGGGAATACCTTGCAAATTTTCTAGTTCTCCAACCTAAGGCTAAGCTTACTGGGTACCCTCTCATCCTTGGGAGGCCCTGGTTAGCCACTGCCAATGCTTAAATTAGCTGCAGAGCTAGAAATATGACCATCAAGAATGGGCATATGTCTGAGAAGTTAGTCCTATACCCTCCTGCTCATCCATCTCTAGAACATGACTTACCTTTGTGGATGGAAGAGGAAGAGGAAGATGAAGTTGATTCTGCCCAACTCTATACTTTAGAAACAACCATGGGAGGGGGGCAACAAGATGAAGATTATTTGATCAAACACATACTCCAAAGTCCAACTCCCAATACATTGTCCTTAGAAGAGGTAGTAAAGGAAACACAAAAAAACCATCAAATTGATCTATGCTTAGCCAATTCCAACCCTATCCATGTCAAAACCATAGAATTCCACCCCGAGAAAGCTTTGAAAATCAATCCATCTCTTTCTGTTCTCCAACAAGAAAAGTTGTGCAACATGCTAAAGGAACATCTGGATGCATTTTCTTGGAGTTAAAAATAAATGAAGGGAGTGCACCCCTCAGTGTGTACTCACCATATTTATATCAAGGAAGGTTGCAAGCCAGTCCGACAACCCCAAAGGAGGATGAATCCAACTCTTAAAGATATAGTCAAAGAAGAACTACAAAAGCTACTAGATGCAGGATTCATTTACCCTATCTCAGATAGTGAGTGGGTCTCTCCTTTGGTGTTGGTTCTAAAGAAAAGTGGTAGGTGGAGGATGTTTCAATTACAGGGAGTTAAACAATGCCAAAAATAAGGACCATTTCCTTCTACCATTCATCGACCAAGTGCTAGATGGCCTGGCAGGGAAAACGTTTTTCTCTTTCCTAGATGGATTCAACGGGTACAATCAAATCCAGATCAGCTGGAAGACCAGGATAAAGCCACCTTCACTTGTCCTTGTGGTACTTTCACCTATAGGGTCCTTCCTTTTGGCCTATGAAATGCTCTGCCACTTTTCAGAGATCAGTCCTAAGTATCTTTGCTGAGTTAGTCCATGATGCGGTAGAAATATATATGGATGATTTCACACCTTATGGAGGTGATTTCGAGGAGGATATATCCAACTTAGGTAAGGTGCTGCAGAAATGAATTGAAATGAACCTGTCTCTCAGTCTCGAAAAATGTGAATTCTTGATGACTGCAGGGACTGTGCTAGGTCATTCAATATCTCAGCAGGGACTACAGGTGGACCCAAAAAAAAATAGCTATCATCCAAAGGGTCCCACCTCCACAAAAGCAGAGAGATGTCAGAAGTTTTCTAAGGTTAGCTGGATACTATTGAAGGTTTATAAAAGTCTTCAGCAAGTTGGCTTCTCCTTTATTTGGGTTTTTGGCCAAAGACTCTGAGTTTATATGGTCAAAAGGTTGTCAAGAGGCCCTAGACACCCTGAAGGACAAGTTAACCACTGCACCAATTCTCCGAGGCCCAAATTGGGCCCTTCCTTTTCACATTCATGTTGATGCCTCACACAAAGCCATAGGAGCAGCCCTAGGCCAAATAGATGAAAAATTTCCTTATGCCATTTACTTTATCAGTAAGAATCTGTCAAAGGCCGAACTGAACTACACAGTGACTAAAAAGGAACTCCTGGCTGTTGTGCATTCATTGAACAAATTTAGGCATTATATTACAGGCTATCAAACATTTGTACATATTGACCATGTTGCAATCAAATATTTAATGAATAAACCTGATGTGAATGCCCGGATAATTAGATGGTTACTTTTACTACAACAGTTTGATCTAACTATTGTTGATAAGCCTGGTAAGGAAAATGTTGTTGCATATTTTTTGTCTAGATTAACTTTTCCTACATGTGAAGAGGGAATGGTTGATGATCAATTACTGGATGAGCACTTATTCACCATTTCAGTTCTCTCTCCATGGCTTGCTGACATAACAAACTATTTGGTATCTGCACAATTCCCACCAAATTTGTCTCCAAATAGAAAAGAAAGATTGTGGGGAAGAGTGCCCCCCTTACCTGGATTGGGGGCAACCTCTTCAAACTTGGCCCAAATCAAATTCTGAGAAGATGTGTCAGGGAGGAGGAAGTCTTTGACATGCTTTTGACCTGTCATGATGGGCCTTGTGGAGGTCACTTTACACCAAAGAGGACAACATTTAAATTGTTACAAGTTGGGTATTATTGGCTCACTCTTCATCAGGATGTGAAAAGATATACTATTCAGTGTGATCAGTGCTAAAGGATGGGAAAGCCTACTCCAAGAGATGAAATGCCTCTGCAAACTCAAGTGACTTTTGAGCCATTTGATAAGTGGGGCATGGACTTAATTGGACTTATTGACCCTCTTCCAAGCAAGAGCAGTATATCATTGTGTGCACTGACTATTTAACTAAGTGGGCTGAAACCAAGGCAATTAAGGCAACAACAGAGGAGAAGGTGGCTGAGTTCTTAAGGGAGAGTGTATTTTAAAAATTTGGGTGCCCTAGAGAACTGGTCACTGATCAAGGCATCTTGTTTACCTCCAACATGATTGAAGACTTACTCAGCTAGCACAAGATCAAGCATAGGACCTCCACTCCCTATCACCCACAAGATAATGGGCAAGTGGAGGTGACCAACAAAGCTCTGGAGGACATCTTTACCAAAGTGGTTAGTAGCAGTAGGAAAGATTGGGCAGATAGACTAGTTGAGGCTACCTGGGCCTATAATACCACCTGGAAGACCACCACTGGATTCACACCCCATGAGATGGTCTATGGGAAAAAGGCCCTGTTTTCCATTGAATTTGAGTATAACACATTGAGGATGGCAGCCCGACTATATCTAGATCTCAATAGTGCACAAAAAGAGAGGTTGCTCCAGTTGAATGGTTTAGATGAGTTCAAAATGTAGGACATCCTACACACAGAGGTAATTCAACTTCAGAGGAAGAACTGGCATGATAAGAACATCAAGGATAAACAATTTTAAGAAGGTTATTTGGCTTTGTTATATGATTCCAGATATAAATAATTTAAGGTCAAGTTAAGTACAAGATGGTTAGGGCCTTATGTTATAGAAATATGTCATGATAATGGTTTAGTGCAGATTAGAACCATAGATGCATAGGCCATTCCTTTACTTGATAATGGACACAGATTGAAAGTTTACAAAAGACCATTGTCAAAGCAAGAGTTCATTGGTGGTATCAATAAAACAGTGATGGTGGTGGAGCAAGTTTAAACTCCTACCTCATCAAGTCGCCAAGAAAAGGAAAAAAGAAAATAAGGACTTAGGTGAAAACCTCCATGAGGCACGTGAGTCCCACTATTGGGCTGAAAACCTCTTGGGGCGGCCCAATGGTGTCAAAAAAAAAAGGAAAAAATAAAAGAGAAATAAAAAGATCTCTAGGTGAAAACCTCTCTTGAGGCGCCCAAGGAAAATAGCTAGAATGAAAACCTCTTGGAGGCAGGCTAGTTGTTTTCAAGAAAAAAAAGAGAAAAAAAAAATCATGAAAAATTGTTTGCAAGTCAGCAGGAGGACGATCAGAGAGCAAAGGAGAATCGAAAAGGGACCTATTCCACTCATATTTTTATTTCCCCATCCATTATCATTCATCACTCCACCATTTCTTTCATTTTTTTCACTCATTTGCCTCAGTTTGCAAGGGTACTGTGTTTTCTATAGGATTCCCTGTAAACCTATAGGATCCCCTGAAAACCTACAGGATGATCCTGTAGGAATTACAGTGGCTTCAAAATCCTAAAATGAGTAACCCTAGGGCAAGGAAATGACCTTCCCATGTCAAAAAATAAAAAACCCTACATCACAACTTCATTACCATACCTCTCTCCACCATGATCACCCCTGCATCCATCATAAAAAAATTAGTTTCAAAAAAAAATTCACAATCTTCAAAAGAAAACACAGAGGAAAATGAAATAGGGAGAAAAAGGGAACAACATCTGAGTGTACTTCTCATTTTTCACACTCCTAGACCTCCTCTCTATCCATGTCATCATCCTCAAAGTCCCAACAGAAGAAATGATTAAAATTTTGGGGGAGAAGCAGCTACAGGACATCCTGTAGGAAATCCTGTAGCAACCTATCCCACAAAGTAAAAATCATGAGTTGCAGCAAGCTTCCAACATGGAGATCCAAGGGTAGAAGAAGCTCCAGAGCAGCAGCAACACATTCATATTCAACACCAAGTACCTGCACATCAAGGGAATCATCAAAGGGAAATAAAAAAAGGAAGGAAAAATAGCATGCAACAAACACACATCAAGCACCTCATGTCTTCAAAAGACTGCAACAAGGTATTATCACCACAGGTAAGTATCTCGCTTCACTCTCTCATTTGCATAATGTAGTCAAAATATGTAAAGGTTGTGAGTGAGTTGGTTTATAAGTGAGAGGTGGCTAGTTAACTTGGCCATTTTCGTTCAGTCGACAAACACAAAACAATTGGTCCTCCCACACGTGGCAGCAGTCAAGTAAAAAAAGAGAGGAGGATGAAACCAGTTAAGGCTACGGATGCCTAAAGTGGGACTTGATGACGAGGAGAGGGGAATGATGAGGTGGTAGTGGGGACCAACGGTCCAAAAATAAAAAAAATCATACCTCGGCTGCCAACACACCGCCTCACTCAAATTGAACATAAGAGGAAATAATCGTTGATCCCCATGCACCAATGCATTTATCTCCTTGAGGCTCACTCTAGAAAAATCACTGTCGTACCCAAGCAACCTACAAAAGAGCAAAAATCCATCTTTCTCTTGCATGGGACTTCCTACAGGATCACACAGGACTTTCGACAAGATCATACATGAATCTTACAGGATATAGTCAGACAGTCTACAGGATTGGCCGAGAGCAGTTTCAGAGGGGAAAACACAGGGGTTGGCTACAACAAACACCATGAGGAGGTAGGTTCTACATTTCCTTCAATTTTTCCAAGTGAATACAACATAAAAATCTCCTAGTTTGAGTGAATTTGATAGCTGTGTAAGGAAATTGTCTCCTTAAGTATTTCAGTCCCATTTCCTCCTGCATTAAAATTTGTATCAACCATCTCTTCTCCTCAAAACTCACCAGACAAAATGACAAGGGGTTCAATAGAAGGGAGCCCATTAACACTGTGAGGATTCACCAACACCCTCCTGTCTTGGAAATCTTCAAGAGGCATAATTGGATGGGGTATTTTGAGAAATTGAGGGGGTATGATGATGAAGTGGCCCGAGATTTTTCTCTCCCTTATTCCACTAAACAGAACCCATGCCACTGTTGTGGTGAGAGGCCTCTCCATAGAACTCACCCCTGAACTCATAAGCAAAATTACCATACTTCCCCTAGGAGTGTCTTCGAGAAAGGAAGACAAGGGAGATAGCCAGACTGTCAAGAAGAAATTCTTTTTAGAGGGAGAGGAGCCCATTGAGGACAAGAATGGAGTAAGGAGAACAATCATACCACACCCTTGGAATGAGGTAAGATACCACCTTATAAAATACATATCACGTGAAGGTAGGTATTGTGTGGTTTATGGATATCACTTTAGGCTTCTTGAGGAATTGAGGTTTGGAGCAGAAACACCTCCTCACCACAAGCTCAGCATACCATACTTCCTTCTGCAATCACTAATAGATACAAGCATAAAGGTTTAGTATGGAAACTACCAACAATTATCCCACCATGGGTTATTAGAATAATCATATAAGATGCCCTCCAGAACCTTAGAATTCCTATCCAATGGGAAATTTTCATAGACATGCAGACAAATGAGGATATCAAAGCCCTCACATATGATATTAGCCCTGTTGTTAGTGAAAATGATGAAGAAGAGACTGAAACAGATGGAGAAGAAGAAGAGAGGGATGAAGAGGAGATAGATGAAGATAAAGAGGAAGAGAAAGAGGAAGAAGGTGACGAAGAAACAGAGGAAGATGTCAAGGAGGAAACTGATAAACAAGATGAGGACATAGAGGGAGAAGAAGAGGGGAAAGGCATAGGTAAAAAGGGAAATGGAAAAGAGGAGGCAAAAGACAAGGAGGAGTCACCTAGGGTGTCTCCAAAACCAACTAAGAGAGAGGCAGAAGCTACTCACTGCCAATATCACCCCTATCAAACAAAAAGGAAAAGATAGAGGAAAACCCCCTTATACTTCAGAACAAGGAAAAGTACAAGAATAAGGCAGGGAAAACCCCAAAATCCAATGAAGGTTCCCATTGTTATTGAGGACTCACCTAAACAACAGGAGAAGATGGCTCCTCTTATAAAAACTCAAGAAGAAGGACCCTCCGCACAAACCTCCCCTAAGTCTCCTATCACCTATGTGAGAAGGCCTGTCGCCAGATCTACCTCATCCAAAGGGAAAGACATCCTACATGATACACAGTAATTCCTACAGGAAGAAGAGTCAGTCCTACAAGAAACTCTGCTAAACCTACAGGAAAATAAAAAATTGGATGAGGCAAGAAGTAAGAAGCTCGAAACAAAGAGACAGGAGCTAGAGCTAAGGGAACCTAGTTCTCAACCTAACTTTGACTCCTACTACAGATTTATTGAGGGGGACAGGGTCATTCCAAAAAAAAATTCCATTCCATTATTCTTTGAGCTTGAGAAAGAAAGAGCCAGAACTCATATATGGATGCAGATTTCCATGTCCAAGGGAGTGGAGGAAATTGGTCACATGGAGTAGAAGCTCAAAGATATGGGAAGGGAACTAAGTAGCTTGAGGGACAGAGAGGCCATAATGAAAAATCAGTTGGAATCAGAAATGCATGGATGAAAGGACAACTGTAAGAAAGAGAGAATCAATTGGCATCCATGGCCAGTCTATCTTTGGAAGCAATCCAGTGCAAGATGCTAGCCAAGTCCTATCCACTATACCTTAAGGAATAGTGGTTGCAGTTCCAACTCAAGACCCTAGCACAAAGAGGCACTACGCCATTCCAGGATTATAGACAGTTCATTGATCTTTGTGATCAAAGCACATTGGAAGATAGGGCTAAGATGTCTGAGTTCTACTTGCATAACATGTCTTTGATAGATATGAATGTATGGTACCCTAATGCAAAGCTAGGGGATTTACAGTTGATGGCTTTGGCATCATGGATGAACCATGAGGAAGCAAGGGTTGCAGAAATGAAGAGGATATTAGCAAGGGAACAAACAAAGCCTCTTATGATCAGAGCTAAGTAGTCCAATCCAATGGCTGTCATTAGCACACATAATTTAATTGCAAATGATCCTCAACTTGCACCTAGGTATCTTGCTGCCCAAGAGCAATCCATTACACATTTTGAGGACATGTTCAGATTGTTAGGGGATGATAGCATGCAAGCTTGCATAAGGAGATGGAATAATTTTCCATACAGTTTGAAGATTAGAGAGTACCACTCTCCTCAAAGGATGAGAGAAGCACTGAACAGGACACCCATGTACAAGCAATCCATCCAAAGGCTCAAAGTCAATTGGATTAGCTCGAGACTCAGTCCACCACTGCGCTTGGGGGTGTTATAAGGAAGGAAGGAAGAAGAAGAAAGAAAGTAGTGGGAGGAGGTAGAAAAGAAGGCAGGATTCTATGCACAAGAAGAGGAAACCACAACAGAAGCATGGGATGTGAGGGAGGCCACTAGAGTTATGAAGGACATGGATATTGATTGAGTTTCTCAGAGGATGAGAAACACTTTCAGTAGGGGGGTGATTATGAGCCTCATCATTGGGTAGTTATATGGGCCTTAATTCACATCCTAGCTAGTGAAGTCAACTCTTCTCACAATTTATTACATGTTTTGATTATATTTTGTTTAATGATATGAGTTAAAGTGAGATATTATGCCTAGTGGACTAATATGCATTGAATGCAGGTTTGGAAGAGAAAATAAAGGAATTGTGGCAAGAAAAAGGTTTGAAACTCGAATGGAACAAGGGAGAGAGATTGTAGGAAGTAAATCCTCCTCATTTAATCCTCCCCCATTCGAATATTCCTCCATTAATCACACCATCTCGGAGTGCAATCAACCAAGTCATGAAGAACAAAAGGCAGCCGAGAAAGTGATAGACAAAGAGTTGTTCCTCTCGAGTTCGGGATTTGAGCCTCCCTATATTTGAGGAATCCATTGGGGAATTTAGTTTTATAAGTTGAGAGACCTAGAGCCTCATTAGGATTCGAATTTTTGTTGTAAAAACACTAGTTATTTCGAGCTCCAGACTTGTGGAAGACATTGACGTAATTTTCTGTTTTGATAATGAAAATGAGCTTTTTCTTGATCCAACACTAAGTTAACTCAGAGGGCTGAAGCTCTTGGGTTAGGGTCCAACCCTAGCAGCAAAGGCTCCTCTTCTTGTATCTATATGCTTAGCTTAGCTTTATAGTTTCATGGTTAAATTGTCTTTAGAAGTATTTCATTACAAGTAACGTAGATTTGATTAGTTTTTTATTAGTTTGCTTCCATTTGTGATTTACTTTAGGAGCAGGTTAGAAGGGATAAGATGAGCACCACAATGCTGTCAGTAGGTGTCTTTGCCTCACCTCTTCCCTCGAAGATCATGATTTGAGGAAAAGGCCCTTATGCAGCCCCAAAAAGAGATTTCCATTTTCTCATAAGATTTAGAGTTTACTATACTTGAACCAACATTTGATCAGTTTTGCCAAGTGTAGGATTTAAGTACCTTCTCTTCCATCTTCAGTCTTACAGTATATCTCATCCATGATTCCATTTTATTCAACAATTTTTCTCATGCATGAAGTAGATAGCTAGTTCATTAAATTATGTTTTTCTAGCTTGTTAGAATTCTTCTTGTTTACATGAATTTTTGAAAATTATAAATGTTTGATGCAGAGTAGGTGATTCAGAAATTTAAACAAATCTCACAGTAGGCAACCACCTTCCAACTTCATCCATCCATTATCATTCCTTTCTTTCACCAATACCTTCATGAATCTCATCATTTTACATAGAAATTCCTCCATGCATGTTGAGCGAATCCAACCATCTCCTAACCTTGGTTTTGATTTCTGAGTGATCTAAGGCATTTTCTCACTCCATTCCACCCATCCACCACCTTCCCTAAGCCTTCCATCACCTCCATCAACCATCATTTTTCCTCTCGGTTGTATCCTATAGAAATACAGGGAATCCTATAAGTTTCTTGTACATACTGTAGGTTTTCTTATAGTGGTCTGTTTTGAAGCTGAATTTAGGGAAAACCTCTAGGAAGCTACACTAGGTCACCCAAGGGTCTCCCAAAGCTTCCAAACATCTCCTAAACCTCCCAACCATCCTCCAGCATCACTAAGCCACCTCCCAAATCACCAAAAGAGATTAGGGTTTACACTTGATTTCCATAAAAAAAGAATAAAAAGAACAAAAGAAATGTATTTCAGTCCTTTACATGCACAACAATGATGTTTGATGTCTTGAATTTCCATTCTTTAGACAGTAGCATTTCATACATGTTAGCTTGGAATTATTGTAAAGCATAGTTTCTCAGCAGTTAGTCATAGAATGGTGTGTTTTTAGCATAGGATTTCAGTCATTTTCCTTATTGCAGTAGACAAGCTTTGTCCTAGAGTATATTTCTCTTTCTTTCATCAACAATCAAGCTTCTTATGAATCCATAGAAGTCTGGCTTGAAAAACCTAGTGGTCTCTCGCCAGTTGAACAGTGACAAAAGGCAGAACCATCACTTTTACTTGTGTATACAACACTTTCACCTCCAAGTTTGTACGAACCCCAGGTTGATAAAGTACAGCTGGTAGTTCCAGGAGTTGCAACATTCTTGTTTCAATACTGGTGCTAATCAGTTGTTTGATGTTTTAGCTAACATTGTATTTCCATGACTATCTTCTCTTTTGCCAGGTACCATACGTTTTTTAGCAGATTCTCAACAGTACAGGTATCATGGCCTCTAAGAGAGCTAGATCAAAAGACACAGTTGAAAGCAGTACTGGGGACGTGGTTGAACAGGGGCCAATGAGCTTGCCCATGGACACAGACACACACCTGTACATCGAGAAGGAAATCAAGATCACATGGCAAGATATTAACACCATCTTCTTAGGCAGATTTAAGGAAAATCTAGAGGATCGATAGGTCTATGTGAACATCCATAAGTCAGGACTATGCAAGGTTTCATGCAGGTTTCCCATGTTCCCTTGCCCAAATGTGATCCACTAGATTGTCTCACACATTGACCCTAAGACAATGATACTGAGTAGTGTCATTGGAGCAAGGTTTGCTTCCTTTAGGACGAAGTATTATCAAGAAATATATCATTTTCCTTCCCTAGTGGGTGAAATGGATTCACTATTTTACACTCCTAATGACAAAACACACACAAGATATATATTAAAATGTTTGGTAAAGAAGCCATCAAAGTTCAAGATAGAACCCAACCAAGTATATAGGATGAAGACACTTATGAATTCATATAAGTTCTTGATCATCTTCGCATGCTACTTGTATGGCCAAGGGAGTACAGAAACATTCCCACATAGTTGGGTTTCTATTATTGGATCAGCTGGAAAGTGAAGGAAAATCGTTCAACTAGTCCAACATGTTGGCTCTCCAATTGAAAGTGAATCTATCCAATGCTCAGAGTCCACCCAAGGATTAAAAAGAAAAGTTCTTCATGTCTGCATACTTTCTCAATGCAATTTGTTCCCGTCAATAATTTCTTGGCATGGAAACCTTCAGAGAGTTACTTTGAACACATATTGCAAGTTTCTCTCAGATCGCTGCTACCAAGAAGTCATGGCTAGAATATGTGACCATTTCATCGCCCCTATGTACAAAATGATCTTTAAACAAGATACACCCTACATGTCCCAGGAAACAATGGAGGCGTTGATGAACATTGCAGATTGGTACACCTCAACTGAGGGAACCTTCATCAAGATGTACATCATGGAGAAATCTTTGCATGTGTTACCGAGGTTCGCCACAAATAAGTTGGTCATGCAGGAGGTTGCATACCACATCTCGATAGGGTTGTTAGCTGGATTGCATAGGAAGAAGAAGGCACCATGGTCCATGCTTCCTATGAAAATTGGGTTGTACGTGATTGGAAGTTTGAAAGAAGCATATGTTGAGGTGGAAGACTTCAAGAAGTTTAAGTTTGGCACCAGGAGTTTCAACTTGTACGAACCACATGGTTTATGTAGGGACCACTATGCAAGAGTGTACTATCCTTGGATCCATGGGGCATGTCATTGGCCAGAGGAAGACCCATGGAGATATTGTTACAACTCCTCTATGCTTAATGAACCAATCATCATTGCAGTGGAATGGCTAGCAACACTTGAGGCAACAGCACCACAGGGAGCAAAAACAACAACAACACAAGCAAAAAACCTATGCAAGACAAAGGCAAGAGGAATATTGCTGAAAGCACAAGGATGGAGCAAAGCTATAAGTTTAATGAAGACCCACTTGTGGAAAAGGTAGCTTTGGAGATAGATGCGAAGAGGCGACATCGCGACAGGAGGATAGAAAAAATAAAGAGAGAAGCAAAGGCTGGAAGATGCAAAGAGGATGTTGCAAGAAGTCTGGAAAAAGATGGAGGAAGAACAAGAGCTGCACAAAAGAGAGAAGGAAGTGCAGCATGAACATGAACAGGAATAGGAATAGGAACAGGGACAGGAGGAAGTGCAAGGCACACATACATCGCAAAATGCACCAATACAGGTTGAAGAATATGAACCAGTAGCAGATGAGGAACAAGGTGAGCAACCGTAGGAACATGAACTTACTCTGAAGGATGAACAGATAGTAGAACAGATGGACATGGATATGGAGCAGCCGGAACAAGATCAAGATACTGATCTCATGCCAAAAGCAACTAGTTCACTCCATAGGCTTCACCAGCTCCAACAACAAAGAAAGTCTTGAGTGAACAAGGGGATACCATTCTCCTTGGGGACAATCTGGGAATAGAGGTGTACAACATAGCCTTTAATGAGTCATAACATAGAGTTTTACAAGCACATAGAGTGTGCATCTCGGATGAGCATGCATCACTTGTGCACTTGGAAGAACGGGTGATTGTGTTAGATGTACGGAGACATCCAACGACCTTGGCCAATGCTACAAAGGCTTATGCTGAAGCCACAAGCTCGAGTGTTAGGTTATTGATAACAGAAAATGAGTGCATGGTTAAGGAGTTGCAAGTAACCAGGTAGAAAGAGGAAAAATCAAAAAGATCCGCCAGAGCAAAGATGAAGATGGCCATACTTGCTGAAGTATCAACTCTTTAGATAGTCACATGGAGACTATATGATAGCTTCGTCACTGTGCACAAGGTATTTTTCCACCTACATGGTCATCAGTAGCACTGCATCAAGATAGCGCAAACACTCGCATACATACACGCCACAATTGATAATGTAAAAACATGGACAAGGAGGTACAAGGGAACCCCGCTTCACTTGCACAAGATGCTAAAGCCACAGGTAGAGTTGGACAAATCATGCATCCGGAGTCAAATCTGGAACTATGAAGAACTACTACCACTCATCACCAGTGTGGAGGCTTCATATGCATGGTTGTACAGGAGTTTGGATGTCGTGGTGAGGAAGTATGGCACCCTATCAATTGGTATTCTCACTAAGGCCAAAGAGAAGAACCAAGTCAGACTCGAGCTTGATGTGTACTTTGATTAGTTGATGCTCATGGCTACCATCGCAGATTTGCAGGTTAGTGCAGATAACATGTGGATGTACATTGTCGATCCAGCCTTACTCAGGACTAAGCTACGCATGTTATAGGATGAGTTGGACTGAGGTTCCAAATCGATATACTCGAAAGAAATGGAGGCAAGAGTTCATTTCTAGAAGGACATCATCAAAGAGTATGTGGACACCATTGTGCACTATCAAGCATGGCATCAGTTCGTCGCCGAGGATCACAGAGAGAAGGTTGATGACCTGGTCTTTCCAGAACCATCCAAGTCTTAGTGTTGTCTTATCTAGCTGATTCAAGCCAATTTTGTCCCACATGGGTATATGTGGAAAATGTATCATTTTTGTAAACATGACGTAAAGTGAAATTCCAAGTGTCATCAATGGAATACAAATAATCATATGTAATGTAAAGAGTCATGAGAGCAGTGCAAGAGTCACGAAGGGGAATGTCAAGGGTCACCCCACCCTTTGTTATAAATAGAACCTCATAACTCATAGACCAGACTTTTGGGAGGCAAGATTTTTCTAGGCATTACTTAGAGAGGGCTTGGAGAGTATTGTGACGAGCCTTGGCTTCTCCAGAGTGCGGGGCAAACACATCTCTTTGGAGAAACGGGCAGTGTTGAATATAACATTCCATTATTGGGGCTAGTGGCTATCATGGTTCTATGTATGGATGGAACTTTCACTTTATATAATATAACAAAGACAACACATTTCATGCATATGTTTTTATTATAGTTTGACTATTCTAGTTACTTTAGCAATGTATGTAGTTTTACTTATGCATTGATGTATGGAATATTTTGTATGTGATTGTGTGAATCTTATTGAAGCATGTTATTGGTTTAACTCATCACTTTTGATTGTCAAATATTATTATCTCTATTTTGTGGTGTCATTCAGCTCACGTGTTCCTTTCAAGTTGCATACTATTACAAGATTCTAAGGGACACACTTCTTTTCCCCTTCCATGTGTTAGAACCTCCCCATGCATATCTCTTGACTTGCTGCAAGGTAACACACTTGCTTTCGACAAGGATATCTTGCTTACTTTTGCACGCTATCGTAGTCAAGGAATAACTTTACTACCCACTGCCAGGACTCATACTCCAAATAGCCTGAGTTCTATTTGGGACTTGTTATTAGGGAGATCCCCTGACATAAGTTTTCTAGGTATCCAACGCATTTGTTCCAACTGAGCTCAAGAACTAGTAACTCAACCCACAACTACCGCAGAGCTCTAGAGAATTTTTCCAACAAAGGCTCCAGGATTAGTAACTCAACCCACCAAGGGCTACAAAGTTTTTTTCCAAACAAGGATTCCAGGACTAGTAACTCAATCGAAGCTATTCCAGGGCTTCCAGAGAATTTTTCCAAGCAAGGCTCCAGGAACTAAAAACTCAACCCACATCCATAAGGAACATGAGCACCGATTAGAAAAAATCAAGTGGGAAATCCACAGCGCCATGGCTATCCAGGAAATAGAAAGGTTGGAAAAATATTGTCAATCTAGACAATCCTCCATGCCAATGCTAGATCATAACCACACACCACATGCATTTTCCATGCATGCCAATACTAGCAAATAAATCTTACATGCAATTCCATACCTGCAAAGAAAACCCACTGCAGCTATTGATCTCATTGTCCCCTTGCGCTTTCCTACTCTTCCTTTTCCTTCTTTCTCCAAATTCAAGGTATGCCAAAATCCTCCAAAAGTGCTCCAAGAAACTCTAAGTGTGCAAGAGTATGAGAGAGAGAGACAGAATAGCATGGGAGTGCCAAATACTGAATTGAAAAAAGATATGAACTAATCCTTAGAAGCCTTTTAATCATTGAGGCCTCTATTTTCTTCATTTTCCTCCATTTTCCTTCAATTTTCCTCATCATTATGTGACCTTTCACCTTTCCTTTTCTCCTTCCTTTTCTCATCATTATGTGACCTTTCACCTTTCCTTTTCTCCTTCCTTTTCCCATCATTATGTGACCTTTCACATTCCTTTTCTCCTAATGGCACTTTTCCTTCGCCAATGCCTTTTCAAAATTCCATATCCATTTATTAATCACCAGCGATCCCCATCACTATGTTTTATTCCCAACATTTAAATTGGTATATGTGTCCCATGAACTTGGTCTTATTTTTCCTTTATTAACTTTATTATGTGAATGTTTAACTGGGACTTTTACATCAAAATACTTTGACAACTATTATGAAGTTTTATCATTGGCCAAATTTGAAGAAAGAGGTGGTGAGTTTGTTGCGAGACATTTCAACTATCAGCAAGTGAAAGCAAAGTTGTTATAGACATTTTTGGGCACTACAACCCCAAGAATAAAATGTCCATAAACCAAGGGCTCCTAAATCCCTAAAAGTGTTGTTCCAACCCCTAAAGGAACAAGGTCAACTGATTACATCTTCTCCCAGGAGTTCTCCATGAAAAACTACTCAGAACTGGTCAAAACAGGATCATTTCACCTGCTCCATAGGCAAAGTGTGTTGCATCTCACCTAAGTGCACTCAGTGGGTGCGTTGCATTTCAAAAAGCCCTTCTATGGGGTGCAATGGGCGAGAAGAGACAAATGGTAGTGTCAATCCGCGAGGTGGAGAAGCATGGAATCTTCCAGAAACTTCTCCTGTGACACTTGCCTCTCTGAATTCAACCAAGGATGAGTAAGAGATCATCAATCTCCAAGTGGAAGCAAGAACTATTAGAGGGAAGACACTAATCAAATCACAAGCTGACTCATCTCCCTTACAGATATCTATATATGGATCCCTCATCCCAGAGATCCAGGGGGTTGGAATTTTGCATCTTGTAAGGAATTGTTGTTGGTTTCTTGAGGCAACATCATAGTGTTGGGTGATCTAAGCTTTGCATGAGGTGAAGAAGGGCTTACTTGCTGAGAGGATGATGTTGGGTCAGAACAACTGGTTGTAACTCTCTTGGCTCTTTCTTGATTATCAATAAAGCTATTCAAGTTTTCCTCCATACTCTTGTGTAATTTATGTTTTGTGCATTGGTATGGTCAATTTACATCTGATCCTAGATTGTTTATGATAATAGATCCATGTTCTCGTATAGTGTTATGTTGCTTTGATTCTACAGGTACTTTGTAAAGCTGGGTATACGAGGAAGCAAGTAGCAAAGGACTATCAAAAGAGAGAGGAATCGAGCAAGGAACCAAACGCAAGACAGAGGTTGGTCTCCTTTATTCTTCCCTCATCTATCTTTCATAAAGGAAAACGAAAGTAGTTTTACTTTGTTTGTTTCTAAGGTAGCTACCATGCCTTAGTGGGATTAGCAGTTCTGGATAGACACTTTTCCCTATAACAAAATGGCGACTCCACTGGGGAGCGAGTAGATTGTTTGTTCATCTACATTTGTTTACTTTATAAACTTACAGATAGAGCCTGAAGTCAAGCCAGCTAGCCTTCGAACTGCATTTGCTATGCAAGTGCAAAGTAGATCAATGCTGCTTCAGTCAATCTCCGGGTTTTGTTTATGAATTAAAAAATTGATTTACAAGCTCTCTAATTTCCCTTGTGGTGGCTCTAGTAACCTCCTTAGATCTACCCCTGTGATTGATTTACTGATTACCACTTGCTCGGCCAAAATCCCTGAACTGAATGGTAAACTGTGACTCAGAACCCAACCAAAGTCTTGTCCCTGGTCCAGTGCATTGTCTGTTCTGTGAACTTCAAATGCAGCACACTTCCCGAGTGTAGCAGGTGCGTTGCATTTCAGTTTCACTGTGTTACAGGTGCGTTGATCAGACAAGGCCTTGTTCCTGAATTTTGGTTTCTGTGTTCACTCTTTTCAGATCTATTCAGGAGTTTTGCTGCCTGTAGTCAGTACACCTCTATTTTAAACCCCTTTCCTTGCTGATATTCCTTTACAAAGAAGTAACGTAATTATACTATCGTTTCTTGATTTGAAAGTGTCGCAAGTGTCGTTTTCAGTCATAAAAGAGAATCTGATTGTTCTTGATAGTCGATTACCCTGTTACTCTTGTATTTGATCTGAATTAGTAGTTTTTCTAGTGTCGAAAGCAAGTTTTCAATTCCAAATCGCAAAGTGTTCTCATTGTCCTCATTTTGTTTTGAAAAGAAACTTGTTAGTAATTGTCGCTTTGAAAAATAATTCATATTTGTGCATTAGCTTTATTTTTATCATTTACACATTAAGAAGGCTGAAAACAAATACATGCATGTGCATTTGCATTTAGACTATTTGTTGGTTTGATTTAGGATAGTGCATATAGTGTGTGCTCTATGCTCTTTGTTGAAAGAACGCCATCTCTCTTTCCTTAGTAGCTAGGATTTTCATTTGCAGAAAAGAAGATTAAACCACTGTTTATCATCTTAGATTTCATTTTAGGAATTGTACATCTACATCATGCGGTGAACCTGAAAGGAAAATTTCTCAAGCAAGATCAACTATAAAATAAATTTAATGAATCTAACAACGCTTTCGAACCTAACACACAACATCTAGAAGTCTAGGCTAGAGATGTATTCTGGCATCATAAAGCCTGGTAACTATTGTTTTCACTATTGGTTGGGTGATTCCTCCACTTTGAGACGATAAGTGCCAGTACGGACTTGTGCTCCCACGTACCGTCGAGTATATTTTGGGAGACCACAATAGGCTTAATCCTTTATCCATAGGAAGCCGTGTCTGCCACCCTATCGATCACAATGCACTGAACACAGCATTCGGGAAGATTGACTGCCGTACCATAAAAAGTATTCTGTAGTTTTGCGATTGGTTTGGTAATCCCTCTGTCTAGATTTCCAGAGCAGTCCCTTTCGTTCCTTTTTAGACTCCTTAACGGAAAAGGTCCATCTGAGCACTTGTCACTTCAGGCTCATTAAAAATCGAAGGCGACTAGAGTCATCTTTTGTTTTTTCTCGACTCTTAAAAATTGAAAAAACAAGTTGTGTCAAAGCATCTAAAATTTATTTTAATCGGAATAACATCATTGTTCCCTCGTTGGTCTTAGAAGTTAGGCTCCCTTCATCACAAGTTCTTGTAGAATCGCTAGGAAATCTTTTGGATAGACTAGATATGTCTGAACAACCGTCGACATCCAAGACTGTGTCATCTGACGCAGCAGCGGTAGAGCCTCCTGTTGCTACTCCAACGATGTTCGCCGGTATACCATCTGTCCCGGCAAGTTATCAACAACAAGCCGGAGTCCAATCAGGGACTGTTTCGACGACATGGTCAGTTCCTATTTCTTCATCTGGATTATCATCTGGTATTTATTATGTTGAAACTCAACAAATTGATCCAATGTGTCTTCAAAGGCCAATCTACCGTTTAATTACTGGATTGCCACCATATGGAGGGCAGTATGCCTTTTCATTGTTCCCTCCCGGAGAACAACCATATGGGAGTTTACAACAAAGTTCAAGTCAAACTGGAATTACATCCAGCGGTTGGGTACCAATACTGCCTCAGCAACCAAGGGTTGTATTTTCAATGCAACCAGTCCATCCTGTGTCGAATATTCCCACTATACCTGCTACGGTGACTGCATCGCAAGTACGAGCACTACATGTTGTATGTCAACCCCAAGTTTCTCAGGTTGCAATACAACAGCCTCTTGTCTCAACGACTCAATCACAACCTCAGGTTAGTGCCTCCTTATCTGGAGCAACTCAGGCTCAAACAGGTACTATGACTCCTCATCTTGGTCAGTGATCTAGTATTGGGCAACAACAAATGGTCCAACAACCATGGCTGATTCAATCTCAACAACCGCCATTCCAGCAATCATATCAAGGACCTGAGCAACAAGTCTTTGTAAGTAATGGGCAACCGCATTTCCAAAGCAGTTATCAACAACCATATTATAATGGTTATGCCCATCAACCTTATCAAAGTTACCAACATCAAATACATTATGCTGGTATGCAAAGACCCACTGCTCAGGCGATTCCATCTTATCCTGGGTATGCTTCGCCTAACCTGAATCAACAGTTGCCCTTTGTAGCAACTCTAGAATTACTAGATCTAAACCAGCTAACGAATGATCCAATTGCTTATGCCCTTTGGTGGCCGGCGATTCCACATAAACTTTCGTCAGATATTCCTAAATTTAATGGAAATCTGGGTGAAGACCCATCGAATCATGTGATGACCTTTCATCTGTGGTGTTCATCTAACACTCTAAACAATGATTCGATTAGGCTTCGCCTTTTTCAGTGAACGTTAACTGGTCCAGCAGTAAAATGGTATATCGAATTGCCTAGAGCTTCATTCGATAACTTCAGCACCCTAGCCACAACCTTTTTAACCCATTTTCAGTTACCAATAAGGTACGAAACAAGAACAAAGCTTCTTGCCAATTTCAAACAGACAACGGCCACTCACATATCTGATCATATTCATGAGTGGCGACGTTGTCGCAGAATGGTAAAAACATATGTTCCTGATCAGCTGCTAGCTGAATGGTTTATTAAGTCATTATTACCTTCTATCACAAAAGATGTGGCAAAGGGAGGAGTCATCACTGAAGAGCAAGTTATTGCTCGTGCACAATATCTAGACTTGATCTATACTCAGTCTGGCATGCTCTACGATAAAATACCTGATGCTCCTAGACCGTAATTTTCTGTTCCTCCTCCTCCTAAATCAAACAAAGACTCTCATGCCAGTGATGGTGTGATAGGTACGACAAGCATGAAATCGACAAAGGCTACATCTAAGAAAGCCCGTAAGATTTCTGATCAAAATGCAAATGAAGAACTTCTCGCCTCAGAGGTAAATGCCGTGTCGACTGACAAGGGCAAAAAACTGAAGCAACCAGGGGGAAAGAAGAAAAAGAAAGGGAGAAAAAAGAAGCAGGATGAGTCATCTCCTGAAAAACCTTCCGCAACCCTTTTGGGCAAAGGAAACCCCATGCGGGGTGTCAGATATGCGATGAGGATCATCGGATGAGAGATTGTCCACATAAAGCTGAAGTTAAGAAACTCATTAAGAGTTCAAAAACCTCAGCAGTATTGACTGATCCGTTTCCAAACCCGGGAACCAAACTGGTTGCTAATCAAAATGCTTCCCGATCCCAAGTGCTTATGTTGTCTATCTCAAAGCAGCAAAATGATGCTTTGACAAGGAATAAAGATTACGGGAATCCACAGCTGTCGAATAACAAGGCTAATGAACAACCTAGTAGTTCGACAACAACTTTGACCGAAGTTGTGCCACCCATCATTCCTGAACCAATGATAAAGCCGCCAAAGGGAGTAGTACACAAATTGACATTTAATCCTTGTGCCAAAGTAGCACAAAATTATAATACAGTAGACGACCTGGCCCAATCGCCGTCCGCTATGTCGACACTTGAGATACCACAAAATTGCCCCTCCCAAAAGCAGGATCTATTATCAGTAATAGGTGGGATTGACCCAACAGATTCCAATCTTGTATCCTTTAATCACAAAGGATATGACCCTCAATTACCAGCTCAACTAGCTTTCCTTATTCAAGTGAAAGCCCTTAACAAAATTTTTCATCGAACAATTATTGACGAGGGGGCATCTACATGTATTATGTCGATGAGTTGCTAGAAAAATTTAGGCTCACCACCCTTGTCGAGATCGTCAACGATGTTAAAAGCATTTTATGGACGATCATACACCCCATATGGGATTTTAAGTAACTTGCAAGTTGAACTAGGGGGAAAAACAGTAGAAATAGATGTTGAAGTAATCGATGGAAACCTCGATTACAACATCCTATTGGGAAGGCCCTGGATATATGCCATGGCCGCAGTTGTGTCGACCTACTTCAGGAAGATTGCATTTCCCTTCCAAGGAGGAATTACAATCGTCGACCAACAAAAATTTCTCCCCAACAGTTCACAAGTTAGGGGAAGCATTCCAATGATCCATGGAAGCAATCATTCGCTTCAAAATATTGGAGTAGGCCTCCTAAAAGACCCTACCTTAATGGGTACTTTTTCCCTACCGCCTCCGAGTAATTTGGTGGAAGTGGCCACAGCAGAAACCTGCAATATGGAATCTTCTATATCTAATGGATTCGGAAGATTCCTAAACATTTTGTCAGCATGGATCATCGCCATTTTAGAAATATTGTAGCAATCAATTTTCTTGGCCTGGCGGGCAAACCCAAATCAATGCTCATCAAGTGTTTGGATAGATAGGTCTAAGGAATATGGTACCTCTTCAGATCCTTGGTCGCATGTACATTCTACAGACAAAGGAACCATTCAGTCAATGATGTTAGGAGAGGCACCATGGGAAGATCACCACCATCGTTCCCATCTCCCAGATTAGAACGAAGATTATTCCAATAACCTTAATCATCCCTCAGTTTTTGATTTTCTATCAAATACTGTAAATACGGTGGATTATGAGGATAGTTCTTTTACTGTGTCAACCTCATTAAAAAATGAAACGACTCCCTTTCTAAATCGAGTATTTGATTATGATCTCGTAAAGTCAAAGTCGAGTCTTTCGAAGATCTCGAAGGTAAACCTTCATTCCAACCACCAAGATGAATGCAATGAAGCTTGGGGGGCATGCACCTCGATTTGCGTTATAATTTTGGGGGCATGCAAACTTATCATGAGTAGTGCTACTGCACGGTTCAAGCTCGTTAAAAAATAAACCCGCCATGAGCAGTGTTACCGCAGGGTTAAATCTCGTTAAAAAATAAACTCACCTCGAGCAGTTTTAACGCGGACTTCATGCTCGTTAAAAAATAAACATAAGCAATGAGAAAATGTTTCTGTTATGAAACCAGCTCAAGAAAATATAGAAGAGATATATCAACGCCTTAGAATTCAGCCTCTTCGAGAGGGAAACCTCCTTTACATTACATAAATGAACAATTCTTGGATGATACAAATGACAAAACCTCCTTTCTATATATAGGAGTCTAAGGAGTCACAATATAATCCAGCCGACCTAACAATAATAATATAAAGCCACAAAAATAACAATAGATGGATTCTATGGGGCACAGAAATAACAATATGGGGGTAATAGGGGCACAACAATATAAATAAGGGGTATAACTACAATAGTAATGGGGTAATCACTAGTATTATAGGGACCCAACATGCCCCTCTCCTTCAAAAAAGTGTTGTCCTCAACGCTTGAGTAGTTCTGGATACTTTTGCATAAAATTCTCATCCTCCCATGTGGAATCTTCAGCGGATAAGTTCTTCCACTTGATAAGATACTCTGAAATTGATCGATTTCGTAGCTGTCGAGTTCTTATTTCTGTGACTGCTTCCGGTTCCAATATAATTTTTCCTTCCTCGTCAAGTTCTGGCAATATTGTTTGAACTGGGAGCTTGTCACCTATAACCTTCTTTAAACATGAAACATGGAAAACTGGGTGCAATCGAGAAGCTGCAGGAAGCTCCAATTTGTATGCCATAGTACCAATCTTTTGCAACACCTTGTACGGACCATAATACTTTGGTGATAATTTATTATCCTTCTTAGCTTGCTTTAGGGACATTTGCTTATATGGTTGTAGCCGTAGGAATACCCAATCACCTACATCAAAACTTCTTTCACTGCGATGTTGATCTGCCTGTTGTTTCATTCTATTTTGTGCCAACACGAGGTTATCCTTTAAGAGTTGGAGGACTTGTTGTTGATGTTCGATGTGATGTTCCACTGCCTGAACCTTAGAATTTTCTCTTAAATATGATGTGATGGATGGTGGTTGATACCCATAAAGTGCCATAAATGGGGTCATTTTTGTTGCTGTATGGAAGGAAGTGTTATACCACCATTCAGCCAGAGGCAACCATTTGACCCATTGTGTCTGTTTATCAGATACAAAGCAACGAAGATATCCTTCCAAACATTTGTTTACTATCTCAGTTTGCCCATCAGATTGAGGATGATAAGATGAGCTATGAGCTAACTGAGTACCAAGACAAGAAAATAATTCTGTCCAAAATTTTCCAGTGAAAATGGGATCTCTGTCACTTACAATAATCTTTGGGTTTCCATGTAGCTTTTGAACTGTTTCCATAAATGCAGTAGAAACTGTACTGGCTTTAAATGGATGTGATAATGCACAAAAGTGTGCATACTTGGTAAATCTGTCAACTACCACCATGATGACACTCTTTCCCTCAGACTTGGGTAAACCTATGATAAAATCCATTGAAACCTCCTCCCAACGTTGGCTTGGAATGGATAAAGGTTGTAATAGACCCGGTGTCTTAATTGTTTCAACTTTATTTTGTTGGCAAACCAAACATTCCGCCACAAACTTTTGAATATCTGATTTAAGGCCATCCCAAAAAAATTCCTTCTTAACCCTGTGGTAAGTTTTTAAAAATCCTGAGTGCCCTCCTAAGGGAGAAGTGTGCAATTCCATAAGAATCTTTTGTTTTAGCTGGGAATTCTTACAGAGGTATAAGCGATCTTTGTACCATAACGAATCATTTTTCCAGCTAAATGTATCAGAAGTACTGGAATCTTGTTGTAGCTTTCGAATAAGTGCCCACACTTCTTCGTCATTCTTCCATTCCTCCCTTGCTTCGTTTATCCAATCTGGTTGGATAATAGAAATGGCACACAACAATGCTTCCACATCCTCATCCTTTCTTGAGAGTGCATCTGCCACCACATTTTGCTTCCCTTTTTTGTAGATGATTTCAAAGTCATAACCCAACATCTTTGTGACCCACTTTTGTTGCTCTTCAGAGGATAATCTTTGTTCTAAAAAGTATTTAAGGCTATCATGATCCGTTTTTACCTTGAAGTGTCTTCCCATTAGGTAGGGTCGCCATTTCTTAAGTGCATGGAGTATTGCCAACATTTCCTTCTCATAAATAGCTTTGCTTAAAAACTTTTCCTTGATTGGACGACTTTCAAAAGCAATGGGTCTTTCATCTTGCATTAGAACAGCACCAATTCCATTTCCTGAAGCATCACATTCCACAATAAAGGTTTTTGTGAAGTCGGTGTAGCTAAGACCGGTGCTTGGCACATTGCCTCTTTAAGATGTTCAAAGGCCTTTGTTGCTTCCGGAGTCCATGAAAATGAATCTTTCTTCAATAATGTTGTTAGAGGTGCTGCTATTCTCCCATAATTCTTAACAAACTTGCGATAATACCCTGTCAACCCAAGAAATCCTCGCAGATGCTTTATGGATGTGGGGATTTTCCATTCCTTAATGGCTTTAATTTTGCTAGGGTCTACCTTAACTCCTTCATGAGATACAATATGACCCAAATATTCCACCTCCTGGACTCCAAAGAAACATTTGGATCTTTTTGCATATAATTGTTTCTCCTCCAATAGTTGTAGCACCCTGTCAACATGTTCAACATGATCCTTCCAAGACTTGCTGTAGATTAGTATATCATCAAAAAATACTAACACAAATTTTCTAAGGAATGGTTTGAAAATTGAATTCATCAAACCTTGAAATGTTGAAGGTGCATTGGTAAGGCCAAAAGGCATGACCAAAAATTCATAATGACCCTCATGAGTTCTAAATGTCATTTTCGGAATGTCTTCAATCTTCATTCTGATTTGATGATATCCCGAACGAAGATCCAACTTGGTGAAGTAAATTGATCCATGCAATTCATCCAGTAATTCATCAATGACAGGAATGGGGAACTTATCTTTAATAGTGAGCTTGTTGAGCTCCCTATAATCTGGACACATGCGCCATGATCCATCCTTCTTGTGCACCAATACTACTGGAGCTGAGAAAGAACTTTGACTCGGTTGAATTATACCAGCCTCTAGCATTTCTGCAACCATACGTTCAATTTCACTTTTTTGGACATAGGGATATCTGTACGGCCTGATGTTTGGAGGAACACTTCCTGGAATCAGATGAATAGCATGATCATGATCACGCATAGGTGGGAGACCTTTGGGAGTCTCAAATACCTTGGAATGATTGTCCAGGACTTTTTGGAGATCTGGAGAAATAGATGATTCCAATGTGGAAACATCTAGCGAACATAATTGTGCAATTACACCTCTTTGCTCCTTTTTTAGAAGCTTTGTCATGCCATTAGAGCTGATTATCTTTCCTGGTTTCCCTGCAATACCCCTTAATTCAACTTCCTTTCCTTCCACAGAAAATTTCATGAAAAGTTCTTGAAAATTAAAAGCTATTGTACCCAAGGATTGTAGCCATTGGACTCCTAGTACAACATCAGCACCTCCCATTGGAATGGAAAGCATTGGGCTAGTCAATACATATTCTCCCATGGATAGCTTGATATTATGGCACTTTCCAGAGCAATTTATTGTTCCTCCATTTGCAATCATCACTTGACACTCTGGTGCTGGATATAGGAAGCAATTCAATTCTTTTGCTACCCTACAATGAATAAAATTGTGGGTGCTTCCTGAATCAATCAACACTATTACCTTTTTCTTCTTGATTTGTCCTTCTATCTTGATGGTTTGAGGAGTGGTAATTCCCGCCAATGCATTACAAGATATGGTCGGATTTATTTGTTCTTCATCTAGGCTTTGTTCCTGGAGTATATCCTCTTCTTTTGACCTTTCTTGCTCCTTTTCTTCTTCCTCTTCACAATCTATGTAGAATAATTTCTTCTCAGCACACTTATGACCTTTGTGTATTTGCTATCACAATTGTAACAAAGCCCTTTTGCTCTTTTTTCTTCCAATTGTTGTGGTGTCAACCTTGTAGGTTGTGGAAGACTATGGGCAACAACACTTCCGTCTTTATAGTTGTGAATGGTATGCTTCCTAGTTGCCATAATTTTGCTTTCCATTTTTCTTGCTAACCTGAATGCCTTCTCTAATGAATCAGGTTCCCAAAGGCGCACATCATGTTGGATATTATCCTTTAAAGACCCTATGAACACATCAATCCTATGCTCCTCTGGAATATCTTTTACCCTTATGTTCAATTTTTGGAACTCCTCAATGTGCTCCATTATTGAACCCTTTTGTTTGAGACTTATCAATTGGCTAAAAAAAGTGTTGCTTTTTGTATCCTCATAATGTGCTATCAATTCTTCCGTAAAAATTGCCCAAGTGATAAATTGTTTACGAGAACAAAGCCATTGATACCATACAAACTGATTTGGTTCCAAATATACAGTTGCCATACGTACCTTTTGTGTGTTTTGCACATTATTGAGATCGAAGAATTGCTCCATCTGTAATATCCATGTGGCGGGATCCTTGCCATCAAACTTCCTCATATCGATTTTTGGAATATGGTGATTCTTCGATCCAACATTAGCGTCTATGGAATCATGATTAACATTCTTTTGTTCTCATCATGAGTTTCCTTTACTACCTTTTCACCATTAGTAAGTATTTCTTGTAGAAAATTTGTCAAATCTGTCTTCAAATCTGTCATGCCTGTCTTCAAATTTGTGTTCAAATCTATCTTCAAATTGTCCATCTTAGCTTCCATCCCATTCATCTTAGCTTCCACGCCATTTATCTTACCGTCTGTCAACTTTTGTGAGCGTGACATTTGTTGCACTTGTTCTTGTAATTTTGATATATCATGTAGCATTTCTTCCTCTTCTTCATGAGTCATGCTAGAGCTTTTAGGTTCCTTACTAGGTTTTTGCATTTTCTTTCCTTGGGGCATCAGTTACCGATAGTAATGTTCTACTATGCCCTTTGAATTCCTTCAAAATAAATTTTCAAACCAAGCTTAAGCAAAAATTTAAAAAAAATCTACACACCTTTTTTTCACTTTGTAGGAGCTTGATATTGCCTCTGATGTATCTCTGTACTTTCCAATCATCTAGTTCTGAATTTGTGACCTGTAGTAGCTCTCTGTGTCCTCTTTCCAATGCCACCAGTCTGATCCAAATTGGATTCTCCAAGAAAGAGTTATGCACAATCTCCCAAGATGACCTGATTATAGACCTTTCCAAAAGAGTGAACTTGTATAAAGTGCCACGTGTACAATTTTCGATCTTTGGTTCTGAAAAAGATATACAAGAAACTACAGTCCGTCCTCTTTCTGTACCTTCTTACGAAATTTCAATCTGATTCCCAGAGAGAAAGCAATGATGATTTTCCCCAGGTCACCTGTTTTGAATGTAATTCAGGAGTCTGCAAAAAGACCAACTTCCTCAGATCATATCTCCGCAAATATCGCGCGAAAAGCTCTGAAATTCGGACCCAAGATTCAACGCGAGTTCTTCTAAAATGGGTTTTTTTGCAACTTCTGAAACGTCACAGAAACAAAGTTATATCGAAAATTCCAAGATGACCTGTTTGGAGCAGCGAAACCCTAGAATCCAAAGCTCTAATACCAAATGTTATGAAACCAGCTCACGAAAAGATAGAAGAGATAGGTCAATGCCTTAGAATTCAGCCTCTTCGAGGGGGCAACCTCCTTTACATTACATAAATGAACAATTCTTGGATGATACAAATGACAAAACCTCCTTTCTATATATAGGAGTCTAAGGAGTCACAATATAATCCAACCGACCTAACAATAATAATATAAAGCCACAAAAATAACAATAGAGGGATTCTATGGGGCACAGAAATAACAATATGGGGGTAATAGGGGCACAAAAATATAAATAAGGGGTATAACTACAATAGTAATGGGGTAATCACTAGTATTATAGGGACCCAACAGTTTCCCCCAGCGTTTAAGCTCAATAAAAAATGAACCAATTCCCAGTAAATAACCATCGTGAATGTAGTACTTCAACCTTTAAAGCCTTGGTCGTGTTCCCATCATCACCTCCACTCTGTATTGGCCGATCATTCACCTCCATTTGATTGTTTACCCCTTTTGAGGAACAGCTGCAAAGAGTGATCCTATTAGCCATCCTTGTAACACTACCGTGATTGGAAAATTCCAAACCTTACCTGGAATCAGCTGCTACCCAATTTTATCACTCGTTCCTCAAAGACAAGTCTCCTTTAAGCTCTTTTCAACTGAGTCGTAAAATATGAAAAGATTGTTGAGCCATTAGCCTCTCCAGCTCGTTAAAGGGACCGGAAGTGCTATCCCTCCTTTAGATTTTAATCTTTTTGGACCTGAGGGATTATTACACAAAAAGATCGAGCGCTTGTTTTGTTCGGCTCGTTAAAATTATCGAAAATTCATCCCTTCTGTATTGTTTTATACTTTTTCAGACTTAAGGGATTAGATGACGAAAAATGATTTTTTGGAGTTTCATTTACATCCCTTTTCAGACTCTCTAAAATTTAAAAGGACCGAGTTATCTTTGTCGTTAAACTCGTTAAAACCTAATAGCGACAAACTTGTCCATAGCAGACAAGAACGAGTTTCACTATCGCTAGGCTCATTAAAACATAGCGATGGGTTTGCCCAAAGGGCAAATTATAGAACAAGCATATGTTATCCTCCTCAAGCTTGACAAAAATAAAGAGGTACTGGTCAACAATGACTTGGGAAGAAAACTTGAAGAAACTTTGTTGGTAGCAAGTTGCTCTTGAACATGACACTTTCACTCCACATCCAAGTCGGGTTGGGTTGTTTCATTCACCGGTCACATCACCATGGTCACATCACACCATACACATTTGGGGTTAATGCTACCAATCCATCATGTCAGTGTTGCCGATATGTTCAAGAGAAGTCACTCAGAGAATTCACCTGTGTCTCACCCGTTGCAATACATTTACACTCCATGCTTTCATGACCGCCACCCTGAACCTTATATCAACAGATCGTTTTCACCTCCATTAAAATCATTTGCTCCGTTCCGTGTCATTGATGTTGGATTCATTAAGGCCCTCCTATGACAGATCGCTTCTTGTCGACATCAACTCATTATCCAAGAAGTCGATCTAGGAACACCCATTTCAGTACTTTGAAGCTTGCATGCCTCAATGGCAAGTTTCTCACTTCTGGCGACAGGTTTACATCAATGGCCTTCGACCGAAAGATTTTGCGTGGTGTTCGACGCCAAGTCCTTTATTCACACCACGTGAATTGTACTGCAGTACCTTGGGGATCATTATCATTATCAGTGATTCCTCTTGCGCCTGTTAACATCTTACATCATTGGCTGGTAATCAGGCGATGTCTTTCCATGTTCGACTCCAGAACATCTCTCACATGGATCGACTTGTACCTTGAGTGAAGATCGAACGAGATTGAAGACCCTGGATCTAGTTTCATCCATCCGGGCTGCGATATATATTCAGGAAAATAAAGACATCAAATGTACATCATTGTTGCACAGATAATCATCCAATCTATGGGATGATGGCTCCTCCAGAATCATCAGTCTACACTCAGATGATTGTCTGTCCTATGTACATGGAAATGAATTTATAAAGCTGAGCATGGGAATGCCTGCCTCAGCTAGATCATGAAAATATTATGAAGATAATGTATTGTATTGTATCTTATTACAGGTCTCCTCCCAGCTTGAAAGAACTTCGGATCCTCATGATAAATCATTTCACCCGACATCAAAAAAGATTAACGACCTCATGCTTTAGGGGGCAACTGTTACAGACATTTTTGGGCACTGCAACCCCAAGCATAAAATTTCCATAAACCAAGGGCTCCTAAGTCCCTAAAAGTGTTATTCCAACCCCTAAAGGAAAAAGGTCAACTGATTACAGCTTCTCCCAGGAGTTCTCCATGAAAAACTACTCAGAACTGGTCAAAACAGGATCATTTCACCTGCTCCATAGGCAAAGTGCATTGCATCTCACCTAAGTACACTCAGTGGGTGCGTTGCATTTCAAAAAGCCCTTATATGTGGTGTGATGGGCGAGAAGAGACAAATGGCAGTGTCAATCCGCGAGGTGGAGAAGCATGGAATCTTCCAGAAACTTCTCCTGTGACACTTGCCTCTCTGAATTTGACCAAGGATGAGTAAGAGATCATCAATCTCCAAGTGGAAGCAAGAACTATCAGATGGAAGACACTAATCAAATCACAAGCTGACTCATCTCCCTTACAGATATCTATATATGGATCCCTCATCCCAGAGATCCAGGGGGCTGGAATTTTGCATCTTGTAAGGAATTGTTGTTGGTTTCTTGAGGCAACATCATAGTGTTGGGTGATCTAAGCTTTGCATGAGGTGAAGAAGGGCTTACTTGCTGAGAGGATGATGCTGGGTCAGAACAACTGGTTGTAACTCTCTTGGATCTTTCTTGATTATCAATAAAGCTATTCAAGCTTTCCACCATACTCTTGTGTAATTTATGTTTTGTGCATTTGTATGGTCAATTTACATCTGATCCTAGATTGTTTATGATAATAGATCCATTTTATCGTATAGTGTTATGCTGCTTTGATTCTACAGGTACTATGTAAAGATGGGTATACGAGGAAGCAAGTAGCAAAGGACTATCAGAAGAGAGAGGAATCGAGCAAGGAACCAAGCGCAAGACAGAGGTTGGTCTCCTTCTTTCCCCTCTTATTTACTTCTCATAAAGGAAAACAAAAGTGGTTTTAGTTTGTTTGTTTCTAAGGTAGCTACCACGCCTTATTGGGATTAGCAGTTCTGCATAGACACTTTTCCCTGTAACAAAAGTGTAAGCTCCCAGTAGGTCTCTTACAACCTATTCTGATTCCATAATGGAAATGGGAGGTCATTTCCGTGGACTTGATTACAGGTTTTCCAAGGGAATTGAAGCAACATGATTCCATTATGGTTGTGGTTGACAGGTTGAGTAAGGTAACTCACTTCATTAAAATTAAGTCTACTAATTCAGCTAGTGAGGTAGCTCATATCTTCATTAGGGACATAGTGAGGTTTCATGGTGTTCCTAAGAATATTATATCAGATAGAGATGCCAATTTTACTTCCAGGTTTTGAAAGGAGTTGTTTGTAGACTTGGGGAAAGAGTTAACTTTGAGTACAAATTATCATCCACAGACAAATGGACAAACAAAAAGGGTTAATATGATTTTTGAGGACATGTTGAGGATGTATGTCATGCATCAACATAGGAGGTTGGAGGAGTATCTTCCACTTGTAGAGTTTTCTTATAATAATGAGTATTAGGAATCCTTGAAGATGAGTCCATTTGAGGCTGTTTACAACTGGAGTTGTAGTACTCCTATTAGATAGAGTGATCTAGAGAACAAGGTACTGATTGGACTAGACATGTTGCTTGAGATGGAGCAAGAAATGTAGGTTACCAAAATGAATTTGAAGGAAACACATGATAGCCAAAAGAGTTATGTGTATCAACATAGAGAATTCAATGAGTTTAAGGTTGGGGATCATGTGCACTTGTGCATAAATCCCAAGAGGATATCCATGGGGATTGGGTCATGTGACAAGTTGCCACCTCAATATTTGATCTGAAATTAAAACTTGAAGATTTCTTAAAAAATTGTAAGCAAGTTTATGTCTTGTGGGAAATGGATCAAGTTGAAAAAGCACATAAACTTAGTGTTTTAAAACTCAGTTTACAGAAATAAAACAAAGAAAAATGAACCATAAACAACAACACAAAACAACAATTTGATAACAGAGTTCACCCCTCCTAGGCTACGTCTCTGGGTCCAACTTCCAATGTTGGGCCTCTTCAATTATATGCTCAAATATGAAATTACATCAGTTTAAAGTTCTCAAATTGAAAAAATAGTGTTTCCAATGGATTCAAAATGCTAAAAAAACCCTTATCTAGGCTCTTTTTGAGCTAAAAAAGTTTGAAAAATGAGCAAGATATGCCTCGAACAAATTCTACTAATTATTTTACAAATCTGCAATTCTGGCTAATTATCCTATGAATTATGACTTTCCGCTACCGTCGAGTGACAAACTCACCTGGGACTAGTGTGATTTCTACCGAAATTTATGTAATTTTTCACCTAATTAAAGTCGTCAATAACCCTTAAGTGTCGGGTCAGGGTGATATTATTGCCATGTGGCCAAGGGTCGGGCTAACTACCCACCCCCGCTGCTCCGCTTCCTCCTATCTCAACCTATGGTTATATGACAGGTCATGGGACTGGGGCTGGCATAGCAAGGTGCCACCCGGTCCACCGGTAGTGTTGGTCACATTACGCCAATAAGACAAGGGTTGGGTCCAAGTGCCCTGACCCTCCCATCACGGTCAATTGACAAGACTTTAAATAAAAATGTCCACTATAATATAATAAATTCAATTGCGTGGTCTATTGGTTAAGCCATTGGTTCATTTAGATGAGGTCTCATGTTCAACTCCGACAAGGTCATCCAGTCTCCATAAAAAAAAAATTGGCCTCTCCTAGAGTGCCACATGGTGCTTTAGGATTGGGCCACATGTCACTCTATACCAAAACCTTCTACCAATAACAATGCGCCACCCAATCTTGTACAGTACTACCACATGGCAGCACAAGATTGGTCTATACGACTCACTATGCATGCCCAACCAAATGTTTACGCCAGCATACAGTCTGCCTAGTCATATGTTGACATCAGCATACTGTCTGCCCAGTCAGCATTCCAGTCAACCCTGTTGCTTGAATTTTTAGTTGTTTGGCCAAAACTTTAGAACGTGATATCTTGTGCATACGATGTCGGTTTGAGGCGATTCAAGTGGCATTGGATTCAGGACAATGTACAATTTGGTGCTAGTTTCAAGATATTTTGAGCATTTTCTTGATCCCCTGGATCATTAATCCCCATTGGAATCTTTTGGACAACCAAATGATTGCTTTCAATCAGCAAGTAGGTGAGGTTACAAATCCCTCACCCTTCAAATATCAATCCACCTGACCTTACTTGGATTAGTTCCCTTGAGACCCACACAAAGGTACTCCACATTGCCTCTACGTGAAGTCCTTATCCTCCTGTAAATAATAGCATCTTGCTACAATTATTCTAATTATTTAGGAGAGAATCTTCAATTGTTGGAATCTAAACATTCTCTCCTTGATCTTCAATCATAGAAGGCTCATATAATCTCAAGTTTCCCACATTTACAACAACATAAATTTGCATGTATGGTGGTAAATCTAGTCAAAATACATTATTACCAATCTTATCTAAGAGTTTAAAAGGACCATATCTGATTGGTTTGAGATATTTACCTTCACCTTGGAGCCTTTCCTTGTTGATGTAAATCCAAACTTGATCTCCCACTAGGAAGTTGTGGTCAATATGATGCTTATCATGTTTCAACTTGTACTTGGCTTGACTCTTCTCCAACTATTCTCGTACCATCTTATGCACCAACTAAATTTATTGAATGAAGCGCTTAGCCTTATCTATATCATTGTATTTATCCACCGTAACATATTTCCCAAAGATAAAATCTAAGGTATATTTTGGTAAATATCCCGATTCCCAAACATACTTTGAATGGAGATGTTTGAGTCAAAAAATGCTTGGCTCTGTTATAGGCATGTTGGATGTAATGTAAGTGTTCATCCCAAATCTTAAGATGCTTGCTATAGTGTTATAGACATTTTTGGGCACTACAACCCCAATCATAAATGTCCATAAACCAAGGGCTCTTAAGTCCCTAAAAGTGTTGTTCCAACCCCTAAAATAACAAGGTTAGCTGATTACATCATCTCCCAGAAGTTCTCCATGAAAAACTACTCAGAACTGGTCAAAACTGGACCATCTCACCTGCTCCATGGTCAAAGTGTGCTGCATCCCACCTAAATGCACACGAGAGGTGCAATGCATACTGAAAAGCCCTTCTATGGGGTGCGATGGGCGAGAGTGGACAAATGGCAGGGTCAATCTGCGAGGTGGAGGATCATGGAATCTTCCAAAAACTTCTCCTGTGACACTTGCCTCTCTGCATTCGCCCAGGGATGAGTAAGAGATCATCAATCTCCAAGTGGAATCAAGAACTATCAGAGAGAGGACACTAATCAAATCTCAAAAGCTAACTCACCCCCCTTGCAAACATCTATATATGGATCCCTCATCCCAGAGATCCAGAGGCTGGAATTTTGTATCTTGTAAGGAAGTGCTGCTGGTTTCTTGGTGTAACATCATAGTGTTGGGTGATCTAAGCTTTTCATGAGGTGAAGAAAGGCTTTCTTGTTGAGAGGATGACGTTGGGTCAGAACAATTGGTTGTAATCCTCTTTGCTATTCTTGATTATTAATAAAGCTATTCAAGTTTTCCTCCACATTCTTGTATGATTGATGATATATGCATTTGTGTGGTCAATATATATCTGGTCCTATATTGTTTATGATAGTAGATCTCTGTTCTTGGATAATGTTATGCTGCTTTGATTCTACAGGTACTCTTTGAAGCTGGGTAAACGAGGAAGCAAGTGACAAAGATCTATCAGAAGGGAGAGGAATCAAGCAAGGAACCAAGCACAAGAAAGAGGTTGGTCTCCTTCTTTCCCCTCTTATTTACTTCTCATAAAGGAAAACGAAAGTGGTTTTAGTTTGTTTGTTTCTAAGGTAGCTACCAGCCTTAGTGGGACTAGCAGCTCTGCATAGACACTAGATTTCCCGATAACAAAATGGCGACTCCGCTGGGGAGCGAATATATTATTTGTTTGTCTATATTTGTTTGCTTTATAAACTTACAGACGGAGCCTGAAGTCAAGCTATCTAGCCTTCGAACTGCATTTGCTATGCAAGTGCAAAGTAGATCAATGCTGCTTCAGTCTATCTCCAGGTTTTGTTTATGAACTGAACAATCGATTTACAAGATCTCTAATTTCCCTTGTGGTGGCTCTAGTAACCTCTTTAGATCTACCCCTGTGATTTATTTACTGATTACCACTTGCTTGACCTAAATCCCTGAACTGAGCTGCAAACTGTGACCCGGAACCCATTTGAAATCTCGTCCCTGGACCATCGCACTGTCTCTTCTTTGGAATCTGGATGCATCGCACTTCCCGTGTGTAGTAGGTGCGCTCAATCTCACTTTCCCTGTGTTACAGGTGACAAGACCTCTTCTGCTCTTAAATTTTGGTTTCTGTGTTCACTCTTTTCAGCTCTATTCAGGAGTTTTGCTGTCTGTAGTCAGTATACCTCTGTTGGAACCCCCTTCCTTACCATTATTCCGCCACCATTGCGCAAAGAACTGTAAATTTTTTTATGTATTGTGATCCATTTTTAGTTCTCTTTTACAAAGAAGTAGCGTAATTGACCTGTCGTTTCTTGATTTGAAAGTGTCGCAAGTGTCATTTTCAGTCATAGAAGAGAATCCGATTGTTTTATATAGTCGATTATACTGTTACTCTTGTATTTGATTTGAATTAGTAGTTTTTCAAGTGTCAAAAGCAAGTTTTCAATTCCAAATCGCAAAGTGTCATCATTGTCTTCATTTTGTCTAGAAAAGAAACTTGTTAGTAATGTCGCTTTGAAAAATAATTCAGATTTTCACGTAGCTTTCTTTTTATCATTCACACATTAAGAAGGTTGAAAAAAAATACATGCATGTGCATTTGCATTTAGACTGTTTGATGGTTTGATTTAGGACAATGCATATAGTGTGTGCTCTCTGCTCTATGTTGAAAGAATATCATCCCTCTTTCCTTAGTAGCTGGGATTTTCATTGCAAAAAGAAGATTAAACGATTGTTTATCATCTTAGATTGCATTTTAGGAATTGTATATCTACATCACGCAGTGAACATGAAAGGCAAATTTATTAAGCAATATCAACTGTAAAATAAATTTAATGAATCTAAAAACGCTTTGGAACCTAACGCACAACATTTAGAAGTCTAGGCTAGAGACGTATTCCGGTGTCGTTAAGCCTGGTAATTGTTGTTTTCATTGCTGGTTGGGTGATTCCTCCACTTTGAGACGATAAGTGCCAGTATGGACTTGTGCTCCCACGTACCGTCGAGTATATATTGGGAGACCACAATAGGCTTTATCCTTTATCCATAGGAATTGCCGCACCGTAAAAAGTATTCTGCAGTTTTGCGATTGGTTTGGTAATCCCTCTGTCTAGATTTCCAGAGTAGTCTCTTTCATTCCTTTTCAGACTCCTTAAAGGAAAAGGTCCATCTAAGCACTTGCCACTTCAAGCTCATTAAAAATCGAAGGCGACTAGAGTCATCTTTTGTTTTTTCTCGACTCTTAAAAATTGAAAAAACAAGTTGTGTCAAAGCGTCTAAAATTTATTTTAATCAGAATAAACATCACCTTTCCTACGTTGGTCTTAGGTTGAGAAAAATGGAGTCTACCAACCAAGGATTTCCCCTTGGAGGAAATCCTAGTCCTTTCTCCTCATGCAGAGATGTTGGTGCACCCTATATGGCCACATTGTCGCTTCCAGGATTGACAATCGGCTTGCCCGTATGGCTCTTCTTGACCTCTGTCGTTCAGAACACCATGATTCCTGAACAATCAAGTCAGCAACTAAACGATACCAAAGTTACCCCCCAACCTTCTACTTCATCCAGTTCTCCCTCTCCTCCTTCCTCTTCGGTTGATAAAGCTGGTAAAGCCAAAAATCAAGTAACTGAGAAGAAGAAGGAGAAGAAGAAGAAAGAGAAGAAGAAGAAGGAGCCAAAGGTGAAAAAGGGCGACCAGGCATCAGCTAGCGAAAATCCACACACTGCACCGTCCAAGCATAAATCACCATGTGTCATTTGCAAAGAAGACCACTATCATCGAGATTGTCCTTGCATCCCTCGGATCCTAAGGGACTGGTCTGCTCGTTTGCACAATCCAGTGTCGTCAACCTCTGATGATCATGTTGAAAATACATCGTCAACTAGTGAAAGTGAAGCCCCTAGACGAAAAGGAAAATGTAAATTTCCTTGTAAACTGTGTGAAGGCGATCACGCCATCCACTGTTGTCCCTTCTTAGACGAAGCTAAGAGAGTTTTGGACGATTGTCCGGTTTCACCGTTACGGCTTCCTCCTGGATATAAAAAGCTATTGCCGAGTCCGTCACTAGTTGAAAATCCGGCTGACACGCCATTGTGGTCGGCCGAAGCATCTATCATTGAAGATAAACCATCTGAATCCACACCAGACGAAAGTCAAAAGGATGAAGCGGCAGTTGACCCGGTCTTGCCTTCAGAAGGTCCATCTTCGAATGATACAGTCACCAGAGAGAACAAGAACAACACCGTTCAAATTCTCTTCGTAAGCACAGACTCCGACGAACATGGGGGTAGTCTACCCGTTCCTTTACCGCAGGAAGGAAGTTCGTCAGAGTCATATCCAGCCGTCTATTTGGTCCCACCTCCAAGCAACCTAGTTGTTTCCTTCGATTGGAATCTACTAGGCAAACCCCGTTTACCGGCTAGTGTACCATTTCGAATCATTGCTCAAATATATAGAATGGTCATGGCCGGTACCATCATAGATGAAGGGGCTTCTGTGAGTATCCTTTCCTCAACTACTTGGAAAGCGCTTGGTTCGCCATCGCTTTTTCCTGAAATGAGAAATCTAATAGGCTTTGACAAAGGAACCAGTCGATTGTTAGGGATCCTTCCCAATGTGCCGATAACATTGAGAAGGAAAACTGTTCACATGAACGTAATGGTAGTCCAAGGACCCTTGGATTATAATCTACTCCTTGGATGTGACCATATTTATTGCATGGGAGCCATTGTCTCCTCACTCTTTAGAGTAATGTGTTTTCCGCATGAAGGAAGAGTGGTCAAGCTCGTAGACCAGCTTTCATTCCCTGGTTCACACATCGCAAATAGTCAAATACCATCCCTGAATGGTCTTTTCACGCAAGGAATGTCTCATCAATCCCCAGTCTGTCCACCTGATGAGCGCGAGTGATTCGGAGGACATGGCTGAAACCCAGGGGGCATGCACCCTGGTCTATTTCGACAGGAAAACCTTGGGTATAGGGTAGGTTTCCACGAAGGATATATGACTAGTTTATGAAATTAGACTGGAATAAGATTCCTTCATCAAAGTTATGTGAGTGGAGCCAGTTGCGCCACTCACCTTTGTTTATTTCGGTAGACATCACCGAGGAAGTGTTTTGCCTGAAGTATGGATAGAACAATCTTTGGTAACTTGGAAATTTTTCGCTATACCTAGGGGCATGCAAACCTTTTGGCGTGCAAACGAAGAGCGATCATTTATTTTTTTTAAATTTGTAGGTCCTCTAACCCTTTAAACTTGTAGGATTGGTCGTTTCCTGACTTGCATAAAGAAAGCATGTGGGGCAAAGCTTTGAAAAAATGCCATTTTTTAAAATGAGACATCCTTATTATACAACTGGATCGAGCAGTTTTAACACGGAATTCAAGCTCGTTAAAAAATAAACATAAGCAATGAGCAAATGTTCCCCCAGAGTTTAATCTCATTAAAAAATGAACCAAATTCCAGTAAATAACCATCGTGAATGTATTATCATCAACCTTTGAAGCCTTGGTCATGTTCTCATCATCACCTCCACTCTATATTGGCCGATCATTCACCTCCATTTGATTGTTTACCCTTTTTGAGGAACAACTACGAAGAGTGATCCTATTAGCCATCCTTGTGACACTGCCGTGATTGGAAAATTCCAAACCTTACCTGGAATTAGCTGCTACCCGAATTTATCACTCGTTCCTCAAAAAACGAGTCTCATTTAAGCTCTTTTCAACTGACTCGTAAAATATGAAAAGATTGCTGAGCAATTGGCCTCTCCAACTCGTTAAAGTGACCGAAAGTGCTATCCCTCCTTTAGATTTTAATCTTTTTGGACTTGAGGGATTATTACACAAAATGATCGAGCGCTTGTTTTGTTCGGCTCGTTAAAAGTACCGAAAATTCATCCCTTTTGTATTGTTTTATACTTTTTCGGACTCAAGGGATTATATGATGAAAAAGGATTATTGGAGTTTTCTTTATGTCCCTTTTCAGACTCTCTAAAATTGAAAAGGACTGAGTTATCTTTGTCGTTAAACTCGTTAAAACCGAATAGCGACAAACTTGTCCATATAGACAAGAACGAGTTTCACTATCGCTAGGCTCGTTAAAACATAGTGATGGGTTTGCCCGAAGGGCAAATTATAGAACAAGAATATGTTATCCTCCTCGAGCTTGACAAAAATAAAGAGGTACTGGTCAGCAATGACTGGGGAAAAATTGGGAAGAAAACTTGAAGAAACTTTATTGGTAGCAAGTCGCTCTTGAACATGACACTTTCACTCCGCATCCGAGTCAGGTTGGGTTGTTCCATTCACTGGTCACATCACCATGGGTCCGTCACACCATCCACACTTGGGGTTAACGCTACCAATCCATCATGTCAGTGTCACCGATATGTTCAAGAGAAGTCGCTCAAAGAATTCACCTGTGTCTCATCCACTGCAATACATTTACGCTCCATTCTTTCATGACTGCCACCATAAACCTTATGTCATCAGATCTTTTTCACCTCCATTAAAATCATTTGCTCCGTTCCGTGTCATTGATGTAGGATTCACTAAGGCCCTCCTATGACGGATCGCTTCTTGTCGACATCAGCTCATTATCCAAGAAGTCGATCTAGGAACACCCCTTTCAGTACTTTGAAGCTTGCATGCCCCAATGGCAAGTTTCTCACTTCCGGCGACAGGTTTACATCAATGGCCTTCGACCGAAAGATTTTGCGTGGTGTTCGACGCCAAGTCCCTTATTCACACCACATGAATTGTACTGTAGTACCTTGAGGGCCATCATCATTATTGGTGATTCCTCTCGCGCCTGGTAACAGCTTACAATAATCAGGCGATGTCTTTCCATGTTCGACTCCAGAACATCTCTCACATGAATCAACTTGTACTTTGAGTGAAGATCGAACGAGATTGAAGACCCCAGATCTAGTTTCATCCATCCGGGCTACGATATATATTCAGGAAAATAAAGACATCAAATGTACATCATCACTGCATAGATAATCATCCAATCCAAAGGATGATGGCTCTACCAGAATCATCAGTCTGCACTCAGACGATTGTCTGTCTTATGTACATGAAAATGAATTTATAAAGTTGAGCATGGGAATGCCCGCCTTAGCTAGATCATGAAAATATTATGAAGATAATGTATTGTATTGTATCTTATTACAGGTCGCCTTCCAACTTGAAAAAACTTCGGATCCTCATGATAAAGCATTTCACCCGACATCAAAAGATTAACGACCTCATGCTTTATGGGGCAACTGTTATAGACATTTTTGGGCACTACAACCCCAATCATAAATGTACATAAACCAAGGGCTCTTAAGTCCCTAAAATTGTTGTTCCAACCCCTAAAAGAACAAGGTTAGTTGATTACATCATCTCCCAAAAGTTCTCCATGAAAAACTACTCAGAACTGGTCAAAACTGGACCATCTCACCTGCTCCATGGTCAAAGTGCGCTACATCCCACCTAAATGCACACAGGAGGTGCGATGCATACTAAAAAGCCCTTCTATGGGGTGTGATGGGCGAGAGTGGACAAATGGCAGGGTCAATCTGTGAGGTGGAGGATCATGGAATCTTCCAGAAACTTCTCCTGTGACACTTGCCTCTCTGCATTCGCCCAGGGATGAGTAAGAGATCACCAATCTCCAAGTGGAATCAAGAACTATCAGAGAGAGGACACTAATCAAATCTCAAAAGCTGACTCACCCTCCTTGCAAACATCTATATATGGATCCCTCATCCCAGAGATCCAGAGGCTGGAATTTTGTATCTTGTAAGGAAGTGCTGCTGGTTTCTTGGTGTAACATCATAGTGTTGGGTGATCTAAGCTTTTCATGAGGTGAAGAAGGGCTTTCTTTCTGAGAGGATGATGCTGGGTTAGAACAATTGGTTGTAATCCTCTTTTCTATTCTTGATTATTAATAAAGCTATTCAAGTTTTCCTCCACATTCTTGTATGATTGATGATATATGCATTTGTGTGGTCAATATATATCTGGTCCTATATTGTTTATGATAGTAGATCTCTGTTCTTGGGTAGTGTTATGCTGCTTTGATTCTACAGGTACTCTTTGAAGCTGGGTAAACGAAGAAGCAAGTGGCAAAGATATATCAAAAGGGAGAGGAATCAAGCAAGGAACCAAGCGCAAGACAAAGGTTGGTCTCCTTCTTTCCCCTCTTATTTACTTCTCATAAAGGAAAACGAAAGTGGTTTTAGTTTGTTTGTTTCTAAGGTAGCTACCAGCCTTAGTGGGACTAGCAGCTCTGCATAGACACTAGATTTCCTGATAACATACAGTATCCATGAAGGAGATGTACTATTGTTCTATTCACCACTTTTGTCTGAAAATCGGTTTGTGGATGAAATGTTGTGCTCTTCTTCAACTTGGTGTCCATTAGTTCCCATAATCTTGACCAATTGTTTTTGAAAAATCGAGAATCTTGATAAGAAATAATAGAAGTGGGAAACCCAAAGTGTACCCATACATTTTGGAAGAAAATATTTGAGGTTTTTTTAGCTGTAACCTATTTCTTACATGGTGTCAACACACAAATTTTGCTAAAACGATCCACAAAAACAAAAATATAATCATGACCTTTCTTTGACATTGATAGTCTTCCCACAAAATCCATAGAAATAATTTCCCAAGGATGAGAAGGAATAGGAAGTGGAGTATACAAACCCAACTTTCTATTGCTAGGCTTACTAGTAGCACACATGGAACATCCTCTTACATATCTTGACACACTTTCATTCATACGATGCCAATAACAATACCTCTGTAATTGTGCAATGATTTTTCCTACACCAAAGTGGCGAACAATAAGAGAAGTATGATCTTCCCTTACGATGTTGACTCTTTCACCCCATGGAACACATTACTTTTCAAGATGATACAACAACTTTTTGACCATGATAATCCAACTCTTCAACATGACTGCCTTGAATCAAAGTTTCATAAACATCTTTAAAATCGTCATCTTTAGTATATTGTTCAACATATCTATCATGCATGATTGAATTATGCTTAAGAATGACAGAAGCACTAACAATAGGCCTTGATAACATATCAACATTTTATTTTTTTATATACCTTTCTTATACCTGATTACCAAATGGAACTGTTTTAGAAATTCTATCCACCTGAAATTTTTAGCTTGTTCTAGCTTGGTTTACGATTGTATATATTTCAAAGGTTGATGGTCATTATGAATAATCCTTTCTTTTCCCATCAAATAATTCTTCCATTTCTTCATGCTTTTTACCAAAGCATACAACTCTTTATCATAACTCGGATAGTTAATTATTGCATCGGTAAAGGTTTCAAAATGATAATAAATGGGCTTACCATGTTGCATCAAAACTACTCCTATGGCATAATCACTTGCATCGGTTTCAATCTCAAATGGTTGCTTAAGATCTGGAAGTGCAAGAAATGGTGTTGTACTGATTCTCTTTCAACGTATCAAAGGATTTTTGTTGCTTTCCTCCCCATTGAAAGACCTGTTTCACACTTGTCAAAGCATGTAATGGAGCTGCAATAGATGAGAAGTTAGCAATAAAATTTCTCCAATATTGGGTTGCTCCCAAAAAACTCCTAACCTTTATTACATTATTGGGATTAGGCCAATTCATAATGACTTCAACCTTTAAGGGGTTGATACTCAATTCACCCCCTCCAACAATATGACCCAAATAGACTAAAGAGGTTTTCCCAAATTCACACTTAGACATATTCAAATATAATTTATCTTTCTTTAAGACATATAAAACTTGCTTAACATGCTTGACATGCTCTTCACTAGTCTTACGGAAAATCAGAATATCATGTAAGTAGACTATGACAAAATCATAAAGGAATGGTCTCAACACATCATTCATAACTCTTATGAATGTCACAGGTGCATTACAAAGCCCAAATGTGATCCAGGTCCGGGTGTGAAGAAGGACCTTTCCAAGACCTTTTACTTTCGTGATGTATTAAAATTGCATTTTAAAAGAACATTAATGAATACATATGCATGCGGAAAGGAAGAGGAACATAACAATCATCAACACATGAAAACATAAGCGTTGATAATGGAGTTTGTCCAGGAGGGACTACATCTGTGGGCCCCAGTGTCAAGATGGTGTAGGCTGCTGCATTAAGTGCTATTAATAAAGGTGATGTACACAAGAGATGATGTCACAATCATACAAGGAAAAATTCCCTCATGCAGGAGTGGCTCTAAGATATATTCCACAACCAAAATTCTCAATTAGAGGACTCCTATTAGTATGACACAAAAACATGCATGGTGAGCATCCCACCAACATGGCCCAAAAGGGATCTCAATGCAAAATACATGCATGCCGACAACAAGAGTATCCCAACAACATACAACAAGGGATCTCAAAGCATAACATGATGAGTTATGACCATAAGTACATCACATAAAATATTCTGCATCAAATCAAGCAAGGAATCATGACAACATGTAATAAAAAAGATCCTGCATCAACATCAATCAAGGATCTGTGCAACATAATGTAGAAAGAAGAAGTACATGAACACATCATATACCTCACAACCAAGGTCCATCTGAAGAAGTGGATGTCACACTGTTGAAGCTGCTCGGACCATCGATCTCAAGGCATCGATTGTATGAAGATGGCTACTCGCACATGAATGTGGACATCTGCACTAGCACTTAGAAAAGTGACTAGAAGAAGAAATGAGAGAATAAGAAATCTGAAGACACCATTAGATTTGTGGTGTCGAGTAGTGTTGAATCGACTATCCAAAATCTAAATTCTGAGAAGTTGAGAATTCTAGGCTCAAGGAATCTTTTAGATTCCCCCAGGATTCCTCAAAGATTCTATTCCATGGATGGACTGGAAATCTGCAACTCAGATGGCGAATCTGATCTCACCATTGTGATCCCTGTGGAAAACCATGAAAAACAAGTATAAACTTGACTATATTCTGACATATCAAAATTTTACCTCCTTGGGAAAATTTCATGGCTCATGGTTTCGCTCCCTGTTTTTGCTGAAATCATGGTTCCACGTGTATTCTAAAATGACTGAAAAATGGAGAACTCCGATGAAGAAACAGACAACACCGTTGCACTTATGGCGATGAGAGGTGTAAAATCCATATAAAATTTGTCAAATTTTGACAAAGTGAAAATTTTGCCCTCCTACAAAATTCATGGTTCCTGCATTAAAATATTAATTAACTACCTCAAAATCCATGCCCTCATTCTACCTCCTCAAACTGTGTGCACTGGTAAAAGTCTGAGTTTATAAAGAAGAACTTTGGTGGATTTACCAAGGTGATTGGTTAGGAGGATTGGTAAAAATCGTTGGTTAATAGGGAGGAGGTTGGGCAGTCAAACCCTGCCTCCTCCTTCTTTTACACAAAAATTGTTTTTTAACAAGTTTCAGGTGGTTGGGCCTGCCTTGGGCAGCCTGCCCCCATATCTTCCTTTGCATGTAACACACACACACACATATAGTCGCATTAAACTCAGGTGCAATAATATATGTTTTGGGCCGCCTGCTTGGGGCCGGGCATGTTCGACCCCCGCCAGTCTCGTATAAACTATGTTGTCAGCGCATCAAAATTGACGATCGGCATTGATCAGCATCGATTAAATTGACAATCAGCACTGACCGGCACCGATTAAATTAGCGATCGACAGTATGAATCGGCGATCTATATATAATGGCACATAACAAATCAACGCGATTTTCGGGGTTTCGCCGATATATCGGCGATCAGTGCTGATCGGCGCCGATTAAATCAGCGATCGGTGCTGAGTAGCAGCGATAAAATCGGCACGATAACAGTTGTATCAGTGGCCGGCGCAAAGAATGGCGCATGTTAATCAACATATATATAAGGTTCGGGGCGATAGGGTGTGGGTTGGGTCCACCGCCGATGGCCTACCCACCCCGATATATATATATATATATATATATATATATATATATATATATATATATATATATATATATATATATATATATATATATATATATATATATATATATATATATCTATATATATATATATATATATATATATATATATATATATATATATATATATGGGGCATATATAGTTTGGAAGGTTCGACAGGGGTTGTGGTCGCCAATCCTAAGCATATATATTGTTTATTGTTTTATATAGTTATTTTAATAACTATACATCAAAACAGTTTTTTTATATGGTTATTTAATAATTATTTTCCATAAAAAAAAAATGATTTTTGTCTCTTATGCAGGTTTAGGAGACCAATGAAAGAATGCCAAGTGTCAATGCTTGATGGGCTCCCATGGGGGTCCCACCTACTTACTGGGATGCCATGTGGCACACTGTGGTCCCCTCTTTTCCCTTGTCATGTTAAATTTTGAAGAGCTCTATCTTTTGCATACAAGCTCAGTTTGACGAACCATTTACACCTCCACGATCAAGACAACGAGATCTATGATCTGCTCCTAGGTTGAAGTCATTATGAGCACTTTGATTTTTTAGCGTTCTTTGTCCTGTGTGTCTCTCTGGTACCACTTGGATCAATCCTCCCCACTGAGGAGCTTTTGGTCCTCCAAAAGCATAGGAAATAATCTGTAACTTTCTCTGTACCTTGTCTGCATCACAAGCATCCTGAAAAGGTCTCGCTTCCATCTCCTTCACCTTTGTTCTTCGGAGCCTTATGTGATGAGCCGACCCCTGCTACCTCTGCAACCTGTAGTAAATTGTCTATGAAAATTATATGCTTTGAATGACATGACCAACTAATGACCCAAATGTCCCATACTTGCCACGATTTTATAATACATACTCGGTGGTCAAGTTTACAACAAGATGGATGTAATACTCCATCTATGACAACAAAGACAACATATCATTGTTGCTTCAAAAAGTGATGGAAAACACATCATCACTGCAACATATGATTTACATTCATAAGGCCAACACTATTTTTTTGACAGGTGATGGAAACATAACATCACTTTCAAAGTTTTAACATGCAACTCAAAATTCGACTCAAAACATGACCAGACATCATTGTTGCTGACCAAGTGATGGAAACACATCATCACTTTTACACTTTAAAATGAAACAAATGATTTACAAAAGAATGATCATGAAATGACAACATGTCAAAGGAACCATTTTTCACTTATCAATGTGAATGGGTCACTTCCTTGAGGTGGTTTTTCTTGTCGAACAATTGCTCTTCCTCGTTCACGCATCGACGCTTTGTCTTTAAGGCGCTGCTCTGGATGGAGCTTCCAGCAAGTGGCTCTTTGATGGCCATTTTTGTCGCAATGAATGTAGTAGGCTTTCTTCCTCCATATCTGCTTAACATGTTTCTTTCATGAAATTGAGAGCGTCTTTCATGCCTCATGAGTGTTGCCATTCTTTTCCAACACTTGGAAAAGGTATGGTTAGGTAAACCACAAAAGGTACATATTTTTCGATGCTTTGATCTTCATTCATTATTAACAACATGGTCATAATCAAAATGAACATTAAAATATCGAACATGGTTATAACTTCCTTTGTTGTTTTTGATGTAAGTATGGTGATGGGAGCTTGCCTTAGCTCTCTCCCTGCAATGGGCACTACCATGGGATGATGGGGATGTTTTCCCATCATTCTCTTTCCTTGACGATGTCTCAGATGAATCTGACACCTTTGATCACTGTCCTTTATTGTATCTCGAGCCTGCAAATCGATGTTCATGCACAACCTCCAAAGGTTGAGTGATGCCTTGGTTATTAGCACCAAGTTCTTTCTCCTCATGCCTCATCCTTGTAAGGAGCCTCATGTTTGTCCCTTAATTGGGGATCTCCAAATCTTCAACATACATCATACTATGTGAGGGTGAAATCGAAAGGAAATCGACATCTTTTACCTTCTCTTTTTATTTGGAAAGAACTGATGAGGGTTTCTCATCATCCGTTGTTGGTGGTTCGCTAACTGTCTCAGCGCCTTCCCCAACTTCTTTCTTGACATACCCAAGTCCCGCCTGATGCGGTAATTCCTCTACTTTGATGGGGTTGACAATGCCTTGGCCATTAACGCCCAAGCCTTTTCCTTCGTACCCCATTCTCTTTAGTAGTTTGGAGCCAATTCCTCTGGTATGATTTTCAAAAACAACGAAATCATTATTAGGAAACATACATGAAGATGGAGAACTACTTTTTACCTCACATGGGTCATGCTACAGCTTTTCCAAGGCCTTGTCCTTTACTTGCAGCTGTCGTAGCAAACTTTGTTTTTCCTCTTTCTCTTCATGTAGACACATCTTCAATTCATCATTCTCTGTTTGAAGATTATGTTTGTTTTGCTTCAATTCCTCCATGGCCTCTTCTGTCGCTTTCAATTGAAGTTGTAATTGCTCCTTTTCCTCTATCTCTTTCTATAGAGTTTCATACATAATTTCCACTTTCTTGGAAATGTTAAGCATGGTCTCGTACATCTTTCTTCCTTCTCTGTCATTGTTCACACTGCAATTCACATCAACGCAAAGACCGCTCTGATACCACTTGATCCAGTTCCGGGTGTGAAGAAGGACCTTTCCAAGACCTTTTACTTTCGTGATGTGTTAAAATTTCATTTTAAAAGAACATTAATGAATACATCTGCATGCGGAAGAGAAGAGGAACATAACAATCATCAACACGTGAAAACATAAGCATTGATAACGAAGTTCATCCAGGAGGGACTATGTCTCCGGGCCCCAGTGTCAAGATGGTGTAGGCCGCTGCATTAACTGTTGTTAATAAAGGAGATGTACACAAGAGATGATGTCGCAATCATACAAGGAAAAATTCCCTCATGCAGGAGTGTATCTAAGAAGTATTCCACAACCAGAATTCTCAATCAGAAGACTCCTATCAATATGACACAAAAACATGCATGGTGAGCATCCTGCCAACATGGCCCAAAAGGGACCTCAATGCATGATGACAACAAGAGTATCCCAGCAACATACAACAAGGGATATCAAAGAATAACATGATGAGTTATGACCACAAGTACATCACATAAAATATTTTGCATCAAATCAAGCAAGGAATCATGACAACATGTAATAAACAAGATCCTGCATCAACATCAATCAAGGATATGTGAAACATAATGCAGAAAGAAGAAGTACATGAACACATAATATACATCACAACCAAGGGCCATCTGAAGAAGTGGATGTCACACTACTAAAACTTCTCGGACCATCAATCTCAAGGCATTGATCATATGAAGATGGCTGCTCGCACATGAATGTGGACATCTGCACTGGCACTTAGAAAAGTGACTAGAAAAAGAAATGAGAGAATATGAAATCTGAAGACACCATCAGATTTGTGGCATCAATTAGTGCTGAATCGACTATCCAAAATTCGAATTCTGAGAAGTTGAGAATTCTGAGCTCAAGGAATCTTTTAGATTCCCCCGGGATTCCTCAAAGATTTTTTTCCATGGATGGACTAAAAATCTGCAACTCAGATCGCGAATCTGATCTCGCCATTGCAATCCGTGCTAAAAACAATGAAAAACAAGTATAAACTTGACTATATTTTGACATATCAAAATTTTACCTCCTTGGGAAAATTTCATGGCTCATGGTTCCACTCCCTATTTTTACTGAAATCCTGGTTCCACGTGCATTCTAGAAATGACTGAAAAATGCAGAACTCTAATTAAGAAACAGAAAACACCATTGCACTCATGGTGATGAGAGGTGTAAAATCCATATAAAATTTGTCAAATTCTGACAAAGTAAAAATTTTGCTCTCCTACAAAATTCATGGTTCCTGCATTAAAATATTAATTAATTGCCTCAAAATCCGTGCTCACATTCTGCCTCCTCAAACTGTGTGCACTAGTAAAAGTCTGAGTTTATAAAGAAGAACTTCGATGGGTTTACCAAGGTGATTGGTTAGGAGGATTGGTAAAAATCGTTGATTAATAGGGACGAGGTCGGGCGGTCAAACCTCGCCTCCTTATTTTACACAAAAATCGTTTTTTAACAAGTTTCTGGTCGCTGGGCCTGCCTTGGGCAGCCCACCCCCGTACCTTCCTCCGCATGTAACACACACACACACACACACATATAGTCACATTAAACTTGGGCGCAATAATATATGTTTTGGGCCGCCCGCTTGGGGGCCAGCCATGTGGGCTGGGCAGGTTCGACCCCCACTGGTCCCATATAAATTGTGTTGTCGGTGCATCAAAATCGGCGATTGGCATTGATCGGTGCTGATTAAATTGGAGATTGGCACTAATTGGCGCTGATTAAATTGGCGATCGGCAGTATGAATCAACGATCTATATATAATGGCACATAACAAATCAGCATGATTTTAGGGTTTTCACCGATATATCGGCAATTGGTGCTGATCGGCGCCAATTAAATCGGTAATCGGCACTAATCGGCGCCGATTAAATCGGTGCGATAACAGTTGTGTCGGCGATCGGCACAAAGAACGACGTGTGTTAATCGACATATATATAAGGTTCAGGGCAATAGGATGTGGGTCGAGTCCACCACCAATGGCCCACCCAACCCGATATATATATGTGTGTGTGTGTGTGTGTGACATATATAGTTTGGAAGGTTCAGCGGGGGTTGTGGCCACCAATCCTAAGCATATGTATTGTTTATTGTTTTATTGTTTTATATAGTTATTTTAATAGCTATATATTAAAGCAAATTTTGTTATATGGTTATTTAATTACCATTTTCCATAAAAAAAAATGATTCTTGTCCCTTATGCAGGTTTAGGAGACCAATGAAAGAACGCCAAGTGTCAATGCTTGATGGGCTGCCATGGGGGTCCCACCTGCTTACTGGGATGCCATGTGGCACACTGTGGGCCCCTCTTTTCCCCTGTCATGTCAAACTTTGAAGAGCTCTATCTTTTGCATACGAGCTCAGTTTGACGAACCGTTCACTCCTCCACGATTAGGATGACGAAATCTATGATCTGGTCCTAGGTTGAAGTCATTCTAAGAACTTTTATTTTTGAGCATTCTTTGTCCTGTGTGTCTCTCTGGAGCCACCTAGATCAAAATGGCATAACTAACTGTTAGCTCTGCTGCAAACTTCAGCATTTGGAGGGCCAAAGTTCAGATCGGCCGTGTGTTTATGCTCAGAAAGGTAGCCCGCAACAGTCTTTTCTTCCCTTCCCCCTTTATGTCCCTTCTACTCCATAGCCCCGCTATCTCTATTTTTATCTTCTGTAACCTCTTCATTCCCCGTTTAAATCCCTCTGAAATCCGTCAAAGCCCCTGTTTAGCCCCAGCCCTTAATTGTGAAGCGCAAAGCCTCCATAGGACCCTACCATATAGCCTTGGTGCTTTCATTCCTCATCGCTATCGGAGCTTTCAGCAGGTATCTCATAAGTCGGGTGTCTAGCAATCGCCGATGGCCGATTGCCGATTGCCCCTCGGATGCGATATTACGATAAATGATTGTGCGATGGTGTATCGGGTCCGGGCCTTTATCGCTATCGGCAATCGGATATGAATAAAGGCTACACCCCTTGGGTCCCGCCGATGCGATATCCCGATGCCCCTTCTTCAATCTTAAAAATGGTTAAAACCTCTATCGGGTCCGTGGGCTAGTCGCAGGTCGCAATCGGAGCTTTTCAGCAAGTCTAGTTCAGCCTCACCGATCGCCGATTGCCGACCGCCCACATCGGACGCGATGTGATTATAAGCCACTTTTAATGACTCCGTCGGGTCCGTAGCACCATCGCAATCGGCGCTTTCAATGCGACAAGGTCTTTTCCATTATAGCGATGCGATATTGGCTGCCGGATCCGATGCGACTCACTGATCCCGTGCATAAAGTTTCAGGTCCGCAGGCCCGCCTTCGATAGTGTATTTTCCATATTGAATAGCTTTCCCCGCAAGACCGATCTCCACCGTCCGTTCATTCAATCCAACGACCCTCATTCCTCCATCCATATTACCCCCGATAGCCCCCTCCAATTCGATCTCCACCGTTCTGCTGTTGGATCTGACGGCCAATAGTTGTTTTTGTCATATGCACGCCTCTGCCATGTTGCCTGTACCATTCCCGACTGTCCACTGCCGCCGAAGGAAAATGACAGCCAGCTACCTGCACCCAGCTCAATGATTCTCCAACAACCGCATTCAACTAACAGAGTGGCCGAAGATTGAAAAGGACAGCCTCGAGCAGTTAAATACATTTATCAGTGATGGGTTTCTTTCAGTCAACATTCCACCTGTTCATGAAGGACAACAGAATATCAGAGAAGATCAATTTTGTTTACTAACACAGCCAGATTTGTATCAGCGGCCGATTCCTGAATGTAAATGTGGTTGGTGACCATTTATGGGCTCCTCCACGCATAGCTAACAGAGAGATTGTGTAATGAGACACCATATATACTGAAAAAACAGTTGTAATGGGGGATGAGTGTTTGATGAATGAAAGCTTTGTTGTTGCCTTTAACTTCTGGAGACTGTAAATACTATGAGGCCTACAGCTTCTGGTCTTGATTTTCAACTAATACAAGCTTCTTTTGCTATCACCTGCTCACTTTCCACTTCTTTTTCTTGTTCTAGACTGTGCCTGCTTGCATTTATTTGATGTGTTGTGAATGTTTGATATCAGAGGGGCTGTCATCCCACCTCTGTATTATAATTTAGTGGCTCATTGAAATTGCTTGCAGATTGTTGTTGTTTAATATCAGGGAGCTGTCATCCTGTCTGTATATTAAACGATAGTTCTACAGATCTTCTGACTGGTTGCAGATGGCCATCACAGGGTCCTATGCATCTGCTGGTGCAATTAGTTTTCTCCATCATCACCTTTACCTTAAACTATGAGTAGTTGGTGGTTGAAAGCCTTGTAGTTTGGGGGTCTTCACCCATGTCTGGGGATAGTCATAGTAGGAGTGGTTATCTGGCTTAAATGTGCAGCGTATCTTCATTTATCCATCATCTTATCCAACATAATTGTGAATTTTTAATGTTCCTGAGCATCACTGATTTACAACCTAAGTGAGTTTCTTGGGGTGATAACACTAACCATTCAAATAAACCTTGTTTTGTCTTGAAATAAATCTTCCAAATATCACCTTCAACAATCCTAATCTAATGATAACCACTTCTCAAATCTAACTTGGTGAAATAATCAACATCCTTCAAGTGATCTAGGAAGAGGATAGCGATTCTTTACCGTGATTTTGTTCAAAGCTCTAAAATCCACACACATGCGCAATGTACCATCCTTCTTTGGAACCAAAATAATAGGAGACCCACAAGGAGATGTACTTGGTCTAATGACCCCTTTGTCAAGCAACTCTTGAATTTTCTTCTTGATTTATGCATTCTCCAAAACTGACATTCTATACATGCCAATATTTGGAAGAGGTGCATCTTGCTGCAATTGAATCTCATGTTGGATTCCTCTTTTAGGAGGCAACCCTTCAGGTTCCTGAAAAATCTTATCATATGTGTTAACAACTTCAAACAAATCATGCTTAAGTTTTGCATCACATCCTTGGAAGGCTTTAGTTTCAACAGTATCTTTTGGTTTTATCATCAACAATACAAAATTCTTATTAGAATTTACAAGCCTTTTCATTTGGCTCACACTTACAAGAGACAAGTTCATCTTCTTGTGATGTGCTCTAACAATATACTCAATTCCATCTATAAAAAGATGATTGTTATTCTCATGACAGTAGAATATGGCTTTTTGGTCATATAAGTATGGACTCCTTAAAACAATTCCACATATGTCAAGTGGTACCACATCAAGCTATACCTCATCAATAAAGCTTGTAGTGATGGCAAATTTAAGTTTACATTTTATTGTCACTTGAAATTTGGCATTGTCACATACCCAACCCAAAGGGTAAGGTTTAGGATGAGGTGTGGTTTCTAAGTTGTTTCCTGACAACAAATTTAGAAATAAGGTTAACTTTGGATCCACTATCGAACAAGGTATCATCTTTGGTATGTTTTGTAATGACCCTAATATGGAAAAGCTCAATTATTTCTTTATCATTTTGAGGCTCAATGGGATTACTAGAAGAAATAGTACTTGCAATAGAAGCTTAATCTTTCATTACCATTGTTGTGATTTTGGTTTCATCATCTGAATCAAATCCTAGATCTTGTTGAGTCGTTGCAATAGTATTTTGTTTCCCCTTGTTGTTAAACTTCTTTGGTTTCATTTCTAGAAGTAGTTTCCAACAATGGCCTTCATCATGGCACTATTTTGAAAAATGTTTGAATATGAGTTTCTCTCCCTCTAGCTTGACTGTAGCATTCTATTTTGTAATGTCCCTTAATAATAAATAATAATAATAAATAAATCCCTTAATAATAAATCATAAATAAGAATAAGAATAAGAATAAATAATAAAAATAATAAATAATAAATAATAATGCAAGAAAATAAATAATCAACAATGAATAAAAAAATAATAAAAATAAAAATAGTAATAAAATAAATAACCATACTAAAGCTCTAAATAAATATAAATAGAAATAAAACAAGAAAACAGTAAAAAATCAGTAAAGCTATCAAAAGAAATAAAACAAGAAAGCAATAAAGTTGCATGTAGACACATGGAGTGTGTGCATGTGGTTCCCCTTCCAATGTTTGCTCCATTTATTAGATGGTGAGGAAGATGGGAGGCATTCCATCATTCCATGATTCCACCATCCATTCTCTTGGGAGAATAGTGTGTAAGACAAAGGATTCCCTGGCAATAGTACGTTGATTGAGGGCTCGGGGGTGGCCAGTTGTAGCAAGATTTTGTTCAACTGAGCCTACGGTTAGGTGGAGAGTCGTCCCCAAAACCTTGTTGCAGTTAACAGACTTCAACTAAAATCACAAGTAAGTGTCTCTACTCATAGTTTTAAACTTTGATGTTAATTAGTGGATAATTGCATGTTGATTATAAATTATTGGATTAATCTAATTAATTACATGTTTATTTTGGGTTGTTACATATTTTCATTTGCCTTCAAACTTCCCCTTTCCTTTGTCTCCAGATTTGAAAGGTTTTTTGCTAGTTTCTTGAGGAACATTATTTCCTCTTGCTTCTAAATGAGTTGTCTGAACACATCATCTAGATTGGTGGGATTAAATATATGAATTGTATGTCTCAAATAACTATGAAATCCACCTATGTATTTAAGGAGAGTGTCTTGTGAACACAAATCTACACCCAAGATTAAATCTCTTCTTCTAGATTCTTGTGTGTAACTTGAACACTCTAACCTTTAGCTTTTCTAAAAATTTCCCAATCAATAATTAATTTTTTCATATAAGTTAATGGATAAAATTGCCTTCTTAATGCAGCTACAAAATCATCCCAAGAAGAGATAATTTTACCACTTTTCTTCAAGTCTTCTTGAGTTCTAGCCTCCCACCAGATGAGAGCTGCACTTTCCAAACAAAAAGAAGCAAGCCGGATCTTGGTCATATCATCCTTAATCTTTTGAAGCATGTAATAGAATTCAATCTAATGAACCCAATTATCCAACTTTTCAACATTTTCTTTGCCACTATACATAGGCAATTCAAAGTTCACATAAAGATTTAACAGAGGAGACTTAGCATGTCATTTTAGAGATATTAGAGTATGTGAAGGAGATGAAGGAAATGCAGATGAAGGTGAAGATGGAGGTGAATGAGGAGGTGGAGGTGGAGGCTTTCTCCCATCACCACCATTACCTTTTGGTTGATTTGAACTCTCTCAATGTAACTTGGTTGTCCTATCTTCATATAAAACTTTTGCCATTTCAAACACGTCATAGAAAGCCTTTCTTAAATCTATCTCATCCTCAAACATCATCTCATGTCCTTCTTCATGTGCCATGATTTGTGGAGTTTGAGGAGTTTTTGATCTCATTGAACCAATTTGAGGATTTTTTTTCTTCAAGAACTCCTTCTCCTCTTTTCAACTTTATCCTTGTAAGCATCAAGAAAACATATGCAAACATAGTCAAACCTTCAAAACAACCATGCTCTAATACCAAACTGATATGAAATTAAAAACTTGAAGGTTTCTTAAAAAATTGCAAACAAGTTTATGTCTTGTGGGGAATGGATCAAGTTACAAAAGCACATAAAATTTGCGTTTTAAACTCAATTTGTAGAAATAAAGTTGAGAAAAATGAACTAGAAACAACAACACAAAATAACAATTTTATAATGAAGTTCACCCCTCCTGGGCTACGTCTCTGGGTCCATCTTCCAATGTTCGACCTCTTCAATTACATGCTCAAATCTGAAATCACATCAGTTTACAATTCTCAAATTGCAAAAATAGTTCTACCAGTGGATTCATAATGCTCAAAAACCCCTATCTAGGCTCTTCTTGAGCTCAAAAAGGTTCAAAAATGATCAAGATATGCCTCGACCAATTTTTTCTCACTATTCTACAAATCTGCAATTCTGTTTAATCATCCTACGAATTCTACCCTTCCGCTAATATCGAGAAAAAAATTCGCCAGGGACTGTTGAGATTCCTATTGAAAATTGTGAAATGTTTTTCCTAGTTAAAAGAACCAATAACCCTTGAGCGTCGGGTCAGGGTCATATTACTACCATGTGGCCAGGGGTTGCGTTAACCACCCACCCTCATCACTCCACTCCCTTTTGTCTTGGCCTCTGGTTATATGAAAAGTCATGGGACTAGGGCTGATGTGGCCAAGGCTACCTAGTCCATCCCTCTGCCATTGGTGTTAGTCATGTTATGCCAATATGACCAAGGCTGGGACCAAGTGCCCCGTCCCTCCTAGCACCGGTCAACCGACAAGATTTTAAATAAAACTATCAAATATAATATAATAAATTCAATTGTGTGCTATGTTGGTTAAGTCGTTATTTTTTCTGGATGAGGTCTCGTGTTCGACTCTGGTGGGGAGGACTAGTCTCCATAAAAAAAAATTGGCCTCTCCTGGAGTGCCATGTGGCACCTTATGATTTGGCCATGTGTCACTTTGTACCAAAACCTTTAACCAATAACAATGCGGCACCCTGATCCGGATCTTGAGAGGAGGCCCCCAAGATCTAAAAGATTGAATTGGATCTTGGGGGGAAAGGACCCCAAGATCTGAAAACTTGAAATGGATCTTGGGGGAAAGGCCCCAAGATCTAGAAGATTGAAATGGATCTTGGGAGGAGAGACCCCCAAGATCTGAAAACTTGCATTGCCAGAAGAAAAATAGGAGAATGCCCAATAAACAAAACCACAAAGAAACTTTTTTATTAAAACCGATAATAACTGTAAAGGCTACATTGTGGCGGACAACCTGTCCTTTTACAAAATGTGACTTGTTACTTATAGTATTTTTCAGTTACAATACCACGGGTCAATTCCATGGGTGAATGAATACCATGGGTGGATTTTACAATACCACGGGCAGATGCCATTTATAATACCATGGGTGAATGAATACCATGGGTGGATTTTACAATACCACAGGCGGATGCCATTTACAATACCATGGGTAAATTCCATGGGTCAATGAATAATATGGGTGGATGAGTACCATGGGTTGATGCCATTTTCCATTCGGATCATTCCTCCCTCCTTAAGAAGCAATGGTCCCCATTGCGTAAAGTTCCCTCCTGCAAAGCCTTTGTTGAATATGAAGATCCAGTGAAGATAAGGGTTTTACGTGGTTAACCCAAAACCCTGATAAATGAAGATCTGAGGATAGAGATACCCTGTAATGCTTGTGACCAACTGTGATTCTGACAGTGTGTGGCCTAGCAAATGGACTTCGATGAACTGTGGGTTTGTGGATGACCCATAACCATGAAGAACGAAGATCCGAGGATAGAGATACCCTGTAATGCTTGTGACCAACTGTGATACTAACAGTGTACGACCTAGCAAATGGACTTCGATGAAGTGTGGGTTTGTGGATGACCCACAACCGTGATGTTGGTTGCTGATGAAGTAGCAGGTGCCTACATAGCCTGGGGTGGGAGGGCACATCTCCAAATAACCCAATCCGATTGTTGCTATGTTGAAACTGATGAATGTGAAGCAGATGCCTACTAAAGTGGGCTGGGAGGGCACGTCTCCAATGGAAACCCACTCCGAATGCTGCTCCAGAATTAAAATGGACATAACTCGGCCAATATAACTCAGAATATTTATTATAACCTGTTTTTGGAAGCAGAAGGACCATTTTGCATCTGCCCATGTGATAGAAATCCTGATCTAGGCACTAGAATTCCAGATCTGCGCTGCAACTCTCCCGCCGTCACCAAAATTTCTGCAAAAAAGAGCTGATTTTAAATCAGCGATATCTCCCTCATCCGGACTCCGATTCCACTGATGTTTTTTTTGAAGTTGGGTAGTTTTTCCCAAAGAATCCAGATCTGCAATTAGATTTTGTAGATCTTGTACCAGGACGTCTAGATCTGCGCCACAAAATCGCTGCCCTGAAAATTGTCTGCAACCCCACTGATTTTTAAATCAGCGATATCTTCTTCATCCGGACTCCGATTCAACCGATTTTTTTTTTGAAATTGGCTATTTTTTCACCAGGAATTCAGATCTACAATTAGATTTTGCAGATCTTGCACCAAAATGTACAGATCTGATCTGCAATTTCGCCACCCAAAAATAAATCCTGCAAAAAAATGAAAAAAGAAAAAACTCTTCCTGCTTGACTCAAGAAAGCTCTGTGGAGGTTGTAGCACATGCCTGAAGTTTGTTGAATATTGCTGCAAAATTTGAAATTGAAACATGCATCAAACCCTCGTTCCCATGGAATCATAACCTGCTCTGATACCACTGATCCGGATCTTGAGAGGAGGCCCCCAAGATCTAAAAGATTGAATTGGATCTTGGGGGGAAAGGACCCCAAGATCTGAAAACTTGAAATGGATCTTGGGGGAAAGGCCCCAAGATCTAGAAGATTGAAATGGATCTTGGGAGGAGAGACCCCCAAGATCTGAAAACTTGCATTGCCAGAAGAAAAATAGGAGAATGCCCAATAAACAAAACCACAAAGAAACTTTTTTATTAAAACCGATAATAACTGTAAAGGCTACATTGTGGCGGACAACCTGTCCTTTTACAAAATGTGACTTGTTACTTATAGTATTTTTCAGTTACAATACCACGGGTCAATTCCATGGGTGAATGAATACCATGGGTGGATTTTACAATACCACGGGCAGATGCCATTTATAATACCATGGGTAAATTCCATGGGTGAATGAATACCATGGGTGGATTTTACAATACCACAGGCAGATGCCATTTACAATACCATGGGTAAATTCCATGGGTCAATGAATAATATGGGTGGATGAGTACCATGAGTTGATGCCATTTTCCATTCGGATCACACCCATTCTTGTATGGTACTACCACGTGGAAGCATGGGATTGGTCTGTACCACTCATTGTGCATGCCTAGTCAGATGCTAATGCCAGCATACTATCTGCCCAGTTAGTAGTCCAATCAGCTCTGCTTCTTGACTTTTTAGTTATTTGGACAAAATTTCATAACACGATAACTTGAGCATATGATGTTAGTTTGAGGTGATTCAAGTGGCATTGGGATTAGGACAATGAGCACCATGATTTGGTGCTAGTTTTGAGCATTTTTAGCACTTTAAATTTTCATCATTTTCTTGATCCCTTGGATCAATGTTGGAAGCTTTTGAGATCCTTGAGAGGATTGGGCCAGTGTCCTACAGACTTTCATTGCCACCAATAGTGAAATCCCATGATTATTTCCATGTTTCATTACTGAAGATATATGTGAAGGATGTTGATCATGTGATTAATTTGTAGGTGGAACTAGACGGAGAGTTCCAGCCAAAACCTTAGTTCATATTGTAGTGAAAAAAACTCATGCTCCATAACTGAGCAATAGAGCATGTTAAAGTGTAATGGAAGAAGTTTGGGCCTGATGAAGCGACATGGGAGATGGTTGATCAGATCTAGGCTTTGTTTCCTTCATTATTTGTTGGTTCAGAAAAATGAGTTTCTAGTGTGTATATATATATATATATATATATATATATATATATATATATATATATATATATATATATATATATATATATGATCTGAAAATGAAACTACTTGTTTTTGTTGTTCAAGGTATTCATTTCCATTAAATTATATGTGCAAACTGTTACTGATGTCTTGCAATTGAAATAAAGTGTTTTTGGTAAATTTTTGAGTCTTATGTGTGAAGGAGTGTTATTTCAATTTACTGTTTAGCATATCAAATCTGAAAAACATAGCAATATAAAATCACATAATATAACACAACAGCTGATAAGGAAATTCACCCCTCCTGGGCTACATCTGTCGAGTCCAAGGCTCCCAAATGGGCATGTCCTTGCTCTTATTAGATGTGCAAATTGGTTATACAGTGATAAGAAAGCCTAAACAGGAAAAATAAGCTATGAAAATGAGTTCAGAACATAGAAAACAGTCAAGAATGACTTTTGTTTTACCTCCAATGGTTAACCATAGCCCAATACAACTCCAACACTCCCTAGGCCCTGATGGCTCTCCAAGCTTCTTTGCTGAAAAAACACCTGAAGATGAGCTCTGTTGGCTTTGAAACCTGTACCATTGGCTCTGGAATGCTTAGAATACCCAAAATAAAATAAAATAAAAAATTGCACCAAAAGGATCTCCCTAGTGAAAGTTATGACCTCCAGAAGTTTTGTCCAATCTCCCCTAAAGAAACTCCACTAAACTTGGGTTAACTGGAGTTAGGCCCACTAATTTTGGCAAAAGCGCCTAAAATGGCAGACTCCGCCAAGATGACCTCCAGCTGACTGTAACTGTCAGCGGTAATGGCACGCATGTGACCAGTGTATCGGTGGTGGTTAGCGAACTGTAACCTCTAGCTAAACTGTGTGCATGTGACCGGAGTCTTTGGTGTAGTCATGGTTTGGGTTGGCGGGGTTAACAAACTGCTGGCAGATAAGTCGCACATATGAACACATTTCCGGGACCGTTGGTGGTCTATCCCCCAAACCCCAAACAATTACAAAATAAATATAAACGACGACTGTAGTTGGTTAAGAACCAATGTGTAGGCAGGCCGGTCGGGCATGTGGGTTGGTAGCGTGGAGACCCGCGATCGAATCCTGCGAAGTGCCATATAATTTTTCCATAATAAAATGTAGTCTTGGGGCCACGTGGCGACCTCTGGGTAGACCACGTGGCGCTCATTGATTGGTCAACCAAACAGCATATTTTGGGGAATATTCTAGAGAATATTCTAGGGAATATTCTTTTTTTTTTTTCCAAAATTCAAAAATTGCAGTTTACTGGGCATTTTTAAAATGCGATAACTCCTCCATACAGTGTCAGTTTTTCGAACCATTCGCGGTGCCGAAATTAGGAAGACGAGATCTATCCGGTCATTCTAGTTTCAACCAATTCTGAGCAGTTCCAATTCTGAGCATTTTTTTCACTTAGGACATGATCACCTGATCAATATATATATATGGTTGTAAATACCACAATGAGCTTTGTTATAAAGCTCTAGTAAGAGGTATGTTTGTTTTGTTTTTCAACGGGATATCATTGTAAATACTACATCAAGCTATGTTATAGATATCCATAGGCAGTATGTGTTGTTTTCAGCGATTTGTTGGTCATAGGTGTCATAGAACACCGAGGATGGTGTTCCCCTAAGGGGGAGGGGTTTGTAATAGCCCCGGGTTAAAGTTTCATGTAATAAAGGATAATAAAGGAAAAATAAGACCAAGGTCATGAGACACATATTCGAAACTGGATGTTGGGAAAACACTTTAGTGGGAATCGCTTTTGGTTTAGTAATGTCTATGGAAATTGGCAAAGGAAAAGAGGCAATAATTGGCATTTAATTATGAAAATAAAGGAAAATAGGAGAAAAGCAAGATGAAGAGACACAAATATGCATGCAAGGGAAATTAGAGGGAAAATGAAGGAAAATGAAGAAAAGGGAGACTTCAATAATAAAAAGGCATCAGAGAATCAGTTCACATCTTTTGTTAGTTTAGTTTGGCTCTGTCCTTCCATTCTCTCTCTCATACACTCTTTCACACTTAGAGTATTCTTGGAGAATTTTGGCATACACTTGGATTTGGAGAGAGGACAAACAAATTAAAGTGAAGGAAAGCAAGGAGAAGGTTAGAACAACAACTTTAGCAGGAGGATTTTGCAGGTAACAAGTTTCATGTGTGATTTTATAACTGAGGGGTGAATGCATGGTACATGCATTTGTTTATTTGCTTCATTTTCTTTCATAATTGGCATGGGTTTTTCTTAATTTGAAAGTGGTTTTAGCATTGCCTTTCAATTTCTTGGATAACCATGGTGTGATGGGATTCATTCTTGGTTGAAATTCGATTTTCCAGAATGTTTTGGAACCGAGTGAGATGGTCTCAGAAAATTTATCAAGTGTTGGGGATGGATATGGGTTTCTCCAGAATCCATCGATAAGTGGGTGGAGATAGGAAAATTCCTCAAGAAATGGTGAAGAAATGATGAGGAATCCAATATTGATTTGGTTTTGTGATATTGGGACTAGTTTATGTGAGATCATGATAGCTTGAGGGTGGAGGTGGTTTAAACTCTAGATTCCTTGGTTGATTATGTCTTGTTTATCCCATGAGATCCCACATTCATGCTTGGAATATGGCACAGGGGTGATGGGCTGAAAGAAGGATTTGGTTCAACTCAATCTATGATCAGGTGGTACATGGAAGTCCTTGACTTGGTTGGATTTTGCATAAGTTAATAAGACCTATTTTCCTATTGTGATCAATGAGAACTTGTACTTGTTATTATGTTGATGTGATGGCTAATTTTTCATGGTTATTATTCTGGTTATATGTTGGTTATAGGCATGGTCTTATGAGGTGCTCTAACTATGGCTCTTGTTCATGATTTGATAGTATTTGAATGGTTTATGAATGCAAGGGATACCAACTGTTTTTATAGCTACTTGAGAGGGAATTATACGTTCTTGATGATTCTCAGATGAAGTTCATAGATTTAAGATCAGATTTGCATTCATGACCTATAACATATATGTTTACCATATGTTTGACAAAATTTCTAATGTGTACTAAGAAATCTAGGTCGAGTTCTGGCTTCATATTTGAATGTTTTACATTTTTATCATCTCAATTATGATTGCGGAGAGTTATAAGAATTTTTGTGTAGTGGTATGGAGGCTAGCCTATAAAATTGGCTTAGATCTCAAAACCGCTGGCAAAAAACTAGAGAATTTAGGTCATAACCACATGGAATAAGGCTTATGGTGTGATTATAGCCTCATAAGTGCATGCAGAGTGTGTCAAGGGTGAAGTTATGGAGTTAGGTGAATGAAAAGGGTTCCAGCTCAGGGATTGACAACTTGGGGTGGTTTGTAGCCTCTTGAGTGGTCTGTGGTCTCTGAGGGATGACAATTTGTGGTCAGATTGTAGGCCCAATTTCCATAACTAGAACTTGGAGGTTGGGTCATGTCATAGTATCACTTAACCTCACTCTTACGTTGGGATCTTGTGAAAGCGGGTAAATTTTAGGAGGGGTAGTTAAACCCTACAAAGGCACACTTTAAAGAACTAAGTTAAGGAACTCAATTCTTTTTCAACACCAACATTTCCATTGGAGGGTCTTGGAGCATAATTCAAAATAACCAGAAAACATTTTGATGAGGCTAATGCATTTTGTAATTTGTTAACCCAAATTTTCATGGGTGTTTTCATTGATGCATTCTTGTTCTTTTTATTTACAATGTTCATCACATGAGTTTTTATTTGGTTTGATACTAAATTCATGTGAGAACCATCTTTAATGATAACTATTCCATTAACAAAGCTGAATTGTTGAAAGTAACCAACACTTAAGCTCACACGAACCTCTCATCCGTATCTTACATTTTTATAGAGAGGGTCTATATCATGGATGGAAGCTTTCAACAAACCATGAGAATCTTCTGCTACAGAGGGGCTCAAAAATTTCAGCCTGGGACAAGAACCAAACAATGCAACATAACACTATGAGTTTTGAGCATCAACACCAACCACAACTCCATTTGGTCTACTAAAGAAAATATGATTTTTTTTTGAACTGAGACATATCTATGTCTTGGTTGTAAAATTTATTATTTTATCGTTAGCCTACATGACAATATTCAAGGTCATGAAATCCACAATTTGTCGTAGCCTATAATATGTTGTTTCTACAACAATTCCATTGAAACCTGCCTCAATGATTGGGGTGTTTAGAACCTTGTTAGGTCCAAACTCCTATAAAAGGACCCTTCATATCTTATATGCTCCTTGGCATTCACTAATCTCCTTTAATATGAAAAGGACTTTTGGATCTGTAGACATTTTTTCATTAATAGTAGGAGACAAATGGAAAGGTTTCATATTGAAAGTTGAGGATTGCAAAGTAGGTGATTTTTATCCGTTGTTAGTTGAAACCTGAGTATCAAATGTGGACTTTATAAAACCTTTGTTTAGATCCAAAATTTGATCCTTAGTTGCTGCTTTATAATCATCACCATCTGTATCCGTGGTTTGTGGATCTAATTGTAAACAAAACTCAAAATTACCTCTGAAAACCTGTTCGTATGTTTGAGATTTAGGGTTAGTCTCTAGAATTGCAATATTTGTCACTGTTTCAATTTCAGAAACGACATCATGAACATGACCAACAATTATTTCTTCATATATTCTTGGAAGAGACTTTGGCTTGCCATCAACATAGAAATTAATATAAATTTTCTACTGTTGATGAAATCAAATTGAAATCAAGAGTGTTATACGAAATCTACGACTGCGGACAAAGGTATCTTCCTTAGACCTAGTGGCCTTGTTTAGAACAACAGAAATCAAAGAATATAAAGTTTTCTTTAGAAGAGTAGGAGAATAGGAATATTCTTACTTGTGATGCATCATAAGATCTTCTCTCCTTTGGATTGTCAGCTCCAAACGCATCTCCAAACACTATAATTAGAACCTACAGAAACAAACAACACAAGCCAAAGATCTACGACATCTATGTAGCATTATCCAATCATTCTATCCAATGGTTCAACATAGCATTGAAACGCATGTACATAAGTATAACATATCACATGTAGGGAAACGATATACTCTTTGTATTAAAATGGAAGGGAGAGAGTTTACAACCAAAAGTGGAAGCTAATCTTGTATAGAACCTCCCAAGTCGACTTGTTCTTCCTTGCCACAATGTACACCTCAAAGCCACCCTAATGCATGGAAATAAGGTCTCTATTATGATCAAAGTAGTAGCATAAGGGTATTATTAATCTTCAAAGTCCCACCTCTAGCTTGTAGATGGCAGTAAATATATAAGAGAGGATGGTAGTTTAGGAATTCTTATGCATTTACCAATTGTTGGCTTATTGGGGCTTGACCCAGGTTCAGAAGTGATTTAGCCAAACAAATCCTGCGCTACCGTCCCTTTCGGAAATAGTTCGCGGGCGCGGATTGAAGTCTCACTCGAGGCAGTATGGGAGGGTGATGGAACTAGGTTTCTGCACCCTAGGGATGTCTTGATGAAGTCTAGGAAGTTTGCGAACCGATCTTGCACGCTTGCACTACTCCGCGCAGTTGTTTGACCTTCGTGTAGCTCTATGAAGAGGGGTTGTCTAGGTATTTTATCCTTACTGTGTTATTATTATAGATCTAACTAAATTTTGTGGGCCCAGTGATCTTATCAATCATTCAACATTCATTACAAGTGTGCGCAACCATAAACTGTAAAGAGATGCATAAGAATATAACAGAAGCATAAACACACAGATCTATAAGTAGATGCACAATATTTCAGAATCAACTTATCTTTTATTAACTTCGGTTCCATTACAATCCCAATTCTGCACAATGCACTCAGCTGCAGGGGTCTGCGCACATAGCTGCGGACTCTACCAGGCCTCTGCGTACACAGCTACAGAACCTACTCTTCCTACTACCCACCACAACTCGGACTTATAGACTCAAAGCGAATATCGCATTCAAAAACCCATAATACTTAAGATCAAGACTCAACCAAAAACTACTCTCTACACTTAGAGCCTCGCTCTATTTATACATTCCCATGGTCCGCGGACCATGGGTAAGCCAACACATTCTATATTAAATTACAATATTTTAGGGCAGACTACCCTAGACTCTCATGCTCCACACTCACATTTTGTGGGGTCTTACATTACATTGACCCAAAATTCGGCTTTAAGTCCCAAAAACCTGCTATTGGGGGATCCGCTACCCAACAGGCCCCCAACACAATCATCGTGACTCGTCTCGAGTCACTTGGCTGGTGCAGTGATCTTTGCTTGGAGTCCATCCAACAACATCTGCGTTGCGCTAACATCTACCACACATTCTTCTACTGTCCGTTGTATCAATTGTGCGCAATTTTCTGATGCATTATTGTCAAAGGCACCTTCTTTCCTTAGCGCATATGTGTCCTGCATCTAGGCCAGCTTCCCCTTAATCGCAACGATGATCGTGAACACTTCCTCAAGCCAAGGCTATATGTGTGCTTTAAGCCCTACTTCTTTTTGTCTTAAATTAGACCTCTTGTCATGAACAGTGACATCAACGGTCACCTCCCCGCTTACCCGCACAGCGATGCTACCCCTTATGCGCGACCGTGATCCTTGTGACATACTGGCCCTGCGTGGAACCTCCTTTTTGCACAGCTCTCCTGTAGACTCGTTTATAGTCTCGCGCCTTCTTTCAACTGCTCAGAGCGCTGAGACTGTGCTTCCTACGGATAGTCAGGTGGTCATACCCCCGGTGCGAGGCTTCAATTTTCCTGCTAGCCCAGGTTGCGGGCACCCTTCAAATACGCATGTTTCTGGTAGTGCGTCACGTTCTTCTTTGTATGGTACACTCCCTTTTTTAGTAAGGTGCGGTTGCACCCATGATAGCAGGGTTGCAACTCTTTCTAATACAGTATTAGGGTCGGCTAGACTTGGTCCCATCATGCTTAGTTTCTCGCGGCCTGCTTGTGTGACTCCAGTTTCCAGTTTGCTGATTTCTTTGTCCAATGTCATGCTTTTCTTCCTCAGTCGTGCCCACTCTTCATCGAGTTCGTGAAGTTTCAAGCTCCCTCGTCGAATGGCTTTGTATAACTGCCTAATTCCTTTACCCAGGTCCTCGTGTCATGTCCCAATTGTGGGAGCTATGGTCTAGGGATTCCTCTCTGTCCTCTTGGCTTCATCTCTTCTTGTCCATGATGGGGTCATTTCCGTGCTTCAGTTTTTCTTATGGCCATATAGGTCCATCGAGCCACTGGTACGTGCAGGTCCCAGTCGGTTCGTCTTGTTTGGTGAACTCTATTCACGACCCCACATAGCTTTTTGACTACTCTGTCACAGACTGTTTGTGGAGTGTGTCGCCTTCCCTGCTGCCGCGTCTGCACCCATCGACACAAGTGGGTGCGCAAATTGTTGCGTCCTAGCTGCCCGACTTACATTCGTCGCTAGGGACTTCTACGTCATAAGAGAATCTGTCTTCTACCTTCGTGTCAGTTCCCCATAATCTTCTGATGTATATTCCCCCATCATCCGGGTGTCGCACACAACACCCATTCTAGCACACTGCATTGTTGTTGTTCTGGTACTGCACTTTCACATTTGTCTAAGAATTCACCCACTCTGGTGGCCCCTTCATATGTTGGTAGTTCCCTTGCTTCAATCGTCACGTGTTGCAATGATCTAATCATCATGTTGTAATTCAGCATTTTTACTTCATGCAACCAGTTCTGCCAGTGCTCTATTTCTTCATTTGAATCTGAAGTAAATGAACTGTTGTGCTCCCATGATATTCTCCTGTCCGCTGTCGGGTTTACCCCATTCTGGTATTACGCCATTATCTGGTAAATGCAATCTAGCTCGTCGTCGCTATCATCGTCATGCACAGGTTTAGTGTAGCGCACTCCTTAGGCTGGATCTAGCAGAACTACTATATGTAGATACTTTTTCTCGAATATCATCTTCCTCTTCTTCAGGTTGATGACTCCATTCATATCAGTGGCCCAGTCTATTCCTAACAATGCGGGATAAGGATTGTTTTCATCAACAATCTCTATTACTTCAAAGTCCATTTGTGTGCTCGCGCCTTCAATATCCACTGTTACTCCTTGCAATGTCCCCATGGGAAAGATCTTTTGTTGGTTCACCATCCATAATTGAATAGGAGACCACTATAACGCGGGCCTACCCATGCATTCCCACGTCTGCTTTGGTAACACATTCACATCCGAACCCAGGTCTAGGATTACCTTATCCATTTCATATTCGCCAATCTGTGCCGTCAATCTCATTTCCCTTCTGATGTGCAACGCATGCTTTCCTAGTTTTCGGACTACGCACAGTTCACTCGACCCTGTGCACTTAGTGATCAGCTCTTGTAGTCCCTTAACTACCTTATCATCGCGCAACAACTTCATGCGTGTCTCTAAAAAGGTAGCAATCATAGAAGGATCCATTGTTGGCTCTAGCTGATCCTTACTACCTAAAGTAGAGGCCTCTGTGAAGCTCTTCTTAGCTTCCATAAGCATCTCCCTTACACGTTCCAAGTCAAACTCAGGTTCCTTTGTAGGAGCCCTGCGAACCCATGTGTCTTCCTCAGGCTGCTTCCCCTTATCTTCCCCTATGGTTGCGCCACTTCTGAGCACAATGTTCACGTTGGGGTCTTCTTCGTGAGGTTCAGACCTCATCATTTAGATATTCTGAGCCAGAGTAGGCTGTAGTACCCCTTTCTCGCGCATTTGTACGGTCAGCGTAGGACAATATACCATTTCATGATCAAACTGCTCATAGTACGAACAATATATTCTCGTTGGGTTGGTACAATCGCGAGTGTAGTGCCATGGTCCTCCACAATTGTAACAGATTAAATGTATGTGGCCCCTTCCTGGCCCCATTTCTCCTCGTCCTCACCCTCGCCTTGGAAATCCAGCGTACGCCATCCCCGCGGCTGGGTCAAGGCCTCACGTTTTCGTCTGCATTCTATATGCTGGGGTCCACTCCATCATTAACTCGTAGTTGCGACAAGTATGTTCATCGTGGCCCATCGATCTACAAAAATTGCAAAACATCTGTTGGGGAGTCTGAGTATACTTCTGCAACAAGTGATAGTTGTCTGTCGTGTGCTTTCCTCCCACCTGATAGATCGCGCACCAGAGTGCAGGTGCCGCACTTGGCCCTACCTGTGCCTCTGGTCTCAACGACATTGGTCCCCTCCTGCCAAGTAGTTCGCGAATACTGGACAGTGATCCTTATCATGGCCCTGGCCTTTACATTTTATGCACCACACTTCTTCGTGCGCTTCTGGCCGGGGTGCCCTATCTTGCTTCAAACTCTGCATCTCCAAGCATAGGTTTTGTAGTTGCACATGGATCTATTGGACTCCCAACCTAGGATCCTGTATCGGGGTTTCATGCAACCTCATCGCCATTTCCAACGCTTCTGCCTAGGTTGAAAGCTTCTACTGTGACAGCACCGTCCTCAGGTGTGGTGTCAAAGACGCCACAAACCACGCGTAGTGCTGCGCATCCGTCAGCGTCATATTAGCCTCGCAGATCGTACTTTTCAACCTCTGATCCAGATCCCAAGGGGTTTCACCTGGAAGCATCGCGATCTCTTTAAACCCAATGATTGACTGTGTCTCTGACTTTGGCCAGCTAAACTCTCTGTTTAGCACATTCTGGATTTCTGCTATTCCTGCATTTGTGTGATCGTTCAAATGCTTGATATACCATGTCAACGCGTCATCCTGCAACGTGCTCACTAATGTGGCCTTCTTAATGTTGTCATCCGCAACCCTGTGTGCTTCCCACACTGCTTTTACCACGAACCAAAACTAATCTGGATCCTCATTCCCTACTCCTCTGAATATGGGTAGCTTGATCGCGCTCACCATGCTGAACTGCGGGTTTGGTGGAGGTGGGGTGGTAGAGGATGGAGATGAAGTAGGTGAAGTGGGTGATGATGTAAGTGGAGGTGATAACTGTGGAATGGGCTGCCTTGTCAAACTGATCGCACTTCTCAGAGAAACCCGAGTGTGCTCTTCATCACTCTCTCGCGAAGGTGAAATCAAAGGACTGTTCCCTAACCCTTTGATCCCTTTGTAGATCTTTCCGCTCTGCGTCGTTCCACTCATTAATGTATTCGCATAACCCGCTTTTCACATAACAACATCTTAATCCAGGTATTCAGAGATTTGAGGTACCTACCTCGTGGTCCCTTAAGAAAACGTTGTTCTGCTTCGCTATAGCTCACGGTCGTGTCTATTGCAAACTCGGTGATGAACCCTCCTATTATCTGGTCGAGCCAATGGTCCACGACTCGTGAAATCTTATATACTGATGGTGTAGAAATTTTTTTTTTCTACAAATCATCTAGCTCTGATACCATGTAGAAACTTTTTCTACAATTATCTAGCTCTGATACCATGTAGAAATTTTGAATAATTTAACACATATTCAATGGAGATTATCCTGATCATGTACTAATGCGGAAAACATACACAATACATAAGCTCCTCTACGTTGATCAAGAATATAGCAGCATCAATAACAATAAAACATCAAGAGCATTCACACATTAACACAGTATGTATCACGGGGAAAGCATCTCGCTAAAAACCCCACACTATCTGTATATTAATGATTGAGTCATGTAACATTACATAGCATAATACTTCTCACAAGTATCTCCACCTCTGTTACACACAATACAGCTCAGATCTGATCTCCAAATCTCTTCCACTGCTTGCCTGCCTCCACTGCTCAATACCTGCTCAAGAACTGATGAGAATGGCTTCCCAAACTCGTTTTTCACCTGCAAAATAGTCACTCACTCTTTGTGGACGTGAGCAAAGGCTAAAATGCGGGCCAAATACGTGAGCAAACTCATTGGCATACTCAATCCTTTGATTGTGCAAGATCTGGTGCACAACTATAGTCACAACTGATAGCAATCTGATTCTCTACCACCTGTCCCTGTTGAACTGAACATGCACTGACATGTAACTGAGTTAACTGATGTATTCTTTAGTTGTATTATGAGTTAATAATTAGTTTAACAACTCATCATTAGTCTATCTGCAGTTAGACTAACTACAACCAGTTTAACTAAGTTAAACTGAACACAACTCCATCAACTGTACCTCCAGTCCACTAAACTCAACTCACTTGAGTTCTAACTGAAGTCATGCATGCAACAACTCAACTGACTCATAAGAAAAACGAATTTCCTTCTGACAGTTGCATGTGCCACTTCCGTAGCTCAAACTGAAGTGCTCCAAGAGAATAAGATTAAGTTTATAGTCCAAATATTATTGTGAGATAATAATATTTGACTTTTCTATTTTTGACAGCCAGTCTAAAAATAGACTTGATCACTCACACTGTGATCACTCACACTTTCATCAAAAATAGAAGTCCATCTATTTTCCCAACTTGATCAATCATCCATAAACATAGACATGATCCATATGTCTAAAAATAGACATAGTCTAAAAATAGACTTGCGCCAAAAATAGCCTGCGGGCCCACTTAGTGAAGGCGACTCTTTTCACTAAGCTCCATCATCTTGTTGCAATCTCAACAGATGGCTCTAGTCTTCATACTAACTCCAGAGTCCACACTATCGGTTAATCGAGCTCGTATCTTCCCTGGATGTCGACTAACCTTGTGATCCACTCATACAGTTCAGAAGAGAAGGACACGAAGAAGATCTCATGGATTTCGATCCATCCACCTCTTTTCAGATATCTATGGAGTCCTGTTTTCCTGTGTTACGAACTTGTGAAGCTTTTGATCCAACCAATCTTCAATTTCCTTCTTCGTAGGCTTCCAATGTTCTAACATTAGACATCCCTTAGGTAGATCCCAGTCCTGACAACGAAACCAATTGTTGGCTTACTGGGGCCTGACCCAGGTTCAGAAGTGATTTAGCCAAACAAATCTCGCGCTACTAGCCCTTTCGGCAATAGTTCGCGGAGCACAGACTGAAGTCTCACCCGAGGTAGTATGGGAGGGTGATGGAACTAGGTTTTTGCACCCTAGGGATGTCTTGATGAAGTTTGGGAAGTTCGCGAACCGATCTTGCGCTGCTCCACGCAGTTGTTTGATCTTCGTGTAGCTCTATGAAGAGGGGTTGTCTAGGTCTTTTATCCTTACTGTGTTATTATTATAGATCTAGCTTAATTTTATGGGCCCAGTGATCTTATCAATCATTCAACATTCATTACAAGTGTGCACAACCATAAACTATAAAAAGATGCATAAGAATATAACAGAAGCGTAAACACACAGATCTATAAGTAGATGCACAATATTTTAGAATCAACTTATCTTTTATTAACTTCGGTTCCATTACAATCCCAATTCTACCCTGTGCACTCAGCTACAGGGGTTTGCGCACACAGCTGCGGACTCTACCAGGCCTCTGCGCACACAACTATAGAGCCTACTCTTCCTACTACCCATCATGACTTGGACTTATAGACTCAGAGTGAATATCGCATTCAAAAACTCATAATACTTAAGATCAAGACTCAACCAAAAACTTCCCTCTTCACTTAGAGCCTCGCTCTATTTATACATTCCCATGGTCCGCGAACCATGGGTAGGCCGACACATTCTATATTAAATTACAATATTTTAGGGCAGACTACCCTAGACTCTCGCGCTCCGCGCCCGCATTTTGCGGGGTCTTACATTACATTGACCCAAAATTCGGCTTTAAGTCCCAAAAACCCGCTATTGGGGAATCCGCTGCCCAACACCAATCTAGGCTTGAGATCCACTTTTGATGGGAGGATGAGCTCAAGGGATAAGAGGTGAAAACTCCAAGGTAGGGGAGATAGGATTCAGAGTTCTTATCCAAGGCAAATGGTTGTAACAACTCCTGTAAGCTTATGGAAGAGGAAGCTTCCAGATTATTTTTATTTTTCTTGAATTTGTAGAATCAACACAACCCCAGCAAGAGCAAACCTGCTCTGATCAGAGCAAGTGAAGAACTGAGCAACCTTCCACTCAAAGCAGGTCCCTAAAGGGCAAAGGTGTTTTGGACCTTAAAAACACTAGAATGAAGTATTCAAGGTTAGAAACTCAGGGATTTTAGAGAGAGTCATGCTTAGGGTTTTATATAGGGACTATGACAAGGTATTCTTGGATATTGATGGATCTAGTTTGTAGGCCTATTAACTAGATGTGATAAAATGACCTATAATAAAGAGACAAATTTCCTCTACAATTATGTCCAATGGAAATCACAATTTAGAAACACATGCAATGACATGCAACCATCAAAACCATAAGAACACAATGATTTATAGGGGAACCCAACTAGGAAAAAACTCTTCGTTTCTTTTCATTAATCATATGAGAATGAGAAATTATTACAATGTCTTGCTTCAATCTTGAAGCACACCCTGCACTATAAATCTGTTCTCTTGATGACTATCATGCTATGGCCATTACTTAGCCAATTCAAGGCCCCAACATCCTCCTATTTCCTTGTGCAATCCTAGAGAAACTAATCCCCTAAAGAATAGGGGAATTACCTATTTCCTTATACAGATCCCAAGGAATTGATCACATGCTTAACTTCCAAACCTGTACACTCAACTAGTATACAATCGATGATTACAATGTACCTATTCCTCCACTATATCTAAGAAATCCAAATTCCATGCATGTTTGGGATATTTTTATCTGATTGACCAATTTAACTGAGATATCATTAAGTTAACAACAATTCTACTACTCAACTGGCTTTCAATTGACTCAAATAATGACTTGAGCTCAATTAACCAAGTTCAATTGAAAATAACTGAATTAGATTGATAAATTTTAGCAATCACTACATGCACAACTCTACTCCTAGCATATAACTCAAATTTAATTATCTAACTAGTAGAAAAGACCATGTCACACAAGTTAATTAGAATCTAAGTCATCCTGCTGATGTGGAAAATCCAATTACTCAATTTGACTAAGGAAAAAGTAAAATTGAACCTTTCTTGCTACAATTTCGAACACTCCCTCTTAGAAAGAAAGGGATTTTGCACCACCCCTATCCTGCACTTATGGAATTCAAAATTTCCTCTAGACAATGCCTTTGTCAAGATATCTGCAATCCTACTCCTCAATTGGAATGTATTGTAGCATCATAATTCTCTTCTGCACACAATCCCGCAAGTGATGGTACTTGATATCAATGTGCATGGACATGTTATGAAATACTAGATTTTCAAAGATTTTAATACAAATATGATTATCACAAGAAATCACTGTCATATCCATCTCTTGAATGAAAAGACCCACAAGTATTTCCTCCATCCATATGGCCTCACATGCTACTTGAATTGTATCCATGTATTCAGCCTCTGCTGAGTTCAGTGCCACAAACCTCTATTTCATGCTATACTAGGAAATAACTACAAACACAACATTTAATATAGCACCTAAAGTACTTTTCATGTCTGATGGACTTCCTGCCCAATCTGCATTAGTGAAGCCTTGGAGCTTCACTCCCTCTATCCTCCTGTACCATAACCCATACTCGGTTGTGCCTCTAAGGTATCTTAACACATGTTTTTCTATCTTCCAATACATTTTGGTAGGCTTCACCATGGCTTGACTCAATTGATTAACTGCATAGCATATGTTGGGCCTTATGTTCACTAGATACATCAAGGATCCCACAAGAAACATGTAGATGGTGGCATCTACTGCCTCTCCTAAACAAGCACTCTCCTTCCTATATTTTGTACCAAGAGGTGTGTCCATAGGTTTGTAATTATCCTTGTGAAACCTTTGAAGTATTTCAAAGGAGTACTTCCCCTAACTCACAAAAAAATCACCATCACCTTGCCATACTTCCAACCCAAGTAATTAATTCATCAAGCCCATTTCTTTCATCTCTAATTCTCTTGCAAGTTCCTCCTTGGAAGTGTGGACCACTTGCTCATCCATTGTAAATATCAAGTCATCAACATACAATAATAAGATAACAAACTTAATATCTACCACAATGTGATAGAGATTAGCATCTTCTTCACTTTTGGTGAAGCCCAATACACTGAGATATGTGTCAATTCGAGTGTACCATGCTTGGGGTGACTATTTGAGACCATACAGATCTCTCGTGAGTCTACACACATGTGTCTCCCTATCATAAGTCTCAAATCCCTCTGGATGCTCTATGTAAATTTGTTCCTCAACAACTCCATTGAGGAAGGTAGTCTTCACATCCATCTGGTGGATTTTACACCCCATCTACACAACTAATGCTAGAATGGTTTTGATTGATGAATATTTTTCCACCGTGGAAAATGTTTCCTCATAGCCACTCCCTATACTTGAGAGAATCCTTTGGCCAAAAATCTGGCCTTGTACTTCTCAATGCTCCCATCAACCACATGCTTCACTTTGTAGATCCATATTGAACCAACCATTGACTTGTTCTCTACTCTTAACACCACCTCTTATAAATTGTTCTTCGTGATGGAGTCATACTCCTCCACAATGGCATCAACCCACACTAGTTGAGAAACTACTTCCTCAAACAAAGAAGGCTCTATATCAATGAGTTATGTCATGAGAGCCATATACCCAATGTACATGTCTGGTGACCTCCTCTACCCGCACTGAGAAGTAGGAGCTCCCACATGCTCCCATGAATCCTGCACCACTCTATCAGCTTCTTTGGTTCTCTTCCTCCCCTCTCTAGAATATTTTGGTTGAGTGGGTACCTCCACTTGGCCTCCTATCTGCTCCTCCACTTGTGGTTGCTACAAAAAATCCTGAAGCTCTTTCTGAGGCTCCTCCTCAGGAACTAGAAGCTCCACCTCTAGTGGGATACTCAACTCTCACTCTAGAGAGCATCTCATAGCCTTCTCTCCATCAAATTTGACATCTTCCCTCACTACTGTCACCCTGGGTTAGGGAAAATACACCCAGTACATATGTTGTGTCTCTGTGTATCCTACAAAGACTCCCATCTTAGTTGTAGGCTCCAATTACTTCTTTCTATCTTTGGAGACATGAAAATACATAGTAGCTCCAAAAATTAAAAAATGAGACACATCTGTCTTCCTCCCAGAGACAACTTCTTCAGGTGTGATCATACCAAGTATTCTGTGAGGTCACCTATTATGAAAATAAACTATGGTGTGCATGCTTCTTTCTATAGATGTAATGGAAACCCTTAATCGTGCAACATGGCTCTTGTTGCTCCCACTATGCTTATGTTCTTCCTTTCATCCACCCCATTTTGTTGTGGGTTATTGGGTTATATTAGTTCTCTTATAATAACCTCTTTGGCATAAAAGTCCTTGCAGGTTCTAGAAACAAATTATCCTCCATTATGACTTCTCAGGAGTTTCAATTTCTTACTAGTGTCCTTTTAAACCAATGCTTTGAATTGAACAAATTTTGAGAAAACTTCATCCTTCTTCCGTGTGAAGAAGATCCAAAATTTTCTAGAAAAGTCATCAATGAAAATCAAATAATACTTATGTTTTTCTATAGAGGCTGTAGAAAATAGTCCACATACATCAGAGTGGACTCGCTACAATATTTCTCCAGCTCTACTATCTCGGCCCTGGAAGGTGGATTTGATATATTTCCCCAATGTGCATCCTTTCTAAACATCATTCTGGTCGAGGGTGCAATTTGGGAGATTAGTGGTAATGTGTTGCATGATTTTTAAGGCCCCATGGTGTAAGTGTCCCATGCGCCCATGCCAGAGTTCTCCAACATCTTGAATCTACACCTTTTCTGTCTTGCTACTCAGTGTAGTGCAAGCTTCCACCTCAATTTTGTAGAGATTTTTCACTCTAACTCTAATATGTTTCACTTTCCCAGTAGCTATGTGTCTCAAAAAGGCTTTCCCCTTACTAAAAAAAACATCATAGCATCTATCCTCTAATACAACTACTAGATCAAGTTCTTCTTCAACCCAGGTACATACATAATTCAAATGAAGATGGGAGCCTGAATCGCTCTTAAAGGTTACAATTCCAATTCCTTTAGTAATGTACCTCCCATCATCCCCAAGTTCTATGTGCATATTGAGATCCTTCTCCTCAAGATGACTGAAGAATTCTTTGCATCCTATCGTATGGAATGATGCACCTAAATCTGGATACCACACACTTCCCATTATAGTGTTGGAAATGTATGCAATTAGGATGAATTCTAATTCGAATTATGAGGAAAATGCTTTGCCTCCTGCTCCTCTTGAAGGCTTCTTGTTAGACTTCTTGTGCAAACACTTTCTTACAAAGTGCCCATATTCATGGAAGTGAATTTTTTTTATCTTGCTTAGGTCCTTCTTCTTGCCATTGTTTTGGCTAGACTCAAGCTTGCCTTGGGCCTTCTTTCCCTTGACTTCCAAGGAAAATTTTCTTCCTCCTCAACATGGGATGTTACTCCATCTCTGGTGTTCCTTTGAATCTTCCTACACAAAATCAGACCAAAGTCTCTCCCAATTCGGCCATTTTTCCCTTCCATTTATAGAGTCCTAGTAACTGTGCCAAGATTTTGGAAGGCCTATGAGAGCTAGGCTCACTAGCTTGGATGAGGGATAATTTTCTCCTACTCCTCCAAATTCATCTCGAACCTAAGTGAATGTGGAGAGGTAATGTGGGATGGTTTCATTTTACTGCACACATATGTTTTTGAGCTTGTTCCTCAATTCCAATTCTTTGGCATCACTACCATTTTCGAATTGTTCAGTGAGGGTCTTCCACATATAAAATGGAGTCTCCTTTCCATGTAAATTTGAGACTATGTGGTCTCTCACACCCTCTAGGATGATCCTCCTGACCCTTTTGTGGTATCCTTCTTCCACTAGGATAACTATTGTGCATCTGATACTGTTTTTTTTGGAATGCCATTTTTGGTGTATTCCAACACTCCATTATCATTCAATACAACTTACATCCCATCCTTCCAAGCTATGAAATTCGAGGTTCCCTCGAGGGAATACTCCAATCTCAATCTGTTGAAAGACATTTTCTCGCATGGAAGAAAACTATTTCACTGAATCTGCAAATCAAAATATCTGAAGGAGAAGATATATTGGCTGGTTTCTAGTGAAATTTATGCTTTGATACCATGTAAAAATTAATATAAATTTTCTACTACTAATGAAATTGATCTGGAATTAAGATATTATAAATTTTCTCTACAATTATGTCAAATGGAAATCACAATTTATAAACATGCAATGACATGAAACCATCAAAACCATAAGAACATAATGCTTTTACAAGGGAATCCAACTGGGAAAAACCCCTCCGTTGCTTTTCATTAATCAGATGAGAATGAAAACTATTACAATGTATTACTTCAATCCTAAAGCACATCCTGCACTGTAAACCTATTCTCTTCCTTATTGTTCTACACTAGCCAACACTTAGCCAATTCAAGGCACCAAATTCCTCCTATTTCCTTTAGCAATCTTGGAGAAATTGAGCTCCTTAACAATAGGGAAATTCCGTATTTCCTTGCACAAATCCCAAGGAATTGATCACCTGCTTAACTGCCAAGCCTGTACACTGAACTAGTATACAATTGATGATTACAATGTGCCTTTTCCTCCACTCCAACTAGGAAATTTGAATTCCACGCATTCTTGGAAAATTTTTAGTTGATTGACTAGTTTAGCTGAGATATCACTGAGTTAACAACAATTTTACTACTCAACTGACCTTCAACTGAATCAACTAATGATTTGTGATTAGTTCACTGAGTTGAATAGAAAATAAATGAACTAGATTGCCAAATTTTAGCAATCACTACATGCACAACACTACTCCAAGACTATAAATCGAATTTATTGATCTAACTAGTAGAGGAGTCCATGTCACACATGTTAACTGCAATCTAAGTCATCTTGCTATTGTGGAAAATCGAATTAGTCAATTTGATTAAGGCAAAAGTCAAATTGATCCTTTCTTGTTACAATTTCTAATAATTAATACTATTAACACCCTTTATCTGCTTCATCGAAGCCCTTATAATATTCTTAGTGGCACTGTAAGTATCATAATTTGATGTCTTTGTGCTTCAAGAAATTTAACCCCATCGTTTTCCTTGGATGCTGCAACCTTTTTGTTAATTTTTTCTAATTCCTAAGAGACCTTATGTTCCAATATTGTAATTGATTAATGATTTATTCTTGCTACTCTTCTAACTTCTACCAAGGCTTTGCATCCTCCTTGCACATAATTGTTCACCAAGACTTTGCATCCTCCTTGCACATAATTGTTTCCCATGGTTTCATATTTAAACACCCTCCAGACTCGTAGTAGAGCCAACTTTGATACCACTGTAATAGTCTATGGAATTTTTTGCACTTAAAAGTTTCTCAGAAATGAAGGTTTCACAATAGATTTTTCTCATGCAACAATAAATAAAAGATTTCATCTGGTACAAAAGAATTCTTATTGTTCCAAATAATCATACTGTCAAATAACATGAAATTCAATAGTTCATCATTATTGTCATTTAATTCCCAATCAATAAATTGTTCTAGAAATATTGCAAATTCAATAATCAACTATTTTGAAACTACTTTAGGACAAATAACCTAAGGTTCTGAGCCAAATAGAATTCCTGAAAGTGCATCCGACTCGTTGGAATGCAAAACAAATCCTGTTTAGGGCATGATTTGAGCCACCCTCTGAGTACTCCTCAGAAATCCTTCCGCAGTTCTATTCTAAATTTTCTTACATTATTCAATCGAATCTTTGACTTGCTTGTAATATTTTGTTCCAATGTTCCCAATCTGCTCCAGATGAATATTTAATTATGCTTTCATTCTTCTAGAAGAATTTCACACTACCTTACACCAAAGGGTTTCGTTCTCAGTGTGCAGGTTTGTTGGATTCATACATGAGATCCACCTTTAGGAAGGATGTGATGGTTTTTTTCCTAATATGACAATGGCTTGGCTGCCACATAGTCCTCAACATTCTGGCCACAAAAAATTGATTATATTCAATTCAACGTTCTTCTACCCAAACATGATTCGGTTGAATTCAAAGGCAATTTGTCTAAACTTAGATGGATCTGTCCTTCTTTTTCCTTAGATTTCTACTACAGAATCACTGCCTTCCGTTAAGTTATTTTTCCTTAGGTGCTTCAATTTGTTCATGTGTTTTTTTTGTAGTTCAATGAGTCACTGATCAATCAAGAAAGAAGGTATATATAGTTATAGATTAACCAAGAAAGAAGGAAACTGACTGGAAAACTGAATGCACACACACAAGTAACAACACAGGATTCATGTGGTAAAATCTTGACAGGGTGTCAAGGAAACATCCACGAGGCAAGGGATTGGAATCTCTATTCAATCAATAAATGATTCTCCATACAATAGTTCGTGAATTCATCAGTTTTATATGAGCCTCCTCAGTTACATAACCAATGTTTTGGTATAAAACTAACTTGTTACTAATTAACATATTTTACCCAAATTTACATAATTAGTTGTCAAACTTCCAACAGACTCCACCTTGACAAAAAATTTCCTAATCCTTTGCCCATGCCCATTCATTATCTTTTCTGCAAGCCAAGAGAAGCTAAACGTCATCGCAACTTCTCTACTGTAACTGGCTTTGTGAATATGTCTACACAATTCTCTCGTGTATGGACCTTTTGAAGAGCTACTTTTCTGCCATCGATCACATGTCTCAAAAAATGATACCTTACATCAATGTGCTTGGTTCTGCTATGATAAGCAGGATTTGTAGCCAAATGCATAACACTTTTATTGTCACAAAGTACATTCACTTTCTCCTGCATCCTTCCAATCTCATCAAGTAAACCCTTTAACCAGATTGCTTCTTTAGTGGCATTTGAAGCAGCAATATATTTTGCTTCGGTAGTGGACAATGCAGCTGTTTCTTGAAGCTTTGACATCTAACTAATTGCTCCACCTGCAAGAGTAAAGACATAACCTGTTGTAGATCTTCTTTTTTCCAAATCACCTGCATAATCATCATCGACATATCCGTAGAGTGATCCTTCACTACCATTAAAGATGATGCAATGATCACTTGTGCCTCTTAGATATCGAAGCACCCATTTCACTGCTCGCCAATGTTCTTCACCTGGATTTTCCATGAACCTGTTGACAACTCCAATTGCATGTGAAATGTCAGGTCTTGTAGATACCATCGCATACATTAAGTTGCCTACAGCATTTGCATATGGTACATGAGACATGTACTACTTTTCTTCATCGGTTCTAGGACTCAAAACCAAAGAAAGCTTAAAATGGGAAGCTAATGGAACATTAACAGGTTTCACATTGTTCATACAGAACTTTTCAAGTACTTTCTCCACATACTTCTGTTGTGATAACCAAAGCTTATCATTTTTCATTTCTTTGTGTATCTCCATGCCCAGGATATGTTTTGTTGCTCCAAGATCCTTCATATCAAACGTCCTAGAGAGATAAGTCTTTAACCTGTTGATCTCTTCCATGCTTTTTCTTGCAATAAGCATATCGTGAACATACAAAGCTAAGATAATGAATATGCCATTGAAACTTTTGAATTATACACAATGATCATACTCACTTCTTATAAAGTTTTGGCTCACCATGAAGGAATCAAACTTCTTGTACTATTGTCTGGGAGACTGCCTCAGACCATACAATGATTTCCTGAGCTTGCAAACTAATCTTCTACTGTGACCTTGTACAAAACCTTCTGGTTGTTCCATATATATCTCTTCATTCAAATCACCATGTAGAAAAGTTGTTTTAACATCTAACTATTCTAACTCAAGGTTAAGTAATGCAGTTAGTGCCAACACAGTACGAATAGAAACAAGTTTTACAACTGGTGAAAAGATCTCATGAAAGTCGATACCTTCAACCTGAGAATACCCTTTTGCTACCAGTCTCGCCTTATACCTTTCGATACTTCCATCAAATTTCTATTTCAGTTTGAAGACCCACTTGCATCCAACAACACTTCTCCCTTCAGGAAGTTCTACAAGATCCCAGGTATTGTTCTTGGCTAAGGAATCCGTTTCTTATTCCATAGCCGTTTTCCATTTTTCACTATCTGTATCATCTAATACTTCCTGATAACAAGAAGGTTCCCCATCTTCAGTAATCAAAGCAAAAGATGAAGCAGAATCTTCATACCTTTTGGGAGTTTTTCTTTCCCTTGTAGACCTTCTTAGAGTGACTAGTTGCTGAACTGGTTCAGAAACTTGAACTGGTTCAAAAACTTCAACAGCTTCCTTTGTATCTTCAACACCTTTTCCTCCAGAAGTCTCTTCTTCCTTTTGACTGTCACCGAAAGATCTAGCCTCCAAATGAACTTGTTGATTTGGAAATACCTGTTCCTATTCAATTCTTTCAACATTTTATTTTAAAAGAGAAGATTCATCAAATGTTACATCTCTACTAATTACTATCTTTCGCAATGTAGGATCCCACAACCTGTATCCTTTCACTGCATAGTCATACCCAAAAAAGACATAACATTTCAATTTTGGATCTAATTTTGAACACTGAATTTTAGGAATAAGAGAATAAGCATCACGACTAAATATCCTTAAATGTGAATAATCACAAGACTAACATGTCCAAACTTCCTCAGGAATTTTACAATTAAATTCTACTGAAGGTGATCTGTTAACTAAATAACAAGCAGTAGATACTACTTCTGCCCACGACTCCTTTTGCAAGTTAGCATTACTAATCATGCTTCTAGCTCTTTCCATAAGAGTCCGATTATATGTTCAGCAACACCATTTTGCTGAGGAGTATAAACAACAGTTTTGTGTCTAATAATTCCTTCATCCTTACAGTATTGTTCAAATTCTATTGAAGTGAATTCACCACCATTGTCAGTTCTTAAACATTTAATTGATTTTCCTGTTCTTTTCTCTACCATTGCTTTAAATTGTTTAAAGACATTGAATACATCAGCTTTCTTTTTTAGCATAAAGACCCAAAATTTACAGGAGAAATCATCAATAAATGTTAAAAAATATAGAGCACCTCCATATGATACAACAGGAGATGGTCCCCACAGATCAGAATGAATATAGTCTAAAATATCTTTACTATTATGATTTCCAGTTTTAAATCTCTATTTACATTGTTTTCCATACACACAATGTTTACAGAAATCTAACTTCAAAGATTTCAGATCGGGAAGAGATTTACGTTTCATCAGTATCTGAAGACCTTTCTCGCTCATGTGACCCAATCGCTGATGCCATAGACGAGTACCTACTTCTTCTTTTTCTGACGCAATCACTGCTTCACTGATCTGAGTACTTCCTTTGAGTCTGTAAATATTTCCGACCTTTTCTACTTTCATAACAACTAGGGCACCTTTAAAGACTTTTGGCATGCAATTCTGACCTGTAAACTTATAACCATCCGAATCCAACACTCCCAAAGAAATCAAATTTTTCTTCAAATCATGTACATGTCTAACACTAGTTAATGTTCTAATTATGTTATCATACATCTTAATCCTAATATTTCCCATCCCAACAATCTGACATGATACATTATTACCCATAAACACAGAACTACCATTTACATTTTCATACGAATTAAACCAACTTTTGTGTGGACAGATGTGATGAGAAGCACCAGAGTCTAACAGCCAGCTTTCTAAACCCTGAGAGACATTACATTCAGGTGAAGTTTCATCTATCATACATAATTCCTTAGCAGATAAAACTTCGTCTATTATACCTGAATCGACCTAATTTTCTTCCTTCTTCGGGTTATCAGATTCTTTTAATTTCCAACAGTCTTTCTTCAGGTGTCCAATTTTATTGCAGTGCCAACATTTTTCCTTACACTTCTTTCCCTTCGATTTAGATTTAGAAGACCCCCTTGTTTTTGCTCCTCTTTCCTTTGACCATCCTCTAGCTATCATGGCTTCTGATGCAACTATTTCAGTACTGGATTTCCTTCGTACTTCTTCAGACAAGAGAGCTCCCACAAATGATTCAAATTTCAAAGAATCAGCAGTTCTCAAGCTGATTGAAGTTACGAAGTGGTCCCATGATTCGGGCAGAGAACACAACAAGGTTATAGCTTTGTCTTCTTCCTAAATTTAAACTTCCATATCTGTTAATTGGCATATGAGTGTATTAAGAACATTCAAATGTTCTGCAACTTTTGAACCCTCCTTCATTCGAAGACTGTATAGTTGTCTTTTCAGATAAATTCTATTGGTTAATGACTTTGTCATATAGAGTTTTTCCAGTTTTTCCCATAAACCTAAAGTTGTACTCTCTTCAACAATGTTGAAGAGAACTTCATCTGCCAGGCATAACCTAATGGTACTGAGAGCTCAGGCATCCAAATGCTCCCAGTCCAAATCAGTCATGGTTGTAGGTTTCTTAGTTGCCCCGTCCAATGCCTTGTGCAACCCTTGTTGCACTAGCAGATCCCTAACTTTCAGTTTCCAAAGAGAAAAATTGCTCTTGCCAGTGAATTTCTCTACCTCGAATTTTGCATTCGACATCTTGGCCATTTTTTTTAGGGTTTCAGTCTTTCAAGTCTTTCAACTAGGGTTTATATATATATCTATATATATCTATATATATATATATATATATATATATATATTTCCCTTTCTTCAAAAAACTTTTTGTATTCAAAAAAGATAATTCACCTTTTTTCAAACAAAAAACAACCCTTCAACAGATTTTTCCTTCAAATTAATGAAAAACCTTTGTTTTTCTTTCCTTCAATTTTAATGAAAAAACCCTTTGATTTTTATTTTCCTTCCTTCAATTTAAACAAATCCACCCCTTTGTTTTTCACAAATTTCTGGAAAAATTTCTCTCAAAATTTAACAAAAATTACCCGAATCCATATCTGTTGATCAGGCTCTGGAGTCCCTCCTCGACGGCTCTGGCAGCACGCAGGCTCTGCTCTGGCAGCACCTCTGGCCGCAAGCTCCCTCACCACAGTAGTGTTTCTCTTCACGTTTTCCAAACAAGCAACCTTCAAGCCAGCAGCACGCAGATACAAAGAGATAACCTCTGGTTCGATGGTTCCACGCAGAACGCAGGAACCACTGTGGCAGTGTGCAGTCAACGCAGCCCCCTCGACGTTTTCCAAACCAGCAACTAGTCCACGTAGGGCAGAGGGTTCTTCTACAACACGTTCTTCTCCAGCACAGCCAGCAACAGCTCCAAATTGATCACACAGGCTCTGGTCCACGAAGGGCAGAGGGTTCTTCTCCAGCACGGTCTAAGCCAGCATCAACTCCAAATTAATCACAGAGGGTCTGGTTCACGCAGGGCATAGGGTCTTCTCTAGCACGCACTTCACAGACACGCAGAGGGTTTGTGGCTCTGGTCTTCACGGCCTCCCTTCCTCACGCAGAGAATACACGCACAAGCAGAGGGTTTGTGGCTCTGGTCTTCACCATTCCAGACTCCTCCTCACTTCTCAACCTTCGGCAATATGTAACACGCAGCAACTCTTCACGCCTTTGTCTCTTTCACGCAGCCACACTTCACGCCTTCCACGCAGCAATGGATTTCAAGCAGCAATGGGATTCTCCACACAACCATCTTCCTCTACAGCGACAAACTCACTCACACGCAGAAGGCCCTTTTTTTCCACATGCATTTCACTCAACTCAATTTTCTAAAAAAAACTCAACTCAATTTGCTCTGATACCACTTGTAATTCAATGAGTTACTAATCAATCAAGAAAGAAGGCATAGAAAGTTATAGATTAACCAAGAAAGAAGGCAACTAACTGGAAAACTGAATGCACACACACAAGTAACAACACAGGATTTACGTGGTAAAACCTTGACAGGGTGTCAAGGAAACAACCACGAGGCAAGGGATTGGAATCTCGATTCAATCAATAAATGATTCTCCATACAATAGTTTGGGCATTCATCAGTTTTGTATGAGCCTCCTGAGTTACATAACCGGTGTTTCGGTATAAAACTAACTTGTTACTAGTTAACATATTTTAACAAAATTTACATAATTAGTTGTCAAACTTCCAACATTTTTACTTCAGCAAGAGTTCAGATTGGTAACTTTAAGTTATTTTCGGCTACCTAGAACTTCGACTTTTGCTTAGAAATCTTTGACCTTCTTCTGAAATTGATCTTGGCTCCCTTAGGAGTAATTTATTATTTACTAGGTATGACCGTAGACTAGGTCTGCACAATTCTTATCTATTTTATCCTTGGAGACTACATGGAGATTAAAGAGCTAGGCTATTTGGATCTGTGAGGGGGATTGAAACACACAAATTTTCCACCGTTTTGCAAATCATAGGAAAAATATGAATGTTTTTTGGAGCATCAGGGGGGCTAATGGAAATTATGTTTATACAGATTTTGAGATGCGGAAAGAAGTGGTTTATTATTTTCAGAACATTTTCAAAGCTAGGGATGAGGTGCACATTGAAGATCTTCTTTGGGTTGTGTAGGATTTTCTTGTAATGTATGACAATGAATCAAATGTTGCACTCTACATGGGGTGTGTAGGATTTTCCTACGATGTATGAAAATGAATCAAATGTTGCACTCTACATGCCCATCACCATAGAGGAAATATTATTGGTACCTAAATACTTTGCTAGGAACAAATGCCTTAGCCCAGATGACTGGAAAGTTGAGATTTTTTCTTCGGGGTGTGTAGGATTTTCCTGCGATGTATGACAATGAATCAAATGTTGCACTATACATGCCTGTCACCATAGAGGAAATATTATCGGTACTTAAATACTTTGCTAGGGACAAATGCCTTGGCCCAGATGACTGGAGAGTTGAGATTTTTTTTCATTTTTTTGAGCTCATGGGATAAGATTTGTTGGAGATGGTAGCAGAGTTCCGAAACATAGACACATTTTGGGCTCTAAGAATTCAACTTTCATTGCACTAATTTCGAAGGTTACTGCACCTTCCCCCTTCTTCGACTTCTGCCCGATATCCTTATGTAATATAATTCACAAGCTCATCTCGAAAGTCATTGCGGAGCAGATCAAGGGGACACTCTCGCTCCACATTTCCAGGGAACAATTCAAATTCCTCTATAACAGGTTTATCCATGATGCCATCATTATTTCCTAGGAGTGTATACATACCATTCAGACAAAAAATATGGAAGTAGTGGTTATGAAGGTCGATATGCAGAGGGAATATGATTGTGTGGATTGGTCCTTCCTCTACATTATCCTCCTGAAGATTGGGCTAGAAATATAGAATGTAGAGTGGATTATGGCATGTGTGACAAAGGCATGGCTCGTAGTACTCATAAATGGACATCCTACTGAATTTTTTTATGCAGGTAGAGGCTTGAGGCAGGGATGTTCCTTATTGCCCCTCCTATTCATACTTGTTATGGATGGTATCAGTCAGAAGATAAATTTGGCTAAGGCTGTGGGGACATTTAGGGGATTTAAAATGACACAAGAGGTAAGTATTACACACATTTCTTTGTTATTGATATTATGAAATTTGGAATGATTTCCAGTGGGAGGTTTTACACCACATCTTTCACCATTTCAGTGAGGCTCCCATTCTTATAGCAAATGGGAAAAAGTCTATTCTTATTTTCTCATATGGGAATCCTTTATATATAAATCATATCATGGGTATCTTTGGGGTCGCCACTAAGCCCCTTAGGAAGGATTTACCTATTTGGGATATAGGTTGAATCTAAACAACTATTGATTGAGGGATTGGACGTGTCTACTCACTAAATTTAGGAACAAGCTCAAATGTTGGACTCACCATTGGCTCTCACTGGGTGGGAGGTTCATTTTGATTCAATTTATCCTCCAACAGTTTGCTATTTATTGGATGCATTCATTGTCCCTCACTGCTCGCATTATTTCCGATATTCACACAATTTTAGCTCGCTTCCTATGGTCTAGGACTGTTGGGAATAAAAAAAAAATTCTGTTAACATGGGGTACTATATCCAGCCTTAGAGAACTCGGTGGATGGGGTATTTTAAACACAAAGGTATTTGGTTAGTCATTATTAATGAAGTCCCTTAGGTTGGAACTATTTGGTGAAGCCATTTGGAAGGAGATTATAGCAGCAAAATACCATAAGCGAAGGCTTATCACAAACTGGATTAGGATTAGGAGGGGGGAGATTGGCATAAGGAAGCAATCTTATGTCTAGCTAAGTTTTCAAAAGATAAAACAATGGTTCTTGCAGTGGATTAAATGGTATTTTGGGAGAGGAAATATGATTATCATCGGATGAGACAGAATTGTGGGTCTCTTAGATGACACTGAGCTCACTAAAGGCATTTTGGCGACATTACACTAGAGAGGTATTTTCTTCGTAGATCAAACAATCTGCAAGTGGAATGGAGCACATCTAATAGAGAAAATCGCTAAGCACATCAGGTTATGGGGCAAGCTGCACAAGAATGGAACCTATACATCAACGACTTAAAAAGGGTTGGACTGTGCGGGAGTCCGAGAGGGGACACACTTTCGTGGATTGGAATTCTCAAAAAAGGGACAGTGATGGTTGCAATAATTACGAGTACATCATGAATTACGCACAAGATAATGCACTGAACCCATGGTTCCTCTATATCTAGAGATCAAACACCCCTCTAAAAATTATTTTATTTATATGGATGGTGTGGAGAAATAGAATTTTAACTTGGACAATTTGTGCAAGCGCAGTTTTCAGGGTCCTGGGTGGTGTTCTTTCGTCCATCGCAACACTACCCTACAAGTATGGTCCCATATTCTATCATCCTGTAAGCTCTCTTTTAGATATTTTCTTTCCATTGAACAATGTTTATGGTGGGGCTTGACTGGTGCGGGGTTACATAAATTCATCCCACTGTTTATTTTTTGGGAAATTTGGAAGGCTCGAAATCACTTCATATTTCAAGAGATGCAGGTTAATGTTTATAGAATATGTGCAAAAATTCTTTCATGGATGGAGACTATGGAACCACGATTATCGAGAACCAAAGACTTGTCTTCTCGATACTTGCCTCCGCACATTTCATTGTCTGCAGGTTTTCTTGATGGAGCGGCTCAACAGGGACGTTGTGGATGTGGAGTATGGTTACACATCAATGAAAACTCATACTATAAATTAGAATGGCATGGTGGGATGGGTACTAATTCCAAGGTAGAAATAGTAGCCATATGGGGATTACTTTTTTTCCAAGGAAAGAGCGAGCAGAACATCCACGTCTACGGAGACTCCAAAATTAGAATATCGGGTAAATTAGCATTTGATCCTCTAGACCTTCAGGGATGATGAGATTGTGTCAATACATTAATATAGGAATTTCTGAGTTTCGACATAGAGCATATCTTCAGGGAAACAAACAGGACACTTGACTCCCTTTCTAAAACTAGTTGAAATGATATAGAAGGACACATATATTATAGTTTTATCTCTAATGGCGTAGTGAGGGAAGAAAGACACGCTGCAATTCCATAGTCGTGTGTCTTCCTGGGTGTTCTTGATGTTCTTCTCTTATTTATATATGTTGGATGAATTTCTCTTAATTTTCGATTTATATTAGACTAGGCCATTTAAATGGAAGCCATTTTGTAAATGTTTTTATAAAAGGCAATTTTGCATAGTAAATGATAAGTATGATGATCACCTTAATGAATAATATTTTAGTTATGAATGATAAGAATCTATTATATCTATAGGACCAAAACTAAATGTAAGTGGTTTTTGCTTTCTAATAAAAATCTAGTTAGTTTTTTTCCTTCTAAAAATAAATCAATTAGGATAAGTAAAACGTAGAGATTCTAGTGTGAAGTTACAGAATTCTTCGTTCTTTTCAACCTCTCTTTCCTTTCAACCTGTCTAGCATAAAAGGCATCAAAAGACAACATGAATATGGGAAATTTGGTATAACATCTTGAAATTGAAATTTATTAAATTTAAATAAAAAACAAAACATATATAAATTAAAGTTAAGGTGGTTTAAAATAAAAGATAGAAATAAATTTATATTGATTTATTTTTATTATCAAAAATAATGATTGAACCACATTGGTTGGTTTGAAACGCAACAAAAAAATTATGTTAAGTGATTTCTAGCGAAAAAATTTTCATAAATGATTGAAAGTATTATATATTAAAATTTGTAGTTAGTTTTTTAATATTATATATAATTGTCATGGATAACTTTGAAACCCTGCTCACAACGAAAGAAGTTTTCTCATTAGAAGACATTGATTTTGGTGTTAATCGCTTGGCTAATGGGAAAGCTAAGGACATTGAAGGTTACCAGGCGGAAATCTTAAAACTTGCAGGTCATGTCCTCATCCCCCACATTCACAATATTTTCAATCAAGTGGTCAAGCAAGGGCTCCCTAAACCATGGACTCAAAGCCTCATTATCCCTATTTTTAAAAGTGGGGATACAAATAACCCCTCTAATTATCGGATAATTATGATCAGCCCTCTCCTAGCCAAGTTATATGGTATTATTTTGGAAAGGAAGTTGAACATATGGCTTGAAAGTGAAGGTAAGTGGGCTAAAGGCGAAGAGGGTTTTATAAAGAAGCACTCAACAACAAACCACCTCATTATGCTTAGGATCATAATGGAGGAATTCCACAATGATAAATCCAATCTCTTTTGTTGCTTTGTGGACTTTAGAAAGGCTTTCGATATGGTTCCTAGAAACAACCTTTGGAACAAATTAGAAGAGCTAAAGGTTCATTTTGAATTGAGAGTTTCTGCTATAAGGTTATACGAGAATGTAATTACCAAGTTAAAGAGCAATGAGGGGTGGTCGAAAGATATTGAGTGTAATATCGAAGTTAAACAAGGTTGCCCCCTCTCCCCTACCCTATTTGGCATTTACATCGATAAGCTAGAAGGTTTTTTAGAGGAAGCAAGATGTGCTGGCACGATCTTAGTTGGGATAGTCATCATCCTTCTTCTCTACGCTGACGATATTGTTCTTCTCGCAAGGTGCCCATCTGATCTTGATAAGCAACTTATACTTCTTAAGGATTTCTACTCTACCATGGGTATGATTGTTAACACTGACAAAACAAAAGTTATGATTATCAAATCCAAGAAGGACACTTATGCTAATTTTATGTATGACAATAGTAACTTGGAGGAAGTGTCTTCCTACAAGTACCTGGGAATCGATATTCATCACAAGCTCAACTGGAACTATAGCATTGAGAAAAGGATTAATGGGGGATGGAAAGCTTATTTTGGTCTTGAAAATAATTGTAAAATGGCAAATCTCGTAATGTGGGATAGAAAAAAGTTCCTCTTTGAAACTTTAGTCACTCCGGTTATCTTATATGGATGTGAGGTTTGGGGTTGTAGCATCTCTAGAGAATCCTGGAGAAATATTAAGCAAATCTAGAAGCGTTTTATAACGTATAACCTCAAAATTAAAAGAAACACACCCTATCCTATTCTCCTTATAGAAGTGGGTCTTTCCCCTATCGAGAGCCTAGCTATGACTAGGCTTCTGTTGTACAAGCACAAACTCAATAACATAGGAGACCATAGACTTCCTAAGCTAGCTTTAAATTCCAGCCAAAACCACCTAAGGCTTAAACGAGGTTGGTATAAAGACACCAGGGCCTAGTTAAACCATTGGGAGATCAACGATAATGTTGCATTGCAAAACATTAATAACATAAAAAATATTGTTACTTCTAAGTTCAAAGAAAAAATGTGTTGTGAGAAAGATTTAGCAACTAAAAGAAAATTAAGCTATTATAAAGAGGTCATCAACCCCACCCTAGAAGATCAAAAGTATCTCTCTATTTTAACTAGCTCAAAGAAGAAAATTAATATAGCCAAGATTAGAACGAACTCTCATGAGCTCCATAGTGCAATGGGTCGTTGGCTAGTTCCTAAAACACCATGGATGGAAAGGTTCTGCCATCTTTGTGAGAATACGAACATCGAGGATGAAAATCACTTCCTCTTAGAGTGCCCCGCGTACAACCACATTAGATCACAGTTTCAAATCTTTGTTGCAATACTGACCTTCCTAGCCTTTTACGTTGTCAAAATTACAGTGAGCTCGGGAGGCTTCTCTCCAATATTTTTGAGCATAGGAATAAAATCTTAAATCAAACTAAATAATTCGTTTCTTTAGATCCGATAGACCAAATTTCAGTCTCAGTGGACGTTAGCCACCACCATCATCATCATCATAAGTTTAAATGTATGAATTTTTTTTAATGAAATGATAAAATATTAGTTTAATATTATTATAAGTTAATTAATATCATAATAAATGATTAAATTTAAAATTTTTAAATAAATATATTTTTAACAATTTATTTATTTTTTCCAAATTCTAATTATTTATGGTAATTTTAGTGTAAGTAAAAAAAAAAAAAAAATTTAAATTGACGTTTTAAGTGGGAATTTTTTATTTATAAAATAGAATTATAATCACATCCACGCTTAACATGATTATATTTTTGGGGCTTAACATGACTATATTTGGAACTAGTGACCTTTCACATCAAAAAGTGACTTAACAATACACCTTATCACAATCGATTTTACACCTTGTAATTAAAATAAATTTACAATTTTTAATAAAAAATAAATTTATTAAATTAAAAATAAATTATTTTTTCACATTATTTTTAATTAAATTTATTTTTTAATATTAAAAAAAATAGTTTCAAAAAGTTCAACATCTTCCATCTCTTTGCAATAATAATTTAGGGCGATGTATTCATGATCTCTCTGTGGTAATAATTTAGGGTGATGTATTTATGATCTCTCTATCGTAATAATTTAAGGTGATGTATTTACCATCTCTTTGCTGTAATAATTTAGGGTGATGTATTTACGATCTCTCTGCGGTAATAATTTAGGGTGATGTATTTACGATCTCTCTACGATAATAATTTAGGGTGATGTATTTACGATCTCTCTGCGGTAATAGAAAAATAATTTGGGGCACATGCATCTGCGGTCTGGCTTGCTGATATCAGGTACACACATTCCTTATATTTTTTACATATCTGCTCATATATTTTCAAGTATGAATAATTCACCACAATTACCAAAGATTACCTAAGGTAGACCTAGCATAGTTACTCTACAGAGCCTCTATGAGTATATAGAGTCTTTAGAGAAACGTAGAGAAGAAAGAGAAGTCAAGCTACAAACAGAGTTAGAAACCATGCTGGAAAATCAATTCACATATCTTGGAGACAAGATCCAAAAACAAATAGAAAATAAAATAGAACTATTGGAGAATAAGATGGAGGGAATGGAGACTAGGTTGCAGGTTATAGAAAAGCAAAACCAAGATATGAACCAAACATCCCAACAAGTAGATGTTGATACTTTAGAGAGTCTTAAAATGAAGTACATGATTAAAGAGATAGAAGAAAAAGTTAATAGCCGCCTCACCCTAAATAGTGTGGTCAATAAATTAGTTATCAAACCAATTAAAGATGAAATGAAAAAATTGATAGAATTAGACCATGAGCATAACAAAAGGGCCTTGAACCTTATAATTTTCAGTTTGAAAGAGGAGGTAGATGAGGATACTTTATCCATAGCCCAAACAGAATTACAAAACAGATTACAAATTGAAACAATGTGTCTCACAGAAGCTACAAGGTTAGGGAAACTAACTGAGAATAAAGGAAGGCTGATCTGAATAAAGGTGAGCTCTACTGACCATAAGTATGACATACTTAGTGAAACCTAAAGTCTAAAAGGAATGAGAATATTTATAAATGAATATCTCATTCCAGAAGATCAAGCATAATTGAGAAAGGAGGTTCAAAAGGTAAAGGAAGCTAGGAAGGAAGGAAAATGGGCAATAATCAGAAATAGAAAAGTCGTTATTCAAGATAGAAACCAAAAAGATAATAATAAATAGCAATTCAACATGCTCCAGATTCTTTCTTGGAACTGTCAGGGCTTTCCATGGAACAAAGGCCCCAAGCTAAGTTGGATCTTGAATGATGTTGATATTATTTTGCTTGTTGAAACTTGGGAGCACGAAGAATCTAAGGTCCCTAACATAGATGGCTTTACATTATGGTCTACATGGAATAAGCGATCCTCCCATAGAGGCATTGGGGGTATAGCTTGTTACATTAAGAAGAACATCTCTTCCCATGCTAGGATTTATAAAAACGACCCTTACAACCAATATAGTTGGATAGAAATTACTGACATTTTTGATAAAAATACCTACATGGCAATATGTTATGCTCCCCCATCAATTCTAACTTCTATAAGAAAAAGAATCTAGATAAAAATAGTCCTTACAATGGTTTGCCCGATTCTAGACGAAACGCAGTAGCTTACTCCGATCAATTCACTTCATCCGGTTCAAAGAGCCTTTATATCTATCTGGGGCAAAGCTTGAGTAACTCATCGAAGCGGTAAACCAAGCACTCTGAGACGCTTGCTTTCGTAGAGGGCTGGATCCCCATTATTCCCAAATTTTGTTCTGCCAAAATGAATTACATTACTTACTTCGATTTGGAACAGAGAATGATATTTCTAGCCTAAGGAATGAAGGCAATATCCTTTTAATGGGTGACTTTAATGCTCGAACTTCAAGCAACCAAGCTATTCTTCTAAGCAATCATTCCAACCCTAATCCTCTTTGGTTAGACGAAGACCTTCCTCTGGCTAACCGATACAAAAGGAGCTCTGAAGACCTCGGGGAGAATTTGTTTGGGTCGGAGCTAGTCAAGCTCTGTAGTGCTCAGGATCTCATAATTTGCAACGGTCTAAAGAAGTGGCCCAATTCTAGCCAGATGACCTGCATCCATGGGCTTGGTAGCAGCGTGGTAGACTATGTTATCTCCGATCTCCCTCTATACAACAAAATAACAAATTTTGACATCTTAAACAACCACGAGCCTGACTCTGATCATAGGCCTTTACTTATAACTCTCAATTTTGTCATGCATAGAGATCCCATAGAAGATAATCCTTATAGCCAAAAGAAGTTAATCTTTGATAGAAATAAAAAAGATCTATTTCTAAATGAATTAAAAACTAATTTGCTTCCTTTATCTAGTATAGACAACATAGAGGATCTCTACAATAATTTTAGTACAAACCTCTCATATTCTATTAACAAGTTCTCAATTGAAGTTTCAAGTAATAAAAGAAATAGCAAAACCAACCCATGGTATGACAAAGATTGTAAAAGTGCTAGGAGAGCAATTAAGGAAGTTGTTAATGAATCTTTTAAAATTGGCAAGATAAAAATATACAAAGCCCTAACTAAAAGGAAAAAAAGGCAGTATATTCGTAAAAGACAAGAGAATCTCTTACACCTCTCTAAGGTAGCTCCTAAGAAATTCTGGAGGCAGATTCTAACTAGGAAAACTAAAGATAATAATAATAAAAAATTACACGCCTGGAATTCCTATCTTAAACAGTTTTATGAATCTCCAAATGTCATGGATAACTTTGAAACCCTGCTCACAACGAAAGAAGTTTTCTCATTAGAAGACATTGATTTTGGGGTTAATTGCTTGGCTAATGGGAAAGATAAGGACATTGAAGGTTACCAGGCGGAAATCTTAAAAATTAGAGGTCCTGTCCTCATCCCCCACATTCACAAGCTTTTCAATTAAGGAGTCAAGCAAGGGTTCCCTAAACCATGGACTCAAAGCCTCATTATCCCTATTTTTAAAAGTGGGGATACAAATAACCCCTCTAATTATCGGACAATTATGATCAACCCTCTCCTAGCCAATTTATATGGTATTATTTTGGAAAGGAAGTTGAGCATATGGCTTGAAAGTGAAGGTAAGTAGGCTAAAGGCCAATCGGGTTTTAGAAAGTAGCACTCAACAATAGACCACCTCGTTATGCTTAGGATCATTGTGGAGGAATGCCACAATGATAAATCCAATCTCTTTTGTTGCTTTGTGGACTTTAGAAAGGCTTTCGATATAGTTCCTAGAAACAAGCTTTGGAACATATTAGAAGAGCTAAAGGTTCCTTTTGAGTTGAGAGCTGTTGCTTTAAGGTTATACAAGAATGTAATTGCCAAGTTAAAGAGCAATGAGGGGTGGTTTCCAAGTTAAAGTGTAATATCAGAGTTAAACAAGGTTTCCCCCTCTCCCCTACCCTATTTGGCATTTACATCGACAAGCTAGAAGGTTTTTTAGAGGAAACAGGATGTGCTGGCATGATCTTAGCTGTGATAGTCATCATCCTTCTTCTCTACGCTGACGATATTGTTCTTCTCGCAAGGTGCCCATCTGATCTTGATAAGCAACTTATACTTCTTAATGATTTCTGCTCTACCATGGGTATGATTGTTAACACTGACAAAACAAAAGTTATGATTATCAAATCCAAGAAGGACACTTACGCTAATTTTATGTATGACAATAGTAACTTGGGGGTAGTGTCTTCCTACAAGTACCTAGGAATTGATATTCATCACAAGCTCAACTGGAACTATAGCATTGAGAAAAGGATTAATGGGGGATGGAAAGCTTATTTTGGTCTTGAAAATAATTGTAAAACGACAAACCTCATAATGTGGGATAGAAAGAAGTTCCTCTTTGAAACTTTAGTCACTCCGGTTATCTTATATGGATGTGAGGTTTGGGGTTGTAGCATCTCTAGAGAATCCTGGAGAAAGATTGAGCAAATCCAGAAGCGTTTTATAACGTATAACCTCAAAATTAAAAGAAACACACCCTATCCTATTCTCCTTATAGAAGTGGGTCTTTCCCCTATCGAGAGCCTAGCTATGACTAGGCTTTTGTTGTACAAGCACAAACTCAATAACATAGGAGACCATAGACTTCCTAAGCTAGCTTTAAATTCCAGCCAAAATGACCTAAGGCTCAAACGAGGTTGGTATAAAGACACTAGGGCCTCATTAAACCATTGGAAGATTGACAAGAATGTTGCATTGCAAAACATTAATAACATTAAAAATATTGTTACTTCTAAGTTCAAATAAAAATGTGGTGTGAGAAAGATTTAGCAGCTAAAAGAAAATTAAGATATTATAAGGAGGTCATCAACCCCACCCTAGAAGATCAAAAGTATCTCTCTGTTTTAACTAGCTCAAAGAAGAAAATTAATATAGCCAAGATTAGAACGAACTCTCATGAGCTCCATAGTGAAACGGGTCGTTGGGTAGTTCCTAAAACACCATGGATGGAAAGGTTCTGCCATCTCTATGAGAATATGAACATCGAGGATGAAAATCACTTTCTCTTAGAGTGCCCCGCGTACAACCACATTAGATCCCAGTTTCAAAATATTTGTTGTAAAACTGACCTTCCTAGCCTTTTACGTTGTCAAAATTACAGTGAGCTTGGGAGGCTTCTCTCCAAGCTTTTTGAGCATAGGAATAAAAACTTAAATCAAACTAAATAATTCGTTTCTTTAGGTCCGATAGACCAAAGTTTGGTCTTTGTGCATCATCATCATCATCATCATCATCATCATCATCATCATCATCATCATCACCACCACCACCACCACCACCACCACCACAAACCCAACTTATTATTTATCCATATAAAATATATTTCAACCCAAATCTATTTTAATATTCACATATATCCATGGAAGATTAAAATACATTTCTAACCCAAATCCACAAATCCATTTTAATATTAACATATATTCATCGAGGATTAAAAAAAACTAAAAAAAATTACAAAGATATTTAAGAGTATTGATTAGTAAATAGATTACTTATTGTGAGCTTGGGAGGCTTCTCTCCAAGCTTTTTGAGTATAGGAATAAAATCTTAAATCAAACTAAATAATTCGTTTCTTTAGGTCCGATAGACCAAAGTTTGGTCTCAATGATTCATATCACCACCACCAACCCAACTTATTATTTATCCATATAAAATATATTTCAACCCAAATCTATTTTAATATTCACATATATCCATTGAAAATTAAAATACATTCCTAACCCAAATCCACAAATCCATTTTAATATTAACATATATCCATCGAAACTAAAAAAAATTACAAAGATATTTAAGAGTATTGATTAGTAAATAGATTACTTATTATTTACCCATATAAAATATAATTATAACCTAAATCCGTTTCATAATAACATATATCTATTGAGGATTAAAAGAAAACTAAACTAAAATTACATAGATATTTAAAAGTATTGATTATTAAACAGATTTATATTAAATTTATTTTATGATAGAATTTTATAATTGTTAAAATTTTATTTAGTTTTCAATTTATATAAATACATTTTATTTTATATGGAAAAAATTAGTTGCAATAAATATATATATATAATCAGAAATCGAATGACGCAAAAATTTATAATATTTAAATTTATTTTTTAAATATAATTTTAATATTTGACTAATTTGGTTATATAAATTATATGACTAAAATTTAGGATATAGATGTAAATAAAAAAAGTAATTACAGTAATAGATTGTTATTAGAATTGAAAATCATTCTTATGGTTAAAAAATAAATAATTACAAATTTTTATTTTATAAAAGATAAATAACCTATAAATTAAATCACAATTTTTTATTAAATTTATTAAACTATAATGATTAATTTTTTTTTTAGTTTTTTTGGACTAAATTTTAAATATAAACATAATATTTATAATAAAAAAATTTAAAATATAGCATAACATTTATAATAAAATATTTTCTAAAATATAACATTTTCTCTAAAATATTAATTTTAATAAACATTAACCACCAATACTATCATCATCAATATAAATATATACAACAATATCATAACATATATTTTAATTAAAAATTATAGTAATACTAAAAAAAACTTCCACTCAACTCAAATACCTTGAAAATTATATTTTAAATCCTTATTATACAATCTACAAGTTAATAATTTATAATTAAAACTGTGTAATGATCCATGTCTTCATCTATATTACATCTCTTTTCAATGATAAATAGTTTATTTATCTTCATTGCAAATTAATAATAATTAAATTAATATAAATTTTATCACAATTTAATATATTAAAATTTTAAAATAAGTTTATGTTTCTACATTGCTCTGTTCATTTGGTATATGAACTACACTTGTTAATGTACGTCAAAAATTTCTCTTTATGATCTCTATTGAAAGACTTTGCTTAATATAATAATTAATTATATCAAATTATTTGTTCATAAATATTATATAAAAATATATTAATTTTTCATAGATATTATATAAACTTAGGTAATTTTTCATTTGGTAACTGTTTTTAATATTTAAATAAATTACTGTTTTTTTATTCAATATAAAAATTAATTTTAATTTAACTATATATAAAATATAGTAGGAAAATTTATTATAATTTAGTTGTCAAATCAAAAGTGGAAAATTTATGCGGATTGACTCATCACTATTAATCAAGGAAAACTACCTCACCTATAATTATTGCTCTGTAAAGGGCAAGTTTTCAAGTCTTGGGTCTTAACTTATTTCCTTATGTTTAAAGAAGACAAACTTTTAGCCAAACCTAAACAATTTTAAGACATACTCTAGACTCCTTTCTCTCTATACATAAATGTGTCATCTAATTTATAGATAAAATAATCTTTTCATTGGAATTAAGACATACAATTTCAACTAAAATTATGATTTTTTTATTGTTTAGAATAATTTTTGAATACATAAATGGGTTAAACTCCCTGAAAAATTCTAAAACACTTAAACAAATTTTAAGAAAATTAACTAGAGAAAAATAATGGATTAAAATATCTTTATATTTATTTTATTCCAACATATTCATTAAAACCTTAATTAAATTACAAATGGTATGTTTGCATTAAACTCCTTAGCGATCTTGTGCCCTTATAAAAATACTGACTTTGGAGGTTAGGCAGCCGACATCTTATCGTCAATCTCTGCCCTGAGTTGATTAGACTTAATAATTGTCACTCAGTGTGTCCTGGTTCACGCAAATTCCACCTGTTAACATCTCAAAGCTCGCCACCCCGTTAAGAAAGCCGCTGTCTCCCTCTCTCTTCTCGACTACGAGGCGAAAAATCCTTCGTCCAACAGTATGTTCCGAGGAAATAATATGGTAACGTGGCAACAGGCACGTACACGTATCACTGCATACACTGATACACAGACACGTATTAGGATTGCTAGAAACGCGTGTAAACCTGCTGCAACAATCTCTTCGTCACCCTCTGTCTCATCTATCTCCCCAATCTGTAACTAAATTTAGCTGGCCACCGTTCGGCTTACGGACCCTTATATACACTCTCCCACCCATTACTCGCATAACCATCTTATTCTTGTTTCAGCATTTTACAATATTCACACTGTGACTGCAATATTTGATTTCATCTCTGCACTCCAATTTACGAAGCCTGCAAGGACGAAGGACGTATTCTGTTTACGTTAGATTAGAGATTATCAGGGGAACTTTGGTTGGTTTTTTCGTTGCTACTGTGAGGAGAGATGGCAAGCGAACAGGATCGAAGGCAGGAAGAAGGCGAATGGGCAACGACAAAGACTGATCCCACGCAAGAACAAATAGAGCAACGGAAAAGAGTGGCGGCTGAGAACATGGAAAATGCTCAGAAGAGCCAAGGCGTTGCCAAGGATGCCGCTTCCGAGACGCTCCAGTATTACCGCAACGTAGCGCAGGAAAACGCCATGGCGTCGCTCATGGCGGCCGAGAAGCGTTACGAAGAAGCCAAGGAGACCGCGAGCGAGAAATTACAGCAGGCCAGAGATGCCGCCGCGGATCGATCCGCCGTCGCCGGGGATTACATCTCCGAGAAAGCGTCTAGCGCCAAGAACCACGCCTCCGAAACGATGAAGCAGGCTAAGAATGCGGCGGCGGAGCTCGCCAGCGCCGCCAAGGATTATACTGCTGAGAAGACCCGAGTTGCTAAAGATTACACGATTTCGGGACTGCAACAAGGGAAGGACGTTGTTGTGGACCGCGGGCATGGGGTTCTGAGTTATACAGCGGAGAAGAGCAAGGAGGCCAAGGATACCGTGGCCGAACAGGTCCAAAAGGGCACTTCTGTTGCGGTTGAGTACACCAGGCAAAAGAGCAAGGATGCCTATGATGTTGCTGCAGAAAAATTGCAGCAAGGGAAAGAAGCTGCTGCCAATGCTGGGCGCAGTACACTGGATTATACAACGCAGAAAGCGGCCGAGGCTAAGGATGTCACCATGCAGAAAGCTGCCGAGGCTCGGGAAGCTACAAAGGTAATACATCATTTTTATTTTTTATTTATTTTTGTTCTCTATAACTACTTTGATGTTGTGTGGTATTCAATTTAGGCTGTGATAATATGATGTACTGGTGCAGGAGAAGGTGGGTCAGTATACAGAAGCAGCTCGTGGTAAGGTGAGTCAGGTGGGCACCGGAGCGAAGGAGAAAGCTCAGGAGACTACGAAGGCATCTACAGAGACCACTAAGAATTTAAAAGAAGGAACGCAGGAAAAGTGAGTTGTTTTAGTTCCCTTTAAACAACTATGATTGAATGGATTGCTTGCTTTTTGTATTTTATCAGTGAGAATTTCCTCTTCTTAATTAGTTAGGTGTCATCTTCCAATATGAAAGATTGAACTACTTGCTTTTAGCAGTTTTATGACTGCTTCCTGTTCTTATCTAGGGCATCATCTTCCAGTATGAAATATCTAATTGTTTGCTTTTAGAATTTTTTGAGGACTTACTCCTTTTTATTTTCGTTATGAATTGCTTACTTTCGGCATTGTTCAATAACTTGATCGTCTTATTTAGGTCACCATCTTGGAATATGGATATTGAATACATGAATTGTTAGGTCATCATCTTACAATAGGAATGAATCAATTGCTTGCTTATGGCATTTTAGGATGACTCCCTCCTTTTCTTATTCAGTTCTTGATCTTTCAATATGAATGGATGAATTGCTTACTTTCCTCCATTTATAACTCTAGGATGACTTCCTCCTTTTCTTATTTAGGTTTTTGATCTTCCAGTATGAATGAATGAATTGCTTGTTTTCTTCATTTTATGATGACTTCCTCTTCTTTCATCAGCTAACCTGAAAGACGGAATCGCTTGTTGACTTCCTCTTCTTATTTAGGTTATCATCTTCTCATACTACAAATATTAGTTCACATACTATAATTATTCAGTCGAGTCTCTAGTAGATTAAAGCTCTAATCACAGATTTGATGACAAAACTTCCATGAAGATTGCTGCACCTATATGATGATAGATTTACTGCCCACTTGTTAAAAGGAGTGTTTACAACTTGCTTGACTTGTTGATTGCACCGGCTGTACTTGTAAATTGAAACCTAGGAAATGGCAATCGGAAATTGAGCCTTAACAAAATTGATACTGATCCCTAGGAAAAATAAGGGAGGAAAACATCGCTTGTTTAGCATTTTACGAGGACTTCCTCTTCATATTTAGGTTATCAACTTCCCAGACAATAAATGTGTTTTAGTTGAGTCTCCAGTGGATCAAAGTCCTCATCACATATAAAATTATTTAGTCGAGTCTCCAGTGGATCAAAGTCCTCATCACATATATGATGACAAAAAACTTCCAAGAAGATTGATGCACCTATATGAAGATAGATTTACTGCCCACTCCATAAAAGAAGTGGTTACAATTTGTTTGACTTGTAGATTGCACTGCCTATACTTGTAAACTGAATCCTAGAAAATGATAAATGGAAATTGAGCCTGAACAAAATTGATCGCGAGCCCAAGAAAAAAAAGAGGGGGAAACAGCAAATCAAAATTGAGTTCAAGCCCTAGAAAACAGAAAATGAGAATTAAGCTTGAGCTAGATTTATTGCCCACTTCTTTTAAGAAGTGGTTACAACTTGCTTGACTTGTAGATTGAGCTGACCCGACTTGTGATTTGAACCCTAGAAAATGGCAAATGAAAATGGAGCCTAAACAAAACTGAGCTTGATCCCTAGAAAAAAAAAACAAAGGAAACAGCAGATAAGAATGGAGCTTGAGCCCCCCGCAGAAAACAGCAGATGAAAAGGAGCTCTAGCCTTAGAGAACAGCAAAAGAGAAAAGAAAGCATGCAGTAACCACCAAGGATCATAGTAGCATATGTCACAGCACAAATCACCATATAGATCCTTGTATGGTGCATGGCCGGCCTCTTAAGCTTCTTCCCTCCATGCAAGTATATATGTAGTTATGTGAAATCTCATAAACTATCCTATTGTAATATCTTAAATCATACATTAATCGGTATGATCTTCCATAGTCCTGGAATCCTAATGTAGCTGTTCGTGTATAATATACAAGTAGTTATATGAAATTTCATAGACCGTCATAAAATTCCCATACTATGATCTTTCATATACCTATTGTAAAATCTCTATGTAGCTGTCTATTATATACCGTATATACTTTTTTAACAAATCTCTATGTAGCTGTCTATTATATACTGTATATACTTTTTTTCACACGGTATATTTCTTGCCCTACTACAATTCTTCTTTTAGGAAAAAATCACATCCAAGACTAGAGCTGCCCGTCTTAAATACCTGTCCACGAACCAGTGTAGGGCTAGTAACAACCTGCACTGTGGCTTCAAGAACAGGCTGTTATGTACAGCAAGGTGCCAGAACATGGAGAAAAGTGGACATTAAATGATCAGAATGGAGGAGTTACCTTGTCACCTACATTGATCTTTTTGCATTTTTGTTTTGCACATGAAGGACCATTGAAGAATGGCAACAACAAAATGTATTTGTATTTCAAAGCTAGGTAGAAAAATAATGAGCATGTGCAAGGTTGAAGAGTGACAGTGGAGAATGGTTTATTTTGTTTCGTAAATAGGAGAACATTATTTTGATTTATAACTTATAAATGGGAAAACATCCGTGGCTATAAATGTAACAATTTCTATTACTGAGAAGATAGATATATCTATGACTGAATGGTTTGTTTACTTGATTGTACCATGTTAGTTAATTGCCTTTCATTTTGTTTTCCATATGAAAACATAACAAAGCACTTGCTCTACTCTAACTAGGTCTGCATTCCAAAGCTACCAGAAAATTTAAATTTTGTTTACTTATTACCCTGGATGCACTACTTAGTCATGCATTTCAGAGTAGGCAGCAAAATAATGAGCATGTGCAAGACTGTATTGTGACAGTGTGGAATATGGCTTATTTTGATCTACAGATGGGAGAACCTTATAAATTCCATTTCTATAAATCTTGCTGAGAAGACATCCATTTTAGATTTTATGACAGAATTGCTTGTTTGCTTTATATTTAAATTGATGTCCATCACTCATGTATATCATGTTGGTAATCGACTTTCATTGTTTGTTCCCATGAACCAACTTTAAAAACATTGTTGTTTACAGGCTTGGACAAGCGAAGGACAGCACTTACGATGCAATTGAGAGGGCAAAGGAAGGCCTTCAACAGCAATTTGGGAATGTAAAGGAAAAAGCAGAGGAAACCACTGAGCAGGCCAAAGAGAAAGCCAAGGAAAAAACCAATGCTACTCGGCAGAAGGCGGCGGAAACGGGGCAGGCTGTTTCGGAGAAAGCCAGTCAAGCAAAAGAAGCCGTCAAAGAAACAGCCTCGGGAGCCACCGAACGAACCAAACAAACCCTAGAACAGGCCCAAGAGCAGGCGAGGGAAAAGGCCCGTCAGATGGCAGAAAAGGCGGGCGAGACAAAAGAATCCGTTGAGCAGAAAATGGCTGAAGCAGCCCAACGAGCCAAGGAGTCGTGGGAGGCTCAGGGGAAGCCAACCTTGGAGCAAGCCCAGGAGCAGGCGAGGCAAAAAGCCCGGGAAATGGCAGAAAAGGCAGGCGAGACAAAAGAGTCCATTGAGCAGAAAACGGCGGAAGCAGCCCAACGAGCCAAGGAGTCTTGGGAGGCTCAGGGGAACCAAAACCGAGAACAACCCCAGGGGAATCAAACCCTAGAACAAGCCCAGGAGCAGGCAAGGGAAAAAGCCCGGGAGATGGCAGAAAAGGCGGGCGAGACGAAAGAATCCATTGAGCAGAAAATGGCCGAAGCAGCCCAACGAGCCAAGGAGTCTTGGGAGAGCAAGGGAAAGCAAACCCTAGAACAGGGGAAGCAAACCCTAGAACAGGCCCAGGAGCAGGCGAGGGAAAAAGCCCGGGTGATCGCAGAAAAGGCGGGCGAGACGAAAGAATCCATTGAGCAGAAAATGGCCGAAGCAGCCCAACGAGCCAAGGAGTCTTGGGAAGGGAAGGGGAAGCAAACCCTAGAACAGGCCCAGGAGCAGGCAAGGAAAAAAGCCCGGGAAATTGCAGAAAAGGCAGGCGAGACGAAAGAGTCCATTGAGCGAAAAATGGCCGAAGCAGCCGAACGAGCGAAGCAATCTTGGAAGGAGGATCAGGAGAAAACGACAGAGTCTGTCTATATCGAGGAAGAGCCCGGGGAAGGGAATGCAGAAGAAGCTTCTGTTGTGATCGTTGAAGAAGATAAAGGTGTTCTGGAAGTGGTGGGTGAGACCGTTATAAACTTAGCAAAAACGGCCAAGGAAACCGTGGTGGGCAAAAGCTCTTAGGCTCTTTTTTTGACTGTTCATGTTCATGGTAGTAATTTTTGCGCATTATATTTCACTGTTCTCCATCTGTGACGCATTTCGTAGGCGGTTTCTTTAGTAAAATTTGTGAATTTTGTGTTTAGTTGCAAGGATTTTGATCCAATCGCCATTTGTTATTGTCGTCAATGGTATATACCATGCCATCATCTGTAATAAACATTGTAATTTTTAGCAGCGATTTTTATATTATCAGCGTGGCTATTCTGATTCCGCCTGCTATATGTATATATAATAATATAGTTTGATGAAATCATGTCTATTTTTAGCCTAGAAATGCACAGGCAATATATATTGCAAGCGAGTGTATCAAATTAGTCGCGATGTATCAAACTGTCTGTCAGCTGAACTTTTTTCCCTTTTGAAGTTGCGGTAATTTAGTGATGTAGCAGCGGTTCTTATTATTGGTAACATATAAATACATATATTTCTGCACTGCTTTTGCTACTGATTACAATATTTAGAGGAGTTATTGAATTGGGCCATCTTCTTATTGGTAACATATAAATACATATATTTCTGCACTGCTTTCAATATTTAGAGGAGTTATTGAATTGGGCCATCTTCTTATTGGTAACATATAAATACATATATTTATTTCTGCACTGCTTTCAATATTTAGAGGAGTTATTGAATTGGGCCATCTTCTTATTGGTAACATATAAATACATATATTTCTGCACTGCTTTCAATATTTAGAGGAGTTATTGAATTGGGCCATCTTCTTATTGGTAACATATAAATACATATATTTCTGCACTGCTTTCAATATTTAGAGGAGTTATTGAATTGGGCCATCTTCTTATTGGTAACATATAAATACATATATTTCTGCACTGCTTTCAATATTTAGAGGAGTTATTTGCTACTGATTACAATATTTAGAGGAGTTATTGAATTGGGCCATCTTCTTATGGGTAACATATAAATACATATATTTCTGCACTGCTTTCAATATTTAGAGGAGTTACTGAATTGGGCCATCTTCTTATTGGTAACATATAAATACATATATTTCTGCACTGCTTTTGCTACTGATTACGATATTTAGGAGAGTTATTGACTCGGGCCATCTTCTTTGGAGTTAATCATTTTACTAAAGATTCGGCGGACTCAAAAGGAGTTGCGTTCATAGCGCATATTTCTTTGAGACTGCATGATTCATTTTTCTGAGTGTGCCAAGATAAGCCTGACTCGTACAATGAAAGGGTTTCTTATTGATATTAGCTTTGAGTCTCTAAATTAAAATGCAGACCTTTCTAAACACCCCCGCTTGGAAATACATAATGAACTTATTTATTAGCTTTGAATCTCTAAATTAAATGCAAACCTTACTAAACAACCCCTTTTTTCTATGGGCTTGGAAACACATAATGAACTTATTTATTTATTTTAATTTTATACACATAATGAACATATTTATATTTATTTTAATTTTATACACATAATGAACATATTTATTTAGTTATTTTAATTTTATTGATTTGGTGATGGGGTTTGTTTTTTTTTTAAATTAAATTAAAGTATAGGGAGGGCTCAAAGTGTAAGGGGCTCAAAAGCCATTCAACAATAGAGTTTTGCAGTCGTTGTGGGTAGTGTAAGTTTTGAAGTTGTTATGGGCATGTAGGGGGGCTCAAAACGTATTTAACAATAAAATTTCAACCAAAGTTTGAAGTTATTATAACAACGATTCGACATTAAAGTGAAGTTGCTATGCTTTGTAAGGGGCTTTGTAAGGGGCTTCAAAACCTATTCAGGTTATTATAGCAACCATTTAACAATAAAGCTTTGAAGTATACCGTTTAAAAGTTGTTATGGGCATATAGGGGCTCAAAACCTATTAAACAATAAGCTTCAATTTCAACCTTTTGTTCAAACAGCCAATAAGCTTTAAAAGTTGTTATGGGCATATAGGGGCTCAAAACCTATTAAACAATAAGCTTCAATTTCAACCTTTTGTTCAAACAGCCAATAAGCTTCAATTTCGACCTTTTGTTCAAACTTATATTGAACTTCAGCCAATAAACTTCAATTTCAACCAACTAAGTTTCAACTTCAGCCAATAAACTTCAATTTCAACCAACTTCGATATTATAATAACAATATATTCGACTTCCAAGTTATTATAACAATATATTCAACTTCAACTTAGACACAAAGCCTATTAAACAATTAAACTTCATAACAATATATTCAACTTCAAAACCTCTTATTGTTATATTCAACTTCTTCGACTTCCAAGTTATTATAACAATTTATTCAACTTCAACTTAGACACAAAGCCTATTAAACAATTAAACTTCATAACAATATATTCAACTTCAAAACCTCTTATTGTTATATTCAACTTCAAAACCTCTTAAACAATTAAACTTCATAACAATGTATTCAACTTCAAAACCTCTTATTGTTATATTCAACTTCTTCGACTTCCAAGTTATTATAAAGCCTATTAAACAATTAAACTTCATAACAATATATTCAACTTCAAAACCTCTTATTGTTATATTCAACTTCAAAACCTCTTAAACAATTAAACTTCATAACAATGTATTCAACTTCAAAACCTCTTATTGTTATATTCAACTTCAAAACCTCTTAAACAATTATTGGGGGTCGAAGTTTGAAGTTACAAGTTAGTATCAATATATTGAACTTCAATTCCAATAAACCTCAATTTCAACCAAGTTTGAAGTTATTATGATAATTATAACCATTCAAATTCGAAGTTATTATAACAATATATTCAAATTCAACTAATTTGAAATTATTATCACAATATATTCAACTTCAACTTTACCACATGTAATATTTATTACTTGTGGTATATCCAACTTCAACCAGAGTTGAAGTATAACCAAGTTACACCTTAATCGTTGAGTAATATAAGGTGGATATATGATTTAAGGGGTTTGACCAAGTTTGATGTATAAGTTGGAGTGACATAAGTTTTTCACCAAGATATGACGTTAAAGATGGAGTGATATAAGGTGGATATGAAATCTGAAGTTGAGGTAACATAAGGTGTACGAAAAGATTTAAGGTGGAATAATATAATGTGCAGGTGGAGTAAATCAGAAAAGGAAAAATATTTAAGGTGTTTAGTATTTGGCTAATTAATAAATAAAAGAGTATAGTAGTAAAAAGATTTTGAGATATTTTAGTTCGATTTTAAATAAAATTTAGCAGAGATTTAAAAAAAAAAATTGTAAATTTTGTGTGATATATATATGTGTGAGAGAGGGCAAATCCTCTTTTTATAAAGATATAATTATTCTGTAACTTAAATCTAGTTAAGATATTGGAGAGTCGAATTCGGGTTTGCAAGAGGAGGAGGATTGCTTGACAAGCCACAATTTGCATTTAAAAATGACACATGATTTCAAAATGACACAATTTCAATTTGCATTTAAAAATGACACATGATTTCAAAATGACACTTAATTTCATATTGGAGGAGGAGGATTGCTTGACAAGCCGCAATTTGCATTTAAAAATGACACATGATTTCAAAATGACACTTAATTTCAATTTGCATTTAAAAATGACACATGATTTCAAAATGACACTTAATTTCATATTGGAGGAGGTTGCCTTGCTGAAGAAATTGATTAAGGAAATGGACTCCTATGCTAAAGGAATTAATTAAGTAAAGGAATAGAACAAAAATCGCAGGCAAATGGACTCCCATGCTAAAGGAATTAATCAAGTAAAAGAATAGAACAAAAATCGACAGATTACTCCGTAGTGGTGTTGACAAAGAGAATGCGCAAGAAACAAAAAAGGGTGTTGACAAAGAGAATGCGCAAGAAACAAAAAAGAAGAGGAGGAAAAATGGGCAGCGTAGGAGACAACGAAAAAGGAGAAGAGAGAATTCTATAAGGAAAAACACTGGCCGGGTGAATCAATATTTTAATTTATTTTAACTTTTATTTTCACATTCAGAAATACGCGATTGTTATTCATGAAAATTGTGTGTGTATGTTATTTTAGTGAAAATAAATCCACTCATATTCAATTTACTTAATTTTCATTCTTTTTATTAGATGATTAAATTTACCATTGCATTATTAATTTATTAGTCATTCAGTGTGCAGTAAAGAGCAGTAGAAAGCAGATGACCCACAACACATGAGAATACTTATATTTTATGTGGAAACTCGATGTGGAAAAAACCATCGTTGTTGCAGTCTCTGTCTTCTTCTTTTATTATAAAGAAAATCTTTATTACATCTTTTGCTGGCGCAAATTCTTACCAACACATAGGAACCCACTTGTAGGAGGCTACAATCTTCACTTGTTTTCCAACACCCACTCGAAGGGAGCTACAACCCCTTGATCTCGTTTATCGGCTTCTACAGAAAGGGAGCACCTAACCTTTGAACAAGTTTACCAGCTACCACTGGAAGGAAATTTGGACTCCCTTACACAAGGCTCAAACCCTCAACACACCTCTTGGACCACATTTCATAATATTTCATATTGGATCCACCTGTCTCAAATACACTTCAAAACATGTAGAATACCATTCATCAAATTTTCACACTAAACCCACACCCAACATTATGCTCAATACCAAACTAAATATTCAATCACACAATGTGAAATACAATTATTGAATCACCACTTAAAATCAATCATTAATAAGTTGAATCATTGATGCAGTTGAATCACTGAATGTTGAACCAATCCGAAGTTACCAATCAACCATTCAAACTAATATTCAACCATTCACTGATTAATCACACTATTAGTGATCACATAAACAAAGTGTTGTCACTGCAAACCCTGATCAAAATTAACTTCAGAATATATATGTGATTGTTATGAAGCATATCTGCATATATACACACTTCCTATTCATAACATTTGTGTACAAATCTCAAATCCGTAAATATTAAAACACTGCCAAACTGAATCACTGAAATATTGTGTCACAACAGCGTTTGATCACATATATATCAATATTGATTCACTGAATACCCAATCATAATACAACATCATCATTGATCAATATACCAAGCCACAATCTAATCAATCCAATCTACTCTACCAAATATAGACCATTCTTATCCAGACATTATTGACACACATCATCAACTGTCATCACCATGCAACAATTGCAAACCCTAATACATATACACAACTTCCATAAAACATGTCTGCATATGTATGTGATTACCATGTACAATACCTGCTTATAGATTTCAACATATTGAATAAATTATCACAGAATTTACACACAACGATATTGAACCAAATTTGTGTATGTACATGATAATATTGAAGAAAACTTACGTACAGATCTTTGTACTATTGAATTGAATCTACTTTGCAAATCACAACATTTGTCAAACCTAGATCTCAACGCAGAAACTGTTAAAGTCACATATCATTGTGTACACATTCATATCATATCATCACCATAGCTACAAATCTAACCAACATAAACATATTAAGCTTCAATACACTTTCAAATTTGTTAGATTTGAATCTTTTCCCTACTCCCTGGTGTATCTCTGGTGTATACCTGTTTCAGATAAAATCACACATAAATAATCTATTTATTTTCACACTTAACTCCTTAATCTTCATCTCCTTATATAAATTTTACCTATCCCAATACCTCAAACAATTCTTTTGATAATGTCATTAGTATTCATTAATTGGATCAAATAAACGCTGCCACCACAATGACTATAGGCAATTACCATGGTAATATATATTGCAAGCCAGTTTGTTAACCCTGTCGCGATGTATCACTCTCTCTTAGCTAAACTCTCTTTTAAGACCTTTGAAGTTAAAAAGTAATTTAGTAATGTGGGAGTGGTTCTTATAATTGGTAACATGTAACGTTACCGATATTTTTGCACTGTTTTTGGGCTATCTTGAATCAATTCATTAAAGATTCATTGAATTACTTCAGAAGCCTTCTCAAATATCCAATGTTCATTGAACTGAATCTAGGGTTATTTTAATCCCGTCAAAAGTACGATTCATTTCGTATGCCAACACCAATGTTTACCATCCTACACCTTGTGACTCTTTGTGGCACATAAGCCTGACTTGTACAATAAGGGATATCTTATCAACATTAGCTTTGAGTCTCTAAATTAAAATGCAGAACTTACCAAACACCTCCTCTGAACTTACCAAACACCTCCTCTTTATGGGCTTGGAAATACATAATGAACTTATTTATTGGCTTTGAGTCTCTAAATGAAAAGGCAAACCTTACTAAACCCCCTTTTTTCTTTGGGCTTAGGAAATACACAATAAACTTATTTATTTATTTTAATTTTATTGATTTGGTGATGGAATTTTTTTAAAATTAAATTAGAGGGAGGGCTCAACACGTAATGCCCCAAAACCCATTCAACAATAAAGTTTTGCAGTCTTTATGGATAGTGTAAGTTTTGAAGTTGTTATGGGTATTTATGCAACTCAAAACCTATTAACAATAAAACTTTAATCAAAGTTTGAAGTTATTATAACAACCATTTAACAATAAAGTTTTAAAGTTGTTATGGGTAGAAAGGGCTCAAAACCTATTCAAGTTATTATAACAATCATTTAACAATAAATTTTTAAAGTTGTTATGGGTATGTAGGGGTTCAAAATCTATTAGAGAATAAAACTTCAAACTAAACTATAAATTCTTTAAAACTTCAAATTAAACCATAAAATTTAGACCAAAGTTTGAAGTTTAGTTATCATAATAATATATTAAACTTCAACAAATAAACTTCAATTTCAACAAGTTTGAAGTTATTATAACCATTCAACTAACCATAAAACTTGGACCAAGTTTGAAGTTTAGCTATTATAACAATATAATGAACGTCAACCAATAAACTTCAATTTCAACAAATTTAAAATTATTATGACAATTCAACTTCGGCTATTATAACAGTATATTCAATTACAACCACCAAAATTGAAGTGTAAACAAATTACTATGTATAATATTTATTATAACAAAGTTGAAGTGTAACCAAATTACTACTTATAATATTTATTATAGCAATATATTCAACTTCAACTTTACCACCTGTAATATTTATTATGACAATATATTCAACTTCAACTTTACCATATGTAATATTTATTATAACAATATATTTAACTTCAGCCAAAGTTAAAGCATAAACAAGTTACACCTTAAAGGTGGATATGAAATTTAAGAATTTCAAAGTTTGAAATTTATAATATAACATGGATATAAAATTTAAGAACTTCAACCAAGTTTGAAGTTATTATAATAATACAACAATACATTCAACTTCAACTAAAGTAAAAGTATAACCAAGTTACAACTAAAGTAAAAGTATAACCAAGTTACACCTTAAAAGTGGAGTAATATAAGGTGGATATAAAATTTAAATAAAAAATTCAACAAGTTTAAAGTTATTATAATAATATATTTAACTTTGGTTATAACAATATAGTTGTTTTTGAAATACTTTTGGTATTATTATCGAAAACCAAGAAAGAGATTACATGAACAAGGAGATTACATGAACTTTTGATTGTTAAGAGAAATCAAGACTCTAAAAGTAACATTGATACTAAAGATTTTCGTTATGAGAACCAAAAATTGGGGCCATTGTAAAGTTATAAGACCCAGAAAATTGGGGAACACTATGATTGTTCATCTTCCTATCTTCCCCTATACAAAATTGTTATTCAAACAAACTGAGACAAGTACTAGAAACGATACCAAACAGTAAACAAAACATAGATGCCATAGAAACATAAGTAGTAAAGTAGAAATACGAGTAGACTGGTAAAGGATGATGGCTATAGATCCTAGAGAGCCCGTTGCATGAGAATAGTTTGCTGGTGGGTTTAAGTTGACAAGAATGGCGTTAATAGGGATTGCATTGATAATGACTTCCTCTTCGTCATGGCCATTTGATTCATTATCAGAATCTGTTGCAATATACCTTTCCACTAGGTTCAACCGTCCCACTATATTATCCAAGTTGTAGTTGATGTCTCTCATAATCCGTTTGATTTATTCTTGCCCGAAAAAAATATTGTAATTATCAATTTGTTTATCCCTGATTACCATGTTTAACAAAGTCTCTAACTGACGATGAAGAGTGATAGAGTGTAAAAAGTGAAGGTGTCTCTTCCTGAATTTGCCAGGATTCAGAACCCATTTGAGACAACCTCCATTAATCTCAGAGTATGAAAAGTATTGTTGGTCACCGAATTCTTTGACTTCCAGCCTCGGAATTTACTTCCTAGCCTCCAATGAAGCAACCTCAAATAAGTTTGCGATGGAGTCCCAACCGAAGAGGTGTCGGTGCCTGGTGGAAGAAGGCCCAGTAGCGCCTACTCGATGACTTGTTTGTCATTGTCTAAGCACCATAAATTCACTACCAAAAAAAAAACTTTACTACAATTGACCACCGTAAATATTGGCGACCCGGTAAGTGGACTAGGGGAGTGTGGTTGTTGAAGAGGACTAAGTTACCACCCAATAGAGAAAGAATGATATTGAAGGATGGTAGGGTGATAGAGTTGTGAATGGGCACCCTGAACTATTGTTGACGGTGCTGGAAATCCGTCAACCAAAGGAGTCTCCCCGATGTGAAATCCCAATTAGACCTGACATTGTTTAGAGTAGGAACCCCATCCGAAGTATCGACCCGGTTGTAGATTTTCCTTGGCTACAAAACTCAGCATAAGAGAGTAATGCACAAGTATCTTTGGATTGGTAAGTGAGTATTCCTTATGAAATGTTCAGCTCGAGAAAGTATCAAGGTCATTCTACCAAAAGGGAAGAGAAAAGTGGGTCCTTTAAAGACAAGTAATAGTACTAATCTAGAAAAGGCACATGAGCATATATATAAGAATGAATCGTTGATCAACCAACGAAATAGTTTACAAGGAAGCAACAATTATTAAAGAAAATACAACACACCTTCAACAAGATAAGTACCAAAGACACTGAAATAGTTCAATTTTCTTAGTACAAATGAAAACAACATATATCGCAAACATTCAAAGAACAATCTTACAATGTTCAGGACATATGCATGGAAGTGTGTCGGTTCAACCAACTTCTGAATTAAGTAAAAGTTCTAAGATACATCAAGACAATGAAAACGACTAGCCCCAATAGTGGAGAATTAGAGCAATCACTTGCTCCTCCAATACAATTATCTTCCTCTCTAAACCCTGGTAGGAGGAGCCAAGGTGAAAAGTGCCTTACATGAGTAACGAGGGTGTACATATAACAAATGGGGTGACCATTCACATCCTTTATGACTCTTTAATCTGTATATGAAACTGCTTGAGTTTTATGTAAAATTGCAAGTGATTAAATTTGAGTTTTTAAGGTTCTTATGTCAAATTCATAAACACATAAACATGAATTTAAACTTCAAAAATTGCAGAATATTGTAGACAATACCACCATAATAGTAAATACAAAACAACAAGTAATGAAGGAGTTCACCCCTCATGGGATACGTCTCTTGGTCCAACTTCCAATAGTTGGGCCTATATCATTATTCTCATGAAATAGTGATTACATCAAGTTACAATGCTCAAATGGCTTCAACAACAGCTCAATGGCTTTAGAGCTATTAAAACTCCCTGTCTAGCCTCTTTCTGCTCCCAAAAATACCAAAAACTGAGAAAGTTATGCCTCCCTTATTTTCCCAAGTTTTGCAACTAACCATCCTACAATTCGGCCAAAACCTAGCTTGTGCGCCCCAAACACGGAAACGGGCACTAAACCTGCCATGATTCTCACTTGATAGGTGAAATTGTAGGATAGATAAGGGCGCCTTTAAGCCCCCAGTCCTGAAAATTTCAATCACGTGGAGGCCATAAGACCATGATGGGTGCCGAAATTCAGGGGCTCTATGTAGCACCTGTTCCTCCCATTCTCTCGGTGATGTGGGTCCGCATGAAACCTGAGGTTGGACCCTTAATCTTCTCCACTAACGGTTCTCGGCCCGATTGTTAGACTGGTCACATCTGGCGTGATTATAGCTTGGCAATTTCGGGGCGCGGTTATGGTTAACGATCAGGCAAACTAGTCACATTTGGCGGGCGGTTAAAGTCGCAGTTTCAAAATGTGACATGGCAGGTGAATTGCGGTCAGAGCCGTGCCTTTGTTAACAAGCGATGATGTTTTGGTTACATGGGCGGTGTTAAAGGTTAATGCTTGGCGGTTGCACTTATGGTCTGTTGGCGGAGGCCACAGTTAGCATGGAAGAGGTCTTTTATTCTAACCCCAGGGCTGCCACTCTGCCCTTAACCAAATTTTGGTGGCCATCGAGGTGCCACGTGGCAGCCTCTAGTTGGGCCACATGGCAACCTATGGTTGGTCCACCTCAAACAAGTCATCCTCCAATAAAAATCCACTAATTCACAACCAATATAAACTTTCCAAGTGTCGCGCTACCATTGGACCATGGAACCTAGTCACCCTACCTAGTTAACAGGCCTAGTCAGATGTACAGATTGCTGACTAGGCAGCCCTGCACTACCAAAAACCAAATTTTTACCTATTTCCACAAATGAACTGAACTCATTTTGAAGAGCATATGACATCTGTTTTCTGCGAAACGAGTTGCGTCGGATTCAGAATGACGAGATCTATCTAGTCATTCCATTTTCAAGCCATTACGAAAAATTTCATTTTTGAGCATATTTTTGATCCAACGGATCACTCTTAGACTACTCCCATTACTGTTTGACTTCTCAATGACTTTTCAACTTCCTACATGAATTTTCATATTACATGGATGACTCTTGGACTTCCATTTTACATTAAATTTCTCCAATATTGAATTTACATAATCCACAAATGACGTGGCAAATAATGACTTGTGATAAGGTATGACATGACACTTATGACATGGACTCCATGATGATGTGGCAGTGCCAAGTTTTCCTTCTTACTGCTCCTTTCTTTCTATCTTCAATAAGAGATGTATCCAATAATTCATCTTCATGAGAGATATGCTTTGTTCTTCATATCCACCCTCTAATGGGTTGTGAATCAGATGGAGCGTTCATGTGGTCCTAATCTTTAGTCTTATGTTGTAATCCAGTGTTCCTTCATCTTGTTGAAATATGGCAACAAGAATATTCCAATTTAATTTGTCCTTGAATTAAATTGTGAATTAAAATCGAATTTAGTCTTAACAGCTACTTGGAAATAATTAATTAATTTATTTCAAGTTAATTAGTTGGAGAAATTCAAGTTAGAAGTCTTTCTGAAGTCATGCAAGAGTTATCCCTTAAATTAAGGAGATAAGATTGAGTTATATTTGAGTTGTAATTAGTTAACTCGGTTTACTGAGTTAAGTCCAGTTAAATTAGTTCCAAAGTGTTTGAGGAACTAATAGAGAGTTAACAATCAGTTGATGCATGCATGCACTCAACTAATGCTACTCGAGTTAACTGAAGATTCCCTCATCAGAAACTCATGCATGTCTATTCTGAGAAAGACCCGGTTGAGATTAAAGTCAAGGACAATGTACTATCAATTGCATCTGTTTTCTTATAAAGAAAACTCATACATGCAGTCAAGGTATCATTCCTTGAGGATTGCACAGTTAGTTGAAGGAGATCATCCACTTTGTAATAGGTGAATCATCCACAAGGAACAATGAAAGGAAATAGGAGCTTGGAGGGTAGAGAGGAAGGCTGGAGAGAAGCCAAGATTCCCTGTGAGCATCTGTGAGGATTTTACTGAGAGTTGGCTAGCTGTGAGAGCTAAGGCTTTGTATAATTCCTATGTATTTCCACCTTGTATGATAATACAATAGAGTGGGGTTTTAGCTGAGGTTTTCCCTAAAGTATGTGAGGATTTTACTGAGAGTTGGCTAGCTGTGAGAGCTAAGGATTTGTATAATTCCTATGTATTTCCACCTTGTATGATAATACAATAGAGTGGGGTTTTAGCTGAGGCTTTCCCCAAAGTATTTTCATGTGTATTGTGCGATTGATTCTTCTTCTTCATATGCAAAGCATTTACAAGTCAATATATTCAAAAGAGCACGCTCGCTAGCCAACCATAACTATAAGAGAAATAAACAAAGAGTTTCCAACAATTTCTCAACTAAGTCCAACAAATTTCTCCCCAATTCAACCACAAATATAAATGAAGAAATCTATCTCCTATTTTAAAATAATGCTGACATTTTTTTACCATAAAAATTTATTATCTCAAATGAGATCTTCAAATTTAACCCATGAAAAAATACAATAAAAAAATAACTTTTCCCACGTATGAACATTGATAAAAATAAAACAAACATAAGCAAAAGGGATCTTCGCTTTAAAAAGGAAAAATATATCAACATTGTACAAAATCTAGCTTTCAAACACTCTTTACGGGGCAACATCTAACCTCCAATTTACACCTCCATAAAACATGGGTAAAGACCCTACAACCAACATGAAATAGAAAATATAACTCCATGGAATCTAGAACACCACCCCACTAACAATCTGAAATAGAAAATTTAACCCACGTGTATTGTGTTAGCAAATATCTTTTTAACAATTAACAATTATATCTAAGGTATCTTTCTTTTTGATTTTTTTAAAATAGTGGGAAAAATTATTATAATTCAGTTGTCAAATTAATAATAGAAACAATTATCTTTAATTATTTTGATTTATTATTGTTATTTAAGAAAAACCACCCATCTTATAATTATACACTAGTGGTCCATAACAACACTAGCTTTAACTCCTATCATATTTTTCTGGATCTTAAATCATTAACTTATTTCCTTACATCTAAAAAAATAAACTCTTAACCAAGAAATTTCCTCATAATATATGCTTTGTTATAATCACAATGATAATATATGCTTTGTTATAATCACAATGATAATATTTTCAAAGATAGTCATAATTTATTTTATTATTTTTAATTTTTAAAGCAGGTTTAAGAGTTCATAAGTCTAAATTATAAAAGAGTGTTTTTTATTACAGTGAAAAGGGACGGTTGAACCTATCTGTCGTTTATCTCGTTCCTGGGATTTGGATGCCATGGATAGAACAGGTTCTAATTTATCTTCTTTCTGCTGTAGATAAAATTTCCCAGATGAATCTATTAAGGGTGTTTTGTGTGGCTTCAACAACCTTCAGAACAAAGAGATATCCATAATTGGAATCAGCAGACTCTGTTCCCCCACTACGTTCCATCAACAGTTGTATTATTCTCTGGAGTAATATCATGTGTGTGCAACAGCTAGCAGATGCAAACAACCACCAGAATGATACACTTATCTCACATGTTTGAATCAGCCATCTCATGTAATTATCTTAATGATCTTTCACCTTTAGATTTGAAACGTTGAATAAATGGCACATACCCAAGTACAAGATTTTAACTTAACGAGTATAAATTGCTTATTAGATTTGTTCTTTTCATGTAAATTTTTGGCCGGGTACATTGCTCTTTGAGTAAATTACCTTTGGCCATGATTTCTGTAGTGCTCTCTTTTCCTTCTTTATGGTTTAGAATGTGATGATATGTGCTTTTTAAAAATAATTTAATTGTATTTTTTTATTTTAAAAATTAATTTAATGTTTTGAAAAATTACTGAGAAAATTTAAATTTATAATTTTCTTAAATTTTAACTAAAATTTAGATTAAATTAATTTAACAAATATAACAAATATCTATAGTCATCTAGTTAAATTTGTGTTTACTTTTTAATGGAGATAAATTATTTTTTGTTTTTGTGTTCCAAAGATGACTACAGTCTTAACTTTTGGCTTGAGAAACAGTAACCTAGGGGCATCTAAGCCATCAAAATCACTCGAGGATCGCCCCCGGCCTCGACCACACCAAGCCTTAACATGACAAGATTTTTGCCCACGAAATTTCAAATCGCTGGCGTTCACATCACGGAGAGACTTAAAAGTACACCCCATCACCATCTATTCTACACCCCATGGGCAATATAAACTATTTTTTAAACTTGGTCTCTTTTTCAAATAATTCAGCGAACCTTGCATTTGCATTTAAGAAATTTCTTTTTTTAAAGCCTTACCCCTTCTCATCATCTAATCTAATCTATATCCCTCTAATCTATCATATGATTAGAACAATGAAATCAAAATTGAACTTGCAAATAGAAAATTAAAATCAAACCCAAATCAGAGAATAGAATAGTCTAGCGACTATGCAAATCAAATCCATGGAGCAATCACGATGCAACAATCTAATGATTTAACAGATGGAGTGAATTTTAAATGGCCAAAGTTAAGGTAACACCCTTAGGGTAATCAAATTCACGGTTATTCTTATTTGTGGCACTATTTACAAGTTAAAGAGAAATTTATTGAAAAATAAGAAATTTGGTGAAAAAGTGAATACCACATAAGATGTACTCAACTCTATATTTCTCATTATAATAAAAATTAGGAGTTGCCCTTAAAGTGCAAAGGTACATTGAAGGAACAGAAAAATTGGGAAGATCATCTTGCCACAAACAGAGCCCATGTTGAATGCATGTGCATAAGGTCCACCAAACTCTCCAATGCAAATGCCACAAGGCAAGCCCACTGCTCACAACCTATGCATGAGCACAAAGTGTTGACAAACTTTTCCCCAAGTGTGTCAAGCCCAACTATTTGTCGACTATATGTCTTTTGTCTGCCACACAATGTTGTTAGTCCCAGATTTCTGCCAAAGCACAAGATCGATCTTCGATGAGGTCCTAGAGCCCAGTGATTCATTCCCCAAGCCACACAATGGGTCTCAGGCAGTGACCACTAAAATCATCTTGAATTCTAGCTATATTACATTGAAAGCTTCAGTATTATGGTTTACAATTAAATGCCTCTACCCAAGGAGAGTAGATCAAGAGGAACTCCATCATAAGATGCTAACATAGATGATGATGATGTTGGTATTGATTTGTCCCTTCCTCATGGTGGTTGGTAGGGAGCAAATTACACAAATTTTATCTCGAGAATTTTTATCAATTTTGTATGGAAACTTTATTACAAGTACTTTCTCAACTTCCAACTACTTTAAGGCATATATCTACATATAAAAATAAGTGATAAAATAAGTACAACATTTTCATTTAAACACCATCAGATAATAATAATGACACCACTTTTAATATCAAAAATTTATTTGAGTCCAATTCTTTTTACTCACTCTGATCTTTCTATAATGCAAGTCGCTGAGCTTGCATTCTATCATTTGTTATACAAGTAACTAAAATTCCATTCTATAATCAAACAAGCTATTGCAAAAGCATACACAAATCATTAGTTCTTTTAATCTAATAAAGACTCATTCAGTAAATAAAAAAGCTAAACAAAAAAAATTGTAATAGTTTGATTTTCTTTCGAGGCAAAACCCATGGACACTTTTTCACATTTTGTGGATGTTACCTCACATAGATCTGCCACTGATTACAGACAGTGACCTAGTAAAGACAACCAATGTAGGGATAAAAGGCACTCAACCAACTCAAAACCCAATAGTTTCTTATTAACTTTTGACGCAGAAGTGCTCTTTGTTTCCACATCTATAATGTTTGAAAACATCAACTCAACTTAACGTTTTGGTTTCTCTATTACATTTCGATTGAGAAAGCCCTATTGCTCACCACCTTGACTAAATAAACCTAGTCTTTGTAGTTCCCTATAGATTATTAAATAAGGGATAACAACTATTTCAAGATCTATATTGTTTGAAAGCAACAACTCAATTCCTCTCTACTGCATTTCCATTAAACGGTGTTTGAAAACATTAATTCAACTCCTCTTTACTACATTTCCCTAAAACGATGTTTTGTAAAAGCATGCTTTAAGTGAGATTGTTTTCCATTCATCTCAAAGCAGTATCCTTGAACACGCTTTAATCATTTCTAATGGGGCTTTGAAATCAACTTTGTAGTCTTTCCAGACAATACCAGCATAAGTCCATCTCCCATATCTAATCAATAACAATAAGGTTAACAAGAATTTATGCTGGTTTATTTTAGCATAGAATTTTATAATAATTATAGTGCATTTTAGTTTTTAGTTTTTATTATTATGGTCAGCTAATTTTTTAATTTTCAGTTCTGCACTTTTTTCCAATTACTTTTCAATTCAAATTATACTATTTTTTTATTTTTTATTAAATAACAATGCACAAATCTTATACAAAAAAAATAACATATTTTGTGCCAATCTAAACTAGTTGTATTGTATTTAATTATAAGAAAACACTTATTTAGAAAATATGGTAAAAGCACCCTGAAAAAGCATTTATAAGCAAGACTATCCATTTGAGGTATCCATCAATGATGATTACAAAATATTGAACTTAGTATTGTTCAACCTGCCTAAGCCTATTGCCTAGACTTAGCTGTCATGAATCTTTCACAGAACAATGAATTGAAATGAATGACCATTCATTTATTAGTTGGTAATTGGAGTGGGATGAGATCCAATAAATTTCATTTCGTCATGGTTGAATGAGATGTGCTCTTGTATTTGTTGCTGCTCCTCCTCACATACGATTTATTGTATTCTTCCACCTCCTTGAATTGCTGCGGCCTCACCTGCTCATTTTTGCTTCTGTTGTTCCCAACTCCTGAAAGCTGAAAAGAAAAAGGAGAACGAATTCCAATAATAAAACCAGTTTCCTCCATTATTCATGTTTGTGTTGTTGATGCCTGCGAACACCTATTTAGAAGAAATGCACTGAAATGCTTTGACAGTACAAGTATTGGAAATACTTTTTTCAGAGAAAAGATTAAAAAATTATACCATTCCAGGTTGAAGACCGTCAATGGCTTTGCTGGATCTTTCTGTCAAAACAGAGGGGGATGGGAAACCTTAATGAGAGGGACTCTGTTTGAACTAAAAATAAAGCTACAGTAACTTATTTGGATGGTTGTGAATGAAGAGCAAAATCAAACACATTGTCCATTGCAATTCCTAGAATTCTGAAGATAGATCTCTTACGGGACAGAAAGTTCTGGTTAAAGTTGCCGCTCTCTCTGAAAAGATGGTCAAAGTGAGGCTTGCAATAGAGCACTCCCTCCATTGACGAGTAATTACTCAGCTGCGAAAAAGGGCCGACTGTCAAAGCAAAGAAACAGGGAAAGTTAAAACCAAATATCCTCTTAAAAGATAATATTTTGCTTAGGAGTTGTTTTAGTATGATTTTTTGGGCTTTCCCTTGGTTGAATCAGTAAGAAAATTTTGAGCTCAAATCTTGATTTAGGTTATTTAAATTGATTTTTTTATTCTATATATGGATTCAGCACCCTGAAAAACCTCTAGGGCACTTCTATTGTGCATGATTTACATATCAAATCTATGATTTCAAAAAATTCCTGCGGGATTTTAAAGAAATTACACTGTAAAAACTCACAGGAAAAGCTTTCAAAAAGTCACACTAAGGACAACTTCTTTTGCTTCAAGCAGCAAAAGACCAATAAAAGGGGCTCAACTAAGGTCCCTTGAGTGGGCAACAAAAATTGACTAACTTTGAGGGCAACGATTTGACCTAATATTCAATCGGCCATATTATCCTTGAACAGAGGAAAGTCACACATTTTAGGTAGATTCTGATACAGATCCAATGAGGAGAGATCCGGTGAAGAGACTAAAACTACATGATAATAGAAATATTTATTGAGAAGGGTTTTTGGTGAAAATCACATTACTATTCATTTGTATAAAAGTGTAGTTCATCGTGAAGACAAGTTAAAGAACCAACAAATGTGGTTAAAAAAAGTCAAAAAAAGACATGTAATATGTACTGTTTATATTTGTAAATCTTAAGAGAGAAACTACATTTTTAAAGATAATGAATGACATCATATCTTAAGGGAAATTAGTATATTTTTTTAAATATAAATTTATATTGAAATTGTATTTTGATTTTGAACGATATTTTTTTAATATTAAAAAAAAGAAAAAGAAAAAAGAAAGAAAAAGTTATTAAAAAATGTATATTTCAAAATATTTAAAAATAAAAAATAATTAATTAATTATTAAAAATTGTATATTAATTTTGAAATAAGGTATAATTTTGTTTTTAATTAAATATAGTTTTTTTTAAATTAACTAGAAAACATTTAATAAAATGGAAGTTTTTTTTCCTTACGGATAACCCATAACAATTTAAACTTATTTTACGTAATCAATTTTTCGTTGTATATGACGCTATTGATGTAAGTTGAACTCTTGAAATTATATCTAAAGAAATTAAACTTGTAATTATTGTACCTTTTTTCAAGCAATTAAAATAATAAAAATCAATTTTAAAATTATATCTATTTATTTATAAAATTAGAAATGAACATTTAAAAAAATGAAAGCTAATAAGTGAGATTTCATTAGGAAAAAGGTTAGAATGTAATTGGGTATATGGTCTCATGAACTCTAACTTATACTTAAATAAAAAAGCATCTTTTTAGAGGCATCCCACTCATGAGTCATGACCAGAAGAAATTAGTTTTTTTTGCAACTTTCAAAATTTAAAAAAATAAATATGTTAATTTTTTTTTTAATTATATATATAATAGAAAAGAAATCATCAATAAAAATGTATATATTATGGATCTTAACAATTGAGGACCCTTTCTCAATCGAGTTAAATTTTAAGAGTTTTTGTTTTATACATTTCAAAATATTTGAAAAATAAATAAATTATTATTAAAATTCAATTTATCAAATTTTTTTTTTAATAAAATTATTTCTTATTTAAAATCAATCTATTGAATAATATGATTTCCTTTCTCTGTAATCATGGAATATATATATATATATATATATATATATTAGTTGTAGACAAATTTTTTTTATAACTGGATCATCTTGATTTTTTTTCCAACTATTAAAAAGTAGAGTATGTCTAAATTTTCTAGTGAAATTTGAGATTTTTTTTTTTAAAAGCTAATACAAAAGATTTCTATTAATATAAAAAAATGTTATATTGATATAGCATATGATCACCAAAAAAAGCTAATCTGCTTTTTGGAATGTGATATCAATTGTTTATCTAAGGACTTTGATAAAGACTCGAAGAAGAAACTACCATGGAAATGGCATACTGTACAACATCACTTGACGTGGGGATTGACTTCGAAATGACTCTTCTTTCCTTTATTTCTCACAACCTTAGTCCAACCTATAGGGGACGGGTCAACCAAGGTAATCTACAGATTATTGTTGAGAGCTGAAGGTGCTTCCTTGTCGAAGTAAGAAGAATTCAATTCATGAGCACACTTCAACAAACTCAAAGGAACAACGTTAACAACCAAATTCATGTTTATAGAGTTAACTAGGGCCCTAGTTGAATCCTCATAAGGCCGATTTGTCTTTACTGTTTGGTCTTGATCTCCCTGAAGCATATCATCATCAACACCCTCATCCTCTTGCTAAGAAGGAGAAGAAGGCTCACCCTCCATAGTGGATTGTTCACAAGGTTTCCAACTTTTTGATTTAGACATTATGTTATGCCACTTCTTGGTGGAAATTGACCTAGGGCGGGAATTCTGTAGATTCCCAGTTTGACAACGAATTGGTACATATTTCAAATTTCTACAAACTGGAAATTTGAGATGTTTAAAAATGGTAGTGTTTCAATTTTCATTAGAATTATTTTAACTTATAGACTTAAAAGTATTTATAGTATATATATGTTTTTCTAGATGTTTGCAATTTTGAAATATATATTATGTTTCAGGGTGATAATGTGAAGATGGTATATACTTTTGGGTAAATGTCGTGATGAAATTTCAAAATTTTACTCTTTTATCGAATTGACGCCTTCAAATTTCTTGTAAGATTTGTGAATTTTGATTTGGAGTAAAAACACAATTTGTGGAGAATTATGTTGATGTCATAATGATATTGTTTAGAAAAGATACCAGAGTCATTTAATTTGTCAATTTTCCATTAAATTAAATGCTTGTCCTTGCAATTTTTCGCACATCTTAACATGCATGTGTGTGTTTGTGTGCAATAACTTAGTTTAAAATGTGTGTGTGTGTGTGTGTGTGAGCATGATCTACACAGAGAGCACTAAATTATGCATATTGAAACTTTATTTTTTTATGCACAATTATATTTTTTATTATTTTCTGAAGTTGACAAATTAATATTTGAATCGTATTTTTCAAACACATGTGTTCATGCATGATTTTTTTCTACTATTTAAATAAATTAAAAAACCAAGAGTACCCTTTTGAAGAGGATTTGATAATGAAGATGATGCAAATTTTTAAAATTTTTCGTTTCACATATTTTATGTTATTTATTTTTCATTTAGCCCCTTCGAAATTGACCAAAACAAATTCAAGCATAAGGTTTAAACAAAATAAGATGAAAAATATGATATGAATTCAAAAGTGTCAAACTCATATGTAATTGGATAGAGGATTCCTTCATGAATCCAATGTGATCAAGTCCGACGGTTAAGGACAAATATTGCCTTAAGTCTACAAGATGGTGTTGCAAAGAAATCTGTAGAAGAGGAGTTAAAACTATGTTTTTCATGTCCAAAATATCTTGATTGAGTGCTTAGAAAGCTTAATTTATCTCTTCAAGTAAAATTTGAAATAGCTCAATCGGGGGTTTAACAAACTCTCGATCGAGTTTTTGACATAGTTAAATAAGGGATCAATTGTGCTATAGCTCAATCGAGCCCTTCCAACCATAAACTCCCCACCAAATCAAAAACCATATATTAATGGTATTGATTCTGATTCTTGTGAAGCTACTAGCTCGATCGAGCTCCTTTTGACACCAAAAAAAAAGCCAACATAGCCAAACATTTATTCATGGAAAAATAACACAAAATGTTCGTTCATGGAGAAATAACACAAAGCAAAAATTACACATAGATTGACAACAAACATGGGAAATTGGAGAATTCATTCTCGAAAAGGGGCTCAAGTGCCAAACCAAGAATAAGCCCGAGAAATGGCTAGAGAAGGGATGATGAAAATATGATAGAGATTGAAAGAACAACAGGAACAAGAAGATTATCCAATTCAATAAATTCATGCAAATACAAGTAATTATTTGTCTCACTTCTCATATTACTTGCTCCACATTGTATGCATTAGGAAATACAATTCAAGATAAGGAAATAATGGAGAATGAAACAATAGAACCAAGATAATATAAGCAGTGATTTAGTAATACCACAACCATTTTAGTGCAGTGAACCACAACCAACTCTATTTTTGTGGTGGAAATTTGTGCAACATGAAGCATTCAAATGGATTGTGCATTGAGTCATGCTTTTACAACACCATATCTTAAACTAGTTCATTAAACAAGCCTTTAAGATTAAAGTGCCTAAACATTGTGTAGATTTATGTAATCTTGTAGCATTGTACAATGACCCTACCAGATGTGGACTTCCAAGACTACTTGTGGAAGAATACATTTTGATTAAGCATTATTTGTGTTCCTTAGAGAGATAAAAAAATTCAATAACAACACAAGGAACACCATTCCAAATTATCAAGACACTTGAGAGTGGAGAAGACAATCACAAATTTTCTTAACTCTTTTTTATTGGTTTAAAAGATGTGTAAATTATGGAAAAGTTCATGACAAGTTGTCCACTATATAACATATGAAGGATAACAATTTGGAAGATAGAAAAATATACTCCACTTTCAATATCAAGAAGGTCATGGGAGTTGAAATCAATAGATTTCCTCATAAGTTTAGTGACCACAAGTGGGGCAATGATTATGAAATGGTAGTTGTGGATCACTTCAATGTAATTCTCATGATGGTACCTTTAAGGAAGATAACTTATTAGGATAAGAAGTTGCACAATTATTCTTTGAACCATTATAGGTGCCCTTTTTCCTCCCATTATTGATCATCCCTAAATAGATCAACGTTTCTTAGTTACTTTTGGCAAATTGTATGGGGATTGAAGTAGGATACTAAGCTAAAGAAGAGCATCGCAATCCATCTATGAAGAGGTGGACAAATATAGGTAGTATGTCACACCATAGTTTAGTTCCATATATCTAATCATAAATATTTGAAGACATGAGATTCTATCTCATACATGCAACACTATGAGAATCGAGTAGTGTATAACATAATGTAAGCACTTCACCTTTAAAAACATGCCTTGAATTCACGTTGAAGGCCATTCTTGGACACATTCTTGAGGTAGCGATGGTGAATAAAATAACTACACATGTGAAAGTTATGATTTTCATTGACGGTGTCCAAATATTCATGATCAAGTTCACGAAGCTTTGCAAATAGTCAACAAAACACAAGGCTAAGCATCAATTTCATATAGGAGATATAGTTTGTTTTCTTTTTTGGAAAAGGTGTTACAAGGAGAAGAATGTCTAACTTAAAAGTGTCACACTATGGTATTTATACCATCATTGCAAGGATAGAAGAAAACATGTTTCAATTAGATAGATTAGTGAACCTGGACATTCGTTTAGAGTTAAACATAAATTACATGTATATCTACAAGCTATCAATGTTGGAAGTTTTTCATAATAAATGAAGGTTTGTGGTTAATGGAAAATCACTTGGTGTGATTAATGGTTCATTGGAAATCGAAAACCACTTGAAAAGTGAGAGTAATAGTTCATTGCAAATTGTGAACCACCTACGAATTGTAATGGTTGAGGGTACTCACAAAAACTAAGAATGTTAGTTAAACAAAGAAAATTGTTACATTCCCACATTATTTATATGAATTACAATAAAACATATAGCATGAATTTCTTTGTTAAACATATAACAACATGAAATATTTGTGACATCCATCATCATAACATAATTATTGGACCTTGAATCCTATATGATGATCCCTACCTTTTGAACATCCCACAAGTTTCTTTTTGCAATCCTCATGAAGGTTATGAGAATGTGTTCAATTGTGTTCAAAGGCATACAAAGTGTAGTGTATATTCTTTCTTGCACAAAAAAGAGTCTATTAGAAATAGGTGTTTATAAAAATGAGTATATGAGTTAATAGGTGTGTATAAAATCTTTGAATATTCCATTGGGCTACACTATGTTGCCTTATTGCTTATCAACAACCTTGTCATTGTTGGCAAAAAAGACTATGAAAGAGATCTAGGTTCTTATCTCTAGTGAGATTAACGTTTGGTGCATAATTTGTTTGGGAGTTTCTCAGATAAAAGTACATGGCACCATAAAAGTACATTCACACACTATACATCCATGTCATAAAAGTAGTTGCCAACATATAACAATTTTAGGAACTATGGTTGATGATATTTTTCAAATCGTGCCACTAGGGGAAGGATTGTTTAAGTGAAAGAAGGATTTATCATTAGAGACACCATCAAAATCCATGTCTTTCCCACATCTCTAAAGAGGATAAAGGGAAAAATTGGAAATATCGTATGTAAAGGGAAATTCTAATTTTGGTTTGAATATAGTGCATATGTGTATCAAATTGAGTTTTTGGATAAACATTCAATGCAAATAAACAACTAAATTTGGGCATAATTTAGACAACACTAACATTGCATGCAAAAAGAAAATTATGGATCTCAAACAATGATAAAAATCCATGAAACTAGTTTTTTGTTGGGACTTGACCAAGTTTGGTTCATTGAAGATGATGTTTCTTGTTGTTTGAATATGATGAAATCATTGTAGCAAAAAATTGACATGTTTCTTTCACATTTTCAAAGGTATGGTGAATGCTCCATTGAAATTATTATTAATGAAAATGAGAAATTGTTTTTATATATATATATATATAATTTTTAATTTTTAATAAAAATGTGTGATTATGAAATTTCAAATAATGTTAAAACTTTTAGTATGAATTCCATATTAATGTGATGCAACATATATCAACACCAATATATCCATCTCACATTTTACAGTTTTTTTTTCAACTATCCTTAACTAAATAAGGTAAACTTATTAATTTTATCCATAACTTACAAAAAAAAATATCCATATTTTCTTAGAAGTGTTGAAAATAAATAGTCTATAAGTAAGATTATCAAAGCAATATAAAGGAGAAACCTTATAACTATGTTCATAATAATACCTACTAAAAATATGTATTCATCATAATTTTTGAATGGATTCATGGCTTCTTGAATTGCATCACTCACATATGTATAAAATTATTATAATGAAGATCAATATTATTTTACTAAATTTTGATAACATATTTTTTTATTGTTGTTGCTTTGCAAACATGTCTTTCCTTTCTATAACACCAATTTCTTTATTAGAATGAATATTATTTTATTAAAAAATGATCTCTTTTCATAATTATAAAATAAAAATAAAAAATTAAAGGTAACTATATGATTATTCATGTATGTTTCCATCTATTTAAATGTTTTTTTAAATTCAAATTCAATTGTAGAGTGTAGATATAATTTGAATGGTAGAAGATTAATATTTACTTTATGATCAATGTTAGGATCTTATTTGTTATCCATGATGGTTGTTGAATTTTTTTTTTTTTTTCTAATTAAGTTTAACATTCTTAGGTAATATTGTTTTAGGTTATTTGGCCTAATTGTTGTTAAATTTGGTTATATATTTTTTTGTAAAAGTTGTTCTTTCATAAACTATTTTTTTAGCAACTTTGGTTTAATGTCATTGGTCATAATTTGTAAGGATGCAATGTTGTAATAAATTACATTACTGAAAAAAAGTGATAATTTCAGCTAGCATATAATTGAAAAATTTTACATATTGATATGAGAATGCATCCTACATAAAATATTATTTCATTCAACAATGCACTTGCTTCCAACAAATAATTTGGTTACCATACACAACAGGAAGATGCTTAAAATGTTGAATTCTCTAATTGTAAGACATGTTGTAGAGCATAAAAAATGTTTATTAATTATTGGCATTGATTACATGATAAATTGGAATATGAAATCCTCTTATGTCTTAGCCATCAGTAGGGAGCTTAAAAAATCCTGCATCACCAGATGGAAAATAATTCCCGAGAGAAGTGATGTCGTGATACTAGGAGGTAAAACCATACCATTCAAGGGCCAATTACTTATCCCATGTCTGGTGAAGTTACTAGTGACCAATCCTAGGTAAATTATCATACCCTATAGGTGAGCGTTGTGGGAAGCAACAATACCTAGATCAAATTTCTATGGATGTTGTCACCCTTCCTAGTATCCATTGTTACAATTAGTTTTCACCGAGTATATGAGTACCATCCATATGATGGGCCTAAGACCCCCATCGGTGGTGGATTGCAGAAAGGCTCTAGTGACTTGCATTTAGTGGACATGACACATAGGTGTCTAAGAACATATTTATTTTTCATGTTGTATGGATGTGTGGATTTCAAAGTATCTAACATGTTTTTATGTGTCGATCCGTTCAAGGGACACCCCCCCAGCAACCTTCTACTAAATTAAATACTTATGAGTCACTCAATTTTATATTTTGTATTCTATTATGCAAGGACGAAAATTGATCAACCACATCAGGAAAAAGATGTTCCCTATCAAGTTAATCAACCACTAGAAGAACGAGTTGTTCCCTCTTAAGTTGATATGATAACAAAGAGCTACAGTGGTTTGGAAAGGGGTGGAAGATTTGCAAAAAAAATGGATGTAACCACAAGAGAGGACCTTGGGGGGGCTATCCCTAATTGCATTGTTAGAGAGCATGTCATTAACATCATTCAACAGTATTTTGAGAAACATTCAGTTGTTGCACAAGCTCATACACTACATGGGTTGATCAAACATAAGAAACTAAAACATGCCACAAAGATTTTGGGTATCCAAGATGCTAAAAGCAGGAAGGCACATGTGAATGTCACTGAAAATATATCAAAGGCATTCTCTATGTTTTGAAAATCAAGAAAACCCAATGTTCAAGTTGCTCGTAAAGAAATTACAATTGTTATTGTTGTACCAAGTACATCACGAAAACAAATGTTAGCAACAATGTCGAAATTGCTCCATATATCGAGACAAACATTGCACAAGCATACCGAATTCAGGGTTTGAATAAATGAAAATGACGAAGTTGCTTACTAGGCTCTTGTCACCAGGAAACCCTACAGAGACAGGGCTCTAGTGGGAATCAAACCACTTGTGGTATATTTTTGGGAAAGCCATTCTCGTGCCATTCCAGATTGAAAGCATGTCATGCAACATCACATATCTAAAAGTGAGCATACCATGCTAAGCACATTGTAGAAATGACAAAAGTTTCACTTTTCAATGAATTTCAGGAAATAAATACCCATTTCAAGATATCGATAAGCATGTCCAAGTCATTGAAACCATGGTTTATTAGTACTATTAAAAATCTTGACACATGTTGTTCTTGATATCATGTTGAATTCCAACTTCATTACAACACCTTCCAGGAATTTTACAAGAAGAACTAGCATGGTGACCCTCCTCCCATAGTGCATTATTTTGTTTCATAAATATTGTGCAGGAGGGAGCCAAAAGAGTTGTTTTACAAGAAAATATGTATAGGTGGGAGAATATGCATTGAATGTGGTGATTTGACATTAATGTTCCATAGGAGCTTTCCTATTGATCCCAACTAGTTTGTGATGTTAAATGCCATGGTCACATGGAAGCAATATGAGTATGTAAACCAATCATATCCTTCAACTTTGAAACCTAGGGGGATCAACTATGTTGAGTATGAGATTCCTATTTCAGAATTCATGGGGAAGTTTTAGAACTAGATCTATAAATATGTAAAACACTCACACAAGTCCAAGTGGCAAGCTTATGAATTTAAGCATTCTCGCGAGGTATTCTAGCTAGGCACAATCTTATAAATGGTATACTTTACCTAAAATTAAACATTTGCTCCTTAGAAATATATATAAACTAAGTACTATCACTCTAACCAAGTTTCCATATTCATTCATGTTCTATACAAAAATGCACAATTGAATGTTGATGGTAGGGATGTCACTAACAAGTCATGTGATGTGATTAATGAGTATTACTTCTACATCAATGATGATTGTGAGCATGGAACATTGTTCAGGCAACATTGCTTTGGCCTGATTTATGAATCATTAAAAAGAATGACATATCATTAAAAAAGAATTGGATTTGGTCATATGGTTGTGAAGGGGAGTTCAAGTTAGCACACAGTTTTTATTGGTTGAGTCAGAGACAAAGATTCAACATACTTGGAGTTTTTTTAAACGATACATGTAAAGGGTGAGCATGATGCTGTAGGTTTTTCTGTGAAAGGACCACTTAGGAGGTACAAAATGAGAAACGATGCATATCAAATCAAATAATTAGTAGAGATGGTCAACTAGTGCAGATCCCATTTAGGACATGAAGGTCTCAAACAAATTAGGTTTTTGCATAGATTCTTCTAGAATGTTGAACTTGGAAATGCGAATAATTCCATTCCTTGGTATTCTAATACTATAGAAATATCCTTGGTAATAGGTCCATTCACTGGTATTGTAATTACACTCAGTGTAGAGTAAAGACATGGGGGAAATAGTTTCCATCAAGATAAGAAAACTTGCATGTTTTGTGAATTTTTCATTGGTGAAGATGGAGATAGACTTGATTAATGTGAAAAACACGGGTACATGAAAGGATGGAAATATGTCTCTCTTAATCTAAGGGGAACCCATCCAATTTTGACGTGGCAAGAGATGCATGTTAAAGAGGTTGTTGTTTCACTTTATCATGATCAAGTCTCTGATGTTGTAAGGGAAGGTATGTGGTGTACATCATTAATGGTTCCATCTATAAATTGAAATATTAAACATATAACTAATACGCATTTTGTATTTTAGTTGTAGGTGATGTCTTTGATGTCACCGGCCCCGCCACGAAATGAAGAGAACATGGCCTATTATTTGATGTGGTGCACACAGGTAAAAGGAAGGTTATTGATACTGTATGAAGATGGAAATTCCACATACCAAATTGGTGACATGGTTATGATGGGTCATTTTTTTGAAAAGATAAAATACAGGGTGGTCACATTATTTATAGAGATTTTATGCCTGAATATATATTTTTCCAATACAGTTATCTAGTCATAGCATCTCAGATCAATCTCATAGAAATAAAAGTGAAGGCAAGTGAACCAAGGAGATGGAAGATGACATAATATTACCATGAACGTATTGTGGAGGCTTTCATTCCTATCACCCATTGGCCAGATGAGTAGATGATACAAATGCAAATCCCTGAAGCCAAGTCTATAACAGTCAAGTGTAATATAATCTAGAACAAGAGATCAACATATGAATTTTGTAATTTAGAAATGTGACAATTGAATACTTTTGTAATTTTGTAATTTTGAATGTGAATAAAATTCATAGAGAAATGTTTCCCTTTAATATTAGCTATTAGGAATAAAATCATAGAGAAATAAAATAAAAATGAATGTGGAAATGAAGCATAAAATGAAGTCATATAAAGTAGACACCTTTTTAGATCACCTTTTTAGAATTCATATCATCATTACAATATTACACACTACTAAAAATAAAAAAGTATAGATAACAACAAACTAATGAATTTAATTCTAATGTATAACCTATTCATTATTTTTGGTTGGATAGTGCATTGTTCCTTCCTCATCACCCATTTTAGTTGATTGCATTGTCATGTCTCCCAGAGATATAACTATGTTGGGTTTGAAAATGATGCATCAAGTAGTCGTTGTTGCCACATGTTTGACATGCATCTAAGAATAATGTTTGACCAATGGCTTTGTTTCCTAGTGAAGGATGCTAATCTCTTAATCCCATAATCACTTTTTGTGGTGTGATGAATAGTAGATGAAATTGTTAATGATCAAACATTGAATTTTATATGTATTCATAATTCATTGAATTAAATGATTGTTTGTAAATTTTGTAAACTTATATTGTAGAGAGGAGTTCTATGAGGACACCATGTACCCATACCCCTATTGGTTGCAATGAATTTTATTACAAATTATTGAATAACAACTGATTTTTTAAGTTTGTTAATTTATAACTTTGAGGACAAAACTTATAAACATTGATTTTTTATTCACAGTCATGGAGATGTACTTTGATCCTAGACATAACTAGGCTTAATATTTGTTGGGGGGAGGGGGGGACGAAACCAACGAAATATTAACTTTTGAGAAGCACATGTCATTAGTGAGGGTGGAAAGAGTTAATGAATTCCTCAATTATCCATTTTAGTGTTTGGGCATGCCATCCAAATTTTAATTTGTGCAATGATATGCCAAATGAAAATACATCAAAAGACATATACTTTGAGATATCTACATTCAAGACAATTTGGAATATGTACTTTAAACACACACACACACACACACACACACACATATATAGAATGAAATATCTATAATTGATTTTTTCAAGTTTAAATTCATTTTTCTTATTTAAATCCATTTATATTATCATTTCAATTCATTTTTATTCTAATCAATCCATTTTAGTTCATTTTAAGTATCAAAGTGATTTGTGTCATGGTAAGATTTAGTCCATGAAACTAGAAATCAAAATGAATCTTTTGTAAAATTTTACTTCTTAAATATTGTAGATTCCATATTTGTGGCTTGATGGTGACTACATAATGTTTTTACTTCTTGAATCTTGTAAATTTCATATTCATGGCTTGATGGTGAGTCTTACATAATGTTTTTCTTATACCATGGAGTTTTTAGTTTATTACATATGGATTTGTTATAACCTTTTATTTTTCAATACCATGGAGAGATAATTTCAGTCTAGCATATAATTGAAAAATATTCACAAAATATGGATGATAAAATTCATTAAGTACAAAGTAATATTATATTTAAAATATAAATATTATTCTTAAATCAATTAATTTTAAATTATCATTTTTACCCTTTTTGATAAAAGTTATATTGTAGAAATTTATTTAAACTAGCGAAATAACTAACATCCATAAGCGTCCATAAACTGAAATAATGTTCATGTATCCATAAACTTTCCATATGAAAATATACAAAGTATAGTACACATGTGAATGTTCCCTATGAAATGGACCTGAAAATATACAAAGTATGTGGTTTAAGCGCCACACCCCTATGTAACTGCTAGTCAAACATGGAATCCAGATCCTAGTACTAAAATATAACAAATTTAAATTCAAATTAATTATCATTATTTACAAAATAAACAATATAGAAATAAATGATTTTTCCATGTTTAATTACATATTAATCTACTAACCTAACTCGAGTCCAAATGAAAGGTAGATGGGATGAGGGTATGATCAATTTAAGTTTGGTGCACTTGTACCTGTCACTCTACATTTGCGGTTTGTGTCGATGGAACCACAATGTGAATGCCTCTATACCTAGCATCCCACTCATGCAGGAACATCATTGCAACATGGATACCCCTCTGCATCTAGGCCTGTTTACACAATGGCAAAGAAAAAATTTAAGTAGTCTACGAATTAATTAGCATGCATGTAAATCAAAAAAAGAAAATGTTGAAGTCTTAGGAATATAAAATTTTACCTCAAGAGTAGGTCGATGTGGCTTTACATAGTAACTATCCTCCATGTGAGTTTGATGATGTGGAGGTGTTAAAGACTCCATAGAAAGATGCACTGATGGAGGCTGTTATGGACGATCAAATGCCCCCTCGGATGACCTCAGAAGCTAAAGAAAATTTTAAGGATGGAAGTTTATCTTAGTTTATAAACCTTGGTGAATCTTACTAGTCCCTAATATGCAAATTATAAATTTTGTATTGATATATTTGTAGAAATATTTATATTTCCAATGATTTTATATTAGTCTATATAATATTTTGGCGATTTTTAAGGTAAAATAATGGTTTACTATAAAATTTGGGCGAATCAACTTAGAAAAAAAATGGAAAATGAGTGAATCATTTTTTTTATGCATGATTTATGACTATGAACATAAATATCTCCCCTAGCTTTGGTGGCTAACCTAGAAAAACAAGGATAAGGGATGGAAACTCCAAGGTAGGATAGGATAGGATTCAAGTGTTTTATATGAGGTAAATGGTTACAACAGATCCTTGAAGCTTCTGGATTCTCTCTCTTTTTCCCAGATTTATATAACCAACATAAGTGCAAGGAGAGCAACCTGTAAGTGATCAACACAAGGCACAGTGGAGCAACCTGTAGGTGAATGTTGTCCAGCAAGAGGCCAGGGTGTGTTGGTCCTAAAACTGGCTCAAATGATGCAGTTCAAGGCAGAAACTATGGGGAATGAGAGATTCATGCATAGGGATTTGTGCAATGATGATGTAAAGGGGGAATATGATGTGAATGATCCCATTAGGAGGTTGATTGATCAGGTGTGACAAAATAGCCTATAACAGAGTGCCCCCTAAAGTGAAAATTCAGAGATGATGACTGATGACTGAAGTGCTTTACCTTGTGACAAGTTGGGATCAAGAAAAATTGGTGTGATTCATCTTCTATTACAATACATTTACATCATGCCATTATTTTGCTGAGGTAGGCATACCCATACTCAACACATAAGTTAACATTACATGTATAATGATCAAAATACATGTCTACTGATGATTGATGGTGGATCGATAACTAGATGACTATCAGTATGATCATAGCCACCACAAATAATGATCTCTATATAATCCTGAAATTGTAGCCCGGATTGCAGAAACTAGATCAAGGGTCTTCTATCACATTACACGACCAACCAACGTATGAGTTTGACCATGTGAAGCAATGGGATGAATTCGAACATGGTAAACACCATCTTATTACTGACCAATGATGTAAGACGTTAACGGACGTGAGAGAAACCACCGATGATGTTAATGGCTCTCAAGGTACTCAAGGACTATCCATATGGTGTGAATAAATGAGTTGATGGCGAACACCACATAGAATCATTCGGTCGAAGACCAATGATGTAAACATGTCGCTAAGAGTGAGGACACTTTCCATTGATGTATGCAAGCACCAAGGTGTTGATGGGTGTTTCTAAGTCAACTTCCTGGATAATGTGTTAATGCCGATAGGAAGCGATCCGTCGCAGGATGTCCTTGATGTATCCCCCATCAACGACATGAAACAAGTATGATGATTGAGATAGAATGATGTTGATATGGAACTGGATTAGGCAAGAAAAACATGGAATGAAATCTTAAGAGTATTGTAAACTGAGTGAGTTCTCTTGAACACAACGACGATACTAAAATGGAGTTGGCAACATTGACCCTGTTAGTGTCAGTCTTTCCAGCCTTCCTACAGTGATCAAATATGCTCTTACAAAGTGGTCTCAGAGTGTCAAGGTCAAATTTTGTCATTTCAGTGAGTCTTCAAGCCAAAATTTGGTCACTAGGCATTAGGTCTAGGGTTTGCTTTTACTCCTTCTAAAGTTGTCCAAATGGCGGTCCATGTCATCATTCAACTGAGCCTATCACCATTCAGAGGGTTTTCATTATCATGTCAGTGTCTAATGAGTCATTTCACACCTTGTTCATGCTTCAGTTGTGCCTTGGCAAGGTCATTTCCCTCTCCTAGGGTTTTGAAAGCCAATTTCTCTTGGACGGTCAAATCATCGGCAAAACTTGTTTCCTGATGTTCATACACATTCCCCTATCCTTAAAGTACCTTATCAAATGCTTCCCATCCCTTAGATCCGCCAAATTCCTCATTTTTGCACAAACCCTAGTTTCTAGCTACAACCTGGCAATTTTCTAGGTTGGGCCTGTGTTTTGCCCTTTTGGACCCCTTCCCCTCACTCAATCACTGCGATTCCACTTTCCCCTGCTTCCTAAAATCCCTCCCTACTCCCACAAATTTCCCCAAGAATTTAGAAGCCCCCTATCCCCTTCATCTCGCTCTATTTCGACAAACTTCCTTGCTTCACACATCGGGACAAGTCGCACTCAAATGATGTTCCAGAGCAATAAAAGATTAATTTTGGACAACTGAGAGAGGTTTTTGCTCATAACATGCCAAAGAAGAAAAACCTCCTTCACTTTTTTCACAGGTGTCATTTTTTGAGAGAAATGTCAATAATACTGTTGCCTCAGGAGAATCAAAGACACCTCTGAAGTGACCTTGGGAAAATCAAGTTTTCTCCTAGCTTGGTTGGCCAAATGATTTTATTGATGGGTAAAATGATAACTAGACACAAAGAGATTTTCAATGAGCTATCATGAGCTCAATTTTGGGTTGAGGAAGGCATTCAAAAGTTGACTGCAACAGTACTCTTCTTTCAGGCAGCCTCATTTGGCACTTTTTGACCAGTATTGGGAGATTTGATTTTTTATAGGTCAAATCAACTCGAAATTGAAAAATTCCACTTGGGTTGGAAAGTAGACTCAAATACATTTCCAGCGAGCCATCCTGCGCCCTATTCCGACACCAGGAAGTCCTCCAAAAGCCTCCTGCAAAAGTGCGACCCGTTGAGAGGTGCGCGACCCGTTGAGAACCCTTCTGCAATTCAAATTTTGAACTGGCGCGACCCGTTGGGAGGGGCGCGACCCGTTGAGCTGTAAGCTACAAATTCACTTCAAACTCACTCAAATCTTCTTCAAATTTGCAAATTGGGTTGAGGTAGGCTCTCTACAAATTGTTTTGTTGGTTGATGATGAATGATTGACCTCCATACTTGTTTTAAAGCCTCCAAAGATGCAAGTGAAAAAATCATTCAGTGGCTGCTTGTTGATGTTTGAAATTTGCTAGGGTTTTATGTGGTTTCAAGAGATTTCCCTTTGCACATTGTTTTTCCCTTCCCTTATCACTCACATGTTCATTTTCCCCTATTTTCCCATGCCATGTTGAAAATAAAAGTGCAGGCCATCCCTTGTCCCTAGTCACCAAAAAATCAAAAACCCTACCCCCTCCTAAAACAGCAAAACTGTAAACCCTAGCTGGCCTCACTATAAGCATATTGTAAACAAGAAAAGTTGATGAAATTGCAAAGGACATTGTGGACAAACTTCCCAAAACAATCCCCATGATTTTCCCTTTGTCCACACATGTATTTCCCTTATTTCCCTTATTTCCCATATCCCTGCATATATACATTCAGATCTTCATGAGATTATCAGGCAGAGAGAGGCGGAGAACCGCTTGTTACATCAGAAGCTTGACATGGCTCAATGGACTATCAACTATCTTGAGCAGCGCAACAAGCAATTAGAGGAGGAAAAGGAACTTGATGAGCTATGGAGGATACGCAGCGACCGAGTCATAAACCGTAGGAGGCCCGATGACCTATTGCCTAAGGAGAGAGAGTCAATGTTCATTCGGGTGAATGCACACTTGGAGAAGCTATTGGCGAAAGGCCAACCAAGACAAGAGGCTTCTGAGGAATATGAAAAACCACTATTGGGCTAGGATGCACGTTTGTAAAGCAAAGATGAAAATGTTCCAAAGAAGGTTGACCGAGGCTCTTAAGAGGAAGAAGAAGACCAATCCCCTCCGCATCTTGGCCGAGGCTTCTCTCACTCATCATGACACTCACTAGCCTCTTCACAACACCAAACACAAAATTTTTTGGAAGTTTTGGCTCATTTTTGACATTTTTGGGCAATTTACAGGTTTTGGCTTCTCAACGAGTCTCACCCCCGGTGAGACCCTTTGTCATCATAGCTCCGTTTTGCGAAAACTCAGCATTTTTGGATTTTTCATGCAAAGTTACATATGCCCATGCATTACCTTGAGTTTTCATGGAGTTTTGGGCCTCCAAAAGGTCAAAATACAGTCAAATTTTGACTTTCTGCCCCTTTTTTGAGCTGCAGAAGTAGTCTTGTGAGAATTGACTTTTGACTGGGCAAATGACCTCCAAATCCAAAAATTCTGGTTGGGTTGGAAATTAGACTCAGAGTCCTTTCCAACGAGCTATCCTGCACCTCATTCTGACACCGGGAAGGCCTCCAAACAGGGCTCCAAAGTGCGCGGCCCGTTGAGGATGATGTGCGCGACCCATTGAGGAATTTGTGCCAGATTTGACCAGTTCAGCCCAGAATTTGCAGTTTAGCTCCAGTTTGACTTGCTGAGGTCGATGGTGGTCCTTTTGATTGTACTTGTGGCACTTTTTGGATACTTTTACTCTTGTTTTACTCTTCTAGAAGTTTCTCTCATGTAAAAGGGTAAAATTGACTGTAGGAACTGGTTTCCAAGTTTTTAGAGGCAAGTTGTTTTGACTGCCTATTTTGTAGTGCTTAGTTTAGAAGTTGTTCAAACAGCTCCTAGGATAGTGAGCTCGACCCATGGAGGCAGGGAAAGAGGTTAGATCATATATATTATGTACTTTCATGCTCATTTTCATGGTTGGACTCTTGAGGGAGGAGCTATCATTGTATATTTCACTTGTATCTCTGCAATTTTTGGCTAAGGAAGACCAGGGTTTTGCAGTCATCTTTGGGATTCATGTGGACTCAGGTGTTTATGGTGTGTTTCTTCATGTTATTGTAAGTAAGCTTTTTTATGTGATTCATTTCCTTTCTATACTGCTGCATATTAAACAAATGAAGTGATAAAGTCAGAATTCATGCTTGCCATGCTCTACTTTTAAATTTGTTTAATTTCTATGTTTTCTGCTGTCTAAAGAGAATTCAAATCCATTGTTTGCTCTCTTTAGCCTTCTTTTCTTTCTTCCTAATCATCCACTTCAGCTAAAGACATCAATACAGGTTCCTACCTTGCCCCAAAGACCCCCTTGCAGAAACTGTGTCCAATCCCCGCACCCTAAATTGCAGCTCCTCAATTTGCCACCAAAAACCCAAAAAACCCCCAAATCAACCTTTTTGATCAGTTTACTAGCCTAATATCAGTGTTACCTTGTTGGTCATCTCATCCCATTGAAGATCTACCGAGATTGACCGGAGAGAGCCTTCTCCTGCCCCGTAGGGCTAGCTACGAGGCTAAATGGTTTGATGTAGCCTTGAGGTTTACCTTTCTCAGCCTGAGGTGAAATTTCAAGCGCTAACAGACCCAAAGCCAACATGGAGGTTTTGTGAAGGTATTATGAACCAAAAGACAAGAAAATTGCCCAACCCAATAGCCATGGTGATAAGTGGAAGAGTTTTGTGTTCAAGAGTGACTCGCTTCCATTAAAAAATTGAGTACCCTGTTTTCCCAATTTTCCCAACCATACTGGTCAGTACCTCTTTATTTTTTAACAAGCTTGAGGAGGATAACATATGCTTGATTTGTAAGTCCATCCTTTGGATGAATCCCTCTGAGTATGTTTAACAAACCCTGAGAAGGAGTGGTCTGGCCTTGTCATGTTCGACAAGTCCATCGTTGTTTGTTGTTTTAACGAGTCCAACGAAGGTAAAACTCGACATCTTTTTCATGTTTAAAGAGTTTTAAAAAGAGGTGAAAAAGAAAAATCCAGATGTCCCTTTTCATAGGTAGTCCCTTAGGTTCGAAAAGGTAGAAAAAAATACCCAAGAGAACCTCTTAGCCATGTTCGACTAAGGTATTCCTTTTTGGTAGATAATCTATCTCAGTTTGGAAAAGGGTTAAACTTATACTAAGTAGATGTCTTTTCATTTACTTTTACGATTTCAAAAAGGCAAGTGCTCGACAATATTTTCATCTTTTGGGAGTTTGAAAAGAGCTAAAAGAGGACACCAAGGGGTTCCTTTTTTTAAGGTTTAAAGAGCCCGAAAAAAGATATAAAAGTATGCTCTTCTATCAAAGTCACCTATGTAAAGCACAACAAAATCCGTTAACATCTGTCAACTTGCTCAAACAACACAAAAAGGATTAAACATACCTATTTCATAGTAAAAATGAATCATCGCTAGGTCAAAACATTAAATATGAATAAAATAATGAATCATATGACCATATATACTCAAAAATGACTATTCATTTTTACCATTTCAAATTTACCTCTAACAGTGAGAGTTCTTAGTTCTTTTGCCCTCAATCTTCTGCAGTTGATTATGGCCAATCCAGTGGACGATTTCGAGTACCATCACTTCCAGGTAGGAGAAAAAACCCTTCTCTTTCTTTTAGTGGTTCCATTCTATGATTTTAAGAAAAAAAATTGAGTTTTTTAGGGCCCTGGGTTTCAAATTTTTTTCCCTAGGGCCAACGCAGGCTTAGAGGGTTGAAAAGTATGTTGCACCTAGGCATTCATGCACTACAGGAAGAGGTGCAATGCTCTGGTTTTCTCTTTTGGGGTGTGTTGGGCACGAATGTAAATCTTTTTTATCAGTTTTACCTCAAATTTTGACAAGTTTTTTTCATGAAAAGGATCCTAATGAATCTCTTATTGATGTTTCAGGGTTCATTAATACAAAATGGCTTTCCTATGGAGAGAAAGAAAACACAAGGAATGAGATTTAAATGCAGAAAATGATTCTTCTACCATCTAGGAATTAAAGAATTGTGGATTGCTAAAATTCTTCTGGCTTCCTGGTATGTGGAAACAATTGAAGTTGTTGAAATACATTATTCGTTCATGGGATGTTCAGGTACAAATGTTCAGGTTTGGGGAACATCTGCTTGAGATAAAGGTAGAGGATATCTACTTTCTAACAAGATTTTCTATGAGGGGTGCCCCCATATCTCTCCTAGGTGGGAGAAGTGGTGGGGAGATAGTGAAATATTATATTGCCACCTATTGTAGACCTCAAGCCCAGGAAACAAAGGATGGAAAGATCAGTATAAAAGATGTGACCTAGTTACCTTTGAGAATGAGCCTATTCATTATCACAAGATTGGCAAGTAGATCATATATGTAATATGGATTGGAGTGTCTAGAGCCAACACTCTTCAACTGGAGCAAGGGAGTTTTGGTCAATATGAAAGAACAACTGACTAAAGAAAAGGAGGGAAAACTAAAGAACTTTGGATATAGTGTGATCTTAGTTTCCTTTTCACTGGAGCAAGTTCCATTACTTCAGCCTCAACATGTCATAATCAATCCTACCGGTTCGATGGTACCACGGATGAGGAGGTGGATAGATCACATGTCTCAACATGCAGGGTTGTCGGTGATCAGCTTCTCACCAGCCTTATTTAAATGGATGCGCCAAAAATTTATCATGACCAATGACTATCCTTACACATGCATGGATTTCCGTGATGATCTTGAGCTCGTGCTTCCTGAGGGTGAGGAATGGGGTGCTGCAGGTAAGAAATTTAGACCTTTAAAGTTTTGGAAGTTTTACAATTTTTTGTTGTGTTTTTTTTATGTTTCTGATACTAAACTATTGATGTTTCATGCAGATGTGGGACCATTTCGACCTATTGGTACTGCACATATCTATCGTGCAGAAGAACGACAATAGGAGGAGGCAGTAGAACCAGCACAGGTCACTGCGGTAGGACAGGATATGATAGGGATCCAGATGTAGTATAGGTCCTATCAGAGGTAGAGCACCGCATGGAAGGATTGAAACATGGAATTGGTGATACCGTGGTTGACCAACTTCCACTGTGACTTCAACAATACACCATAGGAGTGCCTAGTTGTATTGGTTGACTACTGTGCAATATGGCTCGTGCAATATCATTCTATCATGGGCACCTTTGATTATGTCTACTTAGATTGTGCATGTAGTTTTTTATATGGGCAATGTATGCCATATGTGTCTCGGGCACAAATTTTGTAAAACCAAACTTATATATATATCTACACACACACACACATATATATATATATATATATATATATTCTTTTTGGCTTTCTATTGTATTTTCAATATGATGTGATATGAATCGAAAATTAATTACACTCGTTGTAAATGTCTATCTAAAACATGATTAGCTAGGGAATCTGTGAATGTATTTAGATTTCTAGAAATGTGTTCATATTGTATGAAATCAAAATGTATTTCTAGAAGGAGAAATCTTAAAACCATGCATAAGATGGTGGGACTTCTAATTGAATAAACACCGGCAAGTTGTAGTACTACGAGTGTGAGTCAAGTCTGACGACTAAATGGCAGATACCATGTGCAATAACATCAAATAATAGCTCTACCATTGCGCTATACTCAACAATGTTTTTGGTGGAGCAACCAATACAAATCCCTTGCAGACTCACTAACTCACCATTTGGAGCAAAGATGGACCATGTTACAGAAGATAAGTTATGAGTACTACGATAGGCACCATCAGCATAACCGATGAAAGTTTCAAGAGATACCGACATCTGCAAACCAAACGTAAAATGGAATCAACATAAACTGTGTAAAACTCTGAAAAGACACATTGCAAACACACTTAGCACACTATAAACAATATGTACATAATGAAAACTACATTTGAGATCAAGCATAGTATTTTTTTAGGTACAACCCATTTCTAGGCCGCGCCAAGGGAACTCCATCAAAATCTACTAACTCACACGCCCCTTTTTCAAGGACTCACTTGACAATATATGGACCTAACCACATGGGTTGAAACTTCCCTGAACCTAACTTATCAGAATTTTGGTGATATAACAGAATAAGGTATCCTTCTAAGAAGACAGAGGCTTGACACTCTTGTCATAATGTGCCTTGATGCATCTTTTAAGAGCTCTGTTAGCTATAACAACATCATGTCAACTTTCATCTAAATAAGTCAGATGTAAAAGATGCTCCTCCTCTATGGAAGTGGCAAGAAGAAGTTCGATAGCTAGTTTTAATGATGGAATTTTGCATTCAATTAGGAGGATAGCTTCTAGACCATATACCAACTGAAAGGGTGTAAATCTGGTAGCCACATTGACAAAGGTTCAGTATGCCCAAAAAGAAGAGTAAATGAGAAAATGATACTCTCATTTGTGGACCGCTACCATGCGTTGAAGCATCGTCTTAAGAACTTTGTTGATGGCCTCAACCTGCCTATTAGCCTAAGGGTAGTAAGGAGTGGAGCTTTCATGGGAAATTTCTAGCTTAATAGTTAGTTCGGTCATCATATGATTCCAAAAATGTTTTCCATGATCCGTAACTATTTATTTTGGAACACCAAATCATGTGATGACGTGGTTGAAAAAGAAGTACTCATTCGTTTCACTAGTGTTGTTAAATGTAGGTGTCACCTCGACCCATTTAGTAAAGTAGTCAACAACAACAATAATATAACCATGCCCCCTAGCCAAGATAGGGTTACATGTCATAGAGTTGATACCCCATTTCGCAAAGAGACCATAAATGATAACAAGATGCAACAAAGAAGGAAAATCATAGGTCTTACAATCATATATCTGGCACACATGACACTTTTGGACAACGAGGATGCAGTCTTGAAAGATGGTATTCCGAAAGTAACCAACACGTAAAATTTTCTAGGCAGTAGCATAACCAGATAAATGTCCACCACATGCCCTCGATTGGAATTTGTTTATTACTTTCTCATCCTCCTCAACTGTGAGGTACCTTCGTAAGATCGTATCAATACCACAACGGTAAAGGGTGTCATCGATAATGATGTAATTTCAGGCTTGGTAATGAATATGTTGCTGCTTCGAGCGAGAGGTATTAGACCAGAAGTATGGGTCTGGAGATAAATCAAGAAATATCCATAGCATGGGTCAGATAACGAGATTAGAAACAACCACTCATCGGGAATAGAATATTCAGATGTAGATTCTGAATCATGGGAAGGGAGATCGCACATTAATGCCGCGAAAACTAGGAATTTCTTTGTTAGGTCCCTATACTACTAGTGTAACCCCTTATTGTTCTTAGTAGAACCCACTTATTATATTGTTGTGGCCATGTAGTCCTAATATTTTTATTATTGTGCCCCATAGAAGCCAACTATTGTTATTATTGTGCCCTTACATTATTATTGTTATGTCAGCTCTGATTATATTATGACCCCTTAGACTCCTATATATAGAAAGGAGGTCTTGTCATTTGTATCATCCAAGAATTGTTCATTTGTGTAATGTAAAGGAGGTTTCCCCCTCAAAGAGGCTTATTTCTAAGGCGTTGATCTATCTCTCCTATCTTTTTGTGAGTTGGTTTCATAACATTTGGTATCAGAGCTTTGGATTCTAGGGTTTTCACTACTCCAAACAGGTCATCATGGAATTTTCGCTATAATTGTTTCTCTGCGGCGTTTCAAAAGCTAAAAGAAAACCCATTTGAGCCAAAATCGCACTTAAGCTCGTGTCCAAATTTCAGATCTTGTCTCGCTATATTTTTGGCGATATGAATTGAGGAAGTTAGGGTTTTTGCAAGTTCCAGAATTTCATCTAAAACAGGTCATCATGGAATTTTTGCTATAACTTGTTTGCTACAAAGTTTCAGAAGCTGAAAAAAAACCCATTTGAGAAGAAAGCGGTCAGAACCTTGGGTCCAAATTTCAAATTTTGTCTCACTATATTTTCGGATATATGATCTGAGGAAGTTAGGGTTTTTTCAAACTCCCAATTACATCTTAAACAAGTGACCTTGGGAAAATCATCATAACTTTCTCTCTAGGCATCAGATTGAAATGTCGTAAGAAGTTACAGAAAGAAGACGGACTGTAGTTTCCTGTTTATATTTTTCAGATCCGAAGGTCAAAACAGTGACACATGGCACTTCATACAAGTTCGCTCTTATGAAAAGGTCTATAATCAGGTCATCTTGGGAGATTGTGCATAACTCTTTATTGGAGAATCCAATTTTGATCAGACTGGTGGCATTGGAAAGAGGACACATAGGGCTACTAAAGGCCACAATTTCAAAATTGGAAAATCTGAAATTATAGAGTTACAGTCGTTTCAATATCAAGCAATATCAAGCTCCTAAAATCAAGAAAAGGAAATATGATGAAGTTTGATGGCAAGGATCCGGTAAATTGGATACTACAGATGGAGCAATATTTTGATCTACATGAGGTGAAACTGTTACAAAAGGTACGTATTGCATCTTCATATTTAGAACCGATCAATTTTTATGGTATAAAGGGTTGTGTTATCATAAAGCACTTGTCACTTGGTCAACTCTCACGGAAGAAATGATAGCACATTATGAGGATACAAAGAGTAACACCTTCTTTAGCTAATTGATAAATCTCAAACAAAATGGTTCAATGGAAGAGCACATTGAGGATTTTAAAAATTTGAATATAAGGGTAAATGATATTGCAGAGAAGAAAAGGGTTGACGTCTTCATAGGGACTTTAAAGGTTAACATTCAGCATGAGGTTCGTCTTTGGGAACCTAATTCATTGGAGAAGGCACTCAGGTTAGCAAGAAAAATTGAAAGCAAAATTATGGAAACAAGGAATCCCGCCACTCATGAATATAATTATGGAAGTGTTTTTTCTCCTAGCCTTCAACAACCTACAAGGTTTACACAACAACAATTGGAAGAAAAGGGATAAAAAGGGCTTTGTTACAATTGTGATAGAAAATACATTAAAGGCCATAAGTGTGCTGAGAAGAAATTATTTTCCATAGATTATGAAGAGGGGGAAGAAAAGGATCAAGAAACATCAAAAGAAGAGGATATACACCAGGAACCAACCCCGGAGAAAGAAGAAATGAATCCGACCATATCTTGTAAAGCATTGGCAAGAATTACCACTCCTCAAACTCTCAAGATAGAAGGAAATATAAAAAAGAAAAAGGTTCAAGAAGTGAAATATCACATCAAGAAAGAAGAAATGAATCTGACCATATCTTGTAATGCATTGGCCGGAATAACCACTCAAACTATCGATATAGAAGGACATATCAAGAAGAAAAATGTTCAAGAAGTGAAAGATCACATCAAGCATCAAGAAATGAATCCGACCATATCTTGTAATGCATTGGAAGAAATTACCACTCCTCAAACTACCAAGATAAAAGGACATATCAAGAAGAAAAAGGTAATAGTGTTGGTTGATTCGGGCAGTACCCATAATTTTATTCATTGTAAGATAGCCAAGGAATTGAATTGCTTCCTCTATCCAGCACCAAAGTGTCAAGTGATTGTTGCAAGTGGAGGAACCATAAATTGCTTTGGAAAGTGCCATAATATCAAGCTATCCATGGGAGAATATGTATTGAATAGCCCAATGCTTTCCATTCTAATGGGTGCTGCTGATGTTTTACTAGGAGTCCAATAGCTACAATCTTTGGGTACAATAGCTTTTAATTTTCAAGAACTTTTCTTGAATTTTTTTTGGGAAGGAAAGGAAGTTGAATTGAGGGGTATCGAAGGGAAACCAGGAAAGATAATCAACTCTAACAACATGAAAAAGCTTCTAAATAAAGAACAACGGGGTGTAATTGCACAATTATGTTCACTAGAGGATCCCACATCGAAATCGTGTATTTCTCCATATCTCCAAAACGTTTTGGACAATCATTCCAAGGTATTTGACACTCCCAAAGGCCTCCCACCTATTCATGATCATGATCATGTCATTCATTTGATTCCAAGAAGTGTTCCTCCAAACATCAGACCTTACAGATATCCATATGCCCAAAGGAGTGGGAACTCATTCAAAAGTTGCAAAAGGTCCCAGTTCAAATAGTATTGCAAGAACTTGACAAGGAAGGAAAATTCATATTGGAACATGAAGCGGTCACAGAAATGAGAAATCGACAGCAACGAAATAGATCAATTTCAGAATATCTCATCAAGTGGAAGAACTTACCCACTGAAGATTCCACATGGGAGGACAAGAATTTATACAGAAGCATCAAGAACTAATCAAGTGTTGAGGACAACACTTTTTGAAGGAGAGGGGCATGTTAGGTCCCTATACTACTAGTGTAACCCCTTATTTTTATTAATACAACCCCCTTATTATATTTTTTTTCCCATGTAGTCCTGTTGAGGCCTCAAAAATTGCTGCAACAACATTGGGGATAACCACCCGGTCCGGACCTTAGTATAGCACCTTTTCCGTTTGGAATAGTGGCTCCGACTGGGGATAATGGGACCAGTTTCCCAAAAGTGGATAAACGGGATGAATGGATGATTTATAAACTAAACTAGTGATGAGCAAATAACTAAAACTATTAACAAGAATACAATAACTATGATATATCCCGGGAACTTATTGAACTTTCAAGTGCAGCGCTTGATGATCTGTGTCTATAAACAGGCATATAGATGACTCTATTTAACAGACATAGACATTATTTCATTCATGATTACTATGCTTAAATAGTTAAGCAAAGCGATTGAAGCGATATTACCACACTTATCATTTATATCATTGACATATACATGATTAAAAGAAAGGCACATCATAAAACACCCAATAGTGGAATAAATGTAGATCTGCTGTTACAGCGCATGCATATAATCAATAATAGCAAGAATAATCACATAACAATTCATATGAAAGGAATGAATTCAGACATAGATAGAAATACCATATGAGCTGCTCGACATTCCCAATATCAATCGCTACTTGTAATTCTTCCTTCAACGCAGAAATATTCTCAACAAAGACAATAGTGCACAATTGCATAAAAAGCTTCCTTGTCGAATTAAGAACAACTGGTCCAGTTTTATAAGAGAATATTTGACTGAAGCACAATAGTGCAAACTTCAGTCTTTTAAGTCTGGTACAAAACTTTACGACCCTTTCCAAAACAATGAAAGGGTCTATAAATACTAAATTAATCTAAATATCTATTAAACTGAAATCCTACTAAATCGGTATCAATAAATCTTGATCCTATTTTCCTCAGCGATCTGGCAATCGGCGACATGATTCATCAAGTAGGTTGCTTGCCTTTAAATCTGAGCTGACTTATCGCAAGCATTGGCTCTACTTCAGGAGGTTTGTTGAGGCGCGAACTGAGCTGGGCGGCATAGGTGGCATCCTGAATATCGGGAATTATATACCCAATCGCATCTGTTAGGCACTTAAGGGCGGCTCTCTGTGTATGCGGCTAATCAGGAAGAGCCAATATGCCTCGAAGGTTAAACTATTAATCCCGGCAATTAATCTCCCCTTTTCCTCTAAATCAGGATAACATGATTGCTCCAATGTGTTTGTTGTTGTCAGCTTTCTTGGTGTACATTGGGAAATCATATTTGATAAGTAGAGAGTGTTGTTAAGTAGTTCAACTAGATTGCTGGACGTTGATTTACATCTTGAAGCTGCCCTCTTTGCTTTCATCATCTGAGACTGCCATTCTATGAAGAGTATATCTTTATGTGTTTCTGAGATCCTGGGCAAATTTGCTGCTCTCCCTTGATCAGAATCTTGCAAGTCAAGAAATGCAGTTATGATCTCTTCGGCTTGATCTAATTCATTTCTGGCCTTCTCTACCTGCTGATTTATGGATGTCGTTAACTCACACAGTGGCTCTGCCTGAGTGATTTGTTGACACAGGAGCTTAATTTGGGATATTAATGCAGTGTTTATTTGTAATGCTTTTGCTCTGAATTTATCCACTTGTGGAGTGCCCTTTATTTTTTCAAGCTGTGATGACAATTGAGTGATTTGCTCATCTTTTGTCTTCACCATTTGCTCGTTCGATGCCTTCAATTGTGCCAATGCATCCGATAATTCCTTCTGTTTCTGGATCGCACTTTGGTCGATCCTTTACTTTTCTGCCTGCAATTGTTGAGTTAGTTGACTGTTCACTTGCTGTTGTGTCAACAATTGCTGCTCTGCCTGCTCTGCCTTCTGCTTTGTCTCAGCTAACTATGCCTGTAATGCGAAAATTTCTTGATCCTTAGTTTTCAGTAGAAGACTTACCTCCGATGCCTTATCAATTGTCGCTGCCGAATAGGCTCCCGCATACTGCGACAGTTTTGTCAGGTCATCGGAGGGGTCAAATTCCTCCTTCCAAACCACGCTGCCCGTAATAGTTTGTTCTGGGAAAAGGGAAGGTTGATCAATCTTCCTTCTTTTCCTTTGTCGTTTTACCACTGCTTTATGCCTCGGGCTGTAGAAAACATCCAGGGGAGGAATATCTTCTACCTGAAGAATGATTTGGTCGGAGGGGTCTTTTGGTATTACCTCAACATCCTTAGAAATGGGTGGGCTGCTGGTTCCACTTAGAACCTGAGGTGAAGTGATGTCCTGTGTATCGTTTGTCTTGGAAGTGTTTGTATCCTTTGAACATTCCAACCCACTGATGATAGAGTCAAATTGCTTCCATTCTTGGAGCAATTTAGGGTCAATACGAGTATCTATATTGACATCAATGGTGGTTTGTTTTTGCTTTTCGGCTTTGGACTCCTTCCGCACTTCTTCCTGCTCTTTCTTCTGTTGCTCCTCCTGCTCTTTCATTTGCTGTTCCTCTTTCTCTTTCCTCTGTCTTTCCTCCTGTGCTCTCTTTTGCTTTTCTTCCTATTATTTCCTCTGCCTTTCCTCCTGTTCCTTCTTATGATCCTTTGTTATAACCGGAGGTTCCTTTAACTGTTGCCGACCAGGCTCGCTTGATGATGTCGCTGGGGTTGTTGCTAGTAAATCTAGAGGCAGAGTTTGCAACCTCTGTTCTCTAAGTTTATTAAATTCAGTCAACCCTTCATCATTATATTTCGCTTTGGCGAATGATTTAACCTGATTTATTGACTCAGCTAAAGAGAATAGGTCGTCAAAGATATCTTCCTTATGATCAAATCTTGTCAGTTTGGCTTGTTCTAATGCATTATATGCAACTTTATTTGGATCGAAATGCCTATTTGGGAGAGTCGCCAGAGTCAAGGATTGAATTTTTGTGGCTTCCTTTTCTGCATGTTTGAGGTCATGCAGGGTATATACACCACACTTCAAAGGAAAAGAGGGCCAGCCTTGCTTCTTATTTTTCTTGAGCGTTTGTGTAACACTCTCTGCAATGATTTGGTAAGAAATTTCCCTCGCTAGCAATTTATCCGGTATGTACAAAGGGAGGACATGCGGTCTGGCTTGACTACTGAAAACTCTTATGTAGGTAAATCTCTCCTCTCCAAACCATCTACCTATTCCAGTTAAATCAATTCCGGCTTGATAGGAAATCTTGGGAGCAGGTCTATCAAAAATGGAATAATAAATAGGCAACATAAAGCCATTACAGACTTGGTATAGATGATGTTTATAAGAAGATTTCCACAATTTCTGATGATATATATGAATAGGCGTGGGGTCTTGTGCAGTCCACCTCCAGCCGAGTACGGGGAATTCAGAGTTAAAACAGAGGGTATCTAGAATATAGGCACTATAGTAAAATGGGGGAATTACCCTTTCAGAAATACGGGTCTTGCTTCTAAACTCAAGCACAACTTGTGCTAATTTGTCAGAAAGGATGGTGGCCCAATCCATAATTATACTGTTGCATGCTGCTTCCATTAGAGGAACCATTTCTATGGTAAAATTAGCAGAGTCATGCAATCCCCACAATCTACACATCATTATTCCAGCATAGCAATAAGGAGAAGCCAGAGAATCAACCGAGTACTTACCGGAAGATTTGTGTTTGTGCTTGGCCGGATTTTGTCTCCAATCCCGGATGGGTTCGGATTCAACTTCATTTTCGTTTGCGAATTTCTCCAGGAACGCCTTATTATATATCTTCTCTAGCTCGGGCAAATGATACATTTGCCTTAGATCATCCGCCCTGAACGATCCGAAAATTCTTCCGTCTCTAGTGCTGAAAGTTCTATCCAAGATTGGATTTTTTCAATCGCCCACCACACAATGTCTGTGTATGGGAGAATTTGCTCCCTGGCCGCTATCCTGTGAAGGAAAGAGTCGACTAAATCCTTGAGAGTACTCTCAGACTTCCGAGTTGAATCCACAGTAGCTTCTACTATTGTCCTTGCTGGTTCTTCGGCTTCAATCAGGTTGTAGGTGCCTTGCCAAGTAACTCTGACGAGACCTGTACATGTAGTATCAGATATCAAACCCTTCTTTTTGTCCACGACAGCTTGTCCTGCAATTGGTGTAGCGGAAGTGCCTGTGGTCTTCTTGGATTTCTTCCCCATCTTGCTTGAGCTTTCTTCTATGGATGAATTCTGCACAGTGGCGAAAATAATCGTAACACAGAGATATTGTAATGAAAATCCAATATGGGAAAGATATATTGATTAAAGCGTGCTGAGAGATTAACTCTTAAAAATGGCTGCGGATACAATCGATGGGAAGATCTTACAATTACATTAAATGGCCATTTAAAACCTGCCACCCCTTAAATGCTCATTATATCATTAATCGGCCGAATGACCTGTTTAAGCATGCTGTGGATGTTTTGGCGGTTGAGCGCAGGTGAATGATTTCTTAAAAGATCAAGCTTTAAATATGAATGAATCATAATATCCCTCCATTTAACGGCTTTTTTGAAATCCGCGCTATATCGTAATCGGGCGTCGGGAACACTTAAATCCTTATGTTGACAATTTATAAATCCCGATCGCCGATAGCGAAATCGCATCGCATCGGGGTGAATGGGCATAACAATGTGCATAAATAGTGTATCGCCGATTGCCGATTGCGATATCGTATCACATCGGGGGTATGACTTGGGCGGCTTATTATTGTGCATGGGATACTGCCGATTGCCGATTGCGATATTCCATCGCATCGGGGTGAAAGGGTTGGGTTGTTTTAAGACTGTGTAAAGATTACCGCCGATAGCCGATCGCCTATTGCGCATTGCGTCGGGGCTAATGGCATGGGGCGCTTTAAAATGTGCATAGAGTATTGCTGATAGCCGATAGCGATATTGCATCGGCAGAGACCAATGTGCCACTTATTTGTGTTTTCTATGCCATTGCGATATGCGATCGCTTTATCGCAATGATAAAAGATTGCTTTATTTGACCAAAAATGGGTTTTTTTAAAAGGTTTTATATAATGTCTTCATTTGGTTTGCGGACCTTTTTCAAATAATGAAGTATTGATACCAACTAACTTCTAAAGGGACCCATTTCATATGATGATTTTGTAAATATAAATGATATGAAAATGGGGGGTTGTTGTAGGGCACAACAATTGGCGATTCGCTGGAAGAACCAGTTATCTCTGGAAAGCATAGAAATACTTAATTTTTTTTTCACAATAGAGTTCTAATCAAAGGCGAAAATTCTAATATAACTAGGTATATATGCATTCCGAGTAAAATGAAACTATTTTGCTAACTTCCTTTCTTTTTTAAGAAAATAAATACATTCTAAGTTTTAAATAGGCCTTTATTGGTTTATAATGATAAAACAAAAAACTTTTCCAAATCAGCTTTTAAAGTGAACTCATCTGTCATAGGTAGAGCCTCTTTTGCCAGCAAACATTTATAGTTTCGACAGGGATACCTTTTAACCATGCTATTGTCCATTGTTCCATTCAATTAAGAGTGTGATTAACAGAATGAATTCAAAACATGTTTTCATATTTTTTATTTCATTTCCTTTTTCTGTTATTGATAAGATAAAAAGCCATTGTCCTGGTTTGGTGGCCAGCTATTGACAATGCCATTCACTGGTAGTAATCTAACCGAACAAGCTGGCTCGTGATGAGACCCCTTGTCTTATAATTTCAAGCCATTACCCTGTTTTGGTGTGCAGTATTGGTAATGTCGGTTAAACTATTTCCCTATGAACATGGTAAGCAAGCTTGTAATAAGACCACTTATCTTTAATATTAGATATTTTAGAATTACACTCTGAGTAATCATAAACTTTAGTGAATGGGATGAACAATCTTCTCCTTAAGAGTAAATGGATGACAGGGTAAGAGTTGAAGATGCTGAAATTGGATTAGCTTCTATCTTGATATTGATAACTTTTTGAGACCAATTTGAAAACAGAAAATGATTTACAATACTTCTAAACTTTGAGAGGAGTTCACAAAACTTGAACTGTGGTTTCAAAATACAATGATACCTAATTTCCTAGAAATTATCCCTTTTGGTTAAGACTTCTATTATTTAAAAGCAAATATTCATACTACTTCTGTGGGATAACTTTTCAAACACAGCAAAAGGTCAATGGAAGATACCTTACAACTTTATTTCCTAATGATCCTACAAACTATAAAATCCTATTAAAATAAAAGGAGAAGGGGCTACCTCCTCAATTAAAGAATTTCTTCAAGATAAGGCCATTAACAGGGAGAGAATCTCTCAGCCCTGATAAGTCTTGCAATATAAAGGTCGAATGGCCTATCTTTTCACAGATTTGAAATGGTCCAAGCCACATCTTCTGAAACTTGGTGTGCTTTCCCTTGTCCTCATGGGCTTTGTCCCATTTCAGAACTAAATCACCGACTTGAAATTGTTTTGAACCGGATGAGACTAAATCAAAAGCTGCTTTGATGATTTGTTGATGTTTGGCATGAGTAACCCTGGCTTTTTCTCTTTCCTCTTCTAGTTTTAGAATTTGATCATGTCTAAGCTGAATAGAAGAGGAAGGGCTTTCCTCAATAAACTGCACTAGGGCTAAAGAAGGAAGAATAAGATTTGTGGGTAGTATTGCTTCTTTTCCATACACAAGGTTGAATGGGGAAGATCCCATAGAAGCTTTCTGTGTTATCCTATCAGCCCATAATGCAAACATTAAGGATTTATGCCAGTTTTTATGATTTTGTTCGATAGTTCGCTTAATGATTTTGATCAGATTTTTATTAGTAGATTCCGCTAAACCATTGCCCTGGGGATAGTAATTAGCAGAATATTTCAATTTAAATCCTCTTTTAATAGCGAAATCAAACATAGCATTGCCTGAGAAATAAGATGCATTATCAAAAACAAGAGCATTTGGGACACCAAACCTGGTAATGATGAATTGATCTATGAATTCAATGATTGCTTCAGAATTTGCTGTCTTCAAAGGGATTGCCTCAACCCACTTAGTAAAATAATCGGTAGCAGTAAGGATATACTTATGCTGTTTGGAAGAAGGTGGAGTAATCTCCCCAATGATGTCCAATCCCCATTGCTCAAATGGATGTTCAATGTTGACTGATTGCAGAGGGAAAGCTGATTTGCGTTGTCTTCCACTAGAAGTTTGACAATTGAGGCATTTCCTTACATACTCGTGGGCATCTTTAAACAGAGTGGGCTAATAATATCCAGCATGAATAATTTTGTGAGCTGTTGTGTCAGCTCCAAAATGTCCTCCTGCTGGTCCATCATGTAACTCCTGCAAAACCTTTTGTGCTTCAGGTTTCTCAAGGCATCTTAACAAAATAGAATCATAATTCTGCTTAAAAAGCACGTCATCAATAATTGTGAAATTCTTTGCTTTTAACCTAATGGCCCTTTTGTTCTTGTAAGATAGGTTTGGAGGTGCATAACCATTCTTTAAATAAAAGATTAAATCTGCATATTGAGATTCAGAATTAGTGACACTTATCTGATTGATTTCTTCAGTTTGATTTGTATCGCCTGATTCTGGAATGTTGGATGCTCCTGCCAATATCCTGCAAAAACCTTGACCTCTAACAATCTTTGCTGGTTTAATTTCTAAGTCATATTCTTGAAGTGCTGTGACCCAATTTGCCCTTTTTTCACCCAGTTCTTTTTAGATTAATAGTTGCCTAACTGCAGGGAAAGGAACTATAACTTTTGTGTGGGTTTTCAAAAGGAAGGGTCTATAATGCTTGACTGCTTTAAATACAGCAAAGGCTTGTTTTTCTACATCGGAGTAATTCAATTCAGCACCCTGAAGATTTGAGCTAAAAAATGAAATGGGTGCCTCCAAATTGTGATCATTTAGTTGCGTGAGTACTGCAGCATAAGACAAGTTGGATGCGATGGTATACAATGTAAAATGATTAGAAAAATTTGGAGTATTTAAGGCTGGGGCATTGATTATTGATTGCTTGATTAGATCAAAAGCTTCTTTTTCTGCTGATCCCCACTTAAAGACTGAATTCTTCTTAATCATCGTTTGAAGTGGTAAAATAATTTGAGAAAAATCTGGAACAAATCTTTTAACAAAATTGATCTGGCCTAAAAATGACTGCATCGATTTTTTATTGTGTGGGAAAGGGATTTCAGAGATTTCTTTGATTCGATCAAGATCAATATAAATGCCGTCTTTGGACATAATAAAACCTAAGAGCTTTCCTTGATCAAGAGCAAAGAAAGATTTTTTAGGGTTAAGAGAAATACCATATCTTTTGCAATGTTGAAAGATTTGACTTAGGTCATGCAAATGATTAGACCTCTCTTTAGAGAATACAGTAATATCGTCTAGATAGACGACTACTGTTCTATTAATCAACCCTCTAAAAGCTGTATCCATCGCTCTTTGGAATGTTGCCCCTGCATTTATAAGTCCGAAAGGCATTTTCTGATATGCATATGTTCCCCATTTTGTTCTAAATGTAGTTTTAAGCTGGTCATCAGGATGAACCGAGACTTGGTTATATCCTGAGAAACCATCTAGAAAGGACATCAATTTAGAGCCTGCGACTGATTGAAGTATTTGCTCCATAGTAGGTAATGGGAAATTGTCTTTCAAGCTTGCCTTGTTCAAATTTCTGAAATCAATACAAATTCGAATGTCGCCATTTTTCTTTCTGACTGGCACCATATTAGAGACCCAGTTTGAGTGTCGGACAGGAAAAATAATCTTGGCTTTCAAGAGTTTGTTAAGTTCTGATTTTATCTGGCTCTCTAAGTTTGGATGTATTTTTCTTAACTTCTGCTGAATCGGTTTCTGATCGGGAAGCATTGGAATGGTATGCTGGATAATAGATGTATCATATGTCTTCAAATCATCGTATTTCCAGGCAAAGACCTGTTTATTTTTCCTTAACAGTCTAATGAATGCCTCCTTCTCTTCCAAGGAAAGTCCTAATCCTAAATTAATATTTTGAGGAGCTTGTTCAGTACCTAGATTTATCATTTCAAACCTTAGGGTAGAGCTTTGGAGCTTTGCATTAGTTACAGGTTTAAACCTGTCTTTAATATCATAAAGATCTTCCAGCTTTACCACAGGTTTAGGAATTGCATTTTCCTGAGGTGTTTCTCTCATTTGGGAGTCATGCTCATCTTCCTCAATGATTTGATTATCATAGGACTTTTCAGAAGTTAAGAATTGTAAAATATCCTCATCATGGTTGAATACTCTCCAATTAGTGACATTGTCAGGAACTGAAGGCCTAAAAAGCAATTCTACAGAAAATCTATCTGGGCTGTAGTCTTCAGAAGGTAGGAGCTTGGAAGCTACATTAGCTAGGAGATTGGCTGCCAAGTTTTGAGACCTGGGGATGGAGGAAATGTTGAATGCGGAAAAGTGCGAGGTAAGTTCTTGTACTAGCGATTGATAATGCTTGAGGTGATTTGACAGACAATGAATTGCATTCCTCACCTGTTTAACAATAATTTCAGAATCGCCAAATACTTTTAGATATTGCACTTTAAGACCGATTGCTTTATATAATCCTTGGACTAAGGCTCCATATTCGGCTGTATTGTTAGTGCATTCAAATTCTAGCCTACAGGACAACATTTTCTTTTCTCCTTGTGGGCTAACCAAAATACATCCTGCTCCTGAGCCCTCGCTAGAATTGGACCCATCGAAATATAAATACCAAAATAAAGAGGTATTAACAAATGTATTTACAGTTTTCTCAGCATCATTGAAACATCTAGACCTATCAGTTTGTGAAAAATTCTCAATCTGAGATGTAAAATGATTGACTGAAAAAGGAGATGGTTGGGCAACAAAGTTGCCAAAGAATGACTCTGATGAATAATTCCCCAAAATGTTGTTGTTGAACGCTACGAGTTGGTTTTCTTGCTCAAATTCAGTAACTGTATGGGTCATATGTTTCTCTCGATCGATCCTTATTTTATTTGGCTTACCCTTATAGGGAAGCCACATATGTGACCAATCCGTGGAAATATACCCATGCAATTTTTCGGACCAATCCCTACTCAAAATTAAATCGTAAAATTCAGGTATATCAGCTATTAGGATGTCAATCCTTTGTACTACTCTGGGATCAGCAGACAACCTGATAGTTACGGAATTAATTTCTCCCACAACCTGCACTTTGGTCCTGTCCAACTGTACAATATGGATAGCAGACTTCTGGGGTTCAATGTTCAGTTTAGAACAAACTGAAGTTGGCATTATGTTAGATGATGCCCCTGAGTCAATTAAACAGTTGTGCAAGTTTCTGTTGTAGATTTCATAGGTTAGAAGGAAGGGCGGAGTATGAGAATTTGATCTATCTCCAATCAGAACTGAATCGGTAGCTTCAACCATTCCTGGAGGAGGTTGGCCTGAATCATTAGCAGCTTTTGCACTGGGAAGAGGTGTAGAAGGAACAACATTCAATTCTTTAAGAAGTAATTTCTGCTGATGCTTTAATTTACTAAGTTCAAACATGGTAATGTTTGCTTTAGTTTTCTTCATGTCATCAACAATGTTATACTCCATTGAATCGGATACCACTAATGTTTTGGATGTTGAAGGAGTACTAGAAGTTGAAGGTTGGTTTTGGGGAACTGCTACAAGTGATTTCTTTGCAAGTGTTTTTCCTTTGGTTGTAGCAGAACCAGTAGTCCTTTTCTTTGATGTTGCCTGAACAGGTTCAGAAGTACTTTTGCTCCTAGTAGTGACTGGGAACGCTTCTTCTTCATTATCGGTATCGGAGTTGGGGAGTATAAAATCCCACATTCCATGACATTCCACTACTTCTTCCTCATCATCAGTTGGTAAGATCGTTTCCTCTTCCTCTTCTTCTTCTTGTTCTGAATCTGCATTGGATATGACATTTGGTGGCTTTGATTCATTTCTCTTATAAGTCCTAAAGGGTCTTTTGGTTGAGGTTTCAGCTACCTGTTTCTTTATTTCAGCCATTTCATTTGATAAAGTTTTTAGGACGTTTTGTAAACCCTCCATTTCGTATGGGTCTTTTGGGGTTTTCTTTCTTGAGTCATCTTTGAAAGAGACTTTTTTGGCTTTTCTGTCTTCCAGAGCAGCTTTCTTATCTATAGCATTGATGCGTTTTTCCATAGCAAGTGCTTCTCTCATGTTTTCAGCTAAGGTAGGTTTCCCTGCCCTGTCTACAAAAATGGCTATATTGGCAGGTAGGGCGGTGATATACCATTCGCTTCGAATTTGTTCACTTGGTTTGGAGGCTGTAGGGATTTTATTCAGGAGCTTATTGAAGCGGGCATTAAATTCCTTAATTGGTTCCCTATGCTCTATTCTCAGATTGGAGAGATCATTTATTAGGGTAGCCAAAGACCTATCATCTCCATATTTGGTAAGAAACTGCTCTTGGCAAGTGTTCCAACTAGTAATGGAACCAGAGGGTAAAGAGAAATACCATGATCCTGCTGATCCTTGCAAGGTGTAAGGGAAAAGTCTAACAACAACATCTTGTTCTGTTACTCCTTTCAAGTGGACTGCTAACATGAAATTATTAATATGTTCCTCAGCCTGGGTTCCATCATCTGGATTAAACTTGGGTAGCCATTTTTCAGGATAATCTGGTAATGGATGCAATGGCGCAGGCATATTGACTGCACCAGGTCTGGTCCATGGATCTGCCATTATAATAGCAGTAGTGGATGATACTACCGCTGGAACTCCAGATGTCTGGGAAGTAAATAATTTTGAGGAGTGATCAGGTTGGGATGTTGAAGCTTCTAATCCCTGGTGAACAACAATATGTAACGGGGGAGTGGATGATTGACTTTGCAGATGGGAAGTTGAAATGGAGGATGTGGATGAAAGGTCTCCACTATCAGATTCTTCAGTATATTTCTTCGCCTTTTTCCTTTTGGGTAAAGGGAACTCAGTGGGTTCAATACTGAGCTTTTCGCTCTGAAGTTTGGTGAGAGGATGAGATAAATTGAACTGCGAAGTCGCATTGCTTTGTGATACCTCAGATTTCTGTGGTGAAATCAAGAAGCTCTGAAGTTTGTGGATAAGAGACTGAACTTCAGGTGATTCAAGACTTAATTGTTCTGGAGTATGATGGGTTTGAGCAGTGGTAGTTGATTCCTCTTCTTCTTGTTTGGATACTGGAGAACCAACATGCGAATGAGAAGTTGGAGGGGATTCGGAGGGAGAATTACTCTTAGAATGGCTTGCAGATTTGGGTTTGTTTACCATTCACAGTCAGGCCCTCCTTCTAGCGCCAAAAATGTTGAGGCCTTGAAAATCGCTACAACAACATTGGGGATAACCACCCGGTCCGGACCTTAGTACAACTCCTTTTCCGTTTGGAATAGTGGCTCTGACTGGGGATAATGGGACCAGTTTCCCAAAAGTGGATAAACGGGATGAATGGATGATTTATAAACTAAACTAGCGATGAGAAAATAACTAAAACTATTAACAAGAATACAATAACTATGATATATCCCGGGAACTTATTGAACTTTCAAGTGCAGTGCTTGATGATCTGTGTCTATAAACAGGCATATAGATGACTCTATTTAACAGACATAGACATTATTTAATTCATGATTACTGTGCTTAAATAGTTAAGCAAAGCGATTGAAGCGATATTACCACACTTATCATTTATATCATTGGCATATACATGATTAAAAGAAAGGCACATCATAAAACACCCAATAGTGGAATAAATGTAGATCTGCTGTTACAGCGCATGCATATAATCAATAATAGTAAGAATAATCACATAACAATTCATATGAAAGGAATGAATTCAGACATAGATAGAAATACCATATGAGCTGCTCGACATTCCCAATATCAATCGCTACTTGTAATTCTTCCTTCAACGCAGAAATATTCTCAACAAAGACAATAGTGCACAATTGCATAAAAAGCTTCCTTGTCGAATTAAGAACAACTGGTCCAATTTTATAAAAGAATATTTGACTGAAGCACAATAGTGAAAACTTCAGTCTTTTAAGTCTGGTACAAAACTTTACGACCCTTTCCAAAACAATGAAAGGGTCTATAAATACTAAATTAATCTAAATATCTATTAAACTGAAATCCTACTAAATCGGTATCAATAAATCTTGATCCTATTTTCCTCAGCGATCTGGCAATCGGCGGCATGATTCATCAAGTAGGCTGCTTGCCTTTAAATCTGAGTTGACTTATCGCAAGCATTGGCTCTACTTCAGGAGGTTTGTTGAGGCGCGAACTGAGCTGGGCGGCATAGGTGGCATCCTGAATATCGGGAATTATATACCCGATCGCATCTGTTAGGCACTTAAGGGCGGCTCTCTGTGTATGCGGCTTAATCAGGAAGAGCCAATATGCCTCGAAGGTTAAACTGTTAATCCCGGCGATTAATCTCCCCTTTTCCTCTAAATCAGGATAACATGATTGCTCCAATGTGTTTGTTGTTTTCAATTTTCCTGGTGTACATTGGGAAATCATATTTGATAAGTAGAGAGTGTTGTTAACTAGTTCAACTAGATTGCTGGACGTTGATTTACATCTTGAAGCCGCCCTCTCTGCTTTCATCATCTGAGACTGCCATTCTGTGAAGAGTATACCTTTATGTGTTTCTGAGATCCTGGGCAAATTTGCTGCTCTCCCTTGATCAGAATCTTGCCAGTCAAGAAATGCAGTTATGATCTCTTCGGCTTGATCTAATTCATTTCTGGCCTTCTCTACCTGTTGATTTATGGATGTCGTTAACTCACACAGTGGCTCTGCCTGAGTGATTTGTTGACACAGGAGCTTAATTTGGGATATTAATGCAGTATTTATTTGTAATGCTTCTGCTCTGAATTCATCCACTTGTGGAGCGCCCTTTATTTTTTCGAGGTGTGATGACAATTGAGCGATTTGCTCATCTTTTGTCTTCACCATTTGCTCGTTCGCTGCCTTCAATTGTGCCAATGCCTCCGATAATTCCTTCTATTTCTGGATCGTGCTTTGGTCGATCCTTTGCTTTTCTTCCTGCAATTGTTGAGTTAGTTGACTATTCACTTGCTGTTGTGTCAACAATTGCTGCTCTGCCTGCTCTACCTTCTGCTTTGTCTCAGCTAACTCTGCATGTAATGCGAAAATTTCTTGATCCTTAGTTTTCAGTAGAAGACTTACCTCCGATGCCTTATCAATTGTCACTGCCGAATAGGCTCTCGCATACTGCGACAGTTTTGTCAGGTCATCGGAGGGGTCAAATTCCTCCTTCCAAACCACGTTGCCCGTAACAGTTTGTTCTGGGAAAAGGGAAGTTTGATCAATCTTCCTTCTTTTCCTTTGTCGTTTTACCATTGCTTTATGCCTCGGGCTGTAGAAAACATCCAGGGGAGGAATATCTTCTACCTGAAGAATGATTTGGTCGGAGGGGTCTTTTGGTATTACCTCAACATCCTTAGAAATGGGTGGGCCGCTGGTTCCACTTAGAACCTGAGGTGAAGTGATGTCCCGTGTATCGTTTGTCTTGGAAGTGTCTGTATCCTTTGAACATTCCAACCCACTGATGATAGAGTCAAATTGCTTCCATTCCTGGAGCAATTTAGGGTCAATACGAGTATCTATATTGACATCAATGGTGGTTTTTTTTTGCTTTTCGTCTTGGGACTCCTTCCGCACTTCTTCCTGCTCTTTCTTCTGTTGCTCCTCCTGCTCTTTCATTTGCTGTTCCTCTTTCTCTTTCCTCTGTCTTTCCTCCTGTGCTCTCTTTTGCTTTTCTTCCTGTTCTTTCCTCTGCCTTTCCTCATGTTCCTTCTTATGATCCTTTGTTATAACCGGAGGTTCCTTTGACTATTGCCAACCAGGCTCGCTTGATGATGTCGCTGGGGTTGTTGCTAGTAAATCTAGAGGCAGAGTTTGCAACCTCTGTTCTCTAAGTTTATTAAATTTAGTAAACCCTTCATCATTATATTTCGCTTTGGCGAATGATTTAACCTGATTTATTGACTCAGCTAAAGAGAACAGGTCGTCAAAGATATCTTCCTTATGATCAAATCTTGTCAGTTTGGCCTGTTCTAATGCATTATAGGCAACTTTATTTGGATCGAAATGCCTATTTGGGAGAGTCGCCAGAGTCAAGGATTGAATTTTTGTGGCTTCCTTTTCTGCATGTTTGAGGTCATGCAGGGTATATACACCACACTTCAAAGGAAAAGAAGGCCAGCCTTGCTTCTTATTTTTCTTGAGCGTTTGTGTAACACTCTCTGCAATGATTTGGTAAGAAATTTCCCTCGCTAGCAATTTATCCGGGATGTACAAAGGGAGGACATGCGGTCTGGCTTGACTACTGAAAACTCTTATGTAGGTAAATCTCTCCTCTCCAAACCATCTACCTATTCCAGTTAAATCAATTCCGGCTTGATAGGAAATCTTGGGAGCAGGTCTATCAAAAATGGAATAATAAATAGGCAACATAAAGCCATTACAGACTCGGTATAGATGATGTTTATAAGAAGATTTCCACAATTTCTGATGATATATATGAATAGGCGTGGGGTCTTGTGCAGTCCACCTCCAGCCGAGTACATGGAATTCAGAGTTAAAACAGAGGGTATCTAGAATATAGGCACTATAGTAAAATGGGGGAATTACCCTTTCAGAAATACGGGTCTTGCTTCTAAAATCAAGCACAACTTGTGCTAATTTGTCAGAAAGGATGGTGGCCCAATCCATAATTATACTGTTGCATGCTGCTTCCATTAGAGGAACCATTTCTATGGTAAAATTAGCAGAGTCATGCAATCCCCACAATCTACACATCATTATTCCAGCATAGCAATAAGGAGAAGCGAGAGAATCAACCAAGTAATTATCGGAAGATTCGTGTTTTTGCTTGGCCGGATTTTGTCTCCAATCCCGGATGGGTTCGGATTCAACTTCATTTTCATTTGCGAATTTCTCCAGGAACGCCTTATTATATATCTTCTCTGGCTCGGGCAAATGATACATTTGCCTTAGATCATCTGCCCTGAACAATCCGAAAATTCTTCCGTCTCTAGTGCTGAAAGTTCTATCCAAGATTGGGATTTCTTCAATCGCACACCACACTACGTCTGTGTATGGGAGAATTTGCTCCCTGGCCGCTATCCTGTGAAGGAAAGAGTCGGCTATATCCTTGAGAGTACTCTCAGACTTCCGAGTTGAATCCACAGTAGCTTCTACTATTGTCCTTGCTGGTTCTTCGACTTCAATCAGGTTGTAGGTGCCTTGCCAAGTAACTCTGACGAGACCCGTACATGTAGTATCAGATATCAAGCCCTTCTTTTTGTCCACGACAGCTTGTCCTGCAATTGGTGTAGCGGAAGCGCCTGTGGTCTTCTTGGATTTCTTCCCCATCTTGCTTGAGCTTTCTTCTATGGATGAATTCTGCACAGCGGCGAAAATAATCGTAACACAGAGATATGCTAATGAAAATGCAATATGGGAAAGATATATTGATCAAAGCGTGCTGAGAGATTAACTCTTAAACATGGCTGCGGATACAATCGATGGGAAGATCTTACAATTACATTAAATGGTCGTTTAAAACCTGCCACCCCTTAAATGCTCATTATATCATTAATTGGCCGAATGACCTGTTTAAGCGTGCTGTGGATGTTTTGGCGGTTGAGCGCAGGTGAATGATTGCTTAAAAGATCAAGCTTTAAATATGAATGAATCATAATATCCCTCCATTTAACGGCTTTTTTGAAATCCGCGCTATATCGCAATCGGGCGTCGGGAACACTTAAATCCTTATGTTGACAATTTTGAAATCCCGATCGCCGATAGCGAAATCGCATCGCATCGGGGTGAATGGGCATAACAATGTGCATAAATAGTGTATCGCCGATTGCCGATTGCGGTATCGTATCGCATCGGGGGTATGACCTGGGCGCCTTATTATTGTGCATGGGATACTGCCGATTGCCGATTGCGATATTCCATCGCATCGGGGTGAAAGGGTTGGGGTGTTTTAAGACTGTGTAAAGATTACCGCCGATAGCCGATCGCCGATTGCGCATCGCGTCGGGGCTAATGGCATGGGGCGCTTTAAAATGTGCATAGAGTATTGCCGATAGCCGATAGTGATATCGCATCGGCGGAGACCAATGTGCCACTTATTTGTGTTTTCTATGCCATTGCGATATGCGATCTTGCGATTGCTTTATTGCAATGATAAAAGATTGCTTTATTTGACCAAAAATGGGTTTTTTTAAAAGGTTTTATATAATGTCTTCATTTGGTTTGCGGACCTTTTTCAAATAATGAAGTATTGATACCAACTAACTTCTAAAGGGACCCATTTCATATGATGATTTTGTAAATATAAATGATATGAAAATGGGGGGTTGTTGTAGGGCACAACAAGTCCCAATATTGTTATTATTGTGCCCCATAGAAGCCCATTATTATTGTTATTGTGCCCTTACATTATTATTATTATGTCGGCTCTAATTATGTTTTGACCCCTTAGACTCCTATATATAGAAAGGAGGTCTTTTCATTTTTATCATCCAAGAATTGTTCATTTGTGTAATGTAAAGGAGGTTGCCCCCTCGAAGAGGCTTATTTCTAAGGCGTTGATCTATCTCTCCTATCTTTTTGTGAGCTGGTTTCATAACATTATTCGATTTGGATTTGATGAACTCCAGGTCGAATTCTTGTAAGATGAAAATCCATTTCGAGTACTTGCCCACCAAAAATTGACGTGACAAAATGTATGTCATAGGGTTGCAATCCGAAATGAACATAGTCTTCCGAAGCAATATGTAATGGTGAAATATTTGGATGGCTTGAACAGTTGCCAAAGATAACTTTTCTATATGGGAATATCTAATCTCAGTATCGTTAAGATTCTGACTCGGATAGTAAATGGGATTTTCAATCCCTAAATCATCTTCTTGGACCAATAACATTGCTATAGTAGAAATGGCAGCAACAAGATACAGGAAGTAATCGCGTTAATAGTCAGGGGGATATAGAAGAGATGCCCAAACCAGTACATCTTTCAGGGCATCAAACACTTTCTGAGCTACGTCATCCCAATGGAAGGGAACCCCTTTTTTCAGTAAGTGAGTGAATCCTTTGGTCAATTCAATATAATTAGGGATGAATCTTTGTAGGAAGTTAGATTTACCTTAAAGTCGTTGAAGTTGAACTAGTGAAGAAGGTGCAGGCAAATAAAAAATTGCCTATACTTTCAATGGATTGATACGAATTCCTTGTTTCAATATAAAGAAACCTAAGAGTTGACCAGAACTGACACAAAACACACATTTGTGTGGGTTAAGTTGAATAATATAATGTCTACAACGAAGGAAAATAGCTCGAAGATGCATCAGGTGTCCTGTGTAATGTTTTGAGTGAGCAAGGAGATCATCAAAATATGGTTGAACGATGTGTTTGATATCATGAAAAGCGTAATCCATGGCACGTTGAAATGTGGCCCCAACATTCTTTATACCGAATGAGGGTTTCCTATAGGAGAAAGTGCCCCAAGGGAAAACAAACTTAGTTTAGGTTGGTCCAGCGGGATATTGTTGATTTGATTATTACCCGAAAATCCATCCATGAATGAATAAATTTTGGAGCCAATGCAGTCATCAAAAATCTTGTCAATAAATGGGGTGGGATAATTGTCCTTCAAACTTGCATGATTCACATCGTGATAATCGATGCACACTTGAATGGTGCCATTTTTCTTCATGACAGGGACTATATTTGACACACAATCAATTAAAGGAATGGGGTATATGAAACCAACAAGATTTTCAACTTCAACCTTAATACCAACAACCTTCTTGGGATGGAATGGACAGAGGCGCTTCCGGACTGGTTTGGCATCAAGATACATATTAATTTCATGTACAACTATATTTGGGTTGGTACCTGGCAACTTCTCGTAGGTCCAAGAAAATACATCTCGAAACTCACGAAAAAGGGCTCGATAAGTCTCATTCTTGGATGGAGAACAAGATGCTCCAATGTGTAGATTTTTTACAACACCTCGCTTGATGGAAATGTTAAGAGGTACTGTCTCTTTGATATTCTAAAGGTTATTTTCCGAATCAACCTCATGAATAGACGCAAAATTTGTAAAAAGATCAACAGAATTGGGTGAATATACATCACTAGTACTATCCTCAATAGAATCAAGTAAGGAGGAATGATGGTGATGTTCGTTCCACGACGCATTGTTCGACATCATCATTTCCATGATGTTTTTTTTGTTAGGGAATACACATGAGAAAGGATCATAAGACATATCATAGTCTAGTGATATGTCTACCCAATTAAGCAAATCAAAAGAGGAAACCACACAAGCCAAATAAATGGCTTCGTAATCTAGCTCAATGGGGCTTAGTAGCATTTCGTCGCCAAAACTTTGGATTTCAGTTTCGTCTAGTACAATCTATGGATCAGCCAAGATATCATAAGACAATATCATGTTGATATAGGCTACTGAAGATGAGTTGTTGGGAAGGAGAGGAGGAGGGAGTGAGAAGGTCCCCATAAGAGAAGAATCCTTCAACAATCCAACTCCGACATACTGATATGACTGTAGGATTTCCCCCACAAGAGGGACACTTCCAGTAACATGTGAATCGAAGGAAAAAAAGGTGATTTGGTCCATGGCTACAATCCTGCCTTTATGAGGAAAGGTTATCATACGGAAGTAAGTCGATATGACAACAACCATGGCATAAACCCACGTACGTCCTAATAGAAGATTGTAATCGCGAGGTCTGTCAATCACTTCAACTTCTATGGTCACAATTTCCCCCCCAATTCAACTTGCAGGGAGTTCAAACTTCCACAAGGCTTGTATGTTATCTCGTCAAAGGCTTTTAATGTAGTAAGTGATCAACTCAATTGAGGAGAAACAATCACCTTCTAGCAAGACATGGACATAATGCAAGCCGAGGCTCCCTCATCCACGATAGAACGATGAATATTCTTACCACAGAAGATGAATTGGATTATAAAATCTAACTGAACTGGAAGCTGAGGGGTATAGTTTTCATGAGAGAAAATAACAAGGTTGGAATCCGATGGATCCACACATTCGATAGCTAAAAGTAAAGCCCTCTTTTGGGCAGGGAAATTTTGCAACACCTAAAGAGTCAACATAGCCGATGGAGACTAAGCCAAGTCTTCAACTACATTATAATTTTGAGCAGCTCTTGCACGAGGGTTGAAAGTTGACTTATGAATAACGCCCTTTGGAGGTTTAATAGTCAATTCGATAGGAATCGATGGCAGAGTGGAATCTAACAAGGATGGCATTGAACTGGCAGGTTGTTCAGTAGTTTCATTGTTTGATAGATTCACATTACCATAACCCTTGTTCCAAGTAGCTACCAAAACATGAGATCTCGGATTTGAAGAGGAAAGCGTCAAAACCGTGGTAGAGGAAGATGGGTCCTGAGCAACCATATGAATCTCTTGATTAGGAAACAACTTGGTCAACAATGCAGGAGAAATGGAGGAATTAAGAAAATGATTCACTTCAACATGGTAAGGACAATCACGCATAAAGTGTTCCTCATTGCAAATCAAGAAAGGATATCGAGGCTTTTGTTTCTCATAAGAAGACTGATTTGTTTGTTTATCCTGCAGAGAGGGATCTTTCGTTTCTTACCTTTTCCTTTCTTCTTGCTTCCAGGTGGTTGTTGAGACTTGGCATTATCATATGAAATGGCATTTATCTCAGAAGCAGAAGCCACAGGAGGGTGGGATTGAGGGTTTTGAGAAGATGTGGGTGGAGCAATACCAGATGGTTTACTTGCCGTCTGCATGTTGGTAGAATCAATAATGCCATCAACAACATGAGATTCTTTACCAGGCATAAGAGGAGGAACAATATTCGAAGGTCTCAGAGCATTTGGTATCTTATCATAGAGCGTTCCAGATTGGGTATAAACCAAATCCAAATATTGCACATGAGCAATTAATTTTTCTTCGGTCACGGCTTCACCTTTGGCCACATTTTTACTTATAGGTGCCAACAAAGATTTGAAAAACCATTCCGTGACCAATTGATTAGGAACATAAGTTTTGACCAACCGGCGACGACGCCTCCACTCATGAATGTGATCTAAAATTTAAGTGGATCTGAGTGTTTGAAGTTGGTTAACAGTTCTGTTCCAGTTTCATATATGATGGGAAACTGGAAATGTGCAAGGAAGGTTGTGACTAAAGTACTGAAATCATGGAATGAAGCTCTAGGTAACTCAATATACTGTTTAGCACCAATACCCATAAGTTTTCTTTGGAAAATACGAAGTCAAATAGAATCATCATTAATGGAGTTTGTTGAACACCATAGTTTATATGTCATGACATGTGTCGACAGGTCTTCTCATAGATTCCCATTGAATTTAGGGATATTGGAAGGTAATTTAGTTGGAATAATCGACCACCAAGGTGAATGAGCAATGGGGTCATTGGTGAGTCGAGTCAAATCTGGAAACTCGAGAGTGGCCACAAAAGGCAACTTCCGATTACAGTCTCGTGGAGGATGACCTACATATGAGAGAATATCCTGGGCAACAGGCACTTGCATTCCTGAATAAGGAGGGTTCTGATAATAAGGAACCTAGTTACCAGAATAAGGAGGATTTTGATAGCCAGAATACAAGTGACCTTGTTGACCAACCCTAGGATAACCATGAATTTGTTGGCCTTGAAAAGGCACCTGAGGAATACCCTGATAAGGTTTATATTGTTTACCGATGGGGATTTGCATTGTCCCATGGTAAAGAGGGTTCGATTGGTGTTGTGCCATACCGTACATATTTTGTGCAAGTGATTGAGATTATAAAGGAACTTGTAAAGGTTGAGTAAGTGGGACCTAAGAAGTTCCAGATACTGAAGGAACGGTTTGAGATGTGGTCGCAGCCTGTATAGGTTGAGTTACATAAATTTGAGCTTGTTGAGGTATAGATTGAGGAATAGGAACTTGAGATGAAGATGGCATAGGGTTGGAAACAAACAATGAACCCAACTTCGAACCCGGTTGAATGGGAAATGTAGTCTTCCAAACGCTAGCATCCATCCCTAGATAAAGAGGAATATAATAAGTTTGGTTACCAATTTGAGGTATACCAATAACAGGTTTCCCCCTTCCAAAGGGGAGGGGATGGTGGAGGAAAATGCCCCCCTTGCGGAGGGTACCCAACATAAGGATAGTTAGGTTGTTGAACAATACCTTGCCCAATAACATAAGGGCCATCCTGTTGTTTAACTATCGGTGTAGGAGGAGGAGATGGAGCAGGCTGAGAAACACTCATAATAGCAATTCCGGATGGAATTCACAAAGTGGATGGCATGGGGGATGTCCATAAATTGGAAGATGCACCAAAGAAGGTATTAGATAAGGACTAATAACCTAGTGGGATGGACCGGCCACCATAAAGATGTGCCTCTGGTGATGTCTGAAACATAGATATGGAAGCAAAATTTGGTGTCTCAACCATAGGAGTAGATGCAGGCTAGGAATCCATATCGGTTCCAATCATGGTCAATAATCCCAATGTGGATTTCCACACAAAATTCATGAGTAAGTCAAAAGAACTAAACAAAGGAGTTTTTTCAGGAGGTGGAGGAAGAAGAAGAGGATAGGTTGGATAAAGGAAAAGTCCCTCCAAATGAGTAGAAGGATGAGGCTCTTCTTGTGGGATCTCCTCGATAGTCACAAGTCTAGGTGGAAGCGGTTTACCATCGGGGCCCAAATATATAGTAGGAAGATCTGCCAGAGACAATGGAAGAGAGGATGAAATACTTGAAGTAATAGGTGAAGATGACTAAGGCTCCTCAGGCTCAATGACCGCAAGAAATAAAGTTTCCAACTCAAGAAGTTCAAATTTTATGACCATGGGTAACAAAGTTTAAGGTAATTCTGTATCGATTGTGTCAGTTTCACCAACAAGAGTAGATGTAACCTTAGGTTTGGTACTCAAGGGGACAAATGATTCTAGCAGATCATATTAAGGAGGAGGACCAGAAGTAGTTCTCGAGTTTCCCGATTCGGAAGTTTGCGTTCTTTTATGCTTCTGACAACAACCAAGAGTAGCCTTTGGTGGAAGAGGAGGATTATTTTGCATTCTATGTGAATGACGGAGTGGGGGATCTTATTGTTCCACACTGATAGTAAATTTTATTAACATAAAAAGAAATAAATAAAAAAGAGGGTATTCTAGGCACAAAGGATTACCAAGCAACCGTGAAATGAAATATACACCTTGGAGAACCAAGGACTTAACATACGACAACCAATCTCCCTGAATGTTGTGCTCAGTGTATCGCAATTTACAAGGACGAAAATGGGTTACCTATTGATGGATAACAACCTATTGGGGACTCCAAAAATATACATGACGGTATGTGGGAGTGCATTGCATAGTAGTGTTGTCTAATGCATAACCATTCGATGAGAGCGTTCCCATATACTTTATGTGCTTGGAGCACCACCAATATGTTGGAAGGTACATGAAGTATGATCTTATACACTCACATATGTGGAACGAGATTTCACCCCGGGGATGCAACGCTGGCAAAAAAATGACAACTCCTACATTTAACAAAGCTGAAATACATCTCTAGCCTGGACCTCTATGTGTTTGTGTTAATGTTACAAATGCTCCTTAGGTTGATTGAGTTAATTTTAAGTTGATCTTGAATTAAGTTTCAATTTTATGGCTCACCATGAATTCACCTGATTTCCCTAAAATGAAAATCTAGCATGAGGAAATGGAATCCTTCTCTTCAATGAAAATCTAGCTAAGGAAGGGAAGAGATAAACAATATGCAGAATAGAAAATGTAGCAAACAATATGTTCAATGCAATTCCCTTTTCATGCAACTGTCTTTAAATTAATATAGATGTAAAACCCTAAATACCAATGCTAGATTTATTCTTTTCACCACACTTAATTTTCGAAAATGAGGAAGATTAAGATGTAAATTCTAATCACTGATCCTGGGAAAGAGGATTCCAACAAAAAAATTGCAAACAAGACTGAATTCAATCACTCCCTAGGTTTGTTCTTGGATGGCTAAAGCAACAGAGGTCTATGAAAGAGGTAAATCAAACACAATGGACAAAGAAACCATCAAGGGAATACTTTGTTCCCTAATATGGTCGACAATTTTTTATGCGAGATCTATGACTAGAGACAAACATATCTCCCCTAGGTTTGGTGGCTAACCTAGAACAGCAGAATGAAAAAGGACCCAATGTTGTCCTTAAAGTAAGTAGATGAGGGGAAGAAACCTACTTGGAATCTGTCGTATGTTTCACTCCTTCTTTGGCTTCAATTCTCCAATCCTAGCTCCAGTTGCCAAAATTATAACCTGCACAACTAGACAACACAAGCCAAGAAACTATGAGATCTATGTAGCATCATGTATCTGCTATACTCAATAGATCCACATGGTATTGAAATATATGAAATAATGACATCACATATAGGAAAACTTAATAATTTTTTGTATTGATATAACTGGGGTGAGTTACAACCATAAATATATGTCGATCTTGTAGAAGAGCTCATCCAAGTTTTTGACTTTTCCTTCCTTTGTCACACAGTGTACCTCCAATCACCCTAAATTCATTTAAGTATAACTCTCAAAACAAAAACATAAGGGTAGAATCACTCTCCAAAATCCAAGCCCTTTCATAGGCAGGTTGTAAATATATAGAGGAGTGAGGTAAGTTGGGAGTTCTTATCCTTTTACAAATACTCGGATTGAGATCCACTCTTGATGGGAGGATGAGATCTAAGGATAATGGATGGAAATTCCAAGGTAGGATAGGATAGCATTCAAGTGTTTTATCTGAGGTAAATGGTTACAACAGATCTTGGAAGCTTATGGAAATGGATGCTTTGGGATTCTCTCTTTCTTCCCCGGATTTCTAGAATGAACACAGGTGCAAGGAGAGCAACCTGTAGGAGATCAATGCAAGCCACATTGGAGCAACCTGTAGGTGAACATTGTCCAGCAATAGGCTAGGGTGTGTTGGTCCTAAAACTAGCTTAGCTGATGCAGTTTAGGGCAGAAACTATGGAGAATGAGAGAGTCATGCATAGGGATTTGTGAAATGTTGATGTAAAGGGGGATTCAGATGTGAATTATCCCATTAGGAGGCTGATTAATGATCCAAGTCCGGGTGTGACAAAGGACCCTTCCAAGAACTTTTACTTTCGTGATGTGTAAAATTACATTTTTAAAAGAACATAAATGAATACATTTGCATGTTGTAAAGAAGAGGAACATGACATTCATCAACACATGAAAACATAAGTTGTTGATAACGGAATTCGTCCAGGAGGGGCTATGTCTCCAGGCCCCAGTGTTAAGATGGTGTAGGCCACTGCATTAAGTGATGTCAATAGTGACGATGTACATAAGAGGTGATGTTGCTATCATACAAGGAAAATGCCCTCACGCAGGAGTGGCTCCAAGAGATGTTCCGCTACAGGAACTCTCAGTCAAAAAAGGGACTCCTATCAGTATGACATAAACTCATGCATGATGAGCATCCTGCCAACATGGCATAAAAGGGATCTCAATGCAAACATACATAGCGACACATGAGTATCCCATAAACATACAACAAAGGGATCTCAAACATAACATGATGAATCATGAAAACAAGTACATCCCACAAATGATTCTGCATCACATCAAGCAGGAATCATGAAACAATTAAGAAACAAGATCCCACATCCAGAATCAAACAAGGATCTGTGTAGCACAATGCATAGAAAAATAAGCACATGAACACACTACATATACCTCACATCCAAGGGCCATCTGAAGAAGAGGATGTTAAACTGCTGAAGTTGGTTGTACCATCAATCTCACAGCATCGAATCTCATGGAATGACTGCTTGTATGCTAAATGCTGACACCTACACTCCACTTAGAAAGGTGGACCAAAAATGAAATGAGCAAATGGAAAATTTGAATGGACCATCAGATTTGTGGAGTCGAATAGTGCAAAATCGACTGTCAAATTTCTGAATTTTGAGAAAGTGGAAATCTGGGGCTCAAGGAATCTTTTAGATTCCCCCTAGATTCCTCAAATATTCCCTCCTCTGGGTCCTCTGCAAATCTTCTGCTCAGATCAGGAAACTGACTGTGCCATCAAGTTTGTGTCATCGAGAGGTGTAAGATCGACATAAAGTTTGTCCAATTTGGACACTGCAAAAATTTCACCCTCCTAGAAATTTTGCTCCTTCATGGTTCCACCTGCAAATAAATTAATTAAAAATTCACCTCAATTTCCGTGCCCACTCTTGGTTCCTCCATGCTGCCTAGGCACACCAGTGAAATGAATGTTTATATAAGTTTGGAGGGTGGATAAACCAAAGAATTCGTTTAGCACATTGGTTAAGATTTCCGAATTTGGTGGAGGAGGTGTTTGGTCAATTTAGTGTGTTCTAAATTGCTATTTAAAATGTCAATCCGGGATTCGTAAACTGACGAAGTGAAGTGTACTATATGTACAAGATAACCATTTCCTTAGTCTTTCGTATTTTTTTTGAGTTTTTTTTAGTTTGTTTATGGAATTATCTTTCCTTAATGTGTGATGGTGAAAATGAAAGTTAAGTCTAGATGGTGATGGTGATTTCTACAGTGATTTTCTAAACTTAAAAGTACTAAAAAGGAAAGCTTTAAAACAACTGTAATGAAATCAATTCTTAAGAGGAAGTAAATGTATCAAACAGTGAACTAATGACAATGGCCCAGTATCCTTGCTGCTGAATGAAAAGAAAGTAAAAACTGAACTTAAAGCAACTCAAAGCAAAGCAACTAATTCACACTACTTCAACTCTTCTGATCCTTTACCCTTCAGCTCAATCTACCTTGTGGGAAGCAATCATGAACAAGTCAAGCAATATGATATCTAAATGGCAAGAAATTAAATTGCATAAAGGAAACTAATCACACTACTTCAACTCTTCTGATCCTTTACCCTTCAGCTCAATCTACCTTGTGGGAAGAAATCATGAATAAGTTTAAGCAATATGATAACTAAATTGCAAGAAATTGAATTGCATAAAGGAAACTAATCACACTACTTCAACTCTTCTGATCCTTTACCCTTCAGCTCAATCTACCTTATGGGAAGCAATCATGAATAAGTTTAAGCAATATGATAACTAAATCACACTACAATAAGTAATATTCTGATTCCTTACTAATAGAGTCACTTGACTATAGAAAGAAATCATAAACAAATGAGTAGTATGATGTCTAGGAAGTAGAAAAATAAATAAGCAAATCACAACTTGAAAAAGGACAGTGCTGGAATTAAACTTCAGAAAATGAAAATTAGCAGGAAGGACAAGATGATCTCATATGTCAATTGTTATCAAAAAGATGAAAATTTGCCCGGGCTGCCTAAGAAAACATGCAGAAAAGCATTGATCAGCTGACAGCTATAAGAAAATAGAAGTGAAAATGTAAACAACAGTGAATTAAAAACATCAAAGCAGCATGTTATATACAAGCTATTGGTTATGAAAACATAAACATAATAAAATCAAATGACAACTATACAGGGCTTTAGTGCGCAGGGGCCCTCTGCCACCTCAGCCAGTCAACGAACAGTGACGAGAACGAGCTCAAGAAAGTAGTCTTCTCATGTATTAAAGTAGCAACAACATATATAAAACAGAGTATAGTGGGGTGATAATAGAAACAGTTCAACAATTACATTGCAAAAGCTTCTACACAGCGTTCATCAACGCGTTATTTATAATGAAAAAGTGCTGAAACTAACTGAATCCTATGCTATTAACTGCATTGCCAAAGACACGTAGATCCCCTCAGCCGAGATCTAACGTAACTGTCATCATGTCTATTAAATCTTCGGAGTGGTAGCTGTTGGATTCAAGTTACGGGGATGATCTCCAGGTGTGCCAATGTCTTCGTGGGCTGAGGACTGTGCCACGTAAACTTTCACGTGCTCAAATCAGAGATGTGCCACCGCTAAATTCCTTGGTTGGCTTTGCCTTTGACCCTTGTTGTCCGTGACCTTCTATGGATGATTTGGCTGATTTGAAGGGACACGTTCCATGTACCCGTCACATGTAGCTTGCCCATGTGACTCGTTTCTTCATAGGACACCTGTAGCATATCTTTTAACAAAATAGCTGCGGAATCCTGTGCTGGTTGCGGAAACCTGTGCTGGCTGCGGAAACTTACAAGTTTCCGCAGCTGCCTGAACAAAAATCTAAACCAAAAAACAGTCATAAGCATAGTTAGAAAACCATGTCAGAAGCTCTTTTTAGACTATAATACAATGATTTATCAGCTTGATGGATGAAGTAAGTGGGAAAAAGAAGGCTGAGAGGGTGTATAGGTAGGTGCAGGTTTGAGGCTCAACATACCCCCACTGTGAAGGTGTTGCATGTCCTCATGCAACCAAAATTTAGTTATTTCCCTCTAATCCATATGTTCCGAGGCTTCTGCTAGGACATCTAGCCCTCTTTTCTTCTTCTTTGATGCTAACATCATCCTTGGTTTCGTGACTAGACATTTGAACTTGAGATTAATCAATGCTCTGCTTAACTTTTTGCACTTTTTCTTCAGCTTCCTATTTTTCTTTTGCCACAGTCCTAAATGGAGCATAGTGTTATCATGGACAATCTTGTCTACCTTGCTCTGCTCTTTGAGTGCTTCATTTTCCTGTTTAATATGCCTATTTAGGACTTCTAATTCAAATACTTCCTGTTTCAAAGACTGAACTTGTGCATCTAGTGGCAGAGTGGTACTTGGTCCTGCAGCTGATTGTTCTAGGGATTCCAGGTAGTTATATACCTCTTGCTGATTAGGATCTACCTCAGGTGTCTTTCTCGGACTAGGCTCAAAATCTGGTGGAGGAGGAGGACTGCTCTCTCTTTCCGGCCGAAAAGGGCTTTCATCATGTAGAGGACTTGGTTCAATGCTTGGCTGAGCTGGAGATTTCTCAAGTGTCTCTTCACCTAAATCAATAAAGTGAGGCTGTTTTTCTTGGGTTTTATTCACCTTTCCTTTTAGCCTAGTGCTCCTCCTTAAGTATGGACTAGTACTCTTCTCTTGTGCACTCTGTTTTCCTTTTTTCTTTTTCTTTGCTATAGCAGCAGCCTGAAGATGTACTAATCTTTCTGACAGAGGTTGATAATCCTCCTCTATGGATTGCTCAGGGGATGGATAGACTTCTTGAATGGTTCTTTTGCCTTTTTCTTTCTTCTGTTTCTTCTTTTTAGCTCTATCTTCTTCTTCTTTTTGGACAGTTTCTTGAATTTCTATTGGAGGGGAGTCTTGGACTGTAATGTTCTTTTCTTTCCTCCTACTTTTCCTTAGAATCTTTGGTGGACTGCTTCCAGAGGCCTCAGATGGTTCTTGGAAGTAGTTTCTTGTCAAGAATTGCTCCCAAGTATCTTTAGTTTTCTTCAACTGGTCCTCAATAAGAATTTTTATGAATCCATGATGGTAGAGATGAGATTCAATGTTGCCTATGTGTTTTTGGATTGTAAAACTCATCTTTTTCAAACTCAATAGCAGAAAATGAGGCAAATTAAGAGTGTGACCCTCTAGGAAATTCATCATCAGTCTAGAATGATACATATACATAGAACCAAAACGACCTTTACGCGTGATAAATTTCTGGATGACTAACAGTAGACTAGACCATTCCTCTTTTAGTGCATGAACAGGGAGGCCTCTTGTAAATACGGTGGTATCCATACCTTGGTTTTGTAGCATGATTCTCCATATTTGATCATCCACACTTCTATTTTTAAACCACCTTTCACCTTCTTGAGGTAGGCCTGTGGCAGCTGCTACTGTGGCCTCAGTCACTGTAAACTTTAAGTCTCCAATCTCCATTGTTTGTCCATCAAAAGACCGCACAAAAGCTTTGGTCACCTCCTTGTTATGGCCTTTAAACTTTTGGATAAATCGTAGCCATCTGGCTTTCTTCAGCAATTCCTTAGTTTGAGGATAACCCTCCAAGTATTTCGGTCCTTCTGGCTCGGCTCTCAGTAATTTTCCCATCCTCTGTTTTAAATTCCAACTGAGAGTTCTTCTGCGTGTGAGGGTTCAGAAAAAAATGGCTCTGATACAGGGTTTAGGATAGACTGTTTAGGATAGACTGTAGTGACTGCAGTCGGGGTTTAGAACAAACTGTAGTGGCTACAGTCGGGGTTTGGGATGACTGTAGTGACTGCAGTCGGAAATGGAGAACAAACTGTAGTGGCTGTAGTCCGAAATGGAGAACAAACTGTAGTGGCTGCAGTCAGAAATGGAGAACAAACTGTAGTGGCTGCAGCCAGAAATGGAGAACAGGGAATGGAAGTACCCGAATTACCGGAAGAACAGAGGGTGAGTAGCAGTGAACAAGTTCAAAATAAAATGCGGATGCATGCGAGGAGTATGGTATTAGTGGAGTGGTAAACGAATGGAATCGGATGACTGTGTATGAAATTTTTACACGTCTCAATAGACGGCTGCGGAAATTACAACTAAGACGAACCGTAACACAACAGGTCACGTCTCAAGAGTACGGGTAATAAATGGAAGTGCAGTCAGTCTTGAGTTTAAACTCGGAATAATCATGAAACCGTTGGGTAAATGAATGCAAGGTGTGTGGAGCGATATCGTGGAATAGGAGTGGTAGTGGAGCTATCGTATCAAATCATTGCACATAGTAGAACTTGTTATGGTTTGATAACTATGCGTAATTATGACTTGAATTGTTATTTGATAAAGATTTTTGATCATACCTTTGGAAACTTTGTCATTTTTTTTTCTCAAGGCTTCTAACCAATTGCTCTTCCTTGATGTCTTGGAGATGTCCCATGTCTTTAGCTCAATTACACCTGCATTTCATGATTATGGCACTAACAGTTGACTGTAAATTTGAAAACAGAGTGATGCTGGCTGCGGAAATCGTTTCTGGCTGCGAAAACTGCTTCTGGCTACGGAAACGGTTTGCAGCTGCGGAAACTGAGACAACACCCCCTTAACTGCACAAAGATAGTTAGAGAAGAACTAGCTGAATGAAAATAGTACTGAAAGGGACTTTTATTGATGAAGTGAAATGGAATGAGTGGAATGAAATGAAAATGAAGTGGAGTGAAGTGAAATGGCTATGAGAATGAGATGGAGGTGAAGTGAGATGGCAAATGAAATGGAGTGAAGATGGAAAGAGAAGGAGAGGAGATTTTTTTTTTTGGAAAATATAGAGTGTCAGGTGTCCATGATTTTCACTCTACATTTTCTGTATAAGACTGCCAATCTATGATTGGTTTTCAGGCTTATACGATTTTTTTTCTTTTTTTTTTTTCACTGAAAGAAACAAAGACTAGGCTGATGGGGGAGAAGGATTCTTCTCCACCAGCCTTATTGCGGAATTCTCCTGGAACATTTTGACAAATTCTTCTTTTGAGAGTGGCTTATGATAAATTTTCAATCGGTGGCCATTCACAATGAGAGGAGTTTGAAATTCATCAATAGTCTTGATTCTTACCGCTCCATTGTTAAAGACTTTGTCAATCTCATATGGCCCCAGCCAATGAGTCTGAAATTTTCCTTTGAAGTCTTTAAACTTGGAATCAAACAGTAACGCCCAATCTCCCTGTTGAAACTTTCTCTCTTTGATGTATCTGTCATGCCACTTAGCTCTTTGATGTTGAACTAGATCAGTCCTTAAAATTGCATCTTGTCTAATCTCATCTAGCTCATTCAACTGCTCCATTCTGTGCTTTTGGGCTTCTGATAGATTCATCCCCAACTGGACTGCCATCTTGAAAGTCTTGACTTGAAACTCAATGGGGAGCAGGACTTCTTTCCCATAAACAAGTTCATAGGGAGAATGTCCTGTTGTGTTACTCCATGTAGTTCTGTAGGCTCATAAGTGTTGGGACTCAGAATTGACCAATTTTGACCTTATATTTTTGCCATAATATTATCCTTTTTCAGTCATAGGTTGAAAGCTTTTGATTGTATAATGACTTAATCACCCCAAGGTACGAAGTAACTCTCCGCATATCTATATGTTTATCTGTTCATTGCATATTCATGAATATCTTTATATTTATCTGTGGAAAAGTCAATTAAGTTGCCAAATAATGGCTGGGCTGTTTAAAGACTGTAGGAATTATAATTATAGTTGCTGAAACACCAGAAACAGCAACTACGCAGTTGCTGCAACACCAGGAGCAGCAACTACGCAGTTGCCACAGCCAACAACGACAACCATCTAAAAGCAGGAGAACGCTATTTTTGCAACAACTGGAAATAACAAACGGCAACTATCCGGAGATTGCCAGAATTCCACGATGACGCGGCATAATCAGCAACTACCCAAAAAGAGCAAAACACAGTTACGATTGCTCAAGTATTAGGAACAGTACGGGATTTCTAAATCAGCAATTATGGGGAAACAGCGAAGGATAATACAAGGATCCCAAGAGCACGGGCAAAGTTCAGGCACCAGCTGTGTAACAGAAATAAACTTAAGAAAGAATACACTGTTGCACTGTTATAACAACATTTTGTAATTCTTATTTTTGGCTAACTGAATGAACCGTGATAATCTATTGTAATAGATGTCTCCTCTATAAAGAGGAGACATCTACATTAGAGAGGGGAGGATAATACTGTAAGGGTAATTTTAAAGACGAACAGCAAGGTCTGAACTCTTATTGTACTAAATCTTTTGGCAGATGAATAGAAGATTGTTCTGAGTCTCTAATCCAACAGTTGTGTTCTGGGGAATCTTGTGAGAGGGACTGGGCCCACCTTCCTCACAAGATTCACCCATTTACTTTTCTGTCAAGTGTGTAAGTGTGTTTGGTGATTTCTTTATGCTGGTACTCTGTTTTGGATTCTGTAAGCATTACCTTTGGTAGTTTCCTTTTTGCTGGCACTCTGTTTCGTTAATCGTTTGAAGCTGTACTTCACCGGTGAATTAGACTTTCAGTGTGTATTAGCAATCTGGTTACAGGGGCAGGTGCTGAACGTCCTTGTTTGGAGGATAGGGTCCTGATCCTCTGATAACAGAGCATCCATCACTTTTCTTCTCGGATTTATTAACTGTTTTTATTTTATCTTTACAGTACACTGTTATAACATAACGTGAGAACTACGCATACTACAACTTTTTAATGCTTTTAGAGTTAAAGTACATACAGTACGCAGTGGCCTTTGAAATAAAAAGACTTTCCCAGGTTGACAATTTAATGTGGTACTTGATTGTTAATTAATAAACAATTCAACTAGCCAACATTTTGGCGCCGTTGCCGGGGAAGGCAACTAGAGATTTCTAAAGGCATTAATGATTTCTTTTTGAGAATAACAGGTGCATGAGAGGACGCAAGAAACCTAATTTCACAGGCGGCAAAGGCAGAGGAGGAAGAAAAAATTATATTGACGAAATCATCTCAAAGGCTGAAACATCACAGAGGACAAGTTCCCGGAGACCTCAGATCCAGTATTCCTCACAAACAGATCGACAGACGGAGGAAGTACTAGGACCTGAAAGGAAGCTGGAAGTACCAGAATACACCGAGGAACTGGTAGAAGAACCTGAAGAAATAGAAGACACAGAAGATAAAGCAAGTGATTCAGGAAAAAGACCAATGGAGGATAACAGAACAGAAGGAAGAGGGGAAAATTCGCTCTCTACCCTGGAATTTCCTATTGGGGAGCTCCCGAGAGGAACAACTCCTATGAAAAACATTCCACTCTCAGCATTACCCAACTTTCATGGGTTATCCTCTGAAGACTCGGACGAATTACTCTTTGAATTCGACATACTATGTAGAAGTTATGATTATGTGAGCCCTAATCATAAACTAAAACTATTTCCAGCAACATTGAAAGGGAATGCATTAAGATGGTTTATGAGCCTAGGGGCTCAGGCAATCACTACCTGGGATCAGATGAAAGAGAGCTTTCTGGCTAAGTATCAAGATTACTGCCGGACGAGAGAAAGGAAGGAAGAATTGTTTAAAATGGTTCAGAAAGAGGACGAGAATTTGGAAGATTTTGTGGAAAGATTACAGTATAATCTGCAGCGGTCTGACCATCCTAATATGAGTAAAGATATTCTGAAGACTATATTGCTGAAAGGGGTACGAGATGACTGCTTGGACATGTTAAACATGCTGGGAAAAGGGGACATTTCCAAAGAACCATTTGATGAAATTATCAATCTCTGCATGAGATGTTCAAGGGGAGCAGTAAGCAGATCAAAAAGCAGAGATAATGTATATTCAAGAGTTCAGAAGTCAGCAAGCGGAGGAGCAACAAGGGCTGAAATAGGTAATTTATTAGAAGAATTTAAAACTGAGATGTTAAGCTCTTTTGCTTCACAAATTGATGCTCTGCAGGTAAAGAAGAAACAGGCAGAAGCAGAAGCTGCCCTAGCTATTTTTTGTTCCAAATGCAGAGAAAAGCACCCACTCAGGGAATGCCCACTAGATAAGGTACCAATCTACACAATCTGCGAAAAGGACCATGAGACCCAACAATGCCCCTCTCTGCCTGGAATTAAAGCAGCATTGCAATCAACTGAAGAAGAGGCTGAAGCAGTGTACCTGATGACACAGAGGAGGCAATGGCCACAAAGACAAGGTATGAATTCTAACACAGCATTTAATCGTTGGAATAATCATTCTCCTTTTCAAACAAATTACCCACCCATGAACCAAATGCAGTACCCACCCTTTAACACAATGAGTTTTCCACCTATGCAACAACCAAATCTCCCTTTTCCTGATCCTACTATATGGAATCCTTGGGCTCCCCAGCAACCATATTTCAACCAATGGAACCCAGGCTGGGCAGCCCAACAGATGCCATTTCCTCAACAACAACAGTCTCTTTCTTTACCATCTAATACTCCTCCAAATAACCAGGCAATTAGACCGCAACTGCCTGTGCAACCCAACCCCAACCCAAATAATAATAAAGCTTTGCAAGTAATTGATATTCAAAATCAGCCTGTCTTCCCCATGCAATGTAACGATATCCATCTTCGTTCAGGGAGAATTGTTGAACCCATCATTGATGACATCACTGACTCTGATAAGGAGGAAGTTAGAAAAGAAAAACCTACTAACAATAATGCTGAAATAGTCGAATCGACATCTAACAACATTGATCAGACAGCAGATCCACCGTTCCCTGAACGATTGGCTCTCACTAAAACACTAGAGCAACCTGCTTTTAACCTTTTAGGTGAACTGCAGAATTTATACGTTAAAATTCCACTGTTGCAAGCGCTAAGAGATGTTCCCATTTATGCTAGGACTGTTAGAGATATCTGCATAAAAAAACCTGGAAGAAAAGCTAAGGACCCCCTCACAGTTCATGTGATGGGAGAGCTGACTGCTTTAATGACAGAGAAAGATCCTCCTGTGAAATATGGTGACCCTGGTCACCCTACAGTAACAGTGCAGGTTGGAAAAACCCTTGTCTCTAAAGTTCTAGTAGACTTAGGAGCTGCAATAAATATTATGACATTGGAAACAACACAATTGCTTCAGTTGAAAAACTTTATTAGGGAAACACCAACCATCCTAGAACTGGCTGATCGCTCTACAATTAAACCTGAGGGGGTCATTGAAGACTTAATAATTTCTGTAGAATCCTGGAATTACCCGACCGACTTTGTGGTGTTACAAAATAAAACAAAGTTGGGGGGTCATCCGCTGATTCTGGGAAGACCTTGGCTGGCTATAGCAGATGCTTTCATTAGCTGTAGATCAGGATCAATGACCATCTCCAATGGACAAGAAACAAAACAGCTTACCCTTTATCCTCATGCTACACCCATGATTAATAACGACAGCTCTGAATGGGTGGACTATGAGGATGAAGAAACCCAACCTATACTAACTATCGGACAAGCTTTAACCTTCAAAGATTCTACCGAAGATGAATTAATCAGCAGCTTCATTTCTGAACCTTCTTCGGTCAACCCAGAAATGTACAGTCATTTTTCTGCAATCTTGGAATCTGAAACTCAGCAAAACCTGGAAGATAAGAATTTATTTCAGTCAGCAGTAGGCAGCCTCTCCAAAAGCACAACAATAGAAATTGAGCCTGGCAAAACATTAAATATAAATCCTGATTTAAGTGACAATGAAAAACAACAATTAATAAAGTTACTCCAAGAAAATAAAGAAGCATTTGCATGGGACTATACAGACATGAAAGGGATCTCCCCTGAACTGTGCACTCACCGGATTTATATCAAAGAAGGATCCCGGCCAGTCTGTCAACCCCAGCGGCGAATGAATCCTAATCTAAGGGAAATTGTGAAGGAGGAACTTCAGAAACTCTTGAATGCAGGATTTATATACCCTATATCTGATAGTGAGTGGGTTTCCCCACTTGTAATTGTACCCAAGAAAAATGGTAAATGGAGAGTATGTGTGGATTATAGAGCACTGAATAAAGCCACTCAGAAAGACCATTTCCCTTTACCATTCATCGATTAGGTATTGGATAATCTGGCAAGTAAGAAGTTCTTTTCATTCTTGGACGGGTTCAGTGGATATAATCAGATTAAGATTGCACCCCAAGACCAGGACAAAACCACGTTTACTAGCCCTTGGGGGACCTTTGCTTACAGGGTACTTCCATTTGGGCTATGTAATGCTCCAGCAACATTTCAAAGAGCTGTGATAGGGATTTTTTCTAATATGTTAAATGATTCATTAGAAATATTTATGGATGACTTTACCCCTTATGGAGTGACTTTTGAGGATGCACTGCAGAATCTTGAAAAAGTACTTAAGCGGTGTATAGAAGCACACCTTGCCTTAAGCACTGAAAAGTGCCATATGATGATGAATCAAGGTATTGTATTGGGTCACTTTGTCTCATTCCTTGGAATTCAAGTCGATCCAGCTAAAATACAGGTAATTCAGACTCTCCCTATCCCCAAAACACAAACTGATGTAAGAAGCTTTTTAGGACATGCTGGATACTACAGAAGATTTATTAAGAATTTTTCCAAAATAGCTTCTCCTTTATTTGTGTTATTAACAAAGAATGCTGAATTTAAGTGGACTGATGATTGTGAAAAAGCCTTTAATGAACTTAAACATCAGTTGTCTGCAGCTCCCATTTTGAGAGGACCTGATTGGGCACTACCCTTTCATATATCCTCTGATGCCTCAGACACTGCAATTGGAGCTGTCTTGGGTCAGGAAGAAAATAATCTTCCCTATGCCATTTATTTTATTAGTAAGAACATGACACCAGCTGAATTAAATTATACAGTCACCGAGAAGGAATTCTTAGCAGTTATTTATGCAATAAATAAATTTCGACACTATATTACTGGCTACACTACTTTTGTGCATACTGATCACTCGGCCATTAAATATTTGATGAATAAATCAGTTACAAATGCCCGAGTCACCAGATGGTTGTTATTATTGCAAGAATTTGACATCACAATTGTGGATAGGCCAGGAAAAGAAAATGTAGTTGCTGATTTCCTTTCTTGATTAAAAACTGATGAAAATGCTCCAGTAGATGATTCTTTTCCTGATGAATATTTATTTGCAGTATCTGCTCACTCACCTTGGTATGCAGACATTGCCAATTATCTAGTTGCAGGAAAATTACCATCACACCTATTACACAGGGAAAGAAGAAAGATCATTCAGCAAAGTGCCAGGTACAGCTGGATAAGAGGGTGTCTTTTCCATACAGGAATTGATCAGGAAATCCGAAGGTGCATTGGTGAAGATGAAATTTATGATGTACTAAAAGCTTGTCATGATGGCCCTTGTGGAGGACATTTTGAAGATAAAAGGACAGCACACAAGGTACTCAGAATGGGTTATTATTGGCCATCACTCTTTAAAGATGCTAGAAAATATGTCAAGGCCTGTGATAGCTGTCAAAGAATGGACCAGCATAATCACAGGGATGAAATGCCTCTCAATCCCTAGGTAATTCTTGAACCTTTTGAGAAATGGGCATTAGACTTCATAGGTCCCATTAATCCTCCATCCAATCAAAGAGTGTACATATTAGTATGCACAGATTACATGACTAAATGGGTAGAAGCTAAGGCACTCATTAAAGCTAATGAAGAAGCAGTACTAACATTTTTATTTGAAGAAATCTTCGTTAGATTTGGACTGCCCAGAGAATTAGTCACAGATGGAGGACCTCCTTTCAACTCTCATGGCTTCAAAAATACACTTCAAAAATATCATATTAAGCACAAAATGACTACACCTTACCACCCCCAAGCAAATGGGCAGGTAGAAAGCACCAATAAAGTCATAGAAGCCATCTTAACAAAAACAATAAAGGAAAATAGAAGGGACTGGTTTCAAAGGTTGCCCGAGGCATTGTGGGCCTATAGAACTACTTGGAGGAATACCACAGGTTTTTCACCCTATGAATTAGTTTTTGGAAAGAATGTTATTTTCCCTCTAGAGTTTGAGATCAAAACTTTAAGAACTGCTTTAGCTGTTAACCTTGATTTGACTGATGCACAGACAGCCAGGTTACAGCAACTTCAAGAATTGGACGAGAAAAGACTGGATGCCATCCATCAGACAACCATGATACAACAACAGAGGAGCAGATGGCATGACAGAACCATCAAGCAAAAGCAGTTTCAGAAAGGTGACTGGGCTCTACTCTATGATTCCCGTTTTGAGAATTTCCAAGGTAAGTTAAGAACAAGGTGGTTAGGGCCTTATGAAGTGGATGCTGTTTTTCCAAATGGGACAGTTAGACTTTTAACAATTGATGGAAGCAGAACATCGCTACTAGTGAATGGATATCGACTTCGGTTATATCAGAGGCCTGTTTCTAAAGAAGATTTTAAAGCCACTTGCATGGCAATTAAACAGTATTCTTTTCCGGGGGAACTTGTTGTCCCTCAAAGCACTTAAATCTTTGTTTAATTATGCATTTTTTTTAGATTAGATATTCTTTTTATTTAATTACTAATAATCCCTGCCAAGGGTTACCATATTATGTTTTAGTATTTTGCAGATGTGAAGCTGTGGGAAATAGCTGAGAACGAAAAGCTTTAAAGGAATAACTTTGCGGATTTGGAATTCCTGTTGCTGCAACACCAACCCCTGTTGCTGCAACACCAACCCCCGTTGCTGCAACACCGATCCCCGTTACTACAACATCTTTTCCCGATGACGTAACATCATTCCTAGTGGCTGCAACACCAACCCCCGTTGCTGCAACACCACTTTCCGATCCCATAATACCTTTTTAGCAATCCTCTCATTTACAAAAACACCAGTCTTATCACCTCAGCTCCCAAGAAACGAGTTTTTATGAAATACACCACTTTTTGTGATGATCACAACCCTTCACTATCACTTCCCGTCATTATTATTAGAAATCGTCGGTATTCCCATGCTCCTAGACCCGTGGTAATCATTATGATCCAACAAAAGATAAGACAAGACTTTTTGATGCAGCGACCCAAAAAGGTAAAACATAAAGGTACGCATGATTATGTATGGACATTAAATAATAGTTAATGCGGAGAAGCTGATAGGACTACCAAATAATTGTACTTCCAATCATATCACTTACGCGTAGGGGGGGGATTACCAAAGCGCTCTCATAATTACATACTCTGCCAACTGCCGCCATCCTTAACTCTCCCGGCAATATGTAAAAGTCACCTTATCACGGCATGTCACCATTTGCAATGATTTACTCTGAACTGAATTCGGAAGCTCGGCTCTGAACTGTGAAATTCACTGAGATAACATCTATGGGAGGAAACCTCATTACACATGAACCTGGCACAACAACACTTCTCGAGCTCTATCCCGAGGTTTATCAGATCTTTCTGGAAGCGGGATGGATAGATTACTTCCGGAGACTTCTAGACTTCGACAAGCAGCAAGTCCTCGAATTTGCATGCAATTTAACAGAGGGATTCTCTGTTGTTCAAGGTGTCCAAATCCCAGTTACGGAGGAAGTCATAGCCCAAGTCACCGGGCTACCAGCTAATGGCATACGATGGTTTAGTAGAAAGCACTTGATCCTTAATGTGCAGCAGGATTTTCTTCAACCTGGCGAGTAGGTGGAACCAAAGGGCAGAGGTGTAGCACTGCAGTCATTGCCTCAACCATGGCCGAAAGTCGCTGAATTTGTAAAACAATACCTGACGTGCGAAGGCCGGTACCAGGTAATTTACCAGCACGATTTCGTCTTGTTGAATCATTTGAGAAATCGTCAGTTGATAAACATGCCATATTATTTATTGGGATGTCTTAAAAATATGTCACGTTATACTGTTAATGCAAAGCGTCCGCTTCTTTCCCTGAAACACCACCGCCTATCTCAATTGCTGATAAATAGAGGCCTTGCTTTAAATAACCCTCCACCTCCCATTAATCCCCATCAAGAGGCAGAAATTCCCCAGCCAGAACATGAAATTCCTCAGCAAGACGAAGAAGTCCCTCAGCAAATAGAGGACATTCCTGAGCAAGTACCCGAAGAAATCTCTCAACAAACAGAGAATATTCCCGAAGAAACACTTGAAGAAACCCCTCAGCACGCAGACGACATCCCAGAGCAAATTCCCAAAGAAGACCCCCAGCAAACACCCCCGCAAGTTGCTGAAAATGAACAAGCAGCAGCAGAAATACCCGTAGAAACAACCCCATCCCCTGATAGAACTAATCCATCCATTCCCATACTGGGTATTTCTACCGATGACTCGGAGGATAACATCCCTATCACCTTGCTCAAACGAAAAATGCAGAGGAAAATAGAAACCCCACCAAAAAGAAGAAGAACTAGGGCTTCGGCTAAAGCAGTTCCTATTTCTGCCACTATCCCTAAGAAAGCCAGCCGGAAAAGAAAAATGACTGAATTCCCTGCCTCTCTACCAAAGCAAAGGACTCGGTCGTCTGCAATAGCTGAATCTCCTAGCCATACCCCTCCCAGTTCACCGCCCATCACCCTGAAAACTCGCATTCCCACCAGTCCTCGAAACTCCTCTCCCTCACCCTCGGAGGCTGAGATGCAGAGTGTTCACAGTTTCGTGACATCATATTTTGAGGCAGCTGACACACAAGAACCAGCTGCCGACACCCAAGGTAATATTGGCCAAGACGCTGCAACACAGGGAACAGCCACTACCCCAGGTGACACACAAGAACCACCTGTTAAGGGTATAAGGGATCAAACCAATGATAAAGCACAACCTCTGCCTCCATTGGAACCTGCTACTCCACAAGTTCAGCCCACCATATCGGCTCTGCAGGAAGAAATTGAATTTTTGAAAACTCAGATTCAGGACTACCAGGAGGAAATTATAAGGGTCAAGGAAGCCTATCAAAAGGAATTTAGCCTGCATATTTTAGCACAAGTAGCATCTGTAGTAGAAAAGAGTAAGGACAATGAATATGTGTGTACCGGTTGTGGTGAACTATATACTCAAGCAGGATACAAGATAGTGGCAGAACCAATGAATGAAGATCCTGCGGTTGTGGTTGAAACAAAAGAACCTGTTGCGACATAGATGGAGACACCACAACCCTACGCTCCGAAAGAAGAACCTGTTGTCACACAAGAACCAACAGGCTCTCCAGAAAAGGTGCAGGAGTAGACAGAGAAACCTGTTGTCACACAAGAACCAACAGGTTCTCCAGAAAAGATGCAGCAGCAAACAGAAGAACTTACTGACACACAAGAACCAGTAAGCTCTCCAGAAACTACACCAAAGCAAACAGAAGAACTTACTGTCACACAAGAACCAGTAAGCTCTCCAGAAACTGCACTAGAGCAAACAGAAGAACTTACTGACAAATAAGAACCAGTAAGCTCTCCAGAAACTATCCAGGAGGAAACAAAAAATAAAGAAGAGGAAAAGTCACCACGGCCTACCCAAATTGCCATGGAACGAGAAGAAAAAGAAGCTACAGCAGAGGATGAGGAAGAAGGCATACTCTCACCCCGGCCTACCCAAGAGAAAAAAATGCTTACAGAGGAAAACAAGGAAGAAAACAGGGACTCACCCAAGCCTATCCATACTGCCATAGAAAAAGAGGAAAAAGAAGAGGAATCAAATACACAGGAATCAGTACAGAATATAGAACATGAAGAAGAAACAGTAGCTGGAAATGGAAAGGAAGACATTGGATCATCCCAGCCTACTCCAATAATCATAGAGCAGACTACCCTTGTTGATGCCTTTACACAAACAGAACTTCCTTCTGTTAGTGATGCATGCACAGAAACAGACAGTTTTCAAGAAATAAAAGGAGAATGGTGGAGAGAATATGAGTTGTCTCAAGGCAAAGCGTTCCAACAGCAAAAGGGGATCTGGTTCAATTATGCATACAAGAACTGGGAAGCACTTGAGCAGTGCAGAGCCCAGTACAAAGAAATCAAGGAACTAAAAGCCAGATTGACCCAGATGTTTGAGTTATTCCAAAGAATACTTGCCACAAGGAAACCCTCTTTTAATTATGCAACATTTTTGAGGGAAAGACTCACATTTTTACAGATAAAGGCTGTCAAAGAAGGTAGACCTCATCAGGTAGTTACATCAGAGCAGTTTATGCAAACCTTTGCAGAGGCAACTAAAAATGATCAAAATTTGTTATGCGAGCTCTATCTCCATAATGAAGCCATGTCCGAAGAAAGAAATATGAATATGGTACCTGTAGTTGGTGACATACAGCTGAGAGCCTTTATCTCCTTTTTAGCTAACCAACTTACATGGCAGAACGCCTTTGCCTCAGCTCAACATAATGAACAGAATTGTCTTCTGTGGATTAGAGCTGAACCACAGAACGCAGCCACCTTCATTGCACAACACCTAAGAATGGTAAGTGATCCTGAAATGAAGGACCACGTTAGGCAACTGCAAGCAATGGTCCTGAGAGACTGTCAGCGTTATGTGAAGACTAAGGCATCCTTGGCTGTCAAGGCAAATAAACTGTTTTGGGAGAACTGCCCTAAGGAGAGGCAGGAATATCACCCTTATAATCCACCTAATTTGCAGGTAGCACTCTCAAGGGTACCTCATTATGTTAAATGCATGCAACACTGTGCTGAAAATTGGATGGGTTACAGATTTAAATTTCCACTTTTATGGCTATCTGGTGAACAATACAAGGGCCAGTTTGGATTATCCAACAGGGAAGAAGCAGCAGCATGGAGGCAAATACAGATTGTTTGTGGGTTCAGGAAGAAGTTTGATGCCACTTCCTATAACTATTGTCTCAGTAATCTACATTGTTCATCCCAGTACTCCGACTCAGACTCAGAGTAGGCATTGCATAGGGACATGCAATCTCTTCAGTTGGGGGGGATGTTGGGACTCAGAATTGACCAATTTTGACCTTATATTTTTTCCATAATATTATCATTTTTCAGTCATAGGTTGAAAGCTTTTGATTGTATAATGACTTAATCACCCCAAGGTACGAAGTAACTCTCTGCATATCTATATGTTTAACTATTCATTGCGTATTCATGAATATCTTTATATTTATCTGTGGAAAAGTCAATTAAGTTGCCAAATAATTGTTGGGATGTTTAAAGACTGCAGGAATTATAATTATAGTTGCTGAAACACCAGAAATAGAAACTACGCAGTTGCTGCAACACCAGGAGCAGCAACTACGCAGTTGCCACAGCCAGCAACGACAACCATCTAAAAGCAGGAGAACGCTATTTTTGCAACAACTGGAAATAACAAACGGCAACTATCCGGAGATTACCAGAATTCCACGATGACGCGGTATAATCAGCAACTACCCAAAAGAGCAAAACACAGTTACGATTGCTCAAGTATTAGGAACAGTACGGGTTTTCTAAATCAGCAATCATGGGGAAACGACGAAGGATAATACAAGGATCCCAAGAGCACGAGCAAAGTTCAGGCACCAGCTGTGTAACAGAAATAAACTTAAGAAAGAATACACTGTTGCACTATTATAATAACATTTTGTAATTCTTATTTTTGGCTAACTGAATGAACCGTGATAATCTATTGTAATAGATGTCTCCTCTATAAAGAGGAGACATCTACATTAGAGAGGGGAGGATAATAATGTAAGGGGAATTTTAAAGACGAACAGCAAGGTCTGAACTCTTATTGTACTAAATCTTTTGGCAGATGAATAGAAGATTGTTCTGAGTCTCTAATCCAACAGTTGTGTTCTGGGGAATCTTGTGAGAGGGACTGGGCCCACCTTCCTCACAAGATTCACCCATTTACTTTTTTGTCAAGTGTGTAAGTGTGTTTGGTGATTTTTTTATGCTGGTACTCTGTTTTGGATTCTGTAAGCATTACCTTTGGTAGTTTCCTTTTTGCTGGCACTCTGTTTCGTTAATTGTTTGAAGCTGTACTTCACTGGTGAATTAGACTTTCAGTGTGTATTAGCAATCTGGTTACAGGGGTAGGTGCTGAACGTCCTTGTTTGGAGGATAGGGTCATGATCCTCTGATAACAGAGCATCCATCACTTTTCTTCTCGGATTTATTAACTGTTTTTATTTTATCTTTACAGTACACTGTTATAACATAACGTGAGAACTACGCATACTACAGCTTTTTAATGCTTTTAGAGTTAAAGTACATACAGTATGCAGTGGCCTTTGAAATAAAAAGACTTTCCCAGGTTGACAATTTAATGTGGTACTTGATTGTTAATTAGTAAACAATTCAACTAGTCAACAATAAGGCTTCAGGAAGCCTGTCTGCCCAATCTTTTCTGTGTAGATGAACAGTTTTGGTGATGATGCTTTCAAGAACTTTGTTTGTAGACTCCACTTGGCCATTTGCTTGCGGATGGTAAGGAGTAGATTTTTTGTGCTTGATTTGATATTCTGCCATCAGTTCTCCATCAAGTTAGATATAAATTGACTTCCCTGATCTGTCACAATTTCTCTTGGAACACCAAAACGAGTAAAAATATCCTCAAAAAGAAATTGAACAACTGAATTTTCAGTGGCAGAAGGCAATGCTTTGGCTTCTACCCATTTAGTGACATAATCAGTGCATACCAATATATACTTCTTTTGTTTAGATGGTGGATTAATGAGTCCAATGAAATCTAAAGCCCATTTTTCAAAGGGTTTGATGAGTACCTGTGGTTGTAATGGCATTTCATTTGAAAGAGTCGGTCTCCCAACTCTTTGGTAGTTGTCACACCTTCTGACATATTGTTTTGCATCTTTGAAAAGGGAAGGCCAATAATATCCTAAAGAAAGAATTTTATAGGCCGTCCTTTTGTCAGCAAAGTGTCCACTGCATGGTTCATCATGACATGCCTTGAGGATGTCAGGCATTTCATCTTCCTGAACACATCTTCTGATCACACAATCTAGCCCTGTTTTAAACAATTCATTAGAAATCCATGAATAACTTGAACTCTCCTGAATAATTTTTCTTTTTTCACCAAGAAATAGATGTGGAGGTAGCTTCCCTGTAACCAAATAGTTAGCAATATCTGCATACCAAGGAGTCTTAGTAGTTACTGCAAACAAATATTCATCTGGAAACTTATCCTCTACAGGAGAATCTTCGTTAGTATTTTGGATTCTAGACAAGAAATTAGCTACTGTATTTTGTTTCCCTGGTCTATCCAACACAGTAATATTGAATTCTTGTAAAAGTAAGAGGCATCTTGTAACTCTGCCATTAGTAACAGGTTTATTCATGAGATATGTAATTGCAGAATGATCAGTATGGACAAAAGTTTCATAGCCGGTTATATAGTGTCTAAACTTATTGATTGCATGAACAACAACTAAAAACTCTTTGTCAGTCACAGTATAGTTTAACTCAGTGGGAGTCAAATTTTTACTGGTGTAGTAAATGGCATAAGGAACTAAATCCTTTTGTCCCAACACAGCTCCTAGAGCTGTATCTGAAGCATCTGTGGAAATATGGAAAGGAAGTTTCCAATTTGGACCTCTCAAAATGGGTGCTTCAGATATTCTTGTTTTCAAAGTTTCAAATGCAGATTGAAAATCAGGATCCCATTTGAATTCACAATCTTTTGTAAGTAATTTGAAGAGTGGAGATGCTATTTTGGTGAAGTTTTCAATAAATCTTCTATAGTATCCAGTAAATCCAAGAAAACTTCTAACATCTTTTTGACAATTTGGAATAGGCAACTTGGAGATGACTTCAACTTTTGATCTATCAACTTTAATCCCATCTCCTGAAATATGATGTCCTAAAAAAATCCCTTCAGTAAACATCATAAAGCATTTTTCATGACTTAATGATAGGTTTGTTTCTTTACATCTTATAAGGACTTTTTCCAAATTCTCTAATGCCTCTTCAAACAAATTACCATAAACTGTAAAATCATCCATATAAACCTCTACACAATCATGGATCAGATCGGAAAAGATTCCTAGTACTGCCCTTTGAAATGTTGCGGGTGCATTACATAATCCAAAAGGAAGTACTCGGTAAGCAAAAGTTCTCCATGGACAGGTAAATGTGGTCTTGTCTTGATCTTCAGGTGCTACCTGAATCTGATTGTAACCACTAAAACCATCCAAAAATGAAAATTACTTTTTGCCTGCTAAAGTATCTAATACCTGATCAATAAAGGGTAAAGGAAAGTGATCCTTCAAAGTTGCTTTGTTCAATTCTCTGTAATCAATGCATACCCTCCATTTACCATTCTTTTTAGGTACTATAACCAAAGGAGAAACCCATCGGCTATCTGAAATAGGATAAATGAAGTTCACATTAAGTAACTTTTGGAGCTCTTCTTTCACTATCTCCCTAAGGTTTGGATTCATCCTTCTCTGAGGTTGTCTGATTCGTCTACTGTTTTCCTCAATGTAGATGTGATGAATGCAAGTCTTAGGGTCAATTCCTTTCATATCGGTATACTCCCATGCAAATGCAGTAGAATGTTTTTGCAAGATTTTGGTTAGTTCTTCCTGTTGTGATCTTTCCAAATTTTTGTTGATATTCAATGTTTTTCCTGGAAATATCTCAATGGCGGAACTACCAAATTCTTCCATAGAGAAAAGAGACATTTGTCTAGATGATAGATACTCAATGTCAGAATCTAACTAAAATTGTGTGTGGTCATATTTTGAAGATGTTTCAAAATTTTCTAATGTGTTCAGAATTTGACTATCTTCACTAACTTCAGAAATGGTAAAGACAGGTTGTATAGTATCTTCATCATCAATCCATTCATTATCTCCTATTTCTGTGATTGCTTTTGCTGGAGGATACAAATTGAATTTCTTTGTCAAATTACCATCAGAAATATACATATCCCCGGACCTACAACTGATGAAAGCATCGGTTGTGGCTAGCCAAGGTCTTCCTAAGATGAGAGGATGTCCTCCTAAATTACTCTTGGGAGTTAAAATCATGAAATCCACTGGATATTCCCAAGAGTCTGTTGTGCTCTACAAAAACCCCCCATTTCATATCATTATTTATTTAGAAAAACTATCATATGAAATGGGTCCCTTTAGATTTGATTGGTATCAATATTGTATTGTTCAAAAAAGGTCCGAAAACAAAATGAAAAACACTATGAAAACCTTTTCGATAAACCCATTTTGATCTTAATAATACAAATAATCAATCTTTTGTCATTGCGATAAAGCGATCGCAAGATCGCATATCGCGATGACATAGGGAGCATGTTCTTAAAGCGCCCTAGCTAATTCACCGCGATGCGATATCGCTATCGGCGATCGGCGATATGCTTTCCATGCTTTCGTAGAATGCCAATACTCCCGATGCGATGCGATATCGCTATCGGCGATCGGGGATTTCAAAAGGTGACAATATAAGGAGTTAAAGTTTTCCCCGATACCCGATTGCGATAAAGCGCAAATTTCAAAAAAGCCGTTAAGACAGAGGGATATTACGATCAATTCATATTAAAAGCTTGATCTGTCGAACAATGATTTACCTGCGCTCAACCGCCAAAACATCCAAGGCACGCTTAAACGAATCATTCGGCCGATTAATGATATGATGGGCATTTAAAGGATTGGCAGGTTTAAACGGCCATTTAATGTAATAATAAGTCCTAAAATCTTCCCATAGATTGTATTCGCGGCCACTTTAAAAGCTAATCCCTCATCACGCATTGATCAATTTATCTTTCTCATATTGGATTTTCATTACCAATTCTCTGTGTTACGTCTACTTTCACTCCTGTGCAGAATTCTTCCAAAGCAGAAAACTCAAACAGAATGGGGAAGAAGTCTAAGAAAACCACAGTCGCTTCCACTGCGCCAGCCACAGGACAAGCCGTCGCTGATCCAACAAATAAAAAGAAAGGATTGATATCTGATACTACATGTTCTGGTCTTGGCAGAACTACTTGGGAAAGTACCTACAATTTGATTGAAGCCGAAGAACCTAAAGTGACAACAGTACAAGCCTCTGCAGATTCAACTCGGAAATCTGATGGTACTTTAAAGGACTTAGCTGACTCCTTCCTTCATCGGATAGCAGCTCGGGAACAAATTCTCCCATATACAGATGTAGTGCGATGGGCAATTGAGGAAATCCCGATCATGGACAGAACCTTCTACACCAGAGACGGGAGAATTTTCGGGTCATTCAAGGCTGATGATTTAAGGCAAATGTATCATTTGCCTGAGCCAGAGAAGAAGTACAACAAGGCATTTTTGGAGAAATTCCGAAAAGAGAATGAAGTTGAATCCGAACCCATTCGGGATTGGAGACAAAATCCGGCAAAACACAAACATGAATCTTCCGGTAAGTACTCGGTTGATTCCCTATGTTCTCCTTATTATTATGCTGGAATAATGATGTGTAGCTTGTGGGGGTTGCAGGACTCTTCTAATTTCACCATAGAAATGGTTCCCTTGATGGAAGCGACGTGTAACAGTGAAATAATGGATTGGGCCACTATTCTCTCAGATAAATTAGCAACGGCTGTTCTTGAGTTTAGAAATAAGACCCATGTTACTGAAAGGTTAATTCCCCCATTCTACTACAGTGCCTATATTTTAGATACCTTGTGTTTTAACTCTGAATTTCCTGTGCTCGACTGGAGGTGGACATCACAAGACCCCATGCCTATTCACATATACCATCAGAAATTATGGAAATCCTCTTATAAGCACCATTTATACCAAGTCTGCAATGGCTTTATGTTACCCATTCATTACTCTATTTTTGATAAACCTGCTCCCAAGATTTCCTACCAAGCCGGGATTGACTTAACATCAGTAGGAAGATGGTTCGGGGAGGAAAAGTTCACTTATATAAGAGTTTTCGGTAGCCAAGCCGAACCTCACGTCCTTCCTTTGTACATACCTGATAAACTGCTGGCGAGGGAAATAGCTTATCAGATCATTGCTGAGAGTGTTACACAGACTCTCAAGAAAAATAAGAAGCAGGGCTGGCCCTCTTTTCCTTTGAGATGCGGTGTCTACACCTTGCATGATCTCAAACATGCAGAGAAAGAAGCTACAAAGATGAAATCATTAACTCTAGCAACTCTCCCTAATAGGCAATTTGATCCCAACAAAGTCGCCTATAATGCACTTGAACAGGCCAAATTGGCAAAGTTTGATCATAAAGAAGATATGTTCGATGACCTGTTCTCCTCAGCTGAGTCAATAATGCAGGTTAAGGCATTTTCCAGAATGAAATATCAAGATGAAGGGTTGGTTGAATTCAACAGACTTAGAGAACAAAGGTTGCAAACTCTGCCTCTGGATCTGTTAGCAACAACCCCAACAACATCGTCAAGCGAGCCTGAACGGGGACAGTCAAAGGAACCTCTGGTTACAACAACAGAACAAGAAAAACCACAGGAGGAAACTCAGACTAAAGAACAGGAGAAAGTGTGGGAGGAGACACAGACTAAAGAGCAGAAACAAACCAACATTGAAGTAAATGTGGATACTCATATTGATCCAAAATTGCTCCAGGAATGGCAGCAATTTGATTCTATTATCAGCAGTCTGGAATGTTCAAAGGACACTGAAACTTCGAAAGCAGTAGACACACAGGAAACCACTTCACAACAGGTTCTAAGTGGAACCAGCGGCCCACCCATTTCAAAAGAAGTAGAAATAATACCAAAGGACCCCTCCGATCAAATCATTTTGTAGGTAGAAGAGATTCCTCCCTTGGATGTCTTCTACAGCCCAAGGCATAAAGATGTAGTAAAACGACAGAGGAAGAGAAGAAGGACGGATCAACCTTCCCTTTTCCCAGAACAGACGGTCACAGGCAATGTGGTTTGGAAGGAGGAATTTGACCCCTCTGATGACCTGACAAAACTATCACAATATGCTGGAGCCTATTCGGCAGGAACAATAGATAAGGCATCGGAGGTGAGTCTTTTATTGAGAACAAAAGACCAGGAAATCTTCTTATTACAGGCACAACTAACTGAAGCAAAGCATAAAGCAGAGCAGGCAGAACAACAATCGTTGACACAACAACAAGTAAACAATCAACTAACTCAACAATTGCAAGCAGAGAAACAAAGGATTGACCACAGCGCAATCCAGAAGTAGAAAGAATTGTCAGAGGCCTTGGCACAACTGAAGGCAGCAAATGAGCAAATGTTGAAAACAAAAGATGAGGAAATTGCTCAACTATCAGCACAGCTTGAGAAGACAAAGGGCGTTCCACAAATAACTGAATTCAGAGTAGAAGCACTACAGATAAATATGGCATTGATAGCCCAAATTAAGCTTCTATGTCAACAAATCGCCCAGGCAGAGCCACTATGTGAATTGACGGCATCAATAAGTGAAAAAATAGAAAAGGCTAGGACGGAATTGGATCAAGCTGAAGAAATGATAGCTGCATTTCTTGACTAGCAAGATACTGATCAGGGACAAGTGGCGAATTTACCAAGAATTTTAGAGTCACATAAAGATATATTATTCACAGAATGGCAGTCCCAGTTAATGAAAGCAGAGAGGGCAGTTTCAAGGTGCAAATCAACTACAAGCAATTTGGTTGAATTAGTTAATAACACTCTCTACTTGTCAAATATGATTTCCCAATGCACGCCAGGAAAATTGACAGCAATGAAAACATTGGAGCAGTCATGTTATCCAGATCTAGAGGAAAAGGGGAGATTAATTGCTGGAATTAACAGTTTAACATGGGACACCTATTGGTTCTTCTTGGTAAAACCACACACTCAGAGAGCCGCCCTCAAGTGCCTTACAGATGCAATCGGGTATATTATCCCCGATATTCAGGATGCCACCTATGTCGCCCAGCTTAGCTCTCGCCTCAACAGACTGCCCGAAGTGGAGCCGATGCTTGCGATAAGTCAGCTCAGATTTAAAGGCAAACAACCTACTTGATGATTCATGCCGCCGACTGCCAGATTGCTGAGGAAAATATGATCAAAATCAATTGATACCAATTAAGTAGGATTTCAGTTTCATAGATAGTTAGATTAATTAAGTATTTATAGACCCTTTCATTGTTTTGGAAAGGGTCGTAAAGTTTTGTACTTGACTTAAAGACTGAAGTTGCACTATTGTGCTTCAGCCATATTCTTTTATAAAACTGGACCAGTTATTCTAATTTTGACAAGGAAGCTTTTATGCAAATGTGCACTACTGTCTTTGTCTGAAAGTATTTATGCGTTGGAGGAAGAATATCAAATAGCGATTGATATTGGGAGTGTCTAGCAGCTCATATGGTACTATTATCTATGTCTGAATTCATTCTTTTCATATGAATTGTTATTTGATTACCTTTGCTATTATCGAATATATGTATGTGTTTTAACAACATTTCTTTATTCCTTCCACTATTGGATGTTTATGGGATGCCTTTCCTTTGATCATATATGTATCGATGATATATAAAGTGCAGCAATATTGCGCTAATCCCTTTGTTTAACGATTTAAGGAGAGTAATTCTTGAATGAATAAAAGTCCATGTTTATTGAATAGAGTCATCTACATGCCTGTTTATAAACATACATCATCAAGCGCTACACTTTAAAAGTACAATAGTTCCCGGGATTAGTAGTAGTTCTTATTTCGCCGATAGATTAAGTTATTCGCCTATCATTAGATTAGTTAACTAATCATTCTTTCATCCCATTTATCCATTATTGGGAAACTGGTCCCATTATCCCTAGTCGGAGCCACCATTCTAAATGGAAAAGGAGCTGTACTAAGGTCTGGACCGGGTGGTTATCCCCCAATGTTGATACAACGATTTTCGGGGCATCAACATTTTTGGCGCTAGAAGGAGGGCCCTCAATTGTGAATGGCAAGCAAACCTAAATCTGCAGGCCATTCTAAGAGTAATTCTCCCTCCGTATCTCCTCGTACTTCCCAATTGCATGCTGGTTCTCCAGTATCCAAACAAGAAGAAGAGGAATCAACTACCACTGCTCAAATCCATCATACTCCAGAACAATTAAGTCTTGAATCCCCTGAAGTTCAGTCTCTTATCCACAAACTTCAGAGCTTCTCGATTTCACCACAGAAATCTGAGGTATCACAAAGCAGTGCGACTTCACAGTTTAATCTACCTCACCCTCTCACCAGACTTCAGAGCGAAAAGCTCGGTATTGAACCTACTGAGTTCCCTTTACCCAAAAGGAAAAAGGCGAAGAAATATACTGAAGGATCTGACAGTGAAGAGCTTTCATCCACATCCTCCATCTCACCTTCCCCTGTGCGAAGTCAACCATCCACTTCCCCATTACATATTGTCGTCCATCAGGGATTAGGAACTTTAACATCCCCATCTGCTCACTCCGCAACATTATTTCCTTCCCAGACATTTGGAATTTCAACAGTAGCATCATCTGCTACTGCTGTTATAATGGCAGATCCATGGACCAGGCCTGGTGCAGTCAACATGCCTGCACCATTGCATGCATTACCTGATGCTCCTGAAAAATGGCTACCCAAATTTAACCCAGATGATGGGACCCAAGCCGAGGAACATATTAATAACTTCATGTTGGTAGTCAACTTGAAAGGAGTAATAGAACAAGATGTTGTTGTTAGACTTTTCCCTTATACCTTGCAAGGATCAGCAGGATCCTGGTATTTTTCTTTACCCTCTGGTTCCATTACCAGTTGGAACACTTGTCAAGAACAATTTCTTACTAAGTATGGAGATGATAGGTCTTTGGCTACACTAATAAACGATCTCTCCAATCTTAGGATAGAGCATAGGGAACCGATTAAGGAATTTAATGCCCAATTCAATAAACTCTTGAATAAAATCCCAACGGCCTCCAAACCAAGTGAGAAAATCCGAAGCGAATGGTATATAACCGCCCTACCTGCCAATATAGCTATTTTTGTAGGCAGGGCTGGAAAACCTACTTTAGCCGAAAACATGAAAGAAGCACTTGCTGTGGAGAAACGCATTAATGCTCTAGAAAAGAAAGCTGCTCTAGAAGACAGAAAAGCCAAAAAAGTTTCTTTTAAAGATGATTCAAGGAAGAAAACCCCAAAAGATCCATATGACATGGAGGGTCTGCAAAAGGTCCTCAAGACTTTGTCAAATGAAATGGTTGAAATCAAGAAACAGGTAGCCGAAACCTCAACCAAAAGACCCTTTAGAAATTATAAGAAAACTGAATCAAAACCACCAAATGTTATATCAAATGCAGATTCAGATCTTGAAGAAGGAGAAGAAGAAATAGCTACACCTACTAATGAAGAAGAGGAGATTGTTGAATGTCACGGAATGTGGGATTTCATACTGCCTAACTCCGATACTGATAATGAAGAAGAAGCGTTCCCTGTCACTACTAGGAGTAAAAGTACCTCCGAACCTGTTCAGGCAACTTCAAAGAAAAGGAGTGCAGGTGCTGCTACAACAAAGGAAAAAGTATCTACAAAGAAGCCACCTCCAGCAGTTCCTCAAAACCAACCTTCAACCTCAAATACTCCTTTAACAGCTAAAACTTTGGTAGTATCTGATTCAATGGATTACAATATTGTTGATGATATGAAGAAAACTAAGGTAAACATTACCATGTTTGAACTTAGCAAATTAAAAAATCGGCAAAAATTGCTTCTCAAAGAATTAAATTTTGTTCCCACTTCACCTCTTCCCAGTGCTAAAGCTGCTAACGATATAGGTCAACCACCTTCTGGTATGGTTGAAGCTACTGATGCAGTCCTAATAGGAGATAGGTCAAACTCTCATACTCCACCTTTCCTTCTAACCTATGATATCTACAATAGAAACCTGCACAACTGTTTGATTGACTCAAGGGAATCTTCTAACATAATGCCAGCTTCAGTTTGTTCTAAACTGAACATTGAATCCCAGAAGTCTGCTATTCATATTGTACAGTTGGATAGGACTAAAGTACAGGTTTTGGGAGAGATTAATTCCGTAACTATCAGGTTATCTGCTGATCCTAGAATAGTACAAAGGATTGATATCCTAATAGCCGATATACCTGAATTTTATGGTTTAATCTTGAGCAGGGACTGGTCTGAGAAACTACATGGGTATATTTCTACTGATTGGTCACATATGTGGCTTCCCTATAAGGGAAAGCCAAATCAAATAAGGATCGATTGAGAAAAACATATGACCCATACAGTTACTGAGTTTCAGCAAGAAAACCAACCAATAGCATTTAATAACAACATTTTGGGGAATTATTCATCATAGTCATTCTTTGGCAACTTTGCTGCCGAGCCATCCCCTTTCTCAGTAAACCATTTTACATCTCAGATTGAAAATTTTTCACAAACAGATAGGTCAAGATGTTTCAATGGTACTGAGAAAACTGTAAATAAATTTGTTAATACTTCTTTATTTTGGTCGCTATATTTCGATGGGTCCAAATCTAGTGAGGGCTCAGGAGCAAGATGTATTTTGATTAGCCCACAAGGGGAAAAAACAATGTTGTCCTGTAGGTTAGAATTTGAATGCACAAATAACACAGCAGAGTATGAAGCCTTAGTCCAAGGACTATATAAAGCCATCGGCCTCAAGGTCCAATATTTGAAAGTGTTCGGAGATTCTGAAATTATTATCAAACAGGTGAGAAATACAATTCATTGTCTTTCCACCCATCTCAAGCATTATCAATCGCTGACACAGGAACTTAACTCCCACTTTTTGGCATTCAATATTTCTCCTATACCCAGATCTCAAAATTTGGCAGCTGACCTACTAGCCAATGTTGCCTCCAAGCTCCTACCTTCCGAAGACTACAACCCAGATAGATTTTCAGTAGAGTTGCTTTTTAGGCCATCAATTCCTGACAATGTCACAAATTGGAGAGTATTCAACCATGATGAAGATATTTTACAGTTCTTAACTTCCGAAAAGTCCTATGATGATCAAATCATCGAGGAAAACGAGCATGACCTTCAAATGAGAGGTAAACCTGAGGAAAATTCAATCCCTAAGCCTGTGGTGAAACTTGAAGATCTTTATGATATTAAAGACAGGTTTAAACCTGTGACTAATGAAAAGCTCCATAGTTCTACCCTAAGGTTTGAGTTGATAAACCTTGGCATTGAGAAAACTCCTCAAAACATTAATTTAGGATTAGGACTTTCCTTGGAAGAGAAGGAGGCATTCATTAGACTGTTAAGGAAAAATAAACAGGTTTTTGCTTGGAAATATGATGATTTAAAGACATATGATACATCCATCATCCAGCATACCATTCCAATGCTTCCCGATCAGAAACCAATTCAGTAGAAGTTGAGGAAAATACATCTGAACTTAGAGAGCCAAATAAAATCTGAACTAAACAAACTCTTGAAAGCTAAGATTATTTTTCCCGTGCGGCACTCAAACTGGGTCTCCAATATGGTGCTAGTCAGAAAGAAAAATGGCGACATTAGGATTTGTATTGATTTCAGAAATTTGAACAAGGCGAGCTTAAAAGAAAATTTCCCATTACCTACCATGGAGCAGATACTCCAATCAGTAGCAGGCTCTGAGTTAATGTCCTTTCTAGACGGTTTCTCAGGATATAACCAAGTTCTAGTCCATCCTGATGACCAGCTTAAAACCACATTCAGAACAAAATGGGGAACATATGCGTATCAGAAAATGCCTTTCGGACTTATTAATGCAGGAGCGACGTTCCAAAGAGTGATGGATATAGCTTTTAAAGGGTTGATTAATAGAACAATAGTCGTCTATCTAGACGATATTACTGTATTTTCTAAAGAGAAGTCCAATCATTTGCATGATCTAAATCAAATCTTTCAACGCTGCAAAAGATATGGTATTTCTCTTAATCCTAAAAAATATTTATTCACTCTTGACCAAGGAAAGCTCTTAGGCTTTATTGTGTCTAAAGATGGCATTTATATTGGACCTGACCGGATCAAAGAAATCTCTGAAATTCCTTTCCCTCATAATAAAAAATCCATGCAGTCATTTTTAGGCCAAATCAATTTTGTCAAAAGATTTGTTCCATATTTTTCTCAAATTATTTTGCCACTTCAAACTATGATTAAGAAAAATTCAGTCTTTAAGTGGGGATCAGCAGAAAAGGAAGCGTTTGATTTAATCAAGCAATCAATAATCAATGCCCCAACCTTAAATACTCCTAATTTTTCTAATCATTTTACATTGTATACTATCGCATCCACCTTGTCTTATGCAGCAGTACTCACACAGCTCAATGATCACAATTTGGAAGCACCCATTTCATTTTATAGTTCAAATCTTCATGGTGCTGAATTGAATTACTCCGAAGTAGAAAAACAAGCCTTTGTTGTATATAAAGCTGTCAAACATTACAGACCCTTCCTTTTAAAAACCCACACAAAAGTGAAAAAATGGCAAATTGGGTTACAACACTTCAAGAATATGACTTAGAAATTAAACCAGCAAAGATTGTTAGAGGCAAAGGTTTTTGCAGGTTATTGGCAGGAGCATCCAACATTCCAGAATAAGGTGATACAGATCAAACCGAAGAAATCAACCAAATAAGTATTACTGATTCTGAGTCACAATATGCTGACTTAATCTTTTATTTGAAAAATGGATATGCACCTCCTAACCTGTCTTACAAAAACAAAAGGGCCATTAGATTGAAAGAAAAAAATTTCACGGACCTTCTAAAAATGGCGGCAACGATTGTTAATGGTTAGGACTGCAAGGGAACCACGGTCTGTGTAACGGGAGCTGCTGGTTTCGTGGCCTCCTGGCTCGTTATGCTGTCTGACGACAAGGGCAAAACTGCACACGCTACAGGGCGCGATCCATGGTGGATTCAGCATGCTTCCTCCTTGTTCGCCGATACTTTTGACTTGCAGGCTCACGCCGGTTCGAAGGGGCTTCCGGAGAAAGCCATTGCGGATCATTGCGGGAAACATTTGAGAGACTATGCCTCGAGGAGGTTGAAGGAAAAAGCGGCAGGCGATTCCCTGGGAAGAGCCATCCAGTGCATAAGGGCAGATCTGTTCATTCGATTCTGTCCAGATTCGACGATTGCAGTCCCTGTTGTTGTTGTTATTGCGACCATCAGGGTCCATAGAGAAAGGAGATGGAGAGTGGGTATGCTTAGGAGCTTGGAATTCCATTACCAGATTCGAAAACCTCTTCAGTCAGGAACCTCTAAGGTTGCGGGGCAAGTGTTTGACAAAATGCCCAACCCAAATTTTTCTCTAAACAGGGGCCTAGTTTACATTTCAGCCCAAAAGGAATGTGCTGGAAAGGTAGTAGGTGTCCGGCAGAACTTACAAGGCTCAGTGGAGATTTGGCCTGAGCATGATCTTCCAGATCTAACAACCGGGAGTTGCAGGAGTGCTGCATGCCCAAGCAAGATAAATGCTGAGAGATTTTGTGAATGCTCTTCTGTTCAGAGACCAACAGAACCAGCACAGAGTGTGCCATTGGACAGATATGCGTGCACCAGGCCTCTCTGCAATCAGGGTCACAGCGGCAAGCAAAAAATAGAAATCTCAGAACCATTTCAGATCCTGATCGTACTCCTTTCTGGTAAATCTTTGCTGCAATGGGTGAGATCCTCAGATCTAGTGCAGAACCTTAAGCTATTCCTGGAAAGTAAAATGGGTGTTCCAACAACCTTTCAGCGTCTCCTTTTTGAAGGTAAACAACTGGAGGATTCCTGTCCCCTGTCTTGTTATAATATTCAAAGAAATGCTTCCATCACATTATCCCTTCGTCTTAGAGGAGGAGCTGTTGGTCAGTCTTCTTCTGCTGCTGCTTTCTCCTATAAAGATGCTGTCCATGCTCAGAAACCCAAGGAAAAAGCTTCTCCAACTCATGCCCCTAAACCCTTCTTAGTGGACAAGCTGGAGGAAACCCCATCCATTGAAATAACACATCCCTTGCTGGATAAGCAACACCAGATATTTGCTGAGTTTGGCATCATCTGCAGGTTCAATGGTCTCTGGCCCCGCACAGCAGATCTGTATCAATGGATTCACGCTAACTGGACCAACAAGTGCAAGGTTCTTCTCTGTTCAAAAGGCTTCTTTATAACAGTGTTTGCTGATAGTGAGGACTACCAAAGAGTCTTAACTGAAGGCCCCTGGTTTTGGAACTCTGCGGGTCTATTCCTCACCCCGTGGTTCCCAGAGTTCGATCCAGCCACAACAGTCATCACCAAGCTCCCCATCTGGGTCAGACTTCCTAACCTTCCAGCGCACTTATGGAACTTTGTGGTATTTGAAGCTATCGGCAACACCTTAGGCCGCTACCTCGACACAGACGCAGCAAGAGGGCTAAAAGGAATTTATACCTTCGCCAGAATTTGCGCAGAAATAGACATAAGCAAAGGACTGCCTGATCAGATCATTCTCAAAATAGGTGATTTCCACTGGACTCAACCCCTGGATTTCGAGAATACAGCCTTCCGCTGCCGAAATTGTCATCTTACAGGGCACCTTCAAAGCTCATGTCCTTCAATGCCATTCCCAAAAAAGAAAGCTAACTCCAAGCCAAAATCCAAAAGTTGGAAACCTCATGATCCCCCCCCAATGGATGTTGGTTCTAGCTCAAATGAAGAGGATGAGGAGGATGATGAGGAAGTCATGGACGAAATACCAGAACAGGTTACTCCTTCGGATTGTCACGAAGAAGCAACTGTCCCGCCCATATCTCAGAAACGAACTCATGAGTCTTCTCCTTCGGACTCAGACAAGGAGCTCTCGCCTTCAGCCTAGCGCAGTCTACAAATCGTGCTAGACCAGCAGTGTCCAAATGGTTGGGTCAAAGTCGGTAAAAAGAAAGGGAAAAAAGGTCGACCAAATGACTCCACCCTCGCTGTGTGAAATCTTTGGTTTGGATCCTGCTCCCTCTTCTTTTGGTTTCTTTCTTTTCAGCTCTGTTCTCGTTCTCTCTTCTCTTGGCAGCCGAGGTGGATTTTCTATCCTTTCCGGCGTGCCATTTGGTCTGCAGGGATCTGTAACAGATCCTACTTGTTTACCTGTCTCTTTTCTCAGGTCTTTTGGTTCTATGCCGCCCTGTGTGGTGTGCTGTCCATTTTTTTAGTCTTGGGACGCTTGGCCTGTTGTTCTACGGCCCGTTGGCTGCAGTCGCAGCTGTTTTGTATCATATTTTCCTTTTAATACAAAAATCTGACTTACACAAAAAAAAGAAAGAAAAAAATTTCACAATTATTGATGATGTGCTTTTTAGGCAAAATTATGATTCAATATTATTAAGATGCCTAGAAAAACCTGAAGCACAAAAGGTTTTGCAGGAATTACATGATGGACCAGCAGGAGGACATTTTGGAGCTGACACAACAGCCCATAAAATCATTCATGCTGGCTATTATTGGACCACTCTGTTTAGAGATGCTCATGAATATGTAAGGAAATGCCAAAATTGTCAAACTTCTAGTGGAAGACAAAGAAAATCAGCTTTTCCTTTGAAGTCGGTCAACATTGAACAACCATTTGAGCAATGGGGATTGGATATCATTAGGGAAATTACTCCGCATTCTTCCAAACAGCATAAGTATATCCTTACTGCTACCGATTATTTTACTAAGTGGGTTGAAGCAATTCCTTTGAAGACAACAAATTCTGAGGCAATCATTGAATTCATAGATCAATTCATCATTACCAGGTTTGGTGTCCCAAATGCTCTTGTTTTTGATAATGCATCTTATTTTTCAGGCAATGCTATGTTTGATTTCGCTATTAAAAGAGGATTTAAATTAAAATATTCTGCTAATTACTATCCTCAGGGTAATGGTTTAGCAGAATCTACAAATAAAAATCTGATTAAAATTATTAAGTGAACTATCGAACAGAACCATAAAACATGGCACAAATCCTTAATATTCGCACTATGGGCTGATAGGATAACACAGAAGGCTTCCATAAGATCTTCTCCGTTTAACCTTGTGTATGGAAAAGAAGCAGTGATACCAACAAACCTTGTTCTTCCTTCTCTAGCCTTAGTTCAGTTTATTGAGGAAAGCCCTTCTTCTTCTATTCAACTTAGACATGACCAAATTCTAAAATTAGAAGAGGAAAGGGAAAAAGCCAAGGTTATTCATGCAAAACATCAGCAAATCATCAAGTCATCCTCTGATTCAGTCTCATCCGGTTCAAAACAATTTCAAGTCGGTGATTTAGTTCTGAAATGGGACAAAGCCCATGAGGACAAGGGAAAACACACCAAGTTCCAGAAGATGTGGCTTGGGCCATTTTAGATCTGTGAGAAGATAGGCCATTCGACCTTCATATTACAAGATTTATCAGGTTTAAGAGATTCTCTCCCTGTTAATGGCCTTATCTTAAAGAAATTCTTTAATTGAGGAGGCAACCCCTTCTCCTTTTTAGTTTAATAGAGTTTTGTAGTTTGTAGGACCATTAGAAAATAAAGTTGTAAGGTATCTTCCATTGATCTTTGCTGTATTTAAAAGTTGCTCAATAGAAGTAGTGTGGATATTTACTTTTAAATAATAGAAGTCTTACATAAGAGACATAATTTCTAGGAAACTAGGTATAATTGCATTCCAAAATCACAATTCAATTTTTGTGAACCCTTCTCAAAGTTTAGAAGTATTGTAAATCATTTTATGTTTTCAGATTGGCCACAAAAGGGTTATCAATATCAAAACAGAAACTAATCCAACTTCAGCATCTTTAACTCTTACCTTGTCATCCATTTACTCTTAAGGAGAAAATTGTCCATCCCATTCACCAAAGTTTATGGTTACTCAGAGTGTAATTCTAAAATATCTGATATTAAAGATAAGAGGTCTTATTACAAGCCTACTTACCATGTTTATAGGGAAATAGTTTAACCGACATTACCAATACTGCATACCAAAACAGAGTAATGGCTTAGAATTATAAGACAAGGGGTCTCATCACGAGCCAGCTTGTTCGGTTAGATTACTACCAGTGAATGGCATTGTCAATAGCTGGCCACCAAACCAGGACAATGGCTTTTTATCTTAGCAATAACAGAAAGTGAAAGGAAATACAAAATATGAAAACATGTTTTGAATTCATTCTGTTAATCACACTCTTAAGTGGATGGGACCGTGGACAATAATATGGTTTAAAGGTATCCCTGCCGAAACTATGAACGTTTGCTGGCAGCAGAGGCTCTACCTATGACAAAGGAGTCAATTTTAAAATCTGATTTGGAAAGGTTCTCTGTTTTATCATTATAAACCAATAAACGCCAATTTAAAACTTAGAATGTATCTAATTTTAAACAAGAGGGGAAATTAACAAAATAGATTCATTTTATTTAGAATGCATATATACCTAGTTATATTAGAATTTTCCCCTTTAATGAGAACTCTATTTTGAAAAAGTTTAAGTATTTCCATACTTTTCAGAGATAACTGTTTCTTCCAGCGAATCGCCAATTGTTGTGCTCTACAACAACCCCCCATTTCATATCATTATTTATTTAGAAAAACTATCATATGAAATGGGTCCCTTTAGATTTGATTGGTATCAATATTGTATTGTTCAAAAAAGGTCCGAAAAAAAAATGAAAAACACTATGAAAACCTTTTCGATAAACCCATTTTGATCTTAATAATACAAATAATCAATCTTTTGTCATTGCGATAAAGCGATCGCAAGATCGCATATCGCAATGTCATAGGGAGCATGTTCATAAACCGCCCCAGGTAATTCACCCCGATGCGATATCGCTATCGGCTATCGGCAATATTCTATGCATGTTCTTAAAGCGCCCCAGGTAATTCACCCCGATGCGATGCGATATCGCTATCGGCGATTGGCGATATGCTTTCCATGCTTTCGTAGAATGCCAATACTCCCGATGCGATGCGATATCGCTATCGGCGATCGGGGATTTCAAAAGGTGACAATATAAGGAGTTAAAGTTTTCCCCGATACCTGATTGCGATAAAGTGCAAATTTCAAAAAAGTCGTTAATACAGAGGGATATTACGATCAATTCATATTAAAAGCTTGATCTGTCGAACAATGATTTACCTGCGCTCAACTGCCAAAACATCTAAGGTACTCTTAAACGAATCATTCGGCCGATTAATGATATGATGGGCATTTAAAGAATTGGCAGGTTTAAATGGACATTTAATGTAATAATAAGTCCTAAAATCTTCCCATAGATTGTATTCACGGCCACTTTAAAAGCTAATCCCTCATCACGCATTGATCAATTTATCTTTCTCATATTGGATTTTCATTACCAATTCTTTGTGTTACGTCTACTTTCACTCATGTGCAGAATTCTTCCAAAGAAGAAAACTCAAACAGAATGGGGAAGAACTCTAAGAAAACCATAGTCACTTCCGCTGCGCCAGCCACAGGACAAGCCACCGCTGATCCAACAAATAAAAAGAAAGGATTGATATCTGATACTATATGTTCTGGTCTCAGCAGAACTACTTGGCAAAGTACCTACAATTTGATTGAAGTCGAAGAACCTAAAGTGACAACAGTACAAGCCTCTGCAGATTCAACTCGGAAATCTGATGGTACTTTAAAGGACTTAGCTTACTCCTTCCTTCATCGGATAGCAGCTCGGGAACAAATTCTCCCATATACAGATGTAGTGCGATGGACAATTGAGGAAATCCCGATCATGGACAGAACCTTCTACACCAGAGACGGGAGAATTTTCGGGTCATTCAAGGCTGATGATTTAAGGCAAATGTATCATTTGCCTGAGCCAGAGAAGAAGTACAACAAGGCATTTTTGGAGAAATTCCGAAAAGAGAATGAAGTTGAATCCGAACCCATTCGGGATTGGAGACAAAATCCAGCAAAACACAAACATGAATCTTCCGGTAAGTACTTGGTTGATTCCCTATGTTCTCCTTATTGTTATGCTGGAATAATGATGTGTAGATTGTGGGGGTTGCACGACTCTTCTAATTTCACCATAGAAATGGTTCCCTTGATGGAAGCGGCGTGTAACAGTGAAATAATGGATTGGGCCACTATTCTCTCAGATAAATTAGCAACAACTGTTCTTGAGTTTAGAAATAAGACCCGCGTTACTGAAAGGTTAATTCCCCCATTCTACTACAGTGCCTATATTTTAGATACCTTGTGTTTTAACTCTGAATTTCCTGTGCTCGGCTGGAGGTGGACATCACAAGACCCCATGCCTATTCACATATACCATCAGAAATTATGGAAATCCTCTTATAAGCACCATTTATACCAAGTCTGCAATGGCTTTATGTTACCCATTCATTACTCTATTTTTGATAAACCTGCTCCCAAGATTTCCTACCAAGCCGGGATTGACTTAACATCAGTAGGAAGATGGTTCGGGGAGGAAAAGTTCACTTATATAAGAGTTTTCGGTAGCCAAGCCGAACCTCACGTCCTTCCTTTGTACATACCTGATAAACTGCTGGCGAGGGAAATAGCTTATCAGATCATTGCTGAGAGTGTTACATAGACTCTCAAGAAAAATAAGAAGCAGGGCTGGCCCTCTTTTCCTTTGAGATGCGGTGTCTACACCTTGCATGATCTCAAACATGCAGAGAAAGAAGCTACAAAGATGAAATCATTAACTCTAGCAACTCTCCCTAATAGGCAATTTGATCCCAACAAAGTCGCCTATAATGCACTTGAACATGCCAAATTGACAAAGTTTGATCATAAAGAAGATATGTTCGATGACCTGTTCTCCTCAGCTAAGTCAATAATGCAGGTTAAGGAATTTTCCAGAATGAAATATCAAGATGAAGGGTTGGTTGAATTCAATAGACTTAGAGAACAGAGGTTGCAAACTCTGCCTCTGGATCTGTTAGCAACAACCCCAACAACATCGTCAAGCGAGCCTGAACGGGGATAGTCAAAGGAACCTCCGGTTACAACAATAGAACAAGAAAAACCACAGGAGGAAACTCAGACTAAAGAACAGGAGAAAGTGCGGGAGGAGACCCAGACTAAAGAGCAGAAACATACCAACATTTAAGTAAATGTGGATACTCATATTGATCTAAAATTGCTCCAGGAATGGCAGCAATTTGATTCTATTATCAGCAGTCTAGAATGTTCAAAGGACACTGAAACTTCGAAAGCAGCAGACACACAGGAAACCACTTCACAACAGGTTCTAAGTGGAACCAGCGGCCCACCCATTTCAAAAGAAGTAGAAATAATACCAAAGGACCCCTCCAATCAAATCATTTTGCAGGTAGAAGAGATTCCTCCCTTGGATGTCTTCTACAGCCCAAGGCATAAAGCTGTAGTAAAACGACAGAGGAAGAGAAGAAGGACTGATCAACCTTCCCTTTTCCCAGAACAGACGGTCACGGGCAATGTGGTTTGGAAGGAAGAATTTGACCCCTCTGATGACCTGACAAAACTGTCACAATATGCTGGAGCCTATTTGGCAGCAACAATAGATAAGGCATCGGAGGTGAGTCTTTTATTGAAAACAAAAGACCAGGAAATATTCTTATTACAGGCACAGCTAACTGAAGCAAAGCAGAAAGTGGAGCAGGCAGAACAGCAATTGTTGACACAACAGCAAGTAAACAATCAACTAACTCAACAATTGCAGGCAGAGAAACAAAGGATTGACCACAGCGCAATCCAGAAGCAGAAAGAATTGTCAGAGGCCTTGGCACAACTGAAGGCAGCAAATGAGCAAATGTTGAAAACAAAAGATGAGGAAATTTCTCAACTATCAGCACAGCTTGAGAAGACAAAGGGCGTTCCACAAATAACTGAATTCAGAGTAGAAGCACTACAGATAAATACGACATTGATAGCCCAAATTAAGCTTCTATGTCAACAAATTGCCCAGGCAGAGCCACTATGTGAATTGACAACATCAATAAGTGAAAAAATAGAAAAGGATAGGACGGAATTGGATCAAGCTGAAGAAACGATAGCTGCATTTCTTGACTGGCAAGATACTGATCAGGGACAAGCGGTGAATTTACCAAGAATTTTAGAGTCACATAAAGATATATTATTCACAGAATGGCAGTCCCAGTTAATGAAAGCAGAGAGGGCAGTTTCAAGGTGCAAATCAACTACAAGAAATTTGGTTGAATTAGTTAATAACACTCTCTACTTGTCAAATATGATTTCCCAATGCACGCCAGGAAAATTGACAGCAATGAAAACATTGGAGCAGTCATGTTATCCAGATCTAGAGGAAAAGGGGAGATTAATTGCTGGAATTAACAGTTTAATATGGGACACCTATTGGTTCTTCTTTGTAAAACCACACACTCAGAGAGCCGCCCTCAAGTGCCTTACAGATGCAATCGGGTATATTATCCCCGATATTCAGGATGCCACCTATGCCGCCCAGCTTAGCTCTCGCCTCAATAGACCGCCCGAAGTTGAGCCGATGCTTGCGATAAGTCAGCTCAGATTTAAAGGCAAATAGCCTACTTGATGATTCATGCCGCCGACTGCTAGATTGCTGAGGAAAATATGATCAAAATCAATTGATACCAATTAAGTAGGATTTCAGTTTCGTAGATAGTTAGATTAATTAAGTATTTATAGACCCTTTCATTGTTTTGGAAAGGGTCGTAAAGTTTTGTACTTGACTTAAAGACTGAAGTTGCACTATTGTGCTTCAGCCATATTCTTTTATAAAACTGGACCAGTTATTCTAATATTGACAAGGAAGCTTTTATGCAAATGTGCACTACTGTCTTTGTTTGAAAGTATTTCTGCGTTGGAGGAAGAATATCAAATAGCGATTGATATTGGGAGTGTCTAGCAGCTCATATGGTACTACTATCTATGTCTGAATTCATTCTTTTCATATGAATTGTTATTTGATTACCTTTTCTATTATCGAATATATGTATGTGTTTTAACAACATTTCTTTATTCCTTCCACTATTGGATGTTTATGGGATGCCTTTCCTTTGATCATATATGTATCGATGATATATAAAGTGTAGCAATATTGCGCTAATCCCTTTGTTTAACGATTTAAGTAGAGTAATTCTTGAATGAATAAAAGTCCATGTTTATTGAATAGAGTCATCTACATGCCTGTTTATAAACACAGATAATCAAGCGCTACACTTTAAAAGTACAATAGTTCCCGGGATTAGTAGTAGTTCTTTTATTTCGCCGATAGATTAAGTTATTTGCCTATCATTAGATTAGTTAACCAATCATTCATTCATCCCTTTTATCCATTACTGGGAAACTGGTCCCATTATCCCCAGTTGGAGCCACCATTCTAAACAGAAAAGGAGCTGTACTAAGGTCTGGACCGAGTGGTTATCCCCCAATGTTGATACAACGATTTTCGGGGCATCAACAAAGTCTAAGGAGACTGAAATGTCTTCTAATACACCATCTGGTTTAATAATTGATCGATCTGCAAGTTGCAGTAAAGTAGGTGTAAAGAGAAGATTAGGAAGTTTCAGCTGTTCCATAGTCTGTCTACTCATAATGTTGATAGCAGCCCCTAAATCAATCAAAGTATTTGGAATTTCAACCCCATTGATATGTGTTTTGACAATTGGACTACCGTGATCTACATACTTCTGCATAGTAATTTTTCCCATCATGATGTCTGCAATTTTCCGTACCAGGTGGATTCTTCTTGTGTCTCTAGGTTTCCTTCCTTGTCTTTTAAGACTCAACTCCTTTATTGTTTTGGCTCAAATAGGAATCTCTTTAATGGCTTGTAACAAGGGAATCTTGATACAGACATTCTTCAATTCATCTAGAAAATCATAGTCAGGCAACAAGATTTGTTTTTCCACCCCTTTGTCAATTTGTAATCTTTCAGGAAAAGGAGGTGTGGATGAAGATGCAGGTTGCTCAACTATAGGAGTTGTGGGGGTTAGCTCTTTTTCTTTTTCTTTCTGAGTGTTTGGGTTTTGAAGAGATGCTTCAGAACCCTTATTGGCTTCAAGAGATTCTTCCTCTGAAATGCTTTGATTTTGGGCATCTATAGAAGGTTTATCTAGAACTCTACCAGATCTGAGTTGTACATCATTGAGAGGAACAATCATATAGGCAGGAAATTGTTGACCTTCTATCATGTAAGCATTTTGAGGGTTTTTATTATTGGGGTTTGGAAATGGCTGAGAAGGAAGTTGATTTGACTTCTGTTGGAATGGAAGCAAGAGTTGAGAATTTGGGTTTTGTTGAGAGGGTTGTTGTTGTTGAAATGGCAATGATAGTTGTGGGTTTTGATTTGGAAGTTGTGGAGCCTGTTGGTTTTGAAAAGATGGAGGATATTGATAAAATTGAGCAAATATCCCATAAGGATTTTTCATACCTTGTACCCATGATTGAAAAGGATTTTGAGGTTGGGACCAAGGTTGTTGCCAAGGATTCCAATTTGGTGGGGGTTGAAAGTTCATAGAGTTGTTAAACCCTTGATTTTGTTGCCCCTGCCAAGGTCTCCTTGCAACAAAACAGAGAGACTCAATTGTATTTGGATCTTCTTGAAAGACAGCTTTGAGCCCAGGAATTGAAGGACAATCCTTGGTCTCATGATTCTCTGAACAAATCGCACATGTTTCTACAACTTTTGCATCTAAGGGACATTCCCTGAGAGCATGTTTTTTTCTACATTTTGGGCAAAAGATGGCTAAAGCTTCAGCTTCTGCTTTCTGCTTATTGTGGATCTTAAGAGTGTCTAGTTGCTCACTAAGACTCCCTAAGATATCAGTTTTGAATTCATCAAGCATGTTGCCAATCTCAGCCCTACTTACTGATCCAGTTGCAGATTTGTTTGCTCTGATGAGAGAAGGATCTCTAGGCCCTTTTCCAGTTTTAGATTTCCCTCTTGAGAGATGGACGCACAGTTCTGTTATGTCATGAAGTGGAAGTTGAGATATGTCTCCTTTTCCCATCATTTTCAAAATATCTATCCATTCATCTCTAATGGCTTTTAATAGAAGGGCTTTCAAGGTCTCCTCATCTAAGTTACTCATCTTTGCTCTTTTCAGATTGTATTGGAATCTTTCAAGTAAATCCTCCAAGTTTTCATCTTCTTTTTGTACCATTTTAAATACTTCATCCATGTGGTTGGTAGGCATACAATAATCCATGTACCTATCCAAAAATGTTTGTTTCATATCATTCCAAGTCCTAATGGATTGAGTGAGTAATCCCATGAACCATTTCAAAGCAGCTCCTTTCAATGTTGAAGGAAACAGTTTGAGTTTTTGAGAGTCTTCCAGATAATCGTCGGTTCGACACATGACCTCAAACTCAAATAGAAATGTTTCAGGATCTTCATTTCTTAACCCATGAAAGTTTGGGAGGATAGATGGTGAAATATTTTTCATTGTTTCTCGAGAATCCTCATCGACTATAGGAAATCCAAATGAGTTATATCCATCCCTATTTCCCCCATTATTGCCTCTACCTCCTCCATTATTTCCTCCTCCCCCTCCTCTACCTCTACCTCTACCAAATCCGTTAACTCCCTCTTCTGTCATGGTAGTTTTCTCAGAGATTTCAGAGTCCTCTAGTTCCTCTACTAATGGCGAATGAGGAGGAATTTCTCCCTCTTCTTCCTCAAGTGATTCTACTTCTTCAATTACAATATGTCTCCCTGCAGAAGAAAAGAAAGGATCTTTTTCTAATTCAAATTCGATGGATGGTGAGGAAGATTCTCCTAACTCAACTACTGTCTCTTGAATTCCAGGAATCCTAGGGCTAGGAGTGTAGGTTGGAGATGATGGAGGTGTCTCTTGTCTATTCCTTGAGGTAGAAGGAGTTGTAAAAATCGAACTCTTGGCTCTAGCTAAAAACCTTCCCCTAGAATCTCTTGCTCTATGCATGTCATTTTTTATTTTTCTTCAAGTCGGGCTAATAATTCTCTTTCTGATCTTCCAGGTCACTCTAGGTGCAAGAAGAGAGCATACTCAAGAAACTATTAAACCAATAACTTTCTCTTTTCTGATCCTCCAGATCACACTAAGTGCAAGAGGAGAGCATACTTTGAGAGGTTATCAATTTTCCTTCCTTGAAATTTTCTTGTTTTTTTTTTTTTTTTTAAGAAATTGGCTACCTAATTTCACTTCCCCGGCAACGGCGCCAAAATGTTTGGTCAATTTAGTGTGTTCTAAATTGCTATTTAAAATGTCAATCCGGGATTCGTAAACTGACGAAGTGAAGTGTACTATATGTACAAGATAACCATTTCCTTAGTCTTTCGTCTTTTTTTTGAGTTTTTTTAGTTTGTTTTTGGATTTATCTTTCCTTAATGTGTGATGGCGAAAATGAAAGTTAAGTCTAGATGGTGTTGGACCTTGGTGATTTCTACAATGATTTTCCAAACTTAAAAGTACTCAAAAAGAAAGCTTTAAAACAACTGTAATGAAATCAATTCTTAAGAGGAAGTAAATGTATCAAATAGTGAACTAATGATAATGGCCCAGTATCCTTGCTACTGAATGAAAAGAAATTAAAAACTGAACTTAAAGCAAGTAATTCACACTACTTTAACTCTTCTGATCCTTTACCCTTCAGCTCAATCTACCTTGTGGGAAGCAATCATGAACAAGTCAAGCAATATGATATCTAAATGGCAAGAAATTAAATTGCATAAAGGAAACTAATCACACTACTTCAACTCTTATGATCCTTTACCCTTCAGCTCAATCTACCTTGTGGGAAGAAATCATGAATAAGTTTAAGCAATATGATAACTAAATTGCAAGAAATTGAATTGCATAAAGGAAACTAATCACACTACTTCAACTCTTCTGATCCTTTACCCTTCAGCTCAATCTACCTTATGGGAAGCAATCATGAATAAGTTTAAGCAATATGATAACTAAATCACACTACAATAAGTAATATTTTGATTCCTTACTAATAGAGTCACTTGACTATAGAAAGAAACCATAAACAAATGAGTAGTATGATGTCTAAGAAGCAGAAAAATAAATAAGCAAATCACAACTTGAAAAAGGACAGTGCTGGAATTAAACTTCAGAAAATGGAAATTAGCAGGAAGGACAAGATGATCTCATATGTCAATAGTTATCAAAAAGATGAAAATTTGCCTGGGCTGCCTAAGAAAACCTGCAGAAAAGCATTGATCAGCTGACAGCTATAAGAAAACAGAAGTGAAAATGTAAACAACAGTGAATTAAAAACATCAAAACAGCATGTTATATACAAGCTACTGATTATGAAAACAGAAACATAATAAAATCAAATGACAACTATACAGGGCTTTAGTGCGCAGGGGCCCTCTGCCACCTCAGCCAGTCAACGAACAGTCATGAGAACGAGCTCAAGAAAGTAGTCTTCTCATGTATTAAAGCAACAACAACATATATAAAACAGAGTACAGTGGGGTGATAATAGAAACAATTCAACAATTACATTGCAAAAGCTTCTACACAGCATTCATCAACGCGTTATTTATAATGAAAAAGTGCTGAAACTAACTAACCGAATCCTATGCTATTAACTACGTTGCCAAAGACACGTAGATCTCCTCAGCCGAGATCTAGCGTAACTGTCATCATGTCTATTAAATCTTCGGAGTGGTAGCTGTTGGATTCAGGTTACGGGGATGATCTCTAGGTGTGCCAATGTCTCCATGGGCTGAGGACTGTGCCACGTAAACTTTCACGTGCTCAAAACAGAGACGTACCACCGCTAAATTCCTTGGTTGGCTTTGCCTTTGAACCTTGTTATTCGTGACCTTCTATGGATGATTTTGGCTGATTTGAAGGGACACGTTCCATGTACCCGTCACCTCTAGCTTGCCCATGTGGCTCGTTTCTTCATAGGACACCTATAGCATAGCTTTTAACAAAATAGCTGCGGAATCCTGTGCTGGCTGCAGAAACTGACAAGTTTCCACAGCTGCCTGAACAAAAATCTAAACCAAAAAACAGTCATAAGCATAGTTAGAAAACCATGTTAGAAGCTCTTTTTAGACTATAATGCAATGATTTAACAACTTGATGGATGAAGTAAGTGGGAAAAATAAGGCTGAGAGGGTGTATAGGTAGGTGCAGGTTTGAGGCTTAACAGGAGGTTGGGTGGTCAAACCCCGCCTCCTCCATGTTTAACTTTTTTTTTTTCATTTTAACAAAGCCACAACATTATTTTTGGAGGCTGGTTGGGTTCACATTGGGTGGCCCGCCCCATAACTTCCGTACTCCATTTGAATGCATTGGGGGTATTAATTTGGCGCATAAAGTTGGGTTGATCGTTCATGGTGGTTACATCAACTTAATTGGCGGAGGTTTTGTTTGAGGGTTGGTACATGTATATGGGGGAGTGTATGAGGGTGTCCGAGAGGTAGGCCGGCCTCACCGGCCAGGCGGGTTCAAGCCCTGCCACCCTCGGCATATATTTATATGGCAGTGTTTGGGGGGTGTGGGCTAGGTCCATCGGAGGTGGCCCGCGCCCACCCCATATTAATATGGTTAATGCATGTGGTTGGACTGGTAGGGTCATGGCCATCAGTCCTTAATTTAATTTTGTTTTTTGTAACAATAGTTCGGTGGGTGCGACGACGATGGCAGGTGTCACAGCTTGCCACCATTATATATATATATATATATATATATATATATATATATATATAACAATAGTTCGGTGGGTGCGACGGCGATGGCGGGGGTCACGGCTTGCCACCATTATATATATATATATATATATATATAGATATATATATATATATCTATATATATCTATATATATCTATATATATATATATATATATATATATATATATATATATATATATATATATATATAGCCATTTTTAAAAATTAAAAAAAATGACCAAAGGGGACAAATTAAATAGGCCACAAATTTGCCCGGAATCTGGCCTAGGTTGGTCGGAATCCGGTGGCCGGGTTCTGTCCAAAATGCTGCTTTCTTAAGCCTACCTAATCAACAAAAGTCAACCAAAACTTTGACTGCTCCTAACTTGTTCATACGGACTCAGTTTGACGAACCGTTTGCACCGCCGCGATCAGGACAACGAGATCTACGCTTTGGTATTGGTTCGAAAGCATTCTGATCACTTTGATTTTCAAGCTTCCATCAGCCCTTTTTGTCCTTTGTGTGTCCCTGGAGCCACCTAGATCAATCCTCCCCACTAAGGAGTATTTGGTCCTCCAAAAGCATGAAAAATAACCTACAACTTCTTTGTACCTTATCTGCACCACAAGCATCCTGAAAGGTCTCACTTCAATCTCCTTCACCTTTGTTCTTCAGAGCCTTAAGCGACGAGCTGACACCTGTAATCTCTGCAACCTGTTGTACATTGTTTCGCAAATTACATGCTTGACGTTCATGACCAGCTAATGACCCAAGCATCCCACACTTTCCATGATTTTATAACACATACTCGGTGGTCAAGTTTACAACAAGATGGACGCAATACCCAAGCTATGAAAACAAGGCCAACATATCATTGTTGCTCCAACAAGTGATGGAAAACACATCATCACTGCAACACATGATTTACAAAGATAATGCCAAACACTATTCTTGTTTTGACAAGTGATGGAAACACGACATCACTTTCACACTTTATCATGCAACTCAAAATAAGATCAGACATCATTGTTGCTGAACAAGTGATGGAAGACACATCATCACTTTTACATTTTAAAATGCAACAAATGATTTACAAAAGCACGACCATGAAATGCTAACATATCTAGAAACCATTTTTCACTTATCAAGGTGAATGGGTCGCCTCCTTATGGTGCATTCGATGGTTGAACAACTGCTTCACCTAGTTCATGCATCGACACTTTGTCTTTAAGGTGCTACTCTGGATGGATCCTCCAACAAGTGGCTTTTTGATGGCCACCTTTATCGCAATGACTGCAATACAACTTCTTTCTCCAGATCTGTTTAACATGTTTCTTTTCTTGCTGTTGAGGGGGTCTTTCATGCCTCCTCCTTTTGTGTGCTGCTATTCTTTTCCAACACTTAGAAAATGTATGGTTATGTAATCCACAAAAGGTACATGTTTTTCGATTCCATGATTTACGTTCATCTTTAACAACATGATTATAATCGAAATGAACATTCGAATGTCGAGAGTGGTTATACCTTTCCTTGCCATCTCTGGTGTAAGTATGGCGATGAGAGCTTGCCTCAGCTCTTTCCCTGCAATGGGCACTGCCATGGAATGATGGGGATGTGTTCCCATCATTCTCTTTCCTCGACAATTTCGACGATGTCTCGGAAGAATCTGACACCTTCAAGCATTCTCCTTCGATGTATCCCAAGCCTGCAAATCGATGTTTATGCACAACCTCCAAAGGTTGAGTTATGCCTTGGTTATTAACACCAAGTTCTTTTTCCTCCTCGTGCCTCATCCTGGTAAGGAGCCTCATGTTTTTCCTTGTAATTGGGACTCCACATCTCGAATAGAAATCATACTATGTGACGATGAAACCGAAATGAAATCAACATCTTTTACCTCCTCTGTCGATTTAGAAAGAACTAATGAGGGCTCCTCATCATCTAGTGTTGGTGGTTCACTAGCTATCTCGGCACATTCCCCAACTTCCTTTCTGACATATCCAAGTCTTTGCTGACGGGGTAATTCTTCTACTTTGATGGGGTTAACAATGCCTTGGCCATTAATGCCCAAGCCTTTTCCTTCATATCGCATTTTCTTCAACAATTTGGAGCCAATTCCTATGGTGTGATTTTCAAAAACAACGAAATCATCATCAGGAAACATACATGAAGATGGAGAACTACTTTTTACCTCACATGGGTCACACTACAGCTTTTCCAAGGCCTCGTCCTTAGCTTGCAGCTGTCGTAGAAAACTTTGTTTCTCCTCTTTCTCTTCATGTAGAAGCATCTTCAATTCAACATTCTCTGTTTGAAGATTATGTTTGTTGTGCTTCAGTTCTTCCAGGGCCTCTTCCGTGGCTTGCAACTGAAGCTGCAATCGCTCCTTTTCCTCTGTCTCTTTCTATAGAGTTTCATACATTATTTCCACCCTTTTGGAAATTTTGAGCATGGTCTCATACATTGCTTTTTCATCCTCTGTCGCTGCACATTCCATTGTTCACGCTTGCAATTCACATCAATGCAAAGACTGCTCTGATACCACTTGATCCAGGTTCAAGCGCAACAAAGGACCCTTCCAAGACCTTTTACTTTTGTGATGTGTATAATTTCATTTTTAAAAGAACATAAATGAATACATCTAGATGTTGTAAAGAAGAGGAACATGACATTCATCAATACATGAAAACATAAGCTGTTGATAACGGAGTTCGTCCAGGAGGGACTACGTCTCTGGGCCTCGGTGTCAAGATGGTGTAGGCTGCTGCATTAAGTTTTTTCAATAGTGACGATGTACATAAGAGGTGATGTTGCTATCATACAAGGAAAATTCCCTCACACAGGAGTGGCTCCAAGAGATGTTCCGCTACAGGAACTCTCATTCAAAAAAGGGACTCCTATCAGTATGACATATACCCATGCATGATGAGCATCTCGCCAACATGGCATAAAAGGGATCTCAAACACAACATGACAAATCATACCAACAAGTACATCCCGCAAATGATTCTGCATCACATCAATGAGGAATCATGAAACAAGTAAGAAACAAGATCCCACATCCAACATCAAACATGGATCTATGCAACACAATGCATAGAAAAAGAAGTACATGAACACACTGCATATACCTCACATCCAGGGGCCATCTGAAGAAGTGGATGTCAAACTACTCAAGCTGGTTGTACCATCAATCTCGCGGCATCGAATCTCATGGAATGACTGCTCGTATGTTGAATTCTGACACCTACACTCCAGTTAGAAAAGTGGCCGAAAAATGAAATGAGAAAATGGAAAATCTGAATGCACCATCAGATTTGTGGCGTCAAATAGTGAAAAATTGATTGTCAAATTTCTGAATTCTGAGAAAGTGGAAATCTGGGGCTCAAGGAATCTTTTAGATTCCCCCTAGATTCCTCAAAGATTCCCTCCTCTGGGTCCTCTGCAAATATGCTGCTCAGATCAGGAAACTTACTGCACCATCGGGTTCGTGTCGCCGAGAGGTGTAATATCAACATAAAGTTTGTCCAATTTGGACATTGCAAAAATTTCGATTCTTCATGGTTCCCCCTGCAAATAAATTAATTAAAAATTCGCCTCGATTTCCATGCCCACTCCTGGTTCCTCCATGCTGCCTGGGCACACTGGTGAAATGAAGGTTTATATAAGTTTGGAGGGCAGATAAACCAAAGAAGTCGTTTGGCACATTGGTTAAGATTTCCGAATTTGGTGGAGGAGGTCGGGTGGTCAAACCCCACCTCCTCCATGTTTAACTTTTTTTTTCATTTTAACAAAACTGCAACATTATTTTTGGAGGGGGTCAGGTCCGCATTGGGCGGCCCGCTCCATAGCTCCTGTACTCCATTTGAAGGTGTTGGGGATACTAATATGGCGCATAAAGTTGGGTTGACCGTTCATGGTGGTTGCAGTAACTTAATTGGTGGAGGTTTTGTTTGAAGGTTGGTACATGTATATGGGGCAGTGTATGAGAGTGCCCGGGAGGTGGGCCGGCCGCATCGGCTAGGCGGGTTCGAGCCCCACCACCCTCGGCATATATTTTTATGGTAGTGTTTGGGGGGTGTGGGTCAGGTCCACCGGAGGTGGCCTGCGCCCACCCCATATTAATATAGTTAATGTGTGCGGTTGGACCGGTGGGGTCATGGCCATCGGTCCTTAATTTAATTTTTTTTTTTTTTGTAACAACAGTTTGGTGGGTGTGACGACGGTGGTGGGAGTCATGGCCCACCAACATGATATATATATATATATATATATATATATATATATATATATATATATATAGATATATATATATTGATTTTTTTAAAAAATAATAGCCATTTTTAAAAATTCAAAAAATTGACTGAAGAGGACAAATTAAACAAGCCAAAAATTTGCCCAGAATCCGGCCTAGGTTGCCGGAATCTGGTGGCTGGGTTCTGTCCAAAACGCTGCTTCCTTAAGCATGCCTAGTCAGCAAAAGTCAACCAAAACTTTGACTGCTCCTAACTTTTGCATACAAACTCGATTTGACGAACCTTCACACTGTCACGATCAGGACGAAAAGATCTACGCTTTGGTCTTAGTTCGAAATAATTATGATTACTTTGATTTTCGATCTTCCATCAACCCTCTTTGTCCTATATGTGTCCCTGGAGCCACCTGGATCAATTAATCAGGTGTGAGGAAATAGACTATAACATTTTTTTTGGAAAAAGCATGGAAAATTAGCCCACCTACAAATATTAGCCCCTAAAATTTTCCCTAAGAGAAGCTCATCCATATAACCCTTTGTCTACATGTTATCATGAACTTATTAATATAAATTCAATGTGATACTAAATTATTAATACAAATAATGTATAATTTGACGATAAGAGTCAACCGTTCTATATATATGTACCTAACCTTTGTCATGTTCATACACCCTCCAAGTCTCACAGAAAGCATCATGACACATACATGCATATTCCAAAACTTGCTCAGCAGGTAGAATCTGTTATGGCCTAAATCTACCTCAGGCTAAGAAAGGCAGGTCTAGGGTAACATCAAACCACGCTTAACCTGGTAGCTAACCCTACCAAGTCGGGAGAGGGCTCTCTCCTTGTCAATCTCAGGAAAATATAGCAAATGAGGCTTGAGATGACTGATGTAAAGACTAATTTTAGGCTAGGTATATGCTCAGAGGAGTTTGATTGAGTTTTATGGTTGATTGCTGGATCAAAAGTGAAAGGCAGTTTTGGGTCCGGGGAATGGACTCAGTCTTGCAAAGGTTTCTGTGGGGCGAGGTAGGAAAATGCTTTAGTACTTTGAATTAAGTGAAATGGAGAGTCTTAAGATTGGTGAGGAGTTGGAGAGGGCATGAAAGTATTAGGAATCCTCTTCAAATAGTTGAAAACATGTACAACCAAATAAACCCTAAGGTAGAGCACTGCACATCAATGATTTCCACCTTTGTACTTGATTCATTTAGTTAAGCTGAAAAGAAAGAGATGATGGCACACATAAACACATGTAAAATTGAATCACAGAAGGAAAAATAATACTAAATCACCTTGCCACAAGAATCCCACAAAATGCTGCAAACCCCTGTCTATTTCCTTGCTAAACTGCAAAGATGAATGTACAATAATGCTCAAGGAATTCACAAGAGTCCAACCTTTACAAATGACTGAAAAAGTACTAGATATAGGCAAAAAACCACCCATGCTAGCCTTTAGGGGTCGAATTCATGAGTTTAGGAGTTTTTTTAGCAATATCTAAACTAAGAACTGAAAAATAGGCAGTGGAACAGCTTGCCTCTAAAACCTAGGAAACTGATTCATTCAACTTTAAACCACCTACAACTGATGTATCTACCTTATCAAGTCAATTTTCATCATTTTTACATCAAAGTGAATTAATTTACATCATATCAAATCATGGATTTGATTATAAGAGTGAAAAAGTCAAACTAGAAGAAAACTAGGTGAAAAACAAAGTTTTTGAGCAAAATTGGCACTTTTTCATCCTGTGCGTAGCGCCACTTTTTCTGTGCGTAGCACTTTTTCCCAGCTGATTTTGGAGGCCTTCTCCTTAACCGAATTTTCTCTAAGTGGGCTTGTTGGAAAGTAATGTCTGTCTACTTTCTAGGACAAGTGGAATTTTTGAATTTGGAGTCTATTTGCCCCTCCAAAAGTCAGTTCTGCCAACACTGCTTCCTGTTTGGCCAAAAAGTGGCAGAGAGGGCATTTTTGAGGTGTTTTTGACCCTTTTAGAGGCCCAAAACTTGTCAAACATTTCTAGTAATTTTTGGATATTCATAATTTTTCATGAGGAATCCAAAAATGTAAATTTTTCCTCCAGAGGAGGTCCCTATCAAAAGCAAGCGCCAAGTGGCACTATGCACCTGCCGAAAAAACCTGTTTTTTCCTTAAAAATTTCAAAATTGCCAAGAAGTTTGCCAAATTTCTTGAAATTTGGCATGAGTGATCTACATCAGGTACTATGTTGGGCCAATGAAGCTTCAGCCAAGATCTTGAGCTTATCTTGCTCTTTATTGCTCCTCAAAGTTTTCCTCAACTTGGTTTTTAAGCTCCTTATCCTTGCTTTGTAAATCTTGTTTCGTGCAAAATAGTGATAAGCCATGTGCTGAAACATCTTTTTCTCCTTATTGGCTTTCTCAAGTAGCTTCTCCAAGTGCATATTTTCCCTCTCTATCCAAGATTCTCGGTCAGCATCAATCTCTTGCTCAAGCGGTGTCAATTTGACTTTCCTCCTCTTTGCTGCTTGCCTATTTTCCCTTATGTTTTGTAGCTCCATGATTGTCTGCTTATCCTCCAACTGCTTGTTCCATTGCTCAAGGTAATTTATGATCCACTTAGCTCTTTCAAGGTTAAGAGATAAGTCATGGATGTCAGCTTCTTGTTCTTTGATGATCTCCTTGAGTTTTGAGCTTTGGGAGCCCAAATCAGTATCCTCATCCTGAATCAAAATGAAATCTCTCTCCTGACCTTCAGAAGGCCCTTCATCATGCAATGGTTGTTTCCCTTTATCCTATACCTGCTTTGCTAAAGAAGAAGGCAAATCCCCTTTCACCCCGGGTGAAGATAGCATTTGCCTATGGTCTGATGAAGGAAACGAGACCCCTTCCACCCCAGGTGGAGATAGTACTCGTTTGGCAGCTACAAATAATCTCCTTGTGCCTTTTTGATAAGTGATAAATACTAGCACACTGGTAGTTTGAGTCTCATGAACTTCTTGTTGATTTGAAGGCCCTCCTACCTCTTGAAATATTGATGGGGTCACTTGAGGGTTTTTGAAAACCTCATGTGAAATGAAAGCATCCCATGAAACATTCAACAAGCTCAGCTGATGCAAAACAACAATCTTGATCAATGCAAAGTGATAAATGTTGTTGTACTGTTGATGAGGAGGTTTTCTTTGCACCAATGTGGTCATTTTCTCAATATTTCTACATATGAAATAGGGGAGGTTCATCATCCTCACTCTAGTGAAATGCATCAATAATCTAACATGATAAGTGTACAAGCGAGAAAATCTCCCTTCGCAGCTGAAGTATTTGATAATGAGCTTCATGAGTGGTGCATAAGTGTCCTGTAGGTATCTGAAAAGAAAGACCCTACTGATTTGCTTTTGATAGCTAGCCTTGATATAAGGCTCATAATGCTCTTTGTTCACAAGCTATCCTTTGTTCCACTGTTCACCCACATTAGGAATACTTGTTGCTTTAGCTATAGTTTCAGGTGTCAAATTGAAGGTAACACCTACTAAATTGACCTGGCCATTGTGAAGATGAAGAACAAATAGTCTAGCAAGCTCATGGTGGTATTTCACCCTTTCCACCATCTCACAAAATTGGTAGCAAGACTGATGTTTGAAACATGTTACTGCAAAAGGGCAAGCTAGTAACTCTGTGAGTGTAGTGGGCTCCTCCCGGATGTGTTTTCCTGCCTTATGTGGTTTTCTTTGTGCATGAATTTCTTGGGAGGAATCGCTCACAGTTTCCTCATCCCTTTCATAAGCTGAATCTGTTTCCATATTTGCCACTGTATGGTGTAAAATGATGAGTATGAAGAGATTTTATTTCAAGAATAGGTGACTGTTGTTTGATGAGTGGAACTGATAAATGGAGGATTTTGATGCTGACTGTAGGGTTATTAGGGAGTGATAGGGTTTTTGTGAATGAGGACAAGGGTTTGGGAAATAATGGGAATTAGGTGTTAGGGTTTTAGGGATAGGGGGGTAGGATGAGTGTAAATGAGAGAGGGAAGGGGAAATAAAATGAGGGAAATTTCAGTGGAGAGGAATGTGAAAATGACGCATGGGAGTAAAACAGAAATTATGACAAAATTACAAAACCATAGACAATTTTTGCAATATAACTGTGCATAAATTAGGGTTTGATTTTGCCATCTTGCAATGGCAAAATGGGAGGTTTCACTTACTTGTGGAATGATATTGGCAAGATTTTGGAGCTTGAGCAAGTTGATCGGATGAAATTTTGGCTAGGCAGACTGGTGCGCCGCACCAACACCCAGGTGTGCCGCACCTAATAGGTGCACCGTGCCAGTTCAAATCCCTTTGTAAATTTTGTGCTCTATGCATCGCGCCTATGCCCAGGTGCACCGCGCTAAGAAGAATTTCAAACTTCGCTGTGATTTTTCTCCTTTCGCCTCAAAAACACGATTTTCACTTTTTCTCTCTCTCTTTAGCATAAAATGAAGTCTTTGACACAAAGAACACTTTATATACCCTTTGACTTTAATTTTTTCATTTAGAAAACCCACTTTCTATAGTTTTCTTTTTCACTTTGTTCTTTAAAAACTTTGTTTTGCAGTTTGGCTCTCTTTTTGACATTTGATGGACTAGTGCTTGGATTTTCTTGTCTCTTTTGCAGGAGCTGGAGTGTAGGAGTTTGGAAATGTGACCCAAGGTTGCATTTCTGAACTTATTACATATAAGAAAATTAAAATTACATGAAATTTTTATACATAGAACATAAAACTCTGTTTTTCCTCAAAATAGGGGTTTGAGGAAAAATTAATTACTGAGTATATCATTATTAAAATTTTGATGTTGAGACCTTATTAAACCTCCTCATGTGCCTGCTGACCATTATTGAGCTTTTACAAGACTATGATGACAAACCCTAGACCTAATGAGACCTAAAACCCTAAAAATGACTTTTGCAAATGTAAAGACAAAAAATGACTGTAAATGACCTAAACTTGTAAAAATAGGCCAACAGGTAAAGACCATGAGGGAAATGTGATAATGAGCCACTACCATCAGATGATCCATGATCCTAATGGAATGCAGCTGATCGGATGAGACACCTAAAAAAGAGAATTTTGATAACTGATGGAGGGATGAAGATACCGACACTAACATTGGCTCCAATGGGGATGGTAGCTCTTGGGAGGTGCCAAGAACTACAAATCTCTAGAAAGCAGAAAGTGCCTCTTCCATTGGGCTAAATGGAGTCAATAACTTCAGCAAACAAAAACCAATATCTTGACTCAAAACTAACTCAATTACAAAACTGAAAACTGACTCAAACAATCCACACTAAGTAATCAAAAACTGACATCAGACCTTCAATTTTATAGCCTTCACTTCGGGCCCCAAACTGAATGAATGATGATAGTACACACTTTCCAATGAAGGAAATAAAATGGTATGTACAGTGATATATGTGACAGCAGAAAATATTTCAAAGATAATACCGTTTCAGCAGCCGACCATTGACCGGCCCACCTGGACAATCTTCTCCATTCATTTCTTTCAGCAGGAAAGCATTTTGACCCCGATATGCAGCAATTCTGAATGGTCCCTTCCACAGATTCTTGAACTTTCCATGCTTGCCTTTGTCCTCGTTTCTAGCATCCCATTTCAGCATTATGTCTTCAATCTGAAATTTGTCCGCCTTTACCTTCTGATCATAGATTTTCTTGATTCTCTCTTGCAGCCTAAAGGTATTCTGAAAAACTTCCTCTCTCGTCTGCTGTAAATGGATCATTTGGTTTATTCTTCGTTGTAAATGATCTTCCTCGCTGCCAGCTTCCTATAGAAGTTTAACAACCGGGACTGCGAGAGATGTCGGGAACACCATGTCAACACCATATACAATCTCGAAAGGAGACATGCCTATTGATTTCTTCTGACTTACTCTATCTTCCCATAGTGCATTAACCAATTTCTTATGCCAGCTCTTTTTGTTTGTTTCCAGCAGTTTTTTGATAATGTTAACCAATGATTTGTTTGAAGATTTCGCCAATCCGTTACCTTGTGGATAGTATGCAGTAGAGTGCCCCAAGGTAATTTGATATTTCTTACAAAAATCAATCATCTTTTTGGATTTGAAAGCTACTACATTATCTATAATCAACTTGTTAGGACAGCCAAAACGTGACAAAATATTATTTTCAAGAAACTGAATTATTACCAAGTCAGTGGCCTGCCGAGTGGGAATTGCCTCAATCCATTTTGTAAAATAATCTGTCACTGTGAGGATCCACTTGTGCTGAGCTGAAGATGTAGGATGAATCTCACCAATGAAATCTAAACCCCAGTGCTGAAATGGAGCACTTACTTTGACTAGCTTGAGAGGTAAAGGCTGCAACTTTCTCCTTCCTTGAAAATTCTGGCATTCGTGACCATAGAAAATTTTAGGGGTGAATGTTCGCCCTTTGGCCAAATTAAGGGGTTTTAAATTTTTAGTGGGCGAATATTTTGTATCATAGTACATTTTTACAAATCACCTAAAATAGCCCACCTTATTTTAAGGGAGAGGGTAAAAAGGGTAAATTTAGCCCTTGAAATTAGGAGTTACAACCTTCCATTCGCCCATTTTCAAGCATAGGTTTTATTTAAGTGAATCCTATGGGCCAAATACCATATTTATAAAAGAGGTATGGTAAATTAATAAAAATATAAATAAATGAGAGGTATGGTAAATAAATAAAACATCTTTTATATTTACTCCATAAGTCACCTTATATACATGCAAGGGTGTAAACAAATAAAAATATAAGTAAACTGGAGGTATGGTAAATAAATAAAACGCTTTTTTATACTTACTCAAAAGGTATGGTAAATAAATAAAAATATAAATAAACTAGACGTATGGTAAATAAATAAAACCTCTTTTTATATTTAGTCCATAACCCTCATTCTATTTATCAAGGCTCAAGAAAGAGGTTTTATTTAAGTGAATCCTATGGGCCAAATACCATATTTGTAAAAGAGGTATGGTAAATTAATAAAAATATAAATAAACGAGAGGTATGGTAAAAAAATAAAACATTTTTCTATATTTACTCCATAAGTCACCTTATATTTAAGAACACTCAAAAAATGCGTTATATTTAGGTGAAACCTATGGGCAAAATACTATGGGACAAATACCATGGACTAGATTGTTATTAATACCATGCCAAAAAACATTATTAACCCTAATATTAGTATTAATAAAAATAAAAATGGCACATGGTATTGACCCATGGTATTCACCAAAATGGCACATGGTATTGACCCATGGTATTCACCAAAATGGCACATGGTATTCACATAGAATGTAGCCTATTTAAATGGGGAATTAAACCAACATAGATCCATCTTTACTCTGGATCTACTAACCCCCGAGAGGTATCAAATATCATGATATACAAACTAGCATAGAGTGAAAAAATATTTGATCCCTCTCGGGGCTTGGTAAATCAAGTGTAAAAATGGATGTTGTAATTTAATGTATGTTAAACATTTTAGCTTGGTTAAAATAAAATAAAAAATAAAAATCAACTATTAATTTTATTAATTTTTATAAATTACTAATAGTAATTTTAAACTCCAGGTTTATGATAACCCATGGTAATACCAAGATCTTACAAGATTTTATAATTGAGTAAAATATTTGCCATGCCTGGTGAGAGATTCGCCAAAAAATTATATATACATATTATATTATTGATAAAATCACCTTCCAATTTTCCTATATACCATGGAGATTCGCCCATTTATTATATATATAAATTTAGGGGGGGTTCTTAAAATTTTCCCTGTTCGTGACAGCTTGTAACAATTTTATACACATCAACAAAGAGGGTAGGCTAATAATATCCCACTCTCAAAATCTTATTGGCTGTTATCCTCCAAAATAGGTGACCTCCATAATCTCCCTTGTGAAAATCATCCATGACCTATTTTGCTTCCTCCTCAACCAAACAATTCAGCAAGACACCACCGGGATCTTTCCAATAGAGTGCATTATTCATAATACAAAATTTGGCAGCCTTTAATTTCAGATTCCTACTCTTATTTCTAGCCATCCCTAGTGGCACTAAAAGATGTTGGAGCACATATACAATATCCGAATACCAAGGAGAAAGAAGAAAAATTTTAGATACTTGAACAAGCGAACTTTCTTCATCTTCTTCAGACATAGCAGCAATTAGATTTATGTCCAAGGCATGCAAATTAGACTCCGCCATCAGTTTTGCTAGCCCCTGGCCCTTGATGAGCTTTATTGGTTTTATTTCCACATCATATTCTAACAAAGTTGCGATCCATTTGCCTCGTCTCCCTTTTGGATCTGTTTGTACCAAGACATCTTTAACGGCTGCGTTAGGGACATAAGCAAGAATATGAGAATGCAGAATATATACCTGAAAATCTTTCAAATCTTTTACCAAGGCAAGAGCTTGATTTTCAATAATGTTATACTTTAAGGCTGCATCTCTTATTGTCCTACTGAAAAAGGCAATTGGCTTCTCAAGCTGGTCTCTTTTCTACATTAAGACCGCTGCCATAGTATGATCTGAAGCAAATGAAAACAAAATGAAATCTTGGGAATAATCCGGGCTGATTAAAATCGGAGCTGAAGAAAGAGCCAACTTTACCAAATTGAAAGACTTGATAGCTTCTTTGGTCCACTTTACTACACTATCTTTCTTTAACATGTTTGTGATTTCCCTCAAATGTTCAGCTAGATTTGGCACAAAACGACGTAAGAAGTTCATCTTACCGTTGAATGCTTGGATCTCCTTTTTACTTCGTGGAAAATCAATCTTTTGAATGGCTTCCACTCGAGCAGGATCAATGCGGATGCCCTCCTTGGATATGATGTGACCGAGAAGCTTCCCTTCATCCATGGCAAACAAGCTCTTTTTTGGATTAAGAGATATGCCATACTTTCTACACCGCTGAAAAACAATCTTCAAATGGTAAAGGTGCTCCTCATCTGAATTGGAAAAAACTATCAAATCATCAAGATAAACTACTAAAAATACATCTTTCTCATTTTCAAAGGTGATATCCATAGCCCGTTGAAAAGTTGCACCAGCATTCTTTAATCCGAATGGCATCTTGGCATAATGGAAAGTCCCCCATGGAGTGGTGAATGTTGTTTTGTCCCTATCATCCTCATGGACCAGAATTTGATTATAGCCGGAATACCCATCGAGTAGCGACATACGAGATGATCCAACTACTCTTTGAAGTATGTGGTCCATTTTTGGCAATGGATAGTTATCTTTCAAAGACACCTTATTCAGATTTATGAAATCAATACATAATCTAATCTCACCTGTTTTCTTCCGCACGGGCACCAAATTGGAAATCCAATCTGGAAATCTTATTGGAATGGTTATACCAGCTTTGTACAATCGATTCATCTCTTTTCCTATTGATGGCAGCAACTTTGGATTTATCCTTCTTAACTTTTGTCGAAATGGCTTCTGGTTTGGTTTGATTGGAATGATGTGCTAAATTATACTCTTATCATACGCCTTCAAATCTGAATAGTCCCATGCAAATACATCAGTAAATGAAGACAATAAACTAATGTATTTTGCCTTTACCTGAGGAGGCAACACCTTTGACAGCTTTACCATCTTTGGATTTTCTGTTGTTCCAATATTCACATCCTCAACTCCCTTCTCAGTCGGCACTAAGCTTGGTTTCCGGGCTACATCATCTTGATCAAATAACTCCTCTAAAGGTATTAGACCTTTAGGAATGACATTGTCCTTTAGCTGCAAAACTTCCATCTGATTTACCTCTATGTCTGCTTCACCATCATCTTGCTCTCCATCGATAGAAATATCTTTGTATTTGCCTTCATTTTGTAGAAATTCTTCAATCTCTTTGTCATCTTGAAACACTTGCCAATATCTTTGATTATCAGGGACAGTTGGCCAATGTTTCACATGAATTTCAAATTTATTGTTTGAATCCATCAGGATTTTCAAGTTACTTGCAGCTGTTGCAAGGGAATCTGCAATAACATTTTGTACATGAGGGACACATGTCAAAGTGTAATCTGGAAACAACCTCAAAATATCTAATACCGCATTATGGTAAGCCCGCATTCAGGGATGTTTGGCTTGCTATTCACCCTTGACTTGCTTAATTACTAATTCAGAGTCGCCATAAACTGAAATTCTTTTTGCATTCAACTTATTGAGGATTTTCAAACCAGTAATTAAAGCCTCATATTCAGCTTCATTATTGGAACAATCAAAAGCCAATTTATACGAACAAACTCTTACATTACTCGGGACTTTGTTTGGTAGGAATGCAGGGCTGCATATCCAAATACCAATTCCAGCACCATCCTTACCTACTGCTCCATCAAAATCCATACTCCACAAACTGGCTTCGTCCTCCAAGTGCTGAAATTCTACCTGCTCTTCTACCTTTGCTTGTTGTCCATCAATTTTCTACTACTGGCGGAAGGTTGATTGTTCAACGGTACTATCAAGCCTTTATCTTTCTTGATCAAGGACAGCTCTGAAATTTTCTGTAATCTCTGAAATATTTTCTACTTCAACTAATTGACTATTTACATCATTAAAACTATCAAAATAGAGAACAAAAGATTCTAAATTAGTATGTACATAATTGATTGGATAATTTAAAGGTTTCTCCTTGCTTGTGATCATGTACTTAATCTTTTTCTCCCGATATAATTTCCTCAATTGACCAAACATGGGAATAGTGTCATAGGAAACATCTAGCTGCAATGTCCCTTTGAGTTTTGCACCCCATGATCTAGATAGAAGCTGCCAAATCTAGGGGGAATATCAGCCACAACCACATCCATACGAACATTCTTCATAGGAATCTGATCTAAAGTGACAACCAAATCTTTAATGAGACCAATACATCTGACCCTACCAGAATCAAAGGAATAAAGATCATGGTACTTGCGAGTGATATCTAAACCCAATTTTTCCATAATTGCCTTTGGCATCAGATTATGAGATGCTCCTGAATCATGCAATCTAAGGCTGATGTAAAAAGGAGCTACATCACTATCCTCAGATTAACCTTCTAATGCCGGACCAAAGATAAGTTCGGGCTGGTCATCCTCCACATTAACCATATCAGATAACGGATCTAAATTCAAAATCTTTGACACATGACCTTTATAGCTGCTATTCTTCATTAATTCAGTCAAAGGTATTGACACTTTTAACTTAGCAATCTCATTCTCTAAGCTAAAGGTTGTAGTTTTCTCTACCTCTTTGAGTGGAGCATCTTTCTTTTCAGTCTTCTCCTTTGATACATTTGGCTGATTTGACTTTTCATTTGCTGATTGTGTTTTGCTGGTGGTAGGATCTGCTGCTTCCTTTCCCTTTTTCTGAACATTTGGATAATCGTTCTTTGGTGGTGTCGCTTCTGTGGAGCGATAAAAAGGTGTCTTTTTAACTCCTAATTACCTTCACATTAATTGTCAACCGAGGGACAACTTTTTATTTCAAGAGTGTACTCAGTCTGAGGCGGCTATTTACTCAAGAGTAATGTTTTGCAGTATAGTGCTTAAAATACAAAAGTAAATGAATGCTTGAAATAAAATCTAATTAAAACAACAAGAAACTCAAATTCTCTGTAATTAAATCATTCACTCAGAAAACTATAACAATTTATCAGTCAAGGGTACAGTAAAAGTAACTCATCCCTTTGTAAACTGATGTAGCTGAAGATAATCAAGGAACAGATCATCAATCTGGGAGCCAGACAACAAATGTCAATGTCCACTACAGTTTCAGATCGTTCTTCACACCAAAGCAAAGATAATGCGAATAACAGGAAATGGAACAGTAGCTAGGAAATTGTAATAGCAGCTGAATTTAATAAGCAACAACACCTTAGTCTACAAGAATAAATGCAACAATTATGTCCTATAAAAATTAGATAGCAATCTTTACTCTAAGAATAAATCGAACAGCACACGGAAATAAAACAGAGACTAATTAATAATGGACTATAGAACAGCGCTTGAAAGCCACACATACATGCACACGGCACACCTTAATAGTAATCTGATCTTGGTAATCTAGTTACCAGTGTTAGTTATAAAGAATACGATTGTATTTTATAATGGAACAACAACGTCAATAGATTCAACAATCGCAAGGAAATATAATCTCTAAGATGAATTCAGTAATACCAATTAATAAGTGTTACAACACAGATACGCTGTAATTGAACAACAAAACATTCTATAAGGATTGGCAACGTTATATCAATGATTAAAAGAACAACAATGCGTTACCAAGTCAAGATGAATCAATACGACATTCCTGTCATAGAGAACGATATTACTCAATTGAACATAAATAAGATATAACAGAACCGTGATGTAAAATAACAGAACATATCAGATTACCGAATAGAGCTGATAAACAAAACCATGCATAAAGGGTAAAGATATTAGACACAGCAGCAGCACAATCCACCAGAGGCTGGGCCCTTAGCTGCCAGCGGATGCTGCTGGGCGACTTCAAATCAAGTGAATAAACAACAACTCCCAAATCATATATTGATCATCAAACTGTGAAATCATTACAACAGCTGAAGCTTTGAGAATTACAACATGCAATAATCCCTTTTTACTCCTATCCTATCATGAATCATGAATCCTTAATTCTAAATTTCTAATTCTCAAATCATAATTCTGAATCCATCATTCCCAATTCTACATTCTCTCAGCCATCCTCAATTCTAAATCTCTAATCCTTCATCATTTTTCCATCATTTTTCCATGCCCATCTCTGATCTTTGTTTTCATTTAAATAGAGATATCAGAGAGAAGTTACAATAAAGATAAGTACAACATGATTTCTATTACAAAATTGGTTTGCTTCTAACCAATTGATCAACAAGAGCAAGGCGAATTTGGCTTTGCAGCTGAGATTTGGAGGATGGCCACAACAACAAATCTGAGAAAATCATGCTCAAAGAACCCTGTATTTCGCTTAGTAAAAGCCGAATTTGGGAAAACCATTCTTTATTAAGTTAATTGGGTCCGTTCTGGACAAAACCCATGTTCCGGATTTTCCAGATTCTGCTTCATTTTCTCAAAATCTCAATCGTAAAACTATCACTTCTTAGAGAGAGATTCTTCGGCGAAAATCACATGGAAAATCATTTGTCGACGCGTTTCGAACCAACAAGTGTGGTTCATCATCTTATTCTAGCGAATTTCTGAGTTGGCACTTTTAATGATCAAATCTTCAATCTGGAAATTATCTTGGAGGCTAAAAATGGTGAATAATGTTACAACCAATTTACTAAAACTATCATTGATAAAATCATGCATAATCATCAATTTATTAGAAATAAAGGAGAAGAAATAATATTTTTACATAAGAGCATAAATCATCATAAAATGGATTTATATAATAAAGTATAATAAATGACATGATGAAGAATAGTAGAAATGGGTGGAATAAGCATTCAAAAGTGATAATAATAATGGCATATTAACGGCCCAACATACCCCCACACTCAATATGTTGCATGTCCTCATGCAACCCAAAGACAAAACCCATGTGTTAACCAAGCAATAAAAATTTATTCATCCTAGCGCATGAAATGGATAGAACAAATGAATTCTTCCTTAATTAATGAATATTCAATTTGAGCAATCGTGATGAAGGCATAACAATGAAGTTGCAATAAAATATGATATAAGTGACAGCAACCTTCATTAACCATTTTCCCAAAAACTACAAACCAGCTTTTGTTGAAATGTTGCAAGTAAATTTATAATATATGAATGTCTCTATGATCCAAAAATCAGATCGTTTTGGTGCACGGATCATGAGATATAAACAAAATGGCTATAGGTGAGTGCATGATTTCAGAAATTTTACAAAGTAATTTAACTTGAAATTATCTGGGTTTATGTATTTTAATGATACGTTTGTGTTATCCAGAAATCATAATAATTGAGTTCATAGTTTTAAAAATATGTGGAAATCAATTTCTGCACTGAAATTGTATGCCTTGAGAAAGAAAGTATAAAACATCCATCATGCGTAGCAATTCCTCCCCCTCTCTGAAAATTTAGCATGTCCTCATGCGATGCTAGAAAACAAATAGAGGTGGTTGCTACCATCTGTTGAAGCCTATGCCTGGTGTAAACAACATGGAATAAGGGAGGTGTTGAGAAGGAATAAGAATAGCAATGGATGATATAGAATATGAATGACATGGTTATAAGAAAGAAATGAATGAAAGCAATACTCACCCAAAACTAAAAGATGATATGCCACTGAAAAATGTGAAGTGTTAAAAATGTGAAATGAAGGATGATAAATGATGCTCAAAATGGATTCTCATGAAATTCTCCTAAATTCGTAATAAATCAGAAAATTGTGCTATTTTACCTCAAGTTTTACCTCCAAAAGAAAAATTTGGAATGACATATATGTACTGGCAGTTGTTGAAGCTGATGTAGGCAGAGTTGGTGCTGAAAGTGATGCAAAAGGTGGAATCCAGACAAGCATATCATGTCTGAAGAATTGTTCACGTTCGCGAGTTGCTCAAGCCTCTTCTGTTAGTTGCAATAGTGTGGTCATGCTGCGAATAGAGTTTCCCCCCATACTTGTTGTTCTCCTGTAAACAAAGCACTATTTTGCATACAATGTTCTTGAATCCATAGTGTTAGTTTTGAATAGCAATAGATCAAGATGCATGCAAAAATTTCAATCAGATATTTTATCAAATCAACAAGTTATGGTAGAGTGCAGTAATCGTATCGCATGCAATCCCATAATGCATACATTCCCCCTCCAATTGGAAAATGAATTCCATGACCATAAAGCCTATGAAAGGTGTTATGCGGACGACAAGGCAAGGGAATGAACAATACAACAGTAAATGAAGCAGAGTACACATATCAATGATAAGACAGCGAGAATTATGGTTATAATGAGAGCAGAGTGTGTAAAGATAGTTATGAATAAGAGATAGGACGCTTTGGATTGATGATAAATGATGCAAAAAAGAAAAAGAACAACAATATGCCAAAAAGATGCTTTACTGACGGTATTCTAGCTGAAAATGATGTGATTGATCTGAAAACAATTTCTCATGCGTAAAGGTTCAAAATAAGGAAAAAATTTAAGGAAATAACTTCTTTGATAAAATAAAAAATAAGAAAAGGGTATTATAGTAATAATTGACGATAAGATATAACTTCAATACCATAAGTAGAGCCTCTGCTGCCAGCAGGCATCCATAGCCTCGGCAGGGTTGCTTTTTAACCCATATGAGCCAGGATCCTCAATTTATAAATAGAGAGTTACAATGTTGTTCTACAGAAGATATCAGTGTGCTGGCGTGGTAACCAGATAACCACACTGCCATTCACTGGGATGTAGCAAAAGTGATCAGGCCAGCGCATGATGAGACCTCTTGTTCCAAGGATAATTTGGCTATCCAATGGATCATAACCCTGGTGTGGTGGCCATAATGGGAATGTCACTTTGTTACAACCTTATGAGCATGGTAGGCTGGCTCGTAATGAGACCCCCTATCCTCCATCTGCGAACAAAATTTTGTTGTTATTACACATTTTTATGATAAAAAGAGGGAGGCTCAATACTCTTTAAGAGTAGGGATGGTGGAAGAAGTTGAACATGTCAATAGAAAAAAATATACCCATAATCTCATTTATTATAGACAGAGAAGATTATAACCAAGAAAGGTGGAACCAGCATGGTATTAAGATGATCAATCAATATCATATTCAGTAGAAAACAATGAAGTAAAGTAGTATACAAATAATTGTGTCCATTTTGAAAATAATCTATCATCAAGGAGCTGTCCTGTTAAAGATCATAATGTGAATGATATTAACTCGCTTCAATAGAATCCATAATTCTTGTCCTCATAAAAATAGTGTACTTCATGCCATAAAACGGAATCAGTAAAATGTGGTTGAGATGAACTAGGAATAATCCCACAAGAGGAAGAAAAGGTTGCTCTCGAAAATATTCCCAAAGTGTTGCTTTTTTGAAGGAACAACAAAAACACTCAAAAAGTGGTGTTCCGTGTAGGGAACAGCAAAGGAAATGCACACCAAAAAGCAAAAATAAACATTAAAAAGTGTGAAAACGCAAATGTCGTTCATTTGGAAAAAGGAATAGCAAAAACTAAAAGTGTCGTTCCTTTAGAAAAGGAACAGCAAAAATGAAAAGTGTCGTTCCTTTGGAAATGGAACATTAAAAATGCAAGTGTCGTTCATTTGGAAAAGGAACAACAAAAATGAAAAGTGTCATTCCTTTGAAAAAGGAACAACAAAAACGCAAGTGTCGTTCCTTTGGAAAAGGAACAGAAAAAATGAAAAGTGTTGTTCCTTTGGAAAAAGAACAGCAAAAACGCAAGTGTCATTCCTTTGGAAAAGGAACAGCAAAAATGAAAAGTGTCGTTCCTTTGGAAATGGAACAACAAAAACGCAAGTGTTGTTCCTTTGGAAAAGGAACAACAAAATGAACCGTGAAAAAAGAATGGCAAAATGAACCGTGGAAAAGGAACAGCAAAATGAACCATGAAAAAGGAACGGCAAAATGAACCATGGAAAAGGAACAACAAAATGAACCGTGAAAAAGGAACAGAAAAATGAAAGTGAAAAAGGAACGGCTGACACAAAAGGCGCTGTTCTTTTGGAAAAGGAACAACAAAACGAAAATGGTGTCCCTTTGGAAAAGGAACAGCAAAATGCACAAGCATAAAATGCAAGCACGCAAAGAATGAATTCGATGTTCACTGTATTGATGCTGAGGATGGGTTACAGTTTGAATGAAGCAACACGTGAAACATAAAATATATGAGAAATCAGAAAAGAAACAACATTTTATTTAAAATAAGTATGTAGATAAATAAATTAAGTTACAACAGCTATGATATTATGTAAAAAAATGATCTCTTCGAAAAATGTTTTGGCAGCAAAGACATGACGTGAATCTTCAAATGGAAATCAATTTTTCATTTCTTCTATTATGAATCCGTTGGGTAATGAGTTGGATGAAATTCCTTTGTTTCATTAAAATTTCTTTCAAGAATCACTTGTCCATAAATTGACCTTCTTTTTCTCCTAGGACCTGCAAAAACCGAGTATCTACCTGCAATAAAACATTAAATCATGAAGAAGGAGAGGTGCGCGGACTCCCCTAATCCAAGAATTATGCAAAAAACTAACAAGTAGTTACTCTGTAGAACAAAAGCCACGGAGAAAATAACAAAGTAAGATTTATTTGTCACCTGCGAGAGAGCAGTGGTCGACCATACTAACCAGCAGTGTTTTAATCACAACGTCTTTGTTTTTCGTCCAAATTGAGTGATTCCAAAGCCAAATGAGAGCTAATTCAAAGGTGTATCTCTAATAGAAACATGTTTTAAAAATTCAATGATATGATATGTCAAGTTTAGTTAGAACAACCTGCCTAACAGAGTCATTTTCGATTACCCAGCTTAGACCAACAGTTGATATTTCAAGCATAAATTTTTCATTTGATGTCGGATTCAAATGATTTAAATTGGAAATGAAAGTATATTCATTTATGTATCTCCAATAGAAACAGGTTTTGAAGACAAGAAGAATTGATAGGTCAAATACTGTAAGGAACAGTCGGAAAGACAGAGTTTTAAGAGCGCTGATTTACGATAGACAGTCAGTATTTTGATCATAAATTCACCATACGGTATCAAAAATGAGTGATTCCAATTTCCTTGTAAACTAGATTCATAGAGGAATCTACCATAGTAAAATGTTTTAAAAATTCATTCATTTAGGCCTCCAAAAACTAACTGTCCCAACTCTGTTCCTGGGCTGCCCTCTAGACACCCTGTCAATGTTTTGTTTCTAACTTTTTCGTTTCAAATCCAAATTGAGTGATTCAAATTGGGTTGGAAATTAGATATCAAGAGATACTTAGGGTATAAACATATTTTTAAAATATTGTCACTTGGTCCCTCAAAACATGATTACCCGACTGTTTTTACAGAAAGTTCAGTAAGCCCGCAAGCCAAAAAAATGTGATATTCAAGCATTTTTTCAAATTGGTGATAAGAATAAATATGAGTGTTTGTATAGCTATTATTTCCATTGTAATTCATCTACATACACAAATGAATAAAAAATTATCACCGATGTTGATTTCCATAGCATGTTGCAACAAAAAACAACTAGTTTTACATAAAAAAAAAAACAAAATGCATTTATTTATGCCCTTATTTATTTTATTTTCTACACTAAGCTATTTTGATTTGAAAAATGAATATGACTATGTATATGAGTACTTCCAGTGGAACCATTTTCAAAATAAGGCTTCAAGTATGCACATACCCAAATTTGAAAAATGCATATTAATGAATATTAGGGTATGAGAAGCCAACTTCCCTTGAAAATATGGTGCCAAAAATTGTTGAAGCATAGAGTGATGTTGCAAACAAATGATAGAGTGAAACCAATCTTCAATATATCCTTTACTTTCTTGATTTCCCACAACCATCATACCATGAAGTTCTTGAGCTTTTAAAATAGCTTGTTGATGCAAACTAAAAGAAACCTCATTTTCTTCCATAACTTCGACAATTTTTGAATTTGAAACATTATGAATCTCATTGTAAGTTTTCTCTAATGACACATGTGAGATAGAATGGGTGGGAAGGGTGGCTAAATTTTGCAATTCAACATTATAAGCATGTTGTACTGGTTTATTGTGGTGAGGGTGTGGAATTAGTTGAGAAGGAAATTGTGTATGGAATAGAGCATTTTGATGAAGTGGTTGAATGGGTTGAGTGGATGAATTTGATATGCAAGTAGAATGTTGTGAAAGAGCTAGTGAAAAATATGGAGAATATGTTTGTGCTACAAGATGAGGGAGAGTAATCATGCAATCATAAGGTGAACCATGCCCAACTTGTAGACAAGATTGGTGGTTATATTGAAATTGACATGGCTGCCCTAACACATTAGTATTCCATAATGGATTATGCAAGTAAGAGAATGGAGAAGAAATGTTTTGAACCATACCTGTAGGCCATGATTTCCATGGTTTTGACTTTGTTGCATCTTCCTCATCTCTTTGATATGCTACTTCCATCCTAGATAAGGAAGAACAACTATCTATGGGCTGCTCCTTTCAGTCATGAGTGAAAAACACTTCATCAAATTCTTGATTTTTCCGAACCTGCAAAGCTCCAATTTTGAACTTAGAGAGCTAATAAAATCAACTTTAAAATTTTCAAATAAAGCATTGATTTCATCTCTTATGTCTCCTATTCTTGTAATAGATTTGGAAAAGAAAGAACAAACATATCTAGAATTCTTACCAACCTTGGAGATTCCTCTTGAATACCTTATGCACAACTCACAAACATCATCATATGATAACTGAAAAACATCACCTTTTCCTATCAGATTTAAAAGTTCTAAAAATTCATCTTTGATTCCTTTAAGAAGAAGTGTTTTTAAGATTTCTTTTTCCAAATTCTTATGTTTTGATTTTTTAAGGTTGTATTGAAATCGATCTGCATAGTCCTCCAAGCTTTCATCTTCCCTTTGTATCATATTGAAAATATCTTCATTGGCCTTGCAATAGTCTTGGTACTTCTTCAAGAATATGTTCTTCATGTCCTCCCATGTTTGGATGCAGTTCCCACCTAGGCTCATGAACCATCGGAGAGCTGCTCCTTTTAGAGTAAGAGGAAACACTTTCAACCTTTGATCATTAGTACAATAATCATATCCTCTACAAAGTATTTTGAACTCAAATAAAAATGTATCTGGATCTTCATTTGCTAAACCATGAAAATTTGGTAGAGAAGATGGGGGAATTATGTGCATTTGTGTCACTCCTCCTAGATCTTTGATAGGGAATTCAAAAGTAGAAATATGATCCATTTCTTACCAGAATAGAAGATGTTCTTCATGTGTTTCTTCGAGGCCCCTTCTTCAAATGTTCCTATCAATTGGTTAGTGAAATGGGTGGTGCTTACATCACCACTTAGTGAAATCATAAGATTTGTTTTTTAAAATTTCTATTTGTTTTTTTTTTATTTTTTTTTAGTCATTCACACAAAAATTCAAATAGTTACCCTAAGTTCGTTAACAATTCTATTGGAAAGCGGGCGGGGGAGCAGGGCTTTTACATGCTCTATACGCAGGTTCTTACCTTCCGTTTTTAATACCCAATTATTTCTTAACAGACACTCATCAAATGCACACTACTCTTTAAAAATGGCTACACTCTCCCCGGCAATGGCGCCAAAATGTCGAGCGATAAAAATGTGTCTTTTTAACTCCTAATTACCTTCACATTAATTGTCAACCCAGGGACGACTTTTTATTTCAAGAGTGTACTCAGTCTGAGGCGGCTATTTACTCAAGAGTAATGTTTTGCAGTATAGTGCTTAAAATACAAAAGTAAATGAATGCTTGAAATAAAATCTAATTAGAACAACAAGAAACTCAAATGCTCTGTAATTAAATCATTCACTCAGAAAACTACAACAATTTATCAGTCAAGGGTACAGTAACAGTAACTCATCCCTTTGTAAACTGATGTAGTGAAGATAATCAAGGAATAGATCGTCAATCTGGGAGCCAGACAACAAATGTCAATGCCCACTACAGTTTCAGATCGTTCTTCACACCAAAGCAAAGATAATGCGAATAACATGAAATGGAACAGCAGCTAGGAAATTGTAACAGCAGCTGAATTTAATAAGCAACAACACATTAGTCTACAAGAATAAATGCAACAATTATGTCCTACAGAAATCAGATAGCAATCTTTACTCTAAGAATAAATCGGACAGCACACGGAAATAGAACAGAGACTAATTAATAATGGACTATAGAACAGCGCTTGAAAGCCACACATACATGCACACGGCACACCTTAATAGTAATATGATCTTGGTAATCCAGTTATCAGTCTTAGTTATAAAGAATACGATTGTATTTTATAATGGAACAGCAACGTCAATAGATTCAACAATCACAAGGAAATATAATCTCTAAGATGAATTCAGTAATAGTAATTAATAAGTGTTACAACACGGATACGCTGTAATTGAACAACAATACATTTTGTAAGGATCAACAACGTTATATCAATGATTAAAAGAACAACAATGCGTTACCAAGTCAAGATGAATCAATACGACATTCCTGTCATAGAGAACGATATTACGCAATTGAACATAAATCAGATATAACAGAACCTTGATGTAAAATAACAAAACATATCAGATTACCAAATAGAGCTGATAAGCAAAACCACACAAAAACCGTAAATATATAATACACAGCAGCAACACAATCCACCAGAGACTGGGCCCTTAGCCGCCAGCGGATGCTGCTGGGCGACTTCAGATCAAGTGAATAAACAACAACTCCCAAATCATATATTAATCATCAAACTGTGAAATCATTACAACAGTTGAAGCTTTGAGAATTACAACATGCAACAATCCCTTTTTCTTCCTATCCTATCATGAATCATGAATCCTTAATTCTAAATTTATAATTCTCAAATCATAATTTTGAATCCATCATTCCCAATTCTACATTCTCTCAGCCATCTTCAATTCTAAATCTCTAATCCTTTATCATTTTTCCATCATTTTTCCATCCCCATCTCTGATCTCTATTTTCATTTAAATAGAGAGAGATCAGAGAGAAGTTACAATAAAGATAAGTACAACATAATTTCTATTACAAAATTGGTTTGCTTCTAACCAATTGATCAACAAGAATTGGCTTTGCAGCTGAGATTTGGAAGACGGCCGCAACAACAAATCTGAGAAAATCATGCTCAAAGAACCCTGTGTTTCTCTCAGTACAAGCCAAATTTTGGCAAACGATTCTTTAAAAAAGTTAATTGGGTCCATTCTGGACAAAACCCATGTTTCGGATTTTCCAGATTCTGCTTCATTTGCTCAGGATCTCAACCGCAAAATTGTCACTTCTTATTCTAGCGAATTTCTGAGTTGGCACTTTTAGTGATCAAGTCTTCAATCTGGAAATTATATTGGAGGCTAAAAATGGTGAATAATGTTACAACCAATTTACTAAAACTATCATTGATAAAATCATGCATAATCATCAATTTATTATAAATAAAGGAGAAGAAATAATATTTTTACATAAGAGCATAAATCATCATAAAATGAATTTATATAATAAATTATAATAAATGACATGATGAAGAATAGTAGAAATGGGTGGAATAAGCGTTCAAAAGTGATAATAATAATGGCATATTAATGGCCCAACAGCTTCCTTCCTCTTTTGAATTGGATTGATGGGTACCTCTCTACTCCTAAGAAAATATTGTCATTGTTGGGATGTCAAGCTATTCATGTATCCCCTCTGATATTCATCGGATTCTTCTTCTAGGATTGTTTCATTTGCTAAGATAAAATCTTCATCCTTTTGTATAGCTGGACTTTTTGAATACTCTTCATCCTCCATGATATAAATTAGCAAACCATCAGGTGTAAAGAAATGATTCTCCTCTCCTATTATATTCTCGTCATCATCTGATTCCAGACCATCTATAAAATTCTGCTGTAATGGTGTTTTAACTTGCTGCTGTGTTGCTTGGTCTTGTGCTCTTTGTTCCCGTTGTTTGATTCTGAACTGTGGTTGCTGCTGACCACGGAAGTTTGGATTTCTGATCTGTGTCTCAGGCTTATCTACAATAGTGAGTCTATCAAACATCTTCTCGATCTTGCGAAGCAAATGATCTGAGGAAGAAGCTTCCTCCTTTATGGTCACCTTCTTCTCGGTCTTTGTTCTAGCTCTCTTGGCTAGCAGATTTGCCTCTACGCTCACTGCAATTTTCTGCATGTCCTCCAATGTGGCCAGATCTCTTTCTCTCAATTGATATGCCATGTCAGGATCAAAGCCATCAGGAAATTTAATCAAAGCCAGCCCCATTGGTGGCTTTATATCAGCGGGAATTGCATTATAAACAGTATTGAATCTAACACAATAATCCTGGACACTTTCACCAACATTCCTCTTTATGTTTTCATATTCAGAAAGAATTTGAAGAGGATTTTTCTTTACCTCCCAGCGATCCAAGAATTTTCTTTGAAGAACAGCCAATGTATTGATAGTCCCAGCTGGTAATGCTCTGAACCACTTCCGCACTTCGCCTCCAAAAGTTTGCACAAATAATCTCATGGTCACATTTTCTTCATCTATCTCATGAAGGTCAAAGAAATCAGTCATCTTATCCACATGCTGCTATGTTGTGATACCTTGGGTACCATCAAACAATGGAATTTTGCTTTGGTAATCAGCGGGCATAGCATCCAAGTTTTGTGGCAAAATGAGAGGTGCATATCGGGTAGCCATTGCTCTAGGTGGATTTGAAACTGGCCTTAGGGATGTAGGAGGAGTCAGAACAACAATAGCAGACGATGTAATGGGTGTATGAGGTGTAGAAGGAGGGGAGGAAATATGAGATGTTTGAGGTGTTGAAGGGGTTGAAGGGGTTGATGGGGGAGAAGAGACAGGGGGTCTCTGATCAAATATGGTGGACAACATGGGAATGGTGGGAATGAAAGGAGTTTCCATAGGAATTTCTGAACCAGATACAACAGCAGATGAACCAAGAGTTGTAGATGCAAATTATAAGAACTTAGGAATGTTTGTAGCCACAATGGAAGTTTGGAGATTCAAAATGTAGTCATCAATTGATCTATTAGCCTTTTTAGTTTCAAGATCTTTGACAAAATCCAGATATAGAACAGTAGAACCAACAACACTTTTAGATTTAGTTTCAAACAACGATACATCAAAATGTTCATCAAACTCAAGATCTTCAAGGTATTCAAAAACAATTGGACATGAATGAGATCTGAACACAGGAATCACAGAACTTTCTTGTCAAATAATTCTTGGGATGAGATTTGGATTTTCATACACGGGAGGAGGATCAGGATCAGGATTGGCCTTGGTGTATCGTCTGGAAGCCAATGTGTTGAATTATTTCCAAAAGTCAAATGGACATTATCAATTTGTTCAGCCTATCAAATTCTAAACTCATCATCCAAAGTCTAGAATTGATTTAAGATACAGGGGTAATAGTTTTAGTTCAGATGTTCAGTTTATAAACTAAACCGGAGATTAACTGAAGCAACATTCATCTACTTTTGCACTTGCAAAGCAAGAGCATTTCGAAGGCTACCTGGCTAACTTTAGGCTCTGTCTGTAGTCTACAAAGAAAACAATGATAACAATCAAAATTTTGGTCCCCAGTATGGTCGCCAATATTTTATGGCCTAAATCTACCTCAGGCTAAGAAAGGTAGGTCTAGGGTAACATCAAACCACGCTTAACCTGGTAGCTAGCCCTACTAGGTCGGGAGAGGGCTCTCTCCTTGTCAATCTCAGGAAACTATAGCGAATGAGGCTTGAGATGGCTGATGTAAAGACTAATTTTAGGCTAGGTATATGCTCAAAGGAGTTTTATTGAGTTTTATAGTTGATTGCTCGATCAAAAGTGAAAGATAGTTTTGGGTCCGGGGAATGGACTCAGTCTTGCAGAGGTTTCTGTGGGGCGAGGTAGGCAAATGCTTTAGTACTTTGAATTAAGTGAAATGAAGAGTCTTAAGACTGGTGAGGAGTTGGAGAGGGCATGAAAGTATCAGGAATCCTCTTCAAATAGTTGGAAATATGTACAACCAAATAAACTCTAAGGTAGAGCACTGCACATCAACGATTTCCACCTTTGTACTTGATTAATTTAGTTAAGTTGAAAAGAAAGAGATGATGGCACACATAAACACATGTAAACTTGAATCACAGAAAGAAAAATAATACTAAATCACCTTACCAAAAGAATCCCACAAAATGCTGCAAACCCTGGTCTATTTCCTTGCCAAACTGTAGAGATGAATGTACAATAATGCTCAAAGCATTCACAAGAGTCCAACCTTTACAAATGACTGAAAAAGTACTAGATATAGGCAACAAACCACCCACGCTAACCTTTAGGGGTCGAATTCATGATTTTAGGAGCTGTTTCAACAAGATCTAAACAAAGAACTGAAAAATAAGCAGTGGAACAGCTTGCCTCTAAAACCTAGGAAACTGATTCATTCAACTTTAAACCACTTACAACTGATGTATCTACCTTATACGTCAATTTTAATCATTTTTACATCAAATTACATCAATTTACATCATATCAGCTCATGTATTTGACTATAAGATTAAAAAAGTCAAACTAGATGAAAACTAGGTGAAAAACAGAGTTTTTGAGCAAAATTGGCACTTTTTCATCCTGTGCAGAGCGCCACTTTTTCTGTGCTTAGCTCTTTTTCCCAGCTGATTGTGGAGGCCTTCTCCCTCACCAAATTTTCTCCAAGTGGGCTTGTTGGAAAGGTCTATCTGTCTACTTTCTAGGACAAGTGGAATTTTTGAATTTGGTGTCAATTTTTCCCTCCAGAAATCAGTTCTCCTAACACTACTTCCTGTGTAGCCAAAACGTGGCAGAGAGGGCATTTTTGAGGTGTTTTTGACCCTTTTGGAGGCCCAAAACTTGTCAAAAATTTCTAGTAATTTCTGGGTATGCATAATTTTTCATGAGGAATCCAAAAATGTAAATTTTTCCTCCAGAGGAGGTCCCTATCAAAAGTGAGCGCTAGGTGGCGCTACGCACCTGCCGGAAAAACCTGTTTTTTCCTTAAAAATTTCAAAATTGCCAAAAAGTTTGCCAAATTTCTTGAAATTTGGCATGAGTGATCTGCATCAGGTACTATGTTGGGCCAATGAAGCTTTAGCCAAGATATTGAGCTTATATTTCTCTTTCTTTCTCCTCAAAGTCTTCCTCAACTTGGCTTTTAAGCTCCTTATCCTTGCTTTGCAAATCTTGTTTCGTGCCAAATAGTGATAAGCCATGTGCCGCAACATATTTTTCTCCTTATTGGCTTTCTCAAGCAGCTTCTCCAAGTGCATATTTTCCCTCTCTAGCCAATATTCCCGGTCAGCATCAATCTCTTGCTCAAGCGGTGTCAATTTGACTTTCCTCCTCTTTGTTGCTTGCCTGTTTTCCCTTATGTTTTGCAGCTCCATGATTGTCTGCTTATCCTCCAACTGCTTGTTCCATTGTTCAAGGTAATTTATGATCCACTTAGCTTTCTCAAGGTTAAGAGATAAGTCATGGATGTCAGCTTCTTGTTCTTTGATGATCTCCTTGAGTTTTGAGCTTTGGGAGCCCAAATCAGTAACCTCATCCTAAATCAAAATGAAATCTCTCTCCCGACCTTTAGAAGGCCCTTCATCATGAAATGGTTGTTTCCCTTTACCTTGTAGGTGCTTTGTTGAAGAAGAAGGCAAAGCCCCTTTCACCCCAAGTGAAGATAGCATTTTCCTATGGTTTGATGAAGGAAACGAGACCCCTTCCACCCCAGGTGAAGATAGTACTCATTTGGCAGCTGCAAATAAACTTCTTGTGCCTTTTTGATAAGTGATAAATACTGGCACAATGGTAGTTTGAGTCTCATGAACTTCTTGCTGATTTGAAGGCCTTCCTGCCTCTTGAAATACTGATGGGGTCATTTTAGGGCTTTTGAAAACCTCATGTGAAATGAAAGCATCCCATGAAACATTCAACAAGCTCAACTGATTCAAAACAACAATATTGACCAATGCAAAGTGATAAATTTTGTTGTACTGTTGATGAGGAGGTTCTCTTTGCACCAATATGGTCATTTTCTCAATATTCCTGCATATGAAATAGGGGAGGTTCATCATCCTCACTCTAGTGAAATGCATCAATAATCTAACATGATAACTGTACAAGCGAGAAAATATCCCTTCACAGTTGAAGTATTCGATAATGAGCTTCATGAGTGGAGCATAAGTGTCATGTAGGTATCTGAAAGGAAAGACCCTACTAATTTTCTTTTGATAGCTAGCCTTGAATAAGGCTCATAATGCTCTTTGTCCACAAGCTGTCTTTTGTTCCACTATTCACCCACATTAAGAATACTTGTTGCTTCAACTATAGTTTCAGGTGTCAAAGTGAAGGCAACACCTGCTAAATTGACCTGGCCATTGTGAAGATGAAGAACAAATAGTCTAGCAAGCTCATGGTGGTATTTCACCCTTTCCACCATCTCACAAAATTGGTAGCAAGACTGATATTTGAAACATGTTACTGCAAGAGGGCAAGCTAGTAACTCTGTGAGTGTAGTGAGCTCCTCCCGAATGTGTCTTCCTCCCTTATGTGGTTTTCTTAGTGCATGAATTTCTTGGGAGGAATCACTCACAGTTTCTTCATCCCTTTCATAAGCTGAATTTGTTTCCATATTTGCCACTGTATGGTGTAAAATGATGAGTATGAAGAGATTTTATTTCAAGAATAGGTGACTGTTGTTTAATGAGTGGGACTGATAAATGGAGGATTTTGATGTTGACTGTAGGGTTATTAGGGAGAGATAGGGTTTTTGGGAATGAGGATTAGGGTTTGGAAAATAGTGGGAATTAGGTGTTGGGGTTTTAGGGATAGGGGGGTAGGATGAGTGTAAATGAGAGAGGGAAAGGGAAATAAAATGAGGGAAATTTCAATGGAGAGGAATGTGAAAATGATGCAGGGGAGTAAAACAATAATTATGACAAAATTACAAAACCCTAGACAGTTTTTGCAATATAATTGTGCATCAATTAGGGTTTGATTTTTCACCTATTAAAACACTATCAAGGAGGACTAAATCTCTTGCAATGGAAAAATGGGAAGTTTCACTTACTTGTGGAATGATATTAGCAAGATTTTGGAGCTTGAGCAAGTTGATCGAATGAAATTTTGGCTAGGCAGACTGGTGCGCCGCGCCAACACCCAGGTGCATCGCGCTAGTTCAAATCCCTTTGTAAATTCTGCGCTCTGTGCGCCGCGCCTATGCCCAGGTGCACCGCGCCAAGAAGAATTTCAAACTTCGCTACGATTTTTCTCCTTTCGCCTCAAAAACACGATTTTCACTTGTTCTCTCTCTCTTTAGCATAAAATGAAGTCTTTAACACAAAGAACACTTTATATACCCTTTGACTTTAATTTTTTCATTTAGAAAACCCACTTTTTAAAGTTTTTTTTTTCACTTTGTTCTTTAAAAACTTTGTTTTGCAGTTTGGCTCTCTTTTTGACATTTGATGGACTAATGCTTGGATTTTCTTGTCTCTTTTGCAGGAGTTGGAGTGCAGGAGTTTGGCAAGGTGACCCAGGGCTGCATTTCCGAACTTATTACATATAGGAAAATTAAAATTACATAAAAAATTTATACATAGAACATAAAACTCTATTTTTCCTCAAAACAGGGTTTTGAGGAAAAATCAATTACTGAGTATATCATTTTTAAAATTTTGATGCTGAGACCTTATTACACCTCCTCATGTGCTTGCTGACCATTATTGAGCTTTTACAAGACTATGATGACAAACCCTAGACCTAATGGGACCTAAAACCCTAAAAATGACTTTTGCAAATGTAAAGACAAAAAATGACTGTAAATGACCTAAACTTTTAAAAATAGGCCAGCAGGTAAAGACCATGAGGGAAATGTGATAATGAGCCACTACCATCAAATGATCCATGATCCTAATGGAATGCAGCTAATCGGATGAGACACCTAAAAAAGAGAATTTTGATCACTGATGGAGGGATGAAGATACCGACACTAACATAATCTCAGGCAATGAATCATCAACAAATGGAACAGGTGGGCCACAAGGCAATGATGGTGGTTTGCTCATCTCTCCACACAATCAACATGCACATAGACCAATATGATTTGCATGCTCTGTGCTGGTATCCCTGGTGTCAATGGCGATTTGTGATGACTCCTGTAACTCATTTGGTAATACCACACTCCGTGATGGTAGTGGCACTAATATCGAAGGTGGTGGTACATGCGCAAGGTCCCTACAAGCCCTGGGATGATCATAGCTATGTCCCCTGCTGGATCCATAAAACTTTGATCTAGTGTTGGTCTAATATGGCCTCACATGCAACAAAACCTATGCATATAAATGTCTGGAAAAGTAAAAGGGGACCTATTCATTGTGGGGAAATTGACCCTAAGCTCCACTGAATCAATCATAAACAAAAGGAGCCACATCAACCTTCCTAAAATATTTGAGTGGAATTGCACCATGATGTCTAGAACGACATGGAGGGATCTCAAACAAATCCTCACACACATCAATGTCCTTGGTGGCAGATTTCACCACCTCCCAAGTATCTGTGCCTCTAACCTCCAACCTCCTAATCCTCTATATGGCATTTAGGAGGTTGCTCTATGGGCTCGCCCTCTGGTAGGCCTGGATCAACCGATTGATGCTTTCTAGCATTAGAGTCAAGCTATGTCTAGTAGGCGATCCAACAAGGAGGTCACCCAGCTCTCGTGTAATCCAAACATGTTGTTCCCTAACATCTTCGATCATGATAGTGGTTGTGGCATCTTCCCATGGAGGGATTGACACTGCACTGTCACCCTCAACTTCGCTTTGCTCAAACTATGTAAATCATAAACATAATTTAAAATATATAACAAAATAATCATAATAACATATACGCTAAATTCAAACACATAAATTGAAGATGATTTACAAATTAAAGATAATTTCAAGACATAAAGACATAAAGTAAAGAGGATTTAAAAATGCAAGAGGTGTACCTGTGACACGTGAATTTGGACTTTGTGTAACATCGTCAAAAGAGACATAAACACTGCCTCTAACGCTCCCACTGGTGTTAGAGCCAGGATCTACCAGTGGAACGCAGCATCTAGCTAGGCTACGTGATCTCTAACAAGCCCAACCATGTGTAAATGATCTCCACACAATTTGATGACCTGCAGAGGGGGGTAGAATGAGAGAAGGCTCTATGTAAATTTAGTTAGAAGGTAATTGATTATAAGAATTATAGAGTTAAGGAATAGAATACAAGAATAGTACAGAGGAATAGAAGCAATAGAATTTTATTTTAAGTATGTAAGAGTCGTCTAAGCCATATAAGCTTCTATCATAGACCTTTAGAATTGAAAAAAAGATAATACATATAATACATATAAACTAATCCAAGAAAAAAAATAGCATATAAATAGAAAGTTTAGATTGACTAAAGAATGTTGACAAGAAAACCATTTCTAAACTCAAGTAGAATAATCTAGCCTTCCTAAACTTTAGAGTCCCTTTTTTAATAATTTATCAACCAAAGTATTAAGTTCCATGTAAACACAATCGAAAGAAGTGATCAAATCTAGCTTGACACTTTTTCCATTTCTAAATAATGTATTTTATTCATAGAGCATAAATATGTAAATATATGTAAAAAATTGAAATAAACCTATTTTCAAAACTAGTAAAATTTCATGCCAACCAAATACTCAATAAGACAAGTTCTTATAATGTTTGACTTCGACATATGGCATACTAGGTACAAGCACATGAAGATAATGTTGGAACAACACACTACATATCGAGTTGTTATCCAAGGGAAAATAAAAAATAGGTATTTTTTTAGTAAGGCATGCCTCCAATGGTCCCATGAAACCATATTTATTGTCATTAACCTGTAAAAATTATGGTGTAGATTTGCAACTGCTCATGATGTTTTAATCAAAATCACAAGACACAAGCCTACTCTACTGCTCTACGAAAAGTAATTCACAATCTAGAAAAAAAATTCCAAACATGCAATAAAAATAACACACATGCACACAATATTTTTCCTGGGGAAAGGAATCTGCTAAATACCCCAATGTCTGCTTGCATTAATATGATGAATAGAGATGTATTACAATTTATTTGATCAAATTAGCACACCCTTCAAGTTAATAACCTATCTCTCTACTCACCAAGAATCTCTGACCCAAACTTAATCAATTTATTCCCCTTCTTGAGCTCCTATTTCCTTGCACAATTCTTGAGAAATTAGGCCCCTATTATTTAGGAATTTCTCGAAAATGGATTGTGCAATTCCAAGGTTGATCATCGAATTGCATGCAACACCTGTAAAATCAAGACTAGTCTACAACTGATGTTACGTTGTCTTGGAATCTCCAGCACAGCTGGGGAACTCGAATTATCTGCATTCACTAGCTATTTTGGGTTGCTTAATCAGTTAACTGGATGATCACAGAGCTTGACTAAAGTCCCATTGCATAACTAACCTTCCACTAGTTCCTCCAATAGTTGGAACTAGTTTAATTGAAAACAACTTGAGATAACTAACTTTGATTGCTACAAATTAGCAACCACACATGCTTAACTAAACTCTAACTCCTCCAACTCAAATTTATTGATTAAACTGGGTAACACAAGCCATGTCACATAGGTTAACTGCATCCAAGTTTTCTGTTGATGTGGAAATTCAAATTTTCTCACTTTAATCAAGGTAAAATCAAATTGAGAGTTTCTTGCTGCAATTTTCAACACTCCCTCTCAGTAAGAAAGGGATTATCAACCACCCCCATCTTACACCTGTGGAACGCGAACTTCCCTCTTGACAAAACCTTTTTCAAAATGTCAACATTTTGTTCCTCTGTCAAAATGTACTGAAGCAACATTATCTGCCTCTATAGATAGTCTCGTAAATGGTGATACCAAATATCTATATGCTTGGATCGATCGTGAAATACATGATTCTTAGATAGGTTGACCCAACTATGATTATCACAATAGATAACAATTGGATACATCATCTAACCAAATAATCCAACAAGTATCTTTCTCATCTAGATCGCCTCACATGTTGCTTTACTTGTAGCCACGTATTATGCTTCTGTCAAGCTGAGCCTCACATATCTTTGCTTCCTGTTGTACCAAGAAACATTTGTGGACCCAACAATGAAATTTCCACCTGATGTACTCTTTCGATCTGATGGATTCCCTACCCAATCTGCATCTGTGAATCCACACAACTTCACTCCCTCTATCCGTCTGTACCATAGTCCAAACTGGGTAGTGCCTCTGAGGTAACGTAAAACATTCTTAGCCACCTTACAAAATAATTTGGTTGCCCTAACTATAGCTTGGCTCAACTGGTTGACCGCATAACACATATTTGATCGTGTGTTCACAAGATACATTAGTGAACCCACTAGTTTCAGATAAATTGTAGCATCCACTTCCTCACTTGAAGTGGCATCCTCCTTCCTCTAATTGGTCGCTAGAGGTGTCTCCATGGGTTTACAACTCTTCATGCAGAATCTCTAAAGTATCTCTTTGGCATACTTTCCTTTAGAGACAAAAAGTTTCCCATCACTTTGACATACTTCCAACCCAAGGAAGTAGTGCATGAGACCCATGTTCTTCATTTCAAATTCCCTTGCAACGTTCTCCTTGCAAGAGATCAACTGCTCATCACGAGCTAAAATCAAATCATCAACATATAAGACAATAATAAGAAATTTACCTTCTACCAAGATATGATAAAGGTTTACATCTATGTCAATTATAGAGAAGCCCAAACTAATGAGATAAATGTTGGGCCTCAAATATTCCCATTTTTCCATCATACAAAACCATTATTCATAACCCAAATTTCGACACTTTTACACTCATTTCACACCATAATTCCATCACTTATCGCCAATTCATATCCTACACTTCGTGGTTGATTATCATTATTTTTATTAGATTTTCTATGATTAGAGATGATTTAGTCATGATTTAATAATGACAGTTTTTTCTAAGTTCATTTTCCGTAGGGTTCCATTGCCAAAATTCTTCACAAGCCTATAGGTGAAAATATCCAATTTGGAGCTGCGACATTTCGACATGCTTCCAGGGAAACTGAGGAAGAATATTGTCCAAAATTATGTTCTAACACCTCCCATGAGTTGGATTGTACCCTGGTCGCACATGTGGGTCTCTAGAAGAAAATCAACAAATCTGCTCAAAATACGCACAGTTTTCAAACTGCCAAGTTTGACCTCGATTTTCATGCATATGGAGGTGAATCTAGAAGATATGAGAAAATGGTTTTTTTTTAAATATAACATATTATCAATAACCAAAATATTTTCTCAGTATTCTCTTTGGTTCAAAAGTTACATGCGATTCTTGAAGGAAATTTCATAAAAACACATTATTTTTTCAGAATTCTAGAATCTTGCAAAAAGAGCCAAACAACAAACTTCAGGAAGGCTTTCTAAGGAAATGGAGTTGAATGAGACAAATATAAGAGAGATTTTGTTGAAAATATGACAAATTATGTTCCCTCCAAACCGTTTTCCAAAATTCGCCATGGTTAGGGAGATATGCCAATTTGTTAAAAATATGCAATTTTTCAAAATTAAGGAAAATGACTGATTCATGGCTGATTCACCTTGTAAATTTTATAAATGGCTTAACCATGGCCCATGGAGAAGGAGGGAATGATAGAATAGAAGAAATGACTGTTGTAATATGTTTTTGGCTTTGCCTCAGAAGGATCAGCAATGATGTATGCATATGAATTTCTATTTTGAACTTTAATACAATTCTGATTTTGCACTCATTTTGTTGTAAGTATTAATGTTCTTTTGATTTCTAAAAGGGTATTGAGTTAATTTAAACTTGCTACGGGAGTGGCAAGATCTCACCACCGACTGGAAGCAAGTTTTGTAAACATCACAGGATAGAGTTAGCATGTTTGATTTAGATCTAGGTGTGGGGATTTTATTTTGAAAGCATTTCTTAATTAGATCTCATAATTTCAATTCTATACTTAAGGCTATAATTTTTTTTTCTTGAAATTAAATAGACATATCATCTTCAACTCGTTGCAAGCTAATGAATGGTGTTGATCAATGATTTTATTGCATGAATAATCCCTTTGTTACAGGTTTACGATTGGAATACTCAAAGGTGCTTCTTAATTGGATAAACAAGAGATCGATAACTCTATTTCTTTTAAATATGAATTGAAATTGATTATGTACCTTACTGATTCACTATAATTTCTTGTAACATTTTGTTTTGGAAATCAAGTATTTGAAAGCAATGCAACGAGACCATTAAATCATTGTTTGGAGTTGTAGTTTAGTTTTCAGGTGCATTAAAATTGTAATTAGTTATTGATGGAATTGTTTGTTAATGCGCTTATGTTTGAATGGTTTCTTGAGTTTGATTAAAATAATCTAAGGATAAAATAATTTCTTATTTTGTAGTCTTTTATCTGAAAGCATGTTAATTAGAATCTTGATTTACTTAGTTTCTTTTGAAGCAATTGCAAAGTGATGTTAGAGGTTAGTTTGAATTCTTGTTGGATTGCATCCCGAGACTTAGACTTAGTGATTAGATTTGGTTTTGTTGGATTGTCTATTTTCTCTAGTTTAGAATTGCTTGGATTAGAATTAGTTTTGTTTAAGATTTAAATTAGCATAAGCTTGATATTGAATGGTAATTAGTCTTGTTTGATTTCAGATTTCTAAAGTTTATTGTTTGAATTGCAGTTAAGTTTTACTTGCATTGAGATTAAGTTTGATTGATTTACTTTACTTAGATTGAGATTAAAATTGCTTAGTGATTTGTATTATGTGCTTAATTTAGGAATAGATTTCATATTTCATGATGTTAGTTTAGATTAGGCACTCTGATCCTATGTTACCTACACTTGGGCCTCTAAGTCTTACGAACCCAGATTGATAATTTAATGTTGGAATTATAACACATAATTTCCCCAACATTTTGTTCGTCTTTGCCTGGGAGGTGCTAAAAGGATTAGAGCATAGTTTATTTCACAAGTTTTTAGTGTGATATTATTTGCAGGGCAACTAGAGGGCGGAGATGACGGTAAGACGTGAGTGAAGAGCCACACACTCGCTTTGTTTTGGGGTCAATCCAAAGTCTAGTTGTCCAAGTAAGCGAGGATTTCAAGTTTGGTAAGATTTATTGCAATTAGAAATTTTTAATTCATTTAGATTAAAATTTGAATCTCTTTAAAAAGTTTTTTAATTCATGTTGCGAGACAGGGATCATCAACTAGTAAGAGAAATTCAAGAATGATTGAGAGCTTGAAGAATGTCCCTCAAAGTACTTTCTCAAATCCTAGCAATAGTTGGGATATCTACCTCTCAGGAAGAGTTCATCTTGACAACATTCAGGAAATTATCTATCTGTCCACAACCAGAAAAGGATTTGGAAGTCTCCTTTGATTTCTCTTGCCTATCTACCATGGAGATTGAGAAATTGTGTACAAAATATGATGGGGAGAATCCAGATGAACCTGAGATCGAAGAACTTTCACCATGCCCAGCAACAAGCCTTGTATGCATTCTAGAGACCAATTACCCAAGTTTCCCTGGCATGACCGAGGAGGAATTTCAAAGTGTTCCAAATGAAGAAAGTACCACCCTCATCTACAAGTACTCTTTGTCTCACATTTTTCAACACTATTGATTTTTCATGATCATGTATATTCTAAATTTTATATGTTAAATGTGAGCATGAATATATCTTTGTACCCGATCCACAGAGGGCTTCATTGGAAGTTCTCTTTCACTTGAAGGAGGACATCTTTTCTTCAGTGTGGTAGGAAATTTAATAAATAAATAAATGAAAACCAGGATTTTGGCGCAACTAGGCAAGGATTTTGATTGAAAACTAGGTAACTGGTGGCCAAAGGTTCCTGATAAAGTTTGTAAATTTGTATGAGTTCTTCAAATCATGTATCTTTCAAGTCATTATGGCTTGTACTCATGTTGGTTGATGTGGCATCCCTTAAGGCCCACCCACCCACCAAAAAGCCTTGTCCTATCGACATCAGCAAATAATCTGGGACCAAGGTTAGGGTTAGATAAGGTACCTAGGAGCCTACATGCCTTAATGGCATGTATCCTTGTCATCTACTAAGGAAATACATCAATGTTTCTTGGTGGATGAATTCTACAATCCATTCGACTTCGACAAATCCATTCATGGCTAGTAAAATGTACCTAGTGCCTTGATTCCCATTGACATCAAAGGTGGGATATCTTGCATTGGTTAACGACATCCTCAATGGCCAATAATCCAATGATTCTTGCTTATGTTCGACATCGACACCATTTATTTACATATTCAATATTTCACACGAGTGTGTAGTGGTTCAAGACTATATGGTTTTGAGATCTCAACCAAGATTTGTAGCAGTTTGGATTTTTGTATCAACATTCCCATTGTCATTTGCAGCAGCAGTCACCTTTCCTCACTTGTTTGGGGACATATAACTCCTCAGGCATGGGGGAGAAGGGGACCTCCAGTTCATCCTTTAGATTCATCGTTCAGACCTTCATCTCATCCTTCAACCTTCTTCAACATATCAGATCATTATTCACATCAGCTCCAGCCAGTTCATCCTCCACTTCATTTTGTAGCACTGAGAACATCAACAACAAAGGTAAAGCTTGAGGTAAATTTGGCTTATAATTCTCTAATTCATAAAAGGTTAAAGAATCTTAATGATTCACCACTTCTCATTCCACACATTTCATCTTTCATAAACCATTATCCTTCTATTTCCTTTCATTCATTACGCATATATTCTAATTACAAGACCATGTTAAAAGAAAATCCTTATGGTGTATTAATAAAAGCAGTCTCTATGTTGTCTTCTCCTCCTATGATAAAAAGAATTCTATTTGGAGGATGAAGTCATTACAGTCGTGAAATGATAAAGGAAACTGCCTATAGACATTGGCCTTAAGAATATAGAGTATGTAAGCACCCATTCACCATCTCCATCATCACCTCATTTTCATCCATCATCTCCTCCTCATTCATTCATTTCTTGTCCTCAATTTGTATTGCTCGGTAAATTAGTGTGACAATTAAATGTGAAGATTGTCTCTCCACAAGAACCAGCACCTCCAAGTATTCAAGTAGTGCTGCTCCACAAGAACTGGCACCTCCAAATATTCAAGCAGTGTTGCTCCACAAGAGCCATCACCTCCAAATATTCAAGCAATGTTGCTCCACAAGAACCAACATCTATGAAACAATGTTAGAATTTTTCAATGAGAAAGAGATTTGTTTGCATGAGGACATGAAAACCCTCAAGCATGGGGGGATGTTTGAGCCTCGAGTATTCCCATTTTTCCATCGTACAAAACCATTATTCATAACCCAAATTCCAACACTTTTACACTCATTTCACACCATAATTTCAGCGTATCGCCAATTCATATCCTACACTTCGTGGTTGATTATCATTGGTTTTATTAGTTTTTTTATGATTAGATATGATTCAGTCATCATTTACTAATGATGATTTTTGCTAAGTTCATTTTCCGCAGGGTTCCATTGCCAAAATTCTTCACAAGCCTATAGGTGAAAATATCCAATTTGGAGCTTCGACATCTCAACACACTTCCGGGGAAAACCGAGGAAGTTTATTGTCCAAAATGATGTTCTTACACCTTCCCATGTGTTGTATTGCACCCAGGTCGCACATGTGGGTCTCTAGAAGAAAATCAACAAATCCGCTAAAAATCTGCACATTTTTAAAACTGCCAAGTTTGACCTTGAATTTCATGTACCTGGAGGTGAATCTGGAAACTCTGAGAAAATGGGTTTTTTTAAAATATAACAAATTATATATAAAATAAATATTTTCTCAATATTCACTTTGGTTCAAAAGTTATACGCAGGTTTTTAAGGAAATTTCATCAAAATACACTATTGTTCCAAAATTCTAGAACCTTGCAAAAAGAGCTAAACAGCCAACTTCGGACACATTTTCTAAGGTGATGCAATTGAATGAGAAAAATATAAGAGAGGTTTTTGTTTCCAATATGAAAAATAAGGTTCCCGCCAAACTGTTTTCCAAGATTTGCTATGGTTGGGGAGATATGTCAATATCTTTGAGGCCCATTTGTTAAAAATATGCAATTTTCCATAATTAAGGAAAATAATTGATTCGCCTTGCAAATTTTATAATTGGCTTAACCATGGCCTATGGAGGAGGGAAGGATAGAACAGAAGAAAGGATTGTTGTAATATGTTTTTGGCTTTTTCATAGAAGGACCAACACAGATGTATGTATACGAATTTCTATTTTGAACTTTAATACAATTCTGATTTTGCACTCAATTTGTTGTAAGTATTAATGTATTTTTTATTTTTAAAAGAGTATTGCATCAATTTAAACTTTCTCTGAGAGTGGCAAGAGCTCACCACTATCTGAAAGCAAGTTTTGTAAACATCAAAGGATAGAGGTAGCATGTTTGATTTAGATCTAGGTGTAGGGATTTTATTTTGAAAGCATTTGTTAATTAGATCTCATAATTTCGATTTTGTACCTAAGACTGTAAATTATTTTTTTTGAATTTAAATAGACATATCATCTTCAACTCGTTGCAAGCTAATGAATGGTGTTGATCAATGATTTTATTGCATGAATAATCCCTTTGTTACAGGTTTACGATTGGAATACTCAAAGGTGCTTCTTAATTGGATAAACAAGAGATCGATAACTCTATTTCTTTTAAATATGAATTGAAATCGATTCCGTACCTTACTGATTCACTATAATTTCTTGTAACATTTTGTTTTGGCAATCAAGTATTTGAAAGCAATGCAACGAGACCATTAAATCATTGTTTGGAGTTGTAGTTTAGTTTTGAGATGCATTATAATTGTAATTAGTTATTGATAGAATTGTTGGTTAATGCACTTATGTTTGAATGATTTCTTGAGTTTGATTAAAGTAATCTAAGGATAAAATAATTTCTTATTTTGTAGTCTTTTGTCTGAAAGAATGTTAATTAGAATCTTGATTTACTTAGTTTGTTTTGAAGCAATTGTAGAGTGATGTTAGAGGTTAGTTTCAATTCTTGTTGGATTGCATCCCAGGACTTAGACTTAGTGATTAGATTTGGTTTTGTTGGATTGTCTATTTTCTTTAGTTTAGAATCGCTTGGATTAGAATTAGTTTTGTTTAAGATTTAAATTAGCATAAGCTTGATATTGAATGGTAATTAGTCTTGTTTGATTTCAGATTTCTAAAGTTGATTGTTTGAATTGCAGTTAATTTTTACTTGCATTGGGATTAAGTTTGATTGATTTACTTAGATTGAGATTAAAATTGCTCAGTAATTTGTATTATGTGCTTAATTTAGGAGTAGATTTCGTATTTCATGATGTTAGTTTAGATTAGACGATCTGATTTTGTATTACATGTGCTTGTGCCTCTAAGTCTTATGACCCTGTATTCATAATTTAATGTTGGAATTATAACATATATAATTTCCCCAACAATAACTATTGATCCTAGTGTACCAAGCATTGGGTGCTTGTTTGAGATCGTATAATGCTTGCTTGAGTCTGCATAGATGAGAATCCCGATCAAATGTATCAAAGCCTTTTGGTTTCTTGATGTACACGTCTTCCTCAATAACCCCATTGAGAAATGCTAGTTTTACATCCGTTTGGTGGATCTTACACCCCATCTGCATAGCTAGAGCAAGAATTGATCTAATGGATGAGTACCTTTCTACAGGAGAAAAGGTGTCCTCATAGTTAATTCCCTCAACTTGAGAGTACCCCTTGGCTACAAATCTCACCTTATACTTCTCTATGCTTCCATTTTTTTCTGCTTCACATTGAATATCCATCTGGAACCCACTACTAATTTATTCGTTGGTCTTGGGACTACTTCCCAAACACTGTTCTTTATTATGGATTCATATTCCTCCACTGTTGCATCAACCCATATAGGTTTCTCTATTGCTTCCTCAAAAGAGGATGGCTCAGTCTTTACAAGATCAGTCATTAGGTCCATGTAGTTAGTGTACCAATCAGGTGACCTTCTCTGCATGTGTTGATTTGAAGGAGAACCCACATTCTCCCTCGCATCTTGTATAAGTCTCTTAGCTTCCCTGGTTCTTTACCTACCTTCTGTGGATGGTTTTTCTTGAGTGGTTGTCTCCACTCTCTTCTCCTTCATTTGGGTTTGCTCCACAACTTCCTTAGGTTCCTCCTTTGGAGCTAAAAACTCCTCTTCTTGTGGGATTTGAACCTCCCTTTCAAGAGAGCATTGCATTGATTTATCCTCACCAAATTTTACATCACTTCTCATAGATGTCATTTTGACAGATGGAAAGTACGCACGGTAGTTGTGGGGAGTTTCATTGTAACCCACAAATTCCCTCAATTCTGTGGTCAACTCAAGCTTCTTCCTTGATTCTTTCGAGACTTGGTAGTAAATAGAGGCTCCAAAAACCCTAAAGTATGACACATTTGGCTTCCTCCTTGAGAAAGCCTCCTCTGATGTAATCATGCCCAAAATCAGATTAGGACTTTGGTTCTACAAATAGACTGTTGTGGTGCATGCCTCAACCCACAAATTCAGAGGTAGGCCTTAATCGTGCAACATCGCCCTTTCTTCTCCCCCAATGCTACAGTTCTTTCTCTCAGCCACCCCATTATGTAGTTGGTTGTGGGGTGTTGTCAACTCTCATCAAATTCCTTCTTTTGCACAATTTTTTTTAAATTCTTTCGTCACGTACCCACCTTCATTATCACTCCTAAGAGCCTTCACCTGCTCGCTGGTTTCTTTCTCAACTAGTACCTTTAATTCTACGAACTTGGAGAATATCTCATCTTTCTTCCGCATGAAGAAGATCCAACACTTCCATGAGAAGTCATCAATAAAAATGAAAAAATATTTGTCTCTGGCAGTGGAGGTTGTCGAGAAAGGTCCACAAACATATGAGTGGATCCTTTCTAGGAATGGATGTGCTTTGTTGTCCCAATCATAGAAAGCAGATTTTTTGTACTCCCCCAAGGTACACCCTTTGCATACATTCTAATATTCAAGTGCTCCTTTGTGGAGGCCTGTGGTTATTTTCTGCATAGTCTTGAGGGCACCATGATGCAATGGTCAAGTCTTTTGTGCCAAATTTCACCAACATAACGACTTTGCACATTTTCTACCTTTGTCTTTAATGAAGTACAACCTTCCACATCTAGCTTATATAGGTTCTTCACACGAACCTCGATCTACTTTTCCTGTCCCATGGCTATGTGTCTCAAGAATGTCTTTCCATTGCTGAAGATCACATCATAACCACGATCTTCCAAAACTGCAACAAAGATGAGATTTTTCTTTATCCTAGATCTTGAGAGGGGAGCCCAACTCCGTCTAAAAGGTGATTGTACCAACCCCGGTCACCTTCTTTCATCCCCCAGTTCAATGTGCATTCGCAAGTCTTTCTCCTCCAGGTCACTGAAAAAATCTCTACACCCTGTTATGTAGAACGATGCACCTGAGTCCAAGTGCCACACACTCACCATCATTGTGTTGGCCATGCATGCGATAAGGGTAAATTCAAGCTCGAATTGTGAAGCTAAGGCTTCACCTACTGCTCCTCCCGAGGTCTTCTTGTTTTCCTTTTTGTGTGGACACTTCATCACATAGTGCATGAATTCATGATAATGGAAGCATTTAATTTTGGAAAAATCTTTCTTCTTGTCACCTTGGCTGGACTTTGGTTTGGATTGAGATTTCTTCCCTTTTCCCTTCTTTTCCTTTCCAACCAATGAAATTTTTTCTTCATCCTCGCCCTTGGATGAAGTATCATCTCTGGTATTTCGCGTTATTTCCTACTATACCAAATTAGACCATAAGCGTTCCCAATTCAATAGTTTCTCCCTCCCATTCATCGAATCTTGGTAGTTATGCTAGCTTTTGGGAATGCCTATAAGGGCTAGGCTTACCAAATCATCTTTTGGAACATTAACACCAACCATCCCAAGTTCATCACGACATTGTGTAAACCTGCTTACCGTGGAATAGTGTCATTCTTTTGCATCTTGATACTTTGAAGTTTATCCTTGAGTGTCAGCTTTCTGTGGTCACTACTATTCTTGAACAATTTTGTTATTGCTTTCCACATCGCGAACAAAATTTCTTTTCCTTAGAGATTTGAGACAATGTGATCCCGTACTCCCTCCAAGATTATTCTCCTCACCTTGGCTACATCTTTCTTCTAATGAGAAAGGTTATGGGCATCATATTTCGGTGATTTTGCAACATCTGTCTTCATTTTGAAAGCCATCTTCTCAGCTCTAAAGAGTTCCTGCTACACTGAACTTCAAATTTGATCCTCCTGAGAAACAACTTCGAAATTCCTACTCTAATGTGAATCCTTATCTGATAAATTGTAGAAATTATGGTATAGATTTGCAACTACTCATGAAATTTTAATCAAAATCAAAAGACACAAAGCTACTCTACTACTTTATGGAAAGTAATTCATAATATAGAACAAAAAATTTAGACATGCAATAAGAAATAACATACATTCACACAGTGTTTTTCCTAGGGAAACCAATCTTCTAAAAACCCAAATGTTTTTTTTCATTAATATGATGAATACATATGTATTACAATTTCTTTGCTCAAATGAGCACACCCTGCAAGTGAATAATCTCTCTCTCTTCTCACTAAGAAGCGTTGACCCAAACTTAGTTAGTTGTTGCCTCTGCTTGTGCCCCTATTTCCTTGCATAATTCCTGAGAAATTAGCCCCCTATTATTTAGGAAATTCCTCACAATAGATTATGCAATTCCCAAGGTTGATAATTAGACTACATGCAACACCTGTATACTCAAGACTGGTCTACAAATGATGTTACACTACCTTGGAATCTCCACCATAGCTAGGAAACTCGAATTCTCTTCATGCACTAGCTATTTTGAGCTAATTGATCAGTTAACTGGATGATCACTGGGTTTGATTGAAGTCCCACTGCACAACTGACCTTCTGCTAGTTCCTCCAATAGTTGGAATTAGTTTAACTGGAAACAACTTGAGATAACTAACTTTGATTGCTACAAATTAACAGTCACACATGCTTAACTGAACTCTAACTCCTCCAACTCGAATTTACTGAGTAAATTGGGTGACACAAACCATGTCACACAAGTTAACTACATCCAAGTTGTCTGCTGGTGTGGAAATTTGAATTTTCTCAATTTAATCAATGAAAAATCAAATTAAGAATTTATTGCTACATTTTTTAACATAACTTCCTCACTGAGACTTTATTAAAGGTAGGCTAATTTCTAAGAAACCTACTTCCAATATTGTTGATAAGATTTTACAAAACACATTTAGAGTTAAGGGGGCTCTTGCTAGTGCGAAATAAAGAATAAATGGAAAGATGGAGTTAGATATATTACAAAATATTAAAAAATCTCCCACACACACATATATTATTAAATGAATAAAGTAATTTCATTTTGCTTTTAGTATTATGATAAATTTTCTTGAAATAATTGCTTAAATACAACAATCTTATGTAAAAAATATTAAAATATATTAACAATATTGAAATATGATATTGGAAAAATTATAAAATTGTACTTTATTAACCTTTTATATAAATATATAACCAAACATTATAACTATATAATATATATTTAAATAACAATTTTTAAATACTTAAATTATAATATATCATTAAAATTTATATATAATTTTTTTTGTGGCTAACTGTCATATTTAATACAAAAGATAAATTTAGTTTATATCATTAAAATCTATATACAAATTAATTAACTAATTATTATAATGATGCCAATTATTGTAATCACAAAAGAGCTTTGTAATGATGATAATTTATTCTATTAGATCATTATTGCAAATCAAAACCTTATTTAAAAAAAATATAGTTAAAAAATCAATTACTAAATCAAGTACAATTGTTCCAACATGTTAAAAATGATTATAAGCAACAATATAATAAACATTTCATAAACTTGTAACTATAAAATTATTAGATATAATTAATTATTTGAACTTTTAGATTTTTACATCTTTATTATTAGATATAATTAATTATTTAAACTTTTAGATTTTTACATCTTTATAATATATTTTTCAATTAGAAACCAACCATGCAAATGCTTGTTTATTTATAAATAAATTTAAGCAATGAAAACATTTACAACAAATTACACATCTAATTTAGGTATTGATTCAGAAAAAAACAATAATTAGTTTAAGATTTCCCTAACCAATACATAAAAATAAGTTTTAACTAATTTATTATTATTATATAATTTCCAAGTAAAAAATAAACAAATAAACAATTTACTTGTTATGAACAATCACATATAACTAATCATTTTTTTAATCATTATCTATTTATAAAGACAATCCAATTAATCTCATAAATTTAAATTTAAATTTTTGTAAACTTCAATAATTATAACCATGAAATTATAAAAAAAATTACACATACAAAAAAGTAATATTTGCTCTTTAAAAAATCTCTTATAATTTAAATGGTGTATCTAAATCTAATCATAATTGTGTATGTTGAGTCATACTCATATCAAATATTACCGAAAGATAACTTAGAAACGTGTAAAGAGCCACGAAAATAAGTGGAGAGTTCTCCATTTCCTTAGATATAACGTATTGGGAATAATTAAATTAATTTAAAAAAATTATATCAAAATCAAATAATTTTGAAAATTTTAATATTAATAATATTTATATGTAATTTTAAAATTTAAAATTTAATTTATAAATGCAAAGTTTTTTATTTATAATTATTTTTATTTTATTTTTTTCATAATTTATAATAACATAAATTTATTAGGTTTAAGTTGTTAAACTTTCAAATACAAAATATTCAAAATTTATGGGTAAAAACCTAATATTTCAAAATTATTGCATTACAGTATAATTTAAAAATCAGTTTTAAATTTATTATAAATAAAAGATATAATATAGAAAATTCCTCATAAATATTTTATTAAAATCAAATTAAAAATAAAATGTGAATATAAAGTTATATATCAATTATAAAGAATAAATTTTAAAATTTTGTAAAATAAATGTTTTTTATTAGTTTGTAATAATGATTGGTTAATATAAAGTTATATATCAATTATAAATAATAAACTTTAAAATTTTGTAAAATAAATGTTTTTTATTAGTTTATAATAATGATTGGTTAATTTTTATATATGTGGTGTAATTTTTATCAATAAATATTTATATGTTAATATAATAAAAATAGATGAGAATACATTTTGAGTTGTGATTATATCATTTTAATATATATATAGACCTTTGGGTATCTACATGTTTCCATCAAAATCACCACCTAATTTATCACCAAGGATATTTATGAATACAATTAATACTATCAAGATACCATAATATGACAATAGAAGACAATGTTTGGTGATGAAAAATTGTTTTTTAAAAGACATTGCAAAGAAGCACTAACCATATTGAAATTAATATTTTGAATTAATGTAAATTCTAACATTACTTTACTTCCCTTTATATAGTATAAATATATTTTAATATTTCTAAGTTTGATACCTCATATTTAAATAAAATTGTTATTTTCCTCAAATATAAGACTAAATAAAATAAAAATGTTGTGGCTTGAGTAAAATATTGCATTTCTCAAATTTGTTCATAAAAACCTTAAAAAACATATTAAATGTAAAATAATGAAAAATTACAACAAACCAATTACTAAAATCTCTACTTATAACTTAAAGGTTGAGACTAATAACTTTGTATTATCAAATATACACAAGATTTTAAAATTAAAAAATAAAAATAAAATAAAACCAAACCTATATCATCTTTCATAACTTGGCTATTGATTTCTTTTAATTGATTTAGGATATGAGATTTCACCACTAACTGAATCTAGATTTTAATAGTCAAATTATAGTGTGGAGAGTGTTTCCTTATCCCACAAGCAAAGAGTCCCATATATCAATTTGGTCTAACTTACCTATGATATTAAAAATCAAATTTATATTATATTATCATCATTAAAAAATCTAATAAATACCAATAACATTATTGAAAATTGAATCTAATTTGTTAGCTTAATTTGCATATTATCCTCCAAAGGGGAGGAGGTGCAGAGGGGGTTGGTGCTCTATCGCCTTGGAGGAAAAATGGAGCTAACATACTCCTAGTGTTTGGGCACAATATCTAATAACCAAGTGGTTATGTACACCCTCCTAGAAGGACTCAATTTGGACAAGAAATATTCAATTCATAATCTAGTTATCTGGGCGACTACAACAACATAATTAAACACTTCAACCTAGGCACAACTCCTATTGATCTCAAATTAAATTCCATTTTTAAGAAAATCATGGGTAGCCTATTGTCTAAGTGTTTGCAAGGAAGACATACATAGATATACATAGGGTTTTCACTTGTGGTTTCTTGTGGTTTTCAATGGTGATTTTCTATAGTTTTTTATTGTGCGTTTTTGTAATGGTTTTCATTTAAATATAATTTATTTCTTCATTTGCAAGAAAAAAATAGAATAAGCATACCATGGTAGAAAACCTAGCTGGATCTCTAGACATTTGGAGTGGTTTGTGTGGTTCGTGCACTCCTCAGTCGAGCTTGAGCGGCTGAGTTGAGCTTTTGGCTCCTCGGTCGAGCTGTTGGGTGGTTGGGTTGAGCTCTTGGCTCCTCAGTTGAGCTCATAATGCCCTTGGTCGAGCTCCAAACTTTGCGGTCAACGAAAAAATGGCTTGCGTTCAACGACGAGGGTTTTTGTAAAAAAAAATGGCTCAATCGAGCCTATAGCTCGATCAACTCTTTTTTTAAATATATTGCGCCCAATTTACTTTGGCGGGAAATTTTAAAATATTACTTGATTGAGCACCCAAGTAACTCCAGGTTACATAAGAGCTCGATCGAGGGTTTATTTTTGCTCGATGGAGCAATATTTAAGTTCTCAAATAGCTCAATCGAGGGCTAAAATATTGCTTGATCGAGTTTCTTTTCTTCACCCTTAAAGCCCCGTGTTTGCCAAAAAAATGTAAACAAGCTTCAAAATTTTACCCTCGATATATTAGGATAAATTGTTAAATAATTGAATTTAAATTTTATATAATTGTTGTTACTTTTGAAAATAATATTAAATGATTTGAAGAGAAATATAACATTTATTTTCTTTTTCGACGAAATCACATCATGATATATTTGTCGACACGTTTCGAACCAACAAGTGTGGTTCATCGTCAGGACAAGTTGAAGAATCAGACTAAGGCAGCAAATTAAATAGAGAGAGCAGATCATCCAACGGCTATATTGGACCAGGAACGACTAAATTTGACCATGAAACGGCTAAGTTTGACCAGGAAACTGTACTAGGACCGAGGGATATGAATAGGGAAAGTTAGTTTGGTTAATTTTATTATTAAATTTAATAGTTGATATGGATAACAGAAGCCTCAACTCAATAATCTATTTTCTTTATTATTAATGAATATAATTAAAAAGGTTATTTCAATTTTAATATAATGGTATATGCACAATAAATAATTGAAAGATATTGAATATTTTATTTTGTTAAAAAGTTGATGTTCTTTAATTAAGTAATAAATAATAATAATTCGTTACAATAAATAATAAATAAATAACAAAATAAATAAATAAAGATATTTTAATATTTTATATTTTGTTAAATTGTTTTGTTTTTAATTATTTTAGCTTTAATCATGTAGTCAATTTTGTTTATTTAAAAAAAAAAAAAAAATATTAATATCTTTACTTTTCATTTATTGATTATATAAATAAATGTTAATTTAATAGTAAATACAAATTTCAAATGCACTACTTTAAATATAAGAATATGCATATTAATACAAACACTCAAAACTTCATCACAATTTTCTTTATCATTACCATTCTTCATTTTACAAATATAGTGTTTGGTTGAACATTGTAGGACTATTCATTTCCCTTCTTTAACATATTTGATACATTTATCTCTTACTTAACTAAAAATTAAGTGATCTCGACCAACAAACCTTTATTTTATGTTGTAAACCTATTTTGTTTCTCACAAAGTAGTTAACCTCTATTTTATGTTGTAAACCTATTTTGTTTCTCACAAAGTAGTTATCTATGAAAACCAAATATTTGAATTATGGTTTAAACATAATCAACTTTCCCCGTAGAATTTCCATATGTTGATTTTATTTTTGGTCACTAAGACTTAATCATAAATCTTTGTACATCCTATCTATTGATTGACTTTAAAACTTGAAAATTTTCTTAAACCTAAAGTTCAAGAACCTACATATGAATTTAATTTTGTAATCCATTCCTCCCGGAAGGAAACCTCATCACCTACTATGCATAGTTAGCATAAAATTGATGTCATTGAGAGTGTGGTGTCTTAGGATGTCTCGCATTGGTTAATGACATCCTCAATGGTCAGTAATCCAATGATTCTTGCTTATGTTCGACATCGACACCATTTATTCACATATGCAAGATTTCACACGAGTTTGTAGCAGTTCAAGAATATATGGTTTTGAGATCTCAACACAGGTTTGTATCAGTTTGGATTTTTGTATCAACATTCCCATGGTCATTTGCAGCAGCGTTCACCTTTCCTCAATTTTTTGGGGACATAAAACTCCTCAAACATGGGGGAGAAGGGGACCTTTAGTTCATCCTTTAGAGTTCATCCTTCAGACCTTCATCTCATCCTTCAACCTTCTTCAGCAGATCAGACCATTAGCCACATCAGCTCTAGCCAGTTCATCCCCCACTTCATTTTGCAGCACTGAGAACATCGACAAAAAAAGTAAAACTTGAGGTAGATTTGGCTTATGATTCTCTAATTCATTAAAAGGTTAAAGAAGCTTAATGAATCACCACTTCTCATTCCACGCATTTCATCTTTCATAAACCATTATCCTTCTATTTCCTTCCATTCATTACACATATACTCTGATTACAATACCATGTAAAGAAAATCCTTATGGTGTATTAATAAAAGCAGTCTCTATAGTGTCTTCTCCTCCTAAGATAACAAGCATTCTATTTGGAGGATGAATTCATTATAGCCATGAAATGATAAAGGAAACCACCTATATACATTAGCCTTATGAAGACAGAGTATGTAAGCACCCATTCACCATCTCCATCATCACCTCTTTTTCATCCATCATCTCTTCCTCATCCATTCATTTCTTGTCCTCAATTTGTATTGCTTGGTAAATTAGTGTGACAATTAAATATGAAGATTGTTTCTCCAAAAGAACCAACACCTCTAAGTATTAAAGCAATGCTTCTCCACAAGAACCAACACCTCCAAATATTCAAGCAGTGTTGCTCCACAAGAACTAGTACATCCAAATATTCAAGCAATGTTGCTCCACAAGAACCAACGTCTACGAAAAATGTTGAAATTTGTCAATGAGCAAGAGATTTGTTTGCATGAGGACATGCAAACCCTCAGGCATGGGGGGATGTTTGGGCCTCGAGTATGCCCATTTTTCCATCATACAAAACCATTATTCGTAACCCAAAGTCTAACACTTTTACACTCATTTCACTCCATAATTTCATCGCTTATCACCAATTCATATCCTACACTTCGTGTTTGATTATCATTAGTTTTCTCATGATTAGATATGATTTATTCATGATTTACTAATGACGGTTTGTGCTAAGTTCATTTTCCACAGGGTTCCATTGCTATTCATAAGCATGTAGGTGAAAACATCCAATTTGGAGCTTCGACATCTCGGCATGCTTCCGGGGAAAACCGTGGAAGGTTATTGTCCAAAATGATGTTCTAACACCTTTCCATGAGTTGGATTTCACCCAGGTCGCACATGTGGGTCTCTACAAGAAAATCAACAAATTTGGTCAAAATCCGCACAGTTTTCAAACTGCCAAGTTTGACCTCGAATTTCGGGCAGCTGGAGGTGAATCTGGAAACTCTGAGAAAATGAGTTTTTTAAAAATATAACAAATTATCTATAACCAAAATATATTCTCAATATGCAATTTGGTTCAAAAGTTACATGCGGGTCTTTAAGGAAATTGCATAAAAACACATTGTTTTTCCAGAATTCTAGAATCTTGCAAAAAGAGCCAAACAACCAACTTCGGGCACATTTTATGAGGTGATGCAGTTGAATGAGACAAATATATGAGAGGTTTTTGTTTTCAATATGAAAAATAAGTTTCCCACCAAACCTTTTTCCAAAATTCGCCATGGTTGGGGAGATATGTCAATATATTTGAGGCCAATTTGTTAAAAATATGCAATTTTCCAGAATTAAGGAAAATAATTGATTCCCCTTGCAAATTTTAATTGGCTTAACCATGGCCTGTGGAGAGGGAGGGAAGGATAGGATAGAAGAAAGGATTTTTGTAATATTTTTTTGGCTTTTCCTCAGAAGGACCAGCAAAGATGTATGCATACGAATTTCTATTTTGAACTTTAATACAATTCTGATTTTGCACTCAATTTGTTGTAAGTATTAATGTGTTTTTTATTTTTAAAAGAGTATTGCGTTAATTTAAACTTGCTCCGAGAGTGGCAAGAGATCACCACCATCTGGAAGAAAGTTTTGTAAACATTACAAGATAGAGGTAGCATGTTTGATTTAGATCTCGGTCTAGGGATTTTATTTTGAAAGCATTTGTTAATTAGATCTCATAATTTTGATTATGTACTTAAGACTGTAATTTTTTTCTTGAAATTAAATAGACATATCATCTTCAACTCATTGCAAGCTAATGAATGGTGTTAATCAATGATTTTATTGCATGAATAATCCCTTTGTTACAGGTTTACGATTAGAATACTCAAAGGTGCTTGTTAATTGGATAAACATGAGATCGATAACTCTATTTCTTTTAAATATGAATTGAAATCAATTTCATATCTTATGATTCACTATAATTTCTTGTAACATTAGGTTTTGGAAATCAAGTATTTGAAAGCAATGTAAAGAGACCATTAAATCATTGTATGGAGTTGTAGTTTAGTTTTGAGATGCATTGTAATTGTAATTAGTTATTCGTAGAATTGTTGGTTAATGTGCTTATGTTTGAATGATTTCTTGAGTTTGGTGAAAGTAATCTAAGGATAAAAAAATTTCTTATTTTGTAGTCTTCTGTCTGAAAGCATGTTAATTAGAATCTTGATTTACTTAGTTTGTTTTGAAGCAATTGCAGAGTGATGTTAGAGGTTAGTTTCAATTCTTGTTGGATTGCATCTCGGGACTTAGACTTAGTGATTAGATTTGGTTTTGTTGGATTGTCTATTTTATTTAGTTTGGAATCACTTGGATTAGAATTAGTTTTGTTTAAGATTTAAATTAGCATAAGCTTGATATTGAATGGTAATTAGTCTTGTTTGATTTCAGATTTCTAAATTTTATTGTTTGAATTAGAGTTAAGTTTTAATTGCATTGAGATTAAGTTTGATTGATTTACTTTAATTAGATTGAGATTGAAATTGCTCAGTGATTTGTATTATGTGCTTAATTTAGGAATAGATTTATTATTTCATGATGTTAGTTTAGATTATACGCTCTGATTCTACGTTACTTGTGCTTGTGCCTCTAAGTCTTACGACCCTGGATTGATAATTTAATGTTGGAATTATAACACATATAATTTCCCCAATAATAACTATTGATCCTAGTGTACCAAGTATGGGGTGCTTGTTTGAGACCGTACTGTTAGCCTCCGATACAATAGGTTTCATATTTCATGATTGACTGTTTATATGCCAAATATGTCATCTTTTTCATGCTGCAAAATTTCCATATTTCCAAGAAAACTCAGAAAAATTAAAAAATGTAAAGAGGATATGCCCTAAAAGAAATATCAAAGGGCAAAAAGAATGAATTGGCCAAGAAAAAAATAAAAGAAATGAACCCCAAACAAAAGACCAGGAAAGTTTGCTAGCTCAAATGCCACTACTATATCCCATTTTGAAGAACTATTCCATTTTTGAAGAATTTCACAGTTAAGGGAAGGCCAAACAGCTTAATCTTGGCTTCCCTAGGTTTAAATTGCTTGTTGTAGAAGATAGAGAATGAATATCTGTCCAAATTATTTAATCTTGGCAGATTATTAGATAGGTAGAGAAGCTAGAGTGCTCAACTGTTTAATCTGAGCCCCTGGCAGAAATAAGGATAGATTTAGATAGGAGGATAGTCAAAAGAAAAGAAGAAAAGTTGGGTTTGCTAGTCTAAGTGCACCCAAACAAAAGGAAGACAAAATGTTAGGCTAAGTAGGTTGGGTAGGTGGTTTTTGAGGTTGCAGAATGAATAAGTGTGATCAATTTTGTATTTCAAAATGTTTATTTACTTCGGATCACAAGTATAAAGACATATCCCCTTGGAGCAGCTCAAGCGAGGCATGACTAACTTCCCCTTCTTCCTTTTCCCCAAATCATTCACTAATTTCCCTTAAAGATGTTAAGATCTGCTTAATATCTCAAAATTCATCATATTCCATAACATTTGCCTAAGTAAAGGTCTACTTTGCTTAGGGGTGCTCATATTTCTTCTATAAGTCCTATTTCCCCTTTGAAGCCTAAGATTTCTATCCTTAGCGCTTTTTCTGATCAAAATTCATATTAACTGCTAAATTATTATGTAAATCCCTATCTATTTCCCCTCCCCTACTAAAAGTATGATAAGGATCCCTCTATATACATATCCCCTCCCTCTGGTTGAAAAATAACCATAAATATGCCTTGGGAATTACTAGGTTTGCTTGAAACTTAGTAAGAACCCTCATCTTTCCTCTTTAACCATCTTCTGATGCTTTGGACCCTTTCCAATGCATAAAATCCTTCCTTTGATGAATAAAAAGCCCTCATTTCTTCATAAATCTCCCCTCTAAGGTGTTTGGACTCCTTCCAAAGCACAAAAACCCCCTTCAAATGCTATCAGACCCCTTCCGATGCATTAAGGACCCTTCCTCAAGCTTAAAAACCTTCCTCCGATGCACTAAAACCCATCTCCGATTGCAAAAAGCCTTTGCCGATTTCATTAACCCTTGGCCGATTTATAATGCATACCTCTGATTCATTCCCCCCCTCCGACGCGATATCGTTGTTGGAGGTTGCAGCAAGTGTTGGCCCATATATATGTGCTCCTCGAAAACCATTTCACCGATGCGAATGTCACAATCGGCAGTCGCGTGGTATATATGCCATGTTTTATGTCTTCGGCCCTTCCTCCTGATGCGATATTGCTATCGCACCCGAAATTATATCGCATCGCAAGCCCTCATCGCTATCGCATCGCAATAAAACAATGGCGCATACCCCATGGTTCCCCGTCAATGCGATGCGTCGATCGCTCGGCAGCCGTCTAATCTTCCACGCTCATCCGACGGTCCAGATAATGTCGCTCTATACGCATTTCGCTCGCCCGTGTTTCAAAGCCTCCATTGTATCCCCGATAGCCAATCAACGATGCGATATCGACGATCGCTCTATCGCAAGCCAATATATATGATAACACTCTGCCCCCTCTCCCCTGTCGATAGCGATATTGCGAAATTCATCGCAGCCGTTGGATCTGCCTTCGCGCGATCCAACAGCCAGGATCTGTTCATAGCTACAGTATTGCTCCTACCTATATTTCATCATATTTTTTACGTTTTATGTGTTTTTCGCCTTATAAGGGAAAAGGGGCCATTTTCTCATGTTTTCTATTTTGCGCCTATGCGCGCCCCTTCAGCGAAGGAAGCTTAATCATTCTCGGCCCATGTTTCATCGCTCCCCCCCAGATTGACTCCAAGCAGTAGTATTTTATCCTCAGCCGTCCGATCCGCTCTCCCCGATCCAATGGTGGACGGAAACGGCGAGGTGGCAGGATGTTAGCGTCCGATAGAGGGTGGTTTTACCGCCGTACGCAAGGACGCGTGCCCTATTTTCATTGCATCGGGCCTCCTCTGACACTTACCACCCCCGTACAAAAGGTGGTCCGATAAAACCACTTACCACTATCTGCCTGCGTCCCCACCCTGCCACCGTGTCCTGTGCCACGTCATCGCCCCAGTCAGCTGCCACGTCATCTTGCCGTACCCGGGACCCGCCGATGATGTCATGCTGATGTCATCACAAAAAGGGCGCGCCAAAATGTCGCGGAAACCCAAATTTGCTCCGGACAACGAGCACGGCCTCAGTGCAGTCATGTTTTCACAAATCCTCTGCCATTTTTTGCAGAAATTCTTCCTTTGGACAGTATTTTAATCGGCCAGCGCCGAAACACCTCTAAGGCCTGCAGAAGCACCACAACACCTAATTTTTGCCATAAAGAGATGAAAAAAGGGTGATTTAACAGTTAAAGTGTATCAGCAGTGAAGTAGAGGTCAGATTCAGCGGCAAAGTGTATCAGTTAGAGATTTGCAGTGAAAGACTTGAAGCTGAGGTAGATAAGCAATAAAGGGCCTCCATCCAAGTCAAAGAAGCAGTAAAAGCCCATTCAAGGCTCACCAGATCACAGTTTAATGCATTAAAGCCACATGAGAGCAGCGCTTTCAGGTTCCAAAGCATAGTTATGGCAAGATGGCCAGCGCAAATCTCAAAGGACACCTTAAAGCCTCATTTTTTGATGCTGCTGCCTCCAACATAGCTCAAATAGATATTTTTGCATTTATTTCAACGGAAGTTAGGTTAAACATAGTTATTTCCCCAGATCTTCCCTCAGATTTGTTTTGTAGATATTTTTCCTATATATACCACCCTGAGCTATGTAATAAGGGTTGGTTGGTTTGGTTGATAATGTCATTTAGACTTGCACTGTATATTTTGAGAACTTTATGAACAAAGATTGCTGGAATGCATTGCTTATGAACTGTCTGGTTGTGGATTTGATGGCTGAAGAGTAGATTACAGAATTCTAGTGCTTCTACATGGATCAATAAGTCTTTCTCCCCTGTTTTCAATTTCTATGTTTGTAATATCATCTATGTGTCATGATCTAAGTTGCAGGAAGAAAGAATAGCTCAGATGTTGCTTAACTGTGTTCTGTGCTCAATTCCTGTTATTTCTCTATGTTTTCTGCTGAATTAGTTATGAATATGAATACTTTATTTCTCATATTTTCTCTAGTTCCTTCATATATGAATGTTGTTTAGGAATCCTTGATTGCTCCTATATAATGTTCACTCGCCTTCCCTCTATTAGCATAATGAGAGCTACTTAGTTGCCTTTCATTCCCTGACCACCATTTCACCCTTATTCCAGCTTGAAATTGTTCCTTGTTTAGCTATCATGCTCTGTAGTCCCTCTTTGCCAAAGAAGACACATCTAGCAGCCCTTAATCCTTGACTCCATGCCCAATGGTCTGAACTTCTCGCACTTTGCATGCCAACTCTATCTGAAACATCATCCATCCATCCCACCAAACTCAAACAAAACCCATGTACATCATAACTAGCCTAAAATCACTCCAAAAGCAAAGCTAAATTATAAAGAGAGAGCCCTCTCCGATTGCAGGTAGGCTAGGACCTGCAATCCAAAGATTGGTCTGTGGTTACCTCGGCCGTATCCCTTAAGGAGCCAAGGGACAACTTGAGTGATAACATCATTGGCGACTCCACTGGGGAATATTCAGAAAATTCCAAAAAACAAGTTAGAAGCTGGCTCCCAAGAAGAAATCACGCTATACAAGGTCAAATCCAGACCCAAATCCCCCAGCTGCTGTTGAAAATTCTAATTTAATCCCAAGGAACCTCAAGAAACTAGAGCGAAGAGAATATTTTGCTGATTATAGTCCTGAAACAGTTCAGCCAAGCTGTGTTCCAACCCCTGTTAAAGTTTCACTTCACACTGTTCAAACTTCTCCTAGTTCATCATCCACCTCTCAAAGCACCCTTTCTACACCTCCATTCACTGCACATACTCCTACTATTATCTCCACTCTTCCATTTGTTCCATTTCTTCCTGATGTTCCATTTATCCCTGTAAATATGGCGAATCGTTATGCACCTTTACAACTGCCTGCAAATCCAGGGGCTATGCCTCAGGATTATCAAACCAAAATCACATATTTTGATAGTACTGGTTCTAACACTGCCCTACAACATACCAAGAAAATGCAGGACTATTTTGAGAATTATGAAATAGATGATGATCATATAAGAATGAAGATTTTTGTCCAAAGTTTAACAGGTGATGTAAGGCCTTGGTTTAGAGCTCTTCCTGCAAATTCCATAGCTGATCCAGAGGCCCTTTACCAAACATTTCTTAACAGATGGGAGAAAAAGAAGGATCCGCTGCACATTCTGTCTGAGTATGACACCATAAAAAGAGGCCCTCAAGAAACCGTCTTAGACTATTGTGCTAGGTTCAACAATATTTACAATGCTATTCCACAAAACCTTAGACCTCCACCTGATCTAGCTTTATACAAATTCCCTGATGGATTTGATTCTGACATGGCATATCAATTGAGGGAAAGAGCCCCTCAAACCTTAGCAGACATGCAGAATGTAGCTGTTAGTGTGGAGGCAAATTTGATCGCTAAGCGAAACAGAGCAAGAGCTGAGAGAAGAACTACTTTTAAAGAAGAGCCTTCAGCTATTGAACAAAAATTGGATGCAATCAGCAATACCGTGCATAGTATTGGAGATAGAATGGGAACTATTGAAAGAAAAACATCATGGGAAGGACAACAAAGTAATACTATCAGAAACCCAAACTTTAGGAAAAACCAAAACCCAAATGTTGGAAGGGCTGGCCCAGACCAGGATATCAGAACCCCCTTTCAAGAAAACTATGTTGAAGCATCAACATCTAGTGAGCCAATAGAGGACTCTCACATCAACTCAATGGGTTTAAGCAGTGAGCAACAAGTTTTTCTAACCCAAGAAGACCAAGATGACCATGATATAAATCAATTTCAGACTAGATATGGAGAGTCATTTGACTTCAAAGAAGGCTATGATTTAGCAGTATATGAGGTTCACAAGCAGTACAAATTAAGAACCAGAACCATAGATGTACCTGAACCTATCAAACCAAAGGATGCTAAACAGCCTAAGGAAATAAAAGACAAGGTTATCTTCACAGAACCCTCTGATAGAACAGACCCAAACCTAAAACAAGTGACTGTGGAAGATGTATCAGACATGCAGACCTTTAAAAAACAGCCATTTACATTCCCTTCCTCAAAAGAGAATTCAAACAACACTCCTGAAAGCCTTTCCAAAATAGAAATACTTCAAGATAGCACTGATAATCAAGAGAAAATCGCTGAAAGTGCAATTGAAAAGGGAAAATCTACCAGTCACTATACTAAAACCCAATCAGAAAAACCTTTTGATTTAGAAGCAGAAATTGGTAAACTAAAGATATCTATTCCTCTCTCTGAGCTTGCTAAACATGATGTATACAGACAGCAAATCAAAAGATCACTGCAAATGCCAGAGAATAGGGATGATGTTAATGTCTTAGATGATCAACTTGAGCTACTTTTCGGTCCTAAAGTCGATGGTAAATCAGCAAATGGAGCTGTTCTACCCTTTTATGTTAGCTTACATATCCATGATAAAGTATTGCACAATGCAATGTTTGATTCAGGTGCTTCACACAACCTAATGCCCAAAGCTGTAATGGAGAAGCTAAACCTAGATGTCACTAGACCATACAAAGACTTGTTCTCATTTGATTCTAGTCAAGTCAAGTGTTTAGGCTTAATCAAAGATTTATGTGTGTCTTTAGTCCAATACCTGATTAAAACAATCCTGATGGACGGGGTGGTAGCTGATATTCCACCCAAATATGGCATGCTCTTATCAAGATCTTGGGGAGCCAAACTCCAAGGATCTTTGCAATTAGACCTGTCCTATGCCACTATTTCAGTCTTTGGGCAACCAAAGAGACTGTATAGGGAAACACTGATGAAATATGTGGTAAGTAGTGAGGAAAAGCCCCAAAACTTTCCAATTTACTCAATCCATTCTGATACGGATTCATTTATCTTGTTTAATGATGATATGTCTCCTCCCACTAATGATAAGCCTTGGGCTTTAGAACAAAAAACATGCATAAGTGAGGAATCGGTTGCCCATACCCAAGAAACTGTCAAAATAATCAATGCAACCAGCACACAAGAGGAACTCAATAAAACAAAAAACTCAAATCTGCCCACTCCTAAAATGGTTGAAACTCTCAATACTAGTCAAGAGCAAGAAATCCTATGGTATTTGGAGTTTGATGGTTCAGTTAATAAGCTAGGAGCAGGGGCAGGAGTATGGATCCATAATACACAAAACAATCATGCAGAGGGTCATGCTTATAGATTAAACTTCAGATGTACTAACAACATGGCAGAGTATGAAGCCCTCCTTTTAGGCCTTAAGCTAATCAAATCTCTAGGAGGTGCAAAAGTTTCCATTCTAGGTGACTCCGACCTGATTATTCAACAGATGAAAGGCAACTTTGTTACAAATGACAATAGGCTAAGAGCTTATAGGTCTGCTGCCACAGAAATCCTCAATTCCTTCACCGAATCCAAGCTTGCCAAAATTCCAAGAAGCCATAATCTCCATGCGCATAGTCTAGCTACTTTTGCTAGCACTTGTAAGCTGCCTTTTGAGCCCAATCACCACTTTACAGTTGAGATAAAGCACAGGCCTACTGTCCCAAACAATGTCAAAGATTGGCAAGTATTTGAGAATGATGCACAAATTAACAATTTCTTGACTTTGCAGCAGGAGTTTTCAAGTTTAAACATTGATATGGATGCCATGGATGACCCACAACAGCAAATGAGCCAAAATGAGTAGACCATATCAGCTGAAGCAGCAAAACAAACTTTGCACCCAACCACTTTTGATAACAATAACATAGAAGAACTGAAACAAATGAATTTGGATGAAATAGCTGAAGCAGAGGCTGAAGTTATTAAACTGAAAGACAATTTTCTGCCCACAGGCCTGACTCCCTTAGAAGACATATTTGATTCAAATGATATCCCCAAAAAGCCAAAAATGCAACCCTTAAATGCTGCAATTGAAGACTGCAATATTGGGATAGCTGAAAAGCCCAAAATGATAAAACTGTCCAAGTCTTTGCCTCCTGATCAAAAGCCAAAATACGTTGACTTGTTTAAAGAGTTCCAAGATGTTTTTTCCTGGAGTTATGAGGACCTCAAGTCCTATGATACTTCAGTCATTCAACATACCATTCCTTTGAAACCAAATCAAAAGCCTTTCAAACAAAAATTAAGGAGAATCAATCCTGTGCTTCTCCCCTTGATTGAGAAAGAAGTGAAGAGAATGTTTGAAGCTGGAATTATTGCACCAATCAGATTTTCAGAATGGGTATCCAACTTAGTGCCCACAAGGAAGAAAACAGGTGAGATTAGATTGTGTGTTGACTTAAGAAATTTGAACCAAGTCTCTCTCAAAGACCACTACCCATTACCCAAGATGGACCATATTTTACAAAGGGTAGTGGGGTCTTCAAGAATTTCTTTGCTTGATGGCTTCTCAGGATTCAATCAGATATTAGTTCACCCGGATGATCAGGATAAAACAACATTCACAACATCGTGGGGAACCTTTAAATATGTCAAAATGCCTTTCGGACTCAAAAATGCAGGTGCTACTTTTCAAAGGGCAATGGACATTGCCTTTGCCAAAGAGATCCATGATTTCTTAGTAGTATACCTTGATGACCTTACCCCATTCTCAAAATCTGATCAAGAACATCTAAAACACCTAAGGCAAGTGTTCCTAACATGCAGAAAATATGGCATATCTTTAAATCCAAAGAAGTCCCTGTTTGGCCTAGAGGAAGGTAAACTTCTAGGCCATATTATTTCAAAAGATGGTATTAGGATTGATCCAGACAGAATTCAAGCTATTCTTCAAGTCCCTTATCCAAGAAACATCAAAGAGCTGCAAGCTTTTCTAGGGAAGATTAATTTCTTGAGAAGATTCATTCCAAATTTGGCCGAGCTGATAAGACTGTTAAACAACATGTTGAAGAAAGATTCCAAAGTAAAATGGACCATAGAAGCCAAACAAGCCTTTGAGGACATCAAAATGGCCCTAACAAAGACACCAGTCCTCACTAGCCCCAAATTTGACAGAGATTTCATCATTTTTTCCTTTGCTTCTGAACATACCATTGTTGCTGTCTTATTACAAAAAGATGACCAGGGAAATGAAAAGCCCATTGCTTTCTTTAGCCGAGCCCTTAGGGATGTGCCCTTAAAATATCAAATCATGGAAAAGCAGGCATATGCCCTTGTTAAGGCCATCAAAGATTTCAGAGTTTACATCTTATACTCCCATGTCATTGCATATGTTCCAAACGCTGTTGTAAAAGACATCCTAACCCAAGAGGGAATTGAGGGAAAAAGGGGCAAATGGATTGCCAATATCCTAGAATATGACATTGAGATAAAGCCCACTAAACTGATAAAAGGACAAGGTTTAGCCAAACTGATGACCGAAACCAATTTCCAAGCCCTTGACATTAATGAACTGGACAACGAACAGGAGCTGGCGACTCCACAGATCAGTCAAGCTTTCTTGCAATCACCTTGGTATGCTGACATATGTTTTATATTGTTAAACCTGCATGCTCCTCCAGGGTTGTCCAGAACCAAAAAGATATTTTTAAAGATGAAAGCATTAAAGTTTTGTGTCTTAGATAGTGCCCTGTTTTGGAAAAATTGATGAGCCCCAATTTTTGGTAACAATTTGGGCTCATTTGATCTACTTACCTTGCTCAACCCTTCATTTTTTATCACTTATGCATCATTTCTTAGTATATTCGTGTTATTTGTAGGAAGAAGGGCAGTCATTATGCCTATGTGGCTAATACATGATGATTTCAGGTTTTTTGACATTAAATGGAGCAAAGACCACGCAAATGAAGACAAGGAGACAGCCAAGGTGGCATTGCGGGTTTATAGGGAGGTTGTCCACAGCCTGGAATGACCTTCCTCGTGATCTCCACCCCAACTCTGAGCTCCAACAGCTATCACCACTGAGCTAGAAGGCAGCCAACGGATTCTATAGGAACAACAGTTTACTTTTAGTTGGACAGCCAAGCCCCACTAATTGAGGAGGCCAGCTTGGCCCTCATCATGTATAAATATTAAGGCTGTAGCCTTCGATGAGATTCTTGAACTTCTGTTGTAGATTTTGAATTACGAGCTGTAGCTCTGTTTTTGCTCTTTGTAAGCCAATTTTGGCATGTTGTTAGACTCATGATTATGATCTTTTAATACAAGGCAGGCAGATTTGGATTCAATTCTGAGTTCTTAGAGGAGCTATAGCTCTCAGGTTAGGGCCCAACCTGAGAGCAATAGACCTCCTTTTCTTTGTATTGTTACTTGTCTTTCTTTTATCATTGCATTTCTTTCCTTTACATGCACTTGGGAAACACAGTATGCTGAGTTGACTGTTTCAGTTTGGTTATGTAGGTTAGTTTCATGAATGCAGTTGTTTCAGTAGTTCAGAATTAGCGTAGGGAGATTGAAGTTACGTTGAGTTCAAAAAAGGTTGAATGCATGCTCACTTTCACCTCTGTTTGGGGACCGGAAGTGTAGACCGTGCCAACTGCCAAAAATATTGTTTTAACATATGCATGCAAGTATTGATGTAATGTTTTCGGTTGAAGAATTGTCCATACGATTATATCTTGAGTAATGACTCTTTGGTTCAGCATCATGCACGGTTTCCCTTCAACTTACATTGCTGTTCTTTGATTCCTAATAAAACAGTTAGAATAGGTTGGTGAACTTTCGTTTACATGCAAGATAAGGGTGATTTGTTTCATTTACACTGCGCAGCACCACTTTATCGTGTTCTTATCCTTCTAAACCATGCCTAAGCCACCTACTCATCCTCTGTTCATCTCATTTGCCTTCCAACCCTTCTACTGTCCACGTTGCTCAATCTTTTCGGCCTTCCATTGCCTCTACCCTTCTATCGACCAACCAGCTCTATCCACTCTCTCCCCATCTCATCTCTCCATCCCTGAGCCATCTAAAGCTCCCCTTTCATCTTACCCATCCATCCATACAGCTCCTGCACTCCTCCATCATCCAAAACTCTGACTCCAGAACATCCTGTAGAAGTTAGCAGACTTCCTGTAGAAATCCTGAGCTTCCTGTAGGATCCCCTGCAGACATCCTGTAGAAGCCTGCAAACACGGTTGCCAAGCACCTGAATGTTGTGAACTTCTATAGAATGATGTTAGGGATCCCCTGGAACCTCTCAGAGTCCTCCTGACCTTTCCCAAGCCTTCCTCCCTTTGAACTACCCCTGCACAGGCAAGACCCAGTAAGAAGCACAATCATAACAACTCCACCCACTTGAGCAAAAATACAAAAACATGTTCTCTTCGATGGAAGTAATTTAAATTCATGCATCTCATCTCACTAGAAGTAATGGCATCATTTCTAGAAGTTGCATTCCCACCATTGCATCATAAGGATTAAGCTAGTCAGATTAGGGTTTACTAGGGTTTCCATGTTTGGTTGGCTTTTAGTTCATTCTTGCAAAGTAGGTTAATTTCCTTTGAGATAGTCTTCGTTTATCATTTAGAAAGATTCTTCTGAGAACATATAGAAGTTGGCCTGAGCCCTAGCGGACTTGTGCCAGCTGACCAAGTGACAACTGCGACAAGAGCTAGTACTTGTGCATACAGCACCGTCGCTTCCAAGTTTGTTACGAACTACTGGGTTGATAAAATTAGAGAAGGAAGCTCCAGGATTTGTAGCATTATTGCTACAATACTGGAGCCCACCATCTTTTTGGCGCCATTGCCGGGGAAGCGTCAGAGTATTAGTAATTGTTGTTTTTCTTCTGTTTTCTTACTCTCGCCTTCTGCCAAGTAGTTTATTTCATTTCCATTCTGCAAAAGTAGCATAGACATTTCCTGCTTTCATAGATTAGCATTTCAATTCCGCAATTTCAATTTTGCAAGCATAGATTAGCATTTCAATTCTGCAAGCGTAGACTAGCATTTCCATTCCTGCAATTCCAATTGAGCAAAGTAGATTAGTCCTTTCCTGCTTTCATTTCAATTCTACATTTGTATTTCAGCAAGATAGTTAGTTGTAGATCAATCTGTTTCAGTTTTGCAGGTACCAAAGAAAAAAAACAAAAGCAATCAAAAAGTCTTTCCATTTCATGCCTCGTAGGAATCGAGATAAAACAGGCAAATTCCTACCCAACACCCCCACCACATCACTGAGTCACCCTTCTCTCTTCTTCGGTGACAGTGATCCAGAAGAACCTATAGGTGAACTTCCTGAGATATACGAAGATCCTATAGCAGAAGAAGAATTAGAGACCATCCCATCTGAAGCTATGGCTGACAATAGAGGAGAAGATGAGAGAATAGAAGGTGCCTTCCCCATCTGAGAAACCAATGGATACATGAAAATGAAAAACATTAGTCCCTCCGCTCTGCCTCACTTCCATGGTCTGACTACTGAAGATCCTGATACCTTCCTGTTTGAGTTTGCTGTCCTTTGTAGAACCTATGACTATACTGAAGATGAGCAGAAGCTGAAACTCTTCCCTTCAACTCTTAAGGATGCAGCATTACGCTGGTTCATGGGCTTACCTGGGAATAGTATCACCACTTGGGCTCAGATGCAGCAAGCTTTCAATACCAAGTATCGGGACTACTGTAGGTCCAAGGAAACCAAGGGAGAAATCTTTCGAATGACCATGGGAAATGATGAGTCCTTAGAGGATTATGAGGAGAGGTTCCAACTTAGCTATAAGCGGGCCAGGTGCACACTTGACCCTGAATCCCTCAAGTTGGTCCTGCTCCGAGGAGTCCCTAAAGACCTTTTAGATACCCTTCACATGTTAGCTAGGGGAGATATTTACCAACTCCCTTATGAGGACATCAAGACTGTGTTCAGAAACCACTCTAGGGCAGCCCGGAAACGAGGTAGAGGAAACCTTCTCTCAGCTGGTATTCCTTTCTCCAAGCATGAGTTTGCAAATCAATTAGAAGATCTTAAGAGTGAGGTGAGACAGACCATCGCCATGCAACTGGACACATTCAGGATCCAGCAGAAGAAGGAAGAGGCTGAGAGGGCCTTGGATATCTTCTCCGCTAGATGTACAAGGAGACACCCTAAGAACGAATGCCCACTGCATTCGGTCGAAGTGTGCTTCGTTTGTGAGGAGGACCATCCCACAAATCAATGTCCAACCTTACCTGGGCTTAAAGCTACGTACCAAGGGACCGAAGCTCCCACTGAACCTCTCTATTTCCTCAACCAAAGGAGGCCACAAGGACCTAGACCTTACCAGCAGGGGATGCAAGGGGCACCCCAAGCTTATTACAACCCCAACCAATCGACTCCTATGCCTTCCTGGGGTCCCCCTGCTCATCCTTCCTGGTCTATGCCTCCTCCATGGACTTATCCACCTCAGTACCCTACTCAACCCACTACTCATTCATATCATTCACATACCCAGCCACAGCCTCAGTGGAATGCACCTCAGTCGGGGTGGAGGTCCCAGTACAACACTCCTCCCGCCATTTTGCCTCCACCACCAGTTCAACCTCAACCATTACCTCCTGCTCCTCCAAGGTAACCTCAAATGCCTGCTCAACCGAACCCGAACCCCAACAATAGACAGGCCCAGCAGGTATACACTGGGGAAACATCATGCCCTACCTATGTTGTGGAGATCCAGGAGATCAATCTTCGATCTGGAAAGACTCTTCCGGATCGCCAACCTCCTCCCCCAAAGGACGAGGAGGACAAACAGGAAAGTGAACCAAAGGCTATTCCACCCTTTCCTGAGAGACTAACAGCCATCACATAACCCAACCCAGAGGAGGATGAGCTTCTGGGAAATCTCAAGTAGTTGTGTGTGAAAATACCACTTCTCCAAGCCATCAAGGATGTGCCAATATACAACAAACTGGTTAAGGAAAAGTGTTTCAAACACCCAGGCAGACGAAAGAGAGATGCTTCAACCATCAATGTCTTAGGACAACTGTTTGACCTTATGTTAGGACAAGTCATCTGCCCAAAGTACCTAGATCCTGGGAGTCCTGTAGTAGATGTCCACATCAATGGCACCATCATACCTCACACCTTGATTGATCTGGGGGCTGCCATTAATGTGATGACCAGGGATACCATGCTCAAACTCAATCTTCAGGGTTCCTTGAGGAAGACCTCGACAGTACTGCAACTAGCAGATCGCTCCACTGTGACTCCCGAAGGGATTGTGGAGGATGTCTTGGTCTCTGTCGACTCTTGGGAATACCCTGTAGATTTCTTGGTTCTGCAACCCAAGGAAAAGCTTAATGGATACCCTCTTATTTTGGGAAGGCCTTGGTTAGCCACTGCAGATGCTTACATAAGTTGCTGTGCAGGAAACATGACCATCAAAAAAGGTCCTATGTCCAAGCAGCTAGTCCTATACCCTCCTGCCCAACCCTCCTTAGAGCATGACTTACCACTGTGATTGGAGGAAGGAGAAGAGGATGAGGTGTACTCAGCACCTTTGTGCGCCCTAGATACCACTAGAAGAGACCCCCCAACCGAGGATGACTTGATTGAGACTTTGATCCAGAATCCACCTTCCAGTGCACTAACCTTAGAGAAATTAGTGGAGGACGCCCAAGCCAGCACCTTAGTGGACCTTTGTGCCGCCAACCCTGTCACTCTCAGAGTCAAGAATGTGGAGTTCGGCCCTGAGAGAACGTTAAAGATCAGCTCATCCCTATCTCCTTCCCAGGAAAAGGAGCTGTGTAGCCTGTTGGCCAGTCACCTAGATGATTTTGGTTGGAGCTATAAGGAGATGAAAGGAGTCCATCCTTCAGTCTGTACCCATCACATATACATCAAAGAGGGTTGTAAACCGGTTAGGCAACCTCAGAGGAGAATGAATCCAACCCTTAAGGACATTGTCAAGGAAGAATTGCAAAAACTGTTGGATGTCAGATTCATTTACCCCATCTCAGATAGTGAATGGGTGTCCCCTCTGGTGTTGGTTCCCAAGAAAAATGGGAAGTGGAGAATCTGTGTGGACTACCGAGAACTAAACAAAGCTACCAAGAAAGACCATTTCCCTCTACCTTTCATAGATCAAGTGTTGGATGGACTGGTAGGAAAGAAGTTCTTCTCTTTCCTGGATGGGTTTAGCGGGTACAACCAAATCCAAATCAGCCCAGAAGACCAAGATAAGACCACCTTCACTTGTCTTTGGGGTACCTTTGCCTACCGAGTTCTCCCCTTTGGGCTATGCAATGCTCCTGCTACCTTCCAGAGAGTTGTCTTGAGCATCTTCTCGGAGCTGGTCCATGATGCGGTGGAAATCTATATGGATGACTTCACTCCTTATGGGTCCAACTTCCAGGAAGCATTGTCCAATCTGGGAAAGGTCCTAACCAAGTGCATTGAGATGAACCTGTCCCTTAGTCCTGAAAAATGTGAATTCCTGATGACTGAAGGGACCGTGCTAGGCCATACCATTTCTTGCCAAGGGTTACAAGTGGATCCTAACAAAATTGCTCTCATCAAGAAGGTTCCACCTCCCCAAAAGGTAAGGGATGTCCAGAGTTTCTTAGGATTAGCAGGGTATTACCGGAGATTCATTAAAGACTTCAGCAAGCTAACCTCGCCATTGTTTGGCCTGTTGGCAAAAGATGTGGAGTTTAAATGGACTGACGATTGTCAGAGGGCTTTGAATGAATTAAAGGACAAGTTGGTGTCAGCCCCAATTTTGAGAGGTCCAAACTGGGCCCTACCTTTCCACATCCACACTGATGCCTCGAACAAAGCCATAGGGGCAGCTTTAGGACAAGTTGAACAAAAACTTCCATATGCCATTTACTTTGTTAGCAAAAACTTGTCCAAAGCCGAACGGAATTACACTGTAACCGAGAAAGAATTTTTGGTTGTGGTCCATGCATTGAACAAGTTCCGACATTATATTACTGGCTATCAAACCTTTGTACATACGGATCATGCTGCAATTAGATATTTAATGAATAAACCAGATGTGAATGCTCGTATTATTAGATGGTTACTTTTGTTGCAGCAGTTTGATTTGACCATTGTTGACAAACCAGGTAAAGAAAATGTTGTTGCTGACTTTTTATCTAGATTGGATTTGTCTGCAGATGAGGATGGAACAGTGGATGACCATATGCCCGATGAACATCTGTTTTCTATCTCAGTACTCTCTCCATGGTTTGCTGATATAGCAAACTACCTTGTTTCAGCACAGTTCCCTCCGCACCTATCTTCAAGAGAGAAGAGCAGAATCATCAGAAAAAGTGCCTCATTTACTTGGATTGGGGGCAATCTGTTCAAGCTTGGCCCTGATCAGATCTTAAGGCGTTGTGTAAGGGAGGAGGAAGTCTTTGATATCCTCCTCACCTGTCATGATGGGCCTTGTGGAGGACATTTTGCAACAAAGAGGACTGCCTTCAAAATCCTACAGGCAGGCTACTATTGGCCCACACTTCATCAAGATGTCAGAAGATATATCAGCCAATGTGACCGATGCCAAAGAATGGGGAAACCGACTACAAGGGATGAGATGCCTCTCCAACCTCAAGTGACTCTTGAGCCATTTGAGAAGTGGGGTATGGATTTTGTGGGTCCAATCAACCCTCCTTCCAGGCAAAGGTCTTACATCATTGTGTGCACTGACTACCTGACAAAGTGGGCAGAGACTAAAGCAATCAAGGCAGCAACAGAAGAAAAGGTGGCTGAGTTCTTAAGGGAGAAAATCTTCTACAAATTTGGCTACCCAAGAGAGCTGGTCACCGATCAAGGGAGCCAGTTCACATCCAACTTGATTGAAGACCTACTAGCTCACCACAAGATCAAGCATAGGACTTCCACCCCCTATCATCCACAGGCAAATGGGCAAGTGGAAGTCACCAACAGAGCATTGGAAGGGATTTTGACTAAGGTGGTGAGCAGCAGTAGGAAAGATTGGGCAGATCGCCTGGTTGAGGCCACATGGGCTTACAACACCACCTGGAAGACCACCACCGGCTTCACACCTTATGAGCTGGTCTATGGGAAGAAAGCTTTGCTGTCCATTGAATTTGAATACAACACTTTGAGGATGGCAGCTCAGCTGGACCTAGATCTCAGCCATGCACAACAAGAAAGGTTATTACAGCTGAATGGACTGGACGAGCACCGGATGCAGGCCCTCCTTCACTCAGAGGTGGTTCAACTTCAGAGAAAGGTGTGGCATGACCAACACCTCCATGACAAGCAATTCCAGCTGGGAGATTGGGCCTTGTTGTATGACTCCAGGTACAAAGATTTCAAGGGGAAGCTGAGAACCAGATGGCTAGGACCATATGCAGTGGAAAAATGCCATGACAATGGATCTGTTCTTATTCGAACCATTGATGAGGAAGCCATCCCCATGCTTGTCAATGGGCATCGATTGAAGATCTACAGGAAACCTCTCTCAAGACAAGAGTTCATCAAAACTATGGAGAAATCAGTATTGGTCATAGAGAAGGGTTCTGCCTCTGCTTTGGGCATACCCTGAAGGATCTAAAAAAAAAAAATAATAATAATAATAAATAATAGAGATCCTTGGGTGAAAACCTTCCTGAGGCTCCCAAGGCAGGTGGTAGGGGTGAAAACCTCATTGAGGCGCCCCTATTGTCTTTCAAAAAAAAAAAAAAAAGAGATTTAAAAAAAAAAAAAGATCCTTGAGTGAAAACCTCTCTGAGGCGCTTAAGGCAGATGACAAGGGTGAAAACCTCATTGAGGTACCCCTGCTATTTTTCAAAAAAAAAAAAAAAAAAAAAAGAAAAAAGAAAAGAGAAAAGAAAAAAGAAAACAATAAGCAAAAAGATAGGGACAGCAAGTTTATAATGTGAAAATGCATGCAGGTTGCAGGTGTTCTATGAAGGAGAGGAGGTCTTTTAACGCAAAGTCAAAGATCCTTATCATGCTGCCAGGAGACCTCACCAGCACCTCCTCCAAGAATACTCACTTTCTCCAAGGTATGTGCACAATTTCATCACCGCTTGAGTCTTCTACAGGAAGATGCAGACTTTCTACAGGAAGGTGCAGATTTTCTACAGGAAACTCAAACTTCCTACAGGAAGTTCTGTATTTCTACAGGAAACTTCCTGTAGAAGTTTGGGACTGCCCAGAATTCATTTTATGAGGAAATATAACGACCAAGGATCAGTTTGAACGCATGCAAGCTACTGTTGTCACCCTTATACACTGTTGTCACCTCTTTCTACCATCCTTGTCGACATGCAATGAAGTTACCTGCACCATCAAAGCAGATCATTGAGTTATCAAGAGAAAAGCAATTTTTGAGATGAAAAAAACGCTGAGATGTCATACCATATCCATCCCAGCCATCCATGAGCTCTGTGAGCGTGATCGTGGGGCCATTGCCTTCGTCATGCAGCATGCACCCGAGGAGGAAAAAACTGTCAAAGGACATCCTGCAGGAGTCCCGTAACAGTTAAGCCCGCTAGAGTGCACACCATTCACAGCGCTTGCCATATACAATGAAAACGTGGGCACATGTAGCCGAAGCATCAAATCCATCGTCAACGGCCTGTGAATATAAACCTCCGGGCCTGTGCAAATCCACCAGCAGCAAATAAATCCACTCATCATCGTCCAAGAACCGAAAAATCGCGTTGCAGCCGCACAGGTAAGTGTCTCGACCCTTTCTTCCATCGAATTGCATGAATTTTACTCTGAAAATGTTTGCAAGTGTGAAGTGAATGGGTTGAGTGGTTGTATGGTCATTCGACTGGCCACGTCGATCAGTTAATGGTCTAGTCGTATGTTTGGGTGGCGGTCGTGGCAAAAGAAACGGGCAGTACACACGTGAGAGCAATCCCGTCGAAAAAAACGAGTTTAACAGAAGAGACGGCGGCGGATCTGCGGGGAATGATGCGGCAGTAAGGGAACTCGTAGGCAAATGATGGGATGGCGTCATCCAACAGTCCGGCAGGGACAGCTCACCCCCGCGCCACGGATTCCGCCGATTCAAATCTAATCGGCTAGATTGCCACCCCATGAATTTATCATTCACCGTTTCAGACTCGAGTGATCATCCGGATCCCTCTGCAGCTCGATACTCCGAGTCTTTGGCCATCAGAACGCCTGTGAAGCAACACCAAGAGTGCAGACCCACTGCAGTATCCCCCGGAAATCGCGCGCTGCTCCTACAGGAAAGCTGTTTCTACAGGGAGTCGGGTTCCTCACATCAAAAGGTGGCGGATTAAAAAGGTAAGCCTGAACTCTCCATGCAATTGGTTTTTGAAGGTGGCAGAATCGTCGTCTACAGTCTGGTCGTAGAAAATTGTTGCAATTGTTGTCTGCCGTGCATGAACTGTCGTCCTACAGGATGTCAGTGTAATTGGTTGTGTTAAAGGTTCTCAGGGGATAAGCTTTGTGAATTATGTGCATGACAGAGGCGTAATCCTACGCTCTGTCCCAGTAGACCAAATTTCTTCCACATTTGCCACCTCCAGCTAACGCAGCAGTTTTTCACCATGCCGGGTGGGTTCATCAGAAGGGAACCCACCGATTCAACGAAGTTAAGAGAAAATCCTGAGGTGGTGGAGCTCTTCACACGATCACAATGGATATCCTTCTGTGACAAATTGCAGGGCTATGACGACGAAGTGGCAGAAGAGTTTTTGCAAGCTCTGAGGCCGAAATCTAAAACATTGGCCACCGTTAACTTCAGGGGTTTAAACCTCAAACTCACCCCACAATTCATCAGCCGAGTTACGGAGCTCCCAATGGGATTACCATGGGATAAAGAAGAAAAGAAATTGGGCCAACAAGCTAAGAAAGAATTCTTTCCACCAGAGGAGGAATTCTCATAAGACAAAAATGGGGTTCGTAGAACCAGTTTACTGCCACCGTGGAATGAAGTTAGCCTGCAAATTATGAAGTACATCACCTGCGAAGGCCGTTTTAGCATTGTATATGGGTATCATTTTCGATTGCTCACTGAATTACGGTACCAGATGGATCTACCTGTAGAAAACAAGCTCAGTCTCCCCTACTTTCTACTACAGTCTCTGATTGAGTGTGCAACCAAGTTGAAAGAAGGCACACCAGACCAGGTAGCCCACCATGGACTGATCAAACTCCTCATGGATGATGCGCTCCACACATACAAGGTTCCTCTCTCATGGGAAGCCTTCAGAAATTTGACAAAGGATGGGGATATAAAGATGTTGACCGAAGAGCTCGGTTCATCTAGCAGTGAGGAGAAAGAGTCAGTGCCCGCAGTGAAGAAAGAAAAAGGCCAAAAGGCCCCGACCATAGAGCAGAAGAAAAAGCAAGAGAAGAAACAAGAGAAAAAGGGTGACAAGGAGAAAGAGGACACACCCATCTTGACAGCAAGAGAGAAAAGGTTGCAAGGCAGAGTGGACAAGGCTGAGAAGGTCCACATCAGCAAGAGTGCCTCGACAGCTACCGCAACCAAGTCAAAAAGCAAAACTCATGCAGCAAAGAAAACCAAGGTGGTGACACCTGTTTCTACAGGAAAGCCGAAACCGGCTTCTACAGGAAGCCCGAAATTAACTGAAAAAGGGTCTTCTACAGGAAGCCCGAAATTGACTAAAACAGGGTCTTCTACAGGAAGCCCCGGAAAAGTGAAACCCAAGGAGAAGAAAGCTGACATTCGTGAAAGGGAGGCAGCAGTTGTGCTGGCCACCCTCAGCACACCTCCTAAGCCAAAGGAGAAGAGAAAGAGGGAGAGCCCTCTATATTTTAAAGCTCGAAGAAGTGTGAGAATAAAGACGGGCAAGCCACAGCCTCCGTCCAGTAGCCCGATCATCATTGAAGATGCCCCTACTTCGCCCAAGGAAAGGTCCCCCTCGAGGATATCAGTCACCTATGAGAGGGGGAGCCCGAAGAAAACTACGTGACAAGGAAAGTTAGACCAATTGACTGAAAAAGCTCGGCTACAGGATGCTGAAAATGCTCTACAAGAAACCTTAGCTAGGCTTAAAGAAACTGAGAAAATGGAAGGAGAAGCACCCTTATCACCACCAAGGGAGGGTGAAGTAGAGCCACCAAAGGAAGTGGAGAAAGAGCATATACCAGAGCCCAGCCCTCAGCCAAGTCTGAGTTCATATTACAACTTTTTAGAGGCTGGCAAAATTATACCTCAGAAATTTACTGTGCCACTGTTTTTTGCATTAGAGGAAGAAAGAGTCCGTACACACACGTGGATGAAAATAGCCAAGTCAAAGGGTGTGGCAGACATAGGTCCCTTACAGGAGCAACTCAAGGAGGCCAGAAGCGAATTGTCCATGGCTAAACACGTGGAAAATTGCCAACGCGTGTTCCTACAGGAAGAAAACCAGAAGCTAAGATTGCAGCTATAGGAGCTGAGGGCAGGGACAGGTACATCCTCCAAGGACACCACAGAGGAACAGCAAGGCAAAAAGGAACTGAACACCGGTCTTGGGGAGCCAACCACACTTCTACAAGAAGCAGAACAGCAAGCACAAATTGAGGTGCAAGCTCTCAGAGAACAGCTGCAGCAGAAAGAGGCACAATTGGCCTGCATGGCCAGCTGGGCCATGGATGCTATCCAATGCAGACAGCCAGCCAAATCCTATGGCTTGTACTTGAAAGACCAATGGCTGCAATTCCAAATCAATACCTTGGCGCAAAGAGGTATCTCTCAGCTCCAAGACCCGCAGCAATTCACTGAAGTTTGCAGTACTAGCTCATCAGAGGATAGGGCCAAATTAGCGGAGTTCTACCTCCATAATCTGGCCCTGCCTAATGTAGTTTCATGGGATCCCAATACGGCCTTGGGAGATATGCAATTATTGGCATTTTCCTCATGGCTGAACCATGAGGAAAAAAGAGCAGCAGAAGCCAAAGCAATCATGAACCGAGAGCTGAACGAGCCATTGCTCATCAGACCAGAACCAGGGGATCCAGTTGCACTAATCTCGGCACACCAACATTTTTCCACTGACCCTCAAGCCTCATTAAGATATATGGATCAACAGGCCCAAGCCATAGCTCATTTTGAGGACATGGAGAGATTGTTAGGAGACAACGCTATCCAAGCATGCACACGCAGATGGAATACATTGGCACACAGTCTGAAAATCCGAGAGTACCATACCCCAACTCGGATGAGGGAAGCTCTGGTACGGGTAGCCCTCTATAAGAAATCCATGCAAAACCTCCAGGCCAGCTGGATTGGCCTTAAACTCAACCCACCACTGCTGCTAGGGTTGATGGAAGGCAGCACAGAGAAGGATGACAATGAACAGTGGGAAGAGGTAAACAGAAGGGATGGGTTTCATATCAGCAAGGAGGACACTACTACAGAGGCTTGGGATGTAAGGGTAGCAGTAAAGGCAATGAAGGATGAAGAGTTGGACTAGTGGCTCAAGGATGAGCAAATATTTTAGCTGGGGGGTGATGATGAGCCCCAATTTTTGGTAACAATTTGGGCTCATTTGGCCTACTTACCTTGCTCAACCCTTCATTTTTTATCACTTATGCATCATTTCTTAGTATATTCGTGTTATTTGTAGGAAGAAGGGCACTCATTATGCCTATGTGGCTAATACATGATGATTTCAGGTTTTTTGACATTAAATGGAGCAAAGACCACACAAATGAAGACAAGGAGACAGCCAAGGTGGAATTGCGGGTTTATAGGGAGGTTGTCCACAGCCTGGAATGACCTTCCTCGTGATCTCCACCCCAACTCCGAGCTCCAACAGCTATCACCACCGAGCTAAAAGGCAGCCAACGGATTCTACAGGAACAACAGTTTACTTTTAGTTGGACAGCCAAGCCCCACTAATTGAGGAGGCCAGCTTGGCCCTCATCATGTATAAATATTAAGGCTGTAGCCTTCGATGAGACTCTTGAACTTCTGTTGTAGATTTTGAATTACGAGCTGTAGCTCTGTTTTTGCTCTTTGTAAGCCAATTTTGGCATGTTGTTGGACTCATGATTATGATCTTTTAATAAAAGGCAGGCAGATTTGGATTCAATTCTGAGTTCTTAGAGGAGCTATAGCTCTCAGGTTAGGGCCCAACCTGAGAGCAATAGACCTCCTTTTCTTTGTATTGTTACTTGTCTTTCTTTTATCATTGCATTTCTTTCCTTTACATGCACTTGGGAAACACAGTTTGCTGAGTTGACTATTTCAGTTTGGTTATGTAGGTTAGTTTCATGAATGCAGTTGTTTCAGTAGTTCAGAATTAGCGTAGGGAGATTGAAGTTACGTTGAGTTCAAAAAAGGTTGAATGCATGCTCACTTTCACCTCTGTTTGGGGACCGGAAGTGTAGACCGTGCCAACTGCCAAAAATATTGTTTTAACATATGCATGCAAGTATTGATGTAATGTTTTCGGTTGAAGAATTGTCCATATGATTATATCTTGAGTAATGACTCTTTGGTTCAGCATCATGCATGGTTTCCCTTGAACTTACATTGCTGTTCTTTGATTCCTAATAAAATAGTTAGAATAGGTTGGTGAACTTTCGTTTACATGCAAGATAAGGGTGATTTGTTTCATTTACACTGTGCAGCACCACTTCATCGTGTTCTTATCCTTCTAAACCGTGCCTAAGCCACCTACTCATCGTCTGTTCAGCTCATTTGCCTTCCAACCCTTCTACTGTCCACGTTGCTCAATCTTTTCGGCCTTCCATTGCCTCTACCCTTCTATCGACCAACCAGCTCTATCCACTCTCTCCCCATCTCATCTCTCTGTCCCTGAGCCATCTCAAGCTCCCCTTTCATCTTAACCATCCATCCATACAGCTCCTGCACTCCTCCATCATCTAAAACTCCGACTGCAAAACATCCTGTAGAAGTTAGCAGACTTCCTGTAGAAATCCCAAGCTTCCTGTAGGATCCCCTGCAGACATCCTGTAGAAGCCTGCAAACACGGTTGCCAAGCACCTGAATGTTGTGAACTTCTGTAGAATGATGTTAGGGATCCCCTGGAACCTCTCAGAGTCCTCCTGACCTTTCCCAAGCCTTCCTCCCTTTGAACTACCCCTGCACAGTCAAGACCCAGTAAGAAGCACAATCATAACAACTCCGCCCACTTGAGCAAAAATACAAAAACGTGTTCTCTTCGATGGAAGTAGTTTAAATTCATGCATCTCATCTCACTAGAAGTAATGGCATCATTTCTAGAAGTTGCATTCCCACCATTGCATCATAAGGATTAAGCTAGTCAGATTAGGGTTTACTAGGGTTTCCATGTTTGGTTGGCTTTCAGTTCATTCTTGCAAAGTAGGTTAATTTCCTTTGAGATAGCCTTCGTTCATCATTTAGAAAGCTTCTTCTGAGAACATATAGAAGTTGGCCTGAGCCCTAGCGGACTTGTGCCAGCTGACCAAGTGAGAGCTGCGACAAGAGCTAGTACTTGTGCATACAGCACCGTCGCTTCCAAGTTTGTTACGAACTACCGGGTTGATAAAATTAGAGAAGGAAGCTCCAGGAGTTGTAGCATTATTGCTACAATACTGGAGCCCACCAAAAATCATGAAGGAGTATTGCTTAATTGTCTAACTTTGAATGAAACTGACAATGTTGTGAAAGAATTTCATGCAGGGGATTGTGCAGGGCACTTATATTGGAATTATATAGATGATAAAATACTAAGGGCTGGTTACTATTGGCCCACCCTGTTTGCCGATGTGAGGAAATTTGTTGTTTCATGCCATAAGTGCCAGATCTTTGAAGGCAAAAGAAAGCTGCTGCCCTTACCCCTTAAGCCCATTTCAACCGAGAAGCCATTCCAGCAGTGGGGTTTAGACTTCATTGGTGAAATTCACCCCTCCTCTTCAGGCCAACACAAATGGATTTTAACTGCCACAGATTACTTTACCAAGTGGATAGAGGCCATCCCTTGTAGGCAAGCCAATGACTCAACCATCATACAATTCCTTGAAACCAACATACTGTCCAGATTTGGTTGTCCTGAAAAAATCATTACAGACAACGCTGCTGCCTTTAAATCCAAGAAAATGATCAATTTTTGCCACAAATTTCACATTACCTTAGGTCATTCCACAGCATATTACCCTCAAGGTAATGGCCTAGCAGAGTCATCCAACAAAAGCCTCATTAATATCATCAAGAAAGTCTTGGAGGAGAACAAAAAGAATTGGCACAAGAAGCTTGTGAATGCCCTATGGGCTGATAGATTGACAACTAAGAGATCCATTGGTACGAGCCCATATGAGTTAGTCTATGGCATGGAGGCTAGATTCCCTTCATCTTTGGGAATCCCTGTGATCAAGCTTCTACAAGAAATTCAAGCTGAGCCGAATGATATCCAAAGAAGAATCAATCAAACCATCCATCTTCAGCAAACAAGAGAGCAAGTGTATAACAGAGCTCAGATTTTACAAGAGAAGTTGAAGAAAATGTTTGATAGAAGGACCAAGGCCGAAGATTTCTACATAGGCAACAAAGTGCTAAGATGGGATTCGAGAAGAGAGGACAAAGGAAAACATGGAAAATTCGATTTTCTGTGGAAAGGGCCATATGTTATTCAAGCAGTGCAAGGAAATAACACATATTTTCTCAAGAGTTTGGATGGCACAGAAGCTGAAAAAGGCCCTGTCAATGGCTGAATGCTAAAGCACTATCATGATCCCTTTTGATGTATATAAATCAGATCTATATTTGTACATTAATATTTGTAGTTTCAGCATTTTATTTACAGCAGTCCGATAAAGGAACTAGAGCAACAAATTTTGAAGAAAGAATCAAAGAGATGCACCATTTGATCTCTGTTTTGAATTTATCTCAAAAAGAAGTGCTCAGGCAGATTTGAATATGTTTATAAGCACTCAGAAAGGCAAGAAGCAGAGCTGTAATTTTTCTGCAAATCAGCTCAAAGAGAATACTGCATAACAGCTTATAAGAATTTAGTCAAAAGCATTAAGAAGAAGGAAGTTTTCAGATTACAACAACAGTTGAAGACCAAGGCATTCTGACCTACTGTTCTTGGATTTTCATCTGGAAAAGCCATCCCCATGTGGAGCCACTGTTAGCCTCCTATACAATAGGTTTCATATTTCATGATTGACTGTTTACATGCCAAATATGTCATCTTTTTCATGCTGCAAAAGTTCCATATTTCCAAGAAAACTCAGAAAAATTAAAAAATGTAAAGAGGGTATGCCCTAAAAGAAAAATCAAAGGGCAAAAAGAATGAATTGGCCAAGAGAAAAATAAAAGAAATGAACCCCAAACAAAAGGCCAGGAAAGTGTGCTAGCTCAAATGCCACTACTATATCCCATTTTTGAAGAACTATTCCATTTTTGAAGAATTTCACAGTTAAAGGAAAGGCCTAGGTTTAAATTGCTTGTTGTAGAAGATAGAGAATGAATATCTGTCCAAACTGTTTAATCTTGGCAGATTATTAGATAGGTAGAGAAGCTAGAGTGCTCAACTATTTAATCTGAGCCCCTAGCAGAAATAAGGATAGATTTAGATAGGAGGATAGTCAAAAGAAAAGAAGAAAAGCTAGGTTTGCTAGTCTAAGTGCACCCAAACAAAAGGAAGACAAAATGTTAGGCTAAGTAGGCTAGGTAGGTGGTTTTTGAGGTTGCAGAATGAATAAGTGTGATCAATTTTGTATTTCAAAATGTTTATTTACTTCGGATCACAAGTATAAATACATATCCCCTTGGAGCAGCTCAAGCGAGGCATGACTAACTTCCCCTTCTTCCTTTTCCCCAAATCATTCACTAATTTCCCTTAAAGATGTTAAGATCTGCTTAATATCTCAAAATTCATCATATTCCATAACATTTGCCTAAGTAAAGGTCTACTTTGCTTAGGGGTGCTCATATTTCTTCTATAAGTCCTATTTCCCCTTTGAAGCCTAAGATTTCTATCCTTAGCGCTTTTCTGATCAAAATTCATATTAACTGCTAACTTATTATGTAAATCCCTATCTATTTCCCCTCCCCTACTAAAAATATGATAAGAATCCCTCTATATACATATCCCCTCCCTCTGGTTGAAAAATAACCATAAATATGCCTTGGGAATTACTAAGTTTGCTTGAAACTTAGTAAGAACCCTCATCTTGCCTCTTTAACCATCTTCCAATGCTTTGGACCCTTTCCAATGCATAAAATCCCTCCTTTGATGAATAAAAAGCCCTCATTTCTTCATAAATCTCCCCTCTAAGGTGTTTGGACTCCTTCCAAAGCACAAAAACCCCCTTCAAATGCTATCGGACCCCTTCCGATGCATTAAGGACCCTTCCTAAAGCTTAAAAACCTTCCTCCGATGCACTAAAACCCATCTCCGATTGCAAAAAGCCTTTGCCGATTGCATTAACCCTTGGCCGATTTATAATGCATACCTCCGATTCAATTCCCCCCCTCCGACGCGATATCGCTGTCGGAGGTCGCAGCAAGTGTTGGCCCATATATATGTGCTCCTCGAAAACCATTTCGCCGATGCGAATGTCGCAATCGGCAGTCGCGCGGTATATATGCCATGTTTTATGTCTCCGGCCCTTCCTCCCGATGCGCTATTGCTATCGCACCCGAAAGTATATCGCATCACAAGCCCTCATCGCTATCGCATCGCAATAAAACAATGGCGCATACCCCATGGTTCCCCGCCGATGCGATGCGCCGATTGCTCGGCAGCCGTCGGATCTTCCCCGCTCATCCGACGGTCTAGATCATATCGCTCTATACCCATTTCACTCGCCCGTGTTTTAAAGCCTCCATTGTATCCCCCGATAGCCGATCGCCGATGCGATATCGGCGATCGCTCTATCGCAAGCCAATATATATGATAACAATCCGCCCCCGCTCCCCTGCCGATAGCGATATTGCGAAATTCATCGCAGCCATTGGATCTGCCTTCGCGCGATCCAACGGCCAGGATCTGTTCACAGCTACAGTATCGCTCCTGCCTATATTTTCATCAGATTTTTACGTTTTATGTGTTTTTCGCCTTATAAAGGAAAGGGGCCATTTTCTCATGTTTTCTATTTGCGCCTGTGCGTGCCCCTTCAGCAAAGGAAGCTTAATCATTCTCAGCCCATGTTTCATCGCTCCAGCCCAGATTGACTCCAAGCAGCAGTATTTTATCCTCAGTCGTCTGATCCGCTCTCCCCGATCCAACGGTGGACGGAAACGGCGAGGTGGCAGGATGTTAGCGTCCGATAGAGGGTGGTTTTACCACCGTACGCAGGGATGCGTGCCCTATTTTCATTGCATCGGGCCTCCTCTAAAACTTACCGCCCCCGTACAAAAGGCGGTCCAATAAAACCACTTACCACCGTTTGCCTGCATCCCAACGATGCCACCATGTCTTGTGCCACGTTATCGCCCCAGTCAGCTGCCACGTCATCTTGTCGTACCCGGGACCTGCCGATGATGTCATGCTGACGTCATCACAAAAAGGGCGCACCGAAATGCCACAAAAACCCAAATTTGCTCCGGACAACGAGTACGGCCTCAGTGCAGTCATGTTTTCACAAATCCTCCACCATTTTTTGCAGAAATTCTTCCTTTGGACAATATTTTAATCGGCCAACGCCGAAACACCTCTAAGGCCTGCAAAAGCACCATAGCGCCTAATTTTTGCCATAAAGAGATGAAAAAAGGGTGATTTAACAGTTAAAGTGTATCAGCAGTGAAGTAGAGGTCAGATTCAGTGGCAAAGTGTATCAGTTAGAGATTTGCAGTGAAAGACTTGAATCCGAGGCAGATAAGCAATAAAGGGCCTCCATCCAAGTCAAAGAAGTAGTAAAATCCCATTCAAGGCTCACCAGATCATAGTTTAATGCATTAAAGCCACATGAGAGCAGCGCTTCAGGTTCCAAAGCACAGTTATGGCAAGATGGCCAACGCAAAGCTCAAAGGACACCTCAAAGCCTCATTTTTTGATGCTACTGCCTCCAACACAGCTCAAATAGATATTTTTGCATTTATTTCATCAGAAGTTAGGTTAAACATAGTTATTTCCCCAGATCTTCCCTCAAATCTGTTTTGTAGATATTTTTCCTATACCACCCTGAGCTATGTAATAAGGGTTGGTTTGTTTGGTTGATAATGTCATTTAGACTTGCGCTGTATATTTTGAGAACTTTATGAACAAAGATTGTTGGAATGCATTGCTTATGAACTGTCTGGTTGTGGATTTGATGGCTGAAGAGTAGATTACAGAATTCTAGTGCTTCTACATGGATCAATAAGTCTTTCTCCCCTGTTTTCAGTTTCTATGTTTGTAATATCATCTATGTGTCATGATCTAAGTTGCAGGAAGAAAGAATAGCTCAGATGTTGCTTAACTGTGTTCTGTGCTCAATTCCTGTTATTTCTCTATGTTTTCTGCTGAATTAGTTATGAATATGAATACTTTATTGCTCATATTTGCTCTAGTTCCTTCATATATGAATGTTGTTTAGGAATCCTTGATTGCTCCTATATAATGTTCACTCACCTTCCCTCTGTTAGCATAATGAGAGCTACTTAGTTGCCTTTCATTCCCTGACCACCATTTCACCCTTATTCCAGCTTGAAATTGTTCCTTGTTTAGCTATCATGCTCTGTAGTCCCTCTTTGCCAAAGAAGACACATCTAGTAGCCCTTAATCCTTGACTCCATGCCCAATGGTCTGAACTTCTCGCACTTTGCATGCCAACTCTGTCTGAAACATCATCCATCCATCCCACCAAACTCAAACAAAACCCATGTACATCATAACTAGCCTAAAATCACTCCAAAAACAAAGCTAAATTATAAAGAGAGAGCCCTCTCTGATTGCAGGTAGGCTAGGACCTGCAATCCAAAGATTGGTCTGTGGTTACCTCGGCCGTATCCCTTAAGGAGACAAGGGACAACCTGAGTGATAAGACGTACAATGCTTGCTTTTGTCTGCACAGATGAGAATCTCGATCAAGTGTATCAAAGCCTTTTGGTTGCTTGATGTACACGTCTTCTTCAATAACCCCATTGAGAAATGTTATTTTTACATCCATTTGGTGGATCTTCCACCCCATCTGCACAACTAGAGCAAGAATTGATCTAATGGATGAGTACCTTGCTATAGGAGGAAAGGTCTTCTCATAGTTAATTCCCTCAACTTGAGAGTACCCCTTGGCTACAAATCTCACCTTATACTTCTCTATGCTTCCATTTTCTACCGCCTCACCTTGAAGATCCATCTTGAACGCACTACTAACTTATTTCTTGGTCTTGGGACTACTTCCCAAACATTGTTCTTTATTATGGATTCATATTCCTCTACCATTGCATCAACCCATATAGGTTTCTCTACTTCTTCCTCAAAAGAGGATGGCTCAATCTTTAAAAGATCAGTCATTAGATCCATGTAGTTAGTGTACTGATTAGGTGACCTTCTCTGCTTGCGTTGATTTGAAGGAGAACCCACATTCTCCCTCACATCTTGTATAAGTATCTCAGCTTCCCTGGTCCTTTTTCTACTTTCTCTGGATAGTTTTTCCTTTGTGGTTGTCTCCACTCTCTGCTCCTCAATTTGTGTTTTCTCCACAACTTCCTTAGGTTCCTCCTTTGGAGCTAAAAAATCCTCTTCTGGTGGGATTTGAACCTCCCTCTCAAGAGAGCATTGCATTGATTTCTCCTCATCAAATTTTACATCACTTCACACAATTGTCATTTTGAGGGATGGAAAGTACGCACAGTAGTTGTGGAGAGTCTCTTTGTAACCCACAATCCCCTCAATTTTGTGGTCGGTTCAAGCTTCTTCCTTGATTATTTGGAGACTTGGTAGTAAATAGAGCCTCCAAAAATCCTGAAGTATGACACATTTGGCTTCCTCCTCGAGAAAGCCTCCTCTAGTGTAATCATGCCCAGAATCGGATTAGGACTTTGGTTCTGCAAATAGACTGTTGTGGTGCATGCCTCAACCCACAAATTCATAGGTAGGCCTTAAGCATGCAACGTCGCCCTTTCTTCTCCCACAATGCTACGGTTCTTTCTCTCAGTCACCCCATTTTGTTGTCGATTGTGGGGTGTTGTCAAATCTCATCAAATTCCTTCTTTTGCCCAATTTTTTTTAAATTCTTTCGACAAATACCCACCTCCATATCGCTCCTAAGAGCCTTCACCTTCTCGTCGGTTTCTTTCTCAACTAGTGCCTTTAATTCTATGAACTTGGCAAATGTCTCATCTTTCTTTTGCATGAAGAAGATACAACACTTCCATGAGAAGTCATCAATAAAAATGAAAAAATATTTGTCTCTGGCAGTGGAGGCTATCAAGAAAGGTCCACAAACATCTGAGTGGATCCTTTCCAGGAATGGATGTGCTTTGTTATCCCAATCATAGAAAGCGGATTTTTTGTACTTCCCTAAGGTACACCCTTTGCATACATTCTTCTACTCAAGTGTTCCTTTGGGGAGGTCTGTGGTTATTTTCTGCATAATCTTGAGGGCACCATGATGCAATGGTAAAGCATTTTGTGCCAAATTTCACCAACATCATGACTTTTCACTTTTTCCACCTTTGTCTTTAATGCAGTACAATTTCCACATCTAGCTTATACAGGTACTTCAAACGAACCCCGATTTGCTTCAACTATCTCATGGCTATGTGTCTCAGGAATGTATTTCATTTGCTGAAGATCACATCATAACCGCGATCATCCAAAGCTGCAACAAAGATGAGATTTTTCTTTAGGCCCGAAACAAACATAACATCCTAGAGCTTGAGAGGGGAGCCCAACTCCCTCTGAAAGGTGATTGTACCAAACCCGGTCACAATGTACCTTCTATTGTCCCCCAGCTCAATGTGCATTTGCAAGTCTTTCTCCTCTAGGTCACTGAAAAAATATCTACACCCTTTCATATAGAAAGATGCACCTGAGTCCAAGTGCCACACGCTCACCATCATTGTGTTGGCCATGCATGCAATAAGGTTAAAGTCAAGCTCGAATTTTGAAGTTAAGGCTTCACCTACTGCTCCTCCTGAGGTCTTCTTGCTTGCCTTTTTGTGTGGACACTTCCTCGCATAGTGCCTAAATTCATGATAATGGAAGCAATTAATTTTGGACAAATCTTTCTTCTTGCCCCCTTGGCTGGACTCTAGATTGGATTGAGATTTCTTCCCTTTTCCCTTCTTTTCCTTTCCAACCAATGAAAATTTTTCTTCATCCTCACCCTTGGATGAAATCTCATCTCTGGTATTCCGCATTATTTCCTATTGTACCAAATCAGACCATAAGCATTCCCAATTCAGTAGTTTCTCCCTCCCATTCATCAAATCTTGGTAGTTATGCTAGCTCCTAAGAATGCCAATAAGGGCTAGGCTTACCAAACCATATTTTGGAACATTAACACCAACCCTGCCAAGTCCATCACGACATTGTGTGAACATGCTTAGATACCACGAAATAGTGTCATTCTTATGCATCTTGATACTTTGAAGTTTATCCTTGAGTGCCAACTTTCTGTGGTCACTACTATTCTCGAACAATTTTGTCATTGCTTTCCACATTGCAAACGAAGTTTCTTTTCCTTGGAGATTTGAGACAATGTGATTCCATACTCCCTCCAAGATTATTCTCCTCACCTTGGCTACATCTTTCTTCTAATATGCAAGGTTATGGGCATCAAATTTTGGTAGTTTTGCAACATTTTTCTTCATGTATTCTAGAAATACATTGTCATCCAATACCGCCTCCATGTGATCCTTCCATGCGATGAAATTAGAGTTGCATTTGAACGCATACTCTAGCCTTAGTCCATTGAAAGCCATCTTCTCAACACTACAGAGATACTACTGCACTGAACTTCAAATTTGATCCTCCTGAGAAACAACTTAAAAATTATGGCTCTAATGTGAATCCTTATATGATAAATTGTAGAAATTATGGTGTAGATTTGCAACTTCTCATGAAATTCTAATCAAAATCAAAAGACACAAAGCTACTCTACTACTTTGTGGAAAGTAATTCACAATATAGAACAAAAAATTTAGACATAGAATAAAAAATAACATACATTCACACAGTATTTTTCCTAGGGAAATCAATCTGCTAAAAACCCAAATGTTTGTTTGCATTAATATGATGAATATATATGTATTACAATTTCTTTGCTCAAATGAGCACACCCTGCAAGTGAATAACCTATCTCTCTTCTCACTAAGAAGCACTGACCCAAACTTAGTCAGTTGTTGCCTCTGCTTGAGCCCCTATTTCCTTGCACAATTCCTGAGAAATTAGCCCCCTATTTTTTAGGAATTTCCTCAAAATAGATTGTGCAATTCCCAAGGTTGATCATCAAACTACATGCAACACCTGTATACTCAAGACTAGTCTACAACTGATGTTACACTTCCTTGAAATCTCCACCACAGCTGGGGAACTCAAATTATCTGCATGCACTAGCTATTTTGGGCTAATTGATCAGTTAACTGGATGATCATTGAGTTTGATTGAAGTCCCACTCCACAACTAACCTTCCACTAGTTCCTCCAATAGTTGGAATTAGTTTAACTGAAACAACTTGAGATAACTGACTTTGATTGCTACAAATTAACAATCACACATGCTTAACTGTTATAGACATTTTTGTGCCTTACAGCATTGAGCATGAAATGTCCATAATCTAAGGGATCCAAAGTCCCTAAACATGTTGTTCCTACCCCTAGAGGAACAAGGCTAACAAACCACAGCAATTCACAGAAGTTATCCACCAGAAACTGCTCAAAAACAAGTCAATTCAGGATCATTTCAGTGGCTACACTAGCTGTTTGCGCTGAATGTCAAAGCCAACACTGGCTACCTCCATTGAATGTCAAAGGGAACACTGGCTACCTGCGCTGAACGAGATTGGACATGTGGCAAGTTCATTTCTCAAGGTGTCAAAACCCAGGAAGCTTCCAAAATGACACTTGCCTCAGGGAATTCGACTGGTGATGAGTAAGAGGTTCCAAATCTCCAAGTGGAAGCAAGAACCTCCAAGTGGAATCAAGAACTGACAGAGGGAGAGGACACTAGTCAAATCTCAAGCTGACTCATCCTCTCTCCAAACATCTATATATGGATCTCTCCTCCATGAGATCTAGAGGCTGGAATTTTGTTATTGCAAAGAATTGCTGTTGGTTTGAGATTGGAATCATTGGGTGCTTAATGCTTTGAAGGGGGTGAAGATAGGAATTCCATTTGCTGGGAAGGAGATGCTGGATTGGAGCCCTCTGGGTTGTATCTCTTCCTGAACCTTGTTATTCATCAATAAAGCTATCTTGGTTTCTCCTATATACTGATGTGTCTTTGATGTATGATTGCATTAGTGTATTTGGTTTATTTCTAATCCTAAACTAGTTATGAATGTGAATATCTGTCTTTGTGTAGTGTTCTTCTCTTGTCGCAAGTAGTTGTTCTCTTGTGATCTTGCAGGAACCCGTTGAAGCTGGACAAGCAAGAAGGAAAGTAGTTGTTCTCTTGTGATCTTGCATGAACCTGTTGAAGCTGGGCGAGTGAGAAGGCAAGTAGCTGTGAACTCCCAAAGAGAAGAGAGACCGGATCGAGGGACAAACGGAAGACACCGGTAAGTCTATTGATCTCTCTTCTTTCACATTTCATAAAGGAAGAAACCAGAATAGCTATCTCTATTTGTTGCTAAGGCACTGTCACACCTTAGGTGGATAGGATCGTCCTGCATAGGCATTTTTCCCCACAACAAATTGGCGACTCCGCTGGGGAGATTTGTTTAGTCATTTTATTTGTGTTTCTATCATTGTTTGTTTCATAGACTTGACAGCAACAATCGAACTGCATCTGCTATTCCCGGATGAAAAGTAGACAGTTGCTGCTTTGATCCAATCACTGGACTTGTCTATGATCTGAACAATGGACTCACAAATGATTTGATGATCCTTTGTGATAGATCTTAGTACCCCCTCAAAGCATCCCTTTGATTGTACCTTGCTTGTTGCTTTTATTTGGCCTGAAACAGTGAATTAAATAGCAATCTGTGACCCAGAACCTGTGGGAAACGAGAGTTTCTCCTTCAGCGCAGACCCAGTGAAGGGATTCTGCATTTCAACGCAGGTCCCGTGAAGGCTACCTGCGCTGAATGTCAAAACCCCTGTGTTGAGGTTGCGCTAAACCAGTTTGGCCTTGTGCAGCTGGGGTTCTCTGCTCTGTTTTGCCTTGTTTTGATCTCTGATTTTTGCAGCCTGTAACCAGCATAGGTACCAGTCTGATAACTCCTTTTCTCTGCTTAAATTCCGCCTCCTTTTGTACAAAAAGACTGTGAGTGTTTTTATGTGTTTTTGCGTCATTTGCAGTTTTCCTTTGCATGAGTGAAATAATCATCCTGTAGCCCTTGATTCAGATATGTTGATTGTGATCTTAGGAGAGAGTTCATTGGTTGTTTGCAGTTGATTATACATTTACTTTTGCATTTGGTTTGAGTTTGTCTCTTTAAGTGTCGAAACAAGTATTCATTTCGAAAATCGTTAAGTGTTGTAATCTCTTCTACCCTCTCTGTTTTCGAAAAAGTAAACTTGTTTGTATTTGTCATTTAAAAGCGAATTCAAAGTTGTACAAAAAGATTTCTTTGTAGGCATCAATACTAAGAAAGCGGAAAACAAACACCTGCATTGTGCATTTGCATTTTGATAGTTTGCATGGTTGATTTAGGAAAAGTGCATTAGAGTGTGCTGATTGCTCTTTGAGAAAAGATGGTGTCTTTCTTTTCCCTTAGTAGCTAGGATTTTCAAAGTTGAAAAGATATAAAGCTTGCTTATCATCTTTAAACTGCATTTAGGAATTGTATCATACATCTCGTGGTGAACCTTGAAAGGCAAACTTCTAAAAAGATCAACCTAAAATAAATTGAATGAACTTAACAACGCTTTGTAACTTAACGCACAACATAGAGGTCTAGGCTAAAGACGTGTTCCGGCGTCGTTAAGCCTGGTGACTGTCGATCTCATTGATGGTCGGTGATTCCTCCTGAGGGACGATAGCGCCAGTACGGATTGTGCTCCCATTTACCGTCGCGTATATATTGGGAGACCCCTATAGGCATAAAACCTTTATCCTTAGGAAGCCGTGTTGGCCGCCCTACTGATCGCAATGCACTGAACACAGCATTCAGGAAGATCGACCGCCCGTACCCTAAAAAGTATTCTGCGGTTTTGCGAAAAGTTTGGCACACCCTCTGCCTAGAACTCCAGAGTAGTTCCTTTTGGCCTTTTTCAGACTCTATAACGGAAAAAGTACATCCGAGCATTTGTCACTTCGGGCTCGTTAAAACATCGAAGGAGACTAGAGTCATCTTTAGCTTTTTCTCGACTCTTTAAAAGTGAAAAAGCAAGTTGTGTCTAAAAGCGTCTAAAAAATTCATTTAATTCGGAAATACATTTTCCCCTTTTGTATTTTGGTTGATCGAGTAATCCACAATCGTGGAAGAAAGTCAATTGAAACCCCGTCGTTCGCGGAGGCTTACGAGTCAACCGTCTTTGTCTCCGGAATCGAAAACAGTACGGACAAAGCGAACTTGTTTAACCGGTTCAAAATATCCTATCAAAGTTAGAACAAGTGTTCCAATGACATCTGAGATTCCAGTTACTCCAAACATTTCTGGAAACCCTGCCTCTATAGAAGAAGTTCAACAGCCATAGAGGAACAGTAACACTGATCCTAGTCTGGGAGCAAATACTTGCGTTACTGAACCAGTTCCATCTGTAACCGGTTCAGAGAGTCTTGCTCCTCAAACAACTGTCGCTGTCGATTCAACCCCTTCTTCGGCACCAGAAATATTTTACGGACCTGACGGTCTTCCTCTTCCACCTGGTTTGATTGCGATAGAGGAAATTGTAGAGGATCCACAAGCAAGTACTCCAACCCATTTTGGAGTCGGGGTCACTCTATTTCCTTCATCAGAAGTTAGTCCACCACAAGTGGAAGTTCCTGTAGAATCGCTAGGCAATCTATTGGATAGACTCAAAATGTCTGAACAACCGTCAACATCCAGGACTATGTCGAATGACACAGCGACAGCAGAAGCCCCTGCCGTCACTCCGACAATGTTTTCCGGCATACCATCTGTCCCGACTAGCTCGCAACCGCTAGAAGGAGTCCACCAAGGGCAAACAATCCCCTTGAGTTCCAGATTGCTACCGTATGGGGGGTAGTATGCCCTTTCATTACCCCCTCTGGGAGGGTATCCATACGGGAGTTCACAACAGTATTCAGGTTATACTGGAATTACATCAAGTGGTTGGGTACCTATGCTACCTCAAAAACCAAGGGTTGTATATTCTATGCAACAGTGTGTACCTATGTCGAACATCCCGACCACACCGGCTATTGTGACAGTGTCGCAAGTTCAAACGTTGCCTATTGTATGTCAACCTCAGATTTCTCAAGTTGTAATGCAACAGCCCCTTGACCCTGTGACACAACCACAATCGCCAACTGGTGGGGCAACACAGGTCCAAACGGGTACAATCACCCCACACCTTGGTCCAACGGTTAGTATAGCGCAACAGAACATGGCTTCACAACCGTGGCTGGTGCAATACCAACAACCACAATTCCAGCAAGTGTACCAAGGTTCTGAGCAGCAGATCTTTGCAAACAGTGGACAACCGTATATTCAAAACGGTCAAAACCAACCACTTTACAGTGATCAAGTCCACCAACCGTATCAGTCATACCAAAATCAATTACATTATGCTGGTATGCAAAGGCCCACTGCTCAAGCAATTCCATCGTACCCTGGGTATGCTTCACCTAACCTGAATCAACAGTTACCATTCGTGGCAACTTTAGAGTTACCCGATTTGCACCGGTTAACCAACGATCCGATTGCTTACGCCCCTTGGTGGCCAGCAATTCCTCACAAACTTCCATCTGACATTCCTAAATTCAATGGAAATCTAGGTGAAGACCCATCGAATCACGTGATGACTTTTCATCTGTGGTGTTCATCAAACACCCTAAATGATGATTCGATAAGGCTTCACCTTTTCCAGAGGACGTTAACGGGTCCAGCGGCTAAATGGTATATTGAATTACCTAAAGCCTTGTTCGACAATTTCAGCTCCCTAGCCACGACTTTCTTAACCCATTTTCAATTACCAATAAGGTATGAAACGAGAATGGAAATCTTAACCAACTTCAAGCAGACAATAGCCACTCACATATCTGATCATATACATGAGTGGCGTCGTCGTCGTAGAATGGTGAAAACATACGTTCCCGATCAGCTATTAGCTGAATGGTTTATCAAGTCGTTACTTCCTGCTATAACAGAAGATGTGGCAAAGGGGGGAGTCGTAACAGAGGAGCAAGTTATTGCTCGTGCATAATATCTAGACTTAGTTTATACTCAGTCTGGCACACTCTACGACAAAATACCTGACGCCCCTAGACCAGAATTCTCAATTCCTCCTCCTCCTAAATCAAATAGTGACTCTCATGTCGGCGATGGTGTGATTGGCATGGCAAACGCGAAATTGACAAAGGCTTCGTCTAAGAAAGCCCGTAAGAATTCGGATCAAAATGCAAAAGAAGAAATTCTTGCTTCGGAAGTAAATGCCGTATCAACAGATAAAGGCAAAGAAACCAATCAACCAGGAAGCAAGAAGAAGCAAAACAAAGGTAAGAAGAAGAAACAGAGTGAGTCATCCCCTGGAAAACCTTCTTCAAACCCTCCTGGGAAAGGGAAACCAAAAATTCCATGTCAAATATGTGATGAGGATCATTGGACAGGCCATTGTCCATACAAAGCTGAGCTTAAAAGGTTCTTCAAAAGTTTGCAAACCTCAGCTGTCTTAACTGATCCATTCCCAAATCCAGGTGAAAATCTTGTTGATAGTGGAAATTCTTCCCCGTCGCAAGTGCTAATGTTGTCGATATCCAAGCAACAAAATGATGCTTTGATTTCGACAAGCAAAAAAGATTACGGGAATCCGCAGCTGTCGAACGACAAGGATAAAGATCAACCAAGTAGTTCGACAACAACTTCGACAGAAGTTGTACCGCCCATCATTCCTGAATTAACGATAAAACCGCCAAAGGGAGTAGTACACAAGTCGACATTTAATCCTCGCGCCAGAGCGTTGCAGCATTATAACATAGTGGAAGATTTGGCCCAATCGCCATCCGCTATGTTGACTCTTGAAGTACTACAAAATTGCCCATCCCAAAGGCAAGCTTTGTTATCGGCTATTGGTGGGGTTGATCCTAAGGATTCCAATCTTGTATCCTTCGACCACAAAGGATACGATCCTCAGTTACCAGCTCAACTAGCTTACCTTATCCAAGTGAAAGCCCTCAACAAAACTGTTCACCGAACAATTATTGATGAGGGGGCATCTACATGTATTATGTCGATGAGTTGCTGGAAAACTTTAGGATCTCCAACCTTGTCGCGATCTTCGACAACATTAAAAGCATTCGACGGAAGGACATATACCCCGTATGGTATCCTAAACAACTTGAAGGTTGAACTGGGGAAAAATAGTAGAAATAGATGTTGAAGTCATCGATGGGAATCTTGACTACAACATCCTACTAGGAAGACCATGGATCTATGCCATGGCAGCTGTTGTGTCGACTTATTTTAGGAAGATCGCATTCCCTTTTCAAGGAGGGATTACGATCGTCGACCAACAAGACTTCCTCCCTAATGGTTCACAAATTACAGGAAGCATTCCCATGATCCATGGAAGCAACCATTCACTTCAAGACATCGGGGTAGGCCTACTGAAAGACCCCACATTGATGGGAACTTTCGCACTTCCACCTCCAATCTATATAGGAGAAGTAGCATTGGTAAGAGCCTGTAACATGATATCTTCCACGAAGATCTCAAAAGACGATGTCGACATGGATCATGCAATGGTTTTGCCCCCACGCCCTATAGAAATATTGTAGCAATCAATGTTTCGAGCATGGGAGGCGAATCCAAATCAACGCTCATCAAGCGTTTGGGTAGATAGGTCTAGAGAATATGGTACCCCATTAGATCCTTGGTCGAAATTACATGGGACTGACGAAGGAATTCTACAATCAATGTTGATTGAGGGGGCACCATGGAATGATTGCCACCATCGTTCCCTTCTTCCAGAATATGAAGAAGATACTCAGCATGACCTTTACCACCCTTCAGTTTTTGAATTCCTATCAAATACTGTAAATACGGTGGATTCCGAGCGAAACTTATCCAATATTGAAGAGACTATAGCCATAAATATCTCGACTAAAACAAATGTTGTAGAGAATATTTATGTCGGCAAAGGGTGTTCTCCTTCAGAACTGGAAATATATAAAGCTCTTTTCCACGAGTTCAGAGATGTCTTTGCATGGTCATATGATGAAATGCCAGGTATTGACTCGAGTATCGTTGAACATGAAATTAAAATGTATCCTGATGTCAAACCAGTAAGACAACGGCTTCGGCAGGTGCACCCCAAGAAAGCCGCTGCCATTAAAGCAGAAGTTGAAAAGCTCCTCCATGCTGGTTTCATCTACCCGGTTCCTCTAACCGATTGGGTATCGAATATTGTCCCTGTTATGAAGAAACAAGGGACAATTAGAGTGTGTGTCGATTATAGGGATGTAAACCAAGCTTGTCCGAAAGACAACTACCCTACACCCTTCATCGACCAGATAATTGATGAATGCGCCGGATGTGAAATCTTTTCATTTATGGATGGATTTTCTGGGTATAATCAAATAAATATCCGCCCACAGGACCGGTCAAAGACTGCATTCATCTGTCCGTGGGGCACATTCGCTTATCGAAAATTACCCTTTGGTTTAAAGAACGGAGGGGCGACGTTTCAGAGGGCAATGAATTATGCCTTCCATGACATCAAGAACATCGTTCAACCTTATCTCGACGACCTTCCGGCTCATTCGCGAAAGCGGACTGATCATCCGCAGCATTTAAGAGCGATATTTCTACGTTGCCGACACTACAAGATAAGACTCAATCCACACAAATGTGTGTTTTGCATCGGTTCTGGTCGTTTACTTGGCTTTGTAGTCTCTAAGGATGGGATTCGTCTCGACCCTTGCAAGGTTCAGGCAATCATTAATTTGCCTCCACCTTCAAATTTGCTTCAGATTAAGAAACTCCAAGGGAAAGCAAACTTTCTGAGGAGGTTCATTCCAAATTACGCAGAACATGCTAAAGGTTATACTCGTCTTTTGAAAAAGGATGTACCTTTTGTCTGGGATCAGGTGGCGCAAGCTTCCTTTGATGCTCTGAAAGATTCTCTAGTAAAAGCATCATTAATGTATGCCCCGGACTATCAAAGAGATTTTAACCTGTATCTGGCTGCAGCAGATACGACCATTGCGATGGTTTTAGTTCAAGAAGTCGATGGAATTGAACATCCTATATATTATTTAAGTAAAAACTTGAATGATACAGAAAGCAAATATTCTTATGTTGAAAAGCTAGCACTCGCTGCTGTTCAAGCGATACAAAGATTTCGACATTATGTCCTCTTTCGGAAAACTACCATTTTATCAGATTGCAACCCCATGACTTATATTTTTTCGCGACAGTTGCTGGGGGGCAAATATTCAAAATGGATAGCGATCCTTCAAGAGTTTGATCTGGAATTTGTAAAATCCAAATCAAAGAAAGCTTTAGTTTTCGCAGAATTATTGTGCGATCTCCCATCGTCGTCCAACGATGAAACATCAGAAGAGTCAATCGTGGACGAAAGTTTGTTTCTGATATCTGCAAGAAATCAGTGGTATGGAGATATAATAATTTATCTCCAAACCCAAAAATTCAGGTCTGACACCTCTCACTCAGAACAGAAACGTATACGATACCAAGCAAAAGACTACATGATCGTCGGTGATACGCTTTACCGTCGTGGTATCGATACAGTTCTGAGGAGGTGCCTAACCCATGAAGAGGCCGAAAAAGCCCTGAATGAGTGTCATTCAGGCGCGTGTGGGGGACATCAATCTGGATATGCTACAGCACAGAAAATCTTACGAGCAGGATACTTCTGGCCAACAATGTTCAAAGATTGCATAACCGTAGTCAGAAGTTGCCATGCTTGTCAAATTTTTGATAGCAAAACCAGAAGACCACCCGCACCTTTACAGCCAATAGTTGCTGTTGGGCCTTTCGCTAAATGGGGCATCGATTTCATGACATGTAACCCCACCTCGACCGGGGGGCATGGGTATATTATAGTCGCCGTTGACTATTTTACCAAATGGGCCGAGGCGATGCCTACATTAGATAACACTGGTGAAACAGCTGCCCTTTTCCTTTTCAATCATGTAGTCGTCAGGTTCGGCGTACCACAGGCTATAGTTACAGATCATGGGTCGCATTTTCGCAATCACATGATGGTTGAATTAGCTGCCAAGCTAGGGCTATCTCACGACAGCTCTACCCCGTATTATCTGCAAGCCAACGGACAAGTTGAAGCAATCAACAAGGTCCTGAAGCGTATGTTGCAAAGGATGATCGGGGTTCACAAAAGAAGGTGGCACCTAATCCTGTACTCAGCCTTGTGGGCATACCGAACCTCGGTAAAGAATGCGACCGGGTTCACACCTTTTCAACTGGTGTATGGCCTGGAAGCAGTCTTGTCAATCCAGTGTGAAATCTCGTCTCTTAAACTCGCAATTGATCTCCTCCCCGGAACTTCGGAAGAAGAGGCTCGTTTCTTGGAATTAATCCAATTGGATGAAACCTGTCGTGACGCCGCTTTGGCTAACGAAGCCCATAAGAAACGAGTCAAGGCGCAGTTCGACAAAAATGTCAAACCCCGTGTCTTCTCAGAAGGTGACTTGGTCTTGCTTTATGACCAAGAATCCGATAAATTGGGAGCAGGTAAATTTAATTCTTTATGGATGGACCCCTATATTGTTAAACACGTGTTAGCAAAAGGAGCCTACGAGTTAATGGATTATGACGGAATTCCACTGGCGCAACCCCGTAATGGGTTGTACCTCAAGCGTTACTATGCTTAAATAGTAACCTGTATGCTTTTGTTGTATTTTTTTTCGCTAAAGTGTTTGTTTTGGTCGAGTAATCCACCTTTTTACATTTATTGCAGATGTCAAACCTTCTGGAGACATGGGTTGGATATGCCGACGGAGCGAGTCCTAGTTCGCGGAACCTATCCTCCGCAGCCTGGGCCATTTTTGATCCAAGCGGCGAGTTAGTAAGTTTCAGAGGTGTGTGTATTGGGCAATCAACGAATAACATCGCTGAGTATAGCGCGTTGATAGAACTACTCTCTGATGCCATCACCCATGGTATACGCCGACTAATCATCAGGCTAGACTGACAACTCGCAATACTACAACTCAATGGTATATATTCCGTTCGCAATCCAACTATTTATCGCATGTTCCTAAGGGTTAAGATTTTGGAAAGACAATTTGATTTAATTCAATACCAGCATATTTCCAGAAACTTAAACACATTAACTGACTCATTAGCAAACTATGTGTTAGATAGACATTTGCGACATTTATAAAAAGAGACACATTATCAATGTTGTACATATGGATCATATAACTCAACCAGAATAAACCCCGAAAATCAAAATATATATATAAGTTGTTTATCATTCATACATAATGTTCTGTAACCAAGACAAAAATCAGTCGTATAACCCAAAAACTCAAAATGCTAGGGGGCACCCTAGTCTAGTGATGCTCATGATAGCACGTCACGGCCTGTGCAATCATGCGTAAGAGACGAGTCCATCGTCTAGGCACACCAGTAGTATGCCGCTGCAACTGTAAAGGTAACTCATCAATCCTCACATCGGGAATGCCGAGAGTAAGGCTCTCAACCTGCTCCTGCACAGCTGTAAGGGTCTCAGCCACGTCAAGGTCGTGAAGAATAACCCTCCCAGCAGTCTCCCCTGCTGGGGCAGCGACTGGCGCTCTCGGGCGAACTGCTGGACGAACAGGACCAACATCTGCATGCACACATGAGTTTGATTAAAGTCTTGATAGAATAAAGCACAAGGACATTATAAATAAGAACAGTAAACAGTAATATGGTCGAAGATTTTACCAATAGCGCCCCACTATTTGCCATCCGGCAGTACCAAGTCCGGATCACCTCGGAAATCCATACCAACATATGGATACTCGGAATAGACCATCTCCTGATGCTCGAACCACATGAAGAAGGTATCAGTGAAAGAAATATGAGATTGACGAGCATGCCTAGACATGTGATCAACCCATCTCTGCATGCGTGGCTCGGTAGGAGAAGGCAAGTCGAGTGCGATATACTGAGGCTGCATCAGTGGTATTTTCTCCAAGGCAAAGGCAGTCAGAATAGAACCAAATCCAAAGTTCTTCAGCTTCCCGTCCTTTACCTTGTTCAACTGAATTTTCATCTGAAGAAGTACTGCATCACACCAGTTGAATATTTTCGGTTGGAGACACTCCAAGGCGTGCTGCACATAAGATCTGTTGGCAACATGAAGAGATGCGCTACCGGCCATCCTACCAATAGTATACAGAACAGACCTGAGAGACCTGTCAATAATCTCATGGATAACAACCTTGCCGTCTCTACTCGGCTGGGACCCCTCCCTGCAATACTGGCGGACATAATTTCTCACAGAGTCATTCCCTCGGGCCGAACCTGACAAAGAAATGGGGGCACCCCGCCTCGACAAACCAGTCAAGAAGTAAATGTCTACCACGGTCAAAGGGATGGATTTGCTCCTGATATGAAATACTTGGTTGATAGGATCCCAAGCATCAAGCATATACTGCAGTAAAGAGATCTGTGCTCTCATACTAGAGATACGGAAGAACTTCAGCAGGCCACAGTTCCGCAGCGCATTCACCATGACAGGGTCATGGAGGGCAATCATGTCCTCTTCTTCATGTTCTCGTTCTCGCCATGTAAGGCTCATTTTGCTCAAAAGTCCCTGCAAAACAAACAAGAGAAAGAGTAAGATCCTGGATTTGATGAGAAACTGGCAAAATTTTCATCAAAAACTGTTCAACAGGACTGTTTTTCTATGCTCAACGCAACTGGCTAGTGTCCCACCTGCGTTGAAGGTCAAACTGCCTTCATGCAGCTTGACATTCAACGTAGGTTTCGAATGGACTGCCTGCGCTGATGGCAGAGCGCCCTAACAAAACCCCAGGGGTTCAGGAGAACAGGAAAACAGGCACAGAATGGAAAAAGGAAACCATGAAAAGAAAGAGCTAAGGTTTAGCTCCTACCTGGTCCAAACGGCGCCGAAAATCGTCCGCAGAATCTCCCGGAATCAGCTGATGAAAATCAAGGGGGAAGAGGCACCTCCAAAGCTCCAACAAACCAAGTTCAAATGAAATGGTAAAATGAGAGGTAAAAACACCTTTTAATGGCTTTTTACGTAGTTCAAAGCGAAATATTAGGGTTCTAATCTCATTTTCAAGCAAATTTTATTCATTTCTAACTAGTTTGATGCAGCAATTGAGGATACAGTACTATCTTTGAAAAGGGCAAAGCTAGTCATGGTAAAAATCAAAAATTTGACCATATAATATCGAGCAGTTTTAGCACACAGTTCATGCTCGTTAAAAAATAAACGCAAGATCCGAGCAGTTTTAGCACATAGTTCATGCTCGTTAAAAAATAAACATAAGACCGAGCAAATGTTTCCACCCGCGTTTAAGCTCGTTAAAAAATGAACTATCCCGGTAAATAACCACTGTGAATGTAATATTATCAGCCATTAAAGCCTTGGTCGTGTTTGCACCGTCACCTCCACTTTTCATTTGGCCGATCGTTCACCTCCATATGATTGTTTACCCATTTTGAGGAACAGCTGCGAAGAGTGATTACACCTAGCCATCCTTGTGACACTGCCGTGATTGGAAAATTCCAACCTGTACCTGGAATCAGCTGCTAACCCTGTTTATCACTCGTTCCTCAAAAGACGAGTCTTCTTTAAGCTCTTTTCAACTGACTCGTAAAATATGAAAAGATTGCCGAGTCCTTGGCCTTCCAGCTCGTTAAAGGGACAGGAAGAGCTATCCCTCCTCTAGATTTTAATCTTTTTGGACCTGAGGGATTATTGCACAAAAAGATCGAGCGTTTGTTTTGTTCGGCTCGTTAAAACTATCGAAAACTCATCCCTTCTGTATTGTTTTATACTTTTTCGGACTTAAGGGATTAGATGACAAAAAAGGACTTTTGGAGTTAACTTTATGTACCTTTTCAGACTCTCTAAAAATGAAAAGGACCGAGTTATCCTTGTCATTAGACTCGTTAAAATCATTAAATAGCGACAAACTTGTCTTTAGACGAGAACGAGTTTCACTATCGCTAGGCTCGTTAAAACATAGCGATGGGCTTGCCCGAAGGGCAGGTTATAGAACAAGCATATGTTATCCTCCTCAAGCTTGACAAAAATAAAGAGGTACTGGTCAGCAATGACTGGGGAAAAATTGGGAGAAACTCGAGAAAACTTTGATGGTAGCAAGTCGCTCTTGGACATGACACTTTTCCTCCGTACCACAATCGGGTTGGGTTGTTTCATTTACCGGTCACATCCATGGTCTCGCCATACCATCCATATTTTGGGTAATGCTACCGATCCATCGTATCAGTGTCGCCACATGTTCAAGAGAAGTCGTTCAGAAAAGTCAACTGTGTCCCATCCACTGCCATACATTATTCGTCATCCTTTCATGACCGCCACCCTGAATCATATGTCACAGATCGTTTTCACCTCCATTAAAATCATTAGCTCCGTTCCGTGTCACTGATGTGGGATTCATTAAGGCCCTCCTTTGACGGATCACTTCTTGTCGACATCAGCTCATTATCCAAGAAGTTGATTTAGGAACAACCCCTTCAGTACTTTGAAGCTTGCATGCCTCAATGGCAAGTTTCTCACTTCCGGGGACAGGTATACATCAATGACCTTCGACCGAAAGATTTTGCGTGGTGTTCGACGCCAAGTCCTTTATTCACACCACGTGAATTGTACTGCAGTACCTTGAGGGTCATTATCATTATCGGTGATTCCTCTTGCGCTTGTTAACGGTTTACATCATTGACCGGTAATCAAGCGATGTCTTTCCATGTTCGACTTCAGAACATTTCTCACATGGATCGACTTGTACTTAGAGTGAAGATCGAACGAGTTTGAAGACCCCGGATCTAGTTTCATCCATCCGGGCTGCGATATATATTCAGGAAAGATAAAGACATTGACATGTACATCATTGCAGCAGATAATCATCCTACTCAAAGGATGATAATTTCATCAAAATTATCAGTCTACCACCAGACGATTGTCTGTTCTATGTACAGAAAAATGAATTTATAAAGCTGAGCATGGGAATGCCCGCCTCAGCTAGATCATGAAAGCAGTATGAAAAATAATGTATTGTATTGTATCTTATTACAGGTCTCCTCTCAGCATTGGATGAACTTCGGATCCCCCTGATAAAGCATTTCACCCGATAAACAACCTCATACTTTAGGGGGCAACTGTTATAGACATTTTTGTGCCTTACAGCATTGAGCATGAAATGTCCATAATCTAAGGGATCCAAAGTCCCTAAACATGTTGTTCCTACCCCTAGAGGAACAAGGCTAACAAACCACAACAATTCACAGAAGTTCTCCACCAGAAACTGCTCAAAAACAAGTCAATTCAGGATCATTTCAGTGGCTACACTAGCTGTTTGCGCTGAATGTCAAAGCCAACACTGGCTACATGCGTTGAATGTCAAAGGGAACATTGGCTACCTGCGCTGAACGAGATTGGACATGTGGCAAGTTCATTTCTCAAGGTGTCAAAACCCAGGAAGCTTCCAAAATGACACTTGCATCAGGGAATTCGACTGGTGATGAGTAAGAGGTTCCAAATCTCCAAGTGGAAGCAAGAACCTCCAAGTGGAATCAAGAACTGACAGAGGGAGAGGACACTAGTCAGATCTCAAGCTGACTCATCCTCTCTCCAAACATCTATATATGGATCTCTCCTCCATGAGATCTAGAGGCTGGAATTTTGTTATTGCAAAGAATTGCTATTGGTTTGAGATTGGAATCATTGGGTGCTTAATGCTTTGAAGGGGGTGAAGATAGGAATTCCATTTGCTGGGAAGGAGATGCTGGATTGGAGCCCTCTGGGTTGTATCTCTTCCTGAACCTTGTTATTCATCAATAAAGCTATCTTGGTTTCTCCTATATACTGATGTGTCTTTGATGTATGATTGCATTAGTGTATTTGGTTTATTTCTAATCCTAAACTAGTTATGAATGTGAATATCTGTCTTTGTGTAGTGTTCTTCTCTTGTCGCAAGTAGTTGTTCTCTTGTGATCTTGCAGGAACCCGTTGAAGCTGGACAAGCAAGAAGGCAAGTAGCTGTTCTCTTGTGATCTTGCATGAACCTGTTGAAGCTGGGCGAGTGAGAAGGCAAGTAGCTGTGAACTCCCAAAGAGAAGAGAGACCGGATCGAGGGACAAACAGAAGACACCGGTAAGTCTATTGATCTCTCTTCTTTCACATTTCATATAGGAAGAAACCAGAATAGCTGTCTCTGTTTGTTGCTAAGGCACTGTCACACCTTAGGTGGATAGGATCGTCCTGCATAGGCATTTTTCCCCACAACATTAACTGAACTCTAACTCTTCCAACTCGAATCTACTGAGTAAATTGGGTGACATAAACCATGTCACACAAGTTAACTGCATCCAAGTTGTCTGTTGACGTGGAAATTTGAATTTTCTCAATTTAATCAAGGCAAAATCAAATTAAGAATTTATTTCTACATTTTTCAACATAACTTCCTCACTGAGACTTTTTTGAAGGTAGGCTAATTTCTAAGAAACCTACTTCCAATATTGTTGATAAGATTTTACAAAACACATTTAGAGTTAAGGGGGTTCTTGCTAGTGCGAAATAAAGAATAAATGGAGAGATAGAGTTAGATATATTAAAAAATATTAAAAAATCTATCTATCTCTCTTTCTCTCATTAAATGAATAAAGTAATTTCATTTTGCTTTTAGTATTATTATAAATTTTCTTGAAATAATTGTTTAAATACAACAATTTTATGTAAAAAAAATTAAAATATATTAACAATTTTGAATTATGATATTGGAAAAATTATAAAATTGTATTTTATTAACCTTTTATATAAATATATAACCAAACATTATAACTATATAATATATATTTCAAATAACAATTTTTAAACACATAATTATAATATATCATTAAAATTTATGTATAATTTTTTGTGTGGCTAAGTGTCATATTTAATACAAAAGATAAATTTCAATTTGCTTTTAGTATTATGATAAATTTTCCTGAAATAATTGTTTAAATACAACAATTTTATGTAAAAAAAATTAAAATATATTAACAAATTTGAATTATGATATTGGAAAAATTTTAAAATTGTATTTTATTAACCTTTTATATAAATATATAACCAAACATTATAACTATATAATATATATTTCAAATAACAAATTTTAAACACTTAAATTATAATATATCATTAAAATTTATGTATAATTTTTTGTGTGGCTAACTCTCATATTTAGGTTCCTTTCAAGTTGAGAGCTGCCGCTATTAGATTATACGAGAATGTAATTGCCAAGCTAGAAATCAATGAGGGGTGGTCGAAAGATATTAAGTGTAATATCGGAGTTAAACAAGGTTGCCCTCTCTCCCCTACCCTATTTGGCATTTACATTGACAAGATCGAAGGTTATTTAGAGGAAGCAGGATGTGCTGGCACGATCTTAGCTGGGCTAGTCGTCATCCTTCTTCTCTATGCTGACGATATTGTTCTCCTCGCAAGGTGTCCATCTAGTCTTGATAAACAACTTAGGCTTCTTAAGGATTTCTGCTCTACCATGGGTATGATTGTTAACACTAACAAAACAAAAGTTATGATTATCAAATCCAAGAAAGACACCTACACTAATTTTATGTATGACAATAATAACTTGGAGGAAGTATATTCTTACAAGTACCTAGGAATTGATATTCATCACAAGCTCAACTGGAACTATAGCATTGAGAAAAGGATTAATGGGGGGTGGAAAGCTTACTTTGGTCTTGAAAATAATTGTAAAACGGAAAACCTCGTAATGTGGGATAAAAGGAAGTTCCTCTTTGAAACTTTAGTCACTCCTGTTATCTTATATGGATGTGAGGTTTGGGGTTGCAGCATCTCTAGAGAATCCTAGAGAAAGATTGAGCAAATCCAGAAGTGCTTTATAACGTATAACCTGAAAATTAAAAGCAATACACCCTACCCTATTCTCCTTATAGAAGTAGGTCTTTCCCCTATCAAAAGCCTAGTTATGACTAGGCTTCTGTTGTACAAGCACAAGCTCAATAACATAGGAGATCATAGACTTCCCAAGCTAGCTTTAAATTCCAGCCAAAACCATCTAAGGCTCAAACGGGGGTGGTATAAAGACACAAGGGCCTAGATAAACCATTGGGAGATCAACGAGAACGATGCACTGCAAAACATTAATAACATTAAAAATATTGTTACTTCTAAGTTCAAAGAAAAAATGTGGTGTGAGAAAGATTTAGCGGCTAAAAGAAAATTGAGTTATTATAAGAAGGTCATCAACCCCACCCTACAAGATCAAAAGTATCTCTCTGTTTTAGCTAGCTCAAAGAAGAAAACTAATTTAGCAAAGTTTAGAACGAACTCTCATGCGCTCCATAGTGAAACAGGTCGTTGGACAGTTCCTAAAACACCATGGATGAAAAGAATCTGCTATCTCTGTGGTAATAAGAACATTGAGGATGAAAACCACTTCCTATTAAAGTGCCCCTCGTACAACAACATTAGATCTCAGTTTTATAATCTTTGTCGCAATACTAACCTTCCTAGCCTTTTACGATGTCAAAATTATAGTGAGCTTGGGAGGCTTCTCTCGAAGCCTTTTGAGCATAGAAATAAAATCTTAAATCAAACTAAATAATTTGTTTCTTTAGGTCCGATAGACTAGAGTTTGGCCTCAGTAGACGTTAACCATCATTATCATCATCATTAAAATCTATGTACAAATTAATTAATTAATTAATATAATGATGCCAATTGACAAAAAAGCTTTATAATGATGATAATTTATTCTATTAGATCATTATTGCAAATCAAAACATTATTTAAAAAAAAAAATGTAGTTAAAGAATCAATTAGTAAATCAAGCTAGTAAAATTGTTCCAACATGTTAAGAGTGATTATAAGCAACAGCATAATAATATTTCATAAAATTGTAAGTATAAAATTATTAGATATAATTAATTATTTGAATTTTTAGATTTTTACATCTTTATAATATATTTTTCAATTAGAAACCAACCATGCAAATGCTTGTTTATTTATGAATAAATTTAAACAATGAAAACATTTACACTAAATTACACATATCAAATTTAAGTATTCATTCAGAAAAAGCAATAATTAGTTTGAGATTTTCCTACACCAATACATAAAAATAAGTTTTAACTAATTTTTTTTTTTATATACAATTTCCAAATGAAAAAATAAACAAATAAACAATTTACTCATTATTAACAATCGCATATGACTAATAATTTTTTAATCATTATCTATTTATAAAAACAATCCAATTAATCTCATAAATTTAAATTTTTGTAAACTTCTATAATTATAATCATGAAATTATAAAAAAAAAATTACACATACAAAAAATTAATATTTACTCTTTAAAAAATCTCTTATAATTTAAATTGTATATCTAAATCTAATCCTAATTGTGTATGTTGAGTATACTCATATCAAATATTACCGAAAGATAACTTAGAAACGCGTAAAAAGCCACGAAAGTAAGTGGAGAGTTCCCAATTTCCTTAGATATAAGGTATTGTGAATAATTAAATTAATTTAAAAAGTATCTAAATCAAATAATTTTGATTATTTTAATATTAATAATATTTATATGTAATTTTAAAATTTAATTTGTAAATGCAAAGTTTTTTATTTATAATTTTTTTAACATAATTTAGAATAATATAAATTTATTAGATTTAACTTGTTAAACTTTCAAATAGAAAAATTTATGGTAGAAACATAATATTTCAAAAATATTATATTATAATTTAAAAATCAGTTTTAAATTTATTATAAATAAAAGATATAATATAGAAAATTTCAATACGAATATAAAGTTATATATCAATTATATAGAATAAATTTTAAAACTTTGCAAAATAAAATGTTTTTATTTTTATATATGTGGTTGTAATTTTTATCCATAGATATTTATATGTTAATATAATAAAAATAGATAAGAATATATTTTGAGTTGTGATTATATCATTTTAATTATATAGAGAGACAAATAGTTAAAAAAACATAGTTGGGTATCTACATGTTTCTATCAAAATCACCTCCGAATTTATCAGAGGATATTTATGAATACAATTATTACTATCAAGATATTATAATATGACAATAAAAGACAATGTATGGTGATGGAAAATTGTTTTTTAAAAGACATTGCAAAGAAGCACTAACCATATTGAAATTAATATTTTGAATTAATGTAAATCCTAACATTACTTTACCTCCCCTTATATAGTATAAATGTATTTTAATATTTCTAAGTTTGATACCTCATATTTAAATAAAATTGTTATTTTCCTCAAATATAAGACTAAATAAAATAAAAAAGTTGTTGATTGACTAAAATAATGCATTTCTCAAATTTGTTCATAAAAACCTACAAAAACATATTAACAAATACATATGTAAAATAATGAAAAATTACAACAAACCAATTACTAAAATCTCTACTTATAACTTAAAGGTTGAGACTAATAACTTTGTATTATCAAATATACACAAGATTTTAAAATTAAAAAATAAAAATAAAATAAAACCAAACCCATATCATCTTTCATAACTTGGCTATTGATTTCTTTTTAATTGATTTAGGATATGAGATTTCACCACTAACTGAATCTAGATTTTAATAGTCAAATTATAGTGTGGAGAGTGTTTCCTTATCCCACAAGCAAAGAGTCCCATATATCAATTTGGTCTAACTTACCTATGATATTAAAAATCAAATTTATATTGTATTATCATCATTAAAAATATAATAAATACCAATAACATTATTGAAAATTGAATCTAATTTGTTAGCTCAATTCACATATTATCCTCCCAAGGGGAGGAGGTGCAGAGGGGGTTGGTCCTATTATCCAACCAAGAACAACCCTAGGAAGTAATTTCATTGAACCATTTTTGCAATTTTTGTGTCGAAAAACTCTTTCCCAAGCCTAACAGATCCCCTGTGCCTTTGACAGAGCGTTACCTCACCCTGGCCTCTTCTGCACCAGAATTTCAATGAATTGGTGTCCCTTCTGCACAGGCGTTGGCCCCTATTTTTTCATGATTTTTTCCTTGGTTCTTGAGCCTATCTTTGGTCAACCTACTTCCAGCTGAACTTCCCTGAGTCTTCAGTGTCTTGTGGTCTCTCTAAAGCCTCCATTTGGTTTGCATTTGTGTTGTTTTCCTTTGATAAGAATTGGTTTTGATTTTTCTTTGTTCTTATCATTTGGTTGCTTGCAAACTAATTTAATTTGATTGCTGATTACTTGGATGAATTGTTGTTCTAGTCCTCATTCTAAAAAGTGTAATTGAATCAGTAATTGAACATTTTTCATCTTAGTTTTCTCCATTTTTAAAATTAAGTGTGGTGAAAAGAAAAATTTTGCATCGAAATTTAGGGTTTTGCATGTGCATTAGTATAGGAACAGTTGCATCAGAAAGGAAATTGCATCTTGCATCTTGTTTGCATCTTGTTCATTACATCTTGATTGTTTCTTCCCTTCCTTACCTAGATCTTCATTGAAAGAGAAAGAATTTCTATTTTCTCATTCTAGATTTGCATCTTAGGATATTCAGGTGACATTTGTGGTGAGCCCTAAAACTGAAGCATAATCAAAGATAAATAGTAAAATTTGTTGAATCAACCTAACGATCATTTGTAACATTAATGCAAACATTTAGAGGTCTAGGTTAGAGATGTGTTCTGACGTTGTTAAACGTGGGAGCTATCATTGTTTGCTAGCGTTGCATCCTGGGGGTGAAATCGTGTTCCACATATGTGAGTGTATAGGATCGTACTCCACATACCTTTGGGCATATTGGTGGTGCTTCGCACACATAAAGTATATGGGAACACTATCATCAAATGGTTATGCATTAGACATCACTACTACGGACTACGCTCCCACGTATCATCGCATATATTTTTTGAGTCCCCAATAGGTTGCTATCCATCCATAGGTAACTGAGTCTGTTGCCTTGTATACCATGATACACCGAACACATCATTCGGGGAGATTGACTACCGTACGTTAAGTCCTTGGTTAGCCAAGGTGTATATTGCAGTTTATGGTTGCTTGGTAATCCTTTATGCCTAGATTTCCCTATTTTTTATTTATTTCTTTTTGTGTTAATAAAATTTATTGCCCAACATGGAAGAATAAAATCCCCCTCCCTGTTGTTCACATAGAATGCAAAATAAACCTCCACTTCTGCTAGAGGTTACTTCTAACCATTGTCTTAGACATAGGAAAACACAAACTACCAAATCAAGAACATCGGGAACTACTTATGTCCCTCCACCCGATATTTATCAACCAGAATCATGTGTCCCTTTGAGTTTTCAACTCGAGATCACATATGTTCCTGTTGATGACACTGACACAATTGAGAAAGAAGTCCATGAAACTTTGTTACTTGAGGTCATTGAATCTGATCTCCCTGAGTTAGAATTTTTTTTTCCTGAGGTTAATGAACCTAAGGAGCCTCAACCATCTTTACCTGATTCTTTGGGACCTTCCTCCTCTCTTCCTTTATCTTAGACAAAACCAATATATCTTGGGTCTGACGATGAACCTCTTCCATATGGAATTCTAAGTATTGAAGAGATCCCTCAAGAAGAGCCTCATACTTATACTCCTTTTCATTGGGAAGGACTTCATTTATTTCAAAACGAGCCTCTTCCACCTCCTCAACCTCATAAATAATCTCCTTTACTTGATTCTTTGCACTTACCCACAAATTTTGCGCAACAATATTCATTGGGATTGTTAACCATGACTGGAACTGATTCAAAATCCTAGCCTATGTCCACCACTATGGTTGAGACATCAATTGTTGCATCCTCATCCATGTTTGTAACATCACTAGAAGCTCATTTATATGGTGGCCCGTCCATCCCATCTGGTTATCAGTCATTATTTGGTACCTTTTCTGGTGCGACTTCCAATCCTTGGACCTCTCCCATGACATCCAATTCAAGAATAATGTTTGGTAGCTCTCTTATGAATGCCACATAGTCTACTCCTCTTCCTCTATCTACACCTACAATAGAGTAGCAGGTTGACCCTTATGTTAGTGGGAAAATCTACCATCAACAACCCAACCCTCTTTATGTTGAGTACCCTCCATTTGGATTGCAATTACCTCCATCATCACCTCCTCTCATGGCAAGGGCGCAACCTATTATTGGTATACCTGAATATGGTAATCTTCCTAGTTACAGTCCTCATCATCATGGAATGGCTTCCAGTGTTTGGCAACCTACTTTACCTGTACAACCTAGTTCATATTGGATCGACTGTTGAGTTCTCAAACTATACCATCTTCATCGCAAATTCCTACCTATCCGTCGGCACCTCAACAAGCTCAAATACATGTGATCCAACCTTTAAATCCCATTCCAACAATATCTGGTTCTCCCTAGATCCTGATTTGTCAACCTGTACAAAGTCCCTCACCTTCTCAATCGCTTTCACAAGGTACTCCTCAACTTTCGGTTATCCAAATTATTCAGAATTTGGCGCAGTCACAATTCAACCCATACTAGGGGGAAATGAAACCCTGATCAGGAAATAGTATGGATCACATCAAGTGCCTTTTCAAGGCCATCAAATCCAAACCCAACCATTCCAGCAGTTATATCGCAATCCTGGGACTAGACAATGAACCCACTTGTATGTTGGTTATTAGACCCGTCCATATTCTGGTAACCAAGTTCCTTATTATTAGAACATGTCTTATCCAAGAATGTAGGTGCCTGTTGCCCAGGCTATCCCTTCATATCCAGGTCATCTGCCTCCGGACTTTAACAAGAAGTTTCCTTCTATGGCTACTCTTGAACTACTAGATTTAACTCAATGCTCATTCACCATGGTGGTCGATTATTCCCACTAAGTTGCCTTCTGATATACCAAGTTCAATGGGAAACTTGGAGAAGACCCATAGATGCATGTCATGGTGTATCATCTGTGATGTTCATCCAATTCACTTAATGATGATTCAATTTGACTCCGTCTTTTCCAACGAACTCTTATGGGTACTACAACTAAATGGTATATTGAATTACCTAGAGCATCATTTCATGACTTCAGCACTTTAGCCACTAACTTCTTGACACATTTCTAGTTTCCCATCAGATACAAAAATGGAACGAAACTATTGACTAACTTTAAACAATTAGACTCTAATCACATTTCGGATCACATTCATGAGTGGATACATTGCCGCCAGTTGTTCAAGACTTATGTTCCCGATCAGTTGTTAGCGGAATGGTTTGTCAAGTCTCTTTCAACTCCCATAACAGAAGATGTGGCCAAAGTTGGAGTCGTGACCGAAGAGAAATTTATTGCTCATGCTCAGTATTTAGATCTAGTATATACCAAATTGGGCACACTATATGATAATATACCAAACGCTCTAAGAACCTTGAATACTGTTCCTCCTCCACCTAGTAAATACTCTCATGTTATCGATGGCATTATAGGTTTTGCCAGTTCACAGTCGGCGAGTAAACCATATGGTATTTCTCTTACCTCTCTTGCACAAAACCCTTCATCTCATCCTCCTGTGACTTCTGCTTCCGAGAAAAATGTTGTCTCATCTAATATAGGCAAGTCTCAACAGCAACCTGGAAGCAAGAAGAAAGGTAAAGGTAAGAAGAAGAAAGATTACTCATCATAAGATAAACAAACAAATTCTTCTTCCAATGAGAAACAAAAGGCCCGATACCCATGTTTGATTTCTAACAAGGATCACTTTACACATGATTGTCCACACCGCGCTGAAGTGAATCTTTTTCTTAAATCATCCACTTCTCTTGTTGTGTTGACCGACCCGTTTCCCAATCAAGAGACCCATATGGTTGCCCTTGATGTCTCTTCCTCTAACATAATTTTGATTCTTTCCCCCTCAAATATGAAATCCGATTTCATGGTGGCCACTCAAAACAAGGACTACAGTAATGCAAATCCACCAAACAGTCAAGCTACTAATCAACCTACCAGTTCAGCAACACCTTCATCTAATCCTGTTCCACCTCTAGTTCCTACGGAATTAATTATCAAGCCTCCGAAGGGTGTTATCCATAAGTCTACTTTCAACCCTCATTCAATAGACGCTCAAAAGTATAATTTAGTTAAAGACTTGGCTCAGTCCCCTTAGGCTATGTCGACTCTTAAAGTGTTGCCAAACTTCCCCACCTAAAATAAGGCCTTATTTTCAATAATCAGATGTGTGGATTGATCGGATTACAACCTAGTGGTTTTCTCTCATGAAAACTATACCCCTAGACTTCTGACTTAGTTATATTTTATGATCCAGGTCGTTTTCCTTGAAAAGAAAATTCATCATTCTATTATTAACAAGGGAGCCTCGACTCACATCATGTCCTTGTCCTGTTGGAAGGAGATTGGTTCACCCCAACCATTCAATCGACCACCACATTAAAATCCTTTGATGGAAGGACATACAAACCTTGTGGGATTTTGAACCCCTTCCAATTGGAATTAGGGAGAAAATCCATCTCCATTGAAGTAGAAGTTATCGACGGACCTTTGGATTATAATATTCTACTGGGACGTACATGGGTTTATGCTATGGATGTCGTCATTTCAACTTACTTCCGCATGATCTCCTTTCCTCATAAATGCGAGATCATGGTCATAGATCAACTCACCTTTTTTGCCTATGATTCCAATGTTACTGGAAGTGTCCCTCTTGTAGGGGAAGCCCTACATTCCTATCAATGTGTTGGAGTTGGTTTGTTGAAGGATTCATCACTTATGGGAACTTTTTCGCTCCCTCCCCCTCCCATTCCCAACTCCTCCACTTTGGTTGCTTATATCAACATGATATCATCATCTACGATCCTGGCCAATCCATGGATTGTCCTTGATGAAACTAACATCAAAATTTTTGGCGACTGAATGCTGCTTAGCCATGTTAAGAAATATTACGAAGCCATCTTCTCAACTTGTGCGGCCCGTGCTCTTTCTTCGATCAATTGGGTAGATTGATCACTAGATTATGGTTCGCCCTCTGATCCTTTCTTACACACATTCCCTACCAACGAAAGAATCATCGAGATCATGATGTCAAATGGCATGTTGTGGAATGACACTCATCACCATTCCTCCTTCCTAGATACCATTGAAGATAATCTTAGTGGTGTGTACCTACCTAATCTTGTCGAACCTTGTTGTCACTCACTTCTTTATAAAGTTACGAGTTTCCCGAAGTGTAGAAAAGAAGTGAAGGTGGAATCCATTTCCCAAGCCACAGGAGCTATCATAGCTTAATCGTACCCTCTCCATTGCATAGTGCTCATAATTATCTTTCCAACGGTATATGGAAGTCTGGATCATAAGTTAGAGCATGTTGAAGTTACCCTTAGAAATCCCGGAAAACAAAGAAAATTACCAAGTATAAAGGCAAATCGCATATCGGGGGCCCGTGGCACATAGAAGGTGAAGGGTTCATAATGTGGATTGTTGATATCGCATATTGGTGATCACAGAAACAAATGGGTGCATACAAACACCAGATCATGAAGTCGTCGATGCTAATGACCCTAAAAATCGCTGAAATCTAGGCCTTAGTGTTAAAGCACCAGGAGGGCCAAAATATGATTAACAAAGGAAATACATGAAAAAATAGGAACGGGCAGCCCCCTTTCTCTCTCCTCCATATGGCAGTACAACGCGTCGGGCATATTAGTGAAGTCCAGGATATCGCATATCAGTGATCTAAGGTACTACCATCCAAAAAACCCTGCGAACTACTGATTTTGTGATCCAGTTTAAAAGCATCGAGGGAGGCCAAACCCAGTTTACAAAGGAATTTCACAAAAAAAACCAAAGTCGTGTGGACCCTTTCTCTCTCCTCCAAGTGGTAGTACATAAGGTGACATGGTCGTATGGGAGACATGTGGTACTCAGTTTCAACATTTTTAGGGGTCCTATAGGGGCACTTCCGGGTGACATGTGTCACCAGTCAAGGGTGACACGTGGTAGTGATGATGTCACCCCCAGTAGATTGGCAATCGGTGATCACACATAGAAAAGTATCTCTTCCACCCAAGTTCCTTTTAGGCTTGCGATTGCAATAAGTGGGGATCCTCCTAGACGTGATATATTATGTGATTTGGCCTATAAAACCCCCACGTCCGAACAGTCGGCCAACGTTGAGAAAGAAAGTAAAAGGGCCTTCCCCTCTCGTAGTGCGATTGCAATACTCCCGGTGGGCCCGACCCTACGGATCGATGATCGCGGGGTTCATGGGGAAATAATAGTGGCAACCCTCTGAAAACGCCGAAGTGCAGGATTTCATATAACAAAGGAAAGAAGCCCCCAGACAGGAGCTTGAAGGCCTTAGCGCCTAAGGACTCAGCACTTGGTCGTAGCCCCTAGTCATATGAAGGAAATAGCAGAAAGGGGCTAAACCAAAGGGAGCTAAGGGGGATCGTAGCCCGCGGATTCGTAATGTTTCAAAGGTAAAAGCCTCGATTACAGTAAGGCCCCGATAGCACAATACAGGGCATTGAAGGCATATGGGTCGGCAACTGAAGCAGTGAATGAAGTATGGCACGGTAGTTGATCAATATGGGGGGGGAATCAGGAAGAATTAATGGCATGGAATGGTTATCCACTTTGTCACGCAACAAAGGACTTCCTGGACACACTCTTTTCCCACTCCCTGCTCTAGTGAATGAGCTACTCAGGCAGTTAAGGAAGAATTGATGGAAACCAGCCGAGCAGCAGGGGAAGCACATCACGATAGAGACAGGGCTTGACCAAGGGCCTCCATAGGAATAGCAGAGGGACACCTCCTCCATCATCTTTATGTTTTCGTTCTCTTTCTTATTATTTCTGTAGTTTCTTTATTTCCAAGGAGGGATCTGATCCCAATTGTAACCATTTTGGGAACCAACACCTTACATAGGCCGAGACAGCTAACCTAGAAGATAGCGGGAGCTATGGCTCAGATATTTTGTTGCAATTGTAATCCATGCTCCCCATCTTCTTATAAATAGGGGCAAGAAACACTTATTCAAGGTTCTGGAATTTCAAACCCAAACGGTATGAATTCTGAGATGCCATTTTGGTTCTATTTTCTTATTCATGGGGGACTTGACTGATGTTGTGTTGGATGTTATGGATTGGTATGTTGGACTCATATTGGATGAATGAAACTCTCTAGTGATTCCAAGCATGATTAATGTGAAGTACGTTTTTCCTTCTGTAACCTCATTTCATAAGTTGTTTTTCCTTCTCTGAAATAGTGTAATGAGATTGTTGGTTTCTCCCTGATTCATGGATTTACCCTAGCTACTAAATAGAGAATAGTGCCTGTGTGTATTACAGATTTACTTGTGTTATTCAATAGCCTACAATACCTATAGTAACTACAAATTTACTTGTGTTATTAGATTAGCCCGCAGTACCTGTATGAGCACAACCTTTCTCACATTCTTTGGTGATAGAGGTACCCATGTTATAGGCATGAAACCTCAATAAGTACTCCATTGTTTCTATCACTCCACCTCCTTCCTCTTCAATATTTCTGCTAGAACATTGTTTCTGAGGATTTTGCTGGCCACAACCCTAAGCATGTATTTCCCTCCTTCCTCTCTTCCTCTCTTCCATTACTACAACTTCAGTATTGAGTTGTCTCATTGTTGTGTGTCAACCACCAAAAGAAGCCATTTCTCTTTGAGATTTCCCCAATATACCCCCCACATTTAGATCCATCTATTGGCTTGAGTCTACCTTAATGAAGGCCTATTGAACCAAGCCCCTCTTATTTTTATTATGTGACAATTCGAGTGCAAAAAAACCCCACTCATAATCTTTCATGCACTCCTCTAATTAAGATGTCCTATGCACTGGTATACAATCAACCCAGAGGTTGTCTCTAGGGGGGCTTTCTGTCTCTCTAGCAGCACTTGTGCTACTGGTGCGATCTGAAGCAAGAAAATATTTCTAGAGTCGTTGTCGGGTAACATATTAGAATACTTTTCCCTGGGTACGACAAAATTATACATTTCCTCTGTTAGGTGAGCAAGGGAAGTGCGGGTTGAAGATCTCTCACCTTGGCGACTCCACTGTCAATTTTATGGTAAACATCCTAGCAACTCCATTGTCCATATCTCTATTTGATCATCCTAGCTTTCAAGCAGCCCCATACTCACTCTGATGTTGCAACAGCCAGAAATTTCCCTACCTTTGAACCTGCAATCACTCATATAGGGAGGTTTTCGAGATGGCCATTCCTGCATTCCTGGCCAACAAATTTTCCCCACTGGATTTCTCTTCTATTGTTGGTTATCCCAATCATGTCCCTGCATTTCATGAATGGAATACCTATTTGCCTAGATTCAGTGGAAGCACAGCTAGAAGGCCTGACCAACACCTCAAATAATTTCATGAATGCATGGAACAACAGGGAATTTTCCTTGAAGATGTACAAATGAAATTGTTCATGTATTCTTTAGAGGAGGGTGCTAGAGTCTGGTACAGAACAATACCTCGTGGTAGTATATCTTCCCGAAGAAATTTTAATATAGCATTCAATCACTATTGTAAATAATTATATCCACCGAATGCTCTATTTTAAGATTGTTGCACGCATTTTAATGACGAAGACATTCCCGAGGTCGAATACCCTGCTGAAGATGTTTGTGGAGCTCCACTCCAAGAAAACATCCTCTCGCATAAAAAAGCATCACCCAATGAGCAAGAAAGATAAGAAGGGAATGTCATCGAGTTGCCAACAAACCCTCAGGGTTCTGATTTAGTCAAATGTTATGTTTCTCCTTTCTATGATGAATAAAAATTTGGTGATGAGTTAAGTGATGCAGAGCCACCACACTCCGAGCCATGGGAAGTTGTGCAAGAAGAGGAAGCCCACTAGGAAGTCACTAAATATTATCTAGTCCATGATGCACATCTTTCACCATGAGAGCATGATCAAGAACCTCCTCCTATTTATGATTCTTATTATTCAGAGTAGGACGAGATGGTTGTGGAGTTTTAGAAGGATTTGTTTACCTGCAAGTGGGAACAAAGCTCCCAAAAACAAGTTTCTCAAGAAGAGCCCAAAGCTGAAAGACCACGCAGAATATATTGTTGCCTGCTGCAGAAAGATTCCTGCCAATAATTCTCAACAGATTCTCTAATATATGACTCTTACAATTCATACAATGAAGAATATGTTGCATATTTCCAAGAGGGTTGGCCCATTAAAGAATGGGTAGTAAAATATCAGCAACAAATTTTTCTTAAGAAAGCTAAAGTGGAGGAGCTGGACAATGTTTGTGGCTACCCTGGCCAAGAGGATATTGGTCAACAGACTGCTCATGAAAAAGAGGCAGCTGCAAACTTTCCCTGTCCATTCCATGACCTTGTGGCTAAGTACATGAGCTTATTCTTAAGCCAACAACAGAGGTTGTATTGACAACATGTATCAAGTTCTTTATTTGAATACTTTTCATGGTGCATGCTTGTTTTACTTTTTATTTTTCAGCAATGTGAGGGCATAAGGTCTAGTACTCAAATTCTGGTCTAACTCCATTGGAGGGTTGAACTCACTTAGGTGAATTGAGCCATGTGCATAAGTAGGAATGTATATAAATAAGCTCACTAGTGGAGCATTTACTTTCCATTTGGTAGGATTTATTTTTCTCTAATGTAGATGGATGAGGAAAGCCCCATGGAGATTTTATGGTTGCAAAGTTCCATTATATTTCTGACTCCATGCCTAATGGTGAAGGATACTGGTCTGCAGGTTCTCAGCACCTTGCTAGCAAGGCACTGTCCCCAGTTGGAGCCAATGTTTCCACTCACTGCTTTATAAAGTTATCAATTGCCTAGAGTGCAGAAAAGCAATGAAGTTTGAATCCATTTCCCAATCCACAAGAGCTATCAGAGCTTAATTTGACCCTCCCCATTGCATAGTTCTTAGAAAGATATTTCCAATGGTATATGGAATTCCAGAAATGGACTTTTGTATCAAAAGTTAGAGCATGTTGAAGTTACCCTTGGAAAGCCCAGAAACAAAGAAAATGACCAAGTATAAAGGCAAATTGCATATCGAGGGCCCGTGGCACATTACAGGTCACAGGTTCGCAATGTGAATCGCCGATATAACATATCAGCGATCACAAAAACAAAGGGGTGCATACAAACACCAGATCATGAAGCCGCCAATGCTGATAGTCCTAAAAATTGTCGAAATTTGGGCCTTAGTGTTAAAGCGCCAGGAGGGACAAATCTCGATTAACAAAGGAAATGCATGAAAACATAGGATTTGATCCTGATTGTAATCATTTTTGGAAACAATGCATTACATATGCCGAGATAGCTAGCTTAGTAGACAGTTGGAGCTCTGGCTCAGATATTTTGTTGCAACTATAATCCAAGCTCCCCCTCTTCTTATAAATAGGGGGAAGAAACACTTATTCAAGGTTCTGGAATTTCTCACCCGAACGGTCTGAATTCTGAGATGCCATTTTGGTTCTATTTGCTTATTCATGGGGGACTTGACTGATGTTGTGTTGGATGTTATGGACTGGTATGTTGGACTCATATTGGATGAATGAAACTCTCTAGTGATTCCAAGCATGATCAATGTGCAGTATGTTTTCCCTTCTGTAACCTCATTTCATAAGTTATTTTTCCTTCTTTGAAATAGTGTAATGATATTGTTGGTTTCTCCCTAATTCGTGGATTTACTCTGGCTGCTAAATAGAGAATAATGTCTGTGTGTATTATAGATTTACTTGTGTTATTCAATAGCCTACAATACTTGTAGTAACTACAAATTTACTTGTGTTATTAGATTAGCTGGAAATACCTGTATGAGCACAACCTTTCTCACACTATTTGGTGATAGAGGTACCCATGTTATAAGCATGAAATCTCAATAAGTACTTCATTGTTTCTATCACTCCACCTCCTTCCTGTTCCATATTTCTGCTAGAACATTGTTGCTAAGGATTCTACTGGCCACAACTCTAAGCATCTATTTCCCTCCCTCCTCTCTTTCTCTCCAAAATTACTACAACTTCAGTATTGAGCTATCTCATTGTTGTGTGTCGACCACTAGAAGAAGCCATTTCTCTTTGAGATTGCCCCAATATACCACCTGCATTTGGATCCATCTATTGGCTTGAGTCTACCTTAATGAAATCCTATTGAATGAAACCCCTATTATTTTTATTATGTGACAATTGGAGTGCACAAAAACCCCACTCATAATGTTCCATGCACTACTCTACTTAAGATGTCCTAGGCATTGGTATACAATCAACCCAGAGGCTGTCTCTTAGGGCATTTTTGTCTCTCTTGTAGCACTTTTGATGTTGGTGTGATCTGAAGCGACAACAAACCCTTTACGAATTTTGTTTCCATTCATGAGATCGACTCTGAAAAGAAACTTTTGAGTATCAAAGAAACCATTCCTCTCAATATTTCAGTTAAACCAGGAATATTCGAAATTTTATACATCGTAGCATCTTGCACTTCATCTAAAGTCGAGATTTATCAAGCCCTTTTTCACGATTTTAGGGATTTCTTTTCTTGGACATATGAGAAAATGCTCAGTATTGACCCAAACATCATAGTGCATGAAATCAAGATGTATCATGATGCCAAATCCATTCGGCAGCACCTCCATATGGTCCATCCCAAGAAGGTTGCTAGTATATAAGCTGAAATTGAAAAGATCCTTCGGGTTTGTTTTATATACCTCGTTCCTTTAACTGATTGGGTATCGAACGTTGTCCCTATCATGAATAAATAGGGCATGATCTGAATATGTGTCGATTATCAGGATGCAAATCAAGCTTGTCCAAAGGACAACTACCCAACCCCGAGAATTGACCAAATTGTTGATGACTACATTGGTTGTGAGATTTATTCATTAGTGGATGGATTCTTGGGCTATAATCAAATAAACATTCTCCCAGTGGACCAACCTAAAACCACATTTATATGTCCCTAGGGTACTTTTGGTTATAAAAATATCTCTTTTGGTTTAAAGAACGCAGGGGCCACATTTCAACATGTGATAGACCATGCTTTCCATGATATCAATCACATCGTGCAACCCTATTTAGATGATCTCCCTGCTCACTCTAAGTGTCGGGTTGATCACCGCATGCATTTATAGGCCATCTTCCTCCGTTGTAGACATTATAACATTCAACTCAACCTGCACAAATGTGTGTTCTGTGTCAGTTCTAGTCAGCTCCTTGGTTTTGTAGTTTCGAAACAAGGAATTCCTATTGATTGTTTAAAAGCTCGAGAAATCATTGACTTGCCTGTGCCTACCATTCTTGTTCAATTACAAAGACTCCAATGGAAACCCAACTTCTTGAGGAGGTTTGTCCCTAGCTGCGCTGAAATGACCAAGGATTTACTCGCTTACTGAAAAAATGGATTCCATTCCATTGGGATGATGTTGCACAAAACGTGTTCGATGCCTTGAAAGATGTTCTCGTTTTGGCATCTCTCTTATATCCTCCTTACTATCAACACGATTATTTTTTGTACCTTTCTATCGCCATCTCTACAATAGCTATGGTGTTGGTCCAAGAAGACGATATGGGGACTGAACATCCCATTTATTATCCAAGTCAAAACCTCAACGATACTAAGATCCAGTATACTCATGTGGAAAAGTTAGATTGGGTGACCATTCAAGATGTACAGAGATTTCACCATTACATATTGCTTCATAAAACTACAGTCGTTTTAAATTGCAACCCTATGACATACATATTGTCACATCAATTGCCGAGGGGGAATACTCTAAGTGGATTGTTATTCTCCAAGAGTTAGACTTGGAATTCATCAAATCCAAGTCGAATAAATACTTAGTTTTTTTCGAGCTTATGTGCGATCTCCCTTCCATTAATGTTGAATCTACATCTGAAGATTCCATCCTAGATTAGTCTTTGAACCTAATCTCGTCATATGACCCATGGTATGGAGATTTTCTCATCCATTTCTAGACACATCCTTTCCATCCTAATACCTCTCACTCAGAGCAGCGATGTATCTGGTGCCAATGCTGAAACTATGTGGTTATTGATGACACCCTTTACCATCGTGGTATCTACATGATCTTACGGAGGTGCCTCACCCTTGAAAAGGATGAGAAATTATTGAATGAATGTCACTCGGTGGCATGCGGTGGAAATTTATTTGGTTACACTACCACACAAAAAATCTTGTGCGTCAGTTACTTTTGGCCCACCATTTTCCACGATTGTATCATTGCAATCCAGAAATGTCACGTGTGCCAAATCTATGATCAAAAATTTCATGCTTTGCCTGCTCCTTTACATCCTATTATAGTCGTTGGTCCCTTTGCGAAATGGGGCATCGATTTTATGACATGTAACTCTCACTTGGTCGGGGGGCATGGCTGCATTATTGTCGCTATTTACTACTTTACTAAGTGGGTCGAAGCGATGCCTACATTCAATAATACTGACAAATGGCTACGTATTTTTCTCTTCAACCACGTGATTGTTAGGTTTGGTGTTTCGAAAGCAATAGTAACGGATCATGAGAAGCACTTTCAAAATCATATGATGACTGAATTAGCTGCCAAATTGGGACTTTCACATGAAAATTCCACTCCCTATTATCCTCAAGCTAACGGACAAGTTGAGGTGATTAACAAAGTTCTTAAGACTATGCTTCAACATATGATAGGGGTCCACAAATCGGACTGGCACTTGCTTCTCTTTGCTGCCTTGTGGGCATATCGAACCTCAGTTAGGACTACTACTAGATTCACACCCTTCCAATTGGTGTATGGTCTAGAAGCGATCCTCCCCATCGAATGCAAAATTCTATCGTTGAAACTAGCTATTGAACTTCTTCCTACTACTTCCACAGAGGAGGATCATCTTTTACATTTAACTCGTTTGGATGAAACCTGACGCGATGTTGCGTTAGCTAATTAAGCCCATAAAAGACACATCAAAGTGCAATATGACAAAAGTGTCAAGCCTAGAATCTTCTTGGAAGGAGATTTGGTTCTCTTATATGACCAGGAGGCCGACAAGTTAGGTTGAGGAAAGTTTCAGCCTATGTGGCTGGGTGCATAAGTTGTCAAGAATGTCCTTGAAAAAGGGGCTTATGAGTTAGTAGATCTCAATGGAGTTCCATTGGCACAGCCTAGGAATGGGTTGTACCTCAAAAAATAATATGCCTGATCCCATGCATGATACACTATGTACATACTATCTATTGGTGTGTTGAGTGTGTTTGCAATGTGTTTTTCAAAGTTTCCTGTGGTTTCTATTGATTATTTTTACTTTTGAATTGCATATGTCAACCTCTCTTGACCTTTATATTGGTTATGTCGATGGTGCTAACATAGCACTCCAAACCTATCCTCCACAGTGTGGGCTATCTTTGCTCCAAATGGTGAGCTAACTAGTATGCAAGGGATTTTGATTGGTCGTGTTGGGTTGTGTTATATTCTTTCCACGACTAGCCCACGTAGTTAATCGAGGGGTTAGAAGGGCGGCGGAACCCCCCCTTCGTTGTGCTAATTGCGTAGCGGGGGGAGTCAGAGGGGGTTTGAGGGGTGCAAGTAACCCCGCTCTATGGGGTCTGGGGCAGCGCCCTGGAAAATTTTGGTTTTGGACCCTATGTTAGGTTGGGCGGACCTACCTATGGTTTTGTGCATGATTTTTTACACATGGTTTTGGATGCGATGGTTTTTGGTCCATGTTTTTGGACGCGATGATTTTCATTCCATGGTATTGGATGCTTTGGCATGTATAAATATGTATTGTAACATTGAAAGGAACATAATGAAAAATCAAGCTCATAGTCTCAGTTTTGGGATCCAGGGGAAAATCTCTGTGTATATGTGTTTTATGTGTTATGCTCTCGCATTGTTTATTTTCTCTGTTTTAGAATTCGTATGCAGGTAATTTATGTACGAGGTTAAAACCTACATTTGGTATTAGAGTTTTTTTGGCTTCAAGGGGATGCCTTTGTTGCTGAGGGGTTTCGCTCGGGCCTATGGTAGACCCCGTTCAGTGGGAGATCTGGGAGATCAATTCTAGTGGTGAAAGAAGATGGCGAGTAGTGGAAAGATAGAGATCGAGAAATTTAATGGTCAGAGTTTTGAGTTGTGGAAACTCAAGATGGAGGATCTGTTGGTGGATAAAGATCATTGGATTGCGGTAGATCCGGGTACTAAACCAACGGGAATGTCTGATGAAGAATGGAAGAAGTTGGATAGGAAGGCAAAGAGCACAATACAATTATGTGTCTCAGATCCAGTATTCTTAAATGTATCAGGGGAAGCTCTGACGAAGGCTTTGTGGGAAAAGTTAGGGACTTTGTACCAATCTAAGTCTCTGGTGAATCAACTGTTCCTACGGAAAAAGCTATATAACCTGAGGATGAAAGATGGAGACTCGGTGACAGAGCCTCTGAATGTGTTTAATATTGTGGTAAGTCAGTTATCATCTATTGATATCAAAATTTCAAATGAAGGTAAGTGCATTAGTTTGTTGTGTTCTCTACCAGATTCGTGGGATAGTCTGGGTATTGCAATAGGTAGCAATACAACTGCCTTGCAGTTTGATGAAATAGTCTCATCCTTATTGACGGAGGAAATGAGATGGAAAAATATGGAGAGCCAGAATGGTGATGCCTTGTTTATATGACGACGATCCCAGAACAGAAACAAAAATAAGTCATCGAGTGGGAGGTCTAAATCTAGAGGGAGATATAAATCTCTAGGGAAACCTATAAAGGTGGTGTGCTAGAAATGCAGAAAGGAAGGGCACTATAAAAGGGACTGTAAATCTAAAGCTCCTGACAAATGAAACAGGTCTGATGATGCTCCTCCAAAGGTGAAAACGACCTCAGATGAAGGTGGGGATGTGTACTTGGCTTCTTCAAGTATACATGTAGATCATGACGCATGGTTGATTGACTCAAGTGCATCCTTTCACTTCACTCCCCATAGAGAGTGGTTCTGTGAGTGTGAGACATACGATGGTGGTGATGTATTCTTAGGGGATGATAGGGAGGCTAGAATCATTGGTTGTGGAAAAGTAAAGTTGAAGTTGCAAGGTGGAAGGGTTAGAACACTTCCGGGTGTTCTGCATATTCCTTCATTGGCCATAAATTTGATTTCTATTAGCAAGCTGGATGATGCAGGTGTAAAAACATTGTTTGAGAAGGATACCTGCAAGATGGTTCGAGGAGCACTGGTATTGATGCGGGGAGTTTGGATTGGAACTCTGTACAAGCTGCACGGTAGCACTATTGTCGATGGGTGCAATAGTTCTGTGGTTCCTGAAAGTGGAGCAGAAAATCTAGTGGTCTCTAGAGAGAAGACCATGTTGTGGCATCAAAGGCTTGGACAATTGGAGAGAAGTGCCTTTGAATACTTCATGGAAAAGGTATGGTAGAAGGTATGAGTAATAGTTCTCTGGATTTTGATTTTTATGAAAATTGTGTATATGGGAAGTAGAATTGGGTGAGTTTCCCCTCTTGTGGTAAGGGGTGAAACAGATATTAGAGCTTGTGCACAGTGATGTGTTTGGACCTATGAAGGTTCCATCACTGGGTAAGTCTGTGTACTATGTATCATTTATAGATGACTTCTCAAGGAATACATGGATATATTTCCTTAAGAATAAATCTGAAGTCTTTGACAGGTTTAAAGAATTTAAGGCTCTGGTGGAAAACCAGACAGAGAAGAAGATAAAGGTGTTGAGGATAGATAACGGTGGAGAGTTTTCCAGTAAGGAATTTGAAGAATTCTATAAGAAGTGTGGTATAGCATGACAGAAGACTACTCCGCATACACCTCATCAAAATGGAGTTGCAGAAAGAATGAACAAGACGTTGATGGAAAGGGCAAGAAGCATGCTCAGTGGTGCTAGGTTAGGATAGGAATTCTGGGCAGAGGCAGTGGAGACAACATGTTACCTGGTCAATAGATCACCTTCATCAGCGTTGGAGGATAAGACTCCACAAGAGGTATGGACTGGTAAGAAACCCTCTCTTTCACATCTGAGGGTATTTAGATGTGATGCATGTGTACATGTTCCAAAGGAGAAATGAACCAAGTTGGATAATAAATCTAAAAAGTGCATCTTTATTGGGTATAAGGATGGTTTAAAGGGTTATAAGCTTTGGAACCCAGTAACAAGGAAGGTTGTGTACAGCCGATATGTGGTGTTCAAAGAGGTGAAAGATGTTATTAAACATGCAGTCCAACTAAAGGAACTTGAGAAGATAGAGTTTGAGCTAAAGGAGGAAGAATCAGACTCTACAGCAGAGGAGGTATCAGAAGATGAAGAGCCACAAACTCCGGGTGTGAGAAGATCAGTTCGAGAAAGAAGGTAGCAAGAAAGGTATAGTCCATCTGCTTTCTGGTCAAATTTTGCTTTATCTATTACTGATGATGATCCCAGAACTATGAAGGAAGTAGTAGATTCAGAGGATGGAAAACTCAGGAAAGAGGCCATGGTTGATGAAATGACATCTTTGCACAAAAATGAGGCTTGGGATCTAGTGGAGTTGCCGGCTAGAAGGAAACCAATTGGCAATAAATGGGTGTTCAAGAAGAAGACAAATGCAGAAGGAAAGGTAGAGAAATACAAAGCTCGATTGGTAGAAAAATGTTATTCCCAGGTGCCAGGAGTTGATTTTGGTGATATTTTTTTCTCCTGTTGCCAAGGTAGCTTATATTAGATTACTTTTATCTGTTGCTACTGCTTTTGATTTTGAGGTAGAACAGGTGGATGTGAAGAGAAGATTTCTTCATGGGGATCTGGAAGAGGAAATCTACATGAAGCAACCTGAAGGCTTTGCGGTGAAGGGTAATAAAAAATTGGTATGCAAGTTAAAGAAGTCTCTATATGGGTTAGAACAGACACCAAGGATGTGGTATCAGAAATTTGATATATTTATACGGGGACTTGGCTTCACCAAAAGCAAAGTAGATCACTGTGTGTATTTTAAATTAATTGGTAACTGTGTTATTTATCTGGTCTTGTATGTGTATGATATGTTGTTGGTTGGAAATGACAAAGAAATTATCCAAGATTTGAAGACCCATTTGTCCTCCAAATTTGGCATGAAAGATCTTGGTGCTGCAAACTATATTTTGGGCATGGAAATTAAAAGATATCAGACAGAGAGGAAGCTCTGGTTAAACCAGAGGAAGTATGTCATGACAATATTGCAGAGGTTTAATATGCAGGATAGTAAACCGGTGAAGGTTCCTATTCCTGTAGGTGTAAATTTATCTGTTGAACAGTGTCCCAAGACATAAGAAGAGGAAGAGGACATGTCTCGTGTTCCATATGCAAGTGGAGTCGGTAGCCTGATGTATGCGATGGCCTGTACTAGACCAAACATTGCACATGCAGTGGGAGTATTGAGCAGGTTTATGGCAAAACCAGGGAAGGAGCACTGGACAGCAATGAAGCGGGTTTTCAGGTATTTCCCTGGCACTAGTGATTATGGTTTGTGCTACCAAGGAAGACCAGGATTGGACAGAGTGTTGGATATTCGTGGCTTTGTTGATGTAGACTGGGTTGGAGATCTGGATCAAAGAAGATCTACAAGTGGGTATGTGTTTAACCTATTTAGAGGTACAGTCAGTTGGACGAGTAAGAAATAATCTATAGTGGCACTATCAACTACAGAGGCAAAATACATGGCAGTCACTCATGCAAGCAAGGAAGTTGTTTGGTTGCAGAGATTGTGTTCAAGTATGGAGTTAGTACAGGGAGCTATAAGGATATACTGTTGTTGTGGGGAAAAGTATCCGACTCGGATGACCCTATCCCTACTCTAAAGGTGACAGTCTTTAGCAACAACTGAAAGTAAAGCTTTAATGTTTTCCTTTATGAAAGTACAGAGAGAAGGAAGAAAAGATTAACCAACCGGTGTCTTTCGCTTTTGTCAATCCTTATCCTCTCTCTTTGTCTCTTGTTCCCAGCTCCTTGTTCCCTTTGCCGGTCCAGCTACACACAGATCCTGCACAACAGAGAGAAGAAGACTACAAGATACATGTACTCATAACTGATGCATGGATTAGAGTGAATCAAATATACAAGTAAATACAATACATCAATGCAATACAAGTATATAGGAGAACATTCAAAGCTTTATTGATAAAAGTAACAGGGTTCTGAGAAGGTTACAACCATCAATGGCTCCAATCCAGTAGCACCTCCCCAGCAGCAAGAAGTCTCCTCTTCACCTCTAGAAAAACAATCACCCAATAGCTCTAACTGTAAACCAACATCACTTCCTTACTTTGCACAAAATTCTAGCCTCCTTAGACCTCATAGAAGAGCTCTATATATAGGAGAGAAGAAGAAAGGATGAGTCAGCTTGAGACTGACATAAAGCTGCCTTGTGTCCTCTCCCTCTTCAGTTAAACTTCAGTTCTTGAGTCCACTTGGAGATCCTTGCTTACACATGGAGATCAAGTACCTCTTACTCATCACAGGGCGAATCCCATGAACCAAGTGTCAGTTTGGAAGCTTCCTGGGCAATTGACACCTTGCAGAATGACTGTGCCACTTGGCCAATCTCGCCCAGCGCAGGTAGCCTTCATTAGAGTTGACTTTCAGCGCAGGTGCAAGGAGGAGCAGTTGCATTCTAGCGCAGGTGCTCAGTGGAGCAGCTGACATGATCCAAAATAAGCCTGTTTTTGAGTGTTTTCAGGTGGAGAACTGATGGGAAGTGCTGTGGTTTGCTGACCTTGTTCTTCTAGGGGTAAGAACAACATGTTTAGGGACTGAGGATCCCTGTAATTATTGACATTTCATGCTCCATGCTGCGAGGCACAAAAATGTCTATAACAGTTGCCCCCTAAAGTATGAGGCCGTTTATCGGGTGAAATGCTTTATCTAGAGGGTCCGAAGTTCATTCCAGTGCTGAGGAGGCGCCCTGTAATACAATACAATACAATACATTATTTTTCATTCTGTTTTCATGATCTAGCTGAGGCAGGCATTCCCATGCTCAGCTTTATAAATACATTTTGGTACATAGAACAGACGATCGTCTGATAGTAGACTGATAATTCTCTGCTGAAATTATCATCCTTTGAGTAGGATGATCATCTGCTGCAATGATGTACATGACAAATGCTTTTATATTTCCTGAATATGTATCGCAGCCCGGATGGATGAAACTAGATCCGGGGTCTTCAAACTCGTTCGATCTTCACTCTAAGTACAAGTCGATCCATGTGAGAATTTCGCTGAAGTCGAACATGGAAAGACATCGCTTGATTACCGGTCAATGATGAAAACCGTTAACAAGCGCGAGAGGAATCACCGATAATGATAATGACCCTCAAGGTACTGCAGTACAATTCACGTGGCGTGAATAAAGGACTCGGCGTCGAACGCCACGCAAAATCTTCTGGTCGAAGGTCATTGATGTATACCTGTCGCCGGAAGTGAGAAACTTGCCATTGAGGCATGCAAGCTTCAAAGTACTGATGGGGTTGTTCCTAGATCAACTTCTTGGATAATGAGCTGAAGTCGACAAGAAGCGATCCGTCAAAGGAGGGCCTTAATGAATCCCACATCAATGACACGGAACGGAGCTAATGATTTTAGTGGAGGTGAAAACAAACTGTGATATATGATTCAGGGTGGCGATCATGAATGGATGAAGGATAATGTATGGCAGTGGATGGGACACGGTTGACACTTTCAGAATGACCCCTCTTGAACATATAACGACACTGATGCGATGGATCGGTAGCATTACCCCAAAAGTGGATGGTTTGGCGAGGACCATGGTGATGAGACCGGTGAATGAAACAATCCAACCCGATGTGGTACGGAGGAAAAGTGTCATGTTCAAGAGTGACTTGCTACCATTAAACTTTGATGTTCTCCCAATTTTTCCCCAGTCATTTCTGACCAGTACCTCTTTATTTTTGTCAAGCTTGAGGAGGATAACATATGCTTGTTCTATAACCTGCCCTTCGGGCAAGCCCATCGCTATGATTTAACGAGCTTAGCGATGGGGAAACTCGTTCTCGTCTAAAGACAAGTTTGTCGCTATTTAATCATTTTAACGAGTCTAACGACAAGGAAAACTCGGTCCTTTTCATTTTTAGAGAGTCTGAAAAGGTACAGAAAGTTAACTCCATAATTCCTTTTTCGTCATCTAATCCCTTAAGTCCGAAAAAGTATAAAACAATACAGAAGGGATGAGTTTTCGATTGCTTTAACGAGCCGAACAAAACAAGCGCTCGATCTTTTTGTGCAATAATCCCTCAGGTCCAAAAAGATTAAAATCTAGAGGAGGGATAGCGTTCCGGTCGTTTAACGAGCTGGAAGGCCAAAACTCGGCAAACTTTTCATATTTTACGAGTCAGTGAAAAGAGCTCAAAGAAGACTCGTCTTTTGAGGAACGAGTGATAAACAGGGATAGCAGCAGATTCCAGGTACAAATTGGAATTTTCCAATCACGGTAGTGTCACAAGGATGGCTAGGTGAAATCACTCTTTGCAGCTGTTCCTCAAAATGGGTAAACACACATATGGGGGTGAACGACCGGCCAAATGAAATGGAGGTGATGGATGAAAACACGACCAAGGCTTTTAAGGCTGATAAATTTACGATCGCAATGGTTATTTACCGAGATAGGTTCATTTTTTAATGAGCTTGAACTCTGGTGGAAACTTTCGCTCACACTTTTCTATTTTTTAACGAGCATAAATTCCGTGGTAAAACTGCTCGATTCATGGCCAAATTTGATTTTTTACTTTTACTAGCTTTTCTCTTTTCAAATGTAGTACTTCACCATCAATTGCTGCAACAAATTTTGTTAGAAATGGACAACATTTGCATGAAAATGAGATTATAACCCTAATATTTAACTTTAAACTGTGTAAAAAGTCATAAAAAGGTGTTTTTACCTCTCATTTACCATTTCATTTGCATTTTGCTTGTTGGAGCTCTGGAGGTGCCTCTTCTTCCTTGATTTTCACCAGCTGATTTCGGGAGATTCTGTGGACGATTTTCGGTGCCGCTTGGACCAGGTAGGAGCTAAACCTTAGCCCTTCACTTTCATGGTTTCCTTTTTCAGTTTCATGCACATTTTTCAGGGTTTCTGAGCCCCAGGGGTTTCATCAGGGCGCCCTGGCATCAGCGCAGGTTCTCCTTTCGAAACTTGCGCTGTATTTCAGGTGGTCTTAAGGCAGACTGCCTCTCAGCGCAAGGGGGAGACTCTCTGCCTGCGCTGGGCCTAGAAAAACTGATCCTGCATGTGTTTTTTGATGATTTTTCGCCAGTTTTTCATCAAAATTAGGAACTTACTCCTTCTCTTGTTTGCTTGCAGGGAACTTTGAACAAAATGTCCCTTACATGGCGAGAACGAGAACATGAAGCAGAGGACATGGTTGCACTCCATGACCCGGTCACGGTGAGCGCGCTTCGGAACTGTGGCCTACTGAAGTTCTTCCGTATCTCTAGCATGAGAGCACAGATTTCTTTACTGCAGTATATGCTTGATGCTTGGGATCCTGTTAACCAAGTATTCCAGATTAGGGGGAAAACCATCCCCTTGACCATAGAGGACATGTACTTCTTGACTGGGTTGTCAAGGCGGGGTGCCCCCATTTCTTTGTCAGGTACGGCTCGAGGGACTACTTCCACCAGAGACTATATCCGTCAGTATTGCCGGGAAGGTTCACAGCCGAGCAAAGACGGCAAGATCAATATCCGTGACATCACTGACAGGTCTCTTAGGTCCATTCTGTTTACTATTGGTAGGATGGCCGGTAGCGCAGCTTTACATGTTGCCAACAGATCTTACATGCAGCACGCTTTGGAGTGTCTCCAACCGAAAGTGTTTAACTGGTGTGATGCAGTACTTGTTCAGATGAAAAGTCAATTGATCAAGGTAAAGGACGGGAGGCTCAAGAACTTTGGTTTTGGTTCTATTCTGACTGCCTTTGCCTTGGAGAAAATCCCATTGATGCAGCCTCAGTACATCATACTTGACTTGCCTTCTCCGACCGAGCCACGCATGCAGAGGTGGGTTGACCACATGTCCCGACATGCTGGTCAACCTCAGATTACTTTCACTGAGGCCTTCTTTAGGTGGTTCGAGCGTCAGGAGATGGCGTTTTCTGAGTATCCATATGTGGGTATGGACTACCGAGGTGATTCGGACTTGGTGCTACTGGATGGCGAGCAATGGGGCGCTATTGGTAAAATCTCTGACCATGTTACTGTTTATTGTTTTTACTCATGATGTTACTGTGCAAAACTGATCAAAGTCTTGGGTGCATGCAGATGTTGGTCCTGTTCGTCCAGTAGCTCGTCCACGATCGCCAGTTGCTGCCCCAGCAGCAGAGCCTGCTAGGCGAGTTGTTATTCACGACCTTGGTGATACTGAGATACTTGCAGCTGTGCAAGAGTAGGTTGAGAGCCTTACTCGTGGTCTTCCGGATGTACAGATTGACGAGTTACCTTTACAGTTGCAGCGGCACACTATTGGCGTGCCTAGACGATGGACTCGTCTCTTGCGCATGATTGCACAGACCGTGACGTACTTTCATGAGCACCACTAGGCTAGGGTGCCCCCTAGCATCTTTTTGAGTTCTAGGTCATACGACCAATTTTGTTTTGATTACAGCACATTATGTACAAACTATAAACAGCTTTATATATTTTGATTTTCGGGGTTTATTTTGGTTTACTTGTGATCCACTTGCATAGCACTGATGCATCTCTTTTTATATATGTCGTAAATGTCTATCTAACACATAGTTTGCTAACGAATCTGTTAATGTGTTCAAGTTTCTGGAAATATGTTGGTACTGAATTGAATCAAACTCTCTTTCCAAAATCTTAACCCTTAGAAACATTCGATAGATAGCTGGATTGCGGACTGAATATATACCAGTGAGTTGTAGTATCACAAGCTGTGAGTCTAGCCTAACAATTAGTCGGCGTATACCATGAGCGATGGTATTAGAGAGGAGTTCAATCAACGCGCTATACTCAGCGATGTTGTTCGTTGACTGTCCAATACACACACCTCTGAAACTCACTAACTCGCCGCTTGGATCAAAAATGGCCCAGGCTGCGGAGGACAAATTCCGCGTACTACGACTCGCTCCGTCGGCATATCCCACATATGTCTCAGAATAATTTGAAATCTGCAACAAACGAGAAGAGTGGATTACTAAACCGAAACAAACACTTTAGCGAAAACAAAATACAACAAAAGCACTCAGGTTACTATTCAAGCATAGTAACGCTTGAGGTACAACCCGTTGCGGGGTTGCGCCAGTGGTATCCCGTCATAATCCATTAACTCGTAGGCTCCTTTTGCTAACACCCTTTTAACAATATAGGGACCCATCCATAAGGACTTAAATTTTCCTGCTCCTAATTTGTCGGATTCTTGGTCGTAAAGCAAAACCAAGTCACCCTCAGAGAAGATACGAGGTTTGACATTCTTGTCGAACTGCGCTTTGACTCGTTTCTTATGGGCTTCGTTCGCCAAAGCGGCGTCACGACGGTTTTCATCCAACTGGATCAATTCCAAGAAACGAGCCTCTTCTTCTGAGGTTCCGGGGAGGAGGTCAATTGCGAGTTTAAGAGACGAGATTTCGCACTGGATCGGTAGGACTGCCTCCAAGCCATACACCAATTGGAATGGTGTGAACCCAGTGGCATTCTTTACCGAGGTTCGGTAAGCCCACAATGCTGAGTACAGGAGTAGGTGCCATCTTCTTTTGTGAACCCCGATCATCCTTTGCAACATACGCTTCAGGACTTTGTTGATTGCCTCAACTTGTCCGTTGGCTTGTGGATAATATGGGGTAGAGCTGTCGTGCGATAGCCCTAGTTTGGCAGCTAATTCAACCATCATGTGATTGCGAAAATGCGATCCATGATCTGTCACTATAGCCTGTGGAACGCCGAACCTGGCGACTACATGATTAAAAAAGAAAAGGGCAGCTGTTTCACCAGTGTTATCCAATGTAGGCATCGCCTCGGCCCATTTGGTAAAATAGTCAACAGCGACTATAATATACCCATGCCCCCCGGTCGAGGTGGGGTTATATTGCATGAAATCGATGCCCCACTTGGCGAAAGGCCCAACAGCAACTATAGGTTGCAAAGGTGCGGGCGGTCTCCTAGTTTTGCTATCAAAGATCTGACACGCTTGGCAACTTCTGACAGCTATTATGCAATCTTTAAACATCGTTGGCCAGAAATATCCTGCTCGTAAGATTCTTTTTGCTGTTGCATATCCAGATTGATGCCCCCCGCACGCGCCTGAATGACAATCATTCAGGGCTTTCTCGGCCTCCTCATGGGTAAGGCACCTCCTCAGAACCGTATCGACACCACGACGGTAAAGTGTATCACCGACGATCATGTAGTCTTTAGATTGGTATCGTATACGCTTCCGTTCCGAGTGTGAGGTATTAGGCCTAAATTTTTGGGTTTGGAGATAAACAATGATGTCTCCATACCACTCATCGCTTACTGATATCAGAAACAAATTTTCATCCACGATTGACTCTTCTGATGTTTCATCGTTGGACGATGATGGGAGATCGCACAATAATTCCGCGAAAACTAGAGCTTTCTTTGATTTGGATTTTACAAAATCCAGATCAAACTCTTGAAGGATCGCTATCCATTTCGAATATTTGCCCCCAAGCAACTGTCGCGACAGTATATACGTCATGGGGTTGCAATCTGACAGAATGGTAGTTTTCCTAAAGAGGACATAATGTCGAAACCTTTGAATCGCTTGAACAGCAGCAAGTGCTAGTTTTTCAACATAGGAATATTTACTTTCTGTGTCATTTAAGTTTTTACTTAAATAATAAATAGGATGTTCAATTCCATCGACTTCTTGCACTAAGACCATTGCAATGGTCGTATCTGCTGCAGCTAGATACAGGTTAAAATCTCTTTGATAGTCCGGGGCGTACATTAATGATGCTTTTACTAGAGAATCTTTCAGAGTGTCAAAGGAAGCTTGCGCAACCTGGTCCCAGAAAAAAGGTACATCCTTTTTCAAAAGACGAGTATAACCTTTGGCAAGTTCTGCGTAATTTGGAATGAACCTCCTCAGAAAGTTTGCTTTCCCTTGGAGTTTCTGAATCTGAAGCAAATTTGAAGGTGGAGGCAAATTAATGATTGCCTGAACCTTACAGGGGTCGAGACGAATCCCATCCTTAGAGACTACAAAGCCAAGTAAACGACCAGAACCGACGCAAAACACACACTTGTGTGGATTGAGTCTTATCTTGTAGTGTCGGCAACGTAGAAATATTGCTCTCAAATGCCGCGGATGATCAGTCCGCTTCCGCGTGTGAGCCGGAAGATCGTCGAGGTAAGGTTGAACGATGTTCTTGATGTCATGGAAGGCATAATTCATTGCCCTCTGAAACGTCGCCCCTGCGTTCTTTAAACCAAAGGGTAATTTTCGATAAGCGAATGTGCCCCACGGACAAATAAATGCAGTCTTAGACTGGTCCTGTGGGCGGATATTTATTTGATTATACCCGGAAAATCCATCCATAAAGGAAAAGATTTCACATCCGGCGCATTCATCAATTATCTGGTCGATGAAGGGTGTAGGGTAGTTGTCCTTTGGACAAGCTTTGTTTACATCCCTATAGTCGACGCACACTCTTATCGTCCCTTGTTTTTTCATAACAGGGACAATATTCGATACCCAATCGGTTAGAGGAACCGGGTAGATGAATCCAGCATGGAGAAGTTTTTCAACTTCTGCCTTAATGGCAGCGGCTTTCTTGGGGTGGACTTGTCGAAGCCGTTGTCTTACTGGTTTGACATCAGGGTGCATTTTAATTTCATGTTCAACTATGCCCGAGTCAATGCCTGGCATTTCATCATATGACCATGCAAAGACATCTCTAAATTCGCGAAAGAGAGCACCATATATTTCCAGTTCTGAAGGGGAACAACTTTTGCCGACATGAATATTCTCTACAACATCAGATTTTGTCGAGATGTTTATGGCTACGATCTCTTCAATATTGGATAGGTTTCGCTCTGAATCCACCGTATTTACAGTATTTGTTAGGAATTCAAACACTGAAGGGTGATATAAGTCGTGATGAGTTTCTTCTTCACACTCTGGAAGAAGGGAACGATGGTGGTGATCATTCCATGGTGCCCCCTCAATCATCATTGACTGTAAGATTCCTTCGTCAGTCCCATGAACTTTTGACCATGGATCTAATGGGGTACCATATTCTCCAGACCTATCTACCCAAACGCTTGACGAGCGTTGATTTGGGCTCGCCTCCCATGCCTGAAACATTGATTGCTACAATATTTCTATGGGGCTAGGTGGCAAAACCACTTGATAATCCATGACGACTTTGTCTCCTGCGACTTTCGTAGAAGATACCATGTTGCATGTTGCTACAAACAGGATATTCCCTGCATGGAAAGGAGGTGGCAACGCGAAAGTTCCCATCATTGTGGGATCTTTTAGCAACCCTACTCCGATATCTTGTATTGAATGGTCGCTCCCATGGATCAGGGGAATGCTTCCAGTAACTTGTGAACCATTAGGGAGGAAATTTTGTTGGTCGACGACCGTAATCCCCCCTTCAAACGGGAATGCGATCTTCCTAAAATATGTCGACACTACAGCTGCCATGGCATATATCCATGGTCTTCCCAGTAGGATGTTATAGTCAAGATTGCCATCAATGACTTCAACATCAATTTCCACTGTTTTTCCTCCTAGTTCAATCTTAAAGTTATTTAGGATACCGTACGGGGTGTACGTCCTACCATCAAATGCTTTCAATGTCGTCGAAGATCGCGACAAGGTTGGAGATCCAAGAGTTTTCCAGCAACTCATCGACATGATACATGTCGATGCTCCCTCATCAATAATCGTTCTATGAACAGTTTTGTTGAGTGCTTTCACTTGAATAAGGAAAGCTAGTTGCGCTGGTAACTGAGGATCATATCCTTTGTGATCAAAGGATACAAGATTGGAATCTTTAGGATCCACTCCACCAATTGCTGATAACAATGCCTGCCTTTGGGATGGACAATTTTGCAGTACCTCAAGAGTCGACATAGCAGATGGCGATTGGGCCAAATCTTCCACTATGTTATAATGCTGCGCCGCTCTGGCACGAGGATTAAATGTCGACTTGTGTACTACTCCCTTAGGTGGCTTTATTGTTAATTCATGCGTGAGGGGGGGTACAACTTCTACCGAAGTTGTTGTCGAACTACTGGGTTGATCTTTCCCTTTGTCGTTCGACACCGGCGGATTCCCATAATCTTTATTCCTGGTCGAGATCAAAGCATCATTTTGCTTAGAAACCGACAACATAAGCACTTGAGACGGGGAAGCATTTCCACTATCAACCATATTTTGACCTGGGGTAGGAAATGGATCAGTCAACACAGCTGAAGTTTGTGAACTTTTAAAGAACCTCTTTAACTCAGCTTTGAATGGACAGTTCTTTGCCGAATGATTTTCATCGCATATTTGACATGGATAGAATTGTTTCCCTTGCCCAGGAGGGTTTGAAGAAGTTTTTTGAGGGGATGACTCACCCTGTTTCTTCTTCTTCCCTTTGTTTTGTTTCTTCTTGCTTCCTGGTTGATTGGAGTTTTTGCCTTTATCCGTAGATACAGCATTTACTTCCGAAGCAAGAATCTCTTGATTTGCTTTTTGATTCGAAGTCTTACGGGCTTTCTTATTTGAATCCCTTGTCGACTTAGCGTTTGCAGTCCCAATCACGCCATCACCGGCGTGAGAGTCACTATTTGATCCGGGAGGAGGAGGGATTGAAAATTCCGGTCTGGGGGCGTCAGGTATCTTATCATAGAGCGTGCCCGACTGAGTATATACTAAGTCCAAATATTGAGCACGAGCAATAACCTGCTCCTCTGTTACGACGCCTCCCTTGGCCACATCTTCAGTTATAGCAAGAAGAAGCGACTTTATAAACCACTCAGCTAATAGCTGATCTGGAACGTAGGTCTTTACCATTCTGCGACGACGACGCCACTCATGTATATGATCTGATATATGTGTGGCTGTTGTCTGCTTGAAATTGGTCAAGATCTCTGTTCCAGTTTCGTACCTTATAGGTAACTGAAAGTGTGTTAAGAAAGTCGTGGCTAGGGAACTAAAATTGTCGAAAGAGGCTCTAGGTAATTCAATATACCATTTAGCCACCGGACCAGTCAATGTCCTCTGGAAAAGGCGAAGTCTTATCGAATCATCATTCAAGGTATTCGACGAACACCACAGATGGAATGTCATCACATGATTCGACGGGTCTTCGCCAGGATTTCCATTGAATTTAGGAATGTCCGAAGGAAGTTTGTGAGGAATCGCTGGCCACCAATGGGCATAGGCGATTGGATCGTTCGTTAATCGATGTAAATCTGGTAATTCTAGAGTTGCCACGAATGGCAACTGCTGATTTAGGTTTGGCGAGGCATACCCCGGATACGATGGAATCGCCTGAGCAGTAGGTCTTTGCACACCAGCATAATGCAACTGATGTTGATATGACTGATATGGCTAGTGGGCTTGGCCACTGTAAAGTGGTTGATTTAACCTGTTCTGAATATAGGGTTGCCCACTATTCGCAAAGATCTGTTGCTCAGATCCCTGATACACCTGTTGAAACTGATGTTGTTGGTATTGCACCATCCATGGTTGTGAAGCCATGTTTTGCTGTGCGACACTAACCGACGGACCAAGATGCGGGGTTATGGTTCCCGTTTGTATCTGTGTCGTCCCGGCAGTTGGCGATTGTGGTTGTGTTGCAGGGTCAATGGGCTGTTGCATTACAACTTGGGGTTGACATACAACAGGCATCGATTGAACTTGCGACACGGTTACAATTGCTAGCGTCGTCGGGATACTAGACATAGGTACACACTGTTGCATGGAATATACAACTCTTGGTTGTTGGGGTAACATAGGTACCCAACCACTCGTCGTTACTTCAGTCAAACCTGAATGTTGTTGAAAACTGCCGTATGGGTATCCCCCCGGAAGGGGAAGTGAAAGGGCATATTGCCCCCCATACGGTAACAATCCGGAGCTCAAGGGTATAGTTTGCCTTTGAGGACTGGATGGCCCAAACTGATTTCCAAAGGGATCAATTTGTCTAGTTTCAACATAAGAATTACCGGGTATTATACCGGAAGAACAAACTGGAACAGACCAAGTTGTCGTAATAGTCCCTGGGTGGACTCCTTCTAGCTGATGAGGGCTAGTCGGGACAGCTGGTATGCCGGCAAACATCGTTGGATTGACAACAGGAGCTTCTGTTGTCGCTGTGTCATTTGGCACAGTCCTAGATGTCGACGGTTGCTCAGACATTTTAAGTCTATCCAATAAACTGCCTAACGATTCTACAGGAACTTCCTGTGGCGATGGACAAACTTCTGATGCAGAAGGAAAAAGAGTGGTGCCCACTCCAAAATGAGTTGGAGTATTTGCTTGCTGGTCCTCTACGATTTCCTCTATTGCGATCAGACCAGGAGGAAGAGGAAGACCGTCAGGTCCGTAAAAGATTTCTGGTGCCAAAGAAGGGGTCGCTTCGACAGCGACAGTTGTTTGAACAACAAGACTCTGTGGACCGGTTTCAGATGGAACTGGTTCAGTTATGCAAGTACTTGTCTTCAGACTAGGATCAGTACAACTGTCCCTCTGTTGCTGTTGAACTTCTTCAATAGAGGCAGGGATTCCAGAAATATTAGGAGTGACCAGAATCTCAGATGTTGTCGGAACTGTTGTTCTAACTTTAATGGGAGATTTTGACCCGGTCAAGCGAGTTCGCTTTGTCCGTACTACTCTCGATTCCGGAGACAAAGACGGTTGACTCGCGAGTCTCCTCGAACGACGGAGTTTTAATTGACTTTCCTCCACGGTTGCGGATTACTTGATCAACTAAAATACAAAAAGGGGAATTATGTTTCCGTATTGAATGAATTTTATTAGACGCTTTTAGACACAACTTTGCTTTTTCATGTTTTAAGAGTCGAGAAAAAGCTAAAGATGACTCTAGTCGCCTTCGATGTATTAACGAGCCCGAAGTGACAAATGCTCGGTTGGACCTTTTCAGTTATAGAGTTTGAAAAGGGCCAAAAGAAACTACTCTGGAGATCTAGGCAGAGGGTGTGCCAAACCTTTCGCGAAACCACAGAATACGTTTTACGGTACGGGTGGTCGATCTTCGTGAATGCTGTGTTCACTGCATCGCGATCAGTAGGGCGGCCGACACGGCTTCCTAAGGATAAAGGATAAATGCCTATAGGGGTCTCCCAATATACGCGACGGTACGCGGGAGCACAAGTCCGTATTAGTGCTATCGTCCCTCAGGAGGAATCACCCACCTTCGTAGAGATCGACAGTCACTACGTTTAACGACGCCGGAACACGTCTCTACCTAGACCTCTATTGTGAGCGTTATGTTACAATGTGTTTTTAGATTCATTCAATATATTTTAAGTTGATCTTGTTTAGCAGTTTGTCTTTCAGGATCACCACGAGATGTATTGGTACAAATTCCTAAATGCAGCTAAAATGATAAGCAAGCTTTATAATCTTTTTAGCTCTGAAAATCCTAACTACTGAGGGGAGAGAAAAACATTATCTTTCCACACAGAGCACCAAGCACAAACTAATGCACTTTCTCCTAGATCAATCACGCAAACTTATCAAAATGCAAATGCAAGATGCATGTATTTCTTTTCTTTTCCCTTAATGTTGATGTAGACAAAAGGAAACTGTTGTATAATTTTCGAATTCAATTTGAAGCGTAAACAAACAAGTTTTGTCTGAAATGAAAAGACGCTTTACAAGCACTTGTTTTGACACTAAAAATGTATGAATTCAAACCATAAAATGAAAAACAAACAAACTCAAACAGCCATGAACAGTAATAAAACTAGCTCTTAAGATCACAAAGACACTTTTACAGTTCAAGATCTAAGAGGCCACAGCTATACTGGTTTGATTTTCACAATGGGAAACTGTAACTGAAACAAGAAATACTGAAAGAACAATCACAGATTCATCACACAACTGAGGCGGAATAATGTCAAGGAAAGTTGGTTTACAACAAGTACAATGACCAGCAATCAGCAGCAAAAATAAGTGAAAACAGAGCTAAGGCACAGTGGAAAACCTCTGGAAGACACTGGCTAACAGGTCCAGCGCAGGCTCTGGTCTGTCAAATTGACTTCCAGCGCAGTTCCCGAAGGGAGTACCTGCGCTGTAATGCAGACTGCCCGTGGACAGCCTGCTCTGGGACACGAGAGTTGCGTTTACAAGGATTTCCGGGTCATAAAAAAACTCAAAAATGCATTGTTTTTGCTGAAATAAAAAGCTATAGGTCAAGTACAGGCTAAGGGATGTTCAAGAGGATGAAAAGCTATCACAAAGAGTACAAGAGTCTTTTGTAGATCAGCTCTTCAAATCATGAATCTGCTCAAAAATGAGCAAGAGTAGCAGCCCCTCTACTTCGCTTTTGATATAGTCAAAAGCTTTTCGATTTGGTACTCTTTGGTTCAGGAAATGAATAGCAAAGATACTACAAACACCAACAAGATACTAGGCTCCCCAGCGGAGTCGCCAGTTTGTTGTGGGGAAAAGTATCCGACTCGGATGACCCTATCCCTACTCTAAAGGTGACAGTCTTTAGCAACAACTGAAAGTAAAGCTTTAATGTTTTCCTTTATGAAAGTACAGAGAGAAGGAAGAAAAGATTAACTAACCGGTGTCTTTCGCTTTTGTCAATCCTTATCCTCTCTCTTTGTCTCTTGTTCCCAGCTCCTTGTTCCCTTTGCCGGTCCAGCTACACACAGATCCTGCACAACAGAGAGAAGAAGACTACAAGATACATGTACTCATAACTGATGCATGGATTAGAGTGAATCAAATATACAAGTAAATACAATACATCAATGCAATACAAGTATATAGGAGAACATTCAAAGCTTTATTGATAAAAGTAACAGGGTTCTGAGAAGGTTACAACCATCAATGGCTCCAATCCAGCAGCACCTCCCCAGCAGCAAGAAGTCTCCTCTTCACCTCTAGAAAAACAATCACCCAATAGCTCTAACTGTAAACCAACAGCACTTCCTTACTTTGCACAAAATTCCAGCCTCCTTAGACCTCATAGAAGAGCTCTATATATAGGAGAGAAGAAGAAAGGATGAGTCAGCTTGAGACTGACATAAAGCTGCCTTGTGTCCTCTCCCTCTTCAGTTAAACTTCAGTTCTTGAGTCCACTTGGAGATCCTTGCTTACACATGGAGATCAAGTACCTCTTACTCATCACAGGGTGAATCCCATGAACCAAGTGTCAGTTTGGAAGCTTCCTGGGCAATTGACACCTTGCAGAATGACTGTGCCACTTGGCCAATCTCGCCCAGCGCAGGTAGCCTTCATTAGAGTTGACTTTCAGCGCAGGTACAAGGAGGAGCAGTTGCATTCCAGCGCAGGTGCTCAGTGGAGCAGCTGACATGATCCAAAATAAGCCTGTTTTTGAGTGTTTTCAGGTGGAGAACTGATGGGAAGTGCTGTGGTTTGCTGACCTTGTTCTTCTAGGGGTAAGAACAACATGTTTAGGGACTGAGGATCCCTGTAATTATTGACATTTCATGCTCCATGCTGCGAGGCACAAAAATGTCTATAACAACTGTGACAGCCAAAGTGCAATTTTCTTGGAAAAGAACCCTGCATATCATTCAAATAAAAAGCACATTGATGTTTAGTATCACTTTGTGAGGGATATGATAGAAGACAGAAAGGTGTTGTTGGTAAAGGTGGACACTTTGAAGAATACTGCAGATGCATTGACAAAATCTGTGAGCTCTGAGAAGTTCTCTTGGTGTAGAGAAACAATGGGCGTTGCAGGGCTGGATAAATGACTAAGCTCTCTTGTGGCCCCCCGTGGAAAGAAAACAACAAGTGGGAGAATTCTGGGTTGTGTTATATTCTTTCCACGACTAGCCCACATAGTTAACCGGGGGGTTATAAGGGGGGCAGAGCCCCCCTTTCATTGTGCCGATTGCGTAGCAGGGGGAGTCACAGGGGGTTTGAGGGGTGCAAGTAACCCCACTCTATGGGGTCTGGGGCAGTGCCCCAGAAAATTTTGATTTTGGACCCTATGTTAAGTTGGGTGGACCTACCTATGGTTTTGTGCATGATTTTCGCACATGGTTTTGGGCGCGATGGTTTTCAGTCCATGGTTTTGGACGCGATGGTTTTCGGTCCATGGTATTGGATGCTTCGGCATGTATAAATATGTCTTGTAACATTGAAAGGAACATAATGAAAAATCAAGCTGGTAGTGTCAGTTTTGGGATCCAAGGGAAAATCTATGTGTATATGTGTTTTATCTGTTATGCTCTCGCCATGGAAAATTTTAGGGGCTAATGTTCGCCCAGTGGGCTAATTTTCCATGATTTTTCCAAAAAAAAGATTCGCCAATTTCCAATTTTATAAAAGACGATTCGCCCAAATTTTAGAATATAAAATTATTTTACCTTAAAATTCGCCAACATTATATAGAGACTATATAAAAAATAACTATAAATTTGAATAATTTTACAAATATATCAATAAACATTTATAATTTGCATATTAGGGATTAGCGAGATTCGCCAATGTTTTAAACTTCAAGAAAATTTTCCATCCTTAAAATTTTCCTTGGAGCCTCTCGCACTGTTTATTTTCTGTGTTTTAGAATTGGTATGCAGGTAATTTATGTATGGGGTTAAAACCTACAAGTTGCTTGACCAAAAACATCGTTGAGTATAACGCAATGGTTGAGCTGCTTTCTAATGCTATTTCACATGGCATCTGTCATATCGTCATCAGGCTTGAATCACAACTCGTAGTACTACAACTTGAAAACATCTATTCAGTGAGAAATCCCGCCATCCTTCGGATGGTTTTGAGAGTGGTTCTTCTGGAAAGACATTTCAATTTCATACGATACGAACATATTTCTAGAAATTTGAACACATTAGCAAATGCCCTAGCTAATTTTGTTTTAGATCGACATTTTCAAATAATGTAAATAACTTTCAATTCACATCACATCATATTGAAAGCATAATAAGAACTAGGAAACACTGAAGAAAATAAATAAATATATATATATATATATATATATATATATATATATATATATATATATATTTATATATAAAGTTTGGTTTTGCAAAATGTGTGCCCTAAGACACATATGCCTACGTTTCCCATATAAAAACTATATGCAAAACATCTAAGTAGACAAATTAGTGGTGCTCATGATAAAATGACACTGCATGAGCTATCTTGCATAGTAATTGACCAATACGACTAGGCACTCTGATTGTGTGTCGCTGAAGTCACAATGGAAGTTGATCGACCACGGTCTCATCAATCTTGTGTGTCAGTCCTTCCATGTGGCGCTCCACCTCTGATAGGATCTCTACTACATCTAGATCTCATGGCGCATCTCATCCTACCACAACGACCAGTACTGGTCCCACTGCCTCCTCTTGTGGTGAACTCTCTATACAACGAAGATATGTACCACTCACTAATCGAATAGGTCCAATGTCTATAGAAAAACATCAAATAGTTTAGTCTTGGGAACATCAAATAACAAAAAAAAAAATCGTAAAACTTTCAAAAACTTAATGATCGAAGTATCTTACCTGAAGAATCCCATAGCTCACCCTCGAGCAACTCGAGCTCAGGATCATCACAAAAATCCATCCTTGCAGAAGGATAATCGTCAATGATGATGAACTTCCTCCGTAACCACCCAAAGAAGGCTAGTGAAAATTTGATCATTGATGGGCCTACATGTCGGCTCATATGGTCTATCCACCTCCTCATATGTGGGGTCCTCGGATCAATGGGCTCAAGTATAATTTGTTGAGGTTGTAGTAGTTGAACCCGCTCTAAAGAAAAAGAAATTAATATCATGCCATAAACAAAGTTCTTCAACTTCCCCTCCTTTGCTTTAGTAAGTTGTTCCTTCAAATTGACCAAGACACCCTCACTCCAGTTGAATACCGTTGGCTCTAAACATTCTATCCCATATTGCATGTATGATTTTCTTACTACATGTAGTGTTGAGCTGCCTGCCAATATTGCAATAATGAACAAGATCATTCTTAGAGGTAATTGGGTTACATCATTTATGTTGATCTTCCCATCTCTAGTAGGAAGAGCTCGAGGTCTACAATAGGTAGCGATATAGTCTTTCACTATCTCACCACCACTTCTTCCACCTAGAAGAGAGACGGGGGCACCTCGCTTTGACAATCCTATCAGAAAGTAAATATCCTCTACTTGGATCTCAAGAAGGTTCTCCCCAAAACCAAAATGCATGTGCCTGAATGTTCCATGAATGAACAAGGTATTTTAACAACTCCATTTGTTGCCTCATATTAGGAAGCTAGAATAATTTCAATAACCCGCAAAATTTGAGCGCCTGGATGGTAGCAGGGTCGTTTTCCACATTCAAATATTGTTACTTATGTTCTCCTTCTTGCTAGATAAATGTCATTTTCTATTAATGGGTATCTGAAACATAAACAAGGGATCCATTAGGCTCTTTCTCATGCAAAAAACTTGGCAAAATTTGAGGCAAAACTGAGAAACAATTTAGGAAAATGTGCCAAAACGCACCCTAGTAGTGTCTACCAAAGCATTGCACCTCTACCTGCAGTGTATCCCTGCCTAGGTGCAACACATTTTTCTACATGGGGGGGTGCATTGGTCCCAAGGATTTTTTTATGAACCCAAGGGCCTCAAAACCTTAAAAATCTTGCATGAAATCACAAAAATGGACCATTGAAAGATAGAGAAATGTCTTAGTTCCTACCTGGAAGCGACGACACTTGAAATGGTTCCCTGGATTGGCTGTAATCAGTTGCAAAAGATCGAGGGAAAAATGGCTCCAAATACTCATTGCTGAAGGTAAAATGTGAAATGGTAAAAATGGCAAGTCAACTTGGATATTTATGGTCATTTTCTCATTATTTTATTCAATTTTAGTGTTTTGAGCTAGATATGCTTCATTTTTACTATGTGTTAGTACATGATAAATTTTGGCAAAATTTATACCATGGACATGCTTAGTTTTGTATGTAGAGTTTCAAGCTCATTTATGAGGGTCTGAGAAAATAAACAAAATTGGATTTTATACCCAATTTTCAATTGCCCTCATCAAAGTTTTATTCAAGCTTAAATTAATTTTATTTGTAATATAAAATCATTATATTAAAATATTATTTTGGTTTTATATTTTAAATAAAATAATATTTTATAAAATAAAACTATACTCATCTCCCACTCATTCTCTCATATATTTGCCTCATATATTACCTATATTCATCTTACCTTATCCTATACTCCACCTTATCTCTTTCCATTTCCACGTTGCCATTAAAATTACCATATCCATTAAATTCCCACTTCATAATCGTATTATATACGTCAAGTCACAAGTCAAATCCATAAAGTCAAAGTAAATTGTGTCCCCACCCTGCACTTAACTATTAAATCACCCTAATCTTTTATACCTCGAGATATGTGCAAAGTTAAATCAATGGTTACTGATATATTTACCCCCCCAGCCAACCAATGGGGGGGGGTCGAAAAGATGTTTTTCACTTTACCACTTTTTACAATTATCACACTCTTATTAATTTTGGACGCCCCTCAAATACCATTATTCCTATTCATTTAAATTGTGGTGGAAATACTTTTAAATTGTGGTGGGAAAAATATAAAAGAAATATTTGATCCCGGTCTGGGTGTGACAAAGGACCCTTCCAAGACCTTTTACTTTCGTGATGTGTTAAATTTAATTTTTAAAAGAACATTAATGAATACATCTGCATGTTGTAAAGAAGAGGAACATGAAAATCGTCAGCACATGAAATAACAAGACATTGATAACGGAGTTCGTCCAGGAGGGACTACGTCTCCGGGCCCCGGTTTCAAGATGGTGTAGGCCGTTGCATTAAGTGCTGTCAATAGTGATGATGTACATAAGAGGTGATGTCGCTATCATACAAGGAAAATTCCCTCACGCAGGAGTGGATCCAAGAGATGTTCCACTACATGAACTCTCAGTCAAAAGACTCCTATCAGTATGACACAAACTCATGCATGATGATAATGTGCATCCCACCAACATGGCATAAAAGGGATCTCATTGCAAACATACATGACGAGAATATGAGTATCCCATCAACATACAATAAAGGGATCTCAAAACACAGCGTGACGAATCATGACAACAAGTACATCACACAAATGATTCTGTATCACATCAAGCAGGAATCATGAAAACAAGTAAGAAACAAGATCCCACATCAAGCATCAAATAGGGATCTGTGTAGCACAATGCATAGCAAAAGAAGTACATGAACACACTGCATATACCTCACATCCAGGGGCCATCTGAAGAAGAGGATGTCAAACTGCTGAAGTTGGTCGCACATCGAATCTCACAGCGTCGAATCTCATGGAAATGGTTGCTCGCACATGAATGTTGACACTTGCACTCCACTTAGAAAAGTGGCTGAAAAATAGAATGAGCAAATGGAAAATCTGAATGCACCATTAGATTTGTGGCGTCGAATAGTGCAAAATAGACTGTCAAATTTCTAAATTATGAGAAAATGAAAATCTGGGGCTCAAGGAATCTTTTAGATTCCCCCTAGATTCCTCAAATATTCCCTCCTCCAGGTCCCCTGCAAATTGGCTTCTCAGATCAAGACGCTGACTAAGCCATCATGTTCATGTTGCTGAGAGGTGTAAGATTGACATAAAATTTGTCCAATTTAGACACTGCAAAAATTTCACCCTCCTAAGAATTTTGCTCCTTCATGGTTCCACCTGCATTAAAAATTAATTAAAATAATGTCGTCCAATTTTGGCGCCCGCTCCTGGTTCCTCCATTCCTGGGCACACTCTGCAAATGAGATTTATATATCAAAATTTGGGCAAACGTTGCAATCAAGTTCGTTGGTGTATTAGTAGGACTTTTGAATCATGAGGAGGAGGTCGGGTGTTCAAACCATGACCCCTCCATATTAACCCAAAAATCTGTTTTAATAATAGCATATACAATTTTATTATTTTTTTTGAAGGAGTCGGGTCCGCATTGGGCGGCCCGCCCCATACATCCGTAACACATTAATGGCGCTGCTTGTAAGTTTGGTTTAACACATTGTTGGTTGGGCCGTATCACATGGAGTACCGTTGGTGGAGGTTACATGTGACATGTGTGAGGTTGGTGATGTTTTACGTTGGTTTTGTTTTATATTAAAATTTATTGTTATATACCATACACCATACCACAAGTCCACTTTCCCATACTGTTATAGACATTTTTGTGCCTCGCTACATGGAGCATGAAATGTCAATAATTACAGGGATCCTCAGTCCCTAAACATGTTGTTCTTACCCCTAAAAGAACAAGGTCATCAAACAACAGCACTTCCAATCAGTTCTCCACCTGAAAACACTTCAAAACAGGCTAATTGTGGATCATGTCAGCTGCTCCACTGAGCATCTGCGCTGGAATGCAACTGCTCCTCCTTGTACCTGCGCTGGAAGTCAAATCTAATGAAGGCTACCTGCGCTGGGCGAGATTGGCCAAGTGGCACAGTCATTCTGCAAGGTGTCAACTGCCCAGGAAGCTTCCAAACTGACACTTGGTTCATGAGATTCGCCCTGTGATGAGTAAGAGGTACTTGATCACCATGTGTAAGCAAGGATCTCCAAGTGGACTCAAGAACTAAAGATTAACTGAAGAGGGAGAGGACACTAGTCAGCTCTATGCCAGCCTCAAGCTGACTCATCCTCTCTTCTTCTCTCCTATATATAGAGCTCTTCTATGAGGTCTAAGGAGGCTGGAATTTTGTGTAAAGCAAGGAGGTGCTGTTGGTTTACAGTTAGAGCTATTGGGTGATTGTTTTACTAGAGGTGAAGAGGAGAGTTCTTGCTGCTGGGGAGGTGCTGCTGGATTGGAGCCATCAATGGTTGTAACCTTCTCAGAACCCTGTTACTTCTATCAATAAAGTTTTGCATGTTCTCCTATATACTTGTATTGCATTGATGTATTGTATTTACTTGTATATTTGATTCACTCTAATCCATGCATCAGTTATGAGTACATGTATCTTGTAGTTTCCTCTCTTGTTCTGTGCAGGATCTGTGTGTAGCTGGACCGGCAAAGAGAGCAAGGAGATGGGAACAAGAGACAAAGAGAGAGGATAAGGATCGACTAAACGAAAGACACCAGGTTGGTTAATCTTTTCTTCCTTCTCTCTGTACTTTCATAAAGGAAAATATCAAAGCTTTACTTTCAGTTGTTGCTAAAGACTGTCACCTTTAGAGTAGGGATAGGGTCATCCGAGTCGGATACTTTTCCCCACAACAAACTGGCGACTCCGCTGGGGAGCCTAGTATCTTGTTGGTGATTGTAGTATTTTGCTATTCATTTCTTGAAGAAAAGAGTACCAAATCGAAAAGCTTTTGACTATATCAAAAGCGAAGTAGAGGGACTGTTACTCTTGCTCATTTGCTGAGCAAATTCAAGATTTGAAGAGCTTATCTACGAAAGACTCTTTACTCTTTGTGATAGATCTTCATCCTCTTGATCATCCCTTAGCCTGTACTTGACCTATAGCTTTTTATTTCAGCAAAAACAGTGCATTTTTGAGCTTTTTATGACCCGGAATTCCTTGTAAACGCAACTCTCGTGTCTCAGTGCAGGCTGTCCACAGGCAGTCTGCATTTCAGCGCAGGTATTCCCTTCGGGAACTGCGTTGAGAATCAAACTGACATACCAGAGCCTGCGCTGGTCCAGTTAGCTAGTGTCTTGCTGAGGTTTCCCTTTGTGTCTGAGCCCTGTTTTCACTGAATTTTTGCTGATTGCTTGCTGGTCATTGTACTTGCTGTAAACCACTTTCCTTGACATTATTCCGCCTCAGTTGTGTGATGAAGTTGTGATTGTTCTTTCAGTATTTCTTGCTTCAGTTACAGTTTCCCATTGTGAAAAGCGAACCAGTATAGCTGTGGCCTCTTAGATCCTGAACTGTAAAAGTGTATTTGTGATCTTAAGAGCTAGTTTTATTACTGTTCATGGCTGTTTGAGTTTGTTTGTTTTTCATTTTATGGTTTGGATCTATACATTTCCTGTGTTTAAACAAGTCGATCATAAGGTGTCTTTTTGATTTTGGACAAGCTTGTTTATTTCTACTTGAAATTAGATTCAAAATTATACAACAGTTTCCTTTCTATCTTACATCAACATTAAGGATAACGAAAAGAAATACATGCATTGTGCATTTTGCATTTGACTGTGTGTTTGACGATTTAGGAAAATGTGCATTTTAGTGTGTGTTCTATGATCTGTGGAAAAAGTTGTGTCTTTCTTTTCCCTCAGTAGATTAAGGTTTTCAAAGTTGAAAGATTGAAAAGATTTGCTTCTCATCTTAGATTGCATATAGGAAGTTTTATATATACATCTCGTGGCGACCCTGAAAGGCAAACTGTTAAGCAAGATCAACATTAAAATAAACCCAATTTACATAACAACGCTTTGTAACATAACGCAAACATCTAGAGGTCTAGGTAGAGACGTGTTCCGGCGTCGTTAAACATAGTGACTGTCGATCTCTACGAAGGTGGGTGATTCCTCCTGAGAGTCGGTGGCACTAACACGGACTTGTGCTCCCGCGTACCGTCGCGTATATTGGGAGACCCCTATAGGCTTTTATCCTTTATCCTTAGGAAACCGTGTCGGCCGCCCTACTGATCGCGATGCAGTGAACACAGCATTCACGAAGATCGACCACCCGTACCGTAAAACGTATTCTGTGGTTTCGCGAAAGGTTTGGCACACCCTCTGCCTAGATCTCCAGAGCAGTTTCTTTTGGCCTTTTTCAAACTCTATAACTGAAAAAGTCCAACCGAGCATTTGTCACTTCGGGCTCGTTAATACATCGAAGGCGACTAGAGTCATCTTTAGCTTTTTCTCGACTCTTAAAACATGAAAAAGCAATTTTGTGTCTAAAAGCGTCGTTAATAAAATTTATTTTAAGCGGAACATAATCACCTGTTATTCCCACGTTGATCTTTCAGTTGAAAAGTATGGAGCCCACCAACCAAGGAAGTAACCTTGGCGGAAGTCCAAACCCCTTCTCCTCTTGGGGAGATGTTGGTGCGCCTCATATGGCTACATTGTCACTTCCAGGGTTGACAATCGGCCTCCCTGTATGGCTCTTTTCAACTAATGTAGTCCAGATCGCCACTAATCCTGAGCAGTCGAATCAACAGTCAGAACAATCTAGAACTACCCACCAGCCCTCCACTTCTTATGATACTTCCTCTGATCCTTCATCTTCGCAAGGTAGAGCTGGCAAAAGTCAGCCTCCCAAGGAGAAGAAGGAAAAGAAGAAGAGAGAAAAGAAGCAGAAGGAGCCTCTGGCGAAGGCGACTGGGGGCAAGCAGAAGAAAGCTGACAAAAACCCACACACTGCACCGACCGGGCCTAAATCGCCATGTGTCATTTGCAAAGGGATCCACTTCCATCGTGATTGTCCTTGTATTCCCCGGATACTAAGGGACTGGTCCCCAAGGTTGCACAATCCGGTAGCATCAACCTCTGGTGGTCATGTTGATTGCAATCCGTCAACTAACGAGAGTGAAGGACGAAGAAGGGGACCAAGATCACCCTGTCTATTGTGTGAAGGCAATCATGCCATCCACAAATGTCCATTCTTAGATGAGGCAAAGAGAGTTTTGGAAGATCGCCCGGTTTCACCGTTGCAACTTCCTCCTGGATACCGAAAACTCGCGCCTAATCCCTCGATAGTTGAAAATCCAGTTGACCCGCTCAAGTGGTCAGCTGAAGTGTCGGTCATTGAGAATGAACCTACTGAATCCAGACCAGACGAAAGTCTAAAGGTCGAAACGGCAGCTGGCCCGGTTCTTCCTTCAGAGGTTCTATCGTCCAATGACTCCGTCATTGAAGACCAGTCTTCAAATGACACCGTCGCCGAAGAGTCATCTTCATTCGACACCCTCACTGAAGAGAATAAGGATGACACCATCCAGGTTCTTTTCATCAACACCGACTCCGATGAGCATCAGGGCAATGCGCCCATTCCTTTATCGCAGGAAGGAACATCATCAGAGTCATATCCGGCCGTATATTCGGTCCCACCACCGAGCAACCTGGTTGTATCCTTTGATTGGAATCAACTAGGCAGACCCCGGTTACCAGCCAGTACACCATTCAGAATCATTGTCCAGATCTATAGAATGATTATGGCTGGTACTATCATTGATGAAGGGGCGTCTGTGAGTATCCTTTCCTCTGTTGCTTGGAAAGCACTGGGTTCCCCAGCGCTTTTACCTGAGTTGAGAAATCTCTCAGGTTTTGATAAAGGAACCAGTCGACCATTAGGAATCCTCCCCAATGTACCTGTTACATTGAAAGGGAAGACCATTAATATGAATGTGTTGGTCGTCCAGGGACCCTTGGATTATAACCTACTCCTTGGACGTGACTATATTTATTGCATGGGAGCGATAGTCTCCTCACTCTTTAGAGTAATGTGTTTTCCACACGAAGGAAGGGTGGTCAAGCTCGTAGACCAACTTTCGTTTCCGGGATCTCGCATCGCAAATAGTCAAATACCATTCCTAAATGGTCTGTTCACTCAAGATTCGCCTCCGCCCCCAGTCCTCCTTCCCGATGAGTGCGAGTGATTCGGAAAGAAAGACTGGAACCCAGGGGGCATGCACCCTGGTCTGCTTCGGGCAGAAGAAACCCCGGGTATAAGGAAGAATTTCCGCAGAGAATATGACTAGTCCGTACCCCGTCCGTGGAAGGAAGTGGGGTTGTTCTGGAATAGTGTTCTTTTGTTAAAATTATGTGTTTGGCAAAAGAGTCATTCACCTTTGTCTAAAAAAGTGGGCAATGCCCAAGTAGGAATTCCCTTATCGCAACGAATAGTAACCATCTTTGAATTCAAGCCTCGCCCATTAAAACATATGTTTTGAAGGATAAGCAGGGGCAGCCTACAAAGTAGGGGACTATATTGTTGTGACAGAGGGTAACCATCTTTGGACAACCCAATGATAGACACCGCCGAAGAAAGAGATTGATTTGCGGCAGCGAATAGAACCCTCTTCGGATAATAAGAAAGAGGCAAGCCTCCCTCAATAATATCAATGTTTTGTCTTTGAGTAGTGTTCTTCTATTGTCACAAACATCTGTTTATTAAAAGTGGGCCGACGGGAAGCCTGAGTACTGCGTAAGACCCCTTAAAATAACGAGAAGACAAGTATCGTTAACATTAGATTAGCAAGATGACAAATAACTGTGAACACCCAAAGAAAAGCAGAGGTAGGAGAGAGGAGGGGCAGCCTCGAAATTCTATCCTATACCTGGGGGCATGCAAACTTTTGGAATGCAAGCAAGGGACGACTATTTATTTTTTAAATTTTTAGGTCCTCCCTTTAAACCTGTAGGTCTAACCCTTTAAACTCGTAGGATTAGCCGTTTCCGACCTTGCATGAAGAAAGCCTGTGGGGCAAAGGTAAAATTTGCCGAAATTGGAGCATAGCTTTGTGAGATAAAGCTACTTAAAAAATAGTTATCTCATAGGAGGCGTTCTTATTATGACTGGTATATCGAGCAGTTTTAGCATATAGTTCATGCTCTTTAAAAAATAAACGCAAAATTCGAGCAGTTTTATGACTGAATTTATGCTCGTTAAAAAATAGAAAAGTGTGAGCAAAAGTTTCCCCCAGAGTTCAAGCTCATGGAAAAAATGAACCTATCCCGGTAAATAACCTTTTGAGATTGTAAATTCATCAGCCATAAGAACCTTGATCGTGTTTTAATCCATCACCTCCACTGTTCATTTGGCCGATCATTCACTTCCATTTGTGTGTTTACCTCTTTTGAGAAACAGCTGCGAAGAGTGATTTCACCTAGCCATCCTTGTGACACTGCCGTGATTGGAAAATTCCAACCTGTACCTGGAATCTGCTGCTATCCCTGTTTATCACTCGTTCCTCAAAAGACGAGTCTTCTTTGAGCTCTTTTCACTGACTCGTAAAATATGAAAAGTTTGCCGAGTTTTGGCCTTCCAGCTCGTTAAATGACCGGAACGCTATCCCTCCTCTAAATTTTAATCTTTTTGGACCTGAGGGATTATTGCACAAAAGGATCAAGCGCTTGTCTTGTTCGGCTCGTTAAGAGTACCGAACAGCCATCCCTTCTGTATCGTTTTATACTTTTTCGGACTTAAGGGATTAGATGACGAAAAAGGAATTATGGAGTTAACTTTCTGTACCTTTTCAGACTCTCTAAAAATGAAAAGGACCGAGTTTTCTTTGTCGTTAGACTCGTTAAAATGATTAAATAGCGACAAACTTGTCTTTAGACGAGAACGAGTTTCCCTATCGCTAAGCTCGTTAAATCATAGCGATGGGCTTGCCCGAAGGGCAGGTTATAGAACAAGCATATGTTATCCTCCTCAAGCTTGACAAAAATAAAGAGGTACTGGTCAGAAATGACTGGGGAAAAATTGGGAGAACATCAAAGTTTAATGGTAGCAAGTCACTCTTGAACATGACACTTTTCCTCCGTACCACATCGGGTTGGGTTGTTTCATTCACCGGTCTCATCACCATGGTCCTCGCCAAACCATCCACATTTGGGGTAATGCTACCGATCCATCGCATCAGTGTCGTTATATGTTCAAGAGGGGTCATTCTGAAAGTGTCAACCGTGTCCCATCCACTGCCATACATTATCCTTCATCCATTCATGATCGCCACCCTGAATCATATATCACAGTTTGTTTTCACCTCCACTAAAATCATTAGCTCCGTTCCGTGTCATTGATGTGGGATTCATTAAGGCCCTCCTTTGACGGATCGCTTCTTGTCGACTTCAGCTCATTATCCAAGAAGTTGATCTAGGAACACCCCCATCAGTACTTTGAAGCTTGCATGCCTCAATGGCAAGCTTCTCACTTCCGGCGGCAGGTATACATTAATGACCTTCGACCAGAAGATTTCGCGTGGCGTTCGACGCCAAGTCCTTTATTCACGCCGCGTGAATTGTACTGCAGTACCTTGAGGGTCATCGTCATTATTGGTGATTCCTCTCGCGCTTGTTAACGGTTTTCATTATTGGCCGGTAATCAAGCGATGTCTTTCCATGTTCGACTTCAGCGAAATTCTCACATGGATCGACTTGTACTTAGAGTGAAGATCGAACGAGTTTGAAGACCCCGGATCTAGTTTCATCCATCCGGGCTGCGATATATATTCAGGAAATATAAAAGCATTTGTCATGTACATCATTGCAGCAGATGATCATCCTATTCAAAGGATGATAATTTCAGCAGAAAATTATCAGTCTACCTTCAGACGATCGTCTGTCATATGTACCAAAATGTATTTATAAAGCTGAGCATGGGAATGCCCGCCTCAGCTAGATCATGAAAATAGAATGAAAAATAATGTATTGTATTGTATTGTATTACAGGGCGCCTCCTCAGCACTGGAATGAACTTCGGACCCTCTAGATAAAGCATTTCACCCGATAAACGGCCTCATACTTTAGGGGGCAACTGTTATAGACATTTTTGTGCCTCGCTACATGGAGCATGAAATGTCAATAATTACAGGGATCCTCAGTCCCTAAACATGTTGTTCTTACCCCTAAAAGAACAAGGTCATCAAACAACAGCACTTCCAATCAGTTCTCCACCTGAAAACACTTCAAAACAGGCTAATTGTGGATCATGTCAGCTGCTCCACTGAGCATCTGCGCTGGAATGCAACTGCTCCTCCTTGTACCTGTGCTGGAAGTCAAATCTAATGAAGGCTACCTGCGCTGGGCGAGATTGGCCAAGTGGCACAGTCATTCTGCAAGGTGTCAACTGCCCAGGAAGCTTCCAAACTGACACTTGGTTCATGAGATTCGCCCTGTGATGAGTAAGAGGTACTTGATCACCATGTGTAAGCAAGGATCTCCGAGTGGACTCAAGAACTGAAGATTAACTGAAGAGGGAGAGGACACTAGTCAGCTCTATGCCAGCCTCAAGCTGACTCATCCTCTCTTCTTCTCTCCTATATATAAAGCTCTTCTATGAGGTCTAAGGAGGCTGGAATTTTGTGTAAAGCAAGGAGGTGCTGTTGGTTTACAGTTAGAGCTATTGGGTGATTGTTTTACTAGAGGTGAAGAGGAGAGTTCTTGCTGCTGGGGAGGTGCTACTGGATTGGAGCCATCAATGGTTGTAACCTTCTCAGAACCCTGTTACTTCTATCAATAAAGTTTTGCATGTTCTCCTATATACTTGTATTGCATTGATGTATTGTATTTACTTGTATATTTGATTCACTCTAATCCATGCATCAGTTATGAGTACATGTATCTTGTAGTTTCCTCTCTTGTTCTGTGCAGGATCTGTGTGTAGCTGGACCGGCAAAGAGAGCAAGGAGCTGGGAACAAGAGACAAAGAGAGAGGATAAGGATCGACTAAATGAAAGACACCAGGTTGGTTAATCTTTTCTTCCTTCTCTCTGTACTTTCATAAAGGAAAATATCAAAGCTTTACTTTCAGTTGTTGCTAAAGACTGTCACCTTTAGAGTAGGGATAGGGTCATCCGAGTCGGATACTTTTCCCCACAACAAGGGAAAAGTATCCGACTTGGATGACCCTATCCCTACTCTAAAGGTGACAGTCTTTAGCAACAACTGAAAGTAAAGCTTTGATATTTTCCTTTATGAAAGTACAGAGAGAAGGAAGAAAAGATTAACCAACCTGGTGTCTTTCGTTTAGTCGATCCTTATCCTCTCTCTGTACTTTCATAAAGGAAAATATCAAAGCTTTACTTTCAGTTGTTGCTAAAGACTGTCACCTTTAGAGTAGGGATAGGGTCATCCAAGTCGGATACTTTTCCCCACAACACATACCTTGCAATGTAAATCTTCAAACACATGTTCACCCTTGAAAATTGTTCACATTGAATTGAAATTTGTGTAATATAACCATATATGGTTATTTGTATATGATTTGCTAACCACTTTAATATATAGGTTTTTTTGGAATGACTTTTGTTTTTATATGGAAATTTTTTTACTATATATATATCTATATATCTATATATATATATATATATATTTGTCTTTTGTACAGGGGTTAGGAGACCAATGCTAGTGCACCATGTGTCAATGGTTCAATGGTTGTTTCGTCGCCACATAAACTTAGTGGGTCCCACCTTCTGAATGGGATGTCATGTGGCACTCTGTGGGCCCCCTTGTCATGTGAAACTTTGAAGAGCTCTATCTTTCGCATATGAGCTTGGTTTGACGAACCGTTCACACCACCACGATCACGACGATGAGATCTTCAACATGAACTAGTTCAGGCAGAATCCAAACACTTCGATTTTTGAGCCCTCTCTGAGTTCTCAGGGACTTCTGCCTATGTCTGAAGCCACCTGGATCAATCCTCCCCACTGAGGAGCTTTTGGCCCTCCAAAAGCATGAAAAATAATTTTCAACTTCTCTATACCTTGTCTGCATCATAAGCATCCCGAAAGGCCTCGCTTCCATCTCCTTCACCTTTGTTCTTCGGAGCCTTAAGCGATGAGCCCAGACATGTAACCTCTGCAACCCGTAGTACATTGTTTGGAAAATTACATGCTTGACTTTCATGACCAATTAATGACCCAAGCATCCCATACATGCCACGAGTTTATAACACATACTCGGTGGTCAAGTTTACATCGAAATGGAAACAATCCCTCAACTACGAAAACAAGGCCACATATCATTGTTGCTTCAACAAGTAATGGAAAACACATCATCACTGCAACACATGATTTACAAAGATAATGCCAAACACTAGTTTTTCTTTGACAAGTGATGGAAACATGACATCACTTTCACAATTTATCATGCAACACGAAACAAGATCAGATATCATTGTTGCTGACCAAGTGATGGAAAACACATCATCACTTTCACATTTTAAAATGAAACAAATGATTTACAAAAGCATGACCATGACAAGCTAACATATCTAGAAACCATTTTTTACTTATCAAGGTGAATGAATCACCTCCTTGTGGTGGTTTTGCTTGTCGAACAATCATTTCATCTGGTTCATGCACCGACACTTTGTCTTTAAGGCGCTGCTCTAGATGGAGCCTCCAACAAGTGGCTCTTTGATGGCCACTTCTGTCGCAATGACTGCAATAGGTCTTCTTCCTCCAGATCTGCTTAACATGTTTCTTTACCTGCTGTTGAGAGGGTCTTTCATGCCTCATCCTTTTGTGTGCTGCCATTCTTTTCCAACACTTAGAAAATGTATGGTTATGTAATCCACAAAAGGTACATGTTTTTCGATGCCATGTTTTACATTCATCATTAACAACATGATCATAATCGAAATGAACATTTGAATATCGAGAGTGGTTATACCTTTCCTTGCTGTCTCTAGTGTAAGTATGGCGATGAGAGCTTGCCTCAACTCTTTCCTTGCAATGGAAACTGCCATGGGATGATGGGGATGTGTTCCCATCATTCTCTTTCCTCGACGATTTCGACAATGTCTCAGAAGAATCTGACACCTTCGAGCATTCTCCCTTGGTGTATCTCAAGCTTGCAAATTAAAGTCTCTGCACAACCTCCAATGGTTGAGTTATGCCTTGGTTATTAACACCAAGTTCTTCTTCCTTCGCGTGCTTCATCCTGGTAAGGAGCCTCATGTTTGTCCCTGTAATTGGGATCTCCAAATCTCCAATGAAAAGCATACTAGGTGAAGACAAAACTGAAAGGAAATCAACATCTTTTACCTCCTCCGTCGATTTGGAAAGAACTTATGAGGGCCTCTCATCATCTATTGTTGGTAGTTCGCTAGCTATCTCGACGCATTCCCCAACTTCCTTTCTAACATACCCAAGTCCTGCATGATGACGTAATTCTTCTACTTTGATGGGGTTAACAATGCCTTGGCTTCATGCCCCATTTTCTTCAACAGTTTGGATCCAATTCCTATGGTATGATTTTTTAAAACAGCGAAATCATCATTAGGACACATACATGAATTCAAAGAACTATTTTTTACCTCACATGCGTCACACTACAACTTTTACCAGGCCTCATCATTTTCTTGCCACTGTCATAGCAAACTATGTTTCTCCTCTTTCTCTTCATGTAGAAACATCTTCAATTTAGCGTTCTCTATTCGAAGCTCTTGTTTGTTGTGCTTTAGTTCTTCCAGGGCCTCTTCAATGGCTTGCAACTGAAGCTGCAATCGCTCCTTTTCCTCTGTCTCTTTCTGTAGAGTTTCATACATTATTTCCACCCTTTTGGAAATCTTGAGCATGGTCTCGTACATTGCTTTTTCATCCTTTGTCGTCGTACGTGTAGAGCTGTAACAAGGGTCTCTTTCACCTCTAGTTATCCCACATTAACAATTCAATCCGGGAACGTTTTGTTATTGCAAAGAGTATCTCATTCCGAGGCTATTCGTCAGAGTAATGCTTAGTAGTAAAGTGTCAAGAAAATACAAGAGTAAACGGATGCTGAACTATGACTAAATTACTTCAAAAGGATAAAATCACACAAGGCAGCTTATCAGTCAAGGGTGCGGAAACAATAACCCATCCCTCTAGAAACTGATGGAAAGGAAATTAGAGCATGGACCATAAGTCTGGGAGCTAGGCAACGACTGCTGAGGCTCACTACAGCCTTAGACCTTCTCTCACACCAAAGCAGCAAATGCAAGTAAATGGAATGGCAGAAAGTAAAATGGAACAGCTAGTCTAAAATGGAACAACAGTAAATGGAACAGCAATCAAATAAACTAAGTCTCGCGAGTCAGAACCAAACTTGCTTTATTGAACCAAACTCACATTCTGCAATAAAATAACAAATCTTCTCTCTTAAGGCAAATTGGATGGAATGTACTTTATGGAACAGCACTCATTGATGAATTATGGAACAGCAGTAATCGATCATATATACACACAACACGCCAATATAGTAATCTGACGATTAAGGAGAATATGACTATGTTTCCAAATAGAATAACATTACTTTCGGATTCCAATAATCGGGATTTCAAATGAATCCAATAACAGTAATATTCAGTACAAACGCTCTGTAACTGAAATAGCTGGTTTAGACTAATAACATGCAATCAACTCTGAAAAGATTCACTCATACAATGCAGAGTCACTACATGAATTTCCTGAAGGAACCATTAATGAATTAATCGTAGCAGAGCATGGAATAGCGCATGAAAAGCATATCAGATTACCGAGCAATAAAGATAAGCAAACCACGCAGAAATCAAGTTATAATGATACAAAAGCAAGTGTCCTTCGGAGCTGGGCCCTTAGCTTCCAATGGTAGATCGCCTTAGATTACTCCAGACGCAAAGATGAAATAAACACCAAGTCTTTTATATTAACGCATCAACAAACGTACAGTAAACCAGGTCTCAGTGAGACTCGATGATCAAAGTTTAGTCTGAAACTGAAAGTTACATAAAAGTCCCTTTGCTTAACGATGTTGTTCCTTTTTATAAAAGTAACGGCAGAGATATCTAGGTAACAAAATAAGTAAAACAGCGATCCCTCAGGATCAAAGATCCTGAGGGATTCGCCAAGCTGTTAATCCTTTACTTTTCTTTCCCTTTTCCGCCGAATTGGTATCCCTTCTTCCTTTCCTGGGTCGTTCTGCTTCGATCTGCTCGATATCGTTTGCATCCGGTTCCCTTCTAGAGGGACAGCAGTTATTCCTCCTTTGTCTTTCCCTTTTGAACGGCAGTTCTTCGTTTCCACCTTTCCCTGCATAGAAAAATGACAATTATCAGCAATTAAGCTTTCCATACTAATTCTCACACGTTTTATTAGAATTCTTTATTTCTTTGAGTTCATGATGCAGAAAAGGTTACAACTGTTACTGAAAAGTCACTAAATTGTTTGTCAAAAACATACCTTTCAAGTGCTCCACAACACGTTCCATTGTTCACGCTGCAATTCACATCCACGCAAAGACCGCTCCGATACCACTTGATCCCGGTCCGGGTGTGACAAAGGACCCTTCCAAGACTTTTTACTTTCGTGATGTGTTAAATTACATTTTTAAAAGAACATTAATGAATACATCTACTTGTTGTAAAGAAGAGGAACATGACAATCATCAACACATGAAATAACAAGACGTTAATAACGGGGTTCGTTCAGGAGGAACTACATTTCCGGGCCCCGTTGTCAAGATGGTGTAGGCCGCTGCATTAAGTGTTGTCAACAGAAATTATGTACATAAGAGATGATGTCGCTATCATACAAGGAAAATGCCCTCACGCAGGAGTGGCTCCAAGAGATGTTCCACTACAGGAACTCTAAGTCAAAAGACTCCTATCAGTATCACACAAACTCATGCATGATGATAATGAGCATCCCACCGGCATGGCATAAAAGGGATCTCAATGCAAACATACATGACGACAACATGAGTATCCCATCAACATACAACAAAGGGATCTCAAAACACAACATGATGAATCATGACAACAAGTACATCACACAGATGATTCCGTATCACATCAAGCAAGAATCATGAAAACGAGTAAGAAACAAGATCCCACATCAAGCATCAAACAGGGATCTGTGCAACACAATGCATAGCAAAAGAAGTACATGAACACACTGCATATACCTCACATCTAGGGGCCATCTGAAGAAGAGGGTGTCAAACTGCTGAAGCTGGTCGCATGTCGAATCTCATGGAAATGGCTACTCGCACATGAATGCTGACACCTGCACTCCACTTAGAAAAGTTGCAGAAAAATAGAATAAGCTAATGGAAAATCTGAATGCACCATCAGATTTGTGGCGTCGAATAGTGCACAATCGACTGTCAAATTTCTGAATTCTGAGAAAATGAAAATCTGGGGCTCAAGGAATCTTTTAGATTCCCTCCTCCGGGTCCCATGCAAATCGGTTGCTCAAATCAGGAAACTAATTGCGCCATCGGGTTCATGTCCGCCGAGAAGTGTAAGAACGATATAAAATTTGTCCAATTTGGATACTGCAAAAATTTCACCCTCCTCAAAATTTTGCTCCTTCATGGTTCCCACTGCATTAAAAAATAATTAAAATAATATCGTCTAGATTTCTGTGCTCGCTCCATGCGTGGGTGCACTATGCAAATGAGATTTATAAATCAAAAGTCGGGCAAACATTGCAATGAAAGCAATTGAATTATGAAGAGGAGGTCGGGTGGTCAAACCTCGACCTCTCTTTATTAACCCAAAACTCTGTTTTAATAACCGGATATACAATTTTATTATTTTTTTAGTGGGTCGGGTCCGCATTGGGCAGCCCACCCCATACATCTGTAACACATTAATGGCACTGCATGTAAGTTTGGTTTAACACATTGTTGGTTGGGCCGTATCACATGGAGTACCGTTGGTGGAGGTTAAGTGTGACATGTGTGAGATTGGTAATGTTTTACATTAAAATTTGGTGTTATATACCATACACCATACCACAAGTCCACTTTCCCATACCTTGTAAAGTAAATCTTCAAACACATTTTCACCCTTGAAAATATATTCACGTTGGCTTGAAATTTGTGTAATATAGCCATATATGGTTATTAGTCCCTGCCCTCCAGGCATGGACTATAGTAATCGTTCGCGGCGGATATAGCATTAGTTGACCTGCTATGAGTCCCCGGTCATCAGCAATTAACCAAAGTTTTATTTTTTGTATATGATTTGCTAATCATTTTAATATATAGGTCTTTTTGGAATGACTTTTGTTTTTATATGGAAATTTTTTTAATATATATATATTTTTGCTTTTTGTGCAGGGTTAGGAGACCAATGCTAGCACACCATGTGTCGATGGTTCAATGGTTGTTCAGTGGCCACATAAACTTAGTGGGTCACACCTGCTGAATGGGATGCCATGTGGCAGTCTGTGGGCCCCCTTGTCATGTCAAACTTTGAAGAGCTTTTTCTTTCGCATACGAGCTCGGTTTGATGAACCGTTCGCACCATTGCGATCACAACGATGAGATCTTCAACATGAACCTAGTTCGATCATGTAGGAATTTACAGGGTAAGTTCCACAGAAAGAATACCAAAAGGACACCGCTCACAACCAGATCTCAAATCAATACACCAGTATTTTTGACGTGGTTAAAACCCTCAGAGTGCAAGGAGGGAAACAGTCCACGGCCTGTCCCAACGTGGGTACTACAGGCAATTTATTGATCAAAGAATGAAAATTTACATAAGCTTCTCTCATGCACGGATTACCCGAACAATGACCCTCCATGCGCTTTAAATAGAACTCATGGACCAATCGGGTGTCAAGCCACGGATCAAGTGTCGGTAATACCGAGGTGAGAGTGTACCGTCGGATCACTACATATCGTGACCGTCGGATTGTAAGTTACAAAATGTACAACGGTAAAGAAACACACTTTACCTAACTCTAACCTAGCTCTATACTAGACCAAGTTGAACTTAACTATATCCTATGTGTCGGAATATCCTAACATCCCCCCTTAAGAACAACTTGGGATAGGATTGAAGGATTTACAAATATGACACAATAGGAGAAGGAAGGAGGCACTAGAGCCTATCCCCCCTTAGTGACAACTTCCTGAACTCCAAGCATATATCGAAGTTTAGTGAACTTCGCCTCTGTGAGAGCCTTTGTGAAGATGTCTGCAACTTGATCATCTGTTGGACAATATTGCACTTCAAGAACATGGTCATGAATGAGCTTTCTGATGAAGTGCATGTGTAGTTCAATGTGTTTACTGCGCTGATGCTGGACTGGATCTTTGCATAGCTGAATGGCACTTTGATTATCACACCAAAGTGTGGTTGAATGCTGCTGCTCAAAGCCAAACTCTGATAGGATCTGACGAAGCCACAAGGCTTCCTTACTAGCTTCCACGGCACCACGATACTCTGCTTCTGCTGACGAAAGAGAAATGGCAGCCTGTTTCTTACAAGCCCATGTAATAGGTCCTGAACCAAGAGTGAAGACATAACCGGCAGTAGACTTCCGATCATCAGGGTCACCAGCCCAATTAGAATCAGTGAAACCAACTAACAGAGGAGTTGCTTTGGCACTGTAATGAATCCCAAACTGTGCTGTACCTCGAACATAACGAAGTATTCTTTTAGCTGCTTTCCAATGACTTTCACGGGGGTTTTGCATAAAACGAGCAACAAGGCCAACAGCAAAGGAAAGATCAGGACGAGTATGGGTTAAATACAAGAGTTTTCCGACAAGTTGACGGTATAAGGTAGCATCAACTTCAGGAGAAGTACAAGAGACTGAAAGTTTGACTCCAGAACTGAAAGGGAGAAGGGGCTGGCTTACAGTCTTCCATGTGAAAATGATGAAGAATATCACAAGCATACTTGGACTGGGAAAGGAAAATACCCTCTTGGGATTGCAAGACTTGAAGACCGAGAAAATAGTGTAAATGTCCTAAGTCTGTCATTTCAAATTTCTTTTTAAGGCTGGACTTCACATGGTTTATAAGGTTGGGATCACTACCAGTAAGAATAAGATCATCAACATAAAGAACAAGGATGATAAGAGAGTTGCCCACTTTCTTGGTGTAGACAGTATTGTCAGAATGACACCTAGAAAAGCCAGATTCTAAAAGAAAGCTATCCATTTTGGCATACCAAGCCCGAGGAGCTTGCTTGAGGCCATAAAGGGATTTCTTAAGTCGACAAACAAGGCTGGAGTCTGTTTGTATGAAGCCAATGGGTTGTTCCATATAGATTTCTTCCTGCAAGTCCCCATGCAAGAAGGCAGATTTAACATCCATCTGATGGACTTCCCATTTTAAAGAGGCAGCAAGGGAAAGAACAAGGCGGATAGAGTTCATTTTGGCAACAGGAGAAAAGGTTTCAGTGTAGTCAATGCCTTCAACCTGTGAAAAGCCCTTAGCAACGAGACGAGCTTTATGTTTATCAACTTTCCCATCTGGTCCATACTTGGTTCTGTAAACCCATTTACATCTAACAAGTTTGCGTCCCTTTGGTAGAGGAACAAGATCCCATGTATCATTTGTCATCAATGAATGATATTCTTCATTCATAGCTGCTTCCCAATGTGGATGGCCTGAAGCTTCTGCAAAAGTGTCAGGATCATGATTTACTGGAGCTTGAGCCAGTAAAGAAGAGGCTCTTTCAAACTGAGAACGTGTACGTCGCTGATCTGTAGGATCACCGGCAAGATCACCTGCTGCATCCCGAGTAGCACGAACCCATCTTGGAAGTTGAGGATCCTGAGAAGGTGGGGGAGGATTATCATCCTCGCTTTCATCATCTGAAGAAGAAATGTTTTCAAAGATAGAAGAGATAGGAAGAGGTGGCACATCCGCCGGACTAGGCTCGCAGGCCGATTTATTTTCATCAAATTTTACATCTCTTCTAATGATAACATTTTTGGACTTAAATGGAATAAGTCTATAACCTTTTACATCTTCAGAATATCCAACAAAAGTACATTTCTCACTCTTAGGTTCTAAAGCTTTATGCTTTTCATCTGGAATATGGGCCCATGCTTCACTTCCAAACACACGAAAGTGACTTACATCTGGTTTAATGGAACTCCAAGCTTCTTCTGGAGTGATATTCTCTAGAACCTTAGTAGGAGTGCGATTGATTATATAATTTGCACAATTAATTGCTTCGGCCCAAAAACTAAGACTGAGTCCTTTAGATTGCAGCATACAATTAGCCATTTCCTTTAAGGTGCGATTTTTCCTTTCAGCTACACCATTTTGTTGTGGAGTGTATGGAACAGTATGTTGCATTTGAATTCCATTTTCGGTGCAAAAGTTGATGAATGTGTTTTTAACATATTCTCCACCATTATCAGTTCTTAGCTTAAGAATTTGATGTCCAGATTGTTTTTCAACAAATGCTTTGAAGGCCAAAAAAGTGGTAAATACTTCGCTCTTGAGTTTTAAGAAGTATACCCAAGTGCGTCTGGAGAAATCATCAATGAAAGTTAAGAAGTACTTGCAACCAGAGAATGAAGCAACAGGAAGAGGACCACATAAATCACTGTGCACAAGCTGTAAAGGGGCTGAGGCGTGCCAAGAGGCACGTTTGTCAAAACTGTCCCGATGATGTTTTCCGAGTACACATCCGGAACAAACACCATCTCTGCAAGATACCATAGGAAGACCTGTCACCATATTTTCTTTACATAGATGCTGAAGGGAGCGATAGTTTAAGTGACCAAATCGCTCATGCCAAAGTTTGCTCACTTCATCATTATGAGCAACAAATACTGAGGGAAGATTGGATGACCCAAAGTTGTGAAACTTATACAACCTTTTGGAATCATCAGCAAGACCAGTAGCTAGAATCTGTTTAGGATCTTTTAGATCCTTGATTACAACATCATGAGGTGAAAATTCAACAATTTTACCTTCACCTGAATGAGTTATCTGATAGACAGATAGAAGGTTGCAGGATAAGGTTGGAACACATAATACATCATTAAACTGACCATTGTCTAGATGAACAGTTCCAGTCCCTACAACATTAAGAGATCTATCATCACCAATATATATATTTTTGGTGTTACAATCATTTAAAGAAGAAAACATGGCTTGGTTTTTGGCCATGTGACAAGAGGCTCCAGAATCAATGAGCCACTCATGAGAATGAGAAGAAGAAGAAGATACATTTAATGCATAACCAGACTGAGATGATTGACAATGACATGCAGAAAGTGCCATTCCGGAAGTTGAAGTTGAAGTAGGCTCCACATGGATGTTATGTTTCTTCATTGCGGCTTCCAAGGCTTCCATCTTCTTAAAGCATTTAGATTCTAAGTGGCCATCTCGATTACAAAAGTTACAATGTCTATCAGTCTTCTTCCATTTGTTTTTATTGGTCTTATCATTTTGCTGAAATGATCTTTCATTTTGAGGCTGAAATGGTTTAGGACCATTCTTTTGAGGATATGACTTCTTAGGATTCTTTGAATTTGGTTGCTGCTGGGCGGCTAACGCTTTCGTGGAAGAGTTTCCAAGATTAAGAAGACCAAGGTGTAAGAGTTTTTCTTGTTCTCTTATTAAGGAATCACAAAAGGAGTCAAAGGAAGGGGGCTTGTAGTCTTGTCCTTGACAAATGAAAGCTTCTCTTGTAGAATGGAAAGTGGAAACAAATACAGAGTAGGCTGGTCCCAACTTAGTAAGGATGGAATAAATAAGGTTACCATCTTCTTTCTTAACTTTAACACCTTCCAAGAGATATCTAAGGTTCTTGAATTTGGACAAGAAATCTTCAATGCAAGAAAAATTATTAGGATCCAAAGTAAGCAGCTCATTTTCAAGTTGATGGGCTCTAATTTCATTTTTAATCCCAAAAACTTTAGCAAGTTTTTCTAATGCTTCATGAGGAGTCTCAAGTTCCGCAATGTGGAATCTAAGATCAGGAGAAATAGACATCCCTATCAAACCACGTGCTTGATCTTGTCTATTTTCCCATTTTGCCGCCTTGTCTTCATCTTTTGGTTTCTTCTCTTGGTCTGTGGCTATTCTGAAGAGACCTTTACTTCTAAGTAAATCTTCAATGTAGGCTACCCATTGGAAGTAGTTAGTGCTGTCAAGAATGACTTGGCATGGGCTTTCCATTTTAAAAAAAAACTGAAGCTGAAGATGCTGAAAGTAGGTGTTCCAATGGATAGATCTCGAAAAAATAGGCGGTTTTAAAAAAAACGGCTCTGAAAAAGGCTTCCGGATGAAGAAGTTATGGCTTTTTGAAAAATAATTGTTGAAGTTGCCGGCAAAGTGCGCGAATGTGCGGGAATGAAAAAAATCCGCCCCCACAAAATGGAGACTTGAACCCAAGACCTCTACTCTCTTAAAATAGCTTTGAACCAATTGATCTATACAAAAAATTTGAGAGAGAGAGAGAGAGAGAGAGAGGGGGGGGGGGGGGGCTCGGTTTGCGTGCTTGCCTTGAGAAAGCTCTTTTTCCCTACAAAACACAAAACACAAAACCCAACACGAATATGCAAAGAAAAACGAACCTTGCGGCTCGAAGTTAGCTTTAGCCAAAAACTAGAAATTTTAAAAAAATCTCAAAGTTAGCTTTAGCCGAAAAACTAAATATTTTTCTCAATGTTTCTGATTTTCCGAGATCACACTAAGGTGCAGGGAAAAGAGCATACGCATGAGAAAAATCCTTCCTTTCTGTTTCTGATTTGCCCAGATCGCACAGAGTCGCAGGGCAAAGAGCATACGCAGAAATGAAAGGTATAGATCCGGTTAAAAAAAAAGGCTAAATAAACTGAGACCGAAATAAGCAGAGAGAAAATAACAGTAAACTGCAAAAAAAAGACACTGTATACCTCCCGATCTGAAAAATGACGCAGCTAGGGCTACCGGAAACCTTTTCGCGTGAAACGAAAGGGGTTCCTCACTGGAACAGATGCTCCGAACGCAACAGAGTAGTCCTCTCGGCCCGAAAGCAGTCAGAAACAACAGATCTAGGAAACGACAGCCGCATGCAGTTCTACCGGCTTCAGATTTGGATCACCAACGGACGCGGCCCTCAAATAGCTCTGATACCATGTAGGAATTTATAGGGTAAGTTCCACAGAAAGAATACCAAAAGGACACCGCTCACAACCAGATCTCAAATCAATACACCAGTATTTTTGACGTGGTTAAAACCCTCAGAGTGCAAGGAGGGAAACAGTCCACGGCCTGTCCCAACGTGGGTACTACAGGCAATTTATTAATCAAAGAATGAAAATTTACATAAGCTTCTCTCATGCACGGATTACCCGAACAATGACCCTCCATGCGCTTTAAATAGAACTCATGGACCAATCGGGTGTCAAGCCACGGATCAAGTGTCGGTAATACCGAGGTGAGAGTGAACCGTCGGATCACTACATATCGTGACCGTCGGATTGTAAGTTACAAAATGTACAACGGTAAAGAAACACACTTTACCTAACTCTAACCTAACTCTATACTAGACCAAGTTGAACTTAACTATATCCTATGTGTCGGAATATCCTAACAGATCACAATCCAAATACTTCGATTTTTGAGTCCTCTCTGGGTTCTCTGGGACTTCTACCTATGTTTGGAGCCACCTGGATCAATATTGCATACATTTATGAAAAGATTTTACATATGGGAGTCTGAAGTAAATGAGGCTAAGGTGAAATGAATTTACAAGTACACATGAATTTGAATTTACAGGTATAAAAATGAATTCACTGGGGCAGGTGAAAGGAATTTACAAGTAAGAATATTTACAAGTGTGAAATGATGTTATAAGTGAAAGGAAAAGGGGAAATTAAAAATACTTTACTAACCATGCAAAACAACACATGATTTTTAAAAATCCATGGGAAAGAAAAACAACACATGGTTTTTAAAATCCATGGGAAGGTAAAACAAGGCATGTATTTAAAAACAACACATGGATTTCAAAACAAGATGGTTTATTAAATCATTCAAACAAATTTATTAAAATTTTAATTATGAAATCCATTTACAGGTTTAATCAAAATATTTGGAAAATATTATTCAAAATATATTTTTTTCTCCAAATATTTTGTGACAATAATGAAGTATTCAAAATGTTATCACCAAAATAGGACCCTGATAGGCTTCTCATCAGACTATCTCCGTGTAACTATTTCAAACCAATCTTTTAGCTAAGGCTTAGCCTCCTCATCCTGAGAGGGCTCTCTCAAAGGGTTAATGATTTTGATTAAAGATTTGGATAGATGGCTAACTCTATGGTTTGTGATTGTATATGTTTATAGGTTGAAAGATGAAGGCTAGCTACCATTGTGCTATGAGTCAAAGTATGTTTCAGTACCACATCAAGATCAGCTTAACATGAAGTCAGGGCATAGAGAGTTTTTATACATCAACAAAACAAAGATACAATGCAAGAAAACACAGTTTATAAATAAATGAAGGAAGTTAGAGCATCATTGATGAGTTCTAAGTAACATGTATTCATACCACTGCAAGTAAGTGAAAGAGGAAAGCCATGAGACAATAGGACATTAAAAACTCTCTTTGAATCCTGAGTAATGAAGCCAAAACATTCTACCTAGCATGGAAGTCAAGGCATTATAGAGTTCAAGTGCAGAAATGCAAATATAAAACAATGAAACACAGTTTATTTATGAAGGAAGTCAGAGCATCATTGATGAATTCTGAGTATCATAAGTAAACACCACTGCAATTTAAGTATTGGAAGATGCCATCAAAACAAGAACATACAAGAAATCCTCATGAATCTTGAGTTGTCTAAGTAGAAATTCTGCATTAGGTTAAAAATATACACAGTTTGCACATAGAGCAGCAGCTGAGCCAAAAAGTCTCCAACCCTTTGCTAATTCAACCTCTTGCTCTATATAAAGCATTTACAACATGGATTCCCTCATCACTCATCAAGAGAATTCGAATTTGCTATGAGTAACACCTATTCTAACCATAAAACAAACTATTAAATACAAATGACAATTAACTAGCAGTCCTAGAGTCCTAATACAATTAGGAGTGTAACTCCTTATTATGATTACAACAACCTTATCTAAACATTGAAAGCATTCTTTGACAGTTGCAACCTCATGAATTCGAATTTGATGAAGCCTCCCACGTTGTCACTTTACTGCCGATGACAAACCCTAGAAATTAGGGAACATGTTTCCTTGTTTTTAGGTTTAGGATCCTTGAAAATTGGCACATGGGACAGAGCCTTTATCTTCTCATCCATGAAATATTTTACGAAACTGAAGGAGGTTTTTGTAGTACATTCTGTCTAGAACAAAAACCTCTTTTTTTTTTTTAAACACTTCTCCAGCTGTCTAAAATCTGTCCTTGAAAAACACATGTAAAACAGGAAAAATTTGTTCTCTGAAATTAGGGTTTCAAAGAAAGCTTAGTATCTCCAAACTGAAAACACTTATGAAGAAAGTGAGATAGGTTATTGTAGCTGGAGAGTTGATGAATAGAAACCTCCTTCAAAATTCCAAAATACCTTTTCTTGTGACCAGAAACGGATCTTGAAAAAGATTGCTCAAACCAGAAGACAAAGCTTGACTTTCAGCAGTTTTGTAGCGCAAGTTTAACCATAAATTCCTCCCACCTCAGAACGAATTTGAAGAAACTGAAAGAGGTTTTTGTAGTTAAATATGTTAGGAAGAAAAGCCTCTTCAGTTTTGAAAATTGAGTTCTCATCTTCTTAGGAACCCTTCTGGAAGTTGACTAGTAAAAGCAAAAAACAGAGTCTTTTATGCTGAAACAGGTTGCTTCAGGGGTTTCGTAGTGCGCTACGAAAACTCCTAGTTCAGAATCCCTGATTTCGTAGCACAGCCAGTGCAAATTCTGGGTTTTGCGCTACAAAAACTCCTAGACTTAGTTTTGCACTACGAAAACCTTGACACAAGTTTGACACATGGAACTTATGTGTGATGTGGGACCAGTGATAGGCAAGAATAGAGTATTGAACCTATTTGACGATACCAACAAGACTCTCTTTTAGATCTTAGACTCTAAAACAACCATGGAAAGACTAGACCAAGACAAACATCAATCCTTTGGAATCAAACTGATGTTAAAACACATGGTGAGGCTTCTAGGACATGGAATGAGGCTATGAATTTTTTTTTTGGAAAAGAGAATGACACTTATTGAGATGAGATGACTCAAAGCCTATAAGACTATGACTAGAAACAAGGAAAACTTTCCAAAGCTTAGAAACAAAAATTTTAGGGTGATAACACAAAAGATGATGAAAGGTAAAAAAAACAATAAAAATAGAACTCAAAGGGACAACTGGTTGATACAGGTGGAAGAATTAATCAGATTTGAGAGGGAAGCTAGCAGGTTTTTTGAAGACAAATTCAACCTTTCTAGATTCCAAGGCAGAGGATTAGAAGCTAAAAACCAATTTCCATATTTAAAGGCTGAAGATTTTCCAGCAGTTCCATATTTCCTGCAGATTTCCAGTGATTAATGTTATCTTTAGTTTATTATTCAATTTTTTTTCCAGAAATTGTTAAAGATTATTTTGTAATCAGTTCCTTTTTGGAATCTGATATTAGTTTAGCAGAAAGTCTATAAATATATTGTAATATAGAAGTACAAAGGGTTGGAAATTGTACCAAGAAAGCAGATCTTTGATGTAAAACCGTGTACTGAGCTAAAGTGATCATTTCATTAATACAAAAAGTCGTTCCAGGATTCATGTGTCAGGAAAATTGGTGATGTTTTTCCTCTTGTGTAATTGTTATTTCTTTGTTTCTCCATATGTTTTTCATATCTGTATTGTTTAAAGAAAATTAAGGGCTAGACTTGTTTAATTACACTCTACTCTGGCTTACAAAAAATATATGTGTTTTCAAACTAAGATTAAATATATATCTCATTCTAAAATGCTCTATGTTTAATTGAATCTAAATCTTTTCCTCCCTTTCACTCCATAAAAGATCCAAAGATCCAATAGCCTGCCTACCTTGCGCTGTTACAATCTGTTCTGTTTTTTCTATATTTGATCACTCTAAGACTTTTGACTCCATTTCCCAATGGCCTTTCCTTTCAGTTTCAGCCAAACATTGAAGAAACCAAACTCTAAACCTGATAACTAGCATAAAATATCAAAGAAACAAATATAAATCTAATAGAGAGATCTCTCTCTCAGTTTAGAAGGGCTAGCTTCTAAGATTACAAGTGGTTTTGTGGTTACCTCTGGATTTCTTTTACAACCTTAGGAAATTACGGAGTGATAGCATTTTGGCGACCCTACTGGGGACAAGGTTTCATCATCCTCAGGAAAGAGTATAAAGTTTTAGATCTGATTGTTGATGGTGGATAGTGATTAGACATAAGAAGGTTGGACCATTCACCTGGCAACTCCAATCAAGTTTCAACTTGATCCAAAGACTCCATTGTCAAAGAATTCAGATTGCAGAACGCTCATGGTGATTGTTGAGCACTTGTATTTTTGAACTCATAAAAGTAAATGACAATATGTCTACTTAGTATAAGTTTAACCATTTTTCGGATTGAAATAGACTAACTACAAAAAAGGAATACCTTAATTGAACATGGATAAGAGGTTCTCTTGGGTATTGTTTTCTACATTTCCAGACCTAATGGACTACCTATGAAAAGGGACATCTGGAATTTTCTCTTTTGTCTATTTTTCAAACTCTTTAAACATGAAAAATATGTCGAGTTTTACCTTTGTTGGACTTGTTAAAACATCAAGCAATGTTGGACTCGTTGATCATGATGAGGCCGAACCATTCCTTCTTAGTGTTCATTAAATATACTCAGAGGGATTCATCCGAAGGATGAACTTATAGATCAAGCATATGTTATCCTCCTTAATGTTGTTAAAAAATAAAGAGGTACTAACTAGTATGGTTGGGGAAATTGGGAAAAAAAGGGATTCCATTTTTCTAATGGTAGTGAGTTTCTCTTAAACACAACACTCTTCCACTTCATCTCCGTGGTTATTGGGTTGGTTAATCTTCTTGTATTTTGGTTATCATACTGTTTTCAGAGACTCCATCTTGGTTTTGGGTCAATGCTGCCAACTCCATTCAGTGTCGCTAGTGTGTTCAAGAGAATTCATTCAATTGATCTCCGCTACAATACTATTAAGCCTTCATTTCATGTTCGCCTTTCCTCATCCAGCTCCATATATGATTCATTCTGATCATTCTGTCTCAATCGTGATACCCATTTCGTGTCATTGATGGGGGATACATCAAGGCCCTCCTGTGATGGGTCACTTCCTGTTGACATCAACACATCATCTAGGAAGTTGACTTAGAAACACCCCTTGGTACCTTGAGGCTTGTGTACATCAATGGCAAGTTTCCTCGCTCTTGGCAACAGGTTTGCATCATTGGCCTTTGACCGAAAGATTTTGTTAGGTCCCTATACTACTAGTGTAGTCCCTTATTGTTTTTTTTTGGTCAAGTAAGAGTGGAACCTTCAATTAAACGAACAAAGATTACATATGGTACACGTCTTTACAAGTGTAAAGACTAAAAAAACATAGATCGGTTGAGAAACAAATAAACAATCGGGTTAAGAGAACCCAAAACCTTACATACATAACCACAAAATCCCCCTCGGCATAATTCCTAAGTGAGTAGACTACTGATCACTCTGCAATTCTTCTCCTTCAAGTCTTGTCACTCGATCTCCCCAATTATATCCATCAAAATCCACCTTTGATCTACCTTTCAATCAGATGGTAGATACTCACCCCGATCAACCAAGATCTACCGTCGATCTAGCCTTCAAACAGATGGTAGATACTCACTCCGATCAACCGAGAACTCCCAAGATCCACCGTCGCGCTAACCTTAATCGGACAGTAGATACTCCCTCTGATCAACCGAGATGCATGTTGATCCTGCACCGTTGATCAACACCCTTTTGATCTGACGGTCCACAGGATATCGCTTCGGAAACATACACGGTAATTATCCGCTTAAACGGACCCGATCTAGATTATAACCTTGGTCTAAAAAAATATCGGGTCTGCTCAACCCCTTAACCTCCGATCAAAAAGAAACCCGATATCCATTTGATATCGAAGGCCCTCAAAACCTATGGTCTGCAGCCCTTCAACAAGCACGATGTTTAACACCTCCCCTACTCTAGTAGTTGGTTAAGGTGTAAGCAGTAACAGTAGGATTGATGGAAAGGAAACACTCCAGCTCTTCAACTAGGCTCCAGGACTTCCGCTAGTCTCCCTCCTGCTTATTTTCCATGATCTAGAAGTACTCCATGTCTTTTGCCGCCTGTCAATGACAATCATCCCTCAGTTTACCAGAGGGTATAGAATCCCAGTCATACCAGATATAGCTCTCCTTGCACATCACGCCTTCATTCGCCAAACGATCAGCTAAAATATTTGCTTCCCTTCACACATGAACAAAACTGACGGTTCTCAGGATCCGCAAGTGGGAATGAATATGCTGAAAGACTTGTGAGAGCCTCCAGTGTTTCGACACTTTTTCAGGTGTCGTTCCATTACACATTTTCTTGGCCGCATTAATGACCAATTCTGAGTCAGCTTCAATGATGGCATTGTGTAAATTTAACTCAATCAGGCTTTCCAAGCACTGTTCTAAGGCCATTAGCTCCGCCATGTTGTTAGTGGCAGTCCCCAAATGACTATGGAAGATATCCTTTATGCTCCCCTGTTCATCTCTTATGACACCTCCAAATCCCGCCATCCCTGGGTTGCCCTTAGAGGCCCCGTCTATATTGATCTTCAAAAATCCATGAGGAGGAGGCTGCCAGAAATCTTTACCAGTAGTTGGTTTGCTCATTCCCTTAACAGTTCCAAGGGGAACCAGAGAGTGGAGATCCAACTGCCTCAAAATGTGAGCCTCCTGGGCCGAAGGGGGGTCCTCAGGAATTTTCCACGTAAGGGCTCTTACTGTATCTTTGATCTGTCTTAGAATTTGGACAATGATATTCTGGGTCGAGCCTGTTTTGTTCTTGAAAATCCTACCATTGCGTTCTTTCCAAACATCCCATATAATAAAGCCCGGAACCAGAGTCCAAGCCTTGTTAATGATTTCATTACCGGAGAGGTCTTTCCTCCAATTCTTCAAGGTGTTGGTGATGCTGAGTCTGTCTCTGTCAGTTTGCTGGAAGACTAAGGCCGCCCAATCCCACAAGGTAGAGGTTTAGTAAATTCTCCATCGTTTCTTCCTGTAAGCCACAGAGATGGCATTTGGATGGGCCAACAAATCCCCTTTTCCGAAGATTCTCCCAGGTGAGAATTTTCTTTTGGTGCACTAACCACATGAATAACTTGACTTTCATCCACTGTGAGTTCCTCCAAAGGTTATTCCAAACCTAGTCAGGGTTTGGATAATCAAAACCAAGGGCCTTGCATTTAGCTTCTTTGAGGTTGAAAGTGCCTTCAATGTTTCTACCCCATCTCAGTTGGTCAGACGAGGAAGACACTAAAATCTTCCTCTTCTCCAAGTCAAGTGCAAGGGAAGCCGCCTGGGCTTTCAAAGGGCTCTCTTCACTGTAACCAAGATTCTTCCACTTTCGCCATTTTTCATTGTCCCTTACCTGATCCCAAAAGTCACTGACCATGAGTAAACCTTTGTTATCTGTGTCATTTTTGAGAGTGGTTAGTTCTTCTCTAAACAAATTTGGTTCCTGTTGCTAGTTGTCCTCCCACAACCGAGCAAGGTTACTAGCTCTGATCTCCCAGAAACTATGCTGTTGTACAATGCCTCTATTCTCCCAAGCAAGGTTCCAAATGTGGGAGCCCTTGATGAGCCCTGACATTCTGATATGATCCCTCTCCTGCCAATTGCTTGCATATTTCTGCTTCCAAAACTTGGCCCAAGGAGTTGTCGATTCCTTGAGCCACCTCCACCACAGTTTTGCTCCCAAAACTCTGCTTAGGATTTCAGGGTCATGAAGCCCCAAACCTCCATGGGCCTTAGGTTTGCAGAGCTTGTCCCACGCTACCAATGACCACTTCTTTTTCTCTTCCCCTTTGCCCCAAAGAAAATCTCTTTGAATACTTCTGATTTGTTGTATGACACCTTTGGGAGCAGGGAGAGCTGAAAACATGAATATGGGTATAGCCTGTAGGACAGCCTTTGTAAGAATAAGGCGCCTCACCAAGTTCAAAGACCTGTAGGTCCATTTCCTAACTTTGTCCTGAAGTTTATTGGTGGCTGGTTCCCACACTCCCTTACTCAGAGGTTTGTTAGTAAGAGACATTCCAAGGTACTTGGAAGGTAACTAAGCCCTTTGAAACACAAAAATTCTGGTGAGGTTCCTCTGAATAGCAATGTCAGTATTGAAAAAAAAAAAACTTTGATTTTTCAAGGCTTACCTCTGTACCAGTGGCCAAAGAAATTCGTTCAAGATTTGTTTGAAAGCTATGGCTTCCTTGACTGTAGGAATTCCCTGCAACATTGTATCATCCACAAATTGTTGGTGAGTGGAGGCATCCCCTTCCGGGGTAAGTTTAAAACCCTAGATTCTTCCTTCAGCATTTGCCATTTTGATCGCTCTGCCTAGTCCTTCCATCATGAGAACAAAGAGGAAGGGGGAGAGTGGATCCCCTTGTCTGAGACCCCTAGAGGGAATAAAGGTTCTAGATGGAGAGCCATTAAGCAGTATTGAGAAGCTAGCCGTGGATACAAGGGCCATAACCCATCTTATCTAGTTGTGGTCGAAGCCATAAGCTCTTAGCACTTCCTTGATGTATGCCCAACTTAGCTTATCATAAGCTTTCACTAGGTCCAATTGCATGATCATACCAACTTTCTTATTGCTCTTAAGAGAGTGTACCACCTCGTGAGCTTGTATGATGTTGTTGAGAATCTGTCTTCCTTCCACAAAACCAGTTTGCTCCTCTGAAACAAGATCAAGAAGAAGAGGCTTGAGTCTATTAGCGATCACTTTGGAGATAATTTTGTACACCACATTACATAAGGCTATGGGTCTGAATCTGTCCGGTGTCATAGCTTTTTCCTACTTTGGAATCAAAGCTATGAAAGAGGCATTAAGAGCTTTCAAAACAGTTTTGGATCTCCTAGAGTCTTCCACAACTTCAAGGATATCTTGTTTGATTGTTTTCCAGCAAGCTTTGAAGAAATCCACATTGAAACCATCAGGGCCCGGAGCTTTCCCATTTTGCATCTCATTGATAACTTTATTAACCTCCTCCTCCGACACTGGCTTGTTAAGATTGAGGTTGTCTTCCCTAGTTACAAGCTTAGGAATGAACTTTGTGAATTTGTTGATGAACCATGATTGTAGCTCCTTATTGTTATTAGTGCAACCCCGTTATTGTATTTTTGTGCCCATGTAGTCCCATATTGTTATTATTATGCCCCATATAAGCCCACTATTGTTATTGTTGTTCCCTTACAATATTATTGTTATGTAGGCTCTGATTATATTATGACCCCTTAGAATCCTATATATAAAAAGGAGGTCTTGTCATTTGTATTATCCAAGATTTTTTCATTTGTGTAATGTAAAGGAGGTTTCCCCCTAGAAGATTTTGATTTTGAAGTCATTAATATATATTTTCTTCTATTTTTTGGAGCTATTTGTATGACATTTGGTATCAGAGCTTTGGATTCTAGGGTTTCGCTACTTCAAACAGGTCATCATGGAATTTGCGCTATAACATCTTTTCTACAAAGCTTCAAAAACTGAAATTAAAACCCATTGGAGCAGAACTCTTGATGAACCACGAGACTGAATTTTAGATCTTGTCTCTCTATATTTTAGGATATATGAACTGGCGAAGTTAGGGTTTTTGCAAGCTCCCAAATTCCATCTGAAATAGGTGACCTTGGGAACATCGTCATAAATTTCTTTCTGAGAATTGAATTAAAATTTCTTAAAATGTTGTAGAAAAAGGATGGAATATAGTTTGTTGGGTATCGTTTTCAAGGCCGAAGGTCACAATAGTGACGTGTGGCATGTCGTACAAGTTCACTCTATTGAACTAGTCTATAATTTAGCTATCGCGGGAAACTTGGCATAAATATTTCTTGGAGAATCCAATCTTGATAAGACTTATGGGGTTGGAAAGAGGACTTAGAGGGATATAACAAGACGAAATTTCAGACCTTGGGGATCCAAAATTACAGAGATACAACAGATTCAAGATCGAGCTTACCTAGTAAGAAAAATTGGAGGGATGATTTGAAGAATGCTATTGAATACATGATCAATAATATCAATGTTATAGAAGTAAAATTGAATGGAAACATGGAATATTCGAAGAAAGATGTGGAAGGTTTGAAGGAAGGTGGGACAAAGTTGCTACAAGAAAGGCTTCCTAATGGTGAAAAGGTAGTAGAGGAAACTCATGATGAGAACACAATAAATGTTAATCATGATTTCATATAACCTAACGTTGGATTGAATACCCACCATATTCCAAAGATATATATGAGGAAGTTTAATGGCAAGGATCCAATAACTTGGATACTACAGATGGAGCAATATTTTGATCTACATGATGTGCAACCACCACAAAAGTTACGTATTGCATCTTTATATTTAGAACCGAATCAGTTTCTATGGTATAGAGGGATTTGTTCTCATAAAGCACTTGTCACCTGGTCATTTTTCAAGGAGGAAATGATAGCACATTATGAGGATACAAAGAGGAACACCTTCTTTAGCCAATTGATAAATCTCAAACAAAAGGGTTCAATTGTAGAGCACATTGAGGACTTCCTAAAAATGAATATAAGGGTAAATGATATTCCAGAGGAGCATAGGATTGATGTCTTCATATGAACTTTAAAGGATAAAATCCAACAAGAGGTTCACCTTTGGGAACCTGATTCATTGGAGAAGACATTTAGGTTGGCAAGAAAAATTGAAAGCAATGTAGAAAAATTGATGTAGGTTAACCCGATAATGCAATATAAATCAAAGCAGAATACTATAACCTACTTATAATATCAATTTGCAAAAGCTTAAAGATCGAGCTGAATAATATAACCAGAAGAAGAAAAATCAATGGCACAATACACATGAAAATACTTTGGGGAAAACCTCAGCTAAAAACCCCACACTATTGTATTATCATACATGGTGGAAATACATAGGAATTATACAAAGCCTTAGCTCTCACAGCTAGCTAGCTTTCAGTACAATCCTCATAGATTCTCACAGGAAATCTTGGCTTCTCTCCAGCCTTCCTCTCTGCCCTCCAAGCTCCTATTTCCTTGCGTTGTTCCTTGTGGATGATTCTCCTTCAACCAAGTGGATGATCTCCTCTAAAATTGTGCAATCCTCAAGGATTAAATCCTTGACTGCATGCATGAGTTTTCTTTATAAGAAAACACATGCAACTGATAGTATGTTATGAAACCAGCTCAAGAAAATATAGAAAAGATAGATCAACACCTTAGAATTTAGCCTCTTCGAGGGGGAAACCTCCTTTACATTACATAAATGAACAATTCTTGGATGCTACAAATGAAAAGACCTCCTTTCTATATATAGGAGTCTAAGGGGTCATAACATAATCAGAGCCGACATAATAATAATAATGTAAGCGCACAATAATAACAATAGTGGGCTTCTATGGGGCATAATAGTAACAATATGGGCACTACATGGGTACATAAATATAATAAGTGGGTTGTACTAATAACAATAAGGGGTTACACTAGTAGTATAGAGGCCTAACATGCCCCTCTCCTTCAAAAAGCATTGTCCTCAATGCTTGAGTAGTTCTTGATGCTTCTGTATAAAATTCTTGTCCTCCCATGTGGAATCTTCAGCAGGTAAGTTCTTCCACTTGATGAGATACTCTGAAATTGATCGATTTCGTAGCTGTCGAGTTCTTGTTTCTGTGACTACTCCAGGTTCCAATATGATTTTTCCTTCCTCTTCAATTTCTCGCAATATTGTTTGAATTGGGATCTTTTGCAACTTTTGAATAAGTGGCCATAATTCTTCATCCTTCTTCCATTCATCCCTTGCTTCATTTATCCAATCTAGTTGGATAATAGAAATAGCACAAAACAATGCTTCCACATCCTCATCCTTGAAGAGTCTTCCCATTCGGTAAGGTCGCCATTTTTTAAGTGCATGTAGTATTGCCAACATTTCCTTCTCATAAATAGCTTGCTTGAGATGTAGCAGTAAAAATACCCAATCACCTACATCAAAACATTTTTCACTAGGATGTTGATCTACCTATTGTTTTGTTTGATTTTGCACCGAAGTGGCGTTATCCTTTAAAATTTGGAGAACTTGTTGTTGATGCTCGATGTGATCTTTCACTGCTTGAACCTTTTTCTTCTTGATATGTCATTCTATCTCTAGAGTTTGAGGAGTGGTAATTTCTTCCAATCCTTTACAAGATATGGTCGGATTCATTTCTTGATGCTCGATGTGATCTTTCACTTCTTGACCATTTTTATTCTTGATATGTCCTTCTATCTTGATAGTTTGAGGAGTGGTAATTTCGACCAATGAATCATAAGATATGGTTGGATTCATTTCTTCTTTCTCGATGTGATCTTTCACTTCTTGCACCTTTTTCTTCTTGATATGTCCTTCTATCTTGAGAGTTTTAGGAGTGGTAATTCTTGCCAATGCTTTACAAGATATGGTTTGATTCATTTCTTCTTTCTCTGGGGTGGGGTCCTGGCGTATATCTTCTTCTTTTGATGTTTCTTGATCCTTTTCTTCCTCCTCTTCATATTCTATGTAAAATAATTTCTTCTCGGCACACTTATGACCTTTAGAGCATTTGCTATCACAATTGTAACAAAGCCCTTTTTCTCTTTTTTCTTCCAATTGTTGTGGTGTAACCCTTGTAGGTTGTGGAAGGCTAGGAGAAACAACACTTCCATCTTTATAGTTGTGAGGGGTATGCTTCCTGGTTTCCATAATTTTGCTTTCCACTATGTCAGAAATCCCTTTTACTCTTTCCAATTGTTGTGGTGTTGCTCTAAAGAAGGTGTTGCTCTTTGTATTTTCATAATGTGTTATCATTTCCTCCGTGAAAATTGACCACGTAACAAGTTGTTTACGAGAACAAAGCCCTTCATACCATAAAAATTGATCCAGGTCTAAATATGAAGATGCAATACATACCTTTTGTAATAGTGGTACACCATGTAGATCAAAATATTTCTCCATCCGAAGTATCTAATTTACCGGATCCTTGCCATCAAACTTCTTCATCTTGCTTTTTTTTTTTTTTTTTAGGAGCTTGATCTTGAAACGACTGTAACTCTATACTTTCGGATCTTTAAGTTCTGAAAATGCGACCTATGGTAGCCCTCTGTGTCCTCTTTCAAATGCCACCAGTCTGACCCCAATTGGATTCTCCAATGAAGAGTTATGCCAAATCACCCACAATGACCTGATTATAGACTAATTCAGTAGAGCGAACTTGTACGACATGCCACGTGTCCCTGTTTTTACCATTGGCTCTGAAAAATATATACAAGAAACTACAGTCCATCCTCTTTTTGTACCTGCTTACGAAATTTCAATATGATTCTCAGAGAGAATTTTATGATGATTTTCCCCAGGTCACCTGTTTTGAATGTAATTAAGGAGTCTGCAAAAAGACCAACTTCCTCAGATCATATCTCTGCAAATATAGTGCGAAAAGCTCTGAAATTCAGACCCGAGCTTCATCTCGATGTCTTCTCAAATGGGTTTTTGTTTTAGCTTCTGAAACGTCACAAAAAAAAAGTTATATCGAAAATTCCACGATGACCTGTTTGGAGCAGCGAAACCCTAGAACCCAAAGCTCTGATACCAAATGTTATGAAACCATCTCAAGAAAAGATAGATCAACACCTTAGAATTCAGCCTCTTCGAGGGGGCATCCTCCTTTACATTACATAAATGCACAATTCTTGGATGATACAAATGAAAATACCTCCTTTCTATATATAGGAGTCTAAGGGGTCATAACATAATCAGAGCCGACATAACAATAATAATGTAAGGGCACAATAATAACAATAGTGGGCTTCTATGTGGCACAATAGCAACAATATGGGCACTACATGGGTACATCAATATAATAAGTGGGTTGTACTAATAACAATAAAGGGTTACACTAGTAGTATAGCGGCCTAACAATTTACAGGTGTGGAATGAGGTTATAGGTGAAAGTAAAAGGGGAAATTAAAAATAATTTACCAACCATGCAAAACAACACATGGTTTTTAAAAATCCATGGGAAGGCAAAACAACACACGGGTTTTAAAATCCATGGGAAGGTAAAACAAGGCATTTATTTAAAAACAACACATGGATTTTAAAACAAGACGGTTTATTAAATCATTCAAACAAATATGTTGAAATTTTAATTATGAAATCCATTTACATGTTTAATCAAAATATTTGGAAAATATTATTCAAAATATTTTTTTTTTCTCCAAATATTTTGTGACAATAATGAAGTATTCAAAAGATGATGAAAGGTAAAAAAATGACAAAAATAGAACTCAAAAGGACAACTAGTTGATACAGGGGGAAGAGTTAACCAGATTTGAGAGGGAAGCTAGCAGGTTTTGTGAAGACAACTTCAACCTTTCCAGATTCCAAGGCAGAGGAAGAGAAGTTAAAAACCAATTTCCAGATTTAAAGGCTAAAGATTTTCCAACAGTTCCATATTTCCTACAGATTTCCAGTGATTAATGTTATCTTTAGTTTATTATTCAAAAAAATTCCAGAAATTATTAGAGATTATTTTGTAATGAGTTCCTTTTTAGAATCTGATATTAGTTTAGCAGAAAGTCTATAAATATATTGTAATAAAGCAGTACAAAGGGTTGGAACTTGTACCAAGAAAGAAAATCTTTCATGTAAAGTCATGTACTGAGCTAAAGTGATCATTTCATTAATACATAAAGCCGTTCCAGGATTCATGTGTCAGGAAAATTGGTGATGTTTTTCCTCTTGTGTAATTATTATTTTTCTGTTTTTCCATATGTTTTTCCTCTCTGATTTGTTTAAAGAAAATTAAAGGTTGAAATTGTTTAATTACACTCTACTCTCGCTTATAAACAATATATGTGTTTTCAAACTGAGATTAAATATAGAATTCATTCTAAAATGCTCTATGTTTAATTGAATCTAAATATTTTCCTCCCTTTCATTCCATAAAAGCTCCAAAGATCCAATAGCATGCCTACCTTGCCCTGTTACAATCTGTTCTGTTATTTTTGTATTTGATCACTCTAATACTTTTTGACTCCATTGCCCAATGGCCTTTCCTTGCAGTTTCAACCAAACATTTGAAAAAACCAAACTCTAAACCTAATAACTAGCATAAAATATCAAAGCAACAAATCTAAATCCAATAGAGAGATCCCTCTCTCAGTTTAGAAGGGATAGCTTCTAAGATTACAAGTGGTTTTGTGGTTACCTTTGGATTTATTTTACAGCCTTAGGAAATTATAGAGTGATAACATTCTGGAAACCATACTGGGGACAAGGTTTCATCATCCTTAGGAAAGAGTATAAAGTTTTAGATCTAATTGTTGATGGTGGATAGTGATTAGACACAAGAAGGCTGGACCATTTACCTAGCGACTCCAATCAAGTTTCAACTTGATCCAAAGACTCCATTGTCAAAGAATCCAAACTGCAGAACACTCGTGGTGATTGTCGAGCACTTGTGTTTTTGAACTCGTAAAAGTAAATGACAATATGTCTACTCAGTATAAGTTTAACCATTTTCTGGACTGAGATAGACTAACTACAAAAAAGGAATACCTTAGTCGAACACGGCTAAGAGGTTCTCTTGGGTATTGTTTTCTACCTTTTCGGACCTAATGGACTACCTATGAAAAGGGACATCTAAAGTTTTCTCTTTCGCCTATTTTTCAAACTCTCTAAACATGAAAAAGATGTCGAGTTTTACCTTCATTAGACTTGTTAAAACATCAAGCAATGATGGACTCGTCAATCATGACGAGGCCGAACCACTCCTTCTTAGTGTTCATTAAATATACTCAGAGGGATTCATCCGAAGGATGAACTTACATATCAAGCATATGTTATCCTCCTCAAGCTTGTTAAAAAATAAAGAGGTATTGACCAGTATGGTTGGAGAAATTGGGAAAATAAGGGATTCCATTTTTCTAATGGCAGTGAGCTTCTCTTGAACACGACACTCTTCCACTTCATCTTAGTGGTTATTTGGTTGGGTAATCGGCTTGTCTTTTGCTTATCATGCCATTTTCAGAGACTCCCTCTTGGTTTTGGGTCAATACTGCCAGCTCCATTCAGTTTCGTCAGTGTGTTCAAGAGAAGTCATTTAGTTGATCTCTGCTACAATACTCTTAAGACTTCATTTCGTGTTTGCCTTTCCTGATCCAGATCTATATATGCATCATTCTGATCATTCTGTCTCAATTGTGATACCCATTTCGTGTCATTGATGGGGGATACATCAAGGCCCTCCTGTGACGGGTTGCTTCCTGTTGACATCAACATGTCTTCTAGGAAGTTGACTTAGAAACACCCCTTGGTACCTTGGGGCTTACATACATCTATGGAAAGTTTCCTCGTTCTCGGCAACAGGTTTACATCATTGGCCTTTCACTGAAAGATTTTGTTAGGTCCCTATACTACTAGTGTAGCCCCTTGTTGTTATTAGTGCAACCCCGTTATTGTATTCTTGTGCCCATGTAGTCCCATATTTTTATTATTGTGCCCCATAGAAGCCCACTATTGTTATTGTTGTGCCCTTACAATATTATTGTTATGTAGGCTCTGATTATATTGTGACCCCTTAGAATCATATATATAAAAAGGAGGTCTTGTCATTTGTATCATCTAAGATTTTTTCATTTGTGTAATGTAAAGGAGGTTTCCCCTAGAATATGTTGATTTTGAAGTCGTTAATCTATATTTTCTTCTATTTTGGGAGCTAGTTGTATAACATTTGGTATCATAGCTTTGGATTCTAGGGTTTCGCTGCTTCAAACAGGTCATCGTGGAATTTTCACTATAACATTTTTTATACAAAGCTTCAGAAAATGAAATTAAAACCCATTTGAGCCTAAATCTTGATGAATCGCGTAACTACATTTCATATCTTGTCTCACTATATTTCCGGATATATGAACCGGGGAAGTTAGGGTTTTTGCAGGCTCCCGAATTCCTTCTGAAATAGGTGACCTTGGAAAAATCATCATAACTTTCTTTCTGAGCATCGTATTCAAATTTCGTAAGATTTTGCAGAAAAATGATGTACTTTAGTTTGTTGGGTATCATTTTCAAGGCCGAAGGTCGAAACAGTGACACATGGAATGTCATACAAGTTCGCTATACTGAACTAGTCTATAATCTAGCTATCACGGGAAATTTGGCATAAATATTTCTTGGAGAATCAAATCTTGATAAGACTTGTGAGGTTGGAATGAGGACTCAGAGGGATATAACAGGATGAAATTTCGGACCTTGGGGATACAAAATTACAAATATACAACAGATTCAAGATCGAGCTCCTAAAAGCAAGCATAATAATGACTCGTGTCAAGAAAATATAAACACCTAGTAAGCAAAATTGGAGGGATGATTTGAAGAATGCTATCGAAGATATGATCAATAAGATCAATGGTATAGAAGTAAAATTGAATGTAAACATGGAATATTTGAAGATAGACATGGAAGTTTTGAAGGAAGGTGGGACAAAGTTGCTACAAGAATGTCTTCCTAATGGAAAAAAGGTAGTAGAGGAAACTCATGATGAGAAAAAAAGAACTGTTAATAATGATTTCACAGAACCTAACGTTAGATTGAAGACCCACCATATTCCAAAAATAGTTATGAGGAAGTTTGATGGAAAGGATCCAATAACTTGGATACTATAGATGGAGAAATATTTTGATCTACATGATGTGCAACCACCACAAAAGGTACGTATTGCATCTTTATATTTAAAACCGAATCAATTTCTATGGTATAGAGGGATTTGTTCTCGTAAACCACTTGTCACCTGGTCAATTTTCACGAAGGAAATGATAGCACATTATGAGGATACAAAGAGAAACACCTTCTTTAGCCAATTGATAAATCTCAAACAAAAGGGTTCAATAGCAGAGCACATTGAGGACTTCCAAAAATTGAATATAAGGGTAAATGATATTCGAGAGGAGCATAGGATTGATGTCTTCATGTGAAATTTAAAGGATAACATCCAACAAGAGGTTCGCCTTTTGGAACCTAATTCATTGGAGAAGACATTCAGTTCGGTAAGAAAAATTGAAAGCAAAATTATGGAAACAAGGAATCCTACTTCTCACAACTATAAATATGGAAGTGTTGTTGCTCCTAGCCTCCCACAACCTACAAGGATGACACCACAACAATTGGAAGAAAAAAGAGGAAAAGGTATATGTTACAGTTGTGATAGAAAATATACTAAAGGTCATAGTGTGTTGAGAAGAAATTAATGTACATAAATTGGGAAGAGGAGGAAGAAAAGGAACAAGAAACATCAAAAGAAGAGGATATACACCAAGAACCAACCCCAGAGAAAGAAAATGAATTCAACCATATCTTGTAATACATTGATAGGAATTACCACTCCTCAAACTCTCAAGATAGAAGGACATATCAAGAAGAAAAAGGTAATAGTGTTGATTGATTCAGGTAGTACCCATAATTTTATTCATTGTAATATAGCCAAGGAATTGAATTGCTTCCTATATGTAGCACCAGAGTGTCAAGTGATGGTTGCAATGGAGGAACCATAACTTGCTATGGAAAGTGTCATAATATCAAGTTATCCATGGGAAAATATGTATTGAATATTTTAATGCTTTCCATTGCAATGGGTGGTGTTGATATTGTACTAGGAGTCTAATGGTTACAATCTTTGCGTACGATATCTTTTAATTTTCAAGAAATTTTCTTGAATTTTTTTGGGAAGGAAAGAAAGTTGAATTAAGGGGTATCGTAGGGAAACCAAGAAAGATAATCAACTCTAATGGCATGACAAACTTCTAAAGAAAGAAAAACGGGGTGTAATTGCACAATTATGTTCACTAGAGGTTCAAACAACAAAATCATCTATTTCTACAGATCTCCCAAAAGTCTTGGGCAATCATTATAAGGTTCAAGAAGTGGAAGACCACATAGAGAATCAGCAACAAGTTTTCCAACTCTTAAATAATAACCTCACTTTGGCATAGAATCGAAGGAAACAACAGGAAAATCAACATCGCAGCAAAAGAAGTTTTGATGTAAGCGACTGAGTATTTTTACGACTACAACCATACAAAAAAATGTCCCTCAAGCAAGCTAAGGAGGATAATAAATTATCGCCAAAGTACTATGGTCCTTACAAGGTGTTGCAAAAGATTGGTACTATGGCATACAAATTGGAGCTTCCTGCATCTTCCTGAGTGCACCTAGTTCTCCATGTTTCATGTTTAAAGAAGGTTATAGGTGACAAGCTCCCAATTCAAACAATATTTCCGGAACTTGACGAGGAAGGAAAAGTCATATTGGAACCTGAAGCAGTCATGGAAACAAGAACTCGACAACTAAGAAATAGATCAATTTTAGAGTATCTCATCAAGTGGAAGAACTTACCTGCTAAAGATTCCACTTGGAAGGATGAGAATTTTATACAGAAGCATCCATAACTACTCAAGCATTGAGGACAACACTTTTTTTGAAGGAGAGGGGCAAGTTAGGTCCCTACAATACTAGTGTAGCCCCTTATTGTTATTAGTTCAACCCCCTTATTGTATTGTTGTGCCCATGTAGTCCCCATATTGTTATTATTGTGCCCCATAGAAGCCCACTATTGTTATTATTGTGCCCTTACAATATTATTGTTATGTAGGCTCTGATTATATTGTGACCCCTTAGAATCATATATATAGAAATTTGTATCATCCAAGAATTGTTCATTTGTGTAATGTAAAGGAGGTTTCCCCCTCGAAGATGTTGATTTTGAAGTCATTGATCTATCTTTTCTTCTATTTTGTGAGCTGGTTTCATAAAAGATTCTGTGTGGTGTTCAACATCAACTCATTCATTCATACCATATGGATTGTGCTATGGTACCTTGAGAGCCATGAACATCATTGATGGTTTCTTTTGCATTTGTTAATGGCTTACATAATTGGCCGGTAATCATATGGTGTCTATAATGTTCGACTCCATCTCATTGATTCACATGGTTAGACTTGTACATTGGTTTCATCCATCCGGGTTGTGATTTCAAGATTATACAAAGATGACAATGTATGATGTCCATAATCATATTGACAGTCATCTAGTCATGGGTCCACCAGTTGCATTTGGGGACGCGTCATTTGATCATTGTACATGTTATGTTATCTTATGAGCTGAGTTAGGGTATGTCTCTCTCAGCAAACAAATATGTCATGTTGTAAATGTTTTGTAACAAATGAATCCCGTTGATTGTCCTTGATCCCTACTTGTCACAAGGTAAAGCACTTCAGTCATCAGTCATCATCTCTAACTTTGCGCTTTAAGGGGAATTATGTTATAGGCCATTTTTTCACATCCGATCAGTGTGCCTCCTAATGGGACCAATAAACATCATATTCCCCCTCGTCGCCATTGTTGTACAAATCCCTAAGCATGTACCTTTCATTTCCTAGAATTTCAGCCCTAAACTGCTTCATCTGAGCTGGTTTGAGGACCAACGGTCCCTATAAGCCTACTGGGGTGCTTTCACTAGTAGGTTGCTCCACTATATCCTGCGTTGGTCACTAACAGGTTTCTCCTCTTTTCACCTGCTTTGGATTTAGAAATCTGAGAGAATGATCGGGATTTTGGAATCTTCCAATTCTAGGAGTTTCCAGAACTTGTTATAACTACTTACCTTGGATAAAACATTTATATCCTGTCCTTCCCTACATCGGAATTTTCACCACTTATCCTTTGATCATATCCATCCATCAAAGGTATATCTCTTATCCTATATTGGTAATTGGATAAGAACTCCCAACTTACCATACTTCTCTATATATTCCCAGCCTTCTATGTGATTGGGGGTTGGATTTTGGAGAGTGATTATGCCCTTATGCCAGTGTAGTGAGTGGTCATCATTCCATGCATTTAGGGTGATTGGAGGTGCATATTGTGACAAGGAAAGGACAATTCAACAACTTGGGTGAGCTCTTCTATAAGATCAACTACTACTTATGGTTGTAATCTTCTTCCATTTATAGTAATGCAAAGAATTCATTATTTTCCTATATGTGATTTTGCTTCACTTATTTCAATACCATGTTGATCTATTGAATGAGTACTTAGATGATATTGCATAGATATCATAGTTTCTTGGCTTGTGTTATCTGACTGTGCAGGTTCTAATTTTGGCAATCAAAGCTGGAATTGGAGCTTCCAAGTTGAAGAAGGAGCGAAGCGTGCAAAGGATTCTAGGTAGGCCTCACTCCATCATCTATTTACTTTAAGGAAAAACATTGTGTTCATTGTCTGTTTGTTATTCTAGGTTAGCCACCGACCTGGGCGAGATACTTTTGTCCGCAATTGTAAGTCTCGTATAACAAGGAGGATAAGTAGTAGAGTTAGCAACAACGCAATTTTCCCAGTAGACAGGGATTAGTGTGAGTTAGATACTGAGTAGTGCAAAGCAGTATTGACAGTAGAGCAGGAGGCTCAGTAGCAGAGTCAATAGTAGCACAGTTTTTCCCATTAGACAGTTGCAGACACACTTGATTCAAATTATTTTGTTTGGATTTTTTTAATTGCAGATGTTGCAGTAGCAACAATAACAGTGACAAGTGTTTCATGTGGAACATTCCAAAGATACTGGATTGGGATAGATGTGAATCCCTTTCTTGTTGAGAGGGAGTGTTGAAAATAACAACAAGAAATGTTAAAAATAGCATCAAGAAATATCCTAATTTAATTTTGTCCTTGAATTAAATTGGGAATAAAATTATAATTCCACATCTCATGACAACATGTATTAGCTAACTAAGTTAATTTGACTTAGTTGGCTCAGTTAATTTGAGTTAAGAGTCTAACTAAAGTCGTGTAGAGTGTCGCCTACAATTAGGAGCTCTGGTTGAGTTTATTTTGAGTTGTAATTAATTAATTTTAGTCTAATTGAGTTAAATTCAGTTAAACTAGTTCCAACTGTTGGAGAAATTAGTGGGAGGTCTAGTAGTGTGGTGATTCATGCAGTCCAGTGGGATGCTTCCTACGGTCGAGTGTGGTCCTGCCTAAAGTATAGAATGGTGCTGCCTGAAGTGCAGCGTGGTGTTGCCTGAAGTGCAGTGTGGTGTTGCCTGAAGTGCAGTGTGGTTCTGCCTTAAGCAATCAACCAGTAAACTGATGATTCACTCATAAATAACTCATGCATGTCAGTTCAGAGAAAGACCTAGTTGAGATTGGAGTTCAGGGACATTGTACTATCAGTTCTATAATCATCTGAATTGTACTGTTGGTGCATGCAACTAGAATAAGAGCCTAAAGGAACTGTGTAATCCAATGGAGGAAAATTCTTACAAAATAGGGGTCTAATTTGTCATTGAACAACGCAAGGAAGTAGGACCTTAGAAGGCTAGGAAATTGGCTAAGTGTTGGCCAAAGTTAGCCTAGGAAGGAGTGAGACAGATACAGATAGTGCAGAGGTTGCTCAGTCTTGAGAAAAACATTGTAATCTTCTCATATTTTCTGACTAATGAAATATACAAATAGCAGGGATTTTTAGTTGTGGCTTTCCCCAGGAAATCATTGTGTAATGTGTTTATTGAATTCATATTCTTGTATGATTTGTGATTTCTTGATTGATTAATTGTTTTCGCTAATGAGTAGAGTAGTTCTGAGTCTTTTGTTTTAACAAATCACATAAGTAGTTTGAATCTATAAGGAATTTATGCAACAAATACGTAGGGTTTTCACTTGTAGTTTTCTCTAGTTTTCAATGGTGGTTTTCTGTGGTTTTCAATGGTGGTTTTCTATGGTTTTCGTATGGTGGATTTTTGTGACGGTTTTCATTTAAAATTAATTTATTTCTTCATTTGCAAGAAAAATATAAAATAAGCATACAATGGCAGAAAACCTACCTCAATCTCTAGACATTTTGTAATGGTTTGTGTGGTTTATGCACTCCTCGGTTGAGCATGGGTGGCTAGGTCAAGCTCTTGGCTCCTCAGTCAAGCTCTTAATACCCTCGATCGAGCTCCAAACATTGTAGTCTGCTCCAAAATGGCTTGCGCAAACCGCGGTCAGGTTTTTTATAAAAAAAAGGGGCTCAATCAAGCATATAGTTTGATCAAGCTTTTTTTAAATATACAACACCCAATTTCTTTTGGCGGGAAATTTGGAAACATTGCTTGATTGAGTTCCTAAGTAACCCCGAGTTACATAGGAACTCGATCGAAGATTTATTTTATTGCTCGATCAAGCAATATTTAAGTCCTCAAATAGCTCAATCAAGCACTTAAAAAACACTCGATCGAATTTCTTTAATTCCACCTCTTTGCTTGCCAAAAAAATATAAACAAACTTCAAAATTTCACCCTTATTGTTATTTAGGAAAATATATTAAATAATTTAAAGATGAATATAAAAAGTATTTTTTTTTATTATTATTAATGAATATAGTTAAATGAATTATTTCAACTTTAATGTAATCGTATAAGCACAATAAATATTTGGAAAATATTAATTTTTTCATTTTGTTGAAAGGTTAATGTTCTTTAATTAAGCAATAAATAATAACAATCCAGCATAATAAATTAAAAATAAAATAAAATAACTAATATTTTTTTTTTCAATATTTTATATATATTTTTTTCATTTTGTTGAAAGGCTAATGTTCTTTAATTAAGCAATAAATAATAACAATCCATCATAATAAATTAAAAATAAAATAAAATAACTAATAAATAATAATAAATAAAGATTTTTCAATTTTGTTGAATTGTAGTCAAATTTGTTTATTTAAAAAAAATATATCATATTTCAATATTTTATATTTTGTTGAGTTATAATTAAATTTATTTATTTAATAAAAAATATATCTATCTTTAATATTTATATTTTTCATTTATTGATTATATAGATATTTTATTGAGTTGTAGTCAAATTTACTTATTTAAGAAAAATAAGTCTATCATTAATATGTCTATTTTTCATTTATTGATTATATAAGTAAATGTTAACTTAATAGTAGATACAAATTTCAAATTCAAAATTTAAATGTAATTCTTATCTGGCAACTTATGTAAATCAATACAAACACTCAAAAACTTCATCACAGATTTCCCTATCTTTATCAATCTTCATTTTATAAATAAAGTTTTTAGCTGGACATTGTATGGCTATTCATTTCCCTTCTTTATCATATATATATTTTTTTGTAAGCTGAGGAATTTCTATTATCTACAGAAAACTTAAAAATTACATACTTAGGAACCTCAATCCGCCCATATTGGAAACCGGATCTGTTGGTTCCTCTTCATCATGCATTCGGTACTGTTTTTCTTTTATCATACCGTCAGAAAGAAACTTACAAGACATTAAACCTTCATAATCAGATTGTTTTCAAAGACTGTTTTTTCTAAGATCTACTCAAAGACCTATCTTCACTACTGATTGTTGTATTATGCAATCAAATTCCCAAAACAGATCTGTAGCAACAAAAATAAAAAAGAGAGAGTTAACTAGCTTCTCAAGCCTCCGCGCTTCCCTTTTTGCTTTCGCTATTGTCCTTGGTATTTATCAGTTCCTTCAGCATCCCCCGAATCTCCTTGATCTTCTCATTCTGTTGACGCATTATAATTTCGACATTAGCCATTTCCTTCCTTGCTGCCTGCGTTTCCTGGGCCATCTCCACCATTTCTACAGCGACCTGTTCCATTGCCTTGGCCAAAAGGTGCTTAAGGACCTAGTAAATGTGGAGAGCTTGACGGTATAGGGTTAATCTATCCCTGGTATTGCCTGGGTCTGGCAACTGAGATTTCCACTCTTCCATCTCCGGGTCTGACAGTTCTTCCAGGACTTTGTTTTCCATGACGTCTATGATTTTTCGGATGTCTTCATTTGTTTCCTGATTGTAAGCCTGCTCTGCCTCATGAGCCGTCCTACGGATAGATTTCCTCCCCCTTTTTTGTTTTTCCCGTGTCGGGTTTCCCTCCTCTCCATTGTTTTCTTGCCGAGGTCGGCCCTTACCTCTTCGTCCGCGTCCTCTCCCTCTTCCGCCTGTTTTGCCTCGTTTAACATTTTTACTGCTCTGTCCTATTTCAGAGGTCCCCCTTAGGAAACCCTCATCCCGGTTAATCTCCATGTCTTCTGAGCTTTCGACCTCAATTTTGATTCTGCTCCGATCGAATTGTCTGTCTCTGTAATCTTCCCGCTCTGACTGAACTTCTTTATCCCAGCTCGCTGCCATCTTAACTCGCTTAAGTCGTTGGTTATTATTCCTTTGCCAGGTCTCTCCTTTCCTTGCCACCTTCTTCAACGTCTTGCTGTCTGTCATCCTTCTCTTGTTCTGCCTTATAGTTTTATCGCCACCTTTCTGTTTATGATGCGTTTGTCCTCCTTTTCCTTTTTCCCTTATTACTTGCATGATACTCTCTGCGATGTTTCTCAAGTTTTGATTTGATTTCCGTACCTGCTACTTTGAATTATCATTAATTACTGTGGTCAAGGGGGTGTGGCCGCCGTCCTTCTGTCCTGTCTTGGCTGCCGAATGCTCTTGCCTTGTCATCCCGCTCAGGATCTCCTCGGTTTTTTGATTGCAATTATATTGTTTCATGGGTATCATGATCTATGCATTGTCTTAAGCTTTCCCATCTTGTCATCTCCATTTGGTTTGTCCAAATATCATCCACTTTCCCTATTAATTCCTTGCTTCCCCAATTGGCCAAGAAATCCGCAGGTTTATTTCCTTCTCGTTTAACGTGAGAGGTGGTCTTGTATTCTATGCCTTTCAGAATTTCTTCAATTTCTTGGACCAAGCTCGCCGTTCTCTAGCTTTTGGCTACCTGCTCCCACTGTTTCCCTTGTATTAGTTTTTTTATGGTGCTTATAACCAAGGCTGAGTCGCCTTCGATATCTACCTTCCTATATCCATTTCTTATCGCAATTTTGAGACCCTGGTAAACTGCCATGAATTCCGCTTCATTATTACTCATAGTTCCTCCATATTCTGCATAAATCCATTCTGTATTTCCTTGACTGTCTCTAAAAATTCCTCTGTATCCTGCTGGACCTGGATTCCCCTTTGCCGCTCCGTCGAAGTTGAGCTTGATAAACCCTTCCTGTGGCCTTCGGAAGATTGCGAGACTTTGGATACCAATAGGTTGTTGTTGCTTTGTTTTTTATTGAAAGACCATCCCTTGTTCCAAGGTCAACCTTCTTAGGATTTCTGCTTCTTCTTCAGAGGTTTTCTAATCTTCCTCTGTCCATACTTCTGCAAGAATTGATTCTCTGATTTGTCTCAGGGTCCTTTGCCAAACTTCTTCTGGATTTGATATTTTCTTTTGGAAAATTCTTCCATTTCTTTCTTTCCAAATATTCCACACATTGAATCCTGCCACCATGTTCCAGGCTCTTCTCACCACCGAGCTTTTAAATTTTCCTTCTCCCCAATTATAGAGAGTTTGTATGATATCTTGAGGATTTCGTTCAGTTTTTGAAAAGAGATCTCTAGTCTTATCCCATTGGTATTGTGCTACTCTGCAACCATTTAGTAAATGTTCCTGGTCTTCTCCATCTTGGTTGCAGAGACAGCATCTTGATGGGCCTGAAAATCCTCTTTTTTGGATTTGGTCCCATGTTAGAATTCGTTTCCTTCCTACCAACCACACGAACATCTTTATCTTCGGCCACCATTTATTTTTCCAAAGTTTTCTCCATTTCTGCTCCTCTTCCCTCTGGTCTTGTTGGACTTTTGTATTATATGCTTCCTTAATAGTGAAAGTTCCTTTAGTTTCTTTTCCCCATCGTAGGATATCATTACCTCCTCTGATTTTTATTTTCTTGGATTCTAATTCCTTACTAAACAAGATTTTTTGGTCCTCCGTTGAATTCCTGTTCCAATCTTCTATTTTTTTCCATTCTCTCCATTCTTCATTTTCTCTTCCTTCTATCCAATAATCTTTGACCGAGATGAGTCCTTTGTCTATCCCTATTCTGTAAATTTCCTGCATTCCCTGTATATTCGCCATTTTCTCCCTTTGTTGCCACGCTTCTTCCCAAAATCTCGTTGTCTGGCCCCCTTTGATTTCCCAAAATGTATTCCCATCTACTATTTCTCTGTTTTGATTGGCCAATTCCCATATTGCAGATCCTCTTGGTATTTCTTGTTTCTTTAATATTCCTTCAGGTGTTGATGGCATATTATATTTTATTGTCCATATTTCTTTCCAAATGTCCTTTCCTCCTTGCATCCATCTCCATCTTAGTTTTGCTGCTAGAACTTGATTTAGTACAGACGGTTCCCTTAGACCTAATCCGCATTTTTCTTTTGGTTTAGTTAGGCTATCCCAGGAGCAAAGTGCCCATTTCTTTTGTTGCTTAGGCCCTCCCTTAGGAATTTTCTATAAATCTCTATCAGTTTGTTGCATATCCCTTTTGGTGCTACCATTACTGATAGTGGATATATTGGGATCGCCTGTATGGTTGATTTGAGCAGTACGACTCTTGCAGCAAGATTCAGGGTGTGGAAAGACCAATTTTCTAATCTTTTCATAATCTTTTCTATTATGGATCTCCAGTTTCCTATTTTTAGGGATGACGAGTCCAGCATGGTTCCTAAATACTTTGTTGGGAGCTCCCCTTTTCTATAACCCAGGGTTCTGGTTAAGTGATTTTTGATGGGATCCACTGTATTAAAAAAGAACGTTCTTGATTTTTCATTATTTATCTCCATACCTGAACCTTCCATAAACACCTCTAGTATTCTCCTTATCCGTCTCACCTCTTTCAGGGATACTTTTCAGTATATCATGATATTGTCCACGAACTGTTGGTGGGTGAATATAGTGTGATTGCCCCATAACCTTAGACCTTGGATTTTTCTTTCCCTTAATTCTTTTTTGAAATATCTGCCTAATCCTTCTGCTGCTATTATGAAGAAAAAGGGGGATAAGGGATCACCCTGTCAAAGGCCTCTTGAAGCATTGAAAGTAGCAGATGGGGCTCCATTTAGTAGGATGGAAAAATTTGGCGTTGAGATCATACTTAAGACCCATTTCACCCATCTATCATAGAATCCAAAGGCTAGAATGATGGCTTCTAAATATTTCCAGTTTAATCTATCATAGGCTTTTGACAGATCTAATTTAATCAACATTCCTTTTTCCTTTTTCACCTTTAAGGTGTGGATTACTTCCTGGGCCACCACTAATCCATCCAAAATCTGTCTTCCTTCTACGAATCCAGTTTGTTCTGGGGATATTATGTTTGGGAGGATGGATTTCAGCCTCTGGGCCATCACTGATGCCACTATCTTGTAGATAACATTACATAAAGCTATAGGGCGAAAGCCTTCAGCTTGATCCGAGTGGGTAGTTTTAGGAATGAGAGTTAACAGAGTAGAGTTTATACCTGGCCATATTCTTTGATGAATTCGAGCTTCCTCCACCACTTCTAGGACTTCTTCAGCAAGGAAGTGCCATCCTGCTTGGTAGAATTCTACCGTATACCCATCTGGCCCAGGGGCTTTGTTCCTTTTCATATTCCTAACTGTTTCCTCCACTTCTTCCATAGTAATTTTCCTCATCAATGCCAAATTCTGATCTCTAGTTACCAGTTTAGGGATCTCCTTGCTTATCTTCATTATAGCCTCTGTTCTGTTTTCCTGAGTTTCACTTAGAAGATTTTTGAAATGATTAACCAGTACTTTTTCTATTTCATCATGCTGAAGTATACGCTGACCTTCTTGGTTCTTAATGGAGAAAATTCTGTTTCTTTGTCTATGTTGTATCATTGCTTTATGGAAGAACTTAGTATTCCTTTCTCCTTCTCTAAGCCACTGAACTCTTGACTTCTGTCTCCATAAGATCTCTTCTTGTTTTCTTCTCTCTTCTAGTTGATTTATTATAATTCCTTCTTCCTTTATTCTATCTTCCTGTAAACCTTCTAATATATCCATCTGTTGCAGCTCATTCATTCTTTGCTCTAGGCGCTGTTTCTCTTTCAAAATATTTCCAAATTCTTCTTTATTCCACTTTTTTATTTTGCCCCTCAACTCTTTTAATTTGAGTTGGAAGGTATGCATTTTATTTTTTCCTTTTTGTTCGCTCTTTTTCCACCACTCTTCTAGTTTCTCTATCAGCCCCTCGTTTCTGAGCCAAAATGCTTCAAATCTAAATGGTCTATTATTAGGTCTTTGCTTGAGATCTATTTCCATCTTAATCGGCCAGTGATCAGATCCTGCAACCGGTAGAATTGTGGCTTCTATGAAAACATCTTTCATCATTATTTGTTCAGAAATTAAGAATCTGTCAAGTCGTGATGCAATTTGGTTAGCTCCCCCTCTTCGGTTGTTCCAAGTATGATTTCCATTTATAGTTTGAATATCAACCAATCCCTGCTCCCTTATCATATCTCCAAACTATTCCATAGCTGTATCCATTCTTCTTAGGCCTCCTCTTTTCTCCTCTAAGCTTCGAATCAGATTGAAATCCCCTCCTACTATCCACGGTTTTTCAGGGATTAGAGTCCTCATTGCTTTTAGATTTTGCAGGAAATTTTCCCTTTCTCTTTGGGTATGAGGTCCATAAACACCTGTTACAATAACCTCCTCTGTTGTTCCTATAATCTTTGCAATTCCTATTAGGATTTTTGGGAAACTTATCCAATTGTCTATTTTTATTTCTTCTGGGTTCCAAATTATTACCAATCCTCCCGCACTCCCAATCGCATCCTGTCCCATCATTTCATATCTCTTCTTGTTTCTATTCAAAATATCTCTCATTTTCTCTGTACTTATTTTTGTTTCTTGTACTATCATTATGCTAGGCTTATCTTTTTTCAGTCTGTCATTTAAATACCTCTGCTTGCCTCTACTGTTGAGGCCTCTTATGTTCGAGCTTGTGATGATCATCTCAATAGTTTTGGGGGGGATTGAAATACCTCTGAGAGAGGTATAACTCTTCCTAAATTCACCAACATTTCTCCCACTTCTTGAATTGTTTCATTCAGTGTTCTTCTACCTCTTTTTCTCCCTCCTTTGCCAGTACTGCTCATTCCTATATTTTGGGTTTCCTGCATCTCCATATTCCCAGTTCTACTGTCTTTAGTTATTCCTTTTTTCTCTTTGTATCTTTGAAAGGCTTCTTTATACATCTGCTTCTGTTCCTCTGGAATAAATCTTTCATCAAGCATCTTCCATTCCTGCAGAAGCTTCTTCATTACTTGTGCTTCTTCCTCGCCTTTTGTTCTCTGTGGATCTATTTCCATTCTTCTTTGATCCTCTTGGTTTTCTATTGATTCCTCTGTTTCCTCTGGACCTTTATCTACTTGATCTACCCCTTTATCTGCATTCTCCTTTATGACCTCCATTCCTTCTATTTCCTCATCTTCTTTCTCCTCTGCTTCCGCTTCTTCTTCCTGTAAGACTTGGAATTTGTTTTGGGATTCTATAATATTGATTCCTTTTTGTTTTTCTGGTTGTGCCTTGTTGTTCCCTCCTTTTTTATTTCTCTGCACTTCTCTGAAGTTCTCATCCTCCTGTCTTGATTCCTTCGCCGTGTTTCTCCTTTCATTATCTACTTCCTTTTCCTTTTCTGATAACGTGATAGGGAATTCTCGGTATAGGTGTCCATACTCATGGCATCTTCTGCAGTGAAAAGGGATATGTTCATAATCAATTAGTTGGTGCGAGATCTCGTCATGGTATTCCAACTCTATTGTGTCTGGAAGTGGCTCTGTTATATTCATATACACATAGATTCTTGCGTATGTTGTATATCTTCCCCTCTTTGTCGATTCTGCCACTTTCACAAAAGATCCTACTGCGTTCCCTATACCCTCAAGGATTTCTGGGTCCCAGAATTCTATTGGTAAACCAAAGAGTCTGATCCATACTGGAACTTGTAGCATTTTTTCTTTTTCTGGGTTGTAACAGTCTACCCAAGGTCTCATAAATAATCCATCATTATTCATGAAGTAAGGTCTTGTCTCAAAGATCATTTCCTTGTCCTCTATATTTGAGAATATTTTCTGTGAAAAAGCCCTTCGCTCCCAGCTTTATTTCCACATGTCCTTTTGGTTTCCACCTTTGTTGGATCCATCTGAAAAGATCTCTCTCTGCTGGCCAGAACCCTACAAATTTACAGATCAAAGCATAATCCTTCATATAACTTCTATACTCCTCTAATCTGTTATTAGGTATTATGAACCTGGGTTTATTCGTTGCCCTCGGCAGACATTTGCTTGTTGATCCCGATTTCCTTTTCGATCCTGCTGCTGAAGTCTCTCCTTCGCTTGTTTTTTCTTCTTCCTTCTGCCGTTCCTTCCGCACTTCCCCTGTTGTCACTGCTTTGTAGGAGGGGATCTCTCCCCTCCCCTGCGCCGTTTCCATTGCTTTTCCTTCAGTTCTTGCGATTCTTTTTTACCTCCAGGCTTCTGGTTTTTCAGCTTTTCCTAATCTAGTTTCTGAACTCTGGTCCTCTTGCCCGTGTTCTGCCCTTGAATGCTTCTACAGCGTTTGACACCCCTTCTATCCTTCCTTCGTCAAAACCCTAGACTCCATTTTTGTGAAAAATCCTTTTACTCGAAGACAAAGCTGAAATTCTCCCTTCTTTATCATATTTGATACATTTCTCTCCTAATTAAAAATTAAGTGATCTCTACCAGCTAACCTCTATTTTATGTTGTAAACCTATTCCGTTTCTTATAAAGCATAGTTGCCTAAGAAAACCAAATATTTGACTTATGGCTTAAACGTAATCAACTTTTATGTAAAATTGCCATACGTTAGATTTTATTTTTTGGCATCTCAAACCTATATAAACTAAAATTAATTTTGTAATTAAGTTGCTATCTCACATTCATCATAATCATTAGGAAACCAAGGTAACATCATCACCTACTACCAATAGTTGGTATAAAATTGATGTTGTTTATGCATTAATTTATTGTATAAATTTATTTAGCTTAATGTCTAAACTAAGGAGCACAATCAAAGATCATTCCCCCTCATATAATGGCTTATGGGTTGTATTTAAGCGAGGGTATTTTTATCTTTGTAATGGTTATTTAAATATTAATAAAATGATATGTATTTGGTAAATTACTAAGCTTTACACTTTATATGGTATGACAGTATTTTTATGAGTATATGAACTTTGTTCGTTATTTTTAGATTTTTTTATCGTTTAATTGGAACCAATTTGATCTAGTTTTTGGCTTTCAACTATCCAACAACTTTGTTGTGGTGCAATCGAAGTGTTCGGCTACGTAGAATTTGTAGCTTCTCCATCAGAGCTTTGGCCATATATATATATATATATATATATATATATATATATATATATATATATATATATATATATATATATATATATTAAAACGCAAAATTAAAATATGTAACACACACATATATATAACAAAAAAAATAAAAGTCGTTGAAGTCGCTGACCAACATCACACTATAGCTGGCCACCCCTCGCTGACCTCCACACACTACAAGTTGCAGATGGACCCACTAGGGTTGGAATTTGGATTTCTTTTTACTTGTCAAACAATTTTTTTTTTAGGTTTTGGGTCTTTATATTTCCCGTCAAGAAACCACATTGCGGATGGACCCACCAAGGTTGGAATTTGGATTTCTTTGTACCTGTCAAACAATTTTTTTTTAGGTTTTGAGTCTTTATGTTTAGCCTCAAGAAACATTATGCTTAAAATTTTGTCCTTCAAAAGTCACATTTTGATAATAAATTAACCCTTCACCAATAAAAGTTTCATTAATAAAATTACCATTCAATAACACATTTATGTTAAAAAATTTCACATATTTATCATAAGAAATAAAAAACAAAATGACCATAACACAAAAATAACTTATTGAATGCTAAATTTTAGTTTGAAATTGCACGAACACTCACAATAAAATCATCATAACCTTAAAAGCATCTTTGACTGCACTTGTATCTATAAGAAATGACTAACGTTATCTTATAGGACATATAAGAGACCAACAAAGTAAAATTATTGAATGTCACCAATAATAACTCAAAAGTAGATTAATTAATATGGTTTATACTATTATTTACATAATCTAATATGGTTTATATTATTATTTACATAATCTAATATATACTATAGGATTTAAAGATAAAATATACATTTGACAACATATATTTTAGCATTGGTTTGGATCATGGATATACACTAATATTGACAAGATTGAATGCATAGTATCTGAACCTCTTAAAAATTAAAAGACTAAACTTATAACAAATTCAAAATTAAAAGACTAAACTTATAACAAATGGATATTGCGGATCTCTTAACATCATGTTCTAGGATTATGTTATGATTTCCTCCATTATTACATTCTCTGAGAGAAAATTTTAGCAAGATCAATATAGATATAAATTATTGTACACATATATAAACAACTAAACACAAACACATATTCTACAAAGATTATATATATATATATATATATTCCAAAACTACTAAGTATATAATTTTTTGTTAGCTCAAACATAGAGCCTCACCCCGAGAGTGTCAAGAGAATTGAATATATATATATATATATATATATATATATATATATATCTCGAATAAAACTATAACAAACTCACTCTAATAATATTACAAACATATAAATAAACAACAAAACCAAATGAGCAACAAAAATTTACACTCACAATCTAGCTATTCTAAGAAACTTATAGTCAAGCAATACGATGTTTTTAATTGTGCGTTATATGTTTTGTGTGGGTGTTTCACTTCCAAATGCAAATCACAGTAAAAAAAACCAAGAAACATAATCTTGCCCAATTAATCTTCTAATTCCTTCATAAAAACCAAGAAACATAATCTTGCCGAATTAATCTTCTAATTCCTTCATAAATAAAAATATTTTGATCTAAATTCCTTTCTAATTGAAGATACTTTGATCTAAATGTAATAATACAACCTTATATTAAACTTTTTCTCATAATATATTTTGGCAGGTAAACAATTTGTAACAAGCATTACAATCATCCCGTATATAAAAATATTCAAAAATAACTTTTTATTATTTATATAAATATTTTGTAATATATCAATTTGATTAAAATTTATATAATTTATAATTATTATTTAAATATAAGTTTTTTTTCTAACTTAATAAATAAAAAAATTTAAATCCCTTTCATTATGTAAATCATTTAAATCCAATAAAATCTCCTTATAAATTCAAAATTTAAATTCACTTTTGTTATTTAAATATGATAAAATCTTTCAAAAGTTAGAGAAGTTAGCTTCCCAAATTGAGGAATATTAATAAAATAAATTTCTAAATAAAATCATTATTTAACTATATTCAACAATATAAAATTAAAAGATTTTCACACTATGTGAAACAAGAAGTTTGAAAAACTATTAAATACCAATGCAATAAATTTTTATTACGCCGTAAGGCGTTTCCCTATGAAACCAACTCCTTTGCTGATTACATGTTCTCTGTTTGTGCCTTTGGATCTTTTGTTAGACGATTAGCTTCTGCTCGGCCATTGATTTGAATTGCAAACCGTTTTGGCAACAGCCTTCTGGACGTGGGCAAGAAGGGGCATGCAGAGTCGCTTTCCAACGGAGATATTTGAGCTGCCTCGTGGTGTCGTTGCACCGTGGGAAAGTCGAAAAGTCAAATTCCAGACAAACTTCACCGCCTGAAGTCAAACCATGAAATCTTTGGCGGTTCTGTCATTGGCCATGATGTCAAGGGGTCAAAGTGCATGTAGCAGGAAAATCATTTGTAAATATATTTTCAGGCATAACAAAGCGCACCGCCGACTGCAAGTGGTTAAGTCCATATGGAATTCTCTGGGAAAAAAGAGATCGCTGTCTGCCAAAGCCAGACTCTACAAGCCTAACGTTGCTTCCAATAATTCTGGCAGACAGATGACTAGAGTAAACCCCGGCCTTCGGGTGATCACAGGCACAGGGTCACCTGGTAATTGCGATGAAGAAGCAGGAGGCACCGTCGCTTCTTGTATGCAGATTATCAGGAGGCTCGTGCCAGGAAGCCATAGACAGCCGTTTTTCTAAAAGAAGCTTTGGAGTACATCGTCGCGCTTAAAATGCAGGGTCAGGTCATGCACGCATTGGCCGACTACTATTCAAATTCGTATGCTGATGCTGCGGCCATGCCTCGATAGGAGGTCGCATGATCGAATCTCGGTTGCATAAATAAAGATGAAAGGCGTATTACATGCATCAGCTGCTGCCTCGATAGGAGGTCGTGAGATCGAATCTCGGCTGCACAAATAAAGATGAAAGGTGTATTACAGGCATCAGCTGCTGGTATAATGTGTATTTGTTGAAGTATGAACTCAGACTTAGAATTTGGTTTTAATTAATTCTTCAAGAAGTTATTTCATTTATGGGATATTTTCGAGATATATAATTCAGTGAAATTCAGTATGCTATCCGGCAATTTTATTTCACAGCGTGTATCTGGGCAGACTGTGAAAATGTATCCAAGAACAGTTTTCTGGAATAACAATAAATTTAAAAATATAGAAATCAAATTGTTTTTTTTTTTAAATGTTAAATTTAAACTAACATTAGAATTTTTTATTTAGTTTAAAAAAAATAGTTATATTTGCATTATTTTAATGATTTATAATTTTTTTTTGTGAAATTAAAGTCACTGAAACAAAAGAATTTCTTATTTTGTTTCTTAAAAAAAAAGAGTTTCTTATTTTTTGTCATATTGGCACTATTTTAATGATTTATACATATTTAAGAATTTCTTATTTAATTTCTTAAAACAAGAATTTTTTTTATTTTTAGTTATATTTGCATTATTTTAATGATTTTTTTTTTTTTTATGAAATTAAAATTACCAAAACAAAAGAATTTCTTATTTTGTTTCTAAAAAATAAAAAGAATTTCTTATTTTGTTTCTAAAAAATAAAAAGAATTTCTTATTTTTAGTTATATTTGCACTATTTTAATGATTTATATATAGTTTTTATGAAAAATTTACTAGTAAAATATTCAGATTCATTATGTTCTAAATATTCAGATTCATTATACTCTCAAATCTAATTGCATTTTTCTTTATTTTTAAATGTTATTTAAACTAACATTAAATTAGACTCATTATTTAAATGTTAAATTTAAATTAACATTAAATCCTCTCTTAAAATCAATAATTTAAACTAACATTACTAAAATTAAATCCGATTTTAACTAACATTAAATCCAATTTTAAAATAATTTAAACTAACATTAAATCCGATTTTAAAATAATTTAAACTAACACACACACACACACATATATATGATTAATGAAATTAAAATTACTAGTGAAATAGTGAGATTCATTATGCTTTAGAAAAAAGTGCTTTATTAAAAAAAACAATTAGCATTGGAGGCAAAAAAATGCTTAATAATTTTAAAGGAGAAACATAAAATATTCTTTGAAACCTCACTCCAACTAAACCTTAAAGCCCTACTTAATTCCAAGACACCCAATATTCTTTGAAACCTCACTCCAACTAAACTTTAAAGACCTATTCTTTGAAACCTCACCTAATATTAAAGCCCTACGTCCTCCATGAAATGATAATTATCATCTAATGCATATAAGTGTGCACAAATAAAGAAATCAAATTGATTTTTTTTTTAAATGTTAAATTGAAGCTAACATTAGAATTTCTTATTTAGTTTCTTAAAAAATATATATATATTTGCACTATTTTAATGATTTATAATTTTTTTTATGAAATTAAAGTTACTGAAACATAAGAATTTCTTATTTTGTTTCTTAAAAAAAAAAGAATTTCTTATTTTTTTTGTTATATTGGCACTATTTTAAAATACCTTTTTCACTACCTATATGGATTTATCACTCTAAAATATTTGAGGGCATTTGCTTGCCCTATTTTCCAAAAATTCAACCAAAATTTATACCTAAAAAAACTGCAAAACTTATCTCAAGTATACTAATGAGATAATGCAATTGTCTTATTTTCAACTATGAGAATCCACATGATGCAAATTGGAAATGTCTATATGAAGGACATCTCAAGCACCCTTTGTCTAATTTGGCAGCCCACCCCTTACCACTAGAATCTCAAGCACAACATCCTAAGTGAATTTGTTTAATTACTACGTATATGTTTGTAAAATTAATGTATAAAGGACATTTTGTGAATCTTAGATTACAACACACTTTGTGACCCTCTTCCCATTTCCACTTGGTTTTTTATTCAATCTATGTTTGAGTTAGAAAATAATCAAATTAAATAAATAAATAAAATAAAATAACATTTATTAAATAATTCAAATATAAATATAAATTTTAATTCATTTCAATATATTATAACTCTCATCTTTTTTTGAGTTAAAATCAAGTATAAAATTCAATTATAGTTGTAAATTTTTAATGTTAAAATGAGTTATAGAATTTAGTTAATATTGTAAATTAAAATTGTGGATGCTTGGCAACATTGCATAAAAGAACTGATAACTAGTTTCTTTGCACTCTCTCTAGCCTACAAGTTTTGAATCTTAGTTTTTGTTTGGCATAACGTTCATTTCCGAGTCAAATGGGAAAGCTCAAGAATCTAAAGCAACTCAAATTGGATGCATGCCACAGTCTAGATGAGCTTCCAAAATAAATTTCTCAAGTCACTTCATTAAACACTCTCATCTTGCCCTTAATGGAGTCTATTTGTGCAATGACTGTGGAGTATCTTTCAAAGCTCTCCAATCTTACATAGTTGACCACAAAAGTGGTAAAATCAAAAAATAAAGTGGATACATAGGTCACTTGGTTGGAGATGAGAAATTCAATATTAGAATATGATCATGATGCATATGAAGATAGAGGTTGTGTAGCACTTGAGCATGTTATCCTTATCTATTGTTGTTACCAAAGGTATCGTGGTGCATTGAAGACAAGGAGAAGCCTCAAACGGTTGATGTTTGTCCAGGGAGGTCCACTAAGTATTCCAGTATACACTTACAGACAAATGGAAATAGCCACAAAAATCTTCTTCAGTGAATTGAGATTGGGTACAGGAGGTTTCGTCACATTCTATGTAGGAAAGCTTCAGGAAAACATATTGTTGCAGTGAAGAAGATAAGACATAAAGATACTCAGTGAATGGAATAGGTCCTCTCATGATTCTATCAATTGTACAACACAAATCTGGTTAGACTATTAGGTTGTTGCCTTCAAAGCAATGAACCCATTCTTGTCTATAAATTTATGCCCAATGGCACACTCTATCAGTGTTTACATAAGGAAATAGGAAAAGGCCTTTCATGGAGGGAAACAGTATCAGTGGCCGCAGAAACTACTTGCGCTCTTGCTTATGTTCATTCAGGCCTAATTCCTCCAATTTATCACAGGGACGTGAAATCAAGCAATATTATGCTTGATTATGGTTTCAATGCCAAGGTTGCAGATTTTGGGTTGTGCAGGATTGTTCAAACAGAAGCCTCACACATTTCTAGTGCACGTCACAGCAATTTCGGTTATCTAGATCCCCTGTATCATGAGAATTACCACCTCACTGATAAGAGTGATGTTTACAGTTGCGGGATGGTGTTGGTAGAGATCATAACTGCACTGAAATTAGTGGATTTCTCCCGTAAGAAGAATGAGATCAACCTCCTTGTAATAGCAAAAATTGGTAAATTGGTGTGTATTACATTCAACATTAAGATTTCTTTTTTCATTTCTTTAAAGTTTATGGAAAGCATTGATACTTCCTTCCAAAGGAGCGAGACGAACATTGACACAGAGCTTTATCAACCTTTAAGATGAAGTTTTAATAATCTGTCTGATCCCTACCGAGAGAAATGTTTTCTAAATTGTGCAGAATTTCTTGGAGATAAATAAATTCTTGTGGAGACGTTGGTGCAAATGTGGGACACTAAAGAGTTGCTCAACGAGGCAGGGATGCCTTATTTGGTACTTCCTTCCAAAGGAGCCAGACGAACATTGACACAAAACTTTATCAACCTTTAAGATGGAGTTTTAATAATCTCTCTAATCCCCACCAAGAGAAATGTTTTCTAAATTGTGCAGAATTTCTTGGAGATAAATAAATTCTTGTGGAGACATTGATGGAAATGTGGGATAGTGAAGAGTTTCTCAACGGGGCATGGATGCCTTATTTAGTGGATGTTGGGCGACATCGCATAAAAGAACTGGTAAGTAGGTGCCTACTGGAGTGTGTGGAATATATTATTGATGATGACGATCATACTGTGGAGTATTTAAAGATTCATGAAGCTCTCTGTGACATGGTGATTTACATAGGCATCCAGGAGAAATGTTTTTTTAGTAGGCCAAAAGTTTCATAACTTTCCCCATGAAAGAGATACAAGGGATTGCAACCTGATATGAGTTGGCCATAATGTTATTAAGGATCTTCTACCTTATTTGAAATGTTCAAAGTTTGAGAGCTTGGTATTGGACTCTAATGCTAATTTGGAAGAGATTTCAAAAGGATTTTTCTCATACATCAAGTCTCTGAAGGTTTTGGATTTATCATGCACATCCATAGGAACATAGCCAGTCACAGTTCAATAACTTCAGCAGCTTGAGTTTCTTAACTCGGCCAGGTGCACAAAACTTGTTGATTTGCCGAAGATTCTTTGCGCTCTATCTAGCCTTCAAGTTTTGAATGTTAGTTCTTGTTTGGCATATCGTTCATTTCCCAGTCAAATGGGAAAGCTCAAGAATCTAAAGCAACTTAAATTGGATGCATGCTATAGTCTAAATGAGAACCCAAAAAATATTTCTCAAGTCACTTCATTAAACACTCTCATCTTGCCATTAATGGAGTCTATTTGTGCAATGAGTGTGGAGGATCTTTCAAAGATCTCCAATCTTACGTAGTTGACCACAAAAGTGGTAAAATTAGAAAATAAAGTGGATATAGAGTTAACTAGGTTGGAGATGAGAAATTCAATATTAGAATATGATCACGATGCAGATGCAGATAGAGGTTGTGTAGCACATGAGCATGTTATCCTTCTCTATTGTTGTTACGAAAGGTATTGTGGTGCATTGAAGACAAGGAGAAGCCACAAATGGTTGATGTCTATCCAGGGAGGTCCACTAAATATTCCAGTATACACCTACACACAAATGGAAATAGCCACAAAAATATTCTCCGGTGAATTGAGATTGGGTACAGGAGGTTTCAGCACAGTCTATGCAGGAAATCTTTAGGGAAAATGTAATTTTATAGTGAAGAAGATAAAGCATAAAATAGTGAATGGAATAGGTCCTCAATGAAATTAGGCTTTTGTCAACTGTATATCACCCAAATCTGGTTAGAATATTAGGTTGTTTCCTTGAAAACAATGAACCCATTCTTGTCTATAAATTTATGCCCAATGGCACACTCTATCAGCATTTACATAAGGAAATAGGAAAAGGCCTTTCATGGAGGGCAAGAGTATCAGTGGCCGCAGAAACTACTCGCGCTCTTTCTTACCTTCATTGAGGCCTAAATCCTCCAATTTATCACAGGGACATGAAATCAAGCAACATTGTGCTTGATTATGGTTTCAATGCCAAGGTTGCAGATTTTGGGTTGTGCAGGATTGTTCAAACAGAAGCCTCACACATTTCTAGTGCACCTCAGGGCACTTTCGGTTATCTAGATCCCCTGTATCATGAGAAATACCACCTAACTTATAAGAGTGATGTTTACAGCTTCAGGTTGGTGTTAAGATGGAGTTTTAATAATCTGTCTGATCCCCACCCAAAAATATGTTTTCTAAATTGTGCAGAATTTCTTGGAGATAAATAAATTATTGTGGAGATGTTGGTGCAAATGTGGGACACTGAAGAGTTTCTCAACGGGGTAGGGTTGCCTTATTTGGTACTTCCTTCCAAAGGAGTGAGACGAACATTGACACAGAGCTTTATCAGCCTTTAAGATGGAGTTTTAATAATTTGTCTGATCCCCACCCAGAGAAATGTTTTCTAAATTGTGAAGAATTTCTTGGAGATAAATAAGTTCTTGTGCAGACGTTGGTGCAAATGTGGGACACTAAAGAGTTGCTCAACGGGGCAGGGATGCCTTATTTAGTGGATGCCTGGCGACATCACATAAAAGAACTGGTAAGTAGGTGCCTACTGGAGTGTGTGGAATATATTGTTGATGATGACTATCATACTGTGGAGTATTTAAAAATTCATGAAGCTCTCTGTGGCATGGCGATTTACATAGGAAGCTAGGAGAAATGCTTTTTTCAGTAGGTCAAAAGTTGCAAAACTTTCTCGGTGAAAGAGATACAAGGGATTACACCTGGATATTAGTTGTCCATAAAGCTATTAAGGATCTTATAACTTATTTGAAATTTTCGAAATTTGAGAGCTTGGTATTGGTCTCTGATACTAATTTGGAAGAGATTTCGAAAGGATTTTTCTCAAACATCAAGTCTCTGAAGGTTTTGGATTTAGCACATCCATAGGAACATAGCCAATTAGAGTGCAACAACTTCAGAAACTTAAGTTTCTTAACTCGGCTAGGTGCACCAAACTTGTTGATTTGCCAGAGATTCTTTGCACTCTATCTAGCCTTAAAGTTTTGAATCTTAGTTCTTGTTTGGCATAGCGTTCATTTCCCAGTCAAATGGGAAAGCTCAAGAATCTAAATCAACTAAAATTGGATGCATGCTACAGTATAAATGAGCTTCCAAAAAACATTTCTCAAGTCACTTCATTAAACACTCTCATCTTGCCATTAATGGAGTCTATTTGTGCAATGAGTGTGGAGGATCTTTCAAAGCTCTCCAATCTTACATAGTTGACCACAAAAGTGGTAAAATCATAAAATAAAGTGGATACAGAGGTCACTTGCTTGGATATGAGAAATTTAATATTAGAATATGATCATGATGCAGATGTAGATAGAGGTTGTGTAGCACCTGAGCGTGTTATCCTTCTCTACTGTTGTTACCAAAGGTATCGTGGTCCATTGAAGACAAGGAGAAGCCTCAAACGGTTGATGTATGTCCAAGGAGGTCCACAAAATATTCCAATCTACACCTACAGACAAATGTAAATAGCCACAAAAATCTTCTCCAGTGAATTGAGATTGGGTACAGGAGGCTTTGGCACAGTCTATGCAAGAAAGCTTGAGGGAACACATACTGTTGCAGTGAAGAAGATAAGGTATAAAGATACTCAATGAATGGAATAGGTCCTCAACGAAGTCAGGCTTCTGTCAACTGTACATCACCCAAATTTGGTTAGACTCTTAAGCTGTTGCCTTCAAAACAATGAACCCATTCTTGTCTATAAATTTATACCCAATAGCACACGCTATTAGTGTTTACATAAGGAAATAGGAAGAGATCTTTCATGGAGAGCAAGAGTATGAGTGGCCGCAGAAACTGCTCGCTCTTGCTTACCTTCATTCAAGCCTAAATCCTCCAATTTATCACAGGGACGTGAAATCAAGCAACATTATGCTTGATTATGGCTTCAATGCGAAGGTTGCAGATTTTGGGTTGTGCAGGATTGTTCAAACAGAAGCCTCACACATTTCCAGTGCACCTCAGGGCACTTTCGGTTATCTAGATCCCCTGTATCATGAGAATTACCACTTCACTGATAAGATTGATGTTTACAGCTTCGTGGTGGTGTTGGTAGAGAACATAACTGCATTGAAAGTAGTAGATTTCTTATGTAAGAAGAGGATTTCTTATGTAAGAAGAACGAGATCAACCTCCTTTGAATAAAAAAAATTGGTAAATTGGTGTGTATTACATTTAACATTAAGATTTCTTTTTTCATTTCTTTTCTCATTCAAATTTGGCAATAGTTAGATCACATAACATATCACATTTTTTTCATCTGTGCTCTCCTTCCATATGCACTACTGACTTATGACGTTTCTTTGCAGCCTTTGGTGCAAATGCTAGTATAATTTTATGTGTATACTGGGAGCCAAGATAAAAGAAACTACCTTGTCCATAACATAGCAATTGGCATTAGTCTTAACTCCAATTTTTTTTAGAGATACAAACAAATGAATTAAAAACTTCAACGAACAAAATAAATTTGAAACATATTTAACGGACAAAATGCCGAATTTGAAACGAATTTAACAGACAAAATGCCCCTCGCAAAATGCCCGTCAAATTCCAACCATGCCACCCACTCCGGACAAAACATGACGAAACAATATTTACGAAGCTATATAATGTTTAATACTCCGAGAAAAAGACTACGATATTTAATACCCGACAAAAGAGTCTGACATGTACTTGGTTAACCATCCTTCGTCCTTTTCCCTACTTTGTGAAGAGACAGTTTGCATTCAATTATTCGTAATAGTGGGGACCACACTAATTTACTCGTGCATTCATATTCATCTTAGTAAAAAAATGGTAAAACACTTTTCTTTGTCCAAATAAACTTCGTTTACACCTCAATGTGTTTTAAATGATTGAATTAACTATTTGCCAAGGGTTTCAAACCGTTATTGCTATTTAAGCTATTTAAGATTAACCGATAAAAATAAAAATAATATTATTTGTTATATTTAGGATTTTATTTTATATTTAATTATGTTGATAAACTTTTTCATTTCAAGATGATTTTTAAAAATTACAATTTAATTGTTTTATTTTATTATTATTTTTAATTTAGGGATATAATTATGTTAAAATTATGATTTGTTTATTATTTAAATTATATTTTTCATTGTATAAATAGATTCAAGCTGTTAAAATTTATAAATAGATTCAAGTTGTTAAAATTTCTCTTAGGCATATATAAAGTGTCCAGCAAAATTGATTAATACATAAATAAATATAAAATATATAAGAGTTTAATAATGTTTTTTTTAGAAATTACTAGTTTTTATTTAAATAAAATATGACAAAAAGATACTCTTGATTTTTAATTGGATTAATAATTTTTTTTATAATAGTTTAATTTTCTTTCTCCGTTTTTTGTTTTTCAAGTAAAATAATTATCTTTTTTTTTTCATAGAACTACATTCTTCTCTATTCTTTAGTGATTCATGAAAATTACCGTTTTTTCATTTATTCGTTACTACAAATCTCATTGTACTTATCTTTTCTTCAAAATTTTCTAAATCAATACAAATGGAAGTAAAGTTATGCATAGGTTGCTTTCCTCTTCTTATTTATGTGTATTTTAATAATATTTTAAAGTTTTATTCATATTTTTTCTTTTTAAGTTTTATATTAATAATTATACTTTATATATTTTACAAATTATTTATTTTATAGGATTAATTAAATATATATATATATATATATTTTTGGATTTCCTAACCTAATTAAATATTTTGTAAAAACAAAATTTAATATGTCATATCAATAAATAAATAAATAAAATTTAATATTTAATATTTAATATTAAATATTAAATAATATATCTTCCTATTCAAATGTTATACATCCTCTAAATGGTTCTGTCACCTCAACTTTGGCTAGCAATTAATAGGGAGATGACTTGGTAAGAACAAATATATATAAGGATGGTAATTTAGATCCATAATGCACATGGTGGATCATCATCCATAAGTCATGGATGATGCATGTTAATAGGTACAAGGACATTGAATCATTCCAATAATTATTCAATGCGAAGTGGTTTCTCAAAAAATTATACATATGGGCTGACATAAGTACATGTCAAAGTTTTTTTCTAAGGTATTAAATATTTTATAAACTGGTAAATATTGCTTGCCATATATATATATATAATTTACATAGATTCATCTTAGCTTAGGATCTATTAAGGGTCAAGAGGGATCAAAGATCTCAAGGTGCAAAAATTTTCTCAAGTTTTGTACTCTAAAAAATGTTTGCACCTCCAGAGATTCAATCCCTATTGGCTCTTGGTAGATTTGAGCTAAGATGGATCTATGCTACTAGTAGAGACAGGACTTCCTCATTCACAAACAACAATAAAAAGTCATAAACAACAAGAAAAATGCTAATTAACCCAATGCTATGAAAAATATGTAAACCAAAATGTTTAAAATAAAAACCTTACTAAATATACAAAAGAAGAAGAAACCAACAAGATGCACAACTTTACCTCTATTTGATTTAGAAATTTAGAAGAAAATAATAAGGTACAATGAAATTTGCAATGAAGAAAAAGTGAGAAAACAAGGTAATTTGTATTTTCACCTTGACTAAAGGTAATTTGTATTTTCACATTGACTATGATAAAATTAAATAATTATGAATGTAGATATTAATGAACAAATTTGCAAACACACATAATACTATTAGAGTAGTGGTGGTACTAGCTTAACAATAAACACTTTAAAATAGCGTTGGGTCTCCTTCCCACTTATAGTATTTTTTTTTTTAATTTATTAATATTTTTTTTTTCATGAATCATTGAAAAATAAAGAATGATCTCATTGGGTGAACATCACTCGATGCAATGAGTGCTAAGTGGACTATTCAAAAATCATGAGAAATTAGTCAGTTACGACTACCTCTCATGGAAATGGTCATAGATGAATGACTTTCTTAACACAGTTGAATCCCAAAAAATGATATCTAATATAATGCACTGCGAAAGACCCTCAATACTTAAATACATAAGAGTGAAGGGAGCTCTACTTGAATGGTTCATGAGGCACAATACTTGCTAAGGTTTTGCAAATGGGGTAGCAAGCTAAGTGGGCTTGATTGTGGGGAAAACTCCACAATTAAGCGCGCTTGAGCCAGAGGCGATCTGGGATGGGTGACCTCCCGGGAAGTCCTGGTTACTAGGTGCAAGCCCCGAAAGTGATGATTGACGCTATGTGATTCATTTCACTAGTTTCAATCCCACTTCTTCACCCCTGTGAGCATCACCCGATGCAATGAGTGCTAAGTGGACTATTCAAAAATCATGAGAAATTAGTCAGTTACGACTACCTCTCATGGAAATGGTCATAGATGAATGACTTTCTTAACGCAGTTGAATCCCAAAAAATGATATCTAATATAATGCACTGCGAAAGACCCTCAATACTTAAATACATAAGAGTGAAGGGAGCTCTACTTGAATGGTTCATGAGGCACAATACTTGCTAAGGTTTTGCAAATGGGGTAGCAAGCTAAGTGGGCTTGATTGTGGGGAAAACTCCACAGTTAAGCGCGCTTGAGCCAGAGGCGATCTGGGATGGGTGACCTCCTGGGAAGTCCTAGTTACCGGGTGCAAGCCCCGAAAGTGATGATTGACGCTATGTGATTCATTTCACTAGTTTCAATTCCAAATGATTGACGCTATGTGATTCATTTCACTAGTTTCAATCCCACTTCTTCACCCTTGTGAATCCTAAAAAATGATATTATTCAAAAATCATGAGAAAAAAATGATACTATTAAAAAATCATGAGAAATTAGTACTGTTGAAAGACCCTCAATACTTAAAGAGATAATTGTTTTACTTGAAAAAAAACAAAAAAAAAATGGAGAGAGAGAAAATTAAATTATCATAAAGAAATTATTAATCCAATTAAAAATCAAACTACTTCTCATGGAAATGTTCATAGATGAATGCCTTTCTTAATGCAGTTGAATCCCAAAAAATGATACTATTAAAAAATCATGAGAAATTAGTATTGCGAAAGACCCACAATACTTAAAGAGATAATTGTTTTACTTGAAAAAAAAACAAAAAAAAATGGAGAGAGAAAATTAAATTATTATAAAGAAATTATTAATCCAATTAAAAATAAAAAAATAAAAAATATTTTTTATCATATTTTATTTAAAAAGGAAAATCAATATTATTAAAATAAAAACTAGTAATTTCTACAAATTTTAAAGGGAGCCATATTGTTAAAAACATTGTTTAACAATTATATATATATATATATATTTTTTTTTTTTTCATCAATTTTGTTGATATATATCTATATCTATATATATATATATATATTATATATATTAAAAATTTTAACAACGTGAATATATTTATACATTCAAAAATAAAATTTAAATAACAAAATAATCATAAATTTAACAAAATTATATTTTTGAATTTCAAACAATAAAATGATAAAATAAAAAATTAAATTGAAAATTTTTAAAATTATCTACTTTACTAAATATAAAATAAAATCCTAAATATAACAAAATAATTTCATTATTTTTTTTATCCATTAACTTAAATAGCAATTCTAAAATGGTTTGAAACTAAATTAAAATTTTTAAATTTTTTATTTTAATAAGGAGCAACGTTTTTTTTTTAATTGAAATGACTATGAACACACGAATATCGCACAAATAAAGTATTATGGTTCCTACAGTGGCTAATAATTAAATACAAACTTTCTCTTTACAAATCAGGAAAAAGGACAAAAGATGGTTAACCAAGTACATGTTAGAGTTTTTCTCTAAGGGTATTAATTAGAAATTGTTCCAAAAGGTGTAAAGAGAGGCCAATAGATTTATTAAATTGGAAATATTGTATTTAGATTTCCATAATCAGGTAAATATATATATATATATAGAGAGAGAGAGAGAGATCATTGAGAAACATTCAATTAGACATGTATGTCATATGTTTTCATTTAGTGAATTTCATATCTTGAGGGTTTGACCTATAGGGTTATGACCATGAAAATATTTTGTACTACCAACCATATTTTTTAATTAATATGGGATTGAAGTACCTTAAACAAGCCTTGTAACAAATTGTTTGCATATTTTCCACTGAGAAGAGATTTTCATGCAACTATAAAGGTCAAATGAGAATACACTTACCATCATGAGAGGATTTTCTGTGGTGAATGTTGAGTCATTGAATAGACATTTGGCATGCCCGACACACTCTTCAACACCCTCCAACCGTTCAAAAAACATGCTCTCATGAATCATCGTGAAGAATGTGATGTCAAAAATCCGAGGAGATTGCTCCAATCGATCTTGCATTAAGGTTATCATTACTCCTCCTTGAGAAAGACTGTAAAACAATATACCCTTGTACTACCCTTTAATGCCTACTCGACTATCGCATTTATAGTGACAAGACTAGGTGAGGTAACCCGAAGGCGTAATTTCCAGCAAGAGCGACGCGGTGATTCCTTGCAGCAGAGATATTAAATGTTGTCTAAGCCTTGTGTCATTATCCTCTTCATCGTGTTAAATCATTCATGTTATCAAAGTGTGGTCTAGTGCAATCACCCCATCGGAAAGATGCCGTGATTCCGAAGGAATCAGGTGGCAAAGAGCAGCAGAGATATTAAATGTTGCCAAGCCTTGCGTCATTCTCCTCTTCATCATGTTAATCATTCATGTTATCAAGGTGTGGTTTAGTGCAATCACCCCATCTGAAAAAAAACACTTTGATAATGATGTGCAACATGAATAGTACTTTGTTTAAAAGATTTAAAAACAATTTTTTTTGTAATATTTCACCATCTTTTAGATTTAATAATTTATTTGAATTTAAAATATTTTTTAGATAAATGAATTTAAATATTTTATATTTTTGATTACTTTTAATAATTATTTTCTAAATTTAATTCTAAAATTATTATGAAAAATACAAAATTCCATTACTTAAATTATAATTTTAATATCTTAAACTCTTTAAATTATACGATCTCAATCATTAAATTTTACAATCTATTTCATATCCTCACTCAATCCTCCTTGAAATTAACACCCATGTAAAATCAACATTCATTGTGTTTAATTAAACCTCCAAGGAGTTTTGTATTTCTTTACTTCTATTATTTTTTTTGATGTGAATCTTTTCTCTGTGAAATTGTATATGCAAAAGTTCACATACCAATCTCAAAATTAGATATTTATATATAAATAATTATAAAATGCAACTGCCCATGGGGCTTTGGATTGACGGTGAATGGGTGCATTGTTATGGGCGACATTGTTCTAACATGCGTGAATAGAGAGTGTGGAGATATCATAAATTTCATAATGAAATTCATATATTCCTCGATATCATATTCTTGGGTTGAGAAAATGAATTTACCACTTTAGTGTGGATTTGCTATTTTTTTTTTTTTTAAATACAATATGTTATTTTTTTTCTCAATCTTCTCCAAAATATTTACCCAAATCCCCAAAAAGCCAAAAAAATCGTTGATCGATATCTATTGGAATTGTTGTTGGTAAAAGGAAAATGGACAGTTAACTTAGAGCTTCTTGCCAGCCATTCTCGTGACTCTAGTCCTCCATGCATGTTCTCTTATAACAAATTCCTACGTTGTTCGAAAAGTAGGAATAAAGTTGCTAATATTTTAGGTTTCTTGGTCAACAAGAGCTACTTAGATCATTCATGATTTCAGAACCAATCAAATAACTATCTGGAAAGAAAATGTGCATTTATTTGTATTTTTTAAGTGGACATTGAACTTTAGAAATTTGTTTTTTTTTTTTCCAATGCGGAGCTATATATCCTTAAATTCTTTCAAACAAAAATTTAATGAAAGAATTTAAAATTGGTGAAAACAGAGACTTGAAAAATTTAGAAAGAATTTAAAATTGGTGAAAATAGAGACGTGAACTCAACTTACTTCACTACTACGCACCTAAAATCTTAGAAAGACAACTTTTCCTTGAGCCTCGAATTTATTGGCCTCATAAGTTATATTTTCTACTTACATCATAAGTTATATTTCTACTTACAAAAAGTATGATAAAGTAAATAAGCAGAGCTACACTACATTATTAGATTGACAAAAACAAAATTTTAAGTTAAATTTTCAAAATTTTTAATTTTTTTTTTTTGGGGTCTTGTGAGCATCTTTAAAGTATTAGAGCATAAATGTAAAATATGAAAATGTATCCTGTTCCTAGACACTTAACACTGAGACAATCAATTGCACTACCCTGCAATCCAGGCAAAAATTAACTCAACATAAACCGAAGAGCAAAGTTTAATAACATGAGATTTGTAAATTTTCTACTGACCATATTCTTTTTTGAAAATTACAGTTTATATAACAACTCAATGCGTTAAGTTTTCTACTGGGCATATTCTTTTTTGGAAACAACAGTCTATATAACAGTCCAAAAAATAACGAAGACATATATGGAATTACTCATGCAGCAATTTGGCAAAGGGAAGTCAAGTGAAACAACAAGACCAAGATGACGCATGACTCGTATCCTGCCCGTTCTTTTTCCAAAAACATCTATTATAACATTCTAATAATCCATTCAATTTTCCCAGAACCATCTATTATAACAATCCATTCAATAAACCACACATCCCACACCACATTCTGTAGCACCAGATATGGTCAGAGGTGTCAAATTTTCTGTTTCCCACCCCGGTTTTCAGTTTTACCTTATTTCTCCCATATAGTTAAATGCCCATTCCCATAGCCATACATTTAACAGACTGAAAAAATAAATATTGCTGAAAACACAAATTCTGGAAATTTTTCAGAGTGCTGGAAATTGCAGAAATAAAAAATCAGCAATTAAAACAGCCATAAAAACACATTTAAACTCAGTGATTTTTGGTCAACTTGACCCTGGAAAAACCCCCTACAACTCTTGGGGAAAACCAGTTTGAGAGCTCTTCTTTATTTCTGGAAAATGCCTTTTACAGAGAAAATATTTTCAGCAAAAAAATCAGCAAAACAGAAATTTTTCCAGCAAGCAAAACTTATCTGTTTTCAGCCCAAACGACAATCTGAAAACTGCTGGAAGAGCTGTACGGACCGTACGGATGTACGGACTGTACGGACGTACGGATGTACGGACCGTACGGACTGTACGGACTGTACGGACGGCCGTACGGACTTGTACGGACAGCCCTCGGGAAAAGTGCAGAAAATCGCCTCCTCGATATTCGTGCTGAAAAATAATTTTTTCACTGTTTTGCTCACTAAATCTGCCTTTTTCTGCTTGTTCTTTATGCTGTTCAGATTTGCTGAAATGCTGCCTTGGTGTGTGTGCCAAACTGCTGCCTCTTTCTCCTCCTTGTCCAGAAATCTCCCTTGCTCTCTTGCTCTCCTTCTCCCAATCTGCTCATGAAAGAATGAATGATCTTTTTCCCCCTTTTCCTCCCTTAACCCAACCCTAAATGACTTTTGGGTGATCCCTAAATCCAATGGCTGAAATAGATTTAGATCAATGGCTGAGATTAAATGCTCATTTAAATCTCACTTTCTATTTTTTTTAATTCACCCCACTTTAATAAAGATCCACTTAGTCATTTATTTCCAAAGTCACTTTTCCTTTCTAATTTTTCATTGACTTTATAAAGTCACTTTAAAATTAGACTTAGTAACTTTATCACTTAAAGTCACTTTCAAATTAGATTTAGCTTTATAAAAATTATAAAGTTACTTTAGGAGAAAAATTAAATTCTTTTGGACACTTTTCCCTAGGCCAAAGATCAAAGCCTTAGGGAACCACCTGTCCTCCGGTACCAAATTTCAACACTCCCTCTTACCGAGGAAGGTGTTCCTCACCACACCCATCTTGTCTCTGAAGTAGACATGCTTGCCCCGTGGTAAGGCTTTGGTAAGAATATCTGCAACCTGCTCATCAGTGGAAATATACTCAAGCTTTACAGCTCCCTTCTGAACATGGTCTCTGATGAAATGATATCTGATCCCGATATGCTTTGACCTGTCATGAAATACTGGATTCTCCGTGAGTTTAATGCAACTCTGATTATCACAGTAAATCACTGAAGGTCTCAACGGCTGACCAAATAAGCCAAACAACATCTTGCGAAGCCAGATGGCCTCACAACTAGCTAGACTGGCTGCCATATACTCTGCTTCCGCTGAACTCAGTGCTACTGACTGCTGCTTCCGGCTGAACCATGACACTACTGCTGAACCCAACCCAAAACAACACCCTGAAGTGCTCTTCCTATCAGAAGCACAACCTGCCCAATCAGAATCAGTGTATCCTGCCAATCTCACTCCATCTCCCTGCCTGTAGTCCAGACCATAATCCACTGTCCCCTGCAAGTACCGCAAAATGTGTTTTGCAGCCACCCAGTGAACCTTCCTAGGCTCACACATAAACTGACTCATCGTGTTGACTGCAAAACAGATATCTGGTCTGGTGTTGACCAAATACATCAAGGAACCAATCAGCTGCCTGTACAATGTGGGATCCACCAACTCGGAATCCGAAGCATGAAGCTTCTTCCAGTTGGTGATCATCGGTGTCGACATGGGTCTACAATCCTCCATGTGGAATCTGCTAAGGATGTCCACAATATACTTCCCCTGCCCCAGGAAGAAATGCCCCTCCTCCTGCCACACCTCCAAACCCAAAAAGTAATGCATCAAGCCGATGTCCTTCATCTCAAACTCCGCTGCAAGATCTCTCTTGCAGTGCTCTATGAGTCTCTCTGCACCTGTAATGATCAAGTCATCCACATACAGCACCAGAATGAGAGGCTCCTCACCAATCACAATAAAGTAAAGGTTCAGATCTGCCTCACTCTTTGTGAAACCCATCCCCTGCAAGTATGCATCTATCCTGGAGTACCAAGCTCTGGGAGCTTGCTTCAGGCCATAAAGGGCCTTCTTCAATCTGCACACATGGGACTCCTTCCCATGCACCTCAAAGCCCTGTGGCTGCTCAATGTACACCTCCTCCTGTATGAAGCCATTGAGAAATGCGGTCTTCACATCCATCTGGTGGATCTTCCAACCCATCTCTGCTGCTATCGATATAATGGAGCGGATCGAAGTATATCGAGCCACGGGAGCGAAGGTCTCCTCATAATCAACTCCCTCTACCTGTGAGAACCCTCTAGCCACAAACCTTGCTTTGAATTTCTCAATGCTGCCATCTGCAGCATGCTTTACCTTGTAAAGCCATCTGGAAGTAACCACGGATTTGCCCTCAGGCCTCGGCACCACCTCCCAAACATCATTCTTCATGATAGAAGAATACTCCTCCTGCATGGCCTCTCTCCAGACCTGCTGGCTAGCTGCCTCCTCATAGCTAGAAGGCTCAGAGTCAAGGATGCTGGTAACCATCGCCATATAGCTACAAAATCTCTCAGGTGGTCTACTCTCTCTGACCGGCATCTTCGGCTCAGCAACAGATGTGGCATCTCTCAAGGTGTCCTGAAGCCACTTGGGCTTCCTCTTCCCTGAGCATGCTTCTCCCATAGGAGAATGAAACTCCTCCTCCTCATCCCCATCAGTAGCCTGAACTCCTGACTGTCTGTCTGCTGTCCTCCTGCCTGCACCTGAACCTGTAGAAGCTGAGGTACCGTGTGAACTGTCCATCAGTGGACTCCCTAGTGAACTGCTCTGTGAACTGCTCTGTATGCTGCCCGGAGCACCACCCCTCTGGCTCGGCGAGCCACTGCTCACTGATGGACCTGACATCCTCATAGATGTACCTCCGGATCCTCCTGATCCCTGCCCACTGGATCCCTGCGACTGACTCAACTGCTGCTGAGGGTCTGGCTGATCCAGATACTCTAACTCCCGTGACCTCCTAAAGGCCCTGTCCTCCTCGAACTTCACATCCCGTCTGACAACAACTTTCCTCTGTGCAGGAATGTAAATCCGAAAGGCCTTTGAGGTCTCACTGTAGCCCACAAAGATACCCTTCTCTGCGGTGGGCTCTAGTTTGGTCCTCTCCTCCTTGGGTATATAGGAGTATGTAATGCATCCAAGGATATGAAGATGACCAAGATCAGGATTCTTCCCAAAGAAAGCCTCCTCCGGAGTCATGTGCCCCAAGGCACGATGCGGACTCCTGTTCTGCAAGTAAACAGCTGTGTTGCAGGCCTCTGCCCACAAGAACAATGGCAACCCCTGATCATATAACATGGCTTTGGCAGCCCCTATGATGGATCTGTTCTTCCTCTCCGCAACCCCGTTCTGCTGGGGGTTGTAAGGAACAGAGAACTCCCTCCTAATGCCTGCCTCTGCACAATAGTCAACAAACTCTCCAAGGGTGTACTCTCCTCCATTGTCCGACCTCAGGGACTTGATCTTTCGACCTGTCTGAGTCTCCACAAGAGCTCTGAACTCCTGAAACCGCTTGAAGACCTCACTCTTGGTCTTCAAGAAATAAATCCAGGTCCTCCTGGAGTGATCATCAATGAATAAGACATAGTACTCATATCCACTCAAGGAAACATGAGACATCCGACCGCTCACATCGGAATGAATCAAATCAAGTATCCCCGTCGCTCTGCTGTCACTGCTGGGAAAAGGGGATTTGGCAAACTTGCCCATCGCACAACCTCTGCAAGTATCATGGTGATCAGTACTGAAATCTGGCACACCTGTAGTGATCTCCCGCAATGTCCTCAGGGCTCCATGAGACATGTGCCCCATCCTGCGGTGCCAAATCTCACATAGCTCAGAACTGCTAGCTCTGCTGTCGGTACTACAGCTCAATGCCAAAGGGGGCTGGAATGCAAACTTGTACACCTTTGCATGGCGTACACCTATCACTCTAGCTGAATCAGCTGGAGAGCCCCTGGGATACATCAACACCTGTCCTTCCCTGAACAGTACCTCATATCCTCTGTCCTCCAACGCTGAGACGGATATGAGGTTCTTCCTCATCCCTGGCACATAAAGAACCTCTGACACCTTCAAGGGAGGTTTGGACTCCCTCTGAAATGTCACTGTCCCCACCCCGACTGCTCTAACAACTCTGTCATCACCGAGTACTACCTCAATATCAGTGCCACTCTCTGAAAGCTCTGAGAAGTACTCCCGGACTCCTGTCATGTGACGTGAAGCCCCACTGTCCACATACCAGATACCTGTAGATGCTCCGCTAATCGAGGGAAAAGCATGCTCCCTCTGAACCTGTGTGGCAGGTGATCCTGCACTAGAGGACTCACATGTAGTGAACGCAAACTCCCGGTCAAAACGACCTGCAAAGTCCTCAATCTCAGCTGACGCTGCCACATCCTGGGTCTTCCCCTTCTTCTTCTTCTTCTCCGGACACACAACTGCATAGTGTCCCATCTTCTGACAATTCCAACACTTCACTTTGGAATAGTCCTTTTGTGAGTTACCCTGTTTACCTTTACCTTTGCCTTTGCCTCCACCACCGCTTGTGGAAGCCTGCTTCTTCCCTTTGCCTTTCTTGCCTCCTGCCACCAGTGCTACGTCCTCATCCTGCTCAACTGGCTTGGCTGCCCCAAGCTGTCCTTTCCTGATCTCTGTCTGTATACAATCATCCCAAAACCTCTCCCATGTGGGAAGGGTCTCACGTGCACAAACCCCATCAGCAAAGTTCAACCATGAACGGGGGAGGCCATTCACTGCAATACGCACCAACTCAGTGGATGGAATGGCCTCTCCAATCGCTGCCAACTCATCTCTCACATTGGTAATCTTTGTGAGATATCCAGCTGCACTATCATTCCCCATCTTAATGTTTTTCAGCTTCTCCTTCAGGACCATCTTCCGGTTCTCATTGGTACTCTGGTAGAGATTGGACAATGCTGTCCACATCTCATGGGCATTGCTCTTTCCTCTCACATGAGGAATGCAATGGTCTTTGATTCCGTCTAGAATCAGCCTCTTACCCTTGTTGTTCTTTCTATTATAAGCTGCCAACTGAGTAGCATCAGTAGGCACAACAACAGGGTGCTGTGCTGTATGCACCATGATATCCCAGACTTCTGCCTCCTCAAAGATACTCTGCATTCTCTCCTTCCAAACGCTGTAATTTGTATGCCCATTCAACCTATCCTCCACCCTCAATCCCAATGACATCTTGCTGTCCTAAAACTGAAAAATAGCACTGCTGTGGTAAAGATAAAACTGCTGTTTATGAAAAATCAGCTTGCTGGAATTTTCTGAGTGAAAAAATCAGCAGCTGTATTTTTTTCCTTTTGCTGTCCCAAACTGCCCTTCAGCGCTCAAGCTCTGATACCATGTCAAATTTTCTGTTTCCCACCCCGGTTTTCAGTTTCACCTTATTTCTCCCATATAGTTAAATGCCCATTCCCATAGCCATACATTTAACAGACTGAAAAAATAAATATTGCTGAAAACACAAATTCTGGAAATTTTTCAGAGTGCTGGAAATTGCAGAAATAAAAAATCAGCAATTAAAACAGCCATAAAAACACATTTAAACTCAGTGATTTTTGGTCAACTTGACCCTGGAAAAACCCCCTACAACTCTTGGGGAAAACCAGTTTGAGAGCTCTTCTTTATTTCTGGAAAATGCCTTTTACAGAGAAAATATTTTCAGCAAAAAAATCAGCAAAACAGAAATTTTTCCAGCAAGCAAAACTTATCTGTTTTCAGCCCAAACGACAATCTGAAAACTGCTGGAAGAGCTGTACGGACCGTACGGACCGTACGGACTGTACGGACGTACGGATGTACAGACCGTACGGACCGTACGGACTGTACGGACGGCCGTACGGACTTGTACGGACAGCCCTCGGGAAAAGTGCAGAAAATCGCCTCCTCGATATTCGTGCTGAAAAATAATTTTTTCACTGTTTTGCTCACTAAATCTGCCTTTTTCTGCTTGTTCTTTATGCTGTTCAGATTTGCTGAAATGCTGCCTTGGTGTGTGTGCCAAACTGCTGCCTCTTTCTCCTCCTTGTCCAGAAATCTCCCTTGCTCTCTTGCTCTCCTTCTCCCAATCTGCTCATGAAAGAATGAATGATCTTTTTCCCCCTTTTCCTCCCTTAACCCAACCCTAAATGACTTTTGGGTGATCCCTAAATCCAATCGCTGAAATAGATTTAGATCAATGACTGAGATTAAATGCTCATTTAAATCTCACTTTCTATTTTTTTTAATTCACCCCACTTTAATAAAGACCCACTTAGTCATTTATTTCCAAAGTCACTTTTCCTTTCTAATTTTTCATTGACTTTATAAAGTCACTTTAAAATTAGACTTAGTAACTTTATCACTTAAAGTCACTTTCAAATTAGATTTAACTTTATAAAAATTATAAAGTTACTTTAGGAGAAAAATTAAATTCTTTTGGACACTTTTCCCTAGGCCAAAGATCAAAGCCTTAGGGAACCACCTGTCCTCCGGTACCAAATTTCAACAAGAGGAACACCCTTCGGCAGAGGAGCAGCAGATCCCGGTGCTGTTACAAAAGCAGCAACAGAAATGCGAGGAGAATCTGATACTCTGGGTCGACTCAGCAGTGCACGAGGTTCAAGCCAAATCGAAAGAGCTAGGAGCTTCTGACCTGCATGATGATTCATTCCTGGAGCATACATACCAGTGCTCACGTGGTGGTCATCTCTTTGGACTCAAGAAGCGCGCCCGAGAAGGTGAAGGCTGCGAGGGTGGCCACGAATGCTGAGGAGATAAGGTGGCGGTGATGAAGGAGATGAAAGTGGCGATTCGACTGTCTCTACAAATTGTTTTTTACAATATTGTGTAGTAATTATGTCACCATACATCAGTGAAAATTTCTCTTACTAATCTTAAACCAGTAATTGAAAAATTAACAGGAAAGAATAACAATTTATTATATACAATCTATTAAATAACAAATATGTCAACCGCAGAGGAATGGACACCTTAATAAAAAATTATCCACATGTCATTTGGAGAGGAAATATAAACGACTGATTAAAAAAAAGGAAAAGGCATAGAAGTATAAAAATTCGACTGATCCAAAAAAAGGCATGTCGGCCTAAATATCGTATAGACTTGTAAATATTACTTGCCACAAAGCATAGCCCTACCCACACTGCAACGCAGCCGCAAAGTAAAATCCGCCCTCAAACCACCAACAAACACCTCGCTCCCATCCGCAGCCGTTGTTAAACAAGCACGCCCGTCTGAAAACAGGCTACTGCACCCACTTCCGCCTCCGCACAGTCACCGAGCCACTTGACACACCGCCGCTCCTGCATTTCTTGCCGCCCACCCTGCTGCAGTGCAGCCACCTAGCCGCTTTTCCATTGCCATCACAACGCTAACCAGTCGCTTACGGAGTCGTTTAACGTCCGGATGGCTAAAGTGGGCTAAAGTGGTTGGAATTTGGGTTAAAAGAATTTCAAAAAAAATTTGGTCGAGGTAGTGTTTGAATTGTGTTTATGATGGTGGAAGTGGATTCAGCACCATCAAAAATATGGCTAAAATTTTGAAGTTTAACAACTATAATTTAGATTTACAAAAATCTTGACTAGATTTACAAAGATCCTTGTCAAATTTTCTCTACCTGCAACTCCTCAGCCGGGTTAAACTACGTGGTCACCTCCACCTCCAATTGGCGTACACCGCCACCATCCGCACACGCTAAATCATTCGCTATCCAGGCCACGCTTAATAAAACAATTCCATTTCAAGACCGTTGTTCATTCTGTTGTCCATAACCCACAATCATAAAAATTTAAATCAATTCCATATACATTACTTGTTTTACTACGAATGTTAACATTTTTCAAGTGTTTTGAAGATTATTCTATTGAGTCGTTACAATGTTATTGAAAATATAATGTCAAATGTCGTGGAGAATGTCGTGGAGAATATGATGTCTTGAAAGTTTTAACAACTAAGAAAACATGGAAACCTCTTTTTCAAGGCTTAAATGAGCGATCTTTATATTCCATATCTACGTTTTGCTCTTACTTAGGTATAAGGCTATCTTGAATTTATTTAAAGTTTAGGGTTCTTTTAACCATGTTTGATTGCATTTAAGTCTATTTCAGATTTTTTTTTGGGGAAAATCCCATTTGAAAATTTGCCTTTGATATTTGTTTTTCAAATTGAAACCAATTTAGAAAACATTCCTGCAAGTTGTCTTTACCTTTATAGGAAATTTTACCTTAATCTCTTCATCATTGATGATTTTTCTAAAGCTCAAATGAGACTTTGATGTAACCAAGATTAGTGATAATGTGAAAGGTAGAAATCAGTTGCTGGAAAGTATCAAAGCCTGCTTGTTATAACAATCCCTGAAGACTGCAATAGATCTGATAAAGCAGATTTTGGTGATCTGGCAAAGTTTGGGTGCCTCTTCTATAATCCACTTACTGTATATGCCTGAGGATCTAGTCTCATTTGGATGCCACGGATAAAACATGTTCTAATGTACCTTTTAATTGTTGTAGATAAAATTGCCCAGATGACTGTATTATTCACTAGAGCACTTTGTGTGGCTTCAACAACCTTCAGAACAAAGAGATATCCATAATTGAAATCAGCAGAAAGAACAAGCATCATAGCTGTATGCGTCTCTTTGTGCCACCATTATGTTCCATCCACAACTATAAAGAACAAGCATCATAGCTGTATGTGTCTCTTTGTGCCACCATTATGTTCCATCAACAACTGTAAAGAACAAGCATCATAGCTGTATGTGTCTCTTTGTGCCACCATTATGTTCCATCAACAACTGTATTCTCTGGTGTTATATCATGTTTGTGCAACAACTATCAGATGCAAACAACAACCAAAATGATACACTTAACCCACCTATTTCACTAAATCAAACAATCTCATGTGATCGTCGGAAGCAATTTTAACCTTTAGACCTGAAACGCTGAATAAATTCCTCAAAATGCAAGTGAAATTTTGTCGGATAACAGGTCTTTTGTGACTTATACTTTGGAGTTTCGAAGTTTTTTGTTTATTTATTTTTCTTCTCTTTCCTTAACCCGTCCCGTCTTTGGAGTTATTGAAATCTGATCAAGCGTTCCAAACCATAGGATGACATGTGTGTCAGTGTGTTGCACAGTTTTCCTATTTCCTCTTTCGTTATTTACTCCTTTTAGAAATTGTGCGCTATTATTTTTGCTGGAAATCAAATTTGTATTAATCATGCTATCGTGTTTATGGGTAATCTACAACGTCCTGACCATCTAATCGTCTTTTATTTTACTGTGCTACAACGCTCTTCCATGTAATCCTCTTTTGTTTTCTTACTGCGCTTTCGTCCTTGCCATGTAATCCTCTTTTGTTTTCCTCCTGCGCTTTCTATTTCTGCATCATATTTTGTGAATGGTTAAGCTTTTCATCAAATTGTGTTTTCATTATGGTGTGCTTTGGGCGACTTCTTGTGATTAAATAAGGGAAAATATAGCTATTAGCAAAACCTTGTCAATCTGTTTTTTACTACAGAGAAACTGTGTTTTGATTGAAATAACATTTTAGGTGGACTCTCCACTTATTATCAAGGACAAATGTGGGTCACATAGTTCAAGAAAAAATAGATTGAGTCTCTCTAAAACTTTTAAGGATGAAAGTTTATCTTAAAGTTTAACAATCTTGACGAATCTTATTGGTCCCTAATATCCAAATTTTAAAATGTTTGATGATAATTTTGTAAAATTGTTTAGATTTCTAATTATTTTATGTGAGACAATATATAATATTGGTGATTTTAAAGGTAAAATAATTTTATACTATAAAATTTGGGCAAATTCATTTAAAAAAATGGAAATTGGCCAAATTAAATAATTTATTTATTTATTTATTGTATTTTATTTTTTTTCCTGAAAAAACATAGAATATTAGCCCACTTGCTAATATTAAATTTTCCCTGAGATTAACAACATGAATTCTATCTGTGAAAATCTGCACACTCAAATTCACATTAAAAGTGTTTGATATAAACTCATGGGTGTTATTATGTTTTTCAAGGTAAAAAATAGTGGTGATGAGCATATATCAACAACTTTTAATGTGGTTGTGCTAGTTAACGGTTAACATGCATGGGAATGATTAGTTGAATATGGTTTACTTTGATCGAATTGGTTGAAAAGAGTTGTCTATGATTAACCATGTCGATTTTGATTGTCCATGGTTAACAATGTTTAACTGTAGTTGATGATGATATGTCATGGTTGACCATGTTGACAATGGTTGACCATGGTTAGTTATGGATGGCCATTTCAAACCATGATTTCACCATGTTGAGTGTGTTGACCATGGTGGACAATGATGTTTATGGTTGACTATTTTAAACCATATGCATGGTTGATGATGGTAGGCCATGGTTGACCATGTTGACCATGGTTGATCATGGTTGACCATGACATGGTTTGACATAGTTAACCATGGTTAAACATGTAAACTATGGTTGATCATGGTTGACCATGGTTGACCGCTATGACAATAGTTTAACCATGATGCACATGGATAACCATGGTGTCTATGGTATACTATAGTTGACCATGGATGACCATGTTTGGCTATGCTTCCCATGGTTGATTTTGGTTGACCACGATGACTTTGGTCGATCATGTTGACATAGCTGAGAATAGTGGACTTTAGCTAGCTTTGGTTGACTTTTACTTTTGTTGATTTTGGTAGAGCATGGCCTTGTTTGAATTTTACTTTTATTGACTTTGTCATTTCACCTTTAAAAAATTAATGGTGTTGCTCAATGTATATCAACCATTTTTAATAATGTGGTCGTGCTATTTGACAACCATTATCTACGGCAAGGATTATTAAATCATTGTTGACTATGGTCAACTTTGGTTGTAGATGGTTTACTTATGGTTGAGAATGCTTGATTTTGATTAAAATATAGTTGATTATGGGCGACCATGGACAACTATGGTTTTGACCATGGTTGTCCATATTTAACTATAGTTGACTATGTAGACTATGGTTCGTTATCCTTGGCCATGGTCATTATCATTGACCATGTTGACTTTAGTTGTCATTGGCTAACAATGTTTAACTTTAGTTGATGATAAAAAATTATGGTTGACCATGTTTTCCCATGTTGACCATAGTTTGACCAAGTCTATCATGGTTGATCATATTAACTATGGAAATGGTTCACCAAGTTATCTATGGTAAATTACAAATGACCATGCTACTAAAGGTTGACCATGGTTACCCTGTTCACCATGGTCAATTATAATTGACTGCAATTAGGTATGATTGACTGTGTTTGGTAGACCATGTTTAACCATGTTTTAATATGTAGATTATGTATGACCACATTTGAACAAGGTTGCATATGACTACCCATTAAAAGCTATAGTTACCTACATGGTTAACTATGGTTGAAACTATCTGATCATTGTTAATATGTTTCCCATCATTGACTAGTTTTTAATACAATTTCCCATGGTTGGCTATGGTTGATTATCAATGTCTACTTGACCATGTTTGACTATGGGTTTCTTTGGTTGACTATGGTTGTCTATTATTCATCATATTTGAACGTGATGTGGGAGTATGTTTGTCACATTGTGAAGTTAAGCTATGTTCATTAGATATTTGGTTTTGTTCGCTACACTGTAATGTAGGATTAAGTTCATCACATTGTGATATTGGGCAATGTTTGTCATGTAGTGACATCTAGATTTGTTCGTCACATGGTCATAATTAGGACATGTTCATCATATTGTAACAATTAAGAGATGTTCATTGTAATGTGAGAATCAAGAGATGTTTGTCAAGATGTTTATCACTTTTTGATGTCTAAGGATGTTTGTCACATTGCAATATTTGGTGATGTTCATAACATTTCTACATCGGGCAATATTTTTAACATTGCTATGTTCACGAAATGGTTATCACATTATGACATCTAGAAATGTTCTTCACATTGCAAGGGAAATAAATGTGTGTCACAATGTGATGTTAGCTAATGTTTGTCAGATTGTAACATTGGGCAATGTTTGTCACATTGTGATTTTGGGTGATCTCCATCACATTTAAATATCTAGCATTGTCCAACACATTATCATGTAGGGTAATGTTCAATAAATTGTGAAGCTGAGTAATGTTACTTACATTGCAATATAGGGTAATGTTCATCACATTGTAATGTTGGGCAATGTTTGTCACATCATGACACTAGATCATGTTTGTCACATTGTGACATCTGGAAATGGTAATTACATTACGACATCACATAATGTTTATCACATTATGTTCTCTAATTTTATTTGTCTCATTACAATGCTGGGTTATGTTCATCATATTGCAAAGTTGGCGTATGTTTGACACATTGGAAAGCGAAAGTTTTGGCTATGTTTTTTTCCAAACATTTCTTATAAAATTTTCTAAGAATTTTTTTTAAAATTAATTTATGTTTGAGACATTGCAAAAATAAAAAATAAAATTACGAAAAAATTTATCTTTATAAGGACGTTTTTTAAGATTGATTTATGTTTTGTGGAAAGAAAGATTTTAACCATCTTCTTCGAAAACATTTCTAAAGAAGTTTTTAACCGAATTTTTGGAAAACATTTAAAAAAAAACATTACTTAAAAAAATAAGTACTTTAAAACACAATATCATGTAAATTAAATATATTATGTTCCTCACATAATTATAACTGTAATCTTATGCTATTTTAAATAAAAAATATTAATATGCTATATATTTTAAGGAATTTTAAAATGAAATATGTATAGTTAAGTCGATATACACTTTTTGTTTTTGTAAGTCAGGTGATATACACATTTTAATATAATCATTTTTTATAAAAAAAATATAATTATGGTTAAATATTATAGTATTAAGGTTTTATTAATTATAATCATTAAATTTATAATATAAATTTATTAATTATTATCCAATAATAAATAATAATAACTATTATTATTAAAGTTTTATTAATGAAGTTAAAGTTATTAAAATTATTATTATTATCATTATTTAATTTTAAGGTCAGGGTCAAGACATCAGATTGATGTATGAGTTTTTTTGTTTGTGTGATAAGAGATTGGTGTATGAGATTTTTCTGTTTGTGGGACAAGAGACCCACTTCGGCACAATGATTTGATTACTAAGTTTACGAAAGCATACATACTCTACCCCTCTGATTTTAAACCTATGACCTTTTAAGAAGAAGCACATGCTCTTAACCATTAAACCCACTCAAACTGTATTATTAAAGTTAAAAATTATTCTTGCTTCAAAAACAATCCAATCCTTCGCTGATCTATTGCATTCGTAAACTGCATACTCGCTATAACTTCACAAATACTGTAAAAATAATCAGCATGTCTTCCGGATTAATCACATGTTATAGAATTGGTCGACGCTTCGAACCAACTAATGTGGTTCATCCTCAGGACAAATGGTGAGAAAATCAGTCTTAACAAAAGTTTAAATAACAGAGAAGCATCTGGGTCTTGAATTAGCCGTTATAAACTAGTTGTTAGGAAAAAGGGTTTAAGAATTAGTTAAGGGGAAAATGATTTTTAAAAAAGTTAGTTAAAAAATAGTTAATATTAAATTATATCTTAATTATTTAAATATAAAATCAAATTAGAGTTTATAATAATATATTCTAAAAGTAAATTGGCAAGAAATTATAAATTACTAATTTATTTTAGTATCAAAGTTAAAATTAAAAAGAGATTTTATGTAAAATAATAATAATAATAATAAAATAATAAATAAAAGAAAAAGGGAACAATCAAGAGGAGAGGGCAGGAATCCAACTGCTGCTTAATTTCCAACCATCATCTCGATTGAGGTTGCTAGAATGCTTCTCAATCTCAATGGCTTCTTTAAGTTTCCGATGATGGAAATGATCAACCCTAGCAATGACTTGAGAATTCTGAATGCACACATGGTGCTTCGCTTTTGCAGCATGTTCAACTAAGGTAGAGGAACGAGACCGATTGTGCCTAATGTCTACCACATGATCTTGGATTCTCTAGTTTATGGAGCGACTCGTCTCACCTATGTAGGGAATCCCACACGAGCATGGAATAAAGTAAACCCCTTTCATATCCTTAGGGTTAATCGAGTCTTTGACCGACTTAAGAGAATTTATAATGGTATTAAGGGGTTTAAAAGACACATAAATTTTATTCTTTTTAAGAATATGAACAATCTTATCAGTGGTCCCTTGGATGAAGGGAAGCATCACATTGGAAATGGGATCAACACGAGATGGATTAACACGAGTTTCTTTATAGGCCCTTTGGAATGCTTTGAGGCCTTGATGTCTGTTGTAGCCATTATTTTCAAAAACTTTCAAAACATGGGATTTTTCTTCTTCTAAGTGATTCTCGTTAGAAATCCTAAGGGCACGGGTGCCAAGAGTGTTAAGCACCCCTACCTTTTGGGCTGGAAAATGATGGGAAGAGGAATGGAGATACTATTCTGTGTGAGTTTTCTTGCGAAAAACTTGGTGAGAAACAGTACCATCATCATTACAGGAGAGAAGAATGTCGAGAAATGGAAGGCGCCCATTAACTTCAACTTCCATCGTGAATTTGATGTATTCAGATTGGGAATTGAGATGGTTGAGAAAAAGATCTAATTTCTCACGACCATCGGGCCATATAGCACAGGTGTCATCGACAAATCTCTTCCATTTTTTGGGGTGGAATAGAGCAAAGGCCAAAGCTTTGGTCTCAAAATATTCCATGAATAAGTTGGACACTATGGGAGAGAGGAGGGAACCCATCGCCACCCCACAAGTTTGTTCAAAGAACTCACCTTGGAAGCTAAAAAAAGTGGAGGTAAGGCAAAGACCTACTAAAGAGGTTGTGTCATCATCAGTAATCTGATTAATGACTTCGATAGCCTCTTGAATAGGGATTTTCATGAAAAGGGATATAGAATTGAAGCTCACTAACAAATCATCGGGGTCAAGCCTCATATCTTTCACTTCATTAATAAAAGAGGCAGAGTCTTTGACAAAAGACTCAGTGCGACCAATAAGAGGCTTGAGCTTCCAAGCCAAGAATTTAGCAAGATGATAAGAGGGACCACCTATCGTATTAACAATAGGTCTCAGGGGGACCCCAGTTTTATGGACCTTAGGGAGGCCATAAATCCTGGGGGTAAGATGATTGCTTTCAATCAGCTTTTTGCTAAAAGGATTAAGAGAGTTATTAGATTTTATGGCAAGGGCGATAAATTTGGAAACTCTTTTAAGGGGATTCTTTTTAAGTTTAATGTAATTGCCACTATTATGAGGATGATCGATCATTTTATTAACATAGTCAACCTTATCAAGAATAACAACAACCCCTCCTTTGTCATCTTTCAGGGTGACAATATCAGGGTTATCTCTTAAGGATTTAAGGGCAAGAAACTCATTCTTGCTAATGTTGCTTCTGGTAGGTTTTGCTTTCCTAAGCACAATAGTGCAATCTTGCCGAATAACCTCCTTGACATTATGAGGAAGGTCATGAATTCCAAATTCGATGTTACAAATAATGTCATCGACTGGAATTTTCCACGAGCTATGAAAAAACTAAACCCCTTTATCTAAGAGACGAAAAACAAAAAGTTTAAATCACAGCTAGAAAGATTAATAACATTTTTGGAATGACTAATAATAATAATAATAATAATAATATTATTATTATTATTATTATTATTATTATAGGAGTGATAGTTGTTCCTACTAATAGGAGAAATAATAGTATCATTATGTTTAATAGGATTTATTATAGAAGCGTTAGAGTGTTTAGGGTTATATTTATTATTAAAATTAAAAGAATTAGAGGTAATATTCAACTTTGAATTAGCAATAGGGGAATTATTAATATTATTATAGAATTTATAGCTTATGTCATTATTGAATTTATTATAACCGGATAAGGAATTGAAAAACGAATTGTTGTTTAAGGAAGGAGATTCTGTTTTCGGGATAATATTAAAGGGGATGCAAGAGCAGTAACGGGGATTCAAAATTGTCAGACCAGGAGGTAACTCCTTAAATCAAATCACGTTATTCATTCACGTTGTTCATTATTATATACAAGAGGGAGTGATTGTTTAGTTCATCTCTCGATGACTCTCCATATTTTCTATTATTTGTTTACATTAATTACAGTTGTTCACCCAATCCCTATGATTAGGTGTCAACATTCCCCCGCCCTTAATCTGAAGGGATGTTGGTGATTCCAAGCATCGTTCTGAATCTTTCAAGCTTTTCTCTTCCAAGCACTTTGGTGAAGATGTTTGCAATTTGCTCATTAGTGGAACAATGGCAGAGATGGATTGTTTTGGCCTCAACATGATGTCGAATCAGATGATATTTAGTATTGATGTGCTTCGTTTGATCATGGAACTTTGGGTTCTTGGCCAACTTTATTGCCGAGGTATTGTCAATCATGAGTGGAGTCGATTGTACTTGTTTTAACTGCAAATATTCAAGAATTTTTCTGAGCCACAATATTTCTTTTGTTGCCTCAGCTGCTGCCACATATTTTGCCTCTGTTGTGGAATTTGCTGGAACTGATTGTTTGCGTGATCTCCAGGAGACAACTCCTGATCCAAGACTCATAACATAACCTGAAGTAGATACCCCAGTTTCTTTGTCTCCATCGAAGTCTGAATCAGAGTATGCAATCAAGCTGAAGTCATCCACCTGTGTATATTTGATTCCAAAGTCTTGAGTTCCCTTCAAGTACTTTAGAACTCTTTTTGCAGCAGACCAATGTCCCTCACAAGGCTTTTGCATAAACTTGGAGAGGATTCCAACAACAAACGAAATGTCTGGTATGGTAGTAGTTAGGTAGTTGAGACTTCCTACAAGCTGTCTATACTTTGTTGCATCCTCAAATTCTTTTCCTTCAATGGATGTGAGATTTAAGTTTTGTTCCATTGGAGTAGTCAAAGGATTGCATTTAGTCATGCCAAACCTGTTCAACAGATCTCCAATGTACTTCTTTTGAGAAAGGAATATGGAATTTGGATGTTGAGTTACTTCAATACCAAGATAGTAATGAACATAGCCCAAATCAGTCATTTCAAAACCTTTCCTCAATTCCTTCTTTATGGATGCAATGTAGCTTTCATTGTTCCCTGTCATCAAAAGATCATCTACATATACCACAAGATATACAGTTGTTTTTCCAACCTTCTTGACAAACAAAGTTGCATCATCAAGATCATAATGTTTAAAATTGAGTTTTAGAAGATTCTCAGTTAGTTTTTCATACCAGGCTCGCGGTGCTTGTTTGAGGCCATACAAGGATTTCACAAGTTTGCATACTTTATGTTCATGTCCTTTCATAGCAAATCCTTCAGGCTGGGACATAAAAACATTCAATTTTAGATCTCCATTCAAGAAAGCAGTTTTTACATCCATTTGATGGACTTTCCAACCGTTCTGAGCTGTTAGGGCAAAGAGTGTCTGGATGGTAGCCCATTTTTTTGTGGGGGCAAAAGTCTCCTCATAAATGACCCCTTCCTAGGTTTTGCCACAAGCCTGGCTTTGTGCTTGTCAAGTGAGCCATCAACTTTATACTTGTTCCTATAGACCCACTTGCAGCCAATCAGTTTGGTTCCCAATGGAGGATCAACCTGCTTCCAAGTGCCATTCTTTATCAGGGCATCATACTCCTTTTGCATCGCTTCTTTCCATTCAACATGAGAAGCAGCTTCTTTGAAGGAAGTTGGTTCAAAATCTGTAAACAAATTCAATTCAAAATCATAAGAAACATCCATATCAATAGGTGAATCAGAGTCATCTACATCACCTCCATTTTGCCGGTTTGAATTTCTAGTTCCTGTCTTTCCAACCTCATCAGGATGAACACTTTCATGTGTCTTTGTCAGCCACTTTGGGGGACCTTTCTCAGATGGTCCAAGCTGCTCCAGTGATTGAGTTGGGACTGAATCAAGATTGAGTCTCCCAATTCTGTCAATCACATCACTCAAAGTATCATCCGTTGTTGGAGTTTCAAGTGGGGGAGAGAGTTCTTCAGAAGAAGATTCACAGGTTGATCTAGTATAGGAATCCCCCCTTCAAGATGTGGAATCTGATTATCAAATTCTTGAAATGATTTTTCATTTGCGAATCTATTCAAGTGATCAAGTTGCCGCTCAACAACATTGTCAATTTTCGATGATTCAAGAAAGATTACATCTCTAGATACAACAAACTTTTTATTGACTTCATCATAGAGACGGTATGCTTTGGAGGTGCTTGAATACCCCAAGAAGATACACATACAACTTCTTGCACCAAGTTTGTTTCTATGTACCTTTGGTATTAAGGCATAACATGTGGAACCAAAGACCTTGAGATGCATTACCGAAGGAATGTGCCCATACCACATTTCATAAGGAGTCTTGTTTCTAATAGCATTAGATGGACATCTATTCTTTACATATAGAACACATAGAACTACATCAACCCAAAACATCAATTTTACATTTTTGAAAAACATCATGGAGCATACCATATTTAAGATCGTCCTATTCATTCTTTCAGCTACTCCATTCTGTTGGGGATTATAAGGCACAGTTGTTTGGTGTTTGATCCCATGTTGGCAAAGATAGTTTTCAAATTCATTTGAAGTGTATTATTTTCCATTATCAGTGCGAATAGAGACAATATGAGATTGTGCATCATTTTCAATCCATGTATGAAAGTTCTTGAATATTTGAAAAGCATCAGATTTGTTCTTCAATAAATAAACCCAACACATTTTGGTGTAGTCATCAATAAATGTCATCATATATTTATTTCCATTTGCAGAAGGAACAGGCATTGGACCACATAAATCTGAATGAATGAGTTCAAGTTTTCTATGTGCTCTTGAATGTAAATCATGAAAAGACTGTTTGCTATGCTTTCCTCAAATGCAAGCATCACATTTCTTACGTTTCCTAGGAATTGTAGGCAAACCAGTAACACCATTTTTCTTCAACAAGCGAAGGCTGTCATAGTTCAAGTGTCCAAATCTAGCATGCCATAATAAACTTGATGGAAATCTACCTTCTTCATAATGAGAATTGTATGAGAAATTTTGTGCACGAGCAGAGGTACCTAGCAGCTTGAGAAGCCTTTCTTCTTCTATCCTCGTCATGACAAGTGAGTGGTCTGAAGCTTTTCTCACCTCAAGCTTGCCATCAAACATATGAATGGAGTGTCCTTGCTGGCGGATGTGGACCAAGGACAACAAGTTTCTCCTCAGCTATGGGAGATATAGAACATGATGCAGAAGAAAGTCTGGAAGACCAGGCAATTTAAGCCTGATTGTGCCAAGCCTTGATGGCTTGAGTTTTGATTTGTCTACAAAGTATACTGCTCCATCAACATTGTCAGTAAATTCTTCAAAAAAATCTTTTCTAAAAGTCATGTGGCAAGTTGCTCCTGAATCAAGCAGCCAATCGTTTTTCCAAGAAGCAAGTGAAGCATTAAATAAGTCTTCATTTACTCCAATATTACAGTGTGCCAAAACATAGTAAGCGTATTCACGTGCTTTACCTTTATCTTTGTCATTAGTTTTACCTTTGGGTTGGTTTCTTTCCTGCTCAATTCTGTCCCAAGGTAACTTGCACGTGGATGCATCATGTGATCCATCTCTTTTGTAGCATATGCAGTGTAAATCTGACTTTTCTCCTTGAGAGTGTCTGCCCCCCTTGCCTCTGAAATTTCTTCCTCTTCCTCTTCGACCACCTCTTCCTCTAGAGGAATCTTGAGCAAGATTCTTTTCTCTATGAGCAAGGCACACAACATCTTCAGAAGCCTCAAGAGCCGTCTTCTTACCAAAATCTTTCTCTCTTTCAACAATTTTTTTCAGAAGGAAGTCAAAGGTAATATCTTTGAGGTTTCCATTTGCTTGCAATGACTCAAGATAATTTGAGTAAGTGGGATAAAGTGCCTTGAGAAAATATATCAGAGGAATATCCAGTTCAACATTAGTGACTTTGATATCATGCATTATAGATTTTACTTCTCATGAAAGAGCAAGAGGATCATTATTTTGTAATTCATGGGTGAAGAGTTTAATCATGAGTTGAACAACTTCAAGTGCAAAGTGTGAGTCATAGAGTTCCTTCAATTTTTGTAACGCTTCAAAAGAATTTGAAAATGGCGACTTACCTCTTCATTTATTGATGCTGCAATCAATGCATAGGCCTTGCTATTCTTATTTTTCCAAATGGCGAACTCCTTGTTTAAGGTAGGCTATTCTGGCTCTTTGTCTCCATCTCCAACACACACTCCTTTCCACAACTCATAAAAAATGAGGGTGTGTTTTATCTTTTGGGACCACTCAAGATAGTTCTCCTTGCCAGTGAGAACTACTCCCACAATAGATATGATTGAATGCATTGTAAAATCTGTGTATTGTGGGAAAAAAAACTTTTGCTGCAAAAAAAATCTAATTCTGATAGAGGTATTATGTGTTATATCATGTCAGACAGCGTTATTATGATGGAAACATAGTTGAAATAATACCAAAAGAGAAAAGCAGTTGAAATAATACAATGTATATGGACAACGTTCAACTTAGATGTATTATTGTTGGGGCAGCTGGTTTAGCAGCCTTGGATGTCTTGGAGCCTTCTTAGACTTCATGGACGGAGCAGCGTGATACCAACAGCGTATCAATGATGCCAAGCTGATGATGATCTTGAGGCCGATAAATGAGTGAATAATGGTGGTCTGATCGTAGGCCACCTCCTCATAATGAACTGTTTGCCATTTTCCCAATCTTCATCTCCAACTGCGAATGAAAATTCGTTCAATACATACATGCTTCCGCATCTGCCCTTACGTCTGCATACTCATTCTTATACTTTCTATTCTTATGGCCCTCGTCCCACTCCCACCTTCACTGTTGTGGCAGTAGTTAAACAGCAGTGGGTGATTAAAGTGAATAAGAAGAGACAAGTTTTAGTAGCGGCAAACACATATGGCAACCAAATCCAATGTACTCAAACAAATTTACACAAATACAAACAAAATAATGTTTTGTTATCAAATGACATGATCAGAGGTTATGTCAGGAATGGATTCTGCAAGGAAGTGATAAGGATGTATTATGAAATGCAACGCGCAAGGATAGAGCCTGACAAATTGGCTTTTATTTCTGTAATCAATGCATGCGGCAGCCTAACAGATCTACAAGCAGGCATTAAGGTTCACGAAGATGTATGGAAGTAGTGGAATGCAAACAAATTACCATGGAATGCCAAGCAGCGATACCATGGATTGCCAAACACAAGAAGCGTTATACCACGACTGTGTATTCTTGGATGGGAGGTATGGTTCTGCTGATAAAACTATTAGACCAATGGAAACGTCAGAGCTGCTAGGCTAGCCAGAATCAGTAGAATAATAGTGAGAGAGATGTCAGTCTGCATAGGATTTAGAACATAGGTAGAATAAGCAGAATAGGAGTTACAAATTAAAGAGGGAAGCCAAGAATGACGATGGCTCTAATACCATGTCAGACCAGGAGGTAACTCCTCAAATCAAATCATGTTATTTATTCAGGTTGTTCATTATCATATACAAGAGGGAGTGACTATTTAGTTCATCTCCCGGCGGCTCTCCATCTTTTATATTATTTATTTACATAATTACAGTTGTTCACCCAATCCCTATGATTATGTGTCAACAAAAATAAAAACGCTAATGTGATTCAATCAATTCTAGAACATGTGATTAATCCAAAAGACGTACTAATTATTGATATGTATCATAAAACTCTGAAATCTAAATGTCAAAAATACCCAATCCAATCTCTCCTTGTAATGGTGACCTATTCTCTTGGCCTAACGATGGTCGTCAACAACAAATTAAGTGGTTGAGGTAGTTTTATTTGGAAACCTATCTTCGATTGCTTATGTTAAGTTGTGCAGAACTCTAGAAATGATGAATATGAATGTTTAGCACCACCCAATAGCAAGTATATCGCTCGTTGGATGAGTATGTTACATTATAATATATTCGTTGGATGATTATATTATATCAACTATTATGATGATTATATTACATAAACTATTATGAGACTTGGTGCTTATTAATAAACTTTCACATATATGATGAATTACAATTTTGTAGAAAATAAATTTAAATGGCTTTTACATGAATCTTAAGCACCGGAATGTTTGTGAGTTTTTATTTTTTTATTTTTAACAAAATGGGAGAAGCAAGAAATAAAGAGTGTGTTGTATTTTTGCAAAATGGGAAACTAAGAATACTTTATATAATGAATAAAATATAGGTAAGGAATTTGATTTTCTATATTTTTGTTAATTTTATAGTGTCACAAAATGATATCGTAATTAAAATTTTTGGAAATGTAATTTATTATTTTTTATTTAGAAAAATGTAAAATATTTTATGTGGTAAGAAATAAGTTAGTGGAATTACTTTTGATGATGGCTAGCCCATATTAAGTATCAATAATATGTTTAGCTTTCTACATAGTGTATTGCATTGTGTGCTTTCTGGGAGGGTTATCATTAAACTTTTCTAGTTAAATTCATTTCGAATTAAAATTTGTGGTTTTTTTACCTTAATTTGTAGCTTAACTGGAACTTGTTAAGATAGATAGAGTTTTGATAATATTGTTGTCGCAATATTCTACATACATTATCAAGTGTGATAGTTTTAAAGTTGCAATCTTCTACATACATTACCAAGTGTGATAGTTCCAAAGTTTGAATACTTCAAAGATATTGCAAGCCTGGTTGATGCAAGCACAAAATTGACCATGGTGTATGATCACTATTGGTTTTTTAGTGCATAGTAAGATTCTCTACAATCTCAGCTTACCATCATACAATAACATAAGCTTTTGCTCAAATAGAGCCTACCTCCAACCATGATTTGTGTTTCATATCCTTTCTTAATCATATTGCCAAACCATATTCAATAACTTCTAACTTAATTGTTTTTTCATTAACCAAGCATATATATATATATATATATATATATATATATAGATATATATATATATACACACACACACACACAAGATATTGTGACCTTTTGTTTCAATTTCGAAGGTCCAATATCTCTTCCTATTCTAACGATTCATATTTCTAATATTTACTTACTTACAAAATATTCTTAATTCACCAAATCCATAAGTTTTAGGTATCTAACATGCCCCCTCCTTAATTCAAAGGGGTGTTATTGAGCGTAAGCATTAGTCTATTTTTTTCAAACTTTTTTCTTCCAAGTGCTTTGGTGAAGATGTCTGGAATTCGCTCGTTTGTGGAACAATTTCTTAGATGAATAGTCTCAACATCTATAGGATATTGAATCAAATGATACTTTGTGTTGATGTGTTTGGTTCAATCATGGAATTTGGGATTCTTGGCCAACTTAATCTTAGAAGTATTGTTAATCAGAAGAGGAGTAGAATTCACTTATTTCTCCTACAAGTCTTCAAGAATTTTCCTTAGCCACATAATCTCCTTTGTTGTGTCTACAACTGTCACTTATTCTGATATTGTTGTCGAATCTTCTAGAACTAAATATTTGCATGACCTCTAAGAGATAACTCCTTATCTAAGACTCGTACCGTATCTTGAAGTAGATACTCCATTTTCTTTGTATCCATCAAAGTTTTAATGAAAATATTTGATCAAGTGGGAGTCATCCCCCTGCGAATGTCTGATACCAATGTCTTGAGTTCCTTTCAAGTACTTTAGAAATATTTTTGCGACAGACCAATGTCCTTCACAAGGATTTTGCATAAATCTGGAAAGAATTGCAATAGGAAATGAAATGTCTAGTCTCGTAGTGGTGAGGTAAATAAGTCTTCCCACAAGTTGTCTATGATTGCATTGGTTAATTTAATTACTTAAATTTCATACATTAAATTGCAAATCATGGGCTGTAAACTTAGAGATACGAACACCATATGTGTAGACCTAAGGGAATTAATGGATTTCTAATTTATTTGCTACAGAAAGGAAACTATGCTATGAAAACCAAACAACTTGAATAGATACTACAAAGGAAGTATTTACTAGACATTAGCCTTAAAATATGTTTTGATCAAAGAACAAAAGACAATATTTCACTTAGTTGTGATCTTGAGTGTTCCTATCTCGATAACAAAACAAATATTAAGCCATATCTTCACTAAAACCTAGCTCATTGTAACAGCTATGGAGAAAAGAAATTCAAATTAAATTAAATATATGAGATATGGGATAATTAGGGTGTCAACACAGAGCTTCTTCAGAACAGGTTGCAATCTTTCATGATGGCTTAGCAAAGTGTTCATGCAAAGACAAAAATTTGCATGCATATCTTTTCCCTTCAACAACTATCTTGCCTCTATGAAAAAAATGACAAAAGAGAAAGGAAATATATGAGATATGGTGATCATTGGGGTGTTAACATAGAGCCCCTTCATAGCAAGTTACAATCTTTCACAATGATGTAACAAAGTGTTCATGCAACCACAAAGAGTTGTATTGTGTATCCTTTCTTTTCAATGAATGATCCTGTGTCTATAAACAACAATAATTGTGAGCAATAAAGGAATCAATGAAACAGGTTATGCATACAAACAAATCGAATTGCAATCAAATTATAAATTCAAAGGAATTAAACTACAATATGAACAAATAAAAGTTACAGTGAAACCATATTGCAAATAAATGAAATAGGGAAATGTGGGTCGAGCTGGTGGGCCCTCCCAAGGTGCCATGCTGCCTAAAATCCTATAGGATCACACATAATCCAAACCAAAATTGAGTCTCAAAAGCACCAAAAAAACACTTGCATTAAAACTCTATCTCATAAATACATTTTGTGCAACAATGTTTACCCCAACAATCAGATCAGTTGAGAGATTATAAAAACAAACTAAAACATGGTATTCTTCTAGTACGGATTGATCAATCTTTATAGTGTTATGTGGTTGATATATATAAGGTTTTACAATACAGAATTCATTGAGTAGGTGGATTTTTGAATATCTTGTCTTGTGCATAAAAAAATGATACATGTCATAATAAGTTAGGAGTGGGTAATGTTGGAAACTAGGAGAACACTGAGAGGGAGGGGGGGGGGGTGTGAATCAGTATTTTATGACGTGTAGCGATTTTTGCCCAATTTGTTTAACAACGAGGAAAACTAATTATTTTTTTAGTAATTAACCTTGAGATAAATATAAATAAATATTATCAAAAATATACACACAAGCAACACATTAAAACATCGTATATACGTGGAAACCCATAAAGGGAGAAAACCATGAATCTTTTTGTTTTGATGTAAATGTAAGCACCGACTCCTTTTTTTTACATCATTTTATGTATGCACCAACCTATAAGAGGCTCCAACCTCTCTTTTTCTTTGCAAGCACCCACTTGGTGGAAACACCAACTCTCACGATTCATACGCACCAACCTGCTGATTTTTCAAGCACCTATTTAAAAGAAAATTCAATCCTTTGATAAAAGATATCGATATTTATTCTTACTAGATTACCTGATTTTCTCTTTGTTGTACCTTTTCTAGTTCTGATCCTCTACTCTTTCCTTACAACAACTTTTTCTCCTACAATAAATTTTTATCCCATTGTTCTTTGTATACTTAAGATATTTTTCATTAAGCAGGTTTTAATTATATTCTCTTATCAACTATCTCACCCTCTCTCTTTTATGCGGTTAATTTTTATCAAAATTAGTACAAAAATCCTCATTTTCAATTCGAAGTATCTGTTTATTATACAACTCTTTTATTTTTTTACATCTTTTTACATTCTCACACATCAGGAGACAAAAAACCTTCATTTTATGCCCTTTGAGTTTCATTTTTATCTCTTCATATTAACAAAATGCAACACTAAATTTTAAAATTGATGAAACAACACGCCAATTAAAAAATTGAACCATCGAGCACCAATTTTGTTATCATGCTTTGATTTCTGTAAATGTTGAAAATGCTAGATTTCGTTTCCATACTTAATACAACAAAATGTTTTTCAACAATCGAGTGCTTATCTCTGATGGCTTAAAAACCTCTCACACCCTTAAACACATGCCAAAGGCTAGAACCTTGCATCTTCTGCTAATACATTCATACAACCAGCCTGGATGGCCCTTAGGCTTTTTCTAATCTGTATTCCAAAAATCGATTACATGGAAATGAATTTTAAACTTGACCCTTGGCTTGAATCCCAATACATTGATAGACATTTTCTCACAGTAATTTTTTTTGTTCCTCGGGTCTATCTCATGGTGTACTCCTCAATTGTGACTTTACTTGGACCTCTGGGGTGGGACGTGAATTTTCACATCTCTTCGCAAAATTATTTCCATCTACCAACCCCATCAACTGTGGCTTATTCTTCATTTGCACCTCTACATGGACTTCTTTAACGAGATGTGAATTTTCATGTCTATTAACGTAGTGGTTCCCATCCCCAAATGTTTCAATCATGCTACCGCACTCTCTCTGAAATTTCCACAAACAAATTTACTTTTGCTCGGGGTGCGATGACATGTCCCACCTGCTGTCATCACACATCATCATATTTCCACATGTAATTTTGTGAGTGGTCTACATTTCATCTAGATATGGCCCACTTGGCAACCTAAAAATTCAAAATAAGCATGCCACGTGTCACTCTTATGAGGTGCCTTGTTATCACTATGCTAACATCACTACCACTCTATTTTCCACATCATCTTCATCAACCAATAGCCTTGCGCCACCTATCTCTATGCCAAATCATGTTGTACAGATGAAGAGGCCTAGGGTTCCTTTATTTTGTAGCCATTTCCTTCATTATTTGAAAATGGTCAAGGTGAGAAATTCATGTTATCTACTGTGTTGTGAATAATTTTCGTCCTTTGAATCTTAATTCAAGGCACACTCCATCAAAACTCCATTCACCATCCAATGCTCTCAGAGTAGGATGTGAAACTTCACATCACTTGTTGGAAACACTCTTGTTCATTGGTTTGTCTTCTGCAGGACCGCTCCAGCTCGAAACCTCTAACCAAGCTCCCAGGGTAGGATGTGAAAATTCATGTCTGCTGACGAGGAAGTTGTTGTCCCCCAGCTCTGTTACATATTGATCTGAATTTGAAACTACTTGTAAATGGTTTGCAAGGTATTCAATTCAGATATATACATATTTAAAAGATGTCCATGTCTTGCAGAAAGAAAACAAATGAAATTTTCAGCTGTTCATGGCCCATTTAAGCATAGTAGATTTATTTCCTTTTACTGTTTAACACACTAAACCGAATTTGTTCTGCAAAATAAATCAACCACAGATGCAAAAGAAGTTGATAAAGCAGTTCACCCCTCCTGGGCTACGTCTGCTGGGTCCAAAGCTCCTAAATGGGCCTGTCCTTGTTTTAATTAAATGCTCAAATTGAATATACAGCTGAATAGAAGCATCTACAAGTGGAATAGATAGTAAAACCAGATTCAGAACACTTGAATCCTTCAGGATTGACTACTGGTTCACCTCAAATGGATACCTGCAACCCTATACAGTCTTTCGAATACTGGGCCCTGGTGGCGCCTAGAACTTCCACGGCTCCAAAACCTCTGAAAATGACCTCAGATGGCTGTACGACCTACACCAATGGCTTCAGAAGGTCAAAAATACCCAAAATAAAAAAAAAAAATTCGTCCAAAACCACCTTTCCTAGCCAAAGTTATGGCCAATTAAAGTTTCTCCAGTCTGCCCCTAGAAAAACTCCAGCGAACTATAGTTGGGGCCAGTTAGGCCCGCCAAATATGGCGGGACCGCCCAAATTTGGTGCTCCACCATTATTCCCACCAACTTGACTGCAGTTACAATAAATGCGCATGTGAACAGTTTACCTCGGATTGCGCACTGGTGGTTAGTGTGCTGGCAGTTGGGGCTTAAGCCCTAGGTTCCGGGCCCGAGGTCGCATGGTATGGGGGCTGGCCCCCTTCGGGCCCCACCCAAAGTAATTTTAAAATTCAAATCACCTTTTTTCTGCCCATATGTCAAGATCCGCTCCTGTGGTTTGTTGGTAAGGCGTGGCGTTTGCTTCCGGTAGGTTGTGGGTTCAAACCACGCTTGAGCCAACTTTTGTATATATGTGCCCATTGTTGCTGACGTCACCCCAGCCACGTGGCGGCCTCCGGGCTTGCCACGTGGCAGCCGTTGATTTGCCGTCTAAAAGGAATATTCCCTGAAATATTCCAAGGAATATTCCATGGAATATTCTTTTTAATTTTTTTTTTTTAAAATTCAAAAATTAAGGGTTATTGGGCGATTTTGTTTTTGGCATAACTTTCTCATACGGAAACCGTTTTTCAAACTGTTTACGGCAACAGAATCAGGAAGATGAGCACTTTCCAGTCGTTCAACTTTGAACTAGTTCTGAGCATTTTAAATTTTGAGCATTTTACGACACTTAGGACATGAGCACCTGATCACGCCTCCCCATTGGGAAGCTTTTGGACCCCAAAAGCCTTCAACTACATGTTAAAGAGGTGAGCGTACAGCTCCCTCACTCTGTCCACCTCCATCCACTTTGCCTTGTTCGGTTTGCTGCCTTTGAAACCAACCCGAACATAATCTACATTGCCCCTCCTTGAAGTGCGTGTCCTTCTGTCAAGGATTGTATCTTCTTTCAGCTCATCTAATAATTCTGGCGAGAAATCTTCTATAGATGGCAACTGAACAACACTTTCATGATCAGCAATCAAAGGAGGTTCATACAAACGTAAGTTCTCCACATTGACAACAGAATACATTTGCATGTAGGAAGGCAAATCTAATTGAAAAACATTATTTCCAACCTTCTTGAGGATTTTGAATGGACCATAACGAATAGGCTTCAGCTTTTTACCTTCTCCTTGCATCCTTTCCTTACTAATGTACAGCCATACCTCATCCCCTTCTTGAAACTTGTGATCGACTCTATGCTTGTCGTGTCTTTCCTTGTACTTGCCTTGACTCTTCTCAAGCTGTTCTTGAATTTGCTGATGTATTTGCTGAATTCTTTCAATGAATGAACGAGCTTTGTCAATATCACTATGTCCCTCAATGGCAACATCTTTCTCAAGAATGAAATCAAGAGGTGATTTTGGCAAGCAACCAAAACAAGCTTCAAACTGTGAGGTGTTTGTGGAAGAGTGCTTGGCATGGTTGTAAGCATGTTGTATGTAGTGAAAATGTTCATCCCAAAGCTTGGGATTCTTGCTGCAATATCCTCTCAAGAGGTGCACAATGGTTCTGTTCACAACTTCTGTTTGTCCATCTGTTTGCGAATGGAAAGCAGTACTTTTCTTCAACTTTGTGTCCATCATCTCCCATAGGTTGGACCAAAAATTCCCCACAAATCTAGAATCCCTGTCACTAAGAATGGAAGTAGGCAAACCAAAGTGTTTTCATACATGATGAAAAATAATTCAGCAGTTTGTTCAACAGTTATAGTTTTCTTACAAGGCATAAGTATACACATTTTGCTGAAACGATCAACTACTACATATAAATAATCATGCTGCTTTCTAGATTTTGGCAAACCTCCTACAAAATCCATAGAGATGCTCTCCCATGGTCTAGAAGGTACCGGCAAAGGAGTATACAAACCAAGCTTCCTATTACTAGGCTTGCTTGTAGCACATAATGAACAACCTCTTATGAACCTTGAAACAGAATCTACCATGCGAGGCCAATAACAATACCTCTGTAGATGTGCAACTGTTTTGCTCACACCAAAATGGCCAGCAATAAGAGAAGAATGAGCTTCTCTTATGACATTTATTCTCTCCCCCTGTGGTATACACAACTTGCCCAAATGAAACAACAAATTGTTATGCATGTGATAGTCATTTTCCTCTACATGATTCCCTTTACTCAAGTTAGCATACACATCTTTAAAGTCATCATCAGATGCATATTGTTCTATGTAACTATCATGTACAATGGAATCATTCTTAAGTAAAGTAACAGAACCAATAATAGGCCTTGAAAGCATATCAACAACCTTATTCAAAGTACCTTTCTTGTACCTTATTACCAAATGGAACTGTTGCAAGAAGCCCATCCATCTGAAGTGTCGTGACTGTTGTAACTTGCTTTGTGATTGCAAGTATTGTAAGGGCTGATGGTCGGTATGTATAACAGTTTCTTTGCCCATCAAATAGTGTTTCCACTTTTTGACGCTTTGCACCAATGCATACAACTCCTTATCATATGTAGGATAATTTACAACAGCACCATTAAAAGTTTCAGAATGAAAAGCAATAGGCTTACCATGCTGTAGAAGAACTGCACCCATGGCATAATCACTAGCATCGGTTTGTATCTCAAATGGTTGTCTCAAATCCGATAATGCTAGGACTGGAGCTGAACTAATCTTCTCTTTCAAAGATTCGAAAACTTTTTGCTGCTTGCCTCCCCATTGGAAAGCATGCTTCAAACTTGTCACTGCATGCATAGGAGCTGCTATAGAAGAGAAGTTAGAGATGGACTTCCTCCAGTATTGAGCTGCACCCAAAAAACTTCTTACCTCTATTATGGATTTGGGAGTAGGCCAATTCACAATAACCTCTATTTTAGCAAGATCTATTCTCAAAGCACCTCCTCCTACTATGTGTCCCAAATAAACCAAAGAAGTCTTTCCAAATTCACACTTTGACATTTTAAGAAATAACTGATTCTTCTTCAAAACATCAAGTACTTTCCTAACATGCATGACATGATCTTCTCTAGACTTGCTGAAAATTAAGATTTCATCTAAGTAGACAATAATGAAATCATCAAGAAAAGGATGCAAGACATCATCCATTACCCGCATGAAAGTTGCAGGTGCATTGCACAAACCAAACGGCATCACAAGCCACTCAAAGAGTCCTTGTTTGGTTTTAAAGGCTGTCTTCCAAATGTCACTTTCTTCAATTCTTACTTGATGATATCCACTGCGCAAGTCTAGCTTAGTGAAATATCGAGCATCTTTCAGCTAGTCTAGCAAATCATCTGTCCTTGGGAGTGGGTAACGATTCTTTACTGTTATCTTGTTCAAGGCCCTGAAATCAACACACATACGCTAAGTGCCATATTTCTTTGGAATCAATACAATCGGTGACCCACATGGCGAAGTACTTGGCCTTATGAAACCCTTGTCCAACAAATCCTTGATTTGCTTCTTTATTTCAGCATTCTCCATAATAGACATGCGGTACATGCCTATGTTTGGAAGAGGACAATCTGGATGCAAATGGATTGCATGTTGAATCTCCCTCATAGGAGGCAAACCTGTTGGCTCCTGAAACATCTCATGATATGCATCAACTACATCATACAATTCTGACTTAAGCTTTGGATCACAATTGTCAAATGACTCATGGTTCACATCAACCTTGGGCTTAATCATAAGAAGAACAAAATTCTTACTTGAATTGACCAACCTTTTTACCTGTCCTGCATTCACCATCGCTATATTTGTCTTCTTGCGGTGAGCTCTAACAATGAACTCCTTGCCATCTTTGAAAAGATGATAATTGTTTTCATGGCGATGAAAGATAGCTTTCCTGTCAAACAAGTAAGGACTTCCCAAAACAATTCCTGCTATATCAAAAGGTACCACATCAAGTTCAACTGTGTCAATAAAATGTGCAGTAATTGCAAAGCGCAATGTGCACTTTCTTGAAACTTGTAAATTTGCATCTTTGCAAATCCATCCAAGTGGATATGGCTTCGGATGTGGAATGGTCTCAAGTTTAAGCTACTTGACCAAGTCCTCTGATATAAGGTTTGCTTGTGACCCAATATCAAAAAGTGTGTCAATTTTAGTATGTTTTGAAATCACCCTCACATGAAACAGTTCAATTCTTTCTTCCTCATTAGGAGCTTGTACATGGCAGTTTGAGGTACTAGTGCTGGCTTGAGTTTAAATTTCTTTTCCCTTCAAGTTTTTCAAACCCATGGCTGCAATTTTGGTTTCATCACCTGAATCATCCCCTAAATCCTGCGGTGTAGATGTAGTAGCAATAGTTTTCTGTTTCCCTTTGCATTTGTTAAATTGAGGTCTTTTTTCAGGATGTAATTTCCAACAGTTTTTCTCCTCATGGCCTGGTTTAGAACAGTGTTTACAGATCACTTTCTCACTCTCCTATTTGACAGATGCATTCTTTTTGCCCTTTCCCTTGGAGGTTTTCTCTTTGTTTTTCCCCTTGGGGGGCTTGTTTCTACCCTCTTCAAATGTGTTTTTTCCCCTTGCCTCTAAATGGGTAGCTTGGACACAAACCTTGTCCAGGCTAGTAGGGTTAAACATCAAGATGGTGTGTCGAAGGTAGCTATGCAAGCCACCAATGTATTTCAGCAAGGTTTCCTAGGTCTGTAAATCTACCCCTAACAAGAGAGCTCTTCTCCTGAATTCTTGGGTGTAGTCTTGGACACTCTGACCCTTAAGTTGTCTGAAATTTTGCCAATTCATAATGGCTTTCTGCATGTGAGCAAGAGGATAAAACTGTTTTTTAATGGCTAACAGAAATTCAGGCCATGTTAAGGTAACCTTACCAAATTTCTTGATCTCCTCTTTAGTCTTTGCCTCCCACCAGACCAATGCTGCTCCATCCATTCTCAAAGAAGCCAACTGAATCTTTGTGGCATCATCATGCATATTCTGGATCCTCAAGTAAACTTCCAACTGCCTAATCCAGTTGTCAAGCTTTTCTGCATTCACTTCACCATTAAACATAGGTAATTTGAATTTTACATCAAGCTTCAGAAAATGACTTTTTCCAGAGGATCTATGCTTATGAACAGAAGAAGAAGATGAGGATGAAGAGGAAGAAGGTGACGATGGGGGTGGTGGATCACCATTTCCTCCATGTCCTTTCTTAGAATGATCATCATCCTTCTTACCTCCTGAAGAGCCCTCTCCTTCATGTGGATGTTTGGACCCTTCTCCAGCCAATTTCTCATTTCTTTCTTGGTACAATATCCTCACCATTTCAGTGAGGTCCAAGAAAGCCTTTCTGAAGACTCTTTCTTCTTCTTTTGGATCCATGTCTGTAGGAATTTCTCCTTCATGTGCAGACATTCTTGAAGCTTCTGCTGAGACTCTTGAGGGTGAAATTGAAGGTGGAGGTGATGGCTCTCTGGACTTCCTTGACTGAGGATTCTCTCGTTCTCTAGTCAAATGTCCTTCCCCTCTTTTAAGTTTCAACCTGGTAAGCATCAATACTTGCAAGACAGTTAGAAGACCTTTGCACAAAACCCTGCTCTGATACCAACTTGATTTGAATTTGAAACTACTTGTAAATGGTTTGCAAGGTATTCAATTCAGATATATACATATTTAAAAGATGTCCATGTCTTGTAGAAAGAAAACAAATGAAATTTTTAGCTGTTCATGACCCATTTAAGCATAGCAGATTTATTTCCTTTTACTGTTTAACACACTAAAATGAATTTTTTCTGCAAAATAAATCAACCACAGATGCAAAAGAAGTTGATAAAGCAGTTCACCCCTCCTGGGCTACGTCTGCTGGGTCCAAAGCTCCCAAATGGGCCTGTCCTTATTTTAATTAAATGCTAAAATTGAATATACAGCTGAATAGAAGCATCTACAGGTGGAATAGATGGTAAAAACAGATTCAGAACACTTGAATTCTTCAGGATTGACTACTGGTTCACCTCAAATGGATACCTACAACCCTATACAGTCTTTTCAATACTGGGCCCTAATGGCTCCTAGAACTTCCACGGCTCCAAAACCTCTCAAAATGACCTCAGATGGCTATAAGACCTACACCAATGGCTTCAAAAGGTCGAAAATACCCAAAATAAAAAAAAAAATCGTCCAAAACCGCCTTTCCTAGCCAAAGTTATGGCCAATTAAAGTTTCTCTAGTCTGCCCCTAGAAAAACTCCAGTGAACTATAGTTGGGGCCAGTTAGGCCCGCAAAATATGGTGGGACAGCCCAAATTTGGCGCTTCGCCATTATTCCCGCCAACTTGACTATAGTTACAATAAATGTGCATGTGAACGGTTTACCTCGGATTGCGCGCTGGTGGTTAGTGTGCTGGTAGTTGGGGCTTAAGCCCTAGGTTCCGGCCCGAGGTCGCATGGTATGGGGGCTGGCCCCCTTTGGGTCCCACCCAAAGTAATTTTAAAATTCAAATCACCTTTTTTCCGCCCATATGTCAAGATCCGCTCCCGTGGTGTGTTGGTAAGGCGTGGCGTTTGCTTTTGGTAGGTTGTGGGTTCAAACCACGCTTGAGCCAACTTTTGTATATATGTGCTCATTGTTGCTGACGTCACCCCAACCACGTGGCGGTCTCTGGGCTTGCCACGTGGCAGCCGTTGATTCGCTGTCCAAAAGGAATATTCCCTGGAATATTCTAAGGAATATTCCATGGATTATTCTTTTTTATTTTTTTTTTTTAAATTCAAAAATTAAGGGTTATTGGGCGATTTTGTTTTTGGCATAACTTTCTCATACGACGACCGTTTTTCGAACCGTTTGTGGCGCCAGAATCAGGAAGATGAGCAATTTCCAGTCATTCAACATTGAACTAGTTCTAAGCATTTTAAATTTTGAGCATTTTACGACACTTAGGACATGAGCACCTGATCACATATATACCTTCCAATTTATGTCATTCGTTGAAGGAATGTGGGGCAGGGAATGTGAATATTCACATTATCTGTTAGAATATTTCTTATCTCTTGGATCCATCATTTGCAAGCCTTCCACTTTAAATCATCTAAAGAAGGCATCCAGGGCAAGGAACATGAATATTCATGTCATCTGTCATAATATTTCCTATCTCTTGGCTTCTTCTCGTACTCTGGTATCATGTTAATACAACACTTCCTTCAAACCTCCATGATGGGGAACATAAATATTCATGTCCGTTGATGGATAATTCTCCATCTCGTTCCCTGAGTTAGCTTGTCAAACCTTGAGGCTCTAGAACCCTCCCAAAATTTCAAAGCTTAATAACTTTTGATCCCTTGTGAGTTTTTCGGCTGCCATATACCATTGGAAAGGTCTTTACGAGAACTATCTAGCTTACCACTTTTCCTGTGCTTCTGAACACTTCACCTACTGACAAAATTGCATCAAATATAGCCTATAATACACAACAAACTCCACTTGAACTTCTATTATTGACATAGATGACTAGATGGTGAAATCAATGGCAACACTTTGCTCAACATTCTCCTCTTTTGGCATTGATGGCAACACTAAACATTGCAAGGTCATTGATGGCAATATTACTTGGTAGCACTCCTCCTAGTATTTTCACATTCCTTCTCCTTATTCTCCAATGTTTACTAATTTCTTCCCCTTTGACATCAATGACAAAAGGGCCTGGATACTTCATATTTTACCATTCTTCCCCTCGAGGAAGGAGAATAGGTTTCTGATGATTGTTTTTCTAAATACATTCTCCCCTTGAAATTTTGAGAGGCCAATTCATCTATGATGTTTTAATGTTTTCTCATTCTCCATATTTGTATGATTTTAAGAGTTAATTTCTATGGAATCTCTCCATTTGATCATTAATTTAATAATTAATCAGAATCTACTGCTTCTCTGGATGTTTCCATTTCTGCTGTAACCATAATCTATTGTTTATGTTTGCTCAGTTGTTCGCTATTTTTTTTAGAAATGACAAGTTATTTACTGTCCTCCTGAACATAATAATTTCTTGTTCTAACTAACTTTTTACTACTCCTGTTGGTCTTGAGACTCTGGGTTTTTTTCCCTTATTATATTTGGCATTTTAATCATACAACTATCCTTGACTAAATTTGACTAGTTATGTTTTTCCAAGAGAAATTAATGAAGAGATGAGGCAAACACCACTCCCAACTTTTTTCTTAAGTATTCAAAGGGTTCTCTTTTGGAAGGCTTGGTGAATATATTAGCTATTTATTCTTTAGTCAATATATACTCCAATTTAACAATGTGATTAGCTACATGTTCTCTAAGAAAATGATACTTGATGGGCATATGCTTATTTTTTGAATGAATAACATGACTTTTTGATATACTTATAGCGTTAGTATTATCTATTAATTTTGGCATCTCGAGGGAAAATTCCCTCCTTCAGAAAATATTCCTAATCATCAAGAAAGACCCCTACTAGCCCTTGAAAGAATTTAATTTGGTTAAGGAAAAATATTTTTTAATATGGTGTTGTCGATGCTACAACACCCTCCAAAATTTTGGCCAACATCAAAATTTTGGAGCCTACTTTACTTTGCATGTTGTCATTTCTAGTAGTAAGAGTCATTCCATGAATATCCTCTAAGTTTTCTACTACCTTTGTGAAGAAAACGAAAGTGTCGTCGTTTGGAATGGGAAGTGTCGTTCATCGCAAAAATGGAGTTATGGGTTATTTCAAGGCCAATAAATTTGGTGTCGATGAGTCCTATTTATAATATAGACATGTATTAGAATCATTCCCAAAGTTTCATGCAATGTATCACTAGCGTTGTCGCAAAGTACATCCTAAAAGTCACACTTCGAGGAGGTTTTTCTTGTGTATTGAGTGTTCAAAGTCGTGTCATCAATTGTTCTAAGTGTGTGTAATCATTCATAAGTTTAAACCTAGTTTCAATTCTACTTCACTGATCCCACACACAGTCAAATTATGGAAAGTTCTCGCTCGATCAACTTGACCTCACTCAACTCCCTGGAACTGCGCACTACGTAGTGTCAACCCTTAAGTTGATCCCTGCCATTTGGAATTGTGTAATGTGCAACTCCTACCTCCAAGGACCATGCATTGCATAGTCTTAGTGCTCTACCCTGCCTTCTTGACGTCCACAACTGCACAATTTACCCTTCCAATCATTCTCCTTTTGCACAGTACGCAGTGGCAAGACTCAAGTTTTCATCCTGCCTCCTTGAGATACGCCATCCCTAGGCCTATCTCTCTCCTATACTATGCATTGGGAAACTTCAAGTCTCATGACTACCTCACTAAAATCCTTAACTACATAGTCATCTTACCTAGGCCTCCAGAACTACGTACTACATAGTATTAAGCTTCTATACACCACTCCTAGTCCCTGTAACTCCGCACTATGCAATCCCTAAGTATTTCTCTCAATCCCACACCTAGTTCCAACTCAATCAACATTTTCATCAAGCAAGTTAGGATAAGAGATTTTTGTAATGATATCATCTTATCATGAATGGTTTTCAGTTGCGTTTATTATATCTTGTCATGACAGGATGATCATGGAGAAGAAGAAGAAAGGGGCCATGCTAGAAGACACCTATGAAGCTAAAAAGATAACCAAATCATTAATTGAGAAGATGAAGGGACACCATATTGTGATAGCAACTGAAGTTTAAGATCATCTTAAAAACTCCCTACATTCAAGCCTTATGGAGGAGGAAGAAGAAAAACATGTACCATATTTCAAGAAGACACAAGGATAGCAACAGAAAGAGTCACTTGACATAGCCACATCATCATTGAGTCCATGTAATCAATGTGGATGAAATTTTGTAATTTAAAAAAATATGAGAAATGTAATGTAAAGTGGAAGTCCAAGAGTCACCTATAGAATGTGAAAGGTCATGTAGAAGTCAAAGAGTCATGAGGGAAGTCCAAGAGTCACAAGGGAGGTGAAGAGTCACCCCATTTGTTATATATACACCCTCATAGCTCAAGCAAAGTAATTTTCACCTTGGCTCCTACCATTAGGCATTATAGAGGAAGTTAGCTCTTTTGGAGAGCAATTGGTAGCTCTAACACTCCACTACTGGAGCTAGTGATGTTCATTGTAACTATGCATCATGGAACTTTCACTTAATAATTGAAGCTTGTTGAGCCTGCATACTTTCATGTCTATATCGTAAATATTGTAAGACTATTCTTTGAATGTTTGCGGTGTACAATTTTTTTATTTTGTACTAAAGAAATTCAATTATTTTGGTGGCTTTGGTGCTTATCTTATTGAATTTGTGTCATATATGTTTTAATAATCGTTACTACTAAGTGAACTATTCCATTGGTTGTTTAACGATTCCTTATATGTATATGATTTTGTATCTTTATTATATTAGTAATATTTCTCTTCTCTTAAAGGCTCACTTTTGTCCCCTTTTGGTGAAAGAACCTCGATACATTATACGATTGAATATTTCACAAGGAATACTCACTTGTTCCCTCAAAAGTACATGTTCATTTCTCTCTCATGCTAACCTTTGTAGCTAAAGAAAATATTTAATAATAATTGCAGTCAGGCCTTAATTACAAAAGGGATCCTATTCCAAATAGTGTGAAGTCTAATTGGGACTTTTCATCGGGGAGACCCCCTTGCATGTTGGTGAGTTCCAACACCATCAACATTCTAGTGCTAGAAGGAGGGAACCCACCTTTTTATGGTTGATAACTCATCACATCCTAATCATTCATCTTCCATGAAAGGAAGTAATATTTTGATTACCACCCAACTCCTATTCTTGAAGTAGGAGGGTATTCCAAACCTAGTCCTGAGTTAGCATATGAAGTTACTTACGACCAACTCCAGGAAATTTTTCATATTACCCATTAGTTTAAAACAGTTATTAGTTTACTCCCCGTCGCACATAGTCTCCCTCATCACTTGAGGCAAAAAGAAACACCTTGTACTAATGTATTAATTACATTGGTGGAAGATGTGTTATATCCCACTCTTGAAGAATTAGTAGAACGTTCACAATAAACATTTCAGCAAGAGGGACTTCCACCTATTGATGAAGAGCACGAGGAACATTTTGTTCTTTTTGATGAAGAAAAACTGAGAGTTGATTTTTAGTTTAACAAAGGCTTGAACGGTAAAGGAGAAGGTTCATCATATTCATAAAAGGAGGAAGGAAAACAAGACACATACATGGTTAATCAAGACTTGGATTGGATGGCCCAAGGGTCACTTTCTCTTTCAGATAATATTCATAGAATGATAAAACATGTAGAGAAGTTGTTATCAAAGTTTGATCTTGACAACAAGACTAAGGAATAGGACGATATTGACAATTTCTACATGCATATGCAAATATTAGAGGTATGATATGACGATGTTGCTTGTAGACACTTTCCTTTTACTTTAGAAGGTATAGAAATAATATGGTACCATAATCTACCTATTAATTCAATCAATGGTTGGCAGGAGTTTCAAAAAAATATTTTTGGAAAAGTTTGTGGATGATAAAACTCCTGCCATGTTAGTGAAAGAAATCGGTAATATTAATATAGGGGAAAAGGAGAAGGTTAAATGTTTTAATCAAAGTTTTAACAGTATATTGAATAATTTCCCCACAAACATGTATCCTCATGTCTCTATCACTATATATTATTACATGTTAGTTGTGCCAACTAACATTTCTATTTACGTCAATAAAGCTGCAAAGGAGACACTAGATTTAAACTTTGTAGAAGCAATTGTTATAAAAAAGGACTTGTGTGCTATTAGAGCCATTCATGACGATGAAGATTCTAAGGACTCTAAGGAAGTTCGTAAAATGAACCAAGCCTCTTCCAAAACTAAAGAGAAAGATCCATTCAACATGAAAATCTTGATCAAGTCTTTGAAGACACTCATTAATGAAGTATCAGAAGTCAAGAGGAGGTCAAGAGAGGCATCAACCAGAAACAAGCCTTTCAATACATTTCTCTTGAAAAGGAATAATAATTCTCAATTGGTAAAATCTTCTCAATGTTCTAACATGGTGTTCAACATCGAAAGTTTGGGCATGGATATTTTCGGTAACTTTCATCAAGAAAATCATTCTAAGAAAACATGGTCGTAGTGGAACCATAACATGAACACCATGATGACTAATCTTATAGACACTCTATTAGTGGAAGAACAGTTTGAGCAGAATGAGGAAGCAAATGAACCAACTGTGGCCGATGAAGATTTTGGTGTTGGGAACTTAGTGAATATGCTTGGTGTTATATACAATGCTAATAAGTGTTGTTAAACCATTAGTAAGTGAAGGTACTCCTCAACAGTCAAATGACCATTATAATGTAAGGATCAACATACCTATTTTTTAGAAGGAGCTAAAGAAATAGTTGTTACGAAACTTCTTCCTTCGTCTAATCCAGCTTAGAATCTGCAAAGCAAGTTGGGAAGCACCCCATCTTATAAGACCACTTCCACCAACAATATGAGCAATTCCACCATTCATAAAGTTGTGAACAAAGCCACACCACCTGATTCATCAATGTTTGGTTGGTTTTATCACTTCTTAAAGTAACTAAACCATAATCATTAATTATCAACCAGGGTAAGTCTTTTTATTCAAAGGTTTGCATTATCTGTGCTAATAGATATAACAACCAGGTAAAACATAAAAGATGTTGTTGAACACGCTTGCAAAAAATCAAAATACTCTTGCAGAATGGAAATACAAACTTGCAGGAATTAAAAGGCATACTGTAGAAATGAAACACACTCAGCAAGGAAAGAATCCACACTTCATAAAAACTTCAGAATTAATATAGGTGTGCCATACACTATCAACTAAAAATATAAAAAGAATTAAATAACATGGAATTGATTAACCTGTGTAACAACATACAATAAATCTGGAAGCAGAAGTGTATATATCCCACAATAAACATGTACAACGATAATAAGAAATGCACACCTAACACATGAAAGAAACAAATATCCTATCAACACCGCAGTCCCTACTAAAGAGGAGGCCCTTCCTCCCTAGTAGGGTGCAGGAAGAAAACGAAAACTTAGTTAACAATTCAACACAGAAGTTGCAGTAACATCACGAGATATGCTTATATTCAAAAGAACTAAATAGTACAAGATCAAAATGTCGGTAGTGTATTTGTTCCATCCTCCCTCTCACATGAGACTAAGCTCTTTTTATAAAGTCTTTACAGAGCCCTAAATTTAGGAAAACGAATAAGTCATGAGAGTCTACACTTCTCATGTTGAGTAAGCTAACAGAAATAATAAAATGATATAAATTGTTACAAGTTTTTTAAATATATAGTTGTTGTGGTTACACCACTCTTGTTTAGACACAATTTTAACTACTCAAATATTCTTAATTGTCCACATAGAATTACTTGATGTGGCCCTTGTCGGTTGTCTTTGAGAATAGCAGCAACAGTCTTGACAATTCATGGTGTAACAAAAACTTCGTGGTGTAACAACAAAAAATGCCGATTCGGGGTGTAACAAAAACTTGGACCGTGTAACAGCAAGGAATGGCAACATCCATTCATCCATGGCTATCAGTAGCTATGTCAACACCTAAAAGAAAAAACATTTCGAAGAACTCTTCCAAAGATACCCTAGTTATTCATCCCAAAGAAAGCATCATTTCATTCAATACTTAGCAGAAAATATCATAATAATATGTCAAAGAAAAGATTGATTCTTTATCAGAGGGAGTGATATTGTACTAGGGATATTTTAGGTTCAAATAAGGGTAAATGGCCAAAAATGGGGAAAGGATGCATCAAATATCCTTAAATATTACACCCAACATCTTCCCCTTGAAGCCACTACATGTCCTCATGCAAAATCTTCAGAATCTTCAAGGTCCTCGGCTATTGTGACACTGGCATGCTCTTGATGTAGTCTTATGAGATCATAGGCACCAATAGTGTCTTCATCATCTTTCCTATACCCCTGGGTAGACACAAGTTGATGTGTCTAGGAACGTTCATCATATCTGTTCAAGTTGAAGCGAGGCTAGTATTTATCAACTAGGAGCCAAATCAAAGGAAACTTGAATTTGAGCCCCATCTAGAAATCTCCCATGATTTTGACAATCCGTACATATTCAGGGACTCGAGTAACAACAATTATGAATTGGGGTATCCAAAGGGGTCCCCTACTTGCAATGTGTCATTGCAATCTTCCCCACCATTTCAGGGTCCTGAACAATGCTCTACTTTTCAATTGTTCATGAATATTAAAACAAAACCCAATAATCGTTCTCCTATAGAGGGAAAATTATTCTATCATGCTAGGGTTACTAAGAAACTTCTTGAATTCACGCCTCATAGTAGTGGCCATAGCATATTCTGATCTTACCATCAAGGTTGCCTTTCTTCATTTACAGCAGATGATTTTGTGGCAAGGTGCTAATCAATTTGATTTCTCAGATATGAAATCCCGTAGTTGCAAATCTCCAACATAGGGGGCAAGATTTACAACCATTTGTAAACTAGAATTCTCAACAAATGTATTATGTAAAAGGAGTTCGCATAACAAACTCTACTCATTGGAATTGCATGAACGAAATACATCCAGAAATGTTTTAGTGGAATTACTCTTGTAGGGTCTATTCTCATAAATAACTTTCAATTGGAAAAAATAATTTTTTTCCCACAAGAAGATCGGGTAGGATGGAGATGGCGACTTGCAACCCAAACATTTAGGGCTAACTCATACATTTTACCTTTCTCCTCAGTCAACCTCTTGACTTCTTATTGTATTTTTGGTCTCTGTTTTTCCTTTTCCATCTCAACTTTCCTCGTTTCCCACTTTATCAAATTTTTATTAGCAATTCTTCAGGCCACTAATCCTTAAGGTTATGAATAACCTTGTGATGTTATTCCAAAAAAATCATTCCATTTTTAAGGGAAAGTTCCATTTGCTTCCAATTCTGTAGTTCCGATACCAACAAAAGTCTTTCTAAATGCCACCCTGCTTCAAGGTCCTATGCAGTTGCACATGTGACAATAGTAGAGGGTGTAACAAGATCTCGTGTTTTAAGTTGTTTTGCTTTAGTCATGGGTTCTTGTGTATCAGAAACATTGTTGACAGGTTTTTGCGAAACAACTCTTAATTTTTCTTTCTTAAAAACCTTTGTCTCAACTGCTAATTCTTGTGTATCAGCAACATCATTGACAGGTTCTTTTGTACCGATTTCTAGGTTAAAATCCATGGGGTACTCCATTTCAATTGATGGTTCTTATGTATCAACAACATCGTCAACAAGTTCTTGTGTGTTAGCCTCCCATGGTTCTGTTTGGGTTCCTTCTGAGATGGTGTCAGCAACACAAATCTTATACCCTGTTGTTGCCAAACCCTCATTACATGCTATACATAAAGGCCCCTGGGTGGTTTCGGATCCTAAATTAGCAACAACCTCAACTAATTTATCGAGACCCAAAACCTTTATTTTCATTTTTCTACCTCCTAATTGTCGCTTTAATTTCTAATTTTCTACTTCTAGTTTCTATATTTTAAGCAACAAGGTTCGGGTTTCATTCTTACCAGGTGAAGAAGCATCTTCTTGCTTGGTTTGTTTCCTCTTCTTCTTCTTATCCTTTTTTTTTTTAAATTTTTGCTCACTTGGTCTCTTCTTGGATGGTGGCAAGGGTTTTGGCTACTTCTTTGATGGCAATGGTTTTGGTTTCTTCTTTGGTGGCGAGGGTTCTAGTTGAGCAACAACCTTAACCATTTTCTTTAGTATTCTGCCACCCATCGGTTTCTCAAGTGACCTTTTATTGACTCTAACTCTAGAAGACTGTTCCTACTCCTTAGATATATCAACTTCCCCCGGAGCATTTGTAGGAGTTTCAACTTGTCCCTGTCGTGGGGCTTCTGCACCTTCACTGATAAAATTTTCCCAACTTCTTCCTTGTTGCTCCAGAGCTTCCATCACGATCAACTTTATGAGACCATGATTGGTAATGCATCTCTCTAAATGTGAGGCTACCTTTACCACTGCAGCTATATGTTTCAACTTTTCCAATAGGAAATAAGGAATATTGATCAATTTCTCATGCCGAAGATGTTTTAGCAACAGAAAATGATATTTAAAGACTAGCGTCAAGCACCCCTTTTGGCATTATGGCTAAAGTGTTGTCCTTGATGGCAACTCATACAGGTGATGGATCACTGTACAACAGGTCAGTAGCAGAGATTGATGATTAGCTCACAAATAATGAAGAAAACAAGAGGTACGCAGGTACACTGTACAAAAGCTGCGGACCCGCAGGCATGTCATAGATAAAGTGCGTACATACCCGCAGGTACACCATGTAAAAGGTGCGGACCCCAGTTCACTCATTTCAAGGCAGAGAAGCGCGCTCACGTGGGGTTTCTTATGTTTGGCCCGTGGTATTTAACCCGCCGTTCTTGATTCTATGGTTTTGGCCCATGGTATAGGATCTAATTTAGCCCCAGTTTGGATCCCTTGTATTGGTTATCTATGGTATTGATCCATGATTTTAGGAAGAGCCTGCCTATATAAAGCAAAGGAGATCATTTGGCTAGACACTTGTGAAAGAAGAAGATCTTAAGAGAAGCTAGATCTGAAATTCTAGTGATGGGTTTGTGAGAGATAGCTGAATCTAAATCAAGGAGAAACATGAGGGTTACAAGTCGGATCTACTAATGGGTTGAGATCCCTTCGGCGCATGATCAGATCTGTAGATCTGATAGTCTGGGTTATCCTTGAAGTCTGAAAATTGTCTATACCCACAGGACTGCAAGTGCAGTGAAAGAAAAGTGCGGAGATACGCAGGCGCAGAAGCGTTGCAGGTGCGCAGATATGCAGGCGCAGAAGCGCTGCAGGTGCGCAGATACGCAGGCCTAGAAGCACTGCAGATGTGGAGGTACGCAGGAAGTTCATGAGGCATAGTGCGTGGGTGTGTAGGAAAGCAGTTGGAAACAGTGCGGATGTACGCAGGTGTTCTATGGGTGAAGCTACGGACTTTTCATGAAATCTATTTAGCTGCCCCTGTTTATTATTGTTGTGTTCTGGGTTTTGAAGTGATTTCTGGTATTATGTTCTGATAACAACAGTGATTGATTGAATGATTATGATTAGCTTCAGTATTGATAGATGAATGGATCAGGTTCATAATGAATTATCCTTATATGATCTGGTGGACTAGATCTGGCTGATAACTCTCATTGTATATGTATTGATTTGGTGATTGGGTGATTCAGAAGGTTGTTTGATTATGAGCTTCAATGTTGTTGTTGGGTCCAGTATGAAAATTGGATGAAATGTGGCCTTTCAGATTATGTGTTGTGCTTCAGTGTATCCAGTCTGAAAATTGATGAAACGTGGTACCTGGAGGAGAGAAGATTGTAGGTCAGCACCTACATACTAGTATCTAAGCTAGTAAAAAAGCTAAAGGAAATCTTTGGAGCATTGTAGCAGGTAGCAGCCTGCATACTAGTAAATGGATCGGCTAGTACAAGAGCAAAGGGGGTTGTAGCTCCCGTACTGGTATAAGACTGCACCAGTAAAAAATATTGTAAAAGGATTTTCTTATTAAGAAGAAGATTGAGATGACTTGCAGCAGGTGGTTTTCTCCCGCATTGGGTTTCCACCTTATATCATGGTGTTCATGTGTGTGCCTTATGTGTGATGATCTATTCTATGTTACTGCATCTGTTAACTGATAATATGGTTGATAATGTTCTAATGCACTCATTGAAGATCAATTAACTTAATCATAAGAAGTTGTGGAAGTAGAATATATGAATAAGAGTTTGGAAATGAAAAAGTTTTATTGACTTGATAATACTGATTCACCCCCCCTCTCAGTATTATTTCCAAAAATTGGTATCAGAGCAAGTCCTTTGATAGAATCTTGATCGCTTGAAGGAGATCCGTGGAACAATGGGAAAGAAGCTTAAGAAGAAAGCACCTAAGAAAAAGAAGTCATCTCAGAAGAACTATGATAGTGGGAGAATCGATTGGGGATTAGGTATAAGAAGCTCTTCAGATTCAGAATCATTATTAGGTATGAATATATTATCCTCTGATGTTCCAGCTATCTTTCCTTTTGGAAGAGATGAAAGTGATAGCGAAACTACTGAATTTGCTCTTATGGGTGAACAAGAAAGATATCAAATAGAGGCAGAATTTAAAAGGCTGACAGACAAAATTAGAGATCAACAAGATCTATTGAACAAAAGGGAATGTGACTTCAGAGAAGAAGCTACCAAACTAAAGGCCCAACTAGAAGAAGGAAACATGGTAAGAAAACTACTCAAGGACAAGGAAGACCAATGTCAAAAATTGCAGCATGAAGTGACATCATTAAGAAAAGAAGTCAACGAAAGAAGCACAACCATCAAGAAACTCAAAGATAGATCCAGCTACTATGAAAATCTTGAAGCTACAATCCTCTCACTAAAAGGAGATCTTGAAGAATCAAAGAAGCATAATGAAGACCTACATCAAGCAATTGAAAAACAAGACAATGAAGTCATCAGCTTAAAATCTCAGCTGGAATGTGCCTTCCGAGTTCGTCAAATACAGCAGGATCTGAATGAAGAACAAGAAAAGGAGATTTTCAAACTAAGGGAACAAATGGAAGAAGGAAGGAAAGCTGAAGAAGACTTGAAAAAGCAATATCTTGAAAAGGAAGAATAGCTTCAGGTTGAGGTAAATATCTTGAAAGGTAAATTAGAAGAAAAGGATAAGCTTTTACGATTTCAAGATAGTTCTAAAGTCTTGGATGATATTCTTAGTAGTCAAAGGTCTCCTGCTATAAAGACTGGTCTTGGTTTCCATGAATCTATTGAAGTTGAATCTAGTTCACAAGGTGAGGCAAGGAACTCTAAAGAGAAATCTAAAGTGATCAACGAAGAAATGAAAGATCAATCTCATCATCAACCAAGGAAAGAGATTCCTCAAAGAAAATCTTTTACTCCTCCTATGAATAATGTTGAATGTTATGTATGTCATAATCTTGGACATGTTGCAGCTAGATGTAGAAGAAGAAGGGTTCAACACCATTATGCAGAAAGATCATCACATTCAAGGTACTTTAATGGATATTGCTTTGCTTGCAATATGTATGGTCATAAAGCTACTGACTGTTACAGGAGGAATATGAAACATGTAAGATGTTATGCATGTAACAAGCTTGGACATATAGCTAAGGAATGCAGGAACAAAGTGTGGGCACCATATCAAAAGGAGAAAATGTCATCATCACGCTTGAAGATATGGAGGAAAAAGGAAGTACAGTCAGAAAAAGGTGGCACAGCACAACATACAGACATACCAGAATCAGAGGGAGCTGAAAGTACAAAACTTCAGTGTCCTGAATCTCATATGCAAACTCCATAAAGGGAAGTCACGTATATACACGAGTTGGATACTGCACAATCGCGTATATGATTGTTTGAAGAAAGGCAGTAGGGAAAGTGAAGTTGGAAGTGAATCTATGAAGTATGATCTCTCGAGCACAAGATCAGATCTGTGTATCTGACTATCAGAGGCACCTTTTAATTGGGTTCTAATCAGAGGTAAAGTGCGGGCGCACGCAGCAGAGCGAAAGTTCCAGTGCGGAGGAACGCAGGTGATACACAGTGAAAGTGCGAGGATACGCAGCGAAGGCACAGTCCCAGTGCGAAGGTACGTGGCGTAATAGAGGTTTAGGTGTGGAAGAACAGTAAAGGTACGCGGCATGGCAGAGGTTCAGGTGCGGAGGCACAGTGAAAGTACGTGGTGCTACAGAAGCCACAGGTGCGTAGATACACGGCGCGATAGCATCTGAGGGTGCGTGGCCACAGTAGTAGTACGTGGCGTGATTGAAGAAACAGTGCATGGGTACGCGCTGTGGTAGAAGGCTCTCTACGGGAATACGCAGAAACACAGAAATTCAAGTGCGGGGATACGCAGAGGAGCGGAAGGTGAAGTGCGGAGCCACGCAGGCCATATAATGAGAAACTGCGGATCTGTCTTAAGGCATTTATTGGCTGACTTTTCTTACTGATAAGATCTGACAGATGGCACAAGTTTAGGGGAGCATATGCTCTTAATGCATTGTTGGCATTATGGTCCTTGGGGACGGTGCTTATGATTCATCTTGCTATGGTTATGAGTTGTTCACATGGTTCTTGGATCAGATTTGTGGTTGATTCTCTAATGGTGCTTGCATGGACTCTTTATTGTTCTTGGCACATATATGGATGAGGATTGTTGGTTGGATTCATGGTTGACTATTCAAAGTTGCATTAATGCAGATATTCCAAATTGATAATACTTGGTTCATAATGGCTATGAATGAGTTGATGCAGACATACCTTGATGATTCATGCACTAATGCAAGTTTCTGATCTAGTTGCTGTTGACAGATACTATGGAGAAGATCATACAGTGTTGTTGCTGATGTTTATCTTAGGTGATTGGTCTCTGTTATAAATGTCATATCACGACTCATGATGTAATAGTATGTCTCTATCTATTGTAGTCATCTCTTCAGGTCATGTAACGACCTATGTTGGTTTCCCCACTATGCCTGGGATGAAGATGTAATGTATTTAGTTCCTGATGTATCCCCACTTGGTTGGGTGATGGATGTATGTATTGAGTCTTTTGGTGATAGGAAGGTCATTTATGATATATAGAGTCATGTTCTTCTTGTAGAACATCTTTTTGCAGACCTTGCTTATAGTCAGGGGGAGCTTGAGCATGAACAACACTATATAGCAGAGCAGATATTTCAGCTTGTTCTCAGAAAGAGCATTATCAGATTGGTGCACCATGGCATATACAAAGGGGGAGCTCATTTAGAGACTTCAACAGATCTGGTTTATAGTCAAGGGGAGCATGTTCTTAGGGGGAGCAAAACCCTTTGCCCTTGATGTCAAAGGGGGAGAGTGATTTGGTGTTGTTGCCATCAAGTCCAAAGGGGGAGATTGTTGGCATTATGATGCATGTGTTGTACTTGATGGCAACCCTCTCATAGAAGATCATCTCACTTGTATACATTCAGATGAATCCACAGAAGAGATATCAGATATGACAGAATACATGGATGTAGGACAGTTCAAAGGGATCAGATGACAATTCACAAGTAAGCTTTGCCATCAAGTCCAAAGGGGGAGATTGTTGGCATTATGGCTAAAGTGTTGTCCTTGATGGCAACTCATACAGGTGATGGATCACTGTACAACAGGTCAGTAGCAGAGATTGATGATTAGCTCACAAATAATGAAGAAAACAAGAGGTACGCAGGTACACTGTACAAAAGCTGCGGACCCGCAGGCATGTCATAGATAAAGTGCGTACATACCCGTAGGTACACCATGTAAAAGGTGCGGACCTCAATTCACTCACTTCAAGGCAGAGAAGCGCGCTCACGTGGGGTTTCTTATGTTTGGCCCGTGGTATTTAGCCCGCCGTTCTTGATTCTATGGTTTTGGCCCGTGGTATAGGATCTAATTTAGCCCCGGTTTGGATCCCTTGTATTGGTTATCTATGGTATTGATCCATGATTTTAGGAAGAGCCTGCCTATATAAAGCAAAGGAGATCATTTGGCTAGACACTTGTGAAAGAAGAAGATCTTAAGAGAAGCTAGATCTGAAATTCTAGTGATGGGTTTGTGAGAGATAACTGAATCTAAATCAAGGAGAAACATGAGGGTTACAAGTCGGATCTACTAATGGGTTGAGATCCCTTCGGAACATGATCAGATCTGTAGATATGATAGTCTGGGTTATCCTTGAAGTCTGAAAATTGTCTATACCCGCAGGACCGCAAGTGCAGTGAAAGAAAAGTGCGGAGATACGCAGGCGCAGAAGCATTGCAGGTGCGCAGATACACAGGTGCAGAAGCGCTGCGGGTGCGCAGATACGCAGGCCCAGAAGCGCTGCAGATGGGGAGGTACGCAGGAAGTCTGTGAGGCACAGTGCGTGGGTGCGCAGGAAAGCAGTTGGAAACAGTGCGGATGTACGCAGGTGTTCTATGGGTGAAGCTGCGGACTTTTCATGAAATCTATTTAGCTGCTCCTGTTTATTATTGTTGTGTTCTGGGTTTTGAAGTGATGTCTGGTATTATGTTCTGATAACAGCAGTGATTTATTGAATGATTATGATTAGCTTCAGTATTGATAGATGAATGGATCAGGTTCATAATGACTTATCCTTATATGATCTGGTGGACTAGATCTGGTTGATAACTCTCATTGTATATGTATTGATCTAGTGATTGGGTGATTCAGAAGGTTTTTTGATTATGAGCTTCAATGTTGTTGTTGGGTCCAGTATGAAAATTGGATGAAATGTGGCCTTTCAGATTATGTGTTGTGCTTCAGTGTATCCAGTCTGAAAATTGATGAAACGTGGTACCTGGAGGAGAGAAGATTGTAGGTCAGCACCTACATACTAGTATCTAAGCTAGTACAAAAGCTAAAGGAAATCTTTGGAGCATTGTAGCAGGTAGCAGCGTGCGTACTAGTAAATGGATCGGCTAGTACAAGAGCAAAGGGGGTTGTAGCTCCCGTACTGGTATAAGACTGCACCAGTACAAAATATTGTAAAAGGATTTTCTTATTAAGAAGAAGACTGAGATGACTTGCAGCAGGTGGTTTTCTCCCGCATTGGGTTTCCACCTTATATCATGGTGTTCATGTGTGTGCCTTATGTGTGATGATCTATTCTATGTTACTGCATCTGTTAACTGATAATATGGTTGATAATGTTCTAATGCACTCATTGAAGATCAATTAACTTAATCATAAGAAGTTGTGGAAGTAGAATATATGAATCAGAGTTTGGAAATGAAAAAGTTTTATTGACTTGATAATACTGATTCACCTCCCACTCTCAGTATTATTTCCAACACCCCTCACATGTAATGTACTTAATAATGAACAGGGAAACATTGTTCCATGGCTGAGGATGGGAAAGGTGGTCAATTCCTCTTCCCTTCTTGACCAATTTTTCTTCTCCTCAGTAATCTCCAGTTTTAGGCCTCTAACCTCCGTTTGATTCTTGTTCAAATTTCAAGAAAATTTTGGAGAAAATTTTTGATTCAACCTCCTGAGTCACTCAAAGAATTCGATCCACCCTGCTTCTCTGAAGATTTGATATGCTTCCACATTTCTTCCAAAGCCTCAATGGAATTTGGTTCATGCCTTACCGATGCTCCCTCCATACTTCAATGTTATAGATCCTTCACAATTACTTATGATTTTTTGCCTACTTACCATCACAATTCCTAAAACAATTTGTGTAATGAGGGTGGAGAGCTATGTTAGGGCAGATATCAGGGAGATAGAAAAGGATATCAAGTTGGAAATTTGTGCAATGCAGGTTATCATTTCATCATTAATTCAAAGGTGTGAAAATCTGACTTGGATATAGTTCGAATTAATGAGGTAATCAATCATGTAGGGTGGTAATGAATAATGGGTATTGTCACTTTAAACCTAGTTATTTCACGAATCAAAAAGTGATTTGTCATCCCCCCAACTTAAATTCAAAATTCGTCCTCGGCTGTCAAAATGAAATGATGTATTAACTACCATAATTACTAAATAAAGAACAAAACAATATTCCGTTTTTGAATGACTTACCAAAGGGTGATTTGACTGATGTCGACAGTAGAGTGCTGGTGATGGTGATTACATATGCAGACAGTTGCAACTGGTTTCATGTGATAGCTATCTTCATCAGATCGACTATTACATATGTAACATCAAAACAATTTATCCATGATGGTTGAATAATGTTTGCATCAGTACTTTATTACAACAATCTATTCCTTTGAGGACATTACAATTTTGTGCCTACAAAACAATTCTCAAACTAATACAGTGAAATGAATAAAAACGAGCTTGTAACCAGCATGGTGTTACACATATATCATAGATATCATGTTGTTATAGAAATTATTAAAAGGAAAATGTGTATCAGTTGCCAAAACGTGGTTTTTAGTTGGTACGACTTTCTACATGTGCCCCACAAGAGGTTTTCACAAGCATATTGTTTTTTTCTTTTTTCTTTTTTTTTGGGTGTATCAATTGCCAAAAAAAGTTGGCTTTCAGCTGCTACACTTGGAATTTAAGAATTTAACAATAAATAAGAATTTTCCCTTGCTCTCATAACTTGGAGATCATATCCTGAGATAATGTTGACAAATGAATCCTTTGAGGTTAGTTTATGATATAACCGAAGACAATGCCCATTAGAAAGCAATGGCACTTTGGCACTATCTATGGTAACTAATCTCATGGTCCCATTGTCAAAGATTATATCTACCTCACAAGGACCTAGCCACCGATGCAGAGATTTCTCTTGAAGTCCTTGAATCATGAATCATACAGTAGAACCCAGTCGCCTTTCTGAAACACCTTCTTTTTAATAAACTTGTCATGCCACTTAGCCTTTTGTCATTGGATGATGTTTGTTTGCTGGATGGCAGCCAATCTCTTCTCATCTAGTTCATTTAACTATTTCAACCGATGTTTCTGAGCTATAGTCAAATCCAGGTTCACTTTCATTGTTGTTTTGAGTGTTTTTATTTCGAACTCAATGGGAAATAATGGGGTTTTACCATACACCAATTCATATGGTAAAACTCTAGTAGTATTTCTCCATGTAGTTCTATATGGCCATAGTTCTTTTGGTAGTTTATTAGCCCAATTCCTTTTGTGGTTGGCTACAATCTTAGTGAGAATTCATCCAATAACCTTATTAGTGCTCTCCACTTGACCATTTTCTCACGAATGATATGGTGAGGTAATTCTGTGACAGATATTGAATTTCTCAACTAACTTCTACATCAAATCAGATGTGAACTGTGGTCCTCCATCTGTCACTATTTCCTAAGGCACTCCAAAAAGGAAAAAAATGTCTTCAAATAGGAAATTTGAAACAAGATGTTCAGTTTCCCTAATTAGTGCCTTTGCTTCAACCCATTTTGTGACATAATTTGTACAGAATAGAATGTAGGACTTCTACTGAGATGAAGGATTAATTGGTCATACAAATTCTAATGCCCACTTCTCAAATGGTTCCAAGACTATTTGAGGTTGCAACGAAATTTCATCTAACCTAAGTGATTGACCCATTCTCTGACAACTATTACATCCCTTCACAAATTTCTTTGCATCCTTGAATATAGTAGGAAAATAATATCTTATTGAAAGCACTTTATTTCATGTCCTCTTGTCAACAAAGTGTCCTCCACAAGATTCCTCATGGCAGGCTTTGAGGGTGTCAAAAATCTCATCCTCTCTCACACAATGCATGATCTGATGATATGACCATGTGTAATAGACGTATCCTTCTACCCAAGAGTATCTTGCGCTCTATTGAACAATCTTCTTCTTTTCTTTTGAGGTAAGATGTTGTGGAAATATACCTCCAGCAAGGTAGTTAGCTATGTTTTCATACCATGATGAGTGAGTTGAAATATAAAAATATATTCATCTAGAAAAGAATCCTCAATGAGCATGAAATCACTATTGACTGTTAGCCTAGAAATAAAATCAGCCACTACATTATATTTTTCAGGTTTATCTAAGATTGTTATATCAAATTATTCTAACAACAACAACCAACGTGTAACCTTACCATTAGTAACATATTTATTCATTAAGAAACAAATGATGGAGTCGTCAGTGTGCACAAATACTTGATAACCTATAGGTTTTAACCCCACATAGAAATTACATGCATACAAATTCTAAAAAATAGAAAATAAATAATGGCAAGAGCATAAAACATAAAACAAATATATACAAAGATTTTCCCCTGGATCCGGAAACCGAGACTACTAGATTGATTTTTCATTATGTTTCTTTCAATGTTACAATGCATATATACATGCCGTAGCATCCATAAACCCCAATCCATTAACCCTGGATTAGAACATAACCGTAGTTCCCTTTACCAGATCTACAAAATACCATGGACCCAAAACCATCGCACCCGAAACCATGTGCAAAATCCATGCAAAAAACCATAGGTAGGTATGCCCACCTAATATAGGGTCAAAAATAAATTTCCCAAGGCACTGCCCTAGACCTCATGCAGGGGGGCTACCGCCCCCCTTGCATACCCCCCGGCAGCAACCGACGCAACGTACAGGGAGGAAAGAATACAACAAAACCCAACATTCTCCCACTTGTTGTTTTCTTTCCACAGGGGACCACAGGAGAGCTTAGTCATTGATCCAACCTTGCAACGCTCATTGTTTCTCTACACCAAGAGAACTTTTTAGTGCTCATAGACTTTGCCAATGCATCCACAATATTCTTCAAAGTTTCCACCTTTACCAACAACACCTTTTTTTCTTCTACCATATCCCTCACAAAGTCATATTGAATACCAATATTCTTTGTCTTTGAATGATAAGCAGGGTTCTTTGCTAAGAAAATTTCACTTTGGCTGTCACAGTCTATCCTTATAGCTTGTTGTGCTAACCCCAAACTTGAACACTATCTCTGCAACCAAACTGCTTCCTTTCTTTCATGAGTGGATTCAATGTATTCTGCCTCTATAGTTGAAGGTGCCACTACAGATTGTCTTTTACTCATCCAACTAACTACACCTCCAAATAGTTGAAACACATATCGACTTGTAGAGATTCTCTAATTCAGATCTCCAGTCCAGTCTACATCAACAAAGCCACGAATGTCCAAAACTCTATCCAATTCTTGTCTTCTTTGGTAGCACAAACCATAATCACTAGTGCCATGCAAATACCTGAAAACCCGCTTCACTACTGTCCAATGCTCCTTCCCAGGTTTTGACATAAACCTGCTTAATACTCCCACTACATGTGTAATGTCTAGTCTAATACAGACCATTGCATACATAAGAATATTGACCACACTTGCATATGGAACATGGACATGTCCTTTTCCTCTTCTTGTGTCTTGGGACATTGTTTAGCAGATAAATTTACACCTATAGGAATACGAACCTTTACCAGTTTACTATCTTGCATATTAAACCTCTGCATTATTGTCTCGACATACTTCCTCTTGTTTAACCAGAGTTTCCTCTTTACTCAATCTCGTTAAATTTCCATGCCCAAAATATAGTTTGCAGCACCAAGATCTTTCATGTCGAATTTGGAGGACAATTTGGTGTTCAAATCTTGGATAATTTCTTTGTCATTTCAAACCAACAATATATCATCCACATACAAGACCAGATAAATAACACATTCACCAATTAATTTAAAATACACACAGTGATCTTCCTTTCTTTTGGTGAAGCCAAGTCCCCGTATAAATGTATCAAATTTCTGATACCACATCCTTGGTGATTGTTTTAACCCGTAGATAGACTTTTTTAATTTGCATACTAGTTCTTTCTTACCCTTCACCGCAAAGCCTTCAGATTGCTTAATGTAGATCTCTTCTTCCAGATCCCCATGAAGAAATTTTGTCTTCACATCCGTCTGTTCTACCTCAAAATCAAGAGCAGCAACAACAAATAAAAGTAATCTAATAGAAGCTACATTTGGAACAGGAGAAAAATATATCACCAAAATCAATTCCCTTCACCTGGGAATAACCTTTTGCTACTAATCGAGCTTTGTATTTCTCCACCTTTCCTTTTGAATTCATCTTCTTCTTGAACACCCATTTGCTGCCAATGACATTCCTTCCAGCTAGCAACTCCACTACATCCCCTTCCTCATTTTTGTGCAAAGATGCCATTTCATCAACCATGGCCTCTTTCCAGAGTTTTCCATCCTCTGAATCTACTCTTCACAGCTCTGGGATCATCATCAGTAATAGATAAAGAAAATTTTGATTAGAAAACATATGGAGTATATCTTTTTGGCTGTCTTCTTTCTTGAACTAATCTTCTCACAACCCGAGTTTGTGGTTCTTCATATTCTGATTCCTCTTCTGCTATAGAGTCTGATTCTTCCTCTTTTAGCTCAAACTATATCTTCTCAAGTTCCTTTGGTAGGAATTCATGTTTAATAACTTCTTTCACCTCTCTAAACACCATATCTTGGCTGTACACAACCTTCCTTTCTACTGGGTTCCAAAGCTTATAACCTTTTAAACCATCCTTATACCCAATAAAGATGCACTTTTCAGATTTACTATCCAACTTTGTTCTTTTCTCCTTTTGAGCATGTACACATGCATCACATCCAAATACCCTCAGATGTGAAAGAGAAGGTTTCTTACCAGTCCATACCTCTTGTGGAGTCTTATCCTCCAACGTTGATGAAGGTGATCTGTTGACTAGGTAACATGCAGTCTCCACTGCCTCTCCCCAGAATTCCTGTATTAAACCCGACACCACTGAGCATGCTTCTTTCCCTTTCCATCAATGTCTTGTTCATTCTTTTTGCAACTCCATTTTTCTCAAGTGTGTATGGAATAGTCCTCTGTCGTGCTATACCACACTTCTTATAGAACTCTTCAAATTCCTTCTTTCAAAACTCTCCACCATTATCTGTCCTCAACACCTTTATCTTCTTCTCTATTTGGTTTTCCACCAGAGCCTTAAATTCTTTAAACCTGTCAAAGACTTCAGATTTATTCTTGTGGAAATATATCCATGTATTCCTTGAGAAGTCATTTATAAATGATACATAGTACACAGACTTACCCAGTGATGGAACCGACACAAGTCCAAACACATCACTGTGCACAAGCTCTAATATATGTTTCTCCTTCTTACCACTAGAGGGGAAACTCACTTGATTCTGCTTCCCATATACACATTTTTCATAGAAATCAAAATCCGTAGAGCTATTAGACATACCTTCTACCATACCTTTACCATGAAGTATTCAAAGGCACTTCTCTCCAATATGTCCAAGCCTTTGATGCCATAGCATGATATTTTCTCCAAAGACCACTAGATTTTTTGCTCCACTTTCAGGAACCACAGAACTATTGCATCCATCAATAACAGTGCTACCTTGCAACATGTATAGAGTTCCAATATGAACTCCCCGCATCAATACCAGTGCTCCCTGAACCATCTTGCATGTATCTTTCTTGAACAGTATTTTTACACCTACATCATCCAGCTTTCTTACAGAATCAAATTTCTGGAAAATGCAGGAATATGCAGAACAACTGAAAGTGTTCTAATCCTTGCACCTTGCAACTTCAACTTGAATTTTCCATGACCAATGATTCTAGCCTTCCTGCCATCCTGTAAGAAGACATCACCACCATTATATTTCTCATACTCATAAAACCACTCTCTATGTGGAGTGAAGTGAAAGGATGCACCTGAGTCAATCAACCATGCCTCATGATCTACATGTGTACTTGAAGAAGAAGCCAAGTACACATCCCCACCTTCATCTGAGATGGTTTTCATCTTTGAAGAAGGAGCATCATCAGATCCCGAAGGAGCATAATCAGATCCCTTTCCTTTCTCAGGAACTTTAGATTTATAGTCTCTTTTGTAGTGCCCTTCCTTTCGACATTTCCAACACACCTTTACAGGTTTTCCTAGAGATTTAGATCTCCCTCTAGATTTAGATCTCCCACTCAAAGACTTAATTTTCTTTCTGTTCTGGGACCATCCTTGTACAGACAAGGCATCACCATTTTGGCTTTCCATATTTTTCTGTCTCATCTCCTTTGTCACCAAGGATGAGACTATTTCATCAAACTGCATTATAGTTGCATTGCTACCTATTGCAAAAACCAGACTAGCCCACGAATCTAGTAGAGAACACAACAAAATGATGCACTTATCTTCATCTAAAATTTTAACATCAACATATAATAACTGGTTTACCACAATATTAAATGCGTACAGATGCTCTATCATTGATTCTACATCTTTCATCCTCAGGTTATATAGCTTTTTCCATAGGAATAGTTTATTCACAAAAGACTTAGATTGGTACAAATTCCCTAACTTGTCCCACAAAGCCTTCTCCATAGCTTTACATTCAACAATACTGAATCTGAGACACACAATCATATTTTGCTTTTTGCCTTCCGATCCAACTTCTTCTAGTCTTCATCGGACATTGTTGTTGGTTTAGTACTCAGATCTACTGCGATCCACTGATCTTTATCCACCAACAGATCCTCCATCTTGAGTTTCCACAACTCAAAACTCTGACCATTAAATTTCTCGATCTCTATCTTTCCACTGCTCGCCATCTTCTTTCACCACAAGAATCAATCTCGTAGATCTCCCACTGAACAAGGTCTACCACAGACCTGAGCAAAACCCCTCAGCAGCAAAGGCGTCTCCTTGAAGCCAAAATAACTCTAATAGCAAATGTAGGTTTTAACCCCATATAGAAATTACCTGCATACGAATTAAAAAAACAGAAAATAAACAATGGCGAGAGCATAACACATAAAACAAATATACGCAGAGATTTTCCCCTATATCCCAAAACCGGGAGTACCAGATTGATTTTTCATTATGTTCCTTTCAATGTTATAATACATATATATACATGCCGAAGCATCCATAAACCCCAATCCATTAACTCTAGATTAGAACGTAACCATAGTTCCCTTGAACAAATCTGCAAAATACCGTGGACCCAAAACCATCACACCCAAAACCATGTTTGAAATCCATGCACAAAACCATATGTAGGTCCACCCACCTAATATAGGGTCCCAACATAACCTATAATGTAGTGTCTAAATTTATTACCAGCTAATGTAGGGTCCCAAATTAACCTGGAAAGAATATAACACAACCCAACATAACCTGTAATGTAGTGTCTAAATTTATTAATGGCACGCACTACTAGAAGAAACTCTTTTTCTATAACTGTATAATTTAACTCCATTGGAGTCAGATTCTTCCTGATGTAGTATATAACATATGGCTTCTTGTCTTCTAGTTGACCTAACACTACTCCCACAACACTATCAGATGCATCTGTTGCTATGTGAAATGACAGGTCCCAGTTTAGTCCTCGCAAAACAAGGGCTACTAATACACATTTCTTTAACTCTGTAAAGGCACATTCACATTTCATTGTCCAAAAAATTCTATATCTTTAGTAAGCAGGAAAAATAATGGAGATGCAATCTTTGAAATTTTTTCTATAAACCTCTTGTAATACCCTACATGTCTTAAGAAACTATGTACCTCCCTCTGTGTTTTGTGAGTTGGAATTTTTAGAATTACTTCTAACTTAGCAGGGTCCACATTTATTCCTGTAGTAGAAATATAATGCCCAACCACAATTCCTTCATTCATCATCATGTGGCATTTTTCAGTGCTTAAAGCAACATTAGTTTTCTCACATCGCTCTAGCACTTTTTCGAGATTGGCTAAAGTTGTTTCAAACCATCACTATAAGGTGTAAAGTCATCCATGAATACTTCTAAACAGTCATTGAGAAAATCTGCAAATATTCCCAATATTTCCCTATGGAAGGTTGTTGGCGCATTACAGAGTCCAAAAGGAAGAACTTTTTATGCAAAGTCCCCCAAGGGAAAATAAACTTGGTTTTCCTCTGGGGCAATCTTTATTTGATTATAACCACTAAACCCATCTAGAAATGAAAAGAATTTTTTTCCAGGTAAGGTGTCAAGAACCTGATCTATAAATGGCAAAGGAAAATGGTCCTTTTGAGAGTTTTTGTTAAGTACTCTATAATCTACACAGATCCTCCACTTTCCATTCTTTTTAGGAACAATAATAAGTGGAGATACCCATTAGTTGTCGAAAATGGGATAAATGAAGTTGGCATTTAGAATCTTTTGCAATTCTTCTTTTACTACTTCTTTAAGTGTTGGGTTCATGTGTCATTGTGGCTACCTAACTAGATTGCAGTCTCCTTTCAAGTAGCTATGGTGGGTATGCAAGTTGGGGTGAATGCATTTCTGTTAGAATATTAGATCTACTAAACTAGCTATCTATCTAAGAAACCAACAATATATCAACATATAATTAAGAGCAGAAAGAGAAAAAGGAAAAATCATACAACAGATATATACGTGGTTCACCCAATTGGTCTACATCCATGGGAAGGTTGTCTTCTATTATCCCTAGAAATATCCTACAATCTTACAAAGAGAGCAACTACAAATAACCCAATACAAATAGCAGTATGTTGTGGCACAGGATAAGATGTGATGGTATCACAAAAATGGTATGTGTCTTAAGAGGCTCCCTTGACCCTATTATATACCCAAAGATGTGGAGGAATTACTCTCACATATTAAATGTGGGATAATATAATTATGCAAAATAATTCCTCTTTATATAATAAATGGATACAAGAGTATACTATGCCATAATAAATATGGGGTATAATGTATTAATCTTTTACATAAGATTATGGACAACTTCCAACATAATACAAAGACAATATTACCTTCTAAGGAATATAATATATTCCAACACTCCCCCTTAATAATGGTTGGGAGAAGGGCCCATCCTAACAATAAGGAAGTAAGGAGTCATTGCTGCTCCCCCTTGATGAAAATTTCCCTCATTCCAAGTAAAGAACGAAGATGCACATATTTTGCTTCTGTTAAGGATTTGGCAAAGGTATCAGTTATCTACTACTTGGTAGGACAATACTCCAGAGGAAGAATACCATCAGTGACAAGTCCTCGAATATAATGAACATCAAGGTCGAGATGCTTCGTCTTGGAGTGATATACCAGATTATAAGAAAGTTGAATTGCACCCTGATTGTCACATTTCAACACAATGGACGATTTTAGAACCAGACCAAGCTCGGTAAGAATATGTCGTAACCAAACAACTTCTTTAGTTGCTTCTTTGTCTGCTCTATACTCTGCTTCACATGAAGATAAAGAAAGAGTCTTTATCTTCTTGTTGGACCAAGAGATCAGACCTAAACCAAGTTGAAATATGTAGCCAGCAGTTGACCCTCAATCACAATTGTCACCTGCCCAATCAAAATCTATATAACCAGAGAGTAAAATTGTAGCGCTGCTCGAATAAAATACACCATAATGCAATATCCCATGTAAATATCACAGAATTCTCTTGGCTGCCTACCAATGACTTTCACGAGCTTGCTACATGAATCAAGAAACCATACTGACTGAAAAAGAGAGACTTGGTCAGCTGTGAGTTAAATATATCAAATTGCCAATGATTTGGCGATAAAGAGTAGCATCAACTTGTGGAGTGGTACAGTCAACAGTTAACTTTACACCGAATTGAAATGGCATAGGAGCAAGTTTACAATCACTCATATGGAAATGAGCCAATAAATCTGTTGCATACTTAGGCTGAGAGAGAAAAATACAATTGACCATATGCCATATCTAAAGACCCAAGAAATAGTGCAATGTACCAAGATCTGTCATCTCAAACTGCTTATGAAGAGCAAATTTCATATCTTCAATTAATATAAGTTGGCTGCCAGTGATAATTAGATCATCCACATATAAAAAAATAATGAGGGAATTATCACCAAAGTTCTTAACATACAAATTTGGATCAAATATACAATGCTTAAAACCATTATTCAATATATATGCATCAATTTTATCATACCAAGCCCTAGATGCTTGTTTGAGACCAAATAAAGATTTGTGTAATTTGCATACTAAACTTGAGGATTCAGTAGAAATAAAACCAGGAGGTTGTTGCATATAAATTTCTTCAGTAAGATCACCATTTAAAAAGGAACTTTTAATATCCATTTGATGAATTTCCCACTTATAAGATGCAACAAGTGATAAAATGGTTCTTATTGTGTTCATTTTAGCAATAAGAGAAAACGTTTCATTATAATCAATACCTTCAAGTTGATTAAAACCTTTTGCAACTAATATAGCTTTATGCTTTTCGATCTTTCCTTCTGCAGTGAACTTAGTTTTATAAACCCATTTACAGCCAACTAAATTCTTTCCTAAAGGAAGAGGAACAAGACACCAAGTCTTGTTTCTCAAAAGAGATTCATATTCGGCAAACATAGCTTGTTCCCAATGAGGCTTACCCTTAGCTTGAGCATAAGTAATAGGATCATCTGTGGCCATAACTTTGGTCATAAGAGAAAAGTTAGATCTAGTTCAATGAGTGTCGAAAGGATTTCCGACCTCACTACCTGTAGATTGAAGAGTTTTCCAAGCCCAAACAAGAAGATTGGAAGGAAAAAGAATCTCTTTAGGAGCTTCATGAGTTTTAGGTGGAATAATTGAGGGAGAGGAAGAATCAAAATCAATAAGAGGCAAAGAACTAGAAGAAGGAGTAACTGGAATAGGAGTAATAGGTGGTATTGGTAAATTCAGGGTAACATGAGATTCTATAGACTCAGGTGGGGAAGAGACTTCATGAAATTGAACATCCCTTTTGATTATGACACTTTCATTAGAAGGATGAAACAACCAGTAAGCCTTGGAATTCTCATCATAACCAATGAAGATACGCTTGTGAGATTTGGGTTCTAAATTTTTCTGTTTTTCATAAGGAATATGAACCCAACATTCACAACCAAACACCTTAAAATTACTAATATCCGGTTTACGTCCACTCCATTTTTTTTTAGGGGTAACATTCTTAACAACTTTAGTAGGAACTCTATTTAAGATAAAGTTAGCACAATAGATGGCTTCAACCCAAAATTTCTTATGCAGTCCTTTAGAAGAAAGCATACATCTAGCCATTTCAACCAAAGTTCTGATTTTCCTTTTAGCAACACCATTTTGTTGAGGTGTGTAAGGAACAATCTTTTGATGTTGAATACCATGTTTAGATAAATATGCATCAAATTATTTCTTAACAAATTCCCCTGCATTATCAGATTGCAAGGTTTTAATACTCTTACCAGATGCATTTTCAACCATGGATTTAAATTCTTGAAATTTTACAAATGTTTCACTTTTATTTTTCAAAAAATAAACCCAAGATTTTATACTAGAGTCATCAGTAAAGGTAAGAAAATAAGCGGCATGAGATATTAAAGGAGCTTCAAGAGGACCACAGATATCACTATGAATTAATTGCAAAGGTGCTTTAGCACACCAGGGTTTACCTTTATCAAACAATTCTCTATGATGTTTACCAAGAACACATCCTTCACAAACACCAGTAGTAGAAGAAATAGTAGGCAAACCATGAACCATTTTAGTTATAATTTACATTTTATCATAATTCAAGTGACCCAATATTTCATGCCATAATTGACTTAGTTCATCAGCATGAGAAACATAGCAATAAAATGTTTATCTCTTAGTTGAATTAAAACCAACAAATTTATATAAACCAACTGTATGATCAATAGGACCAGAAGAGACTACTTTGTAATTTTAGTTGATATCTTTAAGAACACATTTATGAGGCCAAGCTCCAAATTTAAAACCTTTCTGACATGCACGATAAATAGAAAGTAAGTTGATGGGCATGTTTTGAACATGAAAAGCATCCTCCAATTGACCATTAGCAGCATTAATATTACCATAACAATTTGCGGAAAGTTATTTACCATCACCAATAGAAACTTTCTGAGATGAGTGCTTATTAGTGTCATAAGATGTAGATAGAGAAGCATTACTAGCAATACGTTTAGAAGCACTAGAATCCATTATCCCTTCCACATTAGAAGTGTAAGAATTTACAGGGTAAGGTCCTCAGACAGAACACCAAAGGACACCACTCAGAAACAGATCACAGATCAATACACCAGTACTTTTGACGTGGTTAAAACCCTCAAAGAGGGAAACAGTCCACGGCCTGAGCCAAAGCGGCCACTTGAGGCAATTTATTAATAAAAGAATGAAAATTTACATAAGCTTCTCTCATGGACGGTTAACCTACAAATGACCCTCCATGCTCTTTAAATACAGATCATGGACCAATCGGGTGTTAAGCCACGGATCAAGTGTCGGTAATACCGAGGAGAGAATGAACCATCGGATCACTACATATTGTGACCATCAGATTGTAAGTTACAAAATGTACATAGTAAAGAAACAAACTTTACCTAACTCTATACTAGACCAAGTTATACTTAACTATTTCCTATGTGTCGGAATATCCTAACATCCCCCCTTAAGAACAACTTGGGATAAGATTGAAGGATTTACAAATATGACACAATAGGAGAAGGAAGGAGGCACTAGAGCCTATCCCCCCTTAGTGACAACTTCCTGAACTCCAACCATAAATCGAAGTTTAGTGAACTTCGCCTCTGTGAGAGCCTTTGTAAAGATGTCTACCACTTGATCATCTATTGAAAAATATTGCACTTCAAGAACATGGTCATGGATGAGCTTTCTGATGAAGTGCATGTGCAGTTCAATGTGTTTGCTGCGTTGATGTTGGACTGGATCTTTGCATAGTTGAATGGCACTTTGATTATCACACCAAAGTGTAGTCGGATGTTGCTGCTGAAAGCCAAACTCTGACAGGATCTGACGAAGCCACAAGGTTTCCTTAATAGCTTCTACGGCACCACGATACTCTGCTTTTGCTGAAGAAAGAGAAATGGCACCTTGTTTCTTGCAAGCCCATGTAATAGGTCCTAAACCAAGAGTGAACACATAACCTACAGTAGAATTCTGATCATCAGGGTCACCAGCCCAATCGGAATCAGTGAAACCAACCAATAGAGGAGATGCTTCGGCACTGTAATGAATCCCAAACTGAACTATACCTCGAACATAACGAAGTATTCTTTTAGCTGCTTTCCAATGACTTTCACGTGGGTTTTACATAAACCGAGCAACACAGACAACAGCAAAGGAAAGGTCAGGACGAGTATGGGTTAGATACAAAAGTTTTCCTACAAGTTGACGGTATAAGGTAGCATCAACTTCAGGAGAAGTACAAGTGACTGAAAGTTTGACTCCAGACTGAAAGGGAGAAGGGGCTGGCTTACAGTCTTCCATGTGAAAATGGCGTAGAATATCATAGGCATACTTGGACTGGGAAAGGGAAATACCTTCCTTGGATTGCAAGACTTGAAGACCAAGAAAATAATGTAAGTGTCCTAAGTCTGTCATTTCAAACTTCCTTTTAAGGCTAGACTTCACATGGTTTATAAGGTTGGGATCACTACCAGTCAGGATAAGATCATCAACATAAAGAACAAGAATGATAAGAGACTTGCCCACTTTCTTGGTGTAGACAGTATTGTCAGATTGACACCTAAAAAAAGCCATTTTCTAAAAGAAAGTTACCCATTTTGGCATACCAAGCTCGAGGAGCTTGCTTGAGACCATAAAGGGATTTCTTAAGCCGACATACAAGGTTGGAGTCTGTTTGTATAAAGCCAATAGGTTGTTCCATATAGATTTCTTCATGCAAGTCCCCATGCAAGAAGGCAGATTTAACATCCATCTGATGGACTTCCCATTTGAAAGAGGCAGCAAAGGAAAGAACAAGAAAGATAGAGTTCATTTTGGCAACAGGGGAGAAGGTTTCAGTGTAGTCAATGCCTTCAACTTGTGAAAAACCCTTAGCAACAAGATGAGCTTTATGTTTATCAACTTTCCCATCTGGTCCATACTTGGTTCTGTAAACCCATTTGCATCTATCAAGTTTTCATCCCTTTGGTGGAGGAACAAGATCCCATGTATCATTTGCCAATAATGAATGATATTCTTCATTCATAGCTGCTTCCCAATTTGGATGGCTTGAAGCTTCTGCAAAGGTGTCAGGATCATAATTCACTGAAGCTTGAGCCAGTAAAGAAGAGGCTCTATCAAACTGAGAATGTGTACATCGCTGATCTGTAGGATCACCGGCAAGATCACCTGCTGCATCCCGAGTAGCACGGACCCATTTTGGAAGCTGAGGAGCTGAAGGAGGATCCTGAGAAGGTGGGGGAGGATTGTCATCCTCGCTTTCATCATCTGAAGAAGAAATATTTTCAAAATTAGAAGAGATAGGGAGAGGTGGCACATCCGCCGAACTAGGCTCGTAGGTCGATATATTTTCAGCAAACTTTACATCTCTTCTAATGATAACTTTTTTGGACTTAAGTGGAATAAGTCTATATCCTTTGACATCTTCAGAATATCCAACAAAAATACATTTTTCACTCTTAGGTTCTAAAGCTTTATGTTTCTCATCTGGAATATGGGCCCATGCTTCACTTCCAAAAACACGAAAGTGACTTACATCTGGTTTAATTGAGCTCCACGCTTCTTCTGGAGTGATATTCTTTAAAACCTTAGTAGGAGTGCGATTTATTATGTAATTCACACAGTTAATTGCTTCTGCCCAATAATTAAGACTAAGTCCTTTAGATTGAAGAATACAGTTAGCCATTTCCTTTAAGGTGCGATTCTTCCTTTCAGCTACACCATTTTGTTGTGGAGTATATGGAACAGTATGTTGCATTTGAATTCCATTCTCAGTGCAAAAGTTGATGAATCTGTTGTTAACATATTCTCCGCCATTATCAAATCTTAGCTTAAGAATTTGATGTCCAGATTGTTTTTCAACAAAGGCCTTAAAGGCCAAGAACATGTTAAATACTTCACTCTTGAGTTTTAAGAAGTATACCCAAGTGCGTCTGGAGAAATCATCAATGAAAGTTAAGAAATACTTGTAGCCAGAGAATGAAACAACTAGAAGTGGACCACATAAATCACTATGCACGAGCTGTAAAGGGGCTGAGGCGTGCCAAGAGGCACGTTTTTCAAAACTGTCCCAATGATGTTTTCCGAGTACACATCCGGAACAAACACCATCTTTGCAAGATACCATTGGAATACCTGTCACCATATTTTCTCTCCATAGATTCTGAAGAGAGCGATAGTTTAAGTGACCAAATCGCTCATGCCAAAGTTTGCTCACTTCATCATTATGAGCAACAAATACCGAGGGAAGATTTGATGACCCAAAGTTGTGAAACTTATACAACCTTGTAGAATCATCAGCAATGCCAGTAGCTAAAATCTGTCTAGGATCTCTTAGGTCCTTAATTACAACATCGTGAGGTGAAAATTCAATGATTTTACCTTCACTTGAATGAGTTATCTGATATACAGATAGAAGGTTGCAGGATAAGGTTGGAACACATAATACATCATTAAACTGACCATTGTATATATGAACAGTTCGAGTCCCCACAACACTAAGATATCTATCATCACCAACATATATATTTTTGGTGTTACAATCATTTAAAGAAGAAAACATGGCTTTGTTTTTGGCCATGTGATAAGAAGCTCCAGAATCAATGAGCCACTCATGAGAATGAGAAGAAGAAGATACATTTAGTGCATAGCCAGACCGAGATGCTTGAAAACCACATGTAGAAAGTGCCATTCTTGAAGATGAAGTTGAAGTTGAAGAGTGCTCCAAATGGATATTATGCTTCTTCATTGCTGCTTCCAAGGCTTCCATCTTCTTAAAGCATTTGGATTCTAAGTGGCCATCTCGATTACAAAAGTTGCAATGTCTATCAGTCTTCTTCCCTTTGTTTTTATTTTTCTTATCATTTTGTTGAAATGATTTTTCATTTTGAGGTTGAAATTGCTTAGGACCCTTGTTTGGTTTAGGACCATTCCTTTTAGGATACAACTTCTTAGGATTCTTTGGATTTGGTTGCTGCTGGGTGGCTAACACTTTCTTGGAAGAGTTTCCAAGATTAAGAAGACCAAGGTGTAAGAGTTTTTCTTGTTCTCTTATTAAAGAATCACAAAATGAATCAAAGGAAGGGGACTTGTAGTCTTGTCCTTGAGAAATGAAGGCTTCTCTTGTAGAATGGAAGGTGGAAACAAACACAGAGTAGGCTGGTCCCAACTTAGTAAGAATGGAGTAGATAAGGTTACTATCTTCTTTCTTAACTTGAACACCTTCAAAGAGAAGTCTAAGGGTCTTAAACTTGGACAAAAAATCTTCAATGCAAGAAAAATTATTGGGGTCCAATGTAAGCAACTTATTTTCAAGTTGATGGGCTCTAAGTTCATTTTTGATTCCAAAAGCTTTAGTAATCTGTTTCAATGCTTCATCAGGAGTATCAAGTTCTGCAATATGGAATCTAAGATCTGGAGAAATAGACATCCCTATCAACCCACGTGCTTGATCTTGCCTATTTTCCCATTTAGCTGCCTTATCTTCATCTTTCAGTTTGGTTTCTTGGCCTGAGGCTATTCTGTAGAGACCTTTACTTCTAAGTAAATCCACAATGTAGGACCACCATTGAAAGTAGTTGGTACTGTCAAGAATAACTTGGCATGGACTTTCCATTTTAATAGAAACTGAAGCTATAGATACTGAAACTAAGTGTTCCAATGGAAAGATCTTGAAAAATTAGGCTGGTTAAAAAAAAACGGCTCTGAAAACGGCTTCCGGATGAAGAAGTTATGGCTTTTTGAAGAAAATTTGATGAAGATGCCGACGAGGTGCGGAAATGTGCGGAAATGAAAAATCCGCCCCCACAAAAAGGAGACTTGAACTCAAGACCTCTACTCTCATAAAAAAAAAGTGAGCTAAACAAAAAGTTTGAGAGAGAGAGAGAGAGAGGTTGAAGCTTTGGGTTGCGTGCTTGCTTTGAGAAAGCTCTTTTTCCCTACAAAACAAAAAACACAAAACCCAACATGGACATACAAAAAAAATGAGAGAGAGAGAGAGGGGGGGGGGGGGGTTGAAGCTTTGGGTTGCGTGCTTGCTTTGAGAAAGCTCTTTTTCCCTACAAAACAAAAAACACAAAACCCAACATGGACATACAAAAAAAATGAACCTTGCGGCTCGAAGTTAGCTCTAGCTAGAAACTAAATATTTTCCTCAATGTTTCTGATTTTCCGAGATCACACTAAGGTACAGCGGAAAAGACCATACACATGAGAAAAATCCTTCCTTTCTGTTTCTGATTTGCCCAGATCGCATAGAGTCGCAGGGCAAAGAGAATACACGAAAATGAAAGGTATAGATCCAGTAATAAAAAAGGCTAAATAAACCGAAACTGAAATAAACGGAGAGAAAATAATTGTAAACTGCAAATAAACACTGTATACCTCCAGATCTTAAAAATGATGTAGCTAAGGCTACCGGAAACCTTTTCGCATGAAACGAAAGGGGTTCCTCACTGGAACAGATGCTCCCAACACAATAGAGCAGTCCTCTCGGCCCCAAAGTAGTCAGAAACAGTAGATCAAGGAAGCGATAGTCGGATGCAGTTCTACTGGCTTCAGATTTGGATCACCAATGGACATGACCCTCAAATAGCTCTGATACCATGTAGGAATTTACAGGGTAAGTTCCTCAGACAGAACACCAAAGGACACCACTCACAAATAGATCACAGATCAATACACCAATACTTTTGACGTGGTTAAAACCCTCAAAGAGGGAAACAGTCCACGGCCTGAGCCAACGCGGCCACTTCAGGCAATTTATTAATAAAAGAATGAAAATTTACATAAGATTCTCTCATGGATGGTTAACCTACAAATGACCCTCCATGCTCTTTAAATAGAGATCATGGACTAATCGGGTGTTAAACCACGGATCAAGTGTCGGTAATACCGAGGAGAGAATGAACCGTCGGATCACTACATATCGTGACCGTCGGATTGTAAGTTACATAATGTACATAGTAAAGAAACACACTTTACCTAACTCTATACTAGACCAAGTTATACTTAACTATTTCCTATGTGTCGGAATAACCTAACAAGAAGAAGAATTGCTAGACGAAACAATAGATGCACATAAAGCTTCCTGAGATTCATTAGAATTTTTCTTGTTAGCTTTAGCCATTAAACGTTTTGCTTTAAATAAATTCTTTTCAGGATGGTTAGTTTTGCGACAATGCTTACAAGGATCATACACTTTCTTCCTCTTACTAGTTTCATGATGTGCATGAGAAGCATGACCATTATTATTAGTATGATTAGAAGTGTGTGAATAAGAACCTTTAGCATTATTAAAACTTTTCTTAGGATTCTTATTATGTGCCATAAGAGCTTTATTAGGTGAGACTTGTCCTAAAGCAATCAACCTTTCTTGCTCATTTATCAACCCTTTACAAAAATCATCAAAAGTAGGTTTCGTGGTACTTTGAGACAATTCAAGAGCCCTATTCCTAGTTTGGATGAACATGTCAAAACAAGATGACAATTTTTGTTCTACAAGAATGATAAGAGTAGTGTCTGTCTTCTTGTAATCTTTACCACAATTATTTAACTTTTCATTTAACATTTTCAATTCAGCAAGATATAATTCTACTCTATCAAAATTAGTAGGGTCTAGCTCATGAATCTTCTTTTCAAGGTAATAAGCAAAAGCATCATCAGGTTTATCAAATAAAGAAGCAAGAATTATCCATACCCCAACCAGGTTGTCTTTTGCCTCAATACTCACCCGAAGACCACCTAAAACCATTTGACCAATGAGCCCTCTTGCTTGATCACACTTTTCTTCCCATTTAATCAAGGCTTGAGCATCTGTAGGTTTCTTGTGTTCACCATTAACCAACCTCCATAGATTCTTACTCCTGAGAACATTAATCATTTTCCTTTTCCATGCAAGATAGTTAGAACTAACAAGTTCAGGAACAAAAGCTACTTCTGAAGTCATAATGATAGAAATTTTGACAAGAAATATAAACCCAAATGCAAGAAATGACAAGAGAAAAAGTGGATAGAAAACTATAAATTTCTGCAGTTCGTTCTACCATCACCAAAAAACTTGAAAAAACTATCAATATTAAATTAGCGATAATTTTGCTTCTGGTAATTCGTTTGAGCTAATTGTCTTTTTGAAATTGGGTAGCTCGGAGAGAGGAACCAAAATATCTACTATGTTCTAGGAAATTCTGCACAAAAGGTAACATATTTGACAAAAAACATCGGGTGTCAAAATAGAAAACACTCAATAATGCTCCATATTCTTATTATAACCAATTTTCAGAAATGGCGCAGCCACTCTTCATCCACTTTCGCAACCAAAATTATGATCTGAACCCTCGGTCCGCTAATATTCCGCCCTGCAAAAAAAGGACCAAAAAAACTAGACAAAAATCACAGATCTTACAACTAGAAGATAGATCTCCTCGAGGAGAATCCAAAAACCATATAGATCTTATAGAAAAGTAATCAAGAACCCCTTGAAAAAAACAAATCTGCAAAAAACTACATAACAAAGTCAGGGTTATGAGAAAAAAACTCAAATATGTAGAATCATGCCTAGATTTGAAGAGAATCCTAATGGAAACCAGATAGAAAGAAAATCTACAAAAAATAATGAGTGCCCAGGTAACAAAAAATGAAGATACACGTTGATGGTTAAATTCAAAGAAGATGCTAGATCATAGTAGCCATGGCTATGATACCATGTTAGAATATTAGATCTACTAAACTAGTTATCTATCTAAGAAACCAACAATATATCAACATATAAATAAGAACAAAAAGAGAACAAAGAAAAATAATACAACATATATACATGGTTCACCCAATTGGGCTATGTCCATGGGAAGGTTGTCTTCAATTATCTCTAGAAATCTCCTACAATCTTACAAAGAGAGAAACTACAAATAGGGGTATGCTGTGAGCACAGGATAATATGTGATGGTATCACAAAATTGTATGTGTCTTAAGAGGCTCCCTTGAACCAATTATATACCCACAGATGTGGAGGAATTACTGTCGCATATTAAATGTGGGATAATATAATTCTCCAAAATAACACCTCTTTATATAATAAATGGATACAAGAGTATACTATGCCATAATAAATATGAGATATAATGTATTACTCTTTGACATAAGATTGTGGACAACTTCCGACATAATACAAAGACATTATTATCTTCAAAGGAATATAATATTTTCCAACACTTTCCTGTATGTGTAATCCCCTTCAAATTCCTTTTTATGTCTCTGTAACAGTTGTAACAACATCCTATTTTGTTCAAGAGTCAGATTAGGATTAACATTTAGATTTTTGCTCCGCTCTATTTCAACTCAGATGTTCTTGAGATTAGGGGCAATTTTCATATGTTCTAGACTCAAGTCTTCCATGGTATCTTCTACCCCTAAATCATAAATAGAGGTAAGAACAAGGTAATTATCGATAAATCCATTGATAATGTGATCCTCTGTTTCATTCTTAAAATACTAGGCTTTGCCAAGAGTGAGGAGTGGCTGGAAATGATCTAATTAAATTTCAAATTCATCCCATAAGTGATTTTCCAAATCCTTACTTGGTTTTGCAGGAGGGTAAAGGCCAAGGTTCTCTGTGGCTTGTCCATCTAAAATCGTCATAAAGACCAACCTACAACCTATGAATGCATCTGTCGTAGCCAAGCAAGGACTTCCTAATATTGGGGGATGTCCCCCCAGATTTGATTTGGTTTTCAAAATAAGGAAGTATGTTGGATACCTCCATAAATCCACTATGATGACTACATTCTCTACCACTCCTTCAGGTTTAACACATGATCTATCTGCTAGTTCTAGCATTGTAGGTGTTTATCTCAGCCGGTGCAACCCTAAAGTGGTGAATATTTCCTTAGTCATTACATTTATTGCTGCTCCTAAATCAATTAATGTGTTTAGAATGGGTTTCTCATCAATATAAACATTGATTGTATGATTCCCTGGGTCAATGTATTTAACCAAAAGAGGATGACCAATCATTAGTTCCAACAATTTTCCCATCACATGGATGGTACCAGGATCTTTAGGCTTCCTTCCAGATTTTTTAACGCATAGGTCTCTTATTGTTTCCGCATAGATGGAGACATCCTTAATGAATTGTAGTAAGGGAATCCTTATGTGTAGATTCTTTAACTCGAGAAAATCAAATTTGGGTTGTGGAATCATCTTAGTTTCAACTAATATTTGCATATATGGAGGATCCTTAGTCACTATAGCAATTGGATTGGTTGTTATAGATGTGTCAACATTATTTGAATTAGTTGTTACAGGTGTAGCAGTTCCATGAAAATCCACAGGATCATCGCTAAGTGATTCACATTCCTCTTCAGTAATAACAGGGGAAGTTTTCGAGTTTACTAATTTTCTTGATTGAAGGTGGATCTTATTGCATCCAATAGGGGTAATGTAGTAAGTCTGGAAAGAGGTAGGGATTTCTATATTTTGAGTTGCCTTATTATTTGGGTTAGGGTTACATTGTACAAGTAATTGGGGACGTATGGGAGGAGTGGTAGCAGATGATGAGAGAGGTGGATGTTGTAATTGTTGTTGCACTAGTAATGAAGGGGGGATTGGGCCTAAAGAGTTTCCCCTCCAATTTTGAGGCCAAGAGTGCGGCTGAGATGGAGGATACTAAAAAGGTGGAGAAGGAGACCATTGGTTCCACGGTGGAGGAGTGGGATACTGCCATGAAAATTACTGATCATTATATACATTATTCCATGGATTGAAAGAAAAGTATTGAGACATACCTAGTGGTCATGGTTGTAAAGGCTTCCTAGACCCGATAAAGTAAGAAGACAGAGCCTCCTCACCTGATTCCTTGAGTGTTTCCTTCTCTCTTGGGATTTCTAGATAGTAGCCTGTAGAATGCTCAAGGTTAGAAATATTTCACAAGTTAATGTTGTTGACTCTGCATTATTTCAGGGAATGTTTCTCTTTACGTTTTAGGAAGAACACAACCAAGGTCTTATCAGCTTCATCCTATGCCTTTTTCAGTTGTGTTGTCCTTAATTAGGGAGACAAGGTACTGAGAAGATCGGTCTTGAGATTTTCAAACAAGTTTCCAATCTCAGCTCTGGTCACACCTCCATTCACGTATTTATGTATTTTAACAAAAGCATCTTATGCCATACTTCTCCCTTGTGATGATCCTCGTGAACAACTTAAGAAAAGTTTTATTATCTCATCATATGGGTCCTAAGTTATATCTTCTTTCCTAAGAGGTTCAACATCTCAAGGCAGTAATATCTCATTCCTCGAATGAATATTATTTTCAAAATCTCTGGATCTGGATCGCTATGTTTGGACCTTTGTAGATTATAATGGAACTGCTCTACATAATATTCCATGTTCTCTTCTTCCTTCTGTGACACCCTAAATATCTCCTCTCTTAGATCTATGGTTTAGAAATAGTCCTGGTTTTTTGCCAGAAATGTAGTCTTCATATCTCCCCATGTCCAGATAATGGCAGAACCTAGTCCCATAAACCACCTTAATGATGCTCCTTTTAGGGTGGCAAGAAATAGTTTTAGCTTCTAAGCATCTGAAGTGTAGTCATAACTCTTGCATAGAACATCAAACTCAAACAAAAAGTTATGAGTATCTTCTACAGTTAATCCCTGGAAAGGTTGAAGGGCTGATAGAGGGATATTTTTCATGGGAGCTTCTCCCCTTATATCACTTATTTTAAATTCAAAAGTGGTAATAGTGGCATCTTTCCTATCATTTTTGTTATTATTTTTGTCTCCCATTGGAAATTCTCATGATTCTTGTCTTGGTGAGTATCCTTCTAAATATTATTTGAACGAATGTTTTGTAGATGAGGATTCTTGTGACAGTTTCTCAGATTGTTTTGGGGCTGGTTGTTTTACTGCACTGCTTGAGTATGGGTATTACAAAGTAAAATAATGTTCTTCCAATTCTGTTTCTTGATATTTCCCACTGGTTTTCCCTTTCCCTTCTAATCCAAAATCTAGGTCACTAGTTTCTTCTTGTTGTTCTTGAGTTGAGTTTATAGATTTGGGAGTTTGTAGGCTAGTTTGAGGAAAATGGGGTCCTAAAACAGAGGAACCAGATACTCATGTTTTCGATGTAGAAGAAGCAGCTTTCTGTGGGCCTATTTTTCTCACATCCCTATGTAGTGTGGGCCACTCTCTTTCTGTTTTTGAGATCAATTCTTGGATGAACATTTTTCTCCCTTGATCGATATTTTTCTTTTTCTTTTTGTGACCCCTTTTGCCTTTAGATTTATTATAATCCCTACGTTTTGCTTCTTATTCACTCATAAATTATACACATGGACCCTATGTGTAATTATTTGCACACCTTAAGTGTCCTAATTATTACAGTAGTGAGCCTGCTCAAGTATATTAGAGAAATGTGCAGTTTCTTACCTCTCATCTTACCGTGCAACGCTTGTAAAATTAAAGGCACTCTATCAAAGGAAAATTCAAAAGTTTACACACCCTAAGTGTTCTAATTATTACAGTGGTGAGCCCTCTCAGGTATATTAGAGCGATGCGCAGGTTCTTACCTCTCATCTCACCACCCAGTGCCTATAAAATCAGATACACTCTATCAAAATGAAATTCAAAAGAAAGCGTTGGATGACTGTATCATGACATCCTTCCTTGGAAACAGTGCGAAAATGGTTGGTCAGTTTTATCACTTCTTAAAGTAACTAAATCAAAATCATTAATTATCAACTAGGGTAAGTCTTTTTATTTCAAAGGTGTCTGCACTATTTGTGCTTATACATGTAACAACCAGGTAAAATAGAAAAGATGTTGTTCAACATGCTCGAAACAATTAAAATACTCTTGTAGAATGGAAATACAAACTTGCAGGAATTAAAAGGAACATTGCATAAATGAAACACACTTGGCAAGGAAAGAATCCACACTTCATAAAAACTTCAGAATAAAGATAGGCACGCCTTACACTATCGGCTAAAGATATAACAAGAATTAAATAACATGGAATTGATTATCCTATGTAACAACACACAATAAATCTCTATGCTGAAGTGTATCTATCCCACAAATAACATGTACAACAATGATAAAAAATCCACACCTAACACATGAAATAAACAAATATCCTATCAACACTGTGATCCCTAATAAAGAGGAGGGTCCTTCCTCCCTAGCAGGGTGCAGGAAGAAAATGAAAACTTAGTTAATAATTCTACACAAAAATTGCAGTAACATCACCAGATATGCTTATATTAAAAATAGTTGAAGGGTACAAGATCAAAATGTCAGTATTGTCTCTATTCCATCCTCCCTCTCACATGAGACTAAGCTCTTTTTATAAATTCTTTACAGAGCCCCAAATTTAGGAAAATGAATCAGTCATGAGAATCTGCAATTCTCATGTTGAATAAGATAACATAAATAATAAAAAGATATAAATTGTTACAAGTTGTTTTAATAAAGATTTGTTGTGGTTACATCACTATTGTTTAGACACAATTTTAATTGCTTAGATCTTCTTAAATATATGCATGGAATTACTTTATGTGGCCCTTTTCATTTGTCTTTGAAAATAGCAGCTACAATCTTGACAATTCACGGTGTAGCAACAACTTCGTAGTGTAACAAAAAAAAATGCAAATCCGGGGTGTAACAACAACTCGAACCATGTAACAACAAGGAAAAGTAATGGCCGTTCATCCATGGCTATTAGGAGCTATGGAAACACCTGAAAGAAAAAAGTTCTGAATAACTCTTTCAAAGATACCCTAGCTACTCATCCCATAGAAAGCATTGTTTCATTCAATACTTAGTAGAAAATAGCATAATAATACGTCAAAGAAAATATTGCTTCTTTATAAGATGGAGTGACATTATACTAGGGATATGGTAGGTTCAAATGAGGGAAATTGACCAAAAATGGGGAAAAGGATGCCTAAAATATCCTTAAATATTACACCACACAACACTTTTAGATTGAGAATATTGATTACAACATTGTTGATGATATGAAAAGATCTCACGGTAACATCTCACTCTTTTATCTTACAAAGATAACAAGTCAACGAGAATTGATTCTCCAAGAACTCCCATTTCACTCATCGGTATGTGTGTAAGTTTATGCTTCTCAGGTAATGTTTGGTAACTCACGATGTAATTGAGTTTGTAGTAAATGTTGTTAATTTGAATTCTAATGCAACCCCCCTGTTTTTGTTAAATTTTTAAATATTTAATTATAATGTCCATAATTGTTTAGTTGATTCTAGTGCATCTGCGAACATCGTGCCACTGTCAATCACTAAGAAAATTAGTGCCAAATGGGAGAAAATTGATGAACGAATCATATAGTTGGAAAAATCATTTTTGTTGAGGCCATTGATGAACTTAAAAATGTTCTCATTCATTTTTCATCAGATCATAGAGTTCGCCAGTGCATAAACATTGTGATTGTCGACATCCCCCAAGCCTATGGATTACTTTTGAGTAGATATTAGTCTAGCAAGTTCCAAGGATAGTTTGCAACATAATCGTCACATTTATGGCTTCCATGTAAGAGAAGGAATAACTAGATTCAAGTAAAAAGTGAGCCATACATGAAACATATTGTGACACCACTTCAGGGTCATAATGAGCCGGTAGGCTTTGTAGACATCTTTTTTGAAAATTGCTTTCTGGAAGTAGATCACATATATTATCTTGCACATCCTTCACCCATCCCACCAAATACATAATTGGAACTCCTTCCTTGAAATCCAACTGGTGAAAATAACCTTTGTACAATAGATGTAAATAGTGTTAATGTAGGACATAGTTCTAGTACTGCTAATTTATGGAATTTGTAGTTTGATGGTTCAAAAATGCAGGAGGGATCTAGAGATGGTTGTATTTTAGTAGACCCATGATAGAAAAAACATTTGACCTCTTTCCGCCTGGAATTTGAGTGCACTAATAACATTGTGGAATATGAAGCACTCATTCTTGGTGTAAAGAAAACCATGACCTCAAAGTTGAGGTGCTTAAAGCAATAGGTGACTCATAACTTGTCACACGACACATACGAAACATGATAATGTGTGTCACCTAATCTCAAGAATTATCAGTTAGAGATATGAGATTTGATTTCACATTTCCAAGCTTTTAATATCATTTATTTTTCTCGAAATCACAATGGAATTAGATATTAGGTATCAAATATTACCTTATTTTCCTTTTATTTTTAATTAGTTATTTTATTTTATTCAATAAGAATAATAACTTATTTTAATATCTTTAATGTGTGTCACCTAATCTCAAGAATTATCAGTGAGAGATATGAGATCTGATTTCACATTTCCAAGCTTTTAATATCATTTATTTTTCTCGAAATCACAATGGAATTAGATATTAGGTATCAAATATTACCTTATTTTCTTTTTATTTTTCATTAGTTATTTTATTTTATTCAATAAGAATAATAACTTATTTTAATATCTTTAAGTTATTAATATCAATTAAAAAAATTAACTAATTTATATTAATAAAATCATTAAACTTATAAATATTGCAATATTCTATATAAAATATTCTGACCATTTCTTAAACAAAATTATTTAATTAATTTTATAATATTATTAAAAATTAATTAATTTAATTAATATAGAACTATAATGGCTAATTTCCAACAACTACTTTATAAAGATATATTATTTTAATTAATTTGATAACTAATTCCTAACGGCTAGCTCTGGACCCTGATGCATCCTTACTATTTATTCTATAGCATTGATTGATTTTTTCACCTTTGTCCTGGGGATGAACCACATTAGTTGGTTCGAAATGTAAACCAAATCGTAATGATGTGATTAATCCGAAACACATTCTCAATCGCAATGTTGTTGTTTATACATTAAAAAATGCTACTACTAGGTTGTCTCCTTTAAAGGATGGATTTTAAATTGAGATTATTTATAGGCCATTCGTTCTAGATAATACTACTATTTTTCACATTTTTAATGACAACCAATAGATATTGGAATTTATGGAGAAAGTTGATGTGTTCAAAGACACAATGAACAATGAAGATGAGCATGGAAGAGCATTGCAGGGGTCAGCACAAGTGAGTAGAGGAAATCCCATGCCCAAGGGCATGGTATCACTAGAAAAGTTGTACAACTTGCATAATTGGTTCAAGGGGCTAGTCAATGTAAAGACCCATAGCTCTACACTCTCGCACGAAAAAAGTAAATATTGGGACAAAGGAAGACCTAGATTTTGTCAATCTCAGTACTTGTTGTATGCCTCAAGAGAAACAAGCTTTTATCTACCTTTTCAAAAAATATCAATATGTCTTCGCGTCAACGTATGACGGTTTAAAACTTATGACATGTAAATAATACAACATGTGATTCCTATTAAGGAATCGGCCAAGCCTTTCCAACATTTGAAAATTGAGGGAATTTCATCCTACTCTTAAGCCCCTCATTTAGAAAGAGTTGAGAAAGTTGTTGAATACTTGGGTCATATTTAAAGTTGTTCATTCAACCTGGGTCTCAAATCTGGTATACATAAGAAAGAAGTTTGGGGAAATTAGTTTTTGTTCAAATTTCAGAATTTTAACCGAGCCTCAGGAAAAGATAATTACCGAGTGTCTACTTGGAACAAATTTTACAAATAGTATTGGGGTTAGAAGTGTTTTCTTTGTTGGATGGTTTTTCTGAACATCTAAGTTCTAATGGAAAAATCCAATAGGCATAACACTACCTTTAGAAAGAAGTGGGGTACTTTTGCTTTTAAGAGAATTCATTTGGGCTCATCAATGTAGGAGATACCTTCCAATGTGCGATGTACATCACTTTTCATGGATCGATAGGTCAAAGCATTGTGTTGTACTTAGATGATGAGGCAATTTTTTCAAAAGAGACATCTGACCACCTACGTTATCCAAAGAAAATTTTTGAACGATGTTGAAAATAAGAGATATTTTTAAATCCTAAGAAAAACATTTTCGTAGTGTCCAAGGGAAATATCTTGGGCCATATCGTCGTAAAATATGGTATTAATGTAGACTCAGAGCGGGTCAAAACAATCAATCAGATTCCCTTCTCGGTGAGTAAAAGGGCTATGCAGTGCTTCTTAGAGAAAATTAATTTTCTTCACAAATTCATCTGAGACTATAACCAAATCATAAAACCATTGAAAGAGATGATAAATAAGGTTGCAATATATAGATGGGATAAAAGGGAAAATGATGCATTTGCACGTATTAAGAAAGCGATCGTTGAAGCTCAAGCATTATATATCCCAAATTTAAGAAAATATTGGTTGTTGTACATCTTCACTTTTGATACTTCTCTCAAAGTTGTTCTTACATAAAAAGATGATCAAGGGAACAAGAGACCCGTTTCATTCGTAAGTTTCGGCTTACAGGGACTAGAATTAGATTATCCCACCATCAATAAATAAGCTTACACAGTCTATAATGCAATAAAAATATTCATGCCTTATCTTTTCAAGAATCATGTTATCATCTTTGTGCCACACCCAACAGTCATATCATTGTTTGTTCAACAACAGCTGGGTGAAAGAAGAGTTAACTGGATGACTACCTTACAAGAGTACAATCTCTCATTCAAGCCAATTCATGCTATAAAATTCCATGGTCTATGCCAACTAACAGCAGAAGCAATAAATGCATTAGAATATGATTCTTTTGGCTGAGAGAAGGAAATAAAAATGTATAATATCGAACAAGCTACCCCCACTTATGCAACCACTTCTTGGTACCCATATGTGTCAGAGTATCTTGAGCACATTAACTTTCCCTCACACTTATAAACACGAAAAAAGAGGGCCACTGATTGAAAGCTCTATCATACGAACTGGTACATGGATTTATTTTTCATAAGCACCATAATAGGGTCCTAATTAGATGTCTAGAAGAACCTGATTTAGTAAAGGTATTGCGTGATCTACATGATGGACTAGCTGGTGGACATTACGCGGGCAACACAACTACGCACAATGTTATGCATGATGGTTACTATTTGGCTACATTATTCAAATATGATCATGCTTATGCTTGCAGGTGTTTAGTCTATCATAAATGTGTTGGTCATGATAGAAAGTCAACTTCCCCATTGAAACCCATCAATGTAGAAGAACCATTCCAATAATGGGGCCTAAATGTTATTGGTGAGATCTTTCCCCACTCATCGAAGTAGCACCATTATATTCTCACTACCACAGACTATTTCACACAGTGGATAGAAGCAGTTCCTCTCAAGCAAGTGAATGATCAGGAAGTCATCAATTTCCTCAAGCACAACATTATTACTAGGTTTGGAATTCTGACATCACTTGTTTTTGATAATGCAACTTATTTTTCATCACATAAACTTTATGATTTTGCATTAGAAAATGAAATCATATTGAAACATTCATCTAACTATTATGCATAGGGTAATGGTCTTGCTAAGTCAACTAAGAAAATCCTCATCAGTAGTATCAAGAAGATCATCTACTTTGAACTAAGGAAATTTCACAATGCTTTAGTGAATGATCTATGGGTTGACCATGTCACACCTAAACCCTCTCTCAAAATATCTTCTTACTTTTTGGTGTATGGAAAATAATCCATCCTACCCATGACCTTTCTAGTGTATGGAAAAGAATGCATCCTACCCTTGAACATTTACCTTCCCGCCCTTCAACTTTCGCAAGAGTCTCAGGGTAAGCCTTTCCTTTTGGTTTAGATTAGGATGGAAAATATCTTGAAGCTATAAGAAGAAAGGAGGAAAGTGAGAGAAAAAAAATATATTCATCAAAATCATATCAAAAGATGCTTTGATAAGAAGTTCGCAGGGAAGAAGGAATTTAGTGTGGGAGACCTGGTATTGAAGTGGGAAAAATCCCATGAAGAGAAGGGGAACACAGTGAGTTCCAATCCATGTGGATTAGACCCTATGTTTTTCATGAGAAGCTTGGTCACCATACTTATCGTCTTCAATATTTGGATATTAAAATGGATTCACTTCCTGTCAATGGCCAAGACATTAAACAATATTTTCAATAGTTGTCTAGGGTTGTGATCCTACCCTTTGTACATATTCATTTTTGTTTCTGCAGTTTGTTTGTTTATTTTTTCATGTCGAGTCTTTTTCATTGTTTGTGTTATTTTGTGAATAAAGCCTTATGTGAAAGTGTTTTCTTTGGTTCCAATGTATGTGGTGAAATAGAAAGAGGCCTTGTGACACTGCAACATTTGGCTAATCCTTTTGTCCTTCTTCTCTGTCTTGGTTTATGTATTTTGGTTGATGATATTTTGACAAAAAATACAATCCATTTGTAAAGAAAGATTTTTGTGGAGCCATGATACCTGTACCTATTATAGGAATCTCATTTCATATATATATATATATATATATATATATATATATATATCTATGCTTCTCTGAAGGAACGACCTCTTTTGCTCTCAATAAGTTGGGATCCCTCTTCCACCCCATGAAATAATAAGTATTGAAGCATAGTCCTATAAATAAAATAAATAAAGGGTGAAAGAAGAGAAAGGCTTCCTACACAAATAGGCTTCCTGGTTCTTCATCGGGGTACTATTCAGGCTTGTTGGTAGTGGAGCAACACTAGAGATGAAAACTAAGACTCTAATAATTAAGCTCACAAAACATATTACCCTTCTCTCGAATCGAGACAATTGTGATTTAATTGATCTATGAATGTGTTCAACTGAGAAAGGAATGAATGAGACTATTATGCATAATTTACGATTGCAGACAAAGTTATTTCCTCTAGGTTTGGTGTCTAACCTAGAACAACAAAGAGACAAAGGACCCAATGTTTTCCTTAAAGTAAGTAGATGAAGGGATGAAACCTACTTGGAATTTTTCACATGTTTCTCTCCTTCTATGGCTTGAATGCTCCAATCCTAGCTCTAACTGCCAAAATTAGAACATGCACAACCAGACAAGAGAAGCCAAGAAACTATGAAATCTATGTAGCATCATTTATCTACCTTACTCAACAGAACAACATGGTATTGAAATACATGAAATAATGACATCACATATATGAAAACAAAGAACCCTTTTTATTGATATAAATGGAGTGAATTACAATAATAAATAGGTGTTGATCTTGTAGAAGAGCTCCTCTAAGTTGTTGACTTGTCCTTCCTTTGTCACAAAGTGTACCTCCAATCACCCCAAATGCATCAAAATATCACTCTCCAAAATCCAACCTCTTGCATATGGAAGGTTGTAAATATATAGAGAGTGGGGTAAGTTGGGAGTTCTTATCCTTTTACCAATCTTGGGATTAAGATCCACTCTTGATGGGAGGATGAGATCTAAGGATAAGGGATGGAAACTCCAAGGTAGGATAGGATAGGATCCAAATGTTTTATCTGAGGTAAATGGTTACAACAGATCTTGGAAGCTTCTGGAAATGGAGGCTTCAAGATTCTTTCTCTTTTTCTTGAATTTCTGGAACCAACACAGGTGCAAAGGGGAGAAACTTGTAGGTGATCAACGCAGGCCACAGTGGAGCAACCTGTAGGTGAACACTGTCCAACAAGAGACTCAGATTGATGTAGTTTAGGGAAGAAACTATGGGGAATGAGAGATTCATGCATGGGGCTTTGTGCAATGATGATGTAAAGGGGTAATAGGATGTTGATTGATCCCATTAGGAGGCCTATTGTTCAGATGTGATGAAATGGACTATAATAAAGTGCCCCTAAAGCGCAAAGTCAAAGATTATGACTAATGACTGAAGTGATTTACCTTGTGATAAGTTGGGATAAATAACAATTGGTGAGACTGTCTTCTATTACAATACATTTACATCATGATATCCTTTTGCTGAGGGATGCATACCCATACTCAACAGATAAGCTAACATAACATGTAAAATGATCAAAAGACATGTCCACTAATGACTAATAGTGGACCCATGATTGGATGATTGTCAGTATTATCATGGCCATCATACATAGTGATCTTGTATAATCTTGAAATTGTAACCCGAATGGTGGAAACTAGATCTGGGTTCTTCTATCTCATTCACATGACCAACCAATGTACGAGTCTAACCATGTCAATCAATGAGCTGAGGTCAAACATGGTATACACCATCTGATTACTGACCAATGACGTAAGCTTTTAACATATGCGAGAGAAACCATTGATGATGTTAATGGCTCTCAAGGTACTCAAGTACATTTAGTATGGTGTGAATAAATGAGTTGATGTCAAAAACCACACATAATCTTTTGGTCGAAGGCCAATGATGTAAGCTTGTCATCGAAAGTGAGGGCACCTGCCATTGATGTATGCAAGCACCAAGGTACTGATGGGTGTTTCTAAGTCAACTTCCTAGACAATGTGTTGATGTTGACAGGAAGCAACCCATCGTGGGAGGGCCTTGATGTATCCCCCATCAACAACATGAAACGAGTATGATGATTGAGACATAATGTTGTCAATATGGAACTGGATCAGGAAAGGAAAACATTGAATGAAGCCTTAAGAGTATTGTAATGGATATCAACTAAATGACTTCTATGAACACACCAGCGACATTGAATGGAGTTTGAAGCATTGACCCAAAACTAAAATGGAGGCTCTAAAAAGGTATGATGAATCGAAAGACAAGAAAATTACCCAACCCAATAGCCACAAATATGAAGTGGAAGAGTGTCATGTTCAAGAGTGACTCGTTTCCATTAATAAATGGAGTGCCTTGTTTTCCCAATTTCCCCAACCATATGGGTCAATACCTCTTTATCTTTTAAAAAGATTAAGGAGTTTAACATATGGTTGATATGCAAGTCCATCCTTTGGATGAATCTCTTTGAGTATATTTAACGAACAATGAAAAGGAGAGGTTTTGCCTTGTCATGTTCGACAAGTCCATCGTTGTTTGATGTTTTAACTAGTCCAACTAAGGTAAAACTCGACATCTTTTTCATGTTTAGAGAGTTTGAAAAAGAGGCGAAAAAGAAAAATCCAGATGTTTCTTTTCGTAGGTAGTCTCTCAAGTCTGAAAAGGTAGAAAAAATACTCAAGAGAACCTCTTAGCCATGTTCGACTGAGGTATTCCTTCTTCTTAGTTAGTCTATCTTAGTTTGAAAAAGGGGCAAGCTTATATTGAGTAGACATCTTTGCATTTACTTTTACTAGTTCAAAAAGACAAGTGCTAGACAATCTTTTCATGTTTTGGGAGTCTGAAAAGAGATAAAAGTGGAATACCCTTGGAGGAACGAGTGATCTAAAAGGTAGCAACTAGTTCCGGTCATGATGGAACTGCTCAAAACATGTAAAGGTCAAGAGGCTGGCTAATAAGCCCACTCATCGTAGCGCTTCCTCGGGAAAGGGTAAAAACCAAGTGAAAGTGTATGTGTTGGCTTAGGGGGTCCTGACCCAAGTTCAGAGTTAGTTGCCCCAACCAACAAAACCCTACACTACTGGCCCTTTCGGCAATAACCTGCGTAGCGCAAGATGCAGTCTCACCCAAAGAAGTATGGGGGGATGATGGAACCAAGTTTCCGCATCCAGAGATTAGTGTGATGTCTTTTAGAGCTTTAGATCTTCCTTCATGTAGATCGATAAGCCCATAGGCCTCGTTACTGAAACTCTATTAAAACAACCTTTAGACCTTTGCGAAGGTATACGATCAGTCTTTGTGGACCCTCAACAATCAATTTATCCACTTATGAGCATTAGAGAACAACCCTAGATTAGTGTTCATGTAGATCTACTTAATTTCTTAGTAAACATTGCAGAATTCATCAGAGTCTTCGCGAAAGTACTTAACAGTCATTGCATACATTTATTAAGACTTATTAAAGAGAATCATGCAACATTCAATCAATATTCCATAAAGCACATTATTCATTGATAGCATATAATATTAACAACAGTAAACATAAATATGCAAGAATGCTTCGAAAACTATCTTTATTGATCTTCAATTCAGGATTATAGACTCAAAAACTACCCTACACGCGCAACTGCAGGGGTCCGTGCACTCAGCTGCAGACTCTACCTAGGCCTCTGCGCACTCAAATACAGAACCTTTCTTTTCCTATCTGACCCACTTCTTCTCGTTATCATTTCTCTTCTATCTACCCATCATCATCATAGATATGCCTTAGACTCTCTAAGACACACCTATTTATTGCATTTCTCATACAATCCCATGGTCCACGGACCATGGGTGGATCTCAAAACCGACTCATACTTTACATAAAACAAGGGGATAAACCCCTTTGACTCCTAATCATCTGTGCACTTCACATCCACAAATCGCAGAGACTTTACATTAATTACAAAATGTATCAAAACTTGGGTTATCGTAACCCCGAAACTGACCCAAGGGAACCCATCCCAATAGGCCCCCAACACAAAGATCATGACTCACCCTTGAGTCACTTTGTTGGCGCTGCGATCTTACTGCGAAGACCCTCCATCTCCACCTGAATTACTACAACTTCGGCAACGCTCTGCATTGCTGCCAGTTGAACCTCATCGAGCAATTTTTTCATGGTTGGTCCTTCTATGGCCAACCTCATCGTCTGTTGTGTCTGTTGCAACCCTTTAAGCTTATCTTGGATAGTAGTCGTGACTTGATAAGCTTCTTCCAACCATGGCTGCAACCTGGCCTTCAACAAGGCCTCCTTTTTCTGCGCTTCCTCCACCTGTGTTAGGATTTTCTTTCCTTCCTGCAGTTTAGCAAGGCACTGCATTAGTGCTATGGAGCGCGTGGTCGCCTTGAATTCATCATAATGTTGCAGCAGCTCCTTGACCTCAGTGTTCAATGTCTACAGGTTCAGATCCTCTTGCATATTGGTCACTAACTCCATTTCTTGCTTGAACAATGTCGTACAGTCAGCGATTGTGGCATCCAAGTTAGCCATGCCTGTCTTTATTGCAACTTCGTGCTACTCCCGGACCTTAAGCGGAGTTGTGGGCTGCAACTTTAACTGTAGCTCTATGATCTTCATGCTGAGATCGAACTGGACTTGGCCAACCTCGTGCAAACTAGCCGCTATTTTTCTGATCATTGCTTCGGGTTGTGCATCCTCTGGGATGTGAATCTCGGGCACTCTCTTGCATGCCTCGGTGACTGCTGACTCTAGTTGTGAATTATGTGCATGTAGTGTCTCCTTTTCCTTCAGAGCCTGTGTCTTCTTAGCGAACATTTGCTCATTGTTCACTTTGTACTCACTAATAAGGTTGAAGGTGCACTGCTTCCTAGTTTTCAATTCATCTATCACCCTTGTATGCAGCGCGTGGAGGGCCTCATTGGGGAGCACCACTATGTTCAGCTTGATGTTCTTGATGGTACTGTTGATGGTGCTAGATCCACTAACATTTAGGGGATCTCCTTGGTATGAAGTCCAAATTAGACTTCACTCCATTTGGTGTGGGCATCCCATCTGGTATGGTGGCCTGGTTGCCAATGTCTTAAGGATTCACCTCAACTCTTTCTTGTCAGCACAAGAGAGTGGTCTGATTTGTCTTCGAGAAGTGAGGTTCACGTGCCTAGTGAGTGTAAGTGTCACTTGTGTCAATGGTTCTTTCACTGTAGAGGGAGAGGGTGGGAGTGAGTCCCAAGTTGGTTGGGATGAAGTCCCAACTCAATTAGGAACACACAACACAACAGGACATGCACAGCTTCCGAAGGAGCAGTCCACACAGATGCATCAGTCACAACACACAAGGTAAGATAACATGTACAACACTCAATAGATGCGTCTGAACGAGTGCAAGGGTTGTTACAACAAGTTTTATGGGAAAGGTTTATCCGGCGTCTGGGAGAGTAGTCTACACGGGTGAGACAACATTAACAACATATACAACGCATTTCCATTAATATATTATGTATTACAACAAGTGAAATAGTTCAGATGTAGAACATAGGTTAAGGAAACATGCATCACAAATGTTAAATATTAGTCTTACAAAAATTACAACACATGTGTGAAAACGTGCTAGCCTGTTAGAAGGCTCCTGAATTAAGCGAAAGTTCCAAGACACATCATTACACCATACATCACTAACCCTGAGTGTGGGGTGTTGGAGCCACTACTTACTCCTCAAAGAAAAGATTACATACTCTCTTGGCTATGTGGGAGGAGCTGAGGTGAAAATTCATTTCATGTACAAATGAGGGGGTATTTATGGCCAAGGGTGAAACTGACCCTTGTGGCTGTTCGACTACCCTCATGACTGTTTGACTTCCATGACTTTTTGACTCTACATGACTCTTTGTAAAATAAGTGGGTCTCTTGGACTTCCACGTTACATTACATTGATTGACAACATAGCCCATAGTAGAGATGTGGGTGACATGGCTCGACATGACAGTGTTGGTACATTTGTGCTGCTGCTGGAGTGCATGTCGAGCTACAGTGCTACTGGGTGATGGGTGTCTTCATGGTGTATCACAGCTTCACCTCTGCATGGTGAAGTGTGCAGTGTTTTTGATGGTCTTTGGTTCGATTGATGAAGCTTTGGCATGTTTTTCCTTACTTTTATGCTGGGAGGCTTGACAGGCTCATTTGTTCGTGAAGGTGCATGTTCGTTCGTTCATTTGCGAACAAATCTTTTCATGATCATCCATTTGTGAGCACCTCTCTTCGCATGCATCATTCGTTCATTCGTTGATGAACTTGTCCTTCTACATGTGCTCCCTTCGTTCATCCCTTTCATTGTCGCACCATGTTTGTTATTGTACTTGTGCCTGCAGTCACTCATGAAGAGATGACATTAAATCCAAAAACATCCTAGTCTACCATGACACATGATCATTTCGGATGCAGGTGACCGAGAGAGGTAGCAAGGTTGCGAAGTGGGATGATGGCTCTGGGCACTACTAATGAAAAATGCACAAGATTCACTGAGTGATGAAGATGGGCAATCCAAGTCGACAGTGATTATCTGCGAGGTCTGGCTCAGCTAGAAGGAAAAATTGTGCAAATTTTGGAAGGGACATTCTAGGCTTGAGGAAGGCAAGGTAGGCAGGATCTGTAAAGTTTCTAGAACGAGTGGGAAGTAGGTACTCGAAGACCAAATTTGCACAATTTTCTGGAGGGACAGGCCAGGCTGCAAGGAGGGTTACCAGGCAAAGACTATGCAGTTTTTGGAAGGAACTACCCGGGTGCCTAGAAGCCAAAACTGTGCAATTCCCAGAGGGAATTGACTGTCGGCTGCTGGGTCACTAGCATCCAAAATTACACAATTCCTAGAGGGAGCTGGTAGTTGGTTGCTGGGTCACTGGCAGCAGAAACTGTGCAATTCCTGGGTGGAACTGGCAGTCTGCTGCTGGCGAGGAGGACTACACTAAGGCTAGGAGGTCAGCTTACTGATAATCTCTGTGCAATTTCTGAGATGAGAGGACTGTCGGGCAGTAGAAAGCCTACTCATGGAAATTGCGCAATTTCTTGGATGAGCATCTAGTCAACTGTAAGGATGTCTGACTGGGAAAACTGTGCAATTTTCTCAGGGAGACATGGATGGGCACTTGGTGTTTGTTTGGCATGTCCATGCAATTTCCTTAGTTAGCCAAACGGGAAAGGTCAGTAGCCTCTGTGTAATTTTGGAGGGGAGTTAGTCCGGGGGTGGCTGCCTGGTTCGAATATACAGGTGGCTAACATGAGATTTGATTGAATTGCTTGCAATCAATGCAGATTGAAAAGACTTGCTTAGTGCTTCTATGCTACTCTGGGTGATAGTCGATCAAGTTGATGGTCCAGATGTTAGAGGGGAGTCTGGTTGTCAAAACTTCAGAAAAATGACTAAGTGTGTGAATGGTCGAAAGATGCATAGGTGATCATGCAAACACACACTCATAGGACTCAACGATGAGACGACTCAAACCATCTAGACACACATGTTCAACACGACTGATCGACGGTGCAAATGAAAAGCGCGACACTCATGATTGATCATTTATCGATCGTGACGACGCTTGTGTGACAGTGAATGTGACTCCATGTGTGAGTGCGACAGATGCCTTCATATCGAACACAACAAGAACACACAGAGCGAAGACTTCGAGCATAGCCAGAACATGGTCACAAGCATGACTTAGACACCAACATGCGTAACTTGAATGAAATGCACAAGAAAGGCGGATGCAAATACTTACACAAGCTCACGGAGTGAACTTGGGGGTGTGTAGTCATCAAGCGAAACTCTCAAGGGAGGCTCTGAAATTGGGTGCAGGCCAAAATTTTGGAGGGTGGTTGTAGCCGGTACAATAGGTACATAGGATAATGCAACATCGGTTGTCTCCATGCGAAGGGCCCCATTTGGTAATGCTATGGTTCTGAGGTCTATGGATCTTACTAACTTTGTTTCTTGGCTTGTCCCCTCTTCCAAGCTCGCTTGCTCCGCGCTTGCTTGTTCGGTGCCCACCTGTATTCTACCTACCTGGATTTGTAGCTCGCGTAGATCCTTTTGGATGATCCCCAACATCTGCATGTACTACTGCTCAAACTACTACAACACCTCGGTTGTGGTTGTTAGGTTCCTATACTAATAGGAGTCATAATTTTGAATGACTAAGGTTAAGCCTTGTAATATTGTACATACCATTGCTTTCTGCAAATGTTTTCCATATTAAAAAACTAAAAAATGTAAAGAGGGTATGTCCAAAAAGAAAAATCAAAGTACAAAAGAATAAGAGAATGTAAAAAAAATGAAGATATATGAACCCCAAAAACAAAATAGACCATGAAAGTGTGCAAGTCTAAATGCCACTAATATTTACTTTTATGCATAATAATGATTGTGTGCGACTTCTTAATCATGCCACAATCCATGGTAATCAAACTGTTTAATCTTGGTTATTTCATGCTTTGAATTTTATGTTTAGAGTTAGAGAATAAAATCTGACCAAACAATTTAATCTTGGCAGATCATAGATGGGTAGAGAAAATAAAAGGAGATCATAAGCTTAATCTGAGCCCTTGGATGATATAAGGTTAGAAATAGATAGTTTGTTTTATAAAAGCAAAAATAGAATAAGGGTTTTCTAGCCTAAATGCACCCAAAGAAATGAAGAAAACATGTTAGGGTAAGGGGTAAATAGAAGAAAGGTTGTTGAAGTATAAAGTTAATTGGATCAAAACACATTCATCATGCTTAGAAATATGTGCTAATATGTATGATTAACTATGGAAGCAAAAACAAAGGTTTGCAAGATAATATGTTTAACTCCCCCTCATTCATTTTTCCCCTTACTCACTAATTTCCTATCCACAAGTATATTCTAGCACTTTAAATCCTTCAAGTCAAAGAGGCTCAGAGCATTGCTCTGACTTTTGGTGGGACCGGACCCTCGGCTTAAAGACTTATGGACATCAAGTGTTGGAATCCCCTTCATGAAATTCATTTCCCCCTTATTATCCTAATAAAACCCCTTTTTCTAATGATAAACTTCAGTTACCTAGGAAAAGTGAAAAACCCCATTTAAATCCTATTTCATTTAAAAATCCACAAAAGACATCTTATCCTAAGTATTAAGTGTATGTAAATAAAGTGTGAAAATATTACATTAACATTTATACTTAAGGGTATATTCACTCTGCCAAATTCATATTGGTTTTTAACTTTATTATATACATTCCCATAATACCTGTTCCCTTATATTAATTAAATCCCCTATGTAATATCCCAACCCTTAGTTTTAATAAAAACTATACAATTCACCCCATATCTCGACAAAACCCTCTTAATACACCCTTGCGCAATGAACCTAAACTAACCCCATCATTAAGCCCCACCCGATTGCTTTAAACTCGTGATTAAATCTTAAATAATCACAATCCACCGTGATCAAAGTCCTGCCCCCCCCGACACCTCAGATCATATCACCCGCACACTTCCCTTGCCTGATTGCCATCTGATCACCATCCCCCTCATCCGACGGTTCACAACTATATCGGTCACGCCTGATGGTCGATCGTTACCCGCCCGATAAAGCGGTTTTCCCCCGAACCCCAAATGCTACATGTCAGGTGTTGGAGTAGATTGGGTGACCCCTCCCGAATACCACCTTCGCCACAAAAGCGGTGCGATGGCTTGGAAAACCGCCTCCCCGCTCAACCTAAGAAACCATCATTATTCATTTAATTAATCCCGCGCCAAATTTAAAAAGTTTCCTGTTAAAACCCTGAAAACCCTCGTTTTTATTCCTTTTGGCCCATTTCACAGTAAAACCTATCAAACCCTTTCGACGCCACCCTGAACCTCTGCAACACAATTTGACCTCCGATTACTTTCAAAACATTGCCACGACTCCTTCCCCAGACATCCCTGTGCAATAAAGCCATAAATTTCCTTTCCAGCTAACCTGTGTTTTATTAACCAATTTTTGTATTTTGCAGGTAATTAGCAGATTCAGATGGGAGTTTGGATAAACAGTTTTGATACTAGTCACAAAATTTGTTTACTCCAAGACTCGAAAAAGAAATTTATTCAAAAGCCTATATTAAGAAGAAGAAGACAATTATACATAGAACAAAGAAGAAATCATCCACACAAAGACATTGACTATCAAAATAGAGGACCAGACAGAGTATACAGTTAGAAGACAAACAATTAAAACATAAAGAAAGTTGATCGATATCCATTACCATATGCTGATACATATAAAAACTAAATGATTTACTATTGAAATACACAATAAAAAGTTAAAATGTACAATAAAAGTAAAAACACAGTAAAGGATATTGACAGGTCATCAAAGTAAAAGTGTATCAGATGAAAGAGTATCAATGAAAGTGTATCAGATTGAAAAATCAAAGTGAAGATAGATGAAAAAACAGAGCAGAAATGGTACATATTCTAGAAATTTCTTGTTTAAGCCATAATTTTGCAGAAACTGTTGTGGCCAATCCAAGATACATTTTGAGAAACTGGAGGAGGTTTGTGTTCCTAAAAGGAAAATATAAAAAATCATATCTCATGTTTTACACAAGTATTACAAAAAAGGAGATAAATGCATATCTGCAGAGCCTATTTTTCGGACTGTGCAAAATCCTGTTTTTGACATATGTTTGCAGAGAATATTTTTAACAGCTGGAGATGAATTTTGGGAAATGGAGAAAGGTTTATCTCAATAACATACTTATCTACAATAACCTCTTTCAATGTTTACGTATCTATCTCGAATTGAGATATACAAAGGTATCACTGGACCCTAATTTTTCACAATTTCTGGGGCAGAATGCACAAAGGAATGAGGTAGTTGGTGACTTGGAAACCTCATCATCAATTAAGAGTTGCTATCAAATTCGAATTCCTCTTCTTTGTCACCATCAATTCACAAATATAGTGCCAAATAGATTCATTAGTTTTGAGTGTCCTTTATTTCAGTTCTATTAATGTAAAACAATTTGAGATATTTGTAAAACCAACCTTGATATTTTTTCAAGATATTTCAGTTTAGAATTTGTATAAGTACTTCTTCATTTGAAGTATTTTGGAGTGGATTCTTAGACATTCATATAGACTTCTTGATCAAAATACTGTAAAGACATTGGAGCATTGGCTAAGCCAACAAGCTGGATTGATGAATAAAGACTAGATATTTCAAAGGATTCATGTGTTGAGCAAAGTTCAAACAAGTATTTTCTCACATTGTTGTTATCTTTCTTAAAGTTTTTCCATAATGTATATTTGAATATGAATGCTATAACTAGAGTATTATCTTAGAATTTTTTTAATTACACTTTATTTTAACAGTTAGGCAAATATATGTTTTCTACTGATATCTAAGTTAAGGAATTCATAATTGCTCCTTAGTTTAGGTTGTTTCTTTATAATCTATAGCAAAGGATTCTTAATTGCCCTTTGTTTCCAATTACCCTTTGTTCCTCGTTTCAATCTCGGTTTGAGAATTCTTAATTGCTCTCTCACCCTGGTTAAAACCTTTTCACCCCTCTGGCCCAAAGACCTGCACTCTACTCTATTATCTTGCCCTTTGAACATTCCCTTTAGTGAGTTGATCTAGTTTTGCTGCCCTTTTGTTGACTCCATAGCCCAATGGTCTAGAGACACCATTCTATCCATATGTTTAAAGAACCCCACCGCCCAATCTTCAATACAAATAAAAAACCCCCTGAACATTCATAACTAGCATAAAATTCAAACAAACAAAGCTAAATCATATAGAGAGAGCCCTCTTTGACCCTAGGTTGGCTAGAGCCTATGCTCCAAAAGTGGTTTTTGGTTACCTCGGTGACTAATTTCTTTAACCTTGGGAAATTACTGAGTGATAACAGTGGTGTCTGGAAATTTATCCCTGATATCATCGAGATCACCCTCTATTAGCACCATGGGATCACCTTGTGACTTATCTGATTTCTGTTTCTTCCTTGCACCTCCTTGTTGCTCCTTGCCGCGTCTCTTCAGAATAAATGGGGTGCTCTACCCCTGTTATGAAACTAGCTCACAAAAATATAGAAAAGATAGATAAATGCCTTCAAAATAAGCCTCTTTGAGGGGGAAACCTCCTTTATATTACACAAATGAACAACTCTTGGATGATACAAATGACAATACCTCATTTCTATATATAGGAGTCTAAGGGGTCATAATATAATCAAAGCCGAAATAATAATAATAATAATGTAAGGGCACAATAATAACAATAGTGGGCTTCTATGGGGCACAATAATAACAATATGGGGACTACATGGGCACACCAATATAATAAGGGGGTTGTACTAATAACAATAAGGGGTTACACTAGTAGTATAGGGACCTAACATGCCCCTCTCCTTCAAAAAGTGTTGTCCTCAACGCTTGAGTACTTCTTGTTGCTTCTGTATAAAATTATTGTCCTCCCATGTGGAATATTCAGCGGGTAAGTTCTTCCACTTGATGAGATACTGTGAAATTGATCGATTTTGTAGTTGTTGGGTTCTTGTTTCTGTGACTGTTCCAGGTTCCAATATGATTTTTCCTTCCTTGTCAAGTTCTGGCAATATTGTTTGAACTGGGATCTTCTACAACTTGTGAATCAATGGCGACACTTCTTCGTCCTTCTTCCATTCATCCCTTGCTTCGTTTATCCAATCTGGTTGGATAATAGAAATATCATAAAACAATGATTCCACATCCTCATCCTTTCTTGAGAGTGCATCTGCAACAACATTTTGCTTCCCTTTTTTGTAGATGATTTCAAAGTCATAACCCAACATATTTGTGACCCAATTTTTCTATTCTTCTAAAGATAAACTTTATTCTAAAAAATATTTAAGACTATCATGATCCGTTATTACTTTGAAGTGTCTACCCATTAGGTAAGGTCACCATTTCTTAATTGCATTTAGTATTGCCAACATTTCCTTCTCATAAATAGCTTGCTTGAGATGTAGCCATAAAAATACCCAATTGCCTACATCAAAACTTCGTTCACTATGATATTGATCTACCTATTGTTTCATTCGATTCTGCACCAAAGTGGCGTTATCATGTAAAAGTTGGAGAACTTGTAGTTGATGCTCGATGTGATCTTTCACTGCTTGAATCTTTTTCTTCTTGATATGTCCTTCTATCTTGAGAGTTTGAGGAGTGGTAATTTCTTCCAATGCATTACAAGATATGGCCGGATTCATTTCTTGATGCTCAATGTGATGTTTCACTTCTTGAACACTTTTCTTCTTGATATGTCCTTCTATCTTGATAGTTTGAGGAGTGGTAATTCTTACCAAAATATTACAAGATATGGTCAGATTCATTTCTTTTTTCTTGATGTGATCTTTCACTTCTTGAACCTTTTTCTTCTTGATATGTCCTTCTATCTTGAGAGTTTGAGGAGTGGTAATTCTTTCCAATGCTTTACAAGATATGGTCAGATTCATTTCTTCTTTCTCTAGGGTTGGTTCTTGGTGTATATCCTCTTCTTTTGATGTTTCTTGATCCTTTTCTTCCACCTCTTCACAATCTATGTAAAATAATTTCTTCTCAACACAATTATGACCTTTAATGTATTTGTTATCACAAATGTAACAAAGTTCTTTTTCTCTTTTTTCTTCCAATTGTTGTGGTGTCAACCTTGTAGGTTATGGAAGGCTAGGAGAAACAACACTTCCATCTTTATAGTTGTGAGGGGTATACTTCCTTGTTGCCATTATTTTGCTTTCCACTTTTCTTGCCAACCTAAATGCCTTCTCCAATGAATCAGGTTCCCAAAGATGAACCTCATCTTGAATGTTATCCTTTAAAGTCCCGATGGAGACATCAATCCTCTGCTTCTCTGGAATATCATTTTCCTTTATATTTAATTTTTGAAAGTCCTCAATGTGCTCTGCCATTGAACACTTTTGTTTGATATTTATCAATTGGCTAAAGAAGGTGTTTCTCTTTGTATGCTCATAATGTGTTATCATTTCCTCCGTGAAAATTGACCACGTAAAAAGTGGTTTACGAGAACAAAGTCCTTTATACCATAAAAATTGATCTAGTTTTAAATATGAAGATGCAATACATACCTTTTGTAATAGTTGCACCTCATGTAGATCAAAATATTGCTCCATCTATAGTATCCACTTTACCGGATCCTTGACATCAAACTTCCTCATATCGCCTTTTCTCGATTTTAGGAGCTCGATATTGAAAATAATGTAACTCTGTAATTTTAGATCTCCAAGTTTTGAAATTGTGTCCTATATTAGCCCTCTATGTTCTCTTTCTAACCCCACAAGTCTGATCAGGATTGGATTCTGCAAGGAAGAGTTATGTCAAATCTCCCACGAAGACCTGATTCTAGCCTGGTTCAGTAGAGCGCACTTGTACGACATGCCACGTGTCACTGTTTCAACCTTTGGATATGAAAAATATACACAGAAAACTACCATCCGTCCTCTTTCTATAACTTCTTAAGAAATTTCAATCTGATGCTCAGAGAGAATGTTATAACGGGTTTCCTAAGGTCACCTATTTAGAATGTAATTCGAGAGTTTGAAAAAACCCTAACTTCCTTAGATTATATGTCGGAAAATATAGTGAGACAAGATCTGAAATTCAGAACCGAGGTTCAGACCGATTGCTTCTCAAATGGGTTTTTTCTAAGCTTTTGAAATTTCGTAGTGAAAAATTTATAGCAAAAGTTCCACGATGACCTGTTTGGAGCAGTGAAACCCTAGAATCCAAAGCTTTGATACCAAATGTTATGAAACCAGCTCACAAAAAGATAGAAAAGATAGATAAATGCCTTCAAAGTAAGCCTCTTCGAGAGGGAAACCTCCTTTACATTACATAAATGAACAATTCTTGGATGATACAAATGACAAGACCTTCTTTCTATATATAGGAGTTTAAGGGGTCATAATATAATCAGAGATGACATAACAATAAAAATGTTAGGGCACTATAATAACAATAGTGGGATTCTATGGGGCACAATAATAACAATATGGGGACTACATGGGCACACCAATATAATAAGGGGGTTGTACTAATAAGAATAAGGGGTTACACTAGTAGTATAGGGACATAACAACCCCTCATCCCCTCTGCTGCCTTGTTCTGAAATTTCTTCCTGCTATGTTTCCGGCGAAGGTGATTGGTCACCTTACTGTGACTTGTATTGTTCTTCCTCTGCCTGCTCCTTGGTAGTGCGTTCTTGCTCCATACGAGCCTTTTCCTCGACTTCCTTCTTTTTCTGCACAGCCAGGTTACGCATAGCCTTCTTAGCTACCTCGTTTCTTTTCTATGCAGCATAACTCTCCACACCAGTGCTCAGTCCCTCAGCTAAGTTTGATGGGGTGCGCCACTCTGCATGCCACTTCGCGAAGACCTCCTCCACATCAATTTCTATGACTAAATATGGCAAGTCATGCAACTTTTGCACTGGATCCTTCTGCACCTGGATATACACCATGTGGAAGTTAGCCTTGGATGTCGCATAGGATGACAGCTGCGTGAACAAGGTTGGGAACAATCTTGGACTTTGGTTAATATCCATGAAAATACTCGATTCCATAATGACCCAAAATATCTTTGTTTCAGTAATGCACGTGAGGTCCTTTATAGCCCATAATGAGGCGAATTGTGCTACCTCCGACAATCCTTCCTCAAGCGAAGGAAATTAACTGTCCTCCATGTTATAGACATATTCGGTCACATCAACCCCAAACTTATATGTCGATAAACTAGGGCTCATCAACCCCTAAAAGAGTTGTTTCATACCCTAAAAGAACTTAGTCATCTGAATACATCATTCCCAAAAGTTCCATTTGAGAAACCATCCAGAAATTGTCTAAATTGAACCATACTGACTACTCCACTGGCAATGTGCGATGCATACTGAGTGGTACACTGCCAGGGTATGATGCATACTATTTAGGCCTTCTATAGGGTGTAATGGGTGAGGATGGACAAATTTATGGGACAGTTTATTAGTTGGTTTCTCATGGAATCTTCTAGAAACTTCTCCTGTGCCACTTGCCTCTCTAAATTCGCCCAAGGATGAACAAGGGATCTAGGAAACCATCTCCAATCCCTTCTCTTGTGGAACAAATTGTAACAAGTGGAATGAAACTAATCAAACCCCATGGATGACTCACACCCTTGCAAACATCTATGAATGGATCTCCAATCCAAGAGATCAGAAGGCTCGAATTTTGTGAATTGCAAGTAAGTGCTGATAGTTTGTGATTGAGGAGAGAGTATTGTATCCTTGTTGGTGTGATCTTTCTATTTCATGAGGTGAATAAGGATTGAAGCTGGGAGGATGGCACTGGATCAGACAACTGGGTTGTAATTCTCCTTTCTATTAATAAAGCTGTTCAAGTTTTCTCCCATATGATTGTGCAATTGTGAATGTTATCATTTTGTTCATTATATATCTGATTCTGTAATGTTTATGTTGTAATAGATCATGATGCTTTGACGGTTCTTTGTTGCTGTACTTGTGCAGGTACTCTCCAAGTGTGTTAAGTATGGGGAGGAGTTGCAGGATCTACCAAAGGAGAGAGAGATTAAGCAAGGGATTCAGCGGGAGTTCCAGGTTGGTTCCACTATCTTTCTCTTATCTGTTATACATAGGAAAAATCATTGAATTGCTTTAAACTGTTGTTTCTAGGATAGCTGCCAAACCTAGAGGGTTAGTCGTTCAACAAGACACTAATTTTCCCATAAACAAATTGGTGACTCCACTAGGGAAGACCAGATGTTTGTTTGTTGTTATTGTTTGTTTTATGTTCACTTTGATAAACTATAGACAGAGTCTGAAGCCAACCAGGTAGCTTTCAAACTGCTCTTGCTTTGCAATTGCATAGTAGATGAATGCTGCTTCAATCAATCTCTAGTTTAGTTTATGAATAAAACATTTGGCTTACAATCACATCTAGATGCCCTTTTGGTAGCTGAGTAACCTATCAAGACATTCCATCATACTTTGCTTATCATTGTTCATCAAAACCCATCATAATTCATTGAAAACTGATCCACATTTGAGCCAAAAACCTTTTCAGTTGCACTCCCTAGACTATTGCACTGTCTTCCACTGTGACTTAGTATGCATAACACCTTTCGAGTGTAGAAAGTGTGATGGATCTCAATTTCTGTGAAGCCTAGGTGCGATGATTGACTGAACTCTTTTTCTATCTATAAATTGAGGGTTTTTGACTTGTTTTCTGATTTGTTTGGTTGTTTTGCTGAATATGAACAATGTCTCTTCACTGAAGCTTACTTGCATCACTTAATTCAGCCCCACTTAGACTAGGATTTTTAAATGTTTCTTATGTATTACTTTATCATTTGCAATCTTTAGTCGAAAGTTGTTTTTCTTTTCGATTGCTCTTTGTCGAAAGAAGTGTCATAAAGTCGTTCCTCTTTTGAATTTTGAATTGTCGTAAAGTCTTCCTTTTCATTTAAGAGAAATTGTCGCAAATCGTCCTTTTAATGAAAATGGATTTTTGATCATTTGTGCATTAGTTTTCCTTTCTGTATAATTCACATTAAGGGAAAATGAAAAGAAATACATGCATTTTGCATTATTCATATTAAATTTTGTGAATGCTTGATAGGAATAGCTAGGGAAATTGCATTAGATGTGCTTTTTGCTCTTTGTCAAAGATCTTATTGCTCTATCCTTTAGTAGCTAAGGTTTTCATCATTCAAACTAAATCAAAAGTTTGTTTATCATGATAGTTGCATTTTAGGAATTGCGAACATACATCATGTGGAGAACCTTCAAATGCAAATTTTAAGCAAGATCAACTTAAAATGAACCTCAATTAGCTTAACAACGCTTTGGAATTTAACACAACACATCTAGAGGTGTTAAAATTGGAAACTAGGGAAAAACTTCATGTGGCTCATCTTATTCATGGCTGATAATATTTTTATTAGATTCCTCTCGTCGAGAGGTGTAGGATTGATATAAAGATCATCCGATTCCGATAAGTATTCATTGAGATATGAATTTATTTTGATTATGGAATTATTATCAAGCCGACCTACAACTCACGTAGGCTCAGAAGCCCAACAGTTGCATCTATTCAAACACCAACATTGTCTATAAATACAAGAGGAATTTTCCTCATTTGCACTCACTCATCTCATCACATCTCTCTCTCTCTAATGCGCAGAAAAGAGTCTCTTCTCTACTGCGCAAAAAAGGGTCTCTCCCTCACACATTTGAAGCCGGAAGTTGAAACCGAAGCTGCAACTGCAGAAGTAAATATTGACTTGTGTGGACTAGAATATCTCCTCACCTAAACTATGTTGTAGGTTCATTTGAACCTCCTTTGAAAGCCACAACTTTTGGTGGTGGAATCGAGTCAATCCGACAGACGGTTTGCAAGATATTGACTACCCTAGTTTGAAGCTAGAAGATGCTGAAACTGAAGCTGCAACTACAGAAGTAAAGATTGACCTACGTGGACTAGAATATCTCCTCATATGAACTACACTATAGGTTCATCTGAACCTCCTTTGAAATCCGCAAATTTTGGTGGTGGAATCGAGTCAATCCGACAGACGGTTTGCAAGATATCGACTGCCCTAGTTTGAAGCCGGAAGCTGCTGAAATTGAAGTTGCAACTGCAGATGTAAATATTGACCTGCGTGGACTAGAATATCTCCTCATCTAAACTACACTGTAGGTTAATCTGAGCCTCCTCTAAAAGCCACAACGTTTGGTGGTGGAATGAACTCAATCCGATGGACGGTTTGCAAGATATCGACTGCCCTAGTTTGAAGCCAGAAGCTGCTGAAACTGAAACTGGAACTGCAGAAGTAAAGTTTGACCTACATGGACTAGAAAATCTCCTCATCTGAAATACACTGTAGGTTCATCTGAACCTCCTCTAGAAGCTGCAACTTTTGGTGGTGGAATCAAGCCGATCCGACGGTCGGTTTGTGAGATATCATCTACCCTAGTTTGATGATGAAGCCACTAATGCTGATGCTGTTGATCTAGGGTTTGCTACTATTGATATGAATCAGATCTATTGTACTATTTCTCTCTGCTGAATTATTGAAGATAAAAGAAGATTTTATCAAAGGGTTTCCCCACACATTGTGGGGTTTGTCCCTGGCTAGCCACCACATCTTGTGTCTCTTGTCTTGGCTTGTTTTTTGTCGATCATATAATGTTCTATCTGCACTTTACTTTATGTACATGTGATTGCTAATCTGTGGAATATAATAAGAAAAAGAAGTAAACTGTTATAAGCATAGAACATACCATAACTTAACAAGAGGTCTAGGATAGAGACGTGTTCCTACGTCATTAAAACTAGTGGCTATCATTTTCATTGAAGGTTGGGTGATTCCTCCTCTTTGATACGACAAGTGCTAGCACAGACTTGTGCTACCCATACCGTCATGTATATATTGGGATACCACAATAGGCTTAAATCCTTTATCCATAGGAAACTGAGTCTACCACCTTATCGATCACAATGCACTAAACACAACATTCGGGAAGATTGACTGCCATACATAAGTCCTTGGTAATTTCTCTCTAATTTATCACCAAGGTGTATATTACAGTTTTGCGATTGGTCTAGTAAACATTTTTGTCTAGATTCTCCAGAGTAGTCACTTTCATTCCTTTTTGAATCTTTAAAAGAAAAGGTCCATCTGAGCACTTGTCCTTTTAGGCTCATTAAAAATTGAAGGCGACTAGAGTCATCTTTAGCTTTTTCTCGACTCTTTAAAACTAAAAAAGCAAAGTTGCGTCTAAAGTGTTGTTAAAATTAATTTATTGCGAATAACATCCCTATTCTTTAGTTGATATTAGGTTGAAACATATGGAGACAAATTTGGAGTCTAGCGATCAAGGAATCCCTTTTGATGGGAATCCCAGTCCTTTTCCTTCTTTCGGAAATATTGGTGCTCCTTATATGGCTACATTTTCCCTTCCTGGATTTACCATTGGCTTGTGAGTATGGTTGTTTTCAACCTCTTCGATTCAAAATGTCGTGATTTCTCCACAATCGAGTACACCTCCAACTGGACAAAATCAACCTCTAGTTGATCCTAAAGTTGACCCTTTGCTTTCCTCCTCGGTTGTTTCTTCTTCCCCTTCTTCCTCTTCGCCTAGTGAAAGTATTGATATTAGTAACCAGGTGGCTAAGAAGAAGAAGAAAGGGAAGAAGAAGAAGAAGAAGCAAATTCAGCAGAGGGGCAACTAAGATGTCATTTCTTTGAATGCAACCATTGATGAGAAACCATTCGTTAAGCCACACAAAGTTTGATATCCATGCATAATTTGTGCGGGAGACCATCTTCATTGAAATTGTCCTTACATTCCTTGGATCTTGGAAGAATGGTCTTCCCGTTCACACCATCCCGTGTCATCAACCTCTGGAGATCATGTTGGTAACACACCATCAACTAGTGATAGTAAAGTTCATGGACAGAAGGGAAAGGTCAAGTTTCCATGTAGGTTATGTGAAGGGAATCACCCCATTCACCTTTGTCCCTATCTGGATGAAGCCAAGAAAGTGTTGGATAACCATCCTGCTTCACCGTAGCGACTTCCATCTAGTTATAGGAAACTCTCGCTAAATCTTTCACTAGTTGATAAACCGATTGACCAAAATCAACCGTCAGTCAAAACCACTCTCTCTGAAAGTGAATCCAATGAGTCTATACCCAACCCAAATCAACAAGTCGAGGGAAAAGTTGACCTGATTTCACCTTCAACAAATCGTACCTTTTCCGAAGAGAGTGAAAATGATACCACTCAAGTTTTTTTTGTTACTTCGGATTCTAATGAGCTTGGGGGAAATCTACATGTTCCATCAAGACAAGAGGAAAATCCTCCAGTTCTCATAACTCAAGGGGTTAATTCTCTCGTTTCTACGGTACCCCCTCCAAGTAGTCTAGTCACTTCCTTTGATTGGAATCGACTGGCAGGATCCCGCCTTCCTTCTTATGTGCCTTTCTAGATCATAGTACAAGTTTGTAAAATGATTGTATCTAGCACTATTATAGACGAAGGTGCATCAATGAGTATCCTTTCCTCAACTGCTTGGCAAGCACTCAGTTCGCCACCACTTGTGCCTGTTACACAGAATCTGTTGGGCTTTAACAAAGGAACCAGTCAACTGTTAGGGATCCTTCCTCAGTTACCTATCACTTTGGGAGGAAAAACCGTTTATCTGAACATGATGGTAGTCCCAAGCCCTTTAGATTATAATTTACTTCTTGGGTGTGACTATGTTTATAACATGGGGGCTATTGTTTCAACACTCTTTCGAGTGATTTGTTTCCCACATCAAGGAAAAATTTTCACTGTTGACTAGCTTTCATTTGTTAGTCCAAATATATCTCCTAGTCAACCATCGTCCATAAATAGTCCATTTATACCAATGGTATCATCCGCGCCATGGGTTAATTATGTCGCAACCTGTTCCATACCTACATTGACTGACGATCAATTTAGTGATGTTGTACATCATGTACTGGGGGCATTGGATCCAGATCTCTCCTTCATGAGTTGTGATAGAGTCAACAAGGATAGTTCGTTGTCTTGTGTCAACGTTGTTAAAAAATGAAACCAAGGGTCTTCGAGGATAGTTCTTTGTCTTGTTTCAACCTCATTAAAAAATGAAACCAAGGGTCTATGAGGAGAGTTCCAGGTTGGTTCCACTATCTTTATCTTATCTGTTACACATAGGAAAAATCATTGAATTGCTTTAAACTGTTATTTCTAGGGTAGCTTCCAAACCTAGAGGGTTAGTCATTCGACAAGACACTAATTTTCCCAGAAACAAATTGGCGAATCCATTGGGAAAGACCATGTGTTTGTTTGTTGTTATTGTTTGTTTTATGTTCAATTTGATAAACTATAGACAGAGTCTGAAGCCAGCCAGGTAGCTTTTGAACTGCTCTTGCTTTGCAATTGCATAGTAGATGAATGCTGCTTTAGTCAATCTCTGGTTTAGTTTATGAACTAAACATTTGAATTGCAAGCACATCTAGATGCCCTTTTGGTAGCTCAGTAACCTCTCAAGACATTCCATCATACTTTTCTCATCATTGTTCATCAAAACCCAGCTTAATTCATTGAAAATAGCTCCATATTTGAGCCAAAAACCTTTTTAGTTGCGCTCCTTAGACCATTGCACCATCTTCCACTGTGTTCCAGTATGCATTTTACCTTCCGAGTGTAGAAAGTATGATGCATCTCATTTTTTGTGAAGCCTAGGTGCGATGATTGATTGAACTCTTTTTACATCTAGAAATTGAGGGGTTTTGACTTGTTTTCATTTTTGTTTGGTTGTTTTGCTGCATATGAATAGTACCTCTTCACTAAAGCTTACTTGCATCGCTTAGATCAGCCTCAATTACATTAGGATTAGTGAATTTTTTTGTGTATTTGTTCCTCATTTACAATCCTTTGTCGAAAAGTTGTTTTAGTCGATTTGTCGCTTTGATACAAAAAGTGTCGTAATTGTCATATTTTGTCAAAAAGAGAAGTGTCGTAAATTCTTCCTTCCCTTGATAACCGATTAAACTTTTATTGATGAATTTGATTTGATTTGTTTATACTAAAAGTGTCGAAAGAATTTTTATTCAATTCGTTGTCTTGTGTCAACCTCGTTAAAAAATGAAACCAAGGGTATCCAAGGATAGTTCATTGTCTTGTGTCAACCTCGTTAAAAAATGAAACCAAGGGTCTCCAAGGATAGTTCCTTATCTTGTGTCAAGCTCGTTAAAAAATGAAACAAGGAATATGAAGAGAGTTCTTGGTCTTGTGTCAACCTCGTTAGAAAATGAACCCAAGGAATATGAGGATAGTTCATTGTCTTGTGTCAACCTCGTTAAAAAAAGAAACAAGGAGTTCGAGGATAGTTAGTTGTCTTGTGTCAACATCGTTAAAAAATGAAACAAAGGTCTATGAGGACAGTTCTTTTACTGTGTCAACCTCATTAAAAAAATGAAACAGGTCAATGAGCATAGTTCCTTGCCTTGTGTCAAGCTCGTTAAAAAATGAAACAAGGAATATGAGTAGATTTCCTTGTCTTGTGTCAAGATCATTAAAAAATGAAACAAGGACCCCTGGAGAAAAGCTCCAAATCGAGTCTCTGATTAGATCTCATAAAATCCCAGTCGAGTCTTTCACTTAATCTCGTAAAAGAACCTTCATTGCATCCCCCTGATAGCCATGAGTAGTCTACTTAGGTGAATGTAATGAAGCTGGGGGGCATGCACCTAGTGGTAAATATAAGTTTCCATGTAGGTTATGTGATTGGTTTATCACACCATTCACCTTTGTCTATCTGGATGAAGCCAAAGAGGTGTTGGATAACCGTCCTACTTCATCGCAATGACTTCCATCTGGTTACAGGAGACTCTCCCTTTCATCAAGCTGGGGGCATGCAAACCAACTCAAGCATAATTTTTTTGTTTCAAGCTTGTGTAAACATGAAACCGAATCCAAGCATAGTTCCCTATGGTTCAAGCTTGTATAAAAATGAACCCATTTTCAATTTTTAACCCTTGTGATTACCATTCTATTAGCCTTTTGAGCCTTGGTTGTGTTCATCCCATTGTCACCATTCCTTTGGCCGATCTTACGCTTTCACTTGCTTGTTTTACCCTTTTTTGAGGAACAGTTGCAATGAGTGGTCTTATTATCCAGCCTCTTCACATAAATCAACATGTTTTGAGAAGTTCCAACATCACCGGAACTAGTTGCCACCCTAGACACCACTTATTCCTCAAAATAGAGTCCTCTTTAAACCCTTTTTAGACTCTTTAAACATGAAAAGATTGTCGAGCGCTTGTCCTTTCCAGCTCGTTAAAGTATTGGAAATATCATCCCTCCTGTATTATTTTATCTTTTTTAGGACTTGAGGGATTATTTTATGAAAAAAAACTCATGGAGCTTTCTTTTCGTCCCTTTTTAGACTCTCTAAACATGAAAAGGACCGAGTTATATTTGTCATTAAACTCGTTAAAATAATAGCGACAAACTTGTCCATCTAGACGAGATTGAGTTTCATTGTCGCTAGACTCGTTAAAACATTAAATAGCGACAGGTTTGCCCGAAGGGTGAATTATAGAACAAGCATATGTTATCCTCCTCAAGCTTGACAAAAATAAGGAGGTACTGGTCAGCAATGACTAGGGAAAAAGGGGAAAAACTTGAAGAATTTTTGGTAGTAATTCGCTCTTGAACATGACACTTTCACTTCATCTCCATGATTGAGTTGGGTTGAGTTATTCCGTTCATCAGTCATCATACCATTGGTCTTTCATACCATCCATATTTTGGGGTTAACGCTACCAATTCATCTCAATGTCACCGACATGTTCAAGAGAAGTCATTTAGTTGAGAAATCACCATATAGTTATTGTCTCATGCACTGCAATGCCTACAACCTTCATTTTTTCATGACTGCCATTCCTGAATCTTGTGTCATCAGTTCATTTTTTCACCTCCAGAAATCATTTGCTTCATTTCGTGTCGTAGATGTGGGATACATCAAGGCCCTCCTACGACGAGTCACTTCTTGTCAACATCATCTCATTATCAAGTAAGTTGAGTTAGAAACAACCCTTTCAGTGCTTTGAAGCTTGCATACATCAATGGCAAGTCTCTCACTTCCGGCGACAGGTTGACATCAATGGCCTTTGACCAAAAGATTTTGCATGGTGTTCGACATCAGATCATGTATTCACACCACGTGAATTGTATTGTAGTATCTTGAGGATCATTATCATTATCAATGATTCCTCTCACATCTGTTAAAAACTCACATCATTGGCTGGTAATCAGGTGATGTCTTTCCATGTTCAACTTCAAAACATCCCTTCACATGGTTTGACTTGTACATCAAGTGAAGATTGAATGAGTTTGAAAACCTCGGATCTAGTTTCATCCATCTAGGCTGTGATATATTCAGGGATATAAAACATCAAATGTACAAATGCTCTATACAGATGGTCATCCTAATCATGGATGATGACTCTATATCTGTAGAATCACCAGTCTGTATCTGCAGACAACTATCTAATCTATGTACATGAAATGAAATTTATAAAGCTGAGCATGGGAATGCCTCCCTCAGCTAGATCATGAAAATCATATTATGATGATGTATTGTATTGTAACTCATGCAGGTCACCTTCTAGTTCAAAACTTCGGATCCTCATGATAAAGCATTTCACCTGACATGAATTTTTACGACCTCATGCTTTAGGGGGCAACTGTTATAGAAATATTTGGGCACATCAACCCCAAACTTATATGTCGATAAATTAGGGCTCATCAACCCATAAAAGAGTTGTTTCATACCCTAAAAGAACTTAGTCATCTGAATACATCATTCCCCAAAAGTTCCATCTGAGAAAAAATCTAGAAATTGCCTAATTTGAACCATACTGATTGCTCCATTGGCAAAGTGCGATGCATACTGAGTGGTACACTTCCAAGGTGAGAAGCATACTATTCAGGCCTTCTATAGGGTACGATGGGTGAGGATGGACAAATTTCCGGGATAGTTTGTTAGTTGGTTGCTCATGAAATCTTCTAGAAAATTCTCCTATGCCACTTGCCTCTCTAAATTCGCTTAAGGATGAACAAGGGATCTAGGAAACAATCTCCAGTCCCTTCTCTTATGGAACCAATTGTAACAAGTGGAATGACACTAATAAAACCCCATGGATGACTCACACCCTTGCAAGAATCTATAAATGGATCTCCAATCCAAGAGATCAGAAGGGTGGAATTTTGTGAAGTACAAGTAAGTGCTGATAGTTTGTGATTGAGGAGAGTGTATTGTATCCTTGTTGGTGTGATCTTGCTATTTCATGAGGTGAAGAAGGATTGAAGCTGGGAGGATGGCACTAGATCAAACAACTAGGTTGTAATTCTCCTTTCTATTAATAAAGCTCTTCGAGTTTTCTCCCATATGATTCTACAATTGTGAATGCTATCATTTTGTTTATTATATATCTAATTCTGTAATGTTTATGTTGTAATAGATCACGATGATTTGATGGTTCTCTATTGCTGTACTTGTGCAGGTACTCTCCAAGTGTGTTAAGTACGGGGAGGAGTTGCAGTATTTGCTAAAGGAGAGAGAGATCAAGCAAGGGATTAAGCAGAAGTTCCAGGTTGGTTCCACTATCTTTCTTTTATTTGTTATACAGAGGAAAAATCATTGAATTGCTTTAAACTATTGTTTCTAGGGTAGTTGCCAAACCTAGAGGGTTAGTCGTTTGACAAGACACTAATTTTCCCATAAACACTCCAACAATTCCCATGCAAATAACACAATCAATAGCGACAACCAAGCGTAGTGGAATGGCTTGGTTTCATCTTGGGCCTCTCATTAGTTCACTAGGAACTCCTGACATAGGTATCTTGACCAGTTAAATTGTATGCCCTTTGCGCACTGTGCAACTAAGGAAACTATGGGCGTAAGAACTTCATCTATGCGGCATTTCCTCATTGCCTTCCCTACTAAGATCTGGGTGGCTATTTGTACTACGGGGTCTGATATAGATAGAATTAAATACCCTTGTGAATTCTTCACGAGGTTGTAATCTTTCTTCATTCTTTCTGCAAGGTCCTTTTCCCCCGTCTTTCTACCAAACTCCTTGGTCGGGTTCGCGCCCTTATAAGGGAGGTGCGTGATTCTTTGGATGATCATATTTGTGATGGGTATAGGCCCTCCTACCCATAGGCACCCATCGTGCACCAATGTGAGAAGCTGGTGCACAAAGATTATGTTAATGGGGGTGTGGTGATAATGGGGTACCCATAGTAGATTGAGTAACCCCGAGTGCTCCACCCCACAGATCCATTCCTTTGTCTGCAATGCTATTACACCTAATTCTGCATAGTAAACCCTTGTCATATACTTATCTGTGGCCAAGTGGGGAAACCTATCATGATCTGCGAGGTCCCAATCCTCCATTTTCAAAAGTGGAACCTACATGAGCCGCAGATCTTCAAAAGGAACCTGCTCAGGTAGCAAGGTCGTAGAAATGGTGAATTTCTCGGAATCTGGGTCGTTCACGACCTTCACCTTGCCCTTTCACAGAGGGATATACTCAGGGAGATTTTTCATGGGCTCCACTCCTTTAGTGTCAATGTATTATGTTCACTGGACTTCTTTCGCCTCCAGGTCGACTACACTCTCCGACTGCTTATCCTTCTTCGACTTCTGTCTTTCACAATGCTTCCTGGGGGAGGCGTGCACTGGCATTGATTTCTTTTGCTTGTCCTTCTTTGGTTTTGCTGTTTTGGTTTCTCTGGTAGGGGTAGGCTCCGGCCTAAGAAAACTTGGCGTCGTAGGCATAGGAGTCAGAGCTTCCATACTTACAACTTCTAGGGTAGCTCCCTCAAAGCAACATCACCATTAGTGTTCACAGTTTCAATAGGACTTGGTCCAAGCATTTTCTCTAGAATAAACTTGTGATTTAGCTAAGACAACTTAGCTAATGCAGGGCTCATGACTAAATCTTCCCAATACGATCAGTTCATAGGCGACAGACAACAAATCTCACTAACAATTCTGAAAGCATAAAGTGTTCTCTGTTGGACTAGCATGCGTAATCTATAGGGGTTTTTGAATTCAAATCCGACCATTCTCCCCAATTTTTGACAATTAACGTTGTTTTGGCAGAAAATCTTTAAAGATTTTCACCTTAAATGCGCCATCTCGCTCCTCTTAACCATCTTCTAGCCGTCAAGTCATGAGCAGTGAACCCAACTGTCACTTTTCTGCTATGCTGTGCGGTACATCCCTTCATGGTGCAACTTCCTGTGTGCAACTTTATAGGTTGCAACTTCATCACTTTCCATGCAGCATGCTCGCCACGTTGTCCTCCAAACTAGGCAGTGTAGTTTATAGTCTCGCACTCCCTTACAACTTCTTGGAGAACTAAGACTATCCTATCGCCATATAGTCATTGCACATGATCTCCTGTATACAATTTCAATCTGCTCCCATTCACTCTTCCCGAAAAAGGTTCCTCGTTTAGCTTCACGAGCTGAACTGGGCCTCCATCTATAATTTCTTTAATAATATATGGCCCTATCCAATGCACCTAGAAATTTAGTGAATTTACCATCATATAATAGGACAAGATCATTTACCTTGAATGTGCAAAGGTTGATGCGGTGATCGTGCCCTACTTTTTCGCATTCCTTCTGTAATTGTTGATGGAATCCTACCAAAAATCGATCCTCTTCGAGCTCCATTAGTTGCATGAGCTGTTCTTCCAAGGCCTCACAATCCGCCATACCTGTGAGAGCTACTATGCGTAGGCTAGGCACAATATACTCCATCAGCATTATCACTTCTACACCATATACCAATCTGAACAACATTTGCCCTGTCAGCTTCTTGCAAGTAGTCTTATAAGCCCATAGTACTGCAGGTACATGCAGATCCTAGTCATTTCGCTGTGCGTTGCAGATATTCGTTAGCATGTTCTCCAAAATCTTGTTGAAGGCTTCAACAGTTCCATTGGCCTATGGGTGATACGGTGTACTCTTCTGATGGTAGACCTGGAATTCGTCAGTCAGGGCATTGATCGCCTCATTTAGAAAGTGCATACCCCTATCACTCATGAACACTTTCGGGTAGCCAAATATGGTTAAGACATTCAAACAATTTTTTTTTTCGTTGTAGCCCCTGTACGATCCTTAATCAATTGTGCCTTTGTCCATCTAGTTAGATATTCCATCGCGGTGATGATATAGCACGAATTAGTTTTCTTCCCTAGGGGCTGAATTGGCCCAACGAAATCAATCGCCCATTTCTCAAAGGGCTGCAACGATACTTGAGGTTGTAATGGAAATTCATCCCTTTGCGATGGTATACTAGTTCTCTAACATGCATCTCATGCCTTACAATAGGCTTTGAAATCCTTGTGCAGCGTTGGCCACCATAAACCTGTGCATAAAATCTTCTGTGCAATCGCCTTTCCTGCATAATGACCTCCCACAGCTCCCCCACGAGCTTTAGCAAGAATGCTATCCCTCTCAAAATCTGGCACATATCTTCGCAATATTTCATCTGTACCCATCTTATACAAATGTCCCGTAATAACTGAAAAATCTGCTGTGCGCACTACTAATTCCTTCTTTTGCTGACTTGTATACCCTTCCAGTGCCATCCCCATAGTCAAGAAGTGAATAATATCTACAAAATGATTATCTGCTACGTGCACCACAAAGAGTTGCGCATCTGGAAACCCTTCTTCCAAATTATTAGGCTTCTCTCCTGTTTCGATCCATGGCAGATGGTTGGGTCCTACATTTAACCGCCCTAGCTTCACAATTACTTCAAAGTCATACTCTTGGAATAGTAGCAACCATCTATAGATCTTCCCCCCCCAACACAAGCTTATTGACTAGGTATTTCAAAGCAAAATGATCCGTGTACATCTTGAAATGTCCTCCTAACAGATAATGCCTGAATTTCTGCAGCACATACACCATGGCCAATCCTTCGTGCTCAATTGTTAAGTAATTCTTCTCAGCCTTCGATAATTTCCTACTCGCGAAGGCTATAGGATGATCCATTTGTCCTTCACTGGCTTGCATTAACACTGCACTGAATACAATGCAAGAAGCATCCACATGTACGTGGAACTCCTTTTTCCAATCAGGGAATACCAAGATCGGTGCAGTGACCATCTTTTCTTTCAATACATCTAAGTTGCACTGACATTCTTCATCCCAATAGAATGTTGTGTCCTTCTTCAATAGTTTCTCCATGGGCGCAGTAATTTGAGCATAGGCTTTGATAAATTTTCTATAATATCCCGTATGTCCCAGCGTTACGTGCAGCTGCTTAATGTTCCTTGGGGCCTCCAAGTTCACAATTACTGCAATCTTTGCGGGGTCCACCATCAACCCTTGTTTGCACACCACGTGACCCAACAGGATTCCAAAGGGAACACAAAAGATGCATTTCTTCAAATTCAGCATGATCTAGTATTTGCGACACGTATCCAACATTAGGCACAGACATGCTACATGGCGCTTTAATAGTTTGAACACTGTCCAGTCATCAAAGTATACTTCCAAGAACTTATGAATGAACTCCTTAAACGCTGCGATGACTACGCGAGAAAATATCGTGGGCACATTATTGAGTCCAAACAACATTACAATGTACTGAAAACAACCCCACTCTGTCACGAAGGTCATTTTGCTCCTATCTTCAGGCGCGATCTTGATATGATGATACCTCAAAAACCCGTCAGTGAATGAGTATGCCTCTTTACCTCCAACATTATCTAATACTTCATCGGTAAACAATGTTGGGAATGGGTCGTGGACACACGCATCATTAAGCTTCCGCAAGTCTATGCAAATTCGTATCTCACCATTTTGTTTCTTCTTTTGAACCACCATCGAGCTCACCCAATCAGATTCTTCGACTGGTTCTATGATGCTTGCTTCCAACATGTTATCCAAATCTAGGCAAACCTTTTCCTTGTATATAGGGTTAAGGTGATACAAGCTCTCTTTAATAGGCTTCACATCCGACTTTAGAGTGATCTTCATAAGGCCCAAATCACCAACTATGCCCTTCAAATCTGAAAAATTGGTAGGGAATAGATCCTGGTATTCACAGAATAACTCAACAACTTTATCCACAATAGTGTCATCCCAATAATCTCCAATATTTGCAAACTTTAGTACCAATGTTTACTTGTTTTGTCTTCAATGGTGCGGTGATGTCCAGGTTGTTTATTTGTGGGCTTTCGACTTCATGATACCCTTATGGCTCTGGAATATTAATGTTTCTCGGGTCTTCATCCTCCTCTTCAGTGGTCACATTATAGCAATCCAGCGCATGGCGTAGTTGGGTGCTCTAGTCTAGTTGGAGCCATTCTGTAGGTTCTTGCCACATTCTGAAGATAATTGACTTAATCTCCTATAGAGCTTCATCGATGCTAGCGAATCCGTATTCAAAGTTGAAGGTCAATAAAAACCCTTCCCTCAATATGTCCCACTCCACGATGCCATGGCAGAGCTCTGTTTCTAGATACCAGTTCATGGGAATTGTATCCAAAGTATGGAAAAATATGTGTACCCACTCTGGCTACGGCTCTTTTCCCCATGATTTAGTTCATTTTGCTAGGTGATCACATGGAGCATCCTTCCTGTTATATTTCTCAGTCAATCAAGTGTTAGGATGCCCAAACCATAATATCATCATTCTTCTATAATCTTGTCATTCATCAAAACTATCTTTATGCATACCCCACCATCATGCAGGCGTAACGCACAGGGCCAAATCTAATGCTTGGAAGCGGTGATCCTCAGGGACTTCGTGCTCAAATGCATCAAAAAATTATCTACGTCAGTCAAACCATCATAATAGGGTAATTTGATTACCTCCGACGAGACACATCGCAACAACTTTGTCATCATATTTCAGTGCAATGTGGATACTTCATGCAAGAAATTCTGCCAATGTTCCAACTCTTCATCTAAATCAGAGGTTCAGGAACTCTCTCGGTCCCGTGCAATTCATCCATCTGCCATAAAATTGATCTAGTCCTATTCTCACGTCGTTATCTTGTAAATTTATTCCAATTCATCATCACTTTCCACATAGTCACGGACTGGTTCAGTATATCGTGCCCCTTCTGTAGGGTCCAATGGTACAACAACCTAAAGTGATTTTCTTTCAAATGACATTGTCCACTTATTTAAATTGTTGACCCCATTCATGTCAATGTCCTAGACAATCCCCAGGAGTGCAGGGTATGGGTTACTGTCATCAAACATCTCTATAACTTCAAAGTCGACCATCGCACTTGCACCTTCTATATCAATGGTTACCCCATATAATCATCCCATGGGGATGATTTTCTACTGGTTCGCCATTCTGAGCTGAATTAGAGACCATTGCAGTGCATCTCTCCCCATTCTTTCCCATGTTTTCTTTAGTAGTACATTCGCATTGAACCCCAGATCCAAGATGACCTAGTCCATCTCATAATCTCCTATCTGCGTGGTGAACCTCATCTTGTGCCTTGTTCTCACCTTATGTTTGCCAATTTTTATGACTAGCTAGTGTCCATCAGGGACCTTCTCTTTGCTAGCGCATTTGTTTATCAACTCCTGCAAGCTTTCCACAAATTTTCTATGGCGTAGCAGTTTTATGCACGTCTCCAAAAACGTAGTAAGCACAGAGGGGTCATCCTCTGTAGGCGCGTTGGTTTCTTGCACCTTGTCTTGATTTCCTGAGGTGGATGCCTCAGTGAAGCTTTTATTGGCCTCCATAACCGTTTCCTTCACATGATTTAGATCAAAACCAACTTCCTTCTCTAGGGCCTTGTGGACCCATCCATCCTCCTTAGGCTGTTTACCTTTATCATTGCCAATTGTTATTCCACTTATCAACACTATATTCACACTCTCATCTTCCACACGGGGCTCAGCTCTCATCATCTGTAAATTCTACATAGGCTTCTGAGGTTGCACTTTCTTTTCTTGCATTTTAGCTATTAGCACCAGGCATTCTTCTATAGTATGTTCAAACTGGCCGCAGTCTTGACATGACATGTGTGTATGATTATGAAATTCTCACGCATAGTGCCATGGCATTCTGTAGTTGTAATAGATAACCTGACCTTGGCCTCTACCATGCCCTCCTCCTCCTCGGCCTCGTCCTCAACCCTGATAACCTCTGCGCACTCCCCTGGTGCCCTGCTCTGGAGGCTGAATTTCTTCTTACATCTGGTACGTAGGTGTTCTTTCCATCATCAACTCATAGTTGCGATAGTGGCGCTCATCATGGCCCATTGATTTGCAGAAGTTGCAGAATAGCTGCTCGGGTGTCTAGATGAACTTTTGAAGTAAATCAAAATTATTCGTCGTGTGTTGTCCAACAACATGACAGATAGCGCACCATAGTGAAACCCCCATGCTCAGCCCTGTTGGGGCTTCTGGCTTTAGGGGAATTGGTCCCCCTCTTGTAATATAATTTGCGAATATGGGACAGTGGTCTTTATTGTGCCCATGGCTCTTGCACTTCAAACACCGGACTGTCGCGCGCACCTCTGGTTTAGTCTCCTTATCTTTCTTCAAGCTCTGCAATTCTAAGCAAAGGCTTTGTAACTGAGAGTGGATCTGTTGTACCCCGAAGATCACATCCTTAATAGGCATTGTGTGTAACCCCATCACAATTTCCAAGGCTTCTACCTAAGTTCCTATCTTCTGTTGCGATAGAGTAATTCTTAGGTGGGGCAGAAGCGGAGTTATAAACCACTCACGATGCTGACGATTTGTGAGCTGCATGTTAGCTTCTTGAATCTGACACTTCAACCTTTGATCTAATTCCCAAGGTGTCTTATAGACCCTCATCATGATTTCCTTTAATATAACTACTGTCTGCGAGTCAGACTTAAGCTTACTAAACTCCTTGTTTAAAGCAGCCTTAGTCTCTTCTAGCAATGCCATAGGATTATTAGAACAATACTTAATATACCAAGACAATGCACGATCCTGCAGAGCGGTAACCAATTGTGCCTTATTTATATTATCATTAGTAATCATGTTGCACTCTCCATTTCCATACAGGTGTATGTGGTGGAGGTGGAGTGGAAGGATGATTTACTCAAGGAATCCCCTGAGTGATTAGCTAAACAACTCTTTGTGGTGGAGTTCGTTCCACCCCTTCGTCGTCACTTAAAGGAGGTCCAATCAAGGGACTATACTCTAGTCCTAATCCTTAACGATTTCTAAAGAATCATCCACTTCGCGTAGCTTCGAAAATCAAGGTAATGGCATCACCCATTTTTCAGACAACAACATTTAATCCAAGTATTCAATGATCTTAAATAATTACCTTGCGGTCCCTAAAAAAATTGTCGCTCCACTTCACTGTAGCTGACTAAGGTATCAAATGAAAATTCTATAACAAATCCTCCCAAAATCCGTTCGAGCCAATGATCAGCATCCCGCATGATCTTGTTTTCAGAAGCTTCTAATCGTCGCACTAATTCAAGAGTGCACACTATAGGACTATCAAGCTTCCACCTTCCTTGGTTGTCTGTCAATTTAGCTAACCACTAATACAGTTCAATGGGAAAAGTACAGAAGAAAATTTCATGTATCTATGTATACAGATACCTATTCAACCACTCTTCCTTTGACAAGTGCAAATTCCTTTTTTCTTGCGCCGCGAACTTGTGAATCTTCCAATCCAACCACTTTTCAATTTCTTTCTTGGTCAGATTCTAGTGATGTAAAATCACACCTCTTTCAAGCAGATCCTAGTCTTGGCAACATAAACATTTGTTAGCTTAGGGGGTCCTAACGGAGGTTCATGGTTAGTTGCACCAACGAACAAAACCCTACACTATTGGCCCTTTCGGCAACAACCTACATAGCCTAGGCTGCAGTCTCACCTGAAGCAGTATGGGGGGGTACTGGAACCAAGTTTTTTCATTCATATATTAGTTTGATGTCTTTTAGTGTCCTCAATCTGCCTTCACGCAGATCGATAAGCTCTTAGGGCTCATTACTTAAACTCTATTAAAATAGCATTCAAACCTTCATGAAGGTCTATGATCAGTCTTTGTAGACCCTTAATAATCAATTTATCCACTTACGCACATTAGAGAACAATCCTATATTAGTGTTCACATAGATCTACTTAAGTTATTAGTTAACATAGAAAAATTCATCAAAGTCTTCGCGAAATTACTTAATAGGAATTTCATACATTTATTAAGACTTATTAAAGAGAATCGCACAACATTCAATCAATATTCCGTAAAACACATTATTCATCGAAAACATATAATATTAACAACAGTAAACAAAAACTACACAAGAATTCTTTGACAAATCTCTTTATTGATCTTCAGTTCAAGATTACAGACTCAAAAACTACCTTGCATATTCAGTTGCAGGGGTCTGCGCACTCAGCTGCAGACTCTACTTAGGCATCTGCGCATTCAGATGCAGAGCCTTTCTTTTCCTATCTGAACCACTTCTTCTCGCTATCACTTCTCTTCTATCTACCCATCATCATTGTATAAATGCCTTATACTCTCTAAGACACACCTATTTATAGCCTTTCGCATACAATCCCATGATCTGTGGGCCATGGGTGGATCTCAAACCCGACTCATACTTTACATAAAACAAGGGACTAAACCCCTTTGACTCCTAATCATCTGCGTGCTTTTCATCCAAAAATTGCGGAGACTTTACATTAATTACAAAATGTATCAAAACTTGGGTTATCTTAACCTCGAAACTGACCCAGGGGACCCCATCCCAACATTATGATCAGCCACACATATGTTGAAAATGGAATGAAAAAACCAAGGTTCATTTGGAAAAATAAGCTAATAAAATGGCAATCACGAGGGATGAAATGGAAATGGTTTCATTTTTACATAAGCTTGAAACATGGGAAGCTATGCTTGAAATTGGTTTCATTTTTACAAAAGCTTGAAACAGAGAAAAATATGCTTGAAATATGTTTGTATGCCGCTAGCATAATGACTCAATTCGAGGCATATGTCCCCTAAGCTTCATTTATTTCACCTAAGTAAACTAATGGGTACTAATAGGTGGATCTAAAGAAGGTTCATTTATGAGATCAAGTGAAAGGCTCGACTGGGAATTTACGAGATCTAATCAAAGACATGAATTGAAAGGGGATTTGTTTCATTTTTTAACAAGCTTGACACAAGAAAAGGAACTTTACTGAGGGACCTTGTTTAATTTTTTAATGAGACTGATACAAGAAAAGAAACTTTGCTCCTGGACCTTGTTTCATTTTTTAACGAGCTTGATACAAGAAAAGGAACTCTACTTCGGGGCCTTGTTTCATTTTTTAAGGAGCTTGACACAAGAAAAGGAACTCTGCTTCAAGACATTGTTTCAATTTTTAAGGAGATTGACACAAGAAAAGGAACTCTACTCCAATCTTGATCATGGCCTCTGAGATACCATGGCTTCAAAGAGGTTCTCATTAGATGGGAGAACAATGCTCTGGAAGGGATATAAATCAAGAGATAAAATGGAAATATTAGGCTCCAATTCCCCCAGTACATGATGCACTAGACCACCAACTAGATCATCAGTAGACGCGGACATGGAACAAGTTTCCACATAATAAATTTGCAGCAGGGAAGATTTCTTGCATATAAGGACCATTTATGGATGTTGGTTGATTGGGAGCCAAATTAGGACCAACAAACAAAATATGGTCAGTAGTCATGATTCTTCCTTCATGCGGGAAACACATCACATGAAAGAGTGAAGAGACAAGAGATCCGATGACATAAACATAGTCATGCCCAAGGAGTAAATTAAAATCCAAAGGGCCTTGTACTACCATCACGTATATATAGATAGTCTTTCCTCCCAAAGTAATAGGAAACTAAGGAAGGATCCATAACGGTTGACTGTTTCCTCTATTAAAAGGAAACATATTATGGGTAATAGGCACAAGCTATGGAGAACCTAAAGCCCGCCGAGTAGTTGAGGATAAAATACTAAAAAAAGTGCCTTGTCTATGATTGTGATAGGTATGACCACATTATAAGCTTGTACCATGATTTGAAAGGGCATGTAAGGAGGAAGACAATATTCTGTCAGTTGACTCTAGTCGAAGGAAGTGACCATACTACTTGGAGGGGGTGTCATGGGAAGAGGAGAAATTCCCCCTTGTACTATGGGAATGGGAGGATTTCCCCCCTGTATCATGGGAATGAGAGTATTTCCCCCAGTTTATTGGAATTTAAAGAAACAAGAAGAACATGAGTGGTATGAACTTCACTCTCTATGGGAAAGGTACGATCAACTTAAGGTAGAACCGAGTCAACCATTTCCTCAACTAATGGTTGCTTAGGAATGAACTCATGGGATTCACGTTTAGAGAGAGTGGGATTGATTGGAGATGGATTCTAATCAATCACTTCATCAACTAGTGGAGGATTGGGAGAAAGATTTTGGTGACCAGCTAGAATTTGTGTCTGAGAAGTTGTAAGGTTTCCAACACTTTTGAGGCTTCATCCATATATTAAGGACAAAGGTGAATAGGATGATTCCATTCACATAAATTACAAGGAAATTTGAATTTACCCTTTTTCCCATGGACCTTATTGTCGCTAGTTGAGGTTTTTTCACCAGCATGATCTCCAGAAGCTTACGACAAAGGCTGATGTGAGCCTATGGACCACACTTCTAATATCTTGGGAATACCAAGACAATCTCTAAGAAGGTGATCACCCTTACATAACATGCAAGGGAATTTAAATTTAAGGGGATGATTGGAAGATTTGTCCATATTGTTTCGTCCATAGCAATGGTTTCTTGGTTGCCCCCCTACTTATTTTTCTTTTTCTTCTTTGTCCTTTTCTTCTTATTCTTAGATTTTTGGTTACTAGAATCAAGACTGTCACTAGGCAAAGAGGAAGAAAGGAATGAAGAAACAATAGGTGAAGAAGGAAAAGGGTCAACTTTAGGATCACCATGAGGTTGATGTTGTTCAGGTGGAGGCGAACTTGGTTGAGAAGCAATTTGGACATTTGCAACCAAAGGGGACAAAAATAACCAAGCTGGAAAACTAATGGTAAATTTAGGAAGGGATAGCGTTGCCATATAAGGAGAAACAATATTTCCAAAAGAAGGAAAAGGACCAGGATTCCAATCATAGGGTTTCCCTTGATTGGTAAACTCCAGAACTGTTGCCATTAGTCTCAACCTAAGATTCACTAAGGAGGTGTTCCACGAGAAGGACATTATTCTGTGACTAATTAATTGATTTTAGAAATTAAAGACGCAAACAAAACAAAGGGGTAACTAGGCATAAAAGTTTACCAAGCAAATTTGAGTTGCGATATACACCTTGGTGAACCAAGGAATTAACGTATGTGTAGGCAATCTCCCTGAATGTTATGTTTAGTGCATCACCATATACAAGGCGTTCAACTCAGTTACCTATGGATGGATACCAACCTATAGGGGACTCCGAAAATATACTCAATGGTACATGGGAGTGCAATCCATAGTAGTGCTATCTAATGCATAACCATTTGATGAGAGAATTCCCATATACTTTTCATGCATGGAGCTCCATTCAATATACCCAAAGGTACACGGAGTACGATCCTATACACTTATGTACATGGAACAAGATATCACCCCTGGGATGCAACGTTGACAAACAATGACAACTACTACGTTTAACGATGTCGGAACACGTCTCTAGCCTAGACCTCTAAATGTTTGTGTTAATGCTATAAATGCTCCTTAGGTTAATTATGATGAATTTTAGAGTTTATCCTGAATTAGATTTCGATTTCAAGGCTCAAAATTCGATGTCACCTAAACACACCTATGATGCAACTATATGAGAAAAATAATTCTTTTCAATTTTGATGAAAGCTATCTAGTGTAGGGAATAGGTGAAAACAATGGTGTAACAATCAAATATGCAGCAAACGAGAGCTTCCTAACTAGATCTTTCAATTTCACTATTCCAATTCAATTCAAAGCATTAAAAGATGCCAAACCATGCAATGTAATATATGCATGATACCCGTGAAAACTATGCAAAAGTAATCTATACAAAATTTCCTTTCCTGCATTGAAAATGAGAATTCTAATTGTAGAAATGTGATCTATGCAAGAGAATTCTTTAAAACAAACACAAGAGGATTCCAGTGAAATCAAACGTAATCAGATATTTCATGAAAAGGGACTCAAACTGAAATTGGGTGAAAATTTCAAAAATCAAAACAGATGACACTTAAAGGTGATTAACACTCATACACAATTCAGCAACAACACACACCCCCCCCTCCGATTGAGGGGGGATTTTATTTTTTGCAAAAATAAAAGAAAAGGCACGCAATTTCACACTAGGGAATTCTATTTTCGCACAAAAAACCCTAGATGCAAATGCAAAGATTTTTCTTTTCAACACACTTAATTTTCGAAATGAATAAAACTAAGATGTGAATGTTTAATCACTGATTCAGATGCACTTTTCAGAATGAGGACTAGAACAAAAATTCATCCAAGTGGTCAATGACCTAATGACAAGAACAAATGAAAAACAAAACCAATTCTTAGGAAAGGAAAGAACACACAAATGCAAACCAAATGGAGGCTTCAAAGAGACCACAAGACACTCAAGACTCAGGGGAGGTCAGCTGGAAGTAAGCTGATCAAAGCAACACTGAGAAAACAAGGCAAATTTTGTGATAAAATAGCGATCAACACAGGTGAAGAAGATTCATCGGTGCTTTGAAACATAGGCACAAAGAGGGACCAGGTGCGGTTCAATGTTATGTCAACAAACTAGAGGGTGTGTTGTTCCAGGAGAACAAGATTCTGACACAAAAAGTGCAAATAAGACTCAATGAAGTCACTTCTTATGTATTTTCTAGGATTATTAAAGAAACAAAGGTATATGGAAGAGGTAAAGCAAACACAAAGGACAAGGAAACCACCAAGGGAATACACCAATCCCTAATAGAGTCACCAATTTGTTATGTGGGATTTATGATTGAGGACAAAAGTATCGCCCCTAGGTTTGGTGGCTAACATAGAACAACAAAGTGATAAAGGACCCCATGTTTTCCTTAAAGTAAGTAGATGAAGGGATGAAACCTACTTGGAATCTATCACATGTTTCTCTCCTTCTTTGACTTTAATGCTCCAATCCTAGCTCCAGCTGCCAAAATTAGAATTTGCACAACCAAAAAAGATAAGCCAAAAAACTATGAGATTGTTATATGGTAATTTGTTGTACTCCCTGTCTCATACTCTAAGGTTTCGAACTTTTCTCAAAATGTCACAAATTAATAAAATATATGAGTGAATTCACCATGAAAAACATTTACCAGAGCATCCTCGAAGAAAAGAAGAAGAAATGCCTTGAAGTAATTCTGGAAGAGCTTGTCAAAAAACCCTATTTGCAAGCCCAACGCTACTTTAGCAGGCAAACCCATGTTGGTACCCTTTTGTCTAACTAGTGACTAGCAATGTCAGCACGACTTTGAATAGGAAAATCTGTGTTGATCCTCTTCAGGAAATTTATCCAAAAATGGAGCAGAAGATTCTATTACTAGAATCCTCGAGAATGCTAGTTATTATCAAATAAATATATGGTCAAGTTCTCCCATTTTGAGTCCTTGATTCTACCTTTAGGGATCTTCCCCTTAATATGTGGACCTTCTTCCCCCTTTTGTGGATCCCTAACTCCCTCTCCTTCCCTATAAATATATTCCCTTATACCCTCAAATGGTTAGTCAGATTAGATTGGTCATGTTGCTGCTAAATTGTGCCTAATTAATACCAATTTTTGAAGAAGAAAGGAGAGATTGAGAATTCTTGGTTTAGACTTGGAAACCCATCCCAAACAAGGCTTCCAACATCATGGCAGTGGTTATATGCTTCCCTCTTGTGTTTATTATTAATACAATGCATGTTTACTCTCCATAAGCATGTAAATGACTACTTGCTTAGTATGATGTTGCTTGATCTATCATACAGTTTACATTAGAATGCAATATGCTATTTTTTCGTTTGTTTTCTTTGTTTGATCTCTCTTGTAGGTATTCATTCGCAACAAAATAGCAAGGATCATGATAGGAAGTGAGGAGATCAAAATCTACATTGAAAAGTGACCACATAGGAGTGAGGTAGGCCAACTTCCTCTTTCATGTCATTCTAATTTAAACTAAGAGAGTTTTGCATGTATTAGTTTAAGTTGTTACTAGATACACTCATTAGACTAGAGGGATCACTTCTATCTGTAGAAGGGATTACCAGATAACAAAATTATGACTCCATTGGGAAGCCTATAGCCCTTTCAACCTTCCTTTTGCATTTGGCCTTGTTGATTAGTTTTTCCAACCTTTCAATGATCCTTGGTTTTGATTTCCTTTGAGTCTATACTCTGAGTAGTCGGTCATTTAGGGTATAAAGTCTAGGTTTTTTCTCAAGATCTACTTGACATGTTTTTCCTAGCATTTTTTCACCCAATGCCTTTTTCTCAGACACGGTTGCACTCACAGTGTTGGCATTATGAATTAAGTGTTTTCCTTGATGGGAACCTACTTGATGAGTTGTCCTTGATGAAAATCTGAATGGGAAGCTACTTAATGAGTTGTCTCTTGATGGAAACCTACTTGTTGAATATGTAAACAGGATGTGACAGAGTGTTTTACATATGTGACATAAAATTTTGGCAAAGGCATATCAGTTAATAGGCAAAGGTATGATAAAGTTGAAAGTTCAAGAAGTATATGTAGGTTTTGTTAAGAAAATTTGTGTACACATGCAAGTTTGAAGAAGCAAAGGTGCGTACATTTTCCACACCATGGTATTATAAATACCAAGGGTCCTTACCATGGTATTTATCTGTGGTATTGAGCCTAGTGACAAATGTTTTGATCCAGTCTAAGAAAACCATCGACTAGAGTATGGTTTTGACCTATGGTATTGAAAAAGGCTAAGTTATATAAGGTGATGAAGATCAAAGTGGTGAGAGATAGTGCAGTGTGTGAAAGTGATGGAAATCTTATGAATAGTTAGATCTGAAGCAAATGTGCATGTTATGGGTTATTTATGCTTTCTTGATCTAAAATAAGTATGCACTCAAGAGTTTGATGATGGATCATATCCAATAATATCTAACATGACAATCATGATTATGAGATGATCAATTTTGGGTTAAAAGCGCGATTTTTCTGTGCATGTTGAGATTTGGTTATGTCTGAAGATTTGGTTATGGACAAGTGCCCAGTCACACAGTCCCCGCAAAGAAATGCCGAAAATTTCATCATGAGAGCCAAAATTTCAAAGAAAAAATGAAAAACAGAGTGTTTTAAAGACAATGAAAAAAGTGCAAAACTCAAACATTAGAAAGTGGGTTTTCAAAGAAGAAAAAATTAAACCCAACTCTCCCAAGCCTATATATACTTGTTTTTTCCCAAAACAAAAACCATTTGTGCTTTGGCAAGCTTGGAGAGAAATTACAAAGGTAAGAGAGCAAATTCATGAGGGTTTGAGTGAAGGAGAGCCGGTTTCCAAAGGGCACGGCGCACACACCAGGGAGCGCGGCGCACCCAGAGGGTGCGACGCACTGGCAGCCAGCCTGCAGTGCAAAATCAACAAGGGCACGATGCACTCAGGGTGCGCGGTGCACTAGGCTTGGCACGCGACGCACACATCCAGGGAGCTCAAAACACTTGCAAATTTGTTTTATATCCCGGTTGAAGGCTAGCAAGCAAGAGGTAGGCTCAAATGAAACCTCTTCTCTGTTAATTTGGTCAATGACTGGTGTTTCTAAGATGTTGAATGATATCCAAAGCACATTGGCCATCCATGAAAATAATCATCAAAGAAAAAATGATAAATGGGGTTGCAAATTTGTGAAGACGCCACCAAGGTTTTACTCCCATCTCCTTGTCCCCTCACTCCTCGTCATTGTCACCTCCATTCCACCTTGTCTCCTAAGGAAACCCCCTAGAAATCTCCACTAAGACCCACCCCCAGAGTTCCAAGCAAATTTATGTCATTTGATAGTGCGCGGCGCACACACAAGGTGGCGTGGCGCACTCAGGGCACGCGGCGCACAAGGAGCCCAGCCACAGTGTTAATATTGCACTGGTGCAACGCACTTGGCAAAGCACGCGGTGCACAGGCCTGTGAGCCTAAAAAAGCACCGAATCACCCAAATTTTCATAAAGGGCTCTCAAAATTGCAAAGGTGGCCCTAGATCCCTTCCCCATTGATCCTTAACTCAAAGAAAAATATGATTTTGGTGACCATGAAAGCAAAGGCAAAACTTTGATTAAGTAAACCCAAAAATTACACAAAGAAGGGAAAAAAGCTAGGGTTTTACTACAGTAACATGATTGCTAAATATGCTCCTACCCTACCTCTATCAGCTAATTCCCCTGGAGCAGTTTCCCCTAATAGTAACCCTAGCTAAATTGTAATCATATCCATTCATCCCCTTTATTCCTATATCTCAAAATATCCAAAACCCTACCCCATCAAAACCATACCCCAAACACTCCCAAATCCCTGATAAATTTCTCCTTTAATCCCCTATTCCCCTTTTCATCATTCCCCTCCTAACACTCCCCTGTTTTATTGTCCCCTTGGTGACAGATTTTCAGAGCATCTATCAGTTTCATTGGATTCAGAGGGCAGCATAAAAATCAGGGTACAAACAACAGTAATGGCATTAGAAAATTAATCAGAGTATGAGGAAGGGACCCACAACGACACATCTTCAGGAGAGAGGGCCCATAGGAGACATCACCGGAGCAGCAGACATCTTAGAGATGAGCCAAGCACCCTCACTGAGCTGCAGGCATGCCCACTTGCCATGTCTTGTTTTCAACACTTGGCATGTTATGAATTTTGTCAAAGGGTGTTGAATGTCAAAGTCCATCATGAGTTGGCCTGCCTTTCTGCACTTCATCTATAGGGAGGCCAATCTTTCCTGGCTGGGGTCACTTTCACATTGACACCGGAGGCTATATCAGTGGCAACAGGGATACCAAACATTGGGGAGCGGTGGCATAAGATGAAGAAGGTGGAAAGGCATCACTATGAGCCTTACATCAAGAACAGCTGCTTGAGCCAGCTCACTAGAGTTTTTCCATTTAGATTTTTGAGGGATGAGTATGCCCCACTCATGAGATTGATCATGAAGTATTTCAGTTGCGAGGGGAGGTTTTCTCACCTTTATGCCTATCACATCCGCTTGCTCATGCACTTCACCAGGGTGAGGATGATGAGCCTCCCATTTTTCATCTACAACAACATTGAGAAGATGAAAAACTTCATGCAGCACAAGACCCCACGACAGCAGCTAAATAGTGTCTATCATTTTTCTCTCATCCGGATCTTGGTAGACCATCAGTTGGGATTGCAGGGTATTGCTTGGGAGGACTTCATCTCCCGTGATTTCTTCAGCGCCCCACCGGTGATATCAGAGGCAGAGCATGAGGTGGGAGGTCCTTCACATCGGTTTGAGCCTGAGATGGGAAGTCCTTCACATCACTTCGAGCACCATGAGACTGCCACCATGCCAGTATACATCACATACCAAAAGGGCAGTAGACCATTGTTTGCAGCAGCAAAGCGAGTGTTATCTCCACCCGGGGTGGAAGGGGCCTCGCTTCCGACATCAGCACCACAGGAGCAGGGTAAGGGAAAGGAGCCAATGCAGGAAGAAGGGCCATCAGGTGAGCAGGAGACCGAGTTTGTTCTCCTCCAGGATGATGAGACAGATGCAGAACCTACAAACACTGAGCTGGGAGAGATCATTCAGGAGCAGCAGTCTGTGATTGAGAACCTATCCCTGGACTTGGATAGGGCCAAGTGGAACGTGCAGTATTTGGAGCAGAGGAACAAGCAACTTGAGGATTGGCTAGCTGAGATAGAGTTGCAAATGATCAAGGAAAACTGGCAACACATCCTGGCAGCACAAGGCAGACCTATGGAGCAAAGAGATGAAGACCAGGAGTATGTGCTAGAGAAAGTGAACGTTCACTTGGAGCAGCAGTTGGATAAAGTAAACAGGGAAAAATACATGTTGAGGTGTATGAATCATCACTACCAGGCCCGAAACATGAGTTCCAAAGCAAGAATCAGGAGCCTAAAGGAAAAATTAAGCAAAGCGAAAAAAGAGGCAAAGGAGCAAGATCGACTTCAAACCTTGGCTGAGGCTTCCTTGGCATAGCATAGCACTTCATAGGGAACCTCCAGCCCAAATTTCAAAAAATTTGGGCAAATTTTGGTCACAGGAAAATTTTTTGGGCACAAAACAGGAAATTCCTCCCTGTGCGTCGCGCCACTGGTGCGCCGCTAAAAATATAGGACTCTAATCAAGGAACGACTTTCATATTTGGATTCAGCATCAAAAAATACTACTACTGGTGTCCAGGTAAGAAATTTTGACAAGTTTTGGGTCTCCTAAAGGTTAAAGAACACCCAAAAATGGCCTCTCTGCCACTTTTTTGACACACAGAAAGCAGTCTTGGACGAATGAAGATTTGGAGGGGAAAATGAGCACCAAATTGAGAAATTCCAGTGGGGTTAGAAATTAGATAGGACAAGCTTTCCAACAAGCCCACTTGGGCACATTTTGGACACCTGCAAGTGCCCCAAAATAGGCTCCAAAGTGGCGTGACGCACAGAGAATTTGGCGCGGCGCACAGGGGAAAAAACGGCCAATTTGCTCCCGTTTCGCGAAATTTCGGGTCGCGACTTCTCCAAGTAGGCCTGGTCATCTACACTTTGGTTTTTTGGCACCAAAGGTGCCATTTAAAGAGTTTTCTCTCCATATGGGCATCTATCCATGTGGCAAAAGAATGCCAAGGGCCACCCCAGCCAAATGTCATGCTTGAGAGCGCTGCACCTGTAGCTGATGGTTGGCTCTCCATCTCCTTTTCGAAATGATTTGAGTAACTTCCCAACCCCTGGGCATTTCATCTCTTCTCTACACATTCTATATATTTTATGCAAGTTATTTGCAAAGGGTTGGCTGGCTTGTAACTTCTGGGAGACTGTGGGAAAGAAACTTTGTTTCTACACTGTGTATTTTTGATAGAGAATTAATGAAAGGCAGCGGCTTTGTTTCATGAGATTCTTGTGGTCGTGAGTGTAGAAAATGTGTTCTTATGTTCTATATGTATCATGTTATGTTTCATATTTCATTTCATGCTTCATTTCAGTGAAATTTTCTAAGTGAGATTAGGTAGAATTCAATTTATATTGCTCTGCCTGTGGGAAAATTTCATGTGCAGTGTTATTCTTCTGTTGAAAAGGATTCATGCGACCATGCCCTTTTCACTCTCTTCAGCAATATTTCCATTCTGCGTCACCTTAAACCAGAATTGCTGCTCTTTCTGCCTACCTTGCCTCACGGAATAATCTATGCCTTCATTTTCAATTCTCCGTTCTTTGCTGAGCGCCAGTCCCATATACATCCCAGAAGATCGGTCACTTCATAAAATCTTTTCCAAAATCCCTTTTCACTTACTAGCCTAAGGTAAACATTGTATTGTAAGTCATCTCAGACCACTTTCGATCATTTATTCACTGAGAGTGACTCGGAGAGAGCCCTCTCCTGCTCTGGTAGGGCTAGCTACCAGACTGAGCGTGGTTTGTGGTTACCCTAATTTTCGCCTTCTTTCAGCCTAAGGCAGATTTAGGTGCTAACATAGTGGTGACTCCACTGGGGACAAGTTGAAAATCAAATCCCCTTGTTTCATAAGAATTCTAGGCTTCCAAATGATAAGCTTAGGATTGGAAAGGCTGAGTAAGTTGGTTGTGTCTCGTGATTTATCCCAATAGCACGCTAGATTCGAGACGATATACCAGAGCGAATCCAGACCCGGACCCTCCTCATATTTACAAAAATCCCAATTTGATCCCAAGATTCCTTCGTCAAGAAAGCACCATAACTCCCGTGTTCAAATCCCATTCATGTCCCAACATTTTTGAGTATCTTGAAGAGCTTGAGTTTGACGAACGATTTGAGATATCTTTGTTTGAGTCTAAATCCAAAAGAGTTGTTGATTATACCATCCCCAATCCACAATTTCTTGTAGACCTTGAGACAGAAAGGGCTAATAGATTAATTGATAATTACATTGCCACACAGCCCCAAACTCCAAGTGCAAGCCCCTTGCAAACTGTGCACACTCCTCCAACGCCTCCAAGGCCAAATCCACCAAGAATGATGGCTGCCCGTTTCACACCCCTTGTTCTGCCCCAAGTCCTAGATGACATGCCAAATGACTATCAAAGTAAAATCTTGTTTTTTGATGGCACTCCTAACAGTATTACAGCTCAACAACATGTGGATAAAATGGCAGACTTCTATGAACTTCATGAGATCGATGCGGAGAACGTGGCAATGAGGCTCTTTGTACAAACATTTGCAGGTGATGTGAGGAAATGGTTCAGAGGTTTGATGGCTGCAAGTATCACCACCTTGGCTGAGCTACAAAGACAATTTTTGAACAGGTGGGAAGTGAAAAAGAATCCCCTTCAAATTCTGGCCGAGTATGAACAAATCAAGCGGAATGCCGGTGAGTCAGTCCAAGATTATTGTGTTAGATTTAATGCCATCTACAATGAAATTCCAGACCATCTAAAGCCACATGTGGGACTAGAAATGATGAAGTTTCCATATGGTTTTGATGCTAACATGGCGTACCAATTGAGAGAGAGAGAACCGGCTACAATGGAAGACATGCAGAAAATTGCGGTCAGTGTTGAGGCAAATCTGCTGTCCAAAAGAGCTAGAGCGAAAGCAGAGAAGAAAACCATAGTGAAAGAAGAATCTTCTTCAATGGATCAGCTGCTCAAAAAGGTAGAACAGATGCTTGAAAGGGTAAAACTTGACAAGCCAGAGCCACAAGTTAGGAATCCTAACTTTCGTGGCCAACAGCAGCCACAATATAGGATAAGACAAAGAGATCAGCGAACTGAAGAGTAGACAGTGCAACAGCTGGTACAAACACCTTTGCAGCAGAATTTTGTGCACGGACCAGAGTCAGATGAGGACGAGAATGTAATAGGCGAGGAAAACCATCTCTTTACTCTAGATGAGCTACCTACTTACATCACCGAAGAAGAAGAATGTGCAGTAAATTCAGCTACACACCAAGACACTGATTTTATTTTAGCTAACGAAACCGTGTTGGAAGAAGAGTCAGAAGAATATCAAAGGGGGTATATGAATGCTTTTTCCACACAACAGCAACGATATTCTCTTAGAAATAGAGATGTACTGGCCAAACCAATTCATAAAAAGAAGGAGGGTGAAACAACAAAGAATGATCCATCAGCTACACAAAGAAAGGGAAAGGAGGCGGTTGTTCCGGAGAGCAGCAAATCAAAGTCAGTAGCACAATCACAGCAACTAGCCACATCAAAAGAGAATGAAAGGAAAGAGATCCCAGTCAAAGAGGTAGAAAGAACTCCCGCTTTCAGCCTAGAGAATGAGATTTCTAAGCTAAAGGTATCCATCCCTTTGACTGAAATCATAGAGAACAGTGGTTATAGAGGATAGATTTTTAAAATGTTGAATTTGGACCAGATGTCCGACATGGTAAATGTGGAAGATGATCAGCCTAAAATGATTTTTGGGCCAGCAATGAATGGTGAGTCTCCTGAGAGCGAAGTGCCACCCTTCTATATCAGTTTACGATTGCATGACTTTGTGCTACACAATGCCATGTTCGATTCTGGAGCCTCTCACAATCTCATGCCCAAGGCTATCATGGATAAGCTTGGTCTGGACATCACCCGCCAATATCATGATCTCTATTCATTCGATTCCAGCAGAATAAGGTGCATAGGGCTCATCAAAGACTTAGTTGTGAGTTTGGATCATCTCCCTATGAAAAATGTTCTGATGGATGTAGTGGTAGCAGATATTCCTCCAAGGTTTGGCATGCTTCTTTCAAGGTCTTGGGTAGCGAAATTGAAGGGGACACTACAGCTGGATTTCTCCTATGCAACAATCCCTGTGTTTGGACAAATGAGGAAGTTATACTGGGAACAAAAGATGAAATATATGATCACAAGAAAGGAGAAACCGACAAATCATCCTATAAACTATGTACATACAGATTTAGAGTCTTTTGTTTTGTTTTTAGATAGTTTAAATGAGATAGATAGTCAGATAGTAGAAGAAGACGACATTCCAGAGATAACAGAAAATTTTAGAGAGATTTTGAAGAAAGAAGGACAAGAAAAGCAGCAAAAGATTGGGCAATCAGCTGAAAACGGTGGACAACAAACAAACAATGGACAACAAAAAGATTTTCAGCACTTGCAAGAAGAAGAAGAAGGCTTGTGGACCATGTTTTTTGATGGAGTAGTAGGGAATGATGGCACTGGTATTGGTATTTGGGTACGCAGTCCTTTCTCTGCCCCAAACAAAGTTCCTAGCAGCGTGAGAGTTTGCTCCTACAAGCTGGCCTTTGAATGTTCCAATAATGAAGCTGAATATGAAGCTCTGATTGCTGGCCTGAAGATTCTTAGAAAGCTGAATGAAAAGAGGATTTCAGTATATGGCGACTCTGAGTTGGTGATAAAACAGGTCAGAGGTGAGTATCAAGCAAAACATCCTAGGATGCGGGCCTATCGTAATGCAGTTTTGGACATCTTGAAGCTATTCTCCGAATACACCTTGACATGTGTGCCACGAATACAAGATAGTATTGCTGATGCTCTTGCCAAGGCAGCAAGCAGCTTGAAGATCCCCATGAACTCCAGCAATAAGTTTGAAATCCATGTCAAGCACCCTCCAACCATTCCAGACAATCAGCGACATTGGCAAGTGTTCCAAGATGATGAGGAGATTAAGGATTTTCTGCTCAACAAAGGCAAGTTCAAAGAAACCTTAATTGATGTGGAACACGATGAGAACAAAGGGAATGGTACAGAAGAAGTGCAGATCATTCAAATGGACGTATTACAGCTGAAGAATAACATCATTCCTAAAGGCTTGATACCCCTAGAGGAACTTTTCGATCAGGATGACGTAGCCCGCAAGCCAACATTGCATCCGACATTGGTACAGCTACAAATCCAAAATTGGTAAAATTGTCCAAAGCATTACTGCCAAAAATCAAAGATAAATATATCAGTTTGATGGCTTCATTTGCAGATGTATTTGCTTGGGATTATTCTGATTTAAAGACCTATGATACGAATATCATTCAACACACAATACCAATCAAGCCCAATCAGAAACCATTTAGAGAAAAGCTGAGAAGGATCAATCCAAAGTTGCTGCCATCTATCGAAAAAGAGGTAAATAGGTTGTACAAGTCAGGTATCATTGTGCCTATCAGATTTTAGAATTAGATATCTAACTTAGTACCTGTACGCAAGAAGACCAGTGAGATCCGCCTATGCATCGATTTCAAAAATCTAAACAAGGTCTCATTGAAGGACAACTATCCATTGCCCAAGATGGACCATATACTTTAGTGAGTAATGGGGGCATCTCGTATGTCGCTGCTTGATGGTTATTCCAGATATAACCAAATTTCGGTCCATGAAGATGATAGAGACAAGGCAGAATTCACCACTCCATGGGGAACATTCCACTATGCCAAAATGCCATTCGGTTTCAAGAATGCAGGTGCCACATTTCAGCGGGAAATGGACATGGCATTTACAAATGAGAAGGATGTGTTTTTGGTGGTGTACTTGGATGACTTGACGGTGTTTTCAAAATCTGATGAAGAGCACATGCATCACCTAAAAATCGTCTTTCAAAAGTGCAGGAAATATGGTCTATCGCTGAATCCTAAGAAGAGCTTGTTCGCCATGGAGGAAAGAAAATTACTTGGGCATATCATTTCAAAAGATGGCATCCACATAGACCCAGCGCGTGTGCAAGCAATTCAGCAAATCGATCTGCGTAGGAACAAAAAGGAGATACAATCATTCAATGGTAAGATGAATTTTATGCGTTGCTTTGTGCCTAATCTTGCGGAACACTTAAAAGAAATGACCAACATGCTTAAGAAGGACAACCAGGTGAAATGGACAGATGAGGCTGTAAAATCTTTCAACTTGGTCAAATTGGCCCTTTCTTCAGCTCCAGTTCTAGTCAGCCCGGATTACACTCAATATTTCATATTGTTTTCATTTTCTTCTGAGCACACTATGGCAGCGGTACTATTGCAGAAGAGGGATGATCATGAAAGACCCATTGCATTCTTTAGCAGGGCTATAATGGATGCAGCTTTGAAGTACAACATCATTGAGAAGCAAGCCCTGGCATTAGTGAAGGCACTGAAGGATTTCCGAGTGTATATCCTACATTCTCACATTCTGGCCTATGTTCCTAATACTGCTGTGAAAGATGTTTTAGTGCAGACCGATCCGGAAGGGAGAAGAGGCAAATGGATCGCAGCCTTGCTAGAATACGATGTGGAGATAAAGCCTACAAAGCTGGTCAAAGGAAAGGGGTTGGCGAAGCTAATGGCTGAATCAAATTTGCATGCATTGGACATAAATCTGATTGCTGCCATGTCCGAGGAGAATGATGAAGGAACTTCAGTTCAGGTATTCGAAATGTTTTCTTTGTCCCCATGGTATTCTGATATAATATATGTGCTGAAAAATATATTACCACTGCCTGGCATGGCTAGAAACAAAGCGAGAACACTCAAATTGAAGGTTGCCAAGTTTTGTATCTTGAATTCTGCACTGTATTGGAAAGATCCCGGTGGGATTTTGTTAAACTGTCTGGTGGAAGAGGAGGCAAAGAAAGTCATGGAGGATTTCCATGGAGGAGAGTGTGGTGGACATATTTTTTGGAAATCAACTGTGAACAAAATTTTGAGAGCGGGGTACTACTGGCCTACTTTGTTTGCTGATGTGCATAAGATGGTAAAGCGTTGTCATAAGTGTCAAATTTTCGAAGGGAAACAGAAATTATAGCCTTTGCCACTTAAGCCTATCGAAGTGAGCGCTCCATTCCAGTAGTGGGGGTTGGATTTCATTGGGGAAATTCATCCCGCCTCTTCCAGACAGCATAGGTGGATCCTTACAGCAACGGACTATTTCACAAAATGGATTGAGGCAGCACCTACTAGACAAGAGACGAACACGGTAATTATTTCATTCCTTGAAAATAACATCTTGTCTCGCTTTGGTTGTCCAAACAAATTAATCATTGATAATGAAACAGCTTTCAAAGCGAAAAGGATGGTAGAATTTTGTCATAAATATCATATAATTTTGGGTCATTCAACTGCCTATCATTCGAAAGGCAATGGATTGGCAGAATCTTCGAATAAATCTTTGGTCAACATCATCAAGAAGCTGCTGGAAATAAATAAGAAGAGCTAGAACAAGAGGCTGGTCCATGCACTTTGGGCAGATCGAATCAGTCAGAAAAATTCTATTGGTATGTCACTGTTTGAGCTGGTTTATGGAGTGGACACAGTATTTCCTGCTTCTCTTGCTGCCCCGGTGGTCAAACTTCTTCAGGAGGTTGGTAGTGAGGAAGATCCCTTGCAGAGAAGGCTGAATCAAATGATCCACTTGTAGCAAACAAGAGAAGAAGTTTTCAAAAACACATCCAAGTTGCAGGAGAGGATAAAGAAAATTTATGACAAAAAAGCTAAAGCCGGAAAATTTAAGTTGGATGATGTGGTACTGAAGTGGGATGTAAGGAATGAAGAGAAAGGCAAGCACGGAAAGTTTGAAAATCTGTGGAAAGGTCCTTTCAAAATCGCAGCATATAGAGGTCAGAATGCCTTTCTTCTGAAGGAGATGAATGGGGAAGACTGTCCTGGAGGGCCGATCAATGGTCCGCTGCTCAAGCGGTATCACTGTTGATATATCAACGCTACTTCCACTGTCATTGTAAATACCATTTTTATTTCAGTTTGGTTTCAGTATGTAAAGTCAGTTTTTTGAGTTATTCCAAAGGTCAAGTTTGAGTCAATTTCTTGGTTATTCCAGTTGTATAAATAAATCAGAGTCTTGTGTTGTTTATCAAAATGATGACTCCATAGCCCAATGGACAAAAGGCACTATCTAGCTCCTCCAGAGATTTGTTGTTCTTGGCACCTCCAAGGAGCTACCATCCCCCATTGGAGCCAATGTTAGAGTCGGTCTGGTCAACCCTCCGTCAGAGATCAAAGCTCTTTGTGCATTTCAATTGTAGGTGTCCCGCTCCATCCACTCAGCTACATTTCAATTGTAGGTGTCTCGCTCCATCCACTCAGCTACATTTCGCTAGGGACATGCCATGATCTGACAGAGATAGTCATGCTAGTCATTTTCCCTCATCTCTGGCCCCTGTTGGCTCAGGTCTTTGTCCATAATCACTGAAATTCATGATAGTCAAGGTCTGGCCATATTACAGGACAAAGTCATCTTTTATGTTTGGGTCTAGGAAATCATCAATGTGGTCTTTGAAAAAACATGTCCAGAACAAGTCATGCAGGCTAGAGGGAGATCTTATACAACTATGGTTCCGAAAACTTCATCATCACCTCAAGAGACATCGACTATTCTTCAAAACTCTGTTTTGAAGAAAAGTCAAACAAGGTCAACTATGACAAAATTTTCCAAAAAATCGCCAGTTGACTTTTTTAGATGCAGTCATGGTTTTCATGGACAAGTGCCCAGTCACATAGTCCCCGCAAAGAAATGCCTAAAATTTCATCATGAGAGCCAAAATTTCAAAGAAAAAATGAAAAACAGAGTGTTTTAAAGACAATGAAAAAAGTGCAAAACTCAAACATTAGAAAGTGGGTTTTCAAAGAAGAAAAAATTAAACCCAACTCTGCCAAGCCTATATATACTTGTTTTTTCCCAAAACAAAAACCATTTGTGCTTTGGCAAGCTTGGAGAGAAATTACAAAGGTAAGAGAGCAAATTCATGAGGGTTTGAGTGAAGGAGAGCTGGTTTCCAAAGGGCGTGGCGCACACACCAGGGAGTGCGACGCACCCAGAGGGCCCGACGCACCGGCAGCCAGCCTGCAGTGCAAAATCAACAAGGGCGCGACGCACTCAGGGCGCGCTGCGTACTGGGCTTGGCTCGCGACGCACACAACCAGGGAGCTCAGAACACTTGCAAATTTGTTTTATATCCTGGTTGAAGGCTAGCAAGCAAGAGGTAGGCTCGAATGAAACCTCTTCTCTGTTAATTTGGTCAATGATTGGTGTTTCTAAGATGTTGAATGATATCCAAAGCACATTGGCCATCCATGAAAATAATCATCAAAGAAAAAATGATAAACGGGGTTGCAAATTTGTGAAGACGCCACCAAGGTTTTACTCCCATCCCCTTGTCCCCTCACTCCTCGTCATTGTCACCTCCATTCCACCTTGTCTCCTAAGGAAACCCCCTAGAAATCTCCACTAAGAACCACCACCGGAGTTCCAAGAAAATTAATGTCGTTTGACAGTGCGCGACACACACAGAAGGTGGCGCGACGCATAGGCCTGTGAGCCTAAAAAAGCACTAAATCACCCAAATTTTTATAAAGGGCTCTCAAAATTGCAAAGATGGCCCTAGATACCTTCACCATTGATCCTTAACTCAATGAAAAATATGATTTTGGTGACCATGAAAGCAAAGGAAAAACTTTTATTAAGTAAGCCCAAAAATTACACAAAGAAGGGCAAAAAGCTAGGGTTTTGCTACAGGAACATGATTGCTAAATATGCTCCTACCCTACCTCTATCAGCTAATTCCCCTGGAGCAGTTTCCCCTAATAGTTACCCTAGCTAAATTGTAATCATATCCATTCATCCCCTTTATTCCTATATCTCAAAATATCCCAAACCCTACCCCATCAAAACCATACCCCAAACACTCCCAAATCCCTGATAAATTTCTCCTTTAAACCCCTATTCCCCTTTTCATCATTCCCCTCCTAACACTCCCCTATTTTATTGTCCCCTTGGTGACAGATTTTCAGAGAATCTATCAGTTTCATTGGATTCAGAGGGCAGCATAAAATTCAAGGTACAAACAATAGTAATGGCATCAGAAAATTCATTAGAGTATGAGGAGGGGACCCACAGCGACACATCTTCAGGAGAGAGGGCCCATAGGAGACATCACCGGAGCAGCAGAAATCTTAGAGATGAGCCAAGCACCCTCACTGCGTTGCAGGCATGCCCACTCGCCATGTCTTGTTTTCAGCACTTGGCATGTTATGAATTTTGTCAAAGGGTGTTGAATGTCAAAGTCCATCATGAGTTGGCCCACCTTTTTGCACTTCATCTACAGGGAGGCCAATCTGTCCTGGCTGGGGTCACTTTCACATTGACAACGGAGGCTATATCAGTGGCAACAGGGATACCAAACATTGGGGAGTGGTGGCATAAGAAGAAGAAGGTGGAAAGGCATCACTATGAGCCTTACATCAAGAACAGCTGCTTGAGCCAGCTCACCAGAGTTTTTCCATTCAAATTTTTGAGGGATGAGTATGCCCCACTCATGAGATTGATCATGAAGTATTTCAGTTGGGAGCGGAGGTTTTCTCGCCTTTATGCCTATCACATCTGCTTGCTCATGCACTTCACAAGGGTGAGGATGATAAGCCTCCCATTTTTCATCTGCAAAAACATTGAGAAGATGAAAAACTTCATGCAGCACAAGACCCCATGATAGCAGCTAAACAGTGTCTATCATTTTGCTCTCATCCGGATCTTGGTAGACCATCAGTTGGGATTGCAGGGTATTGCTTGGGAGGACTTCATCTCCCGTGATTTCTTCAGCGCCCCACCGGTGATATCAGAGGCAGAGCATGAGGTGGGAGGTCCTTCACATCAGTTTGAGCCTGAGATGGGAAGTCCTTCACATCACTTCGAGCACCATGAGACTGCCACCATGCCAGTATACATCACATACCAAAAGGGCAGTAGACCATTGTTTGCAACAGCAAAGCGAGTGTTATCTCCACCCGGGGTGGAAGGGGCCTCGCTTCCGACATCAGCACCACAGGAGCAAGGTAAGGGCAAGGAGCCAGAGTAGGAGGAAGGGCCATCAGGCAAGCAGGAGACCGAGTTTGTTCTCCTTCGGGATGATGAGACAGATGCAGAACCTACAAATGCTGAGCTAGGAGAGATCATTCAGGAGCAACAGTCTGTGATTGAGAACCTATCCCTGGACTTGGATAGGGCCAAGTGGAACGTGCAGCATTTGGAGCAGAGGAACAAGCAACTTGAGGATCAGCTAGCTAAGATAGAGTTGCAAATGATCAAGGAAAACCAGCGACACATCCTGACAGCACAAGGCAGACCTATGGAGCAAAGAGACGAAGACCGGGAGTATGTGCTAGAGAAAGTGAACGTTCACTTGGAGCAGCGGTTGGATAAAGCAAACAGGGAGAAATACATGCTGAGGTGCATGACTCATCACTACCAGGCCCGAAACATGAGTTCCAAAGCAAGAATCAGGAGCCTAAAGGCAAAATTAAGCAAAGCGACAAAAGAAGCAAAGGAGGCAAAGGAGGCAAAGGAGCAAGATCAGCTTCAAATCTTGGTTGAGGCTTCCTTGGCACAGCATAGCACTTCATAGGGAACCGCCAACCAAAATTTCAAAAAAATTGAGCAAATTTTGGTCACAGGCAAATTTTTTGGGCACAAAACAGGAAATTCCTCCCTGTGTGCCGCGCCACTGGCGCGACGCTAAAAATCTAGGACTCTAATCGAGGAACAGCTTGCATATTTGTATTTAGCATCGAAAAGTACTACTACTGGTATCCGGGAAAGAAATTTTGACAGGTTTTGGGTCTCCTAAAGGTTAAAAAAACACCCAAAAATGGCCTCTCTGCCACTTTTTTGACACACAGAAAGCAGTCTTGGGAGAATGAAGATTTGGAGGGGAAAATGAGCACCAAATTGAGAAATTCTAGTGGGGTTAGAAATTAGACAGGACAAGCTTTCCAACAAGCCCACTTGGGCACATTTTGGACACCTGAAAGTGCCCCAAAATAGACTCCAAAGTGGCACGACTCACAGAGAATTTGGTGCGGCGCACAGGGGAAAAAATGGCCAATTTGCTCCCATTTCGCGAAATTTCGGGTCACGACTTCTCCAAGTGGGCCCGGTCATCTACACTTCGATTTTTTGGCACCAAAGGAGGCATTTAAAGAGTTTTCTCTCCAGATGGGCATCTATCCAAGTGGAAAAAGAATGCAAAGGGTCACCCCAGCCAAATGTCATGCTTGAGAGCGCTGCACCTGTAGCTGATGGTTGGCTCTCCATCTCCTTTTCGAAATTATTTGAGTAACTTCCCAACCCCTGGGCATTCCATCTCTTCTCTACACATTTTATATATTGTATGCAAGTTATTTGCAAAGGGTTGGCTGGATTGTAACTTCTGGGATACTGTGGGAAAGAAACTCTGTTTCTGCACTGTGTATTTTTGAGAGAGAAGTAATGAAAGGCAACAGCTCTGTTTCATGAGATTCTTGTGGTCGTGAGTGTAGCAAATGTGTTCTTATGTTCCATATGTATCTTGTTATGTTTCATATTTCATTTCATGCTTCATTTCAGTGAAATTTTCTAAGTGAGATTAGGTAGAATTCAATTTATATTGCTCTGCCTGTGGGAAAATTTCATGTGCGGTGTTATTCTTCTATTGAAAAGGATTCATGCGGCCATGCCCTTTTTACTCTCTTTAGCAATCTTTCCATTCCGTGTCACCTTAAGCTGAAATTTCTTCTCTTTCCGCCTACCTTGCCTCACGGAATAAACTGTTCCTTCATTTTCAATTCTCTGTTCTTTGCTGAGCGCCAGTCCCATATACATCCCAGAATCTCGGTCACTTCATAAAATCTTTTCCAAAATCCCTTTTCACTTACTAGCCTAAGGTAAACATTGTATTGTAAGTCATCTCAGACCGCTTTCGATAATTTATTCACTGAGAGTGACTCGGAGAGAGCCCTCTCCTGCTCTGGTAGGGCTAGCTACCAGACTGAGCGTGGTTTGTGGTTACCCTAATTTTTTCCTTCTTTCAGCTTAACGCAGATTTAGGTGCTAACAGAAGGGATGTCTAATCAGTTTTATCGCTTCTGATGTGTTTATGCTATATGATCTGGTTTTAAACAAAGATGTCTTTATTATGGATTGATTGATTGAATAATGTTGACATAACTTGTTGATTGTGTTTAAAGATCGAAGAGTGTTCTATGACTGGTTCAAAATGTTGCAGTAGATATTAGTACGATTCAATGTTTGTTTCATAATGACAGTGGTCCAGTTTCCAACTTGCAGAAGTTTAATATCTATACGCGGGAATACTTCATAGAAGGAACGTACACACACGGGTTTGCTACAACAGAGTAGCATATACATTCTGACAGATGGTTGATCAGGATTTGTAGTAACATGTTCTAGTTTTTGTGATATGTAGTATGATGTTTGATGTTCTGGTTAAAGTGATCTGACTATTTCAGTTGATTTGTTTAGTTTCAATTGATTTTTTTTTTCAATGATTGGTTGATTCAGTTACAGTGACAAGTTACTATTTGATGATTGATATTCATCTTAAGTGTTGTTAGTGCGTCCAGTCTGAAAATTTGATGAAACACGGCCTACAATTTATGATGTGTTGTAGCAAGTGGATCCAGTATGAACATTTATGAAACGTAGTCCCTAAAGTTGAGGGAGTTGGAGCTTCCTTCTAGTAGTAGTTGGTAAATCAGATCAGGGGGGTTGGAGCTCCCTTCCAGTAGGAGCTGGTGAATGAGTGAAGGTTGTAGCCTTCTGCAGGTTGGTTCCTACGTACTGGTATGAGTCTGCACCAATACAAGATTGTAAAAATCTTTTCTTTATATTAAAAGAAGACAGAGACAACAACAAGTGGTTTTTTCTTGCATTTGGTTTCCACCATAAATCTTGGTGTTCATTTGTGTTTCTTATGTGTGATGGTTTATTTTTTTCTTACTACACATGGTTACTTTCTATCTAATGTTTAACAAAGTACTGATGCACTGGATGAAGATAAACATATGATGAATTAATTGAAACATAAGTTTACTGGATGTACGCTAGTTGTTTTAAGAACATTCGCGTACACACGTGGGTACCTTTCAGTAAAGTCACGTACAAAAATCAGGATATGAAATGAAAATATTGCGATTTTGCAAATACTGATTCAGCCCAGGCCCCACACCCCCCTATCAGTATTTTTCCCAATAGTTGGTATCAGAGCAGGTCCTTTGGTAGAAGCTTGATCACTTGAAGGAGATTTGTCAAGATGGGTAGTCACGAAGGAGTATTTTCTATCATATTGCATATATTTAATGGAACTAACTTTTTCTTTTGGAAAGGTAGGATGAGAGCATACTTGAAGGAACTAGGAGCTAATGTATGGGAAATAGTTGAAATTGGATATCAATTTCTAGATTCCATTCCTTCAGAAACTACAGGAAATAAACGATATGAAACTAATGCAAAGGTTGTAAATTCCATCTTGGGAAGTCTGGACGAGATCGTGTTTGTGAAGGTAACGCATATGAACACAACAAAGGGAATGTGGCATAAGATTATCCAAATCTATGAAGGCGAAACCAAGGTAAAAAGTGTTAAACTTCAAACGTTTAGAATTCAGTATGAGACATTGAAAATTCATGATGATGAAGTCATTGCAACATTTTTTCTTAGAGTGGATAAAGTTGTGAATTCCATGAGAAATCTTGGTGAATAAATAAAAGTTGGCCCTATTATTGAAAAGGTTTTGAGACCTCTAACTCCAAATTTCGAATCCAAAGTATCTTCTATTGAAGAAATGAAGGATCTAAAACTTCTTACTCTTGATCAGCTCCATGGAATATTGATAGCATTTGAGATGAAAAAAGGCGGTCCTTTAGATATGAGAGAATCAACCTTCAAAGCTACTGCAATAGGAAAAGAGAAAGAAGAAACGGGTTATGTATCAGAATAAGAAGAAGAAAACTCGTAAAGAAACTCCAAGTAGTTACAGGAAGATTCAAAGATAAGCTTCCTTTCAAATTTTTTGCCTGTGGTAGAGTTGGTCATTATGTTGCTAAGTGTCCTTATAAAGAAAATCAGGAGAAAGGAAAAGAAGCTCCCAAAATAAATAGGAAGAGGTTTGAAAACAAGAGAAGTTTTTATACACATGAAGACAATGATGGTCTTTCAAATGGTGAAGAAGGTGAGTTTGATCAAGATTTTCATTTACTTATGGAATTTGAAGATGAGTTTGATGATAATTTCATTGATGCCCTAGAAGAAAAGGATACCTTTATTGAAAACTTTGACAGGAACAGATCAGATGCAGTAACAATTATAGATGTCAGCAAATATTCAAATCTGAGAGAAAACCGCTTTCTAGTGATCAAGAATGAAGAAGATGAAGCATCATCAAGTATGGATTCTTGTTCAAGATGTGATCCATTTTCTTGTCTATGCAACAATGATAGTGATGATGATAGTGAAACTACTGAGTTTGCACTTATGGGTAAAAGTGAAAGTAAGTCTCTTGAAGTAGTAGATTAAGGAAAATTAGAATCAATAGACAATGTATATGTGCCTATGCTAAGCAAAGATAATTATCAATAATGGAAAGGAAAGATGAAACATAATCTAATGAATCTCAATATCTGGCATCTAGTGTGCAATGATTACACCAAGTTTCCTCCATCAGACAAGGAAGTGCAAAAGAATAGTAAAGCTTTGAGTAACATCTTTTGTAGCATATCTGATTCAATATTGAATAAGGTTATGCATTATAATACTACAAAGAAAGTATGGGACAAGTTACAAGCAATACACGAAGAAGTCCTAGAGGAAGATCCCACAGGTAATCTTATATCTAACAGTGTGTCCAAAATGACAAATGGAGTTGCTGATTCAAAATAAGTTAGGTTAGAAGAAATTGTTGATCTTAGAACAAAACTTGATCTTACTTTGAAAAAGAATGATAAGTTGCAGGCTTATGATAACAAGGATCATGTTAGTATGGCATCTAACCAATATTGTGAAGGTCTTGAAGCTGAGGTCATCTCTCTACACGCAGATCTTGAAAAATCAAATAAGCGGAATGAAGATCTACTTCAATATTTTGAAGAAGAGAATGAGATGAAAGAATAAATTCCCAAATTGAAATAGCAAGTGGAGGAAGAAAGAAAGATTGAGGAAATCTTGAAGAAGCAGGAAAATCAATATCAGGTTGAGGTAAATATCCTAAAAGCTAAATTAGAAGAAAATGATAAACATTTTCAATTTCAAGATAGTACTAAGATTTTGGTTAATATTCTTACTAGTCAAAGGTCTCCTTCCATAAAATATGGTCTTTTTTTTTCATGAAACTATTAAAGGTGAATCTAGCTCACAAGCTGAAGCAAGGAATTCTATTGCAAAATCTGAAATGCTCAACAAAGAGATACGAAGTCAACCTCATCAACAACCAAGGAAAGAAAGTCTTCAAAGGAAATCATTTAATCCTGGCTATAGAAGTGTTAATTGATTTTCTCCTCTGATCAATAATGTTGAATGTTCTATATGTCATAATTTTGGACATGTTGTAGCCAGTTGCAGAAGTAGAATGTTTCAAGCTAATAACCGTCTCACAGAAAGATCATCAACTTCTAGGTGCTTTAAGGGATATTTTTTTTTCTTGCAATATGTTTGGTCACAAAGCCATTGATTTCAATAGAAGGAATATGAAACATATAATATGTTATGCTTGTAACAATTTTGGGCATGTAGAAAAATAATGTAGGAACAAGTCTATGGATCACCGCAGACAATATGGTAAGCAACCAAATAAGAACATTGATATCAGAAAATCTGAAAAAGATGGATCCACCAATAAGCAAGAAAAGGAAGAATAGATAAGGTGTGGTCTTTCTCTCTGCTCATTCAAAGATGAAGATGAATGGTACATAGATAGTGGATGTTCTCATCACATGACTAGAGATAAGAGTAAAATGGAGTCTCTTAGGAAAAACCATCATGGTAATGTTATTCTTGGAACTAATGTTTCAGAAAAAGTTCTAGGACAAGGTAAAGCCAGAATTAATAAAACTAGAGCAGAAGCTGATGCTTTGTTAGTTCAAGGGCTAAAGAAGAATATCCTAAGTGTAGGACAAATGGAAGATAAGGGAAATATAATTGTGTTTACATCAACCAAGTGTAAGGTTATGAATGAAGTAACTGGAAAATTCATAATAAGAGGATACAAAAATCAAGACAAATTGTATGTGTTTGAAGATTGGAATTCTCATAGATATGAGAAAGGATCAAACTTAGAGTAAAATAAGATTTTTCCTATTGCAGTCTCTTATTCTTAAATGAATATTTCTAACATTGACTGCAGAAGTGGTGAGAGGTTCTTGACCTCATGAAAAACAGAAGATGGTTATCAGGTCCTCAAGATCATTGATGTGTAATATCAGGGGGAGTAATACATATTAATTCACATGGTTTTCTTTTATGCTACTTATACTACTAATAGTTGCTCTAGTGAAGTAACAGTAAACAGGTATAGATAGAACAGTCTCAGGGGGAGCTGAAAATGTGAAATTTCAGTATTTTACTTTCTGTACATGATCTTATGAAGAAAAAACATGTGTATACGTGATTTCTAAGATGCACTGTCGTGTGTATTTTTTTTTGATAAAGAAACAATGGGATAGACTCAAATAAAGGGTCTGATATGCTTCAAGTCAATTAGGAATTGCCCTTTATGTTATGATGGTTGAAGGTTACAATATGTTGATTCAATTTGAAAGTTCTTTTCGCTTGTATAAGTTTTTGATGACTTGATGTATGGCTGGTTGATAACGATGCCTTGATGATTCTAACTGATATATGAAATGATATGAGCAGATCTAACAGTGAACAGTTGGCACAGGTTCAGGGGTAGCATTTTCTCTACTTCTAATAATGCATTGTTGCCATTATGTTTGCTTCATACCTAATTATTCTTTGGTGTTGCTGCTTATGTTGATGAAGTTCTTGAATGATGAATTTTCTATGATGAACAATTGATTATGTTTCATATTGATGAAGTGGTGTTGGTGTGATAAATCTTCTTATGAAGAATTTGGGCCAAGAAAATGATGTTGTGAAGACATGGTCATATGATACTACTACATCTTTTCAATAATACTTGGAAACATGGCATATTGAAGAATTATGCTACATTGTCCTATATTATGATCATTCTCACTTACGATGTTGTGACTACATACCAGGTCAATGATTATATTGAAGATACATTGTTCTATATTATAATTGATGATGAGTTGTTGCTGAAAGATGTCTATGGTGCAGATCATATATGGTGTATGATAGTTGTTGATGACTATCATGGTCTTTTTGGGGTCTTTGGTCTTGATTATGAATGTCTTATCTATAATTTAATGTAAAGGTCATGTAAATAGCTATGATGTACTCATTGTAAAATTCAATCTAGTATGGAATATTGTGTGAATTTGATGTAATAATAATGTCAGATATGTAAACCCATTATGATTGGGTGATTGATGTAAGGACAAGTCCTATGAATCATAGAATCATGTACTACAATTTACATCGGTCAGAGATTTTGGCATGTGCTCAGTGGGAGCATGATTAGTGTTCTTACTTTGCAGTTCAGATATGGAAGTCTTCATTCAGCATTGGTCAACCCTTTTCCCTTGATGTCAAAGGGGGAGAGAAGCTTGGTTTGATCCAGATTTAAACTGGAACACAAAAAATTACAGAGATAACCATAAATACAGAGATGCAACAGAAATAATACTTCATTTCGTTAATGTAAAATACTAAAATATGCTTACAAACAGCAATGGAAATAAACCAACTAGGGTGATGGTAGCTTATCTTTGAGAAGAGATGTGGTAGCTACATGCCTCTGAACTGTGTTACAATGAGGCTCGAAGGCCTATTTATTGTTAAGAAACAATGGAAAACCCTACACATCCCAAAATCTAACCCTAGAAGATGAAATGCCAGATTGTGGGCCCCGTTTTGGGTAAGTTGGTACATCAACTTCCCAGGGTCATAACTTTCGCACCCGATCTTCGTTTAACGTGTAAAATAGCTTGCTAGAAAGATCTATTTGACCATTACAACTTTGGAAAGAGCAACATCGGTCCATGGACCCATGTTGCTCGCAGATTTCCCAAAAAATGTCGTTTAGGGCCTCAAAACGGCTCCAGAAGTTTAGGACCCGAAAAATTGCTAAAAATAGTAAACTGTGCTACAATTTATGAAACTGAAAAACTGAAAGAGACACTTGTGGGGGTCCAAGTGGGATAGGTGGGTGGCCACCAACATCCACCTGGATCATGGTGTTTGGAGAGTAGAGTAGCTTGGTTTGGTGCTTGGCTACATGTTGTGGTGACCAAACAACAATGTGGTTTCCATCAAGTCCAAAGGGGGACATCGTTGGCATTATGAATTAAGTGTTGTCCTTGATGGAAACATTAGGAGAATTTTGAGGTCTAAAATGGGCCTCCTAAGAAAAATGTCCAAAAAAAAGAAACTTTTTAAGAACCAATAGGATTCAAGATGATGATGTCAACCATGGGGGATGTTTCACCATTTTTGGAGTAAAAAAGTAAAAAGATTAAAAAATAAGAAAATAATAAAACTACTTTTTCAACTCGTATTTTCTACTTATCTCCCTAAGGTTTTACTCAAATTTTGAGTTGGAGTACTCGTGGGATGAAAAATTTAATTCCTCATCCAAGGAGTACCAATGTTGCATACTTTTGATGGACCTTGCTACATGAAAAATGAGAATTAAATACATGAGAAATGTGATTGCAATCACGCTTTTCATATATTTCTCATTTTTCGTGTAGTAGGGTCCATCAAAAGTATGAAATATGGTTACTCCTTGGAAGAGGAAGAAAATTATGAATCCAATGAGTGTTGCAACTCGAAATTTGAGTAAACCCATAGGGAGATAAGTTGAAAATATGAGTTGAAAAAATAGTTTTTTCTTTTTTTCCTGTAAAATTTGATGATGTAATCTAATCTTATTTTATTATTTCCACTATTATTTTATAATTTCCTTAGGAGGCCCATTTTAGACCTCAAAACTCCCCTAATTCCTACCTAATTAGTTGTCCTTGATGACAAGCTGAATGGTAACCTACTTAATGAGTTTTCTCTTGATGGAAACCTACTTGTTGAATATGTACACTAGATGTGACAGAGTGTTTTGGCAAAGGCAAATCAGTTCAGAGGTAGATGTATGATAAAGTTGAAAGTTCAAGAAGTATATGCAAGTTCTGTTAAAAAAAGCCACATACACATGCGAGTTTGAAGAAGAAGAGGCGCATACATTTTCCGCACCATGGTATTCTAAATACTGAGGGTCCTTACCATGGTATTTCTCTGTGGTATTGAGCCCAATAACTGATGTTTTGATCCCATCTAAGAAAACCATCGGCTAGAGTATGATTTTTACCTGTGATATTGAAAAAGGCTAAGCTATATAAGGTGATGAAGATCAAAGTGGTGAGAGATAGTGGAGTGTGCAAGTGATAGAAATCTTATGAATAGTTATATTTGAAGAAAATATGCATGTTATGGGCTATTGATGCTTTACTTAATCTAAACTAAGTATGTACCTGGGAGTTTGATGATGTATTAGTTCCAATAAGATCTGAGATGACAATCTTGATTATAAGATAATTTGTTTTGTGTTAAACTCGTGATTTTTCTCTGCGTGTTGAGATCTAGGTATGTCTAATGTTCTGTGTTGCAGCGAAGATTTGACTCTAAATTTGTAGATATGTACACGGGTTTTATAGTCTGTAAGGCGCGTACACATGCAGATGTATTTTTGGTAAGTTGCGTACATGTGGGTTTGGTTCCTGGAAAGTGCATACAGACACAACTATGCTTTGAGGAAATAGCATACATAATGTAGGGCTTTTGATGAAAGTATTTCTGATCAGTTTTATTAGTTCTGATGTGTTTCTACTATCTTATCTGGGTTTAAAGAGTGTTGTTCTGATTGTGGATTGATGGATTGAAGAATGTTGAGATAACTTACTGATTGTGTTTAAATATCAGGGAGTGTTTTGTGACTGGTTCATAATGTTGCAGTAGATCTGAGTATGATTCAATGTTTATTTCAGAATGATAGTGGTCCAATTTATAGCTTGCAGAAGTTTAAGATCTATACGCGGGTATACTTCATAAAAGGCACGTACACATGCGGGTTTTCTACGGAAAAGTAGCGTATACATTTTGATAGATGGTTGATCAGGATTTGCAGTAACAAAATTTGGTTTTTGTGATATGTAGTATGATGTTTGATGTTATGGTTATAGTGATCTGACTATTTCAGTTGATTGGTTGAGTTTTAGTTGATTTTTTTTTTCAGTGATTGGTTGATTCAATTATAGTGATGAGTTATAGTTTGATGATTGATATTGAGCTTAAGTGTTGGTAGTGGGTCCAGTCTGAAAATTTGATGAAACATGGCCTATGATTTATGATGTGTTGTAGTAGGTGGATCGAGTATGAAAATTTATGAAATGTGGTCCCAAGAGTCAAGGGAGTTAGGGCTTCCTTCTAGTAGTAGCTGGTAAATTAGATCAGGGGTGTTTGAGCTCCCTTCCAGTAGGAGCTGGAGAACGAGCGAAGTTTGTAGCTTTCTGCATGTGGGTGCCTGCGTACTGGTATGATTTTGCACTGATACAAGATTGTAAAAAGATTATATTTATATTAAAAGAAGACAGAGATGACATCAACATGTGGTTTTTCCCGCATTCGGTTTCCACCTTAAATCCTAGTGTTCATATGTGTTGCTTATGTGTGATTGTTTATTTGTTCTTACTGCACATGGTTACTGTCTATCTAATGTTTAATAAATTATGGATGCACTTGATGAAGATAAATAGATGATGAGCTAACTGAAACATAAGTTTATTGGATGTAAGCTAGTTGTCTTAAGAATAGTCATGTACACACATAGGTACCTTTCAGTAAAGTCGCGTAAATAAATCAAAATATGAAATGAAAATATTGTGATTTTGAAAATACTAATTCACCCCCCCAAGTATTTTTCCCAACAAAAAGCACTTCTTTTTCCCAGTATAGTCACACTGGAAACCTTGTCTTCCATTGTTTGCCTGGGTTGGTCTAGTTTCTCATCCAACACAGATTTTGCTGTGTAAACTATGTTGCCAACATGTATTTTTCTATGTAAAGTAGTGTTGATGACTCTATCAACGCGGATTTTCTATGTAAAGTAGTGCTAATCCTTAGAATTGAGAATTTTTAGGGTTTATGCTAAAATCCTAGTGTGTCCTGATCTCTAAGGTCATCCTCCTACTCTATGTGCATTAGATCATGTTTGTTTGTCTTCAGTTTCTTTGTGGTGTGCAAAAGTCTATCACATGCTTGAAGTGGTAAAAATGCCATTTTGATCGAGACTTTCATATTTTGAGTCAATTAAAATCTTTGTTTTCTATTTGTATGAGTGGGAAAATATTTATTTTTTGTTGATTGAGCCATAGTTCTTTTGCAATCATAAAGAAATTGATTTTTCATTCATTTAGTTTTCATCTCATAATTTACTTTTTGTAAAGTGCACTAGATCACATTGGGTTGAAAATTCATTTTTTTAGATTTATCATTGGACATACATTACATTATTTAGTGATCAAAAGCTAAAAGCACATCGAGTGCATTCTCATTCATTGAAAGAAATTTGAAATTATTTCTGTCAGGCTAGGTAGTAACTCCACAAAGCAAAAATTGATTCGTATTATTCATTCAATCAGGTAGGTCTGTTATATACATGAGGGAGAGACTGTTCAGTTCATCTCCCGATGGCTATTCACATTTCTCATTTATTTATTTACATATATTTACCCAATCACAAGGATTAGGTGTCAACATTCCCCCCTTAATCTGAAGGGATGTTGGTGAGTCCAAGCATCGTTCTGAATCGTTCAAGCTTTTCTCTTCCAAGTGCTTTGGTGAAGATGTTTGCAATTTTCTCATTTGTGGAACAATGGTGGAGATGGATTGTTTTGGCCTCAACATGATGTCGAATCAGATGATATTTAGTATTGATGTGCTTAGTTCGATCATGGAACTTTAGGTTCTTGGCCAACTTTATTGCAGAGGTATTGTCAATCATGAGTGGAGTTGATTGTACTTGTTTTACCTGCAAATCTTCAAGAATTTCCCTGAGCCACACAATTTCTTTTGTTGCTTCAGCTGCTGCCACGTATTCTGCTTCTGTTGTGGAATCTACTGGAATTGATTGTTTGTGTGATCTCCAGGAGACAGCTCCTAATCCAAGAATCATAGCATATCCTGAAGTAGATACTCCAGTTTCTTTGTCTCCATCGAAGTCTGAATCTGAGTATCCAATCAAGCTGAAGTCGTCCACCTGTGTATACTTGATTCCAAAGTCTTGAGTTCCCTTCAAGTACCTTAGAAATTTTTTTGCAGCAGACCAATGTCCCTCACAAGGCTTTTGCATAAACCTGGAGAGGATTCCAACAACAAATGAAATGTCTGGTCTGGTAGTAGTTAGGTAGTTGAGACTTCCTACAAGCTGTCTGTACTTTGTTGCATCCTCAAATTCTTTTCCTTCAATAGATGTGAGCTTTAAGTTTTGTTCCATTGGAGTAGTAAGAGAATTTCACTCTATCATGCCAAACCTGTTCAACAAATCTCCAATGTATTTCTTTTGAGAAAGAAATATGGACTTTGGATGTTGGGTTACTTCAATGCCAAGATAGTAATGAGCATAGCCCAAATCAGTCATTTCAAAACTTTTCCCCAATTCCTTCTTTATGGATGCAATGTAGCTTTCATTGTTCCCTGTCATTAAAAGATCATCTACATATACCACAAGATATACAACTGTTTTGCCAACTTTCTTGACAAATAAAGTTGCATCATCAAGATCAAAATGTTTGAAATTGAGTTTCAGAAGATGCTCTGTTAGTTTTTCATACCAGGCTCGTGGTGCTTGTTTGAGGCCATACAGGGTCTTCACAAGTTTTCATTCTTTATGTTCATGTCCTTTCACAACAAATCCTTCAGGCTGGGACATAAAAACATTCTCTTTTAGATCTCCATTCAAGAAAGCAGTTTTTACATCCATTTGATGGACTTTCCAACCGTTCTGAGCTATTAGTGCAAAGAGTGTCCAGATGGTAGCCCATTTTGCTGTGGGGGAAAAAGTCTCCTCATAATTGACCCCTTCCTTCTGTGCAAAACCTTTTGCCACAAGCTTAGCTTTGTTCTTGTCAAGTGAGCCATCAACTTTATACTTGTTTTTGTAGACCCACTTGTAGCTAATTGGTTTGGTTCCTAATGGAGGATCAACCAGCTTCCAAGTGTCATTCTTTATGAGGGCATCATACTCCTTTTGCATCGCTTCTTTCCATTCATCATGAGAAGCAGATTCTTTGAAGGAAGTTGGTTCAAAATCTGTAGACAAGTTCAATTCACAATCATAAGAAACATCCATATCAACAGGTGAATTAGAGTCATCTACATCACCTCATTTTGCTGGTTTGAATTTCTGGTTCCTGTCTTTCCAACTTCATCAAGATGAACACTTTCAAGTGTCTTTGTCAGCCACTTTGGGGGACCTTTCTCAGATGGTCCAGGCTGCTCCGTTGATTGAGTTGGTACTAAATCAAGATTGAGTCTCCCAATTCTATCAATTACATCACTTAAAGCATCATCCGTTGTTGGAGTTTCATGCGGGGGAGAGTGTTCTTCAGAAAAAGATTCCACATGTTGATCTAGTATAGGAATCCCCCCTTCAAGATGTGGAATCTAATTATCAAGTTCTTTTAATGATTTTTCTTTTGCGAATCTATCCAAGCGATCAAGTTGCTGCTCAACAACATTGTCAGTTTTGGATGATTCAAGAAAAATTACATCTCTAGATACAACAAACTTCTTATTTACTTCATCATAGAGACGGTATGCTTTGGAGGTGTTTGAGTACCCTAGGAAGATACACTTACGACTTCGAGCACCAAGTTTGTTTCTATGTACCTTTGGTATCAAGGCATAACAGGTGGAACTAAAGACCCTGAGATGCTTTACCAAAGGAACATGTCCATACCACATTTCATATGGAGTCTTGTTTCTTATAGCATTAGATGGACATCTATTCTTTATATATGCAGCACATAGAACAATGTCCGCCCAAAACATTATCTTTACATTTTTGAAGAAGAGCATGGATTGTACCATGTTTAAGATTGTTCTATTCATTCTTTTAGCTACACCATTTTGTTGGGGATTATAAGGCACAGTTGTTTGATGTTTGATCCCGTGTTGGCGAAGATAGCTTTCAAATTCATTTGATGTGTATTCTTTTCCATTATCAGTGCAAATAGACCCAATATGAGATTGTGCATCATTTTCAATCCATTTATGAAAATTCTTGAATGTTTGAAAAGCATCGGATTTGTTCTTCAATAAATAAACCCAACACATTCTGGTGTAGTCATCAATAAATGTCATGATATATTTATTTCCATTTGCAGAAGGAATAGGCATAGGACCACATAAATCTCAATGAATGATTTTAGCTTTCCTATGTGCTCTTGAATGTGAATCATGAAAAGACTGTTTGCTATGCCCTCCTAGAATGCAAGCATCACATTGCTTAACTTTTCTAGGAATTGTAGGAAAACTAGAAACACCATTTTTCTTCAATAAGTGGAGACTGTCATAGTTCAAATGTCCAAATCTAGCATGCCATAATAAACTTGATGGAAGTGTACCTTCTTCATGATGAGAATTGTATTAGAAATGTTGTGCATGAGCAGATGTTCCTTGTAGTTTGAGAAGCCTTTCTTCTTCTATTCCCCTCATGACAAGTGAGTGGTCAGATGCTTTTCTTACCTCAAGCTTGTCATCAAACATATGAATGGAGTGACCTTGCTGGTGGATGTGGACCAAGGACAACAAGTTTCTCTTGAGTTGTGGGAGATATAGAACATGATCCAAAAGAAAGTATGGAAGACCAGGCAGTTTAAGCTTGATTGTGCCAAGCCCTGATGGCTTGTTTTATGATTGATCTGCAAAGTATACTGCTCCCTCAACATTGTCAGTGAAATCTTCAAAAAAAATCTTTTCTATGATTCATGTGACAAGTTGCTCCTGAATCAAGAAACCAATCATTTTTCCAAGAAGCAAGTGAAGCATTAAATAAATCTTCATTTACTCCAATGTTACATTGTGCCTCAACATAGTGAGCGGATTCAGGTGCTTTACCTTTGTCTGTATCATCAGTTTTACATTTCTATTGATTTCTTTTCTGCTCAATTTTGTCCCATGGTAGCTTTCATGTAGAGGCATCATGTGATCCATTTGTTTTGCAGCGAATGCAGTGCAAATCTATCTTTTCTCCTTGAGAGTCTCTGCCCCCCCTGCCTCTGAAATCTCTTCTACCTCTTGCTCTGGAAGAATCTTGAGCAAGATTATCCTCTCTGTGTGCAAGAAGAGTTGTCTTCTTTTCCAAACCCTTCACTTTTTCAACAAACTTCTCCATTATAAAATTTGAACTAAGCCCAAAAATAATTACAGTATTCCTATGACTTTCCAAAAAATGGAATCAAGTGCAATCATGCAATATATGTCATGTTATCAACAAACAACATAAGCCCTAATGCCATCATTTCATACAACTTCATCCATTCAAAACTGCGATGTAGGAATGAGTCATGGCTTCTTTTAAAGTTCGGACAACAGATTGATCAGATAAAAAGACTTTTTTTTTGAAAAGGCGCAATCTAGTTAGTCAATACCAGCGTTCTTCAAAGCAAGGCAACAACGTTTATATGGAGCAGAGAGCATCAAGGAAAACACTGTGACACTGTCTGTGGGAAATGATTTTGGTTGTTTAATTCATATCACAGTCAATAATCAATCATTTACCGTGAGCTCTACAAAGTTGGAGCAACAACGGCATCAACCGCGAGCTCTACAAAGTTGGAGCAGCAACGGTCGATACCCTTTCGACTTCTTCAAAACTCAATTAACATATGACAACCACAAAAAAAGGATCATACGACTTATATTCAGCCCGTATGACGATGAAGATGAATAAATAACCAGCTCTCACCATAAATTCTGAATCTGTGAAATGCTTTAATGAAGAGACAAAACGCTTTCGCTGCACCACCATGTTAGCGTTCATACACGTCAATGTGCACATTGTTGTAAGGCCTCGACATCTTCAACCAATTCAGAGCTCTAGAATTACAGAACTTAATTGCAAGATTGCCGATATTTTTTTTTCAGAACTCGAATATTAGATTAGAGCAGAGATTGCTACATCCAAGGCAGACAGAGCATGATGAATGAATTTGTCAAAAAAATATTTATGGCTGCGTATATGTTCAAACAGTACATATGGCTGCATTCAAAAAATATTTATGACTGCGTATGTGAGCAGAGGTATCATACTGTTATAGTTTAAACACCATCAAAAATACCATTCCGAGTGGCACCATCACTCTTCCACTCCGCCACTAGAACGAGGTCTTGGTTCATTTGCATTTGTTAGCGCTCAAATGGTCGGCTCTGTTGCACTCTTGCAATTTCCGGCAGACAGTCTTCTCACCGCAGAACAATCTTCTTGCTTCACATCGGGTTCACCATGTTTATCCGAAACAACTCTCAATTCCAATGCAAACGAGCCTGACACTCCAGCGCAGGACCTAAGGCGAAGACCACCGTCTGTGGGAATAACGATGCTCCTGGTATCAGGGGAGAGCGAGTAATCAGAATAGGGAATCAATTCATGCAATGGAGGCGGCAGGTGCAAGTCAGGGCATTTCAAAAAACTTTAATGCACAGGACAATGCTTGTCAGGACAACGCCCTTTTTTTTTGAAACGTTTGGACAGTCAGACAGGATGGACAGCGCTGGATAGTGGAGGGCAGTATGGATAGTATGGACAGTGGGGCAGCTACCATGTCAGGAGTAGCTAATTTTATGGAGGAGTTGCTCAGCTATATGGAGAGCAGACAGGGAGTTATAAGGGACGCAAAAGCTAAAAAAGGGTTGGCTCTGATACCATGTTAGGCTAGGTAGTAACTCCACAAAGAAAAAACTGATTCATATTATTCATTCAATCAGGTAGGTCTTTTATATACATGAGGGAGAGACTGTTCAGTTCATCTCCTGATGACTGTTCACATTTCTCATTTATTTATTTGCATATATTTACCCAATCACAAGGATTAGGTGTCAACAATTTCGCTTTTGGTGGTTGCATTTGGAAAATGAAAGATATAGTTAGGAAAGATTTGTTTGCTACATTTTTCATTGTTGCATCATTATTTGAATCTCTTCCCTTACCATATTAGCTTTCATCGAAGCGAAAATAATCCTTTTCTCATGATAATTGCATCATAGATGTTCGAGTGTCATCGCTTTGAGCCTTAAAGCCGACACTTAATTGAATATAAAATTAAAATTTACCTCAATTAACCTAAGGAGAATTTGGAATTTAACACAAACATTTAAATGTCTAGGCTAGAGATGTGTTTCAGCGTCATTAAGTGTAGGAGATGTCATTATTTACTAGCATTGTATCCTGGGGGTGAAATCTTGTTCCATGTACGGAAGTGTATAGGACCGTTCACCAGTACTTTCAGGTATATCTGAGGCGCTCCACACGTGGTAAGTATATGGGAATGATCTCATCGAATGGTTACACATTATGAAACACTAATACGGACTGCACTCCCATGTACCATCGCATATATTCTGGGAGTACCCTATAGGTTGCTATCCATCCATAGGTAACCAAGTTTTCTGCCTTTCATACTGTGATACATTGAACACAAAATTCAGGGAGTTTGTATGTCGTACGTTAAGTCCTTGGTTCACCAAGGTGTATATTGAAGTTCACGGTTGCTTGGTAAAACTTTATGCCTACTTACCTCTTTTTTATTTATTTTTGTTAAGTTCTAAAATCAATTAATTGACTGTGGAATAATATCCTTCCTGTGTAAATAATCCTTAGTAGATATTAGGTTGAAACTAATGGAAATAGTTCCTAAGTCTACCAACCTAGGAAACCCCTTTGATGTGAATCTTAGTCCTTTTCCTTCTTTTGGAAATATTCATGCTCCCTATATGACAATGTTGTCCCTTCTTGGATTTACCATTGGTTTGTCGGTTTGGTTATTTTCGACCCCTATGGTTCTGAATGTCCAAACTGCTCCTCAACCGAGCTCTCCTCCACTGGAACCATATCAACCTCCAGTTGATCTTAAATTTGGCCATTTTCCTTTTTTCCCCGTTCGGTCTTCTTCCACTTCTTCTTGTTCATTTGGTGAAACCAAGTAAGTCAGTAACCAGGTGGATAAGAAGAAGAAGAAAAATAAGCAAGGGGGAAACCAAGAATTCGATGCTACTACTGCAATTGATATTGAGAAACCTTCTAATCAACCTCGTAAAGTGAATTTCCCTTGCAAGATTTGTAAGGGTGAACAACTTCTTTGAGAATATCCTGTTATTCCCAAGATATTAGAAGTGTGGTCCATAGGTTCATATCAACCTTTGTGATCAACCTTTGGAGATCATGTTGGTGATAAACCTTCAACTAGTAATAGTAAAGCCCATGGGAAAACGGAAAAATCAAATTTCCCTGTAGGTTATGTGAAGGGAATCATCCTATTCACCTTTTTCCTTTTGTTGATGAAGCCTCTAAAGTGTTGGATAACCTTGCTGCTTCTCAACCTCATCTCCCAATTGGTTATCCGAAGCTTTCCCTTGATCCTCCACTAGTTGATCAAGTGATTGATCAGAACTCATCTCTAGTCAATCCCACTCTCTCTGAAAGTGAATCCCATGAGTCCATTCCTGATCAATCATTAGTTGAGGAAATGGTTGACCCGATTCCACCTTCAAGTGATCATACCTATCCTATAGAGTGTGAAGTTGCTACTGCTCAATTTATTATGGTTTCTTTAGATTCCAAAGAATTAGGGGCAATCCTCTTATTCCCACGGTGGAGGGGGGATATCCTCCTATTCACACAATATAGGAAGGGGATCCACCTATTCTCGTAATGCAAGAAGGAATTCCTCCTATTCCAATGGCACCCTCTCCAATTATTTTAGTCACTTTCTTTGATTGGAGTCGATTGGCTGGATATCACCTTGCTTCTTACGTACCTTTTTAGATCATAGTACAAGCTCACAATGTATCTGTACCTTGCAAAATCATAGAGGACGTGCATCTGTTAGTATTTTGTCTTCAACTACTTGGAAAGATTTAGGTTCTCCATAGCTTGTGCCCGCTATCCAGAATTTGTTAGCTTTTAACAAAGGAACTAGTCAACTGTTAGGGATTCTCCCTAAGTTGTCTATTACTTTAGGAGGAAAAACTATCTATATCGACGTGATGGATGTCCAAGGCCCTTTGGATTTTAATTTACTCCTCAGCCATGACTATGTTTATGTCATGGGAGCTCTTATCTCTTGACTCTTTTGTGTCATATTTTTCCCGCATGAAGGAAGAATTGTGGCCATTGATTAGCTTTCATTCGTTGGTCCTAATTTGACTCTCGATCAACCATATTACCTAAATGGTCCTTGTATGCAATTGGTATCGTCCCCGCGACAGTTTAATTATGTGGACACCTGTTTCGTGCCCGCGTCTACTTATGATCTAGTTACTGATATAATACACCATGTATTGGGGGAATTGGAGCCTGATCTTTCCATTAGATCCCTTGACATGTATCCCTTCTAGAGCGTTGTTCTCCTATCTGATGAGAACCTGTTGGAAGCTATGGCCTCTTATAGGTCATAAACAAGGTGTCATGAGGATAGTTCTTTTACTATGTCCACCTCATTAAGAATTGAAATAGGTGTCACAAGGATAGTTCTTTTACTATGTCAACCTCTTTAAAAAATAAAATAGGCGTCATGAGGATAGTTCTTTTACTATGTCAACCTCGTTAAAAAATGAAATAAGTGTCATGAGGATAGTTATTTTACTATGTCAACCTTGTTAAAAAATAAAATAGGCATCATGAGGATAGTTCTTTTACTATATTAACGTCATTAAAAAATGAAATAGGCGTCATGAGGATAATTCTTTTACTATGTCAACCTCATTAAAAAATGAAATATGCATCATGAGGAAAGTTCTTTTACTATTTCAACCTCATTAAAAAATGAAATAGGTTCCTGTTGACGGTGTTGGACCCGCCAACATGTCAAGGGGATCTCCCTGCTAAGAAGTCCCAATTAGAGCTCAAATCGTTTGGTGTAGGAGTCTCAATAGTGGGTTGTATAGCAATGCCTTGACCAAAATTTTGCACAGAGGCAAGTAAGATAACTCTGTTGGTAGCAAGGGTGTGACTGTAGTAGTGAGTCAAGGAAGGTGCATGAGTGGTTCTAACACATGTGGGTTGAGATGAGTGCACCCCTTGGCAACCTGTAACAGTAATCAGATGGGAAGGGAACACACGAGCGAAGATGCATGACAAGCTGGAAAGCAAGTCAACGGGAAATCCAAAGTGATGGTTAAACCAACATCACATCTGCAACAAGATTCACACAATTACATACAAAACAAGTTAAAAAAAATACATTGCTATAGCAACCAGAATAGCCCAACTACAATAACAACATATGCATGAAAACGTGTTGGCCCTGTTTTATTAAGAAGTGTAAGTTCCGGTCATACAATACATCCATGTAAACTCGCTAGCTCCAAAAATGGAACATTACAGCCACATTTTCTTGCTCGTCCAAAGATATGTACTAGCTCCGTGTAGTGGGGAAGACAAGGCGCGGTACAATACTATCCAAGCTCTCTCTAAGATAGTCTTATCAGAAGCTTGGCTAACCAAAAGCATATACAATGAGTTATGAGGGACTATTTATAGTAAAGGGTGGGGTGGCCCTTGACACTCCCCTTTGTGACCGTACAAATACCCTCACGAATCTTCACGTACTCTATGATTGTTACTTTCACTATTGACACTTGAATTACACTTGACATGACTTAACATTACAATGCACATGTACCCATGTGAACAAAATGGCTTGTGCACACTCTGACTTAGACAACCATGGAAGTCCAACTCCTCAACATCCTCATACTGATCAATAGTAGCATATTGATGCCAAGATCTGTAGTCCTTGATGGTGTTTGTGTGTTCCATGGTGACATCTAGCTGAACCCTAACTCTTGCCTCGATAGCATCTAGGTACACTGCTCGGGCTCCTCTGTCCAACTTGTTTGAAAGCATTCACATCATTGTCTTCAATGTGGCTAGACCAACAACATACTTGTGCATGATGTCTGCACTGATGGGCAAGTCTGGGCTGGTGGCAATGTGCATCAACTCGTCGAAGTACGAGTCAAGCTCGAGTCATACCTGTTTCTTTGTCTACACCTGGGTGAGAGTCCCAAGTGATGGGATCACATGTGTGCACACCACAACTTCCATACTCTTGAATACTTGTGCATGAGAAGCCTATATGTTAGTGATGAACTGCAAGAGCTCTTCATAATTCTGGATCTGACTCCAGATACGTGCTTTCAGCTCGACCGCATTGACCCTAATCATCTTAGGAAAGTGAAGTGAGGCTCCCTTGTGCACGGTACCAAAATTGGAGTATAATGCTCGCATAACTGTGTCAAGAGACAATACTTCATCCAGTACTGCCTTCTTTAGTTAAACTCCAGCGAACATTGTCACGAAGTCTCCTCCTTGCTTGGCTGTTTGTAGTTCCTTTTCCATTTGCTCATTCTCAGCTATTAGGAAGTGAAAAATTGAGCTAGTGGCTTCGGCATACACTCTGGTTGCATTGGCCAGGGTAGCTGGATGTTTGTGCACATCAATCATGATCACTCATTCCTAAACTTTCGCAAGAGACACATGATCATCCAGAGCTGACACTCTGCGAGACTACACAAATCTATATTGGGATTCATCAAATGAGATGTTGTGCATCTCTTCTTTTGGTTGATCACCAAGGATCTCAATGCCTCCTTGGTCATTCGAGACTTGCTCATCATCTAGATGCATTGAAGCGGGTGATTCGACCTCTTTGTGGTGAGGCATGAGGTCGGTGTCCTGTTCCAACTCCTGTTGCTCCATGTCTACATCCAACTGTTGAAGTGCTTATTCTATCTCATGAGTGAAGTCTTGCCCCTACGATGGTTCACCCTATTCACCTGATGCTAGTTGTTCAGATGAATCAACTACTTGCACATGTTGCGCCCCCTGTTGTATCTGTTGCTGCTATGCTTCCCTCTCTTGTTTGCACAGCTCTTGTTCCTTTTGGAGTTTCTCCCTCAGCTCATCCAACTCCTTCTCCTCTTTTTCCATCCTCTTCTTATCCCTCTGCCTTTGCGTGATTCGCTTGTCGCGTTGTTTCCTCTTTTCCTCTATAGCCATAACTTCTTTCTCTACAAGTGGATCTGCTCGAAACTTGCAACTTTGCTCCTTCTCCATGCGATCAAAAATATTCCTCTTATCTTAGTCGCACACTGGTATGCTTTCATCTATTTCCACTACTACTACTGCTGCTGCTAGTGCTCTTCATGATGTTGCTTCATGTTGCTTCTATAACCACTCCACAACGAAGCTGACGGGTTCATTGGATCTGGATAAACTGTAGCAATATCTCCATGGGTCCTCCTCTGTTAAGTTATGCTATGTTCTATGCTTATAACAATTTGCTTCTTTTTCTTACTATATTCCACAGATTAGTAATCACATGTACATAAAGTAAAGTGCAGATAGAACATTAAATGATTGACAGAAAACAAGCCAAGACAAGAGACACAAGATGTGGCGGCTAGCCAGGGACAAACCCCACAATGTGTGGGGAAACCCTTTGATCAAATATTCTTTTATATTCAATAATTCAGCAAAGAGAAATAGTACAATAAATCTGATTTATATCAGTAGTAGCAAACCCTAGATTAGTAGCATCATTATTAACGGCTTCATCATCAAACTAGGGTAGATGATATCTCACAAACTGACCGTCGGATCGGCTTGATTCTACCATCAAAAGATGCGGTTTCTAGAGGAGGTTCATATGAGCCTACAACATGGTTTAGATGAGGAGATCTTCTAGTCCACGCAGGTCAAACTTAACTTTTGCAGTTGCAGATTTAGTTTGAGCAGCTTCCTTCAAACTAGGGCAGTCGATATCTTGCAAACCGTACGTTGGATTGACTTGATTCCACCACCAAAAGTTGCGGATTTCAGAGGAGGTTCAGATGAACCTATTGTGTAGTTTAGATGAGGAGATCTTCTGGTTCACGCAAGTCAAACTTCACTTCTGCAGTTGCAGCTTCAGTTTCAACAGCTTCCTTCAAACTAGGGCAATCGATATCTTGCAAACCGTCCGTCGGATTGACTTTATCCCACTACGAAAAGTTGTGGCTTTTAGAGGAGGTTTAGATGAACCTATAGGGTAGTTCATATGAGGAGATTTTCTAGTCCACATAGGTCAATTTTTACTTCTAAAGTTGCAGCTTTAGGCTTCACATGTGTGAGGGAGAGACCCTTTTCTGCACAGTAGAGAAGAGACTCTTTTCTGCGCAATAGAGAGAGAGAGATGTGATGAGATGAGTGAGTGCAAATGAGGAAAATTCCTCCTATATTTATACACAACTCTGGATGTTTGAATAGATGTGACTGTTGGGCTTCTGAGCATAAATGAGTTGTAGGTTCGCTTGATAATAATTCCATAATCAAAATAAATTCATATCTCCATGAATACTTATCGGAATCGGATGATCTTTAGATCAGTCCTACACCTCTCAACAAGATGAATCTAATGAATATATTATCAGCCATGAATAAGATAACCCAAATGAAGTTTGGCCCTAGTTGCCAATTTTAACATACTCGGCCCAATGACATGCCCTGTGGATCTAGTTGAACTGAACTCTCGTGCAGTGATCTTTCACAATGCAATGTGGGTCATATAGATTGTAGCTTCGAAGGTCGAATGGGTACTTCCTCATTAGTTCTACTTCGACATCCACTTCTCGATACTTCAGATCTCATATAAGCCAATCCATAACGAAAGTGAGGGCCAAGGTGCCTTCTTCTTACGATGCAATCTAGTTGTTAATCTTGTCGAGATATGCTACTTCCTGCATGACAAGTACATCCAAGGAAAACGTCGGAAGAACATGTGGAGGCTTCTCCATGCTGAACATTCGAATGAAAGTGTCAGACGGTGAGGCATACAAATCTGCAATCCTATCAATGCCTCCATTCCTTATTTTGACATGCAGGGTGGATCCTGTTCGAATATCATCTTGTACACTAGGGTGACAAAATTATTGGACAGCCATGTGGTTACTCCTTTGAAGCTGCATTCAGAAAACAACTTGAAATACGTGTTCATGGTAGTCTCCGCCGGTGACCATGCCCACTTTAAGCCCGGGAACTCCTGTCGGGTATAGACTGCATCTAAGATGTAGGTGGACATGTAAATCTCCACATGCATACCTTCGAGTGACGGTTGAGCCTTCATTACTTGTTCCTTCAGCTGATGAGCCAATATGCCAGACTAGTTACATGGTTTTCCTTCTCTAGCCAATTGGTCTAGTGCAACCACCCAACTCTGTGGGAAGGTTTCTGTGCTTGCTTGGCCATGAAATTGACATGAAAATATGACCAAGTATTGGTATGCCTTCCTCAGTATATTTGTCTTGTAGATCTAGTTGGGTGTCAGCTTGAATCGAGCTGGCTCCTTTACCCAATTCTTCATAATGTTTCTGGAGTTAACACTGTTGTTGGGTAAGCTGAACGGAGTCTTCATGACAATCACAGGCTCTGACATCTAATACATCTCATCATAATCTCATGCCCAGAAGGTTGCAAGATTCATCCCACTGACACTGCTCAAGGTCATCGTCTCGAGATGAGTGTGAGAGATGATCTAGTGTATCATGTCCGCACATGGGAACGCGGGATATCTGCATGTAATCCGATACAAGATGGACTTGTGAATGTTCACGTATGCCTGACATTCTTCAAGGTCTTCCCAAAAGGTGCTTGAAAATGTTTCATTGAACTCTTGCCACTTTAGTTTGATGTCCTTGTCCAGATACAACTTTGTATCTTCATAGATTGGCATACTAGGGGACACTCACTCAACTATTGCTCCACCTGCATTTCCATCAGTGTCATGTGATCCTATTCTCTTGGAATCCATTGAGACAGATGGAAACCTGAAAGATCTGGAGACAAGCAACATGCATGGTGAGGAATCTGTTAGTGAAAACCAAAGCAAATTCGGGGAATGACACAACACATACCTGGGAAGCCAATGGGCAAGATTGCACAATTTCTTTTGGAAGGATGGGTGACTGGCTGCTAGAACTACGCAAAAAGCAGTTTGGTCTGTCTGGGAGGTAAAACTGGCTGCTGGACTTGTGCAATGCGCAATCTAGACTGTTTGTTGGCTGTTGGGATTGTACAATGCGCAATTCCAGCTAGGAGTGACTGCAGGCTCAGGGACTACATTGCACAATTTTCTGGGCCAACAGTCACTGTCCCTTAGAAATGCACAAAATAGTCGTGGAGGAAAGTGTTGTGTAGAAATGCACATTTCTAGAGAGGAAGACAAAACCTTCCTTCCCCATATTGCGTAACGCTGTCTTAGTGAAGGTAGAGTCTGAGTCGAGGTTGGCCCGACTCGTGATGAGAAACTAAAAGAAAATAAGACAGTGAATGCACGACAAAATTAAGTGAAAGTAGAAGTGATTGAAAGTGCATGTAAACATGAATGAAAGATTCAGCAAACATATCAACATGCATGTGGGTGAAGCGATTCGTCGATTCGATGAATGTTAGTGCAAAACAATTTCATGCATGCGACAATAATGAGATAGCAACAAAAACTGAAACATATCTAGGACAAGCTAGTATACATGTAAATGAAAGAAAGCATTCAAACAAATCAAGCAAACAACACTCACACAAGTGAATACACAAAAACCGACAGAAATGCTGAAAAAGACAAGTTGACGCCACTTAGCAGTGAATAGCTGAATCAGATGTGTTGAAGAGTCTTGGATGTGTTATGGGATGTCAGAGCTCCAAGATCGATGTGAAAGAATGAGATCTAATGCGTCGAATAAATAAGTTTGGGCTTATGATGCACATGCCACAAATCTAGGAAAAAATGACACTTGGAGGAAAGTTTCTAAAACAACTTTGCATGTAACCTCCAACTGCTAAAAATAGCTCCTTGAATCATGGGATGCCTTTTTCATGCTTCCTTTTGAAATTCCAAGAAAAGAAAGCAATTTATGCAAGTCAAGTTTCCTTAGTCCTAGGTGGAACTGGTCAACTGAATTGCTCATGCATGAAGCTGCTCAGCTGCTTGAGAAAAATGTGCATTTCTGGCTGGGAGCTCGGCTGGCTGCCCAGGAGATTTTCGCAATTTTTGGGTAGAGAAGCTGACTGCTACCCAGATTTGCACAAATTCTGGGTTGAGCAGCCCTACTTGGGAAAATTGTGCAATTTTCACTGGGAGTGTTGACTAGCAAAATTGCGCATTTTTGGAGCCCAACAGGCTACTAGATAGGATTGTACAATTTCTGGAGTGAAGGTTGGTTGCCCTCCAGAAATGTGCAATTTCTTGAGGGAGCTGCTCAGCCTGTAGCTGGAGGAAGTCTGGGTGATTAGCCTGTGAGGTAAATGCATCAAGCTGTGATCGACATGCTGTCTTTGTGCAACCAAAACACTGATGCTTGTGTACTTGACGAAGCAAGACAAGGTGCTATGAAAGGTTGGTAGGGAGGCTCCAAAACGAGGCTAAGGAAAAATTTTGGAGGGTGGTTGTAGTCGCTACAACAATTCCCATAAGGATAGTTCTTTCACTATGTCAACCTCATTAAAAAATGAAATTTGTGTCATGAGGATAGTTATTTTACTATGTCAACCTCGTTAAAAAATGAAATATGCGTCATGAGGATAGTTCTTTTACTATGTCAACCTCATTAAAAAATGAAATAGGTGTCACGAGGGTAGTTCTTTTACTATGTCAACCTCATTAAAAAAATGAAATAGGTTCCCATAAGGATAGTTCTTTCTTTATGTCAACCTTGTTAAAAAAAGAAATAGGTCCCCGGAGCAGAGTTCCTTTACTTGTGTCAAGACCGGTAAAAAATAAAAGGTGTAAAGAGCATGGTTCTTTTCTTGTGTCAAGCTTGTTAAAAAATGAAACAAATCCCCTTCCAATTCGTGTCTTTGATTATATCTCATAAATTCCTAGTCGACTCTTTCACTTGATCTCGTAAGTGAACCTTCATTCCATCCACCCGTTAGTAACCATTAGTCTACTTAGGTGAATGAAATGAAACTTAGGGGCCCTGTACCTTGAATTGAGTCATTATTATGGGGGTGTGAGAACTAATCTCAACCATAGTTTGTCTTTGTTTCAAGCTTGTGTAAAAACAAAACTGATCTCAAGCAAAGTTTGTCTTTGTTTCAAGCTTGTGTAAAAATGAAATTGATCTCAAGCATAGTTTGTCTTTGTTTCGATCTTATGTAAAAATGAAACTAATCTCAAGCATAGTTTATCTTTGTTTCAAGTTTGTGTAAAAATGAAACCAAATCCAAGAATAGTTTGTTTCCATTTCAAGCTTGTGTATAATTGAAAACAAATACAAGCATAGTTTTTTCTCATGTTTCAATCTTGTGAAAAAATGAAACCATCTTCAAGTATACTCAAGTATATTTTTCCATGTTTCAAGCTTGTGTAAAAATGAAATCATTCCCACTTTACCTCTCGTGATTTCCATTTTTATCAACCTGTTCTTGCTAGATGAGCATTGTTTTTTTCATTCCATCATCACCATCTCTTTGGCCAATCATACACTTTCACTTGGTTGTTTTACCCTTGCTTAAGGAACATCTTCGATGAGTGGTCTTATTAGCCAACCTCTTGACCTTTACATGTTTTGAGCAGTTCCATCGTGACCCGAACCATTTGCTATCATTTATACCACTTGTTCCTCCAGGAGGACTCCTCTTTCAGCTCTTTTTAGACTCCAAAAATATAAAAATATTACCGAGCAGTTGTCTTTTCGTACTCATAAATGTAAATGAAAAGACGTCTACTTAGTATAAGTTTAACCCTTTTCTGGACTGAGATAGACTAGCTACTAAAAAGGAATAGCTTGGTCAAACATGGCTAAGAGGTTCTCTTGAAAAATGTGGCAAAGTGAAAAAATACGTCAAAATGTCACAAAGTGACAAAATATGTCAATGAATTCACCATAAGAAACATTGATGAGAACATCCTTGAAGAAAAGTATAAGAAATTCCTTGAAGTAATTTTGGAAGAGCTTGTCAGAAAACCCTATTTGCAAGCCCATGCTACCTTTTGCAGGCAAACCCTGCTGGTACCCTTTGTTCTAACTAGTGACTAATGTTGGCAGCACAAATTTGGATATGAAAATCACGTTTCTCCTCTTCAAGAAATTTATCCAAAAATGGAACGAAATCTTCTCTTATTAGAATCCTCGAGAATCGCGAGTTAGTTATTGTTGAATAAAGATATGGTCGAGTTCTCCCATTTGGAGTCCTTGATCCTACCTTTAGGGATCTTCCCCTTAAGATGTAGACCTTCTTACCCCTTTTCTAGATCCCTAACTCCCTCTCCTTCCCGATAAATACATTCCCTTATACTCTCAAATGGTTAGTCAGATTAGATTGGTCATGTTGATACTAAATTGTGCCTAATTGCTGCCAATTTGTGAGGGAGAAATGAGAGCTTGAGAAGTTTTGGCTCGGACTTGGAAACCAATCTCAACGGAGGCTTCCAACATCAAGGCAGTGGTTGTATGCTTCCCTCTTGTGTTTATTATTAATACAATGCATGTTTACTTTCCATAAGCGTGTAAATGACTACTTTCTTAGTATGATGCTCCATGATCTATCATATGGTTTACATTACAATGCAATATGCTATGTTTTTCTTTGTTGTCTTTGTTTGATATCTCTTTTAGTTATTCATTCACAACGGAATAGCAAGGATCGAGATTGGAAGTGAGGAGATCGAGATCGACATTGAAAAGTGACTACATAGGAGTGAGGTAGGCCATCTTTCCTCTCTCATGTCATTCTGATTTAAATTAGGAGAGTTTTTCATATATTGGTTTCAATTGTTACCAAATCCACTCATTGGACTAGAGGGATCACTTCTATTTGTAGAAGGGATTGCCTGATAACAAAGTATGTACCTCGAATTGAGTCATTATGCTAGGGGAATGCAAACTAATCTCAACCATATTTTGTCTTTGTTTCAAGCTTGTGTAAAAATGAAACTGACCTCAAGAATAGTTTGTCTTTGTTTCAAGCTTGTGTAAAGATGAAATTGATCTCAAGCATAATTTGTCTTTGTTTCAAGCTTGTGTAAAAATGAAACTAACCTCAAGCATAGCTTATCTTTGTTTCAAGCTTGTGTAAAAAGGAAACCAAACTCAAGCACAATTTATCTTTGTTTCAATCTTCTATAAAAATGAAACCAAACTCAAGCATAGTTTATCTTTGTTTCAAGCTTGTGTAAAAATGAAATCAAATCCAAGCATAGTTTGTTTTTGGTTCAAGCTTGTGTAAAAATGAAACCAAATCCAAGCATAGTTTTTTCTCATGTTTAAAGCTTGGGAAAAAATGAAACCATCTTCAAGTATAATCAAGCATAGTTTTCCATGTTTCAAGCTTGTGTGAAAATGAAATCATTCCCACTTTACCTCTCATGATTGCAATTTTTATCAGCTTTCTTTTTCTAGATGGGCCTTGTTTTTTTCATTCCATCATCACCATCTCTTTTGCCAATCATACACTTTCACTTGGTTATTTTACCCTTTCCTTAGGAACATCTGTGATGAGTGGTCTCATTAGCTAGCCTCTTGACCTTTAAATATTTCAAGTAGTTCGATCATGACAAAAACCAGTTGCTATCCTTTTATACCACTCGTTCCTCTAGGAGGAGTCCTCTTTCAGCGCTTTTCAAACTCCAAAAATATGAAAATATTGTTGAGCTCTTGTATTTTCTAACTCATAAAACTAAATGAAAAGACGTCTACTCAGGATAAGTTTAACCCTTTTCCAGACTGAGATAGACTAGCTACGAAAAAGGAATACCTTAGTCGAACATGGCTAAGAGGTCCTCTTGAAAAACAAATTCTACCCTTTCCGATTTGAGAAACTATTTATGAAAAGGGACCTATGAGGTTTCCTTTTTGCCTCTTTTTCAAACTCTATAAACATGAAAAATATGTCGAGTTACCCCTTCATCGAACTTGTAAAACTTAAACGACGCAAGACTTGTCACCATGACAAAACCAATCTACTACTTCCTAGGGCTTTTTAAACTTACTATGATGGATTCATCTGAAGGATGAAATTATACAACAAGCATGTGGTATCCTCTTCAAGCTTGTGATTAAAAATAAAGAGGTACTCATTAGAAATAGCAGGGGAAAATGGAAGTAAATGTGTCTTGTATTATGTATGAAAGGAAGCATGTCGCTCTTGAACATGAAACCCATCTGCATTTCATGTTGGGTTTGGGATATCCTCACTTAGTCACTTGCCTTCCTGGGCTTTGGAAATCCATTTGCCTCTCATTTTATCATATCCTATCATCATCATGACCATTGATCCAATTTGGAGTCAAATGTTTCCTAACTCCGTAGTCGTGTCGTCAATACATTCAAGAGAAGTTCCGTCTGAAAATTCAAACCTCTTATAACCCATTTGACCTTCTCTGCTACAATCCTGAATCAATTCCACCAAATTTACAAATTCCTTTGTTTCGTGTCGATGATGTGGGAAACATTATGGCCCTCCTTCGATGGATCACTTCCTGTCGACTGCAACTCATTATCCAGGAAGAGGATCTAGAAAATCCCTTTCAGTACCTTGGAGCTTACATGCCTCAATGCCTCTTATTCGCATTGAATGATAAGTTCACATCACTAGCCCTCGATCAAATGATTATGCAAGTGTTCGACTTCACTTTAGTTTTTCATACTTGTGGACTGTTGGGACAGGGTCCCTTTGGGTCAATTTTGTAAAAAGTTTTGTTATTATTGTAAAGTCTCTGGATTTTGAGGAGCGGAGCGCACAGGTCAATAGGAGTCGAAGGGGCTTTAGGAAGGTCAAAGCCCCTTCGTTTGTTAGGAGTTATAATATTAAGAATTATAAAAGATGGAATACACTTACAAAATAAAAACTAGACTTCACATTAATTACAATTAGGTTTCAATTTACACTAGCAATAAACTAATATCACAAGAAATTCCTTTAACATAGATAAATATAATTTAATTAGAATAAAAAAGATTGAATATTAATCAATAACATAAACATAACATAATATTAAACATAAAAAAGATGGAACATACTTACAACATAAAAACTAGACTTCACATTAATTACAATTAAGATTCAATTTACTCTAACAATAAACTAACAAGATAAGACATATGATAAAAATTTAACAAACACATTAAACTTCTCTCCTACAAATTAAAATATTGAAAATAAAAAATATACAATAAAAATTTGAATAAACTTATTACAATAATGTAAGAAAAACCTAAAAATACATAATAAATTTAATGAAAACCTAGAAACTAGCGAATCACATAAACTTGAATTAATCAATATTCAAAATATTAAAAGAAATAATTTACTAAACACCTCTCCTTTAAACTTAGACAAATAAAAATTTAATTAGAATAATAAATAATTGTAAAATTAATAGACAAATTATTGAAGTAACAAAACTGATTACATTAGATAAATAACTAACCAATAACATAAACTTATATTAATCAATAATTAAATATTAGGTAAAGTAATTTAAACATGAATAAGTGCATTTAATTAGAATAAATTTATAATAAAAAAGATTACAAGAAAGTTAATAAAACATAAAAGAAAAATGAACACAATATATCTATTATTAAAATAAAGTAACTTATATAATTAGTAATTTATTAACAATAACATAATAATAATGAATTTAAATAGAAATAATTAAACTAGTCGGCTCCCCAACTTGACAACCTCACCTAATCATATTTATTAACCCATCGCTTCTTCTTTGTAAATCAGTCTTGATGATGAGTCTTGGTCTAGACTCGAAACGTCGACAAATTAAAAATGAAAATTGTGGAATATCCAAATTCATTGTCTCAAAAACCACACCATAGAAATCTACAAACCAAAAAAAAGGAGTTAAGTTGTTTTGTCACCCGCCCATGGTTCGCGGACCATGGTATTGTAATAGAGAATGATATAAAAAGGAGTCATAGGGAGTCATTAAAAAGAAATATCTATCTATCAGTGAATGATCTAAGTAAGAGAAGTCTATTTTTTGTACTTAGGCGAAGGGGAAGGCTCTTGTAGATGTGTGCACGAATATGTTGGTAAGTCCACAGTTGAGTACACGGGACCCTACAGTTGTGTGCGAAGTGTTGGAAGATTACGTAATTGAAGATCTAAGTATAATAAAGGTTGTTTTGGAGCATTATCTATGTATCCGTGTGTTATTTTTACTTCTAAATTTACTGTATATTCGCTCTATTTAGTGCAATTTATCATGAAAAATAATTAACATATGTGCAAAAGGGATAGATTTGTTTAATTTCTTGATGTTATGACTTTTTAGAACAATTAACGAAGATTTTGGATCTATTATTTTTTAGTTACTGTAATTTCTGGGTTTTAAGGGTTAGGGTTCGCGAAGGGAATAAATCCCTAAAAGCAACAGAAACACATCACCTAGTCCTTTGGATGTAGAAACCTAGTTCTAGCATCACCCAATACTGCCTCGGGTGATACTGCAACTTGCGCTACACAAGTTGTTTCCGAAAGGGTCGGTAGTGTAGTGTTTTGTTGGTTAGTGCAACTAATTCTAAACCTGGGTCCTTGCCCCCTTAAGCCAAAAAATTCTTTCGTTTTTGGGACTAGGATCTATTTGAGGAACGTGTGATGTGGCATAAGTGGATACTGACTAAGAAAGAGATAGAGAAGTGGATAGATCAAAAGAAGAACGAATTTCAACCCAGGAAAATAGGAATCCATGCCTATCGAAGGAAGAGTGGTTGAATAGATACTTGTATACAGAAGAACAATAAATTTTCTTATGCTATTTTTCATGCAGATTATATGAATGGTTGGCTAAATTGGCGGACGGTCAAGGTACGTGGAAGTTGGATAGCCCTATTTTGTGGAATCCATAGTTAGTGAGGCACCTGGAAGGTTTAGAAAACAAGAATGCGAGGGATGTCAATTATTGAATCAATAGTATTTTGTGTGGATTCATTACCGAGTTTGGATTGACACATCTGTGAGTTATAGCGAAGCTGAACACTAGTTTTTCAAAGGACCAAGAGGTGAGTATTTGAAGTCCCTGAAAACTTGGATTAAATTTATATTGTGTGATAAATGGGTTATGCCATTCAATTGATGTTTAGATGAGACTTGACAGGAGTTATGCGAAGTGGGAAACCATTCAGAAAAGATATAGATTCAAGTGCTGAGTATAGTCCTTTATTGGGAGCATCTGATAGTGACGAAGAAAGTAATAGTCTGAAAATGCCTCAAGGTGCACCGCAGATGGTAAATAAAGATATTTCAGGAATACCACATCCATCCACTCCACCTCCACCATCACCCCCACCTCACACACTTATGCCTACACCTCCGCCCCCACCTTCACCCCCACTATTCAGTATGGCGAATGCTATGAAGATGCCCATATTGAAGGGTTTGGGGACATAAGACACTGAACAATTTTGGTTCATAGAAAATACTGTGTGGAAGTCAGAGCAGATAACAAATGATGACCTGAATAAGCCACAGTTGGTCACAACATTGCAAGATAGGGCACTAAGCTGGTCCATTAAGTATAGTACAGATCATTTAGCTGCGATTTTGAAAGATACAAAAGATGTGTTGAATAATGAATTCAAGAAGCCTAAGTTGCAAGCCTAGTCAGTAACAAAGGTCAAAGAGATTAAGCAGAAAGTGAATGAGTCAGCGTGGGATTTTGAACAAAGGTTGAAATGCCTACTACAACAGGCTAATATGCAGATCTCAGATGAACAACACAAGGATTGGTATATTACTTCGCTATTACCTCATTTGAGATTACCACTGTCACAACAAAAGATTGGAATGCAGGCTGAGGCACTGGAGATTACTATGAAGTTCGAAGCCTAACCTATTCAGGATACGAATCTGGGAGTGCAATAGATTCAGTCGCAGTTCGCTAGTTTGCATACGGAGTTATAGAGTATCAAAAAGGGAAAAGAAGTCTAGAATGAGACTCACACAGAAGTATGGTGTTTAAAATGTAAATGCCATGGTCATGACAAGGATCATTCCCTAGTGTATCAGAATTATCTAGCTGGAGGAGGTCATATCCCCATAAGGCTAGAAAATATTGCCGAGATGAGTACAGGTGTGGTACCATGGTGCGCTATCTGCTAGATCACAGGAAAAAACATGACGGACAATTGTTGTTTGTTACATAAGTTTGTGTAGACTCCCCAGTAACTATTTTACAATTTTTTTTAAGTTTGTACGTCATGATGAACGTAATTGCCAAGGCTATAAATTAATGATGGACAGATCACCAATAGATAGAGTATAGAGGAAGGCACATCCTCAGCAGGATCAAGGCACAACTGCAGCACACATAGGATTCCAGGGATGAGGAAGAGGATGAGCGGGAGGAGCTGGAAGAGGTTGTACATAAAATCGTTTGTTACAATTGTGGAAAACCAAGTCACTTCACGCGATATTTTCAGAATCCAATGCACCCCTCTTGTAAATATTGCCGATAGTTTGATCATGACATAGAAGATTGTCCCGTGCTCATCACAAAAACGCAAGAAAATAATACCCAGACCCAACAACCTACTCATAACATACAGATGATGAGATCGAAACCATGCAAAGATGGACCCAGTGTTAATATTGTTACATGAAGCATTATAGATACCAGGGAGGATTAAGGGAAACAACTAGAGGAAAATGTATGGGTATGAAAGGCTGCTGACAAAGATGTTGGATTTGATTTGAACAAGGAAAAGGAGATTTTTATGGAGGAAAATATGATCTTTGTGGACATAGGAGCTTCTAAATCAAAGACTTAGAGTACCTACATGAAGAAACCTGAGGAAGTCAATATTGCATAAGAAATAGGTCCTTCATTATTAACATATTTCTTATAGACCTGCATGAAGCTCCTAAGGGACCAAAAAGCAGTAGAGGGATTGCAAGAGTTTATAGATAACTGTGCTGGCAAAGGTAAGCCATTGCCTGAACAATGCGCAATGCATAAGGTCGACAAAGGTAAGAAAAAGATTAGTTGGGAGATGAGATTGACTGCCCAAATTAGAGAATTTTAAATGGACTAGGTGATCCTTGATTTGAGATCTGGTGAAAATGTTTTTTCGAATTAAACCTGGGAAAGAATGGGAAAACCATCACTAAGTGGTCCCCGATTTAGCTAAGAATGGTGAATCAAAAAAATGTTATTCCTATGGAGATCCTACATGGAGTAATCCATACCCAGCACTGCTTGGAATTGATTGGGAATTTTATATGAGCACGTTCATCAACCTCAAGAAGCATAGCATGTGTTGGGCATGGAATCCCCCCACAACATGTTTTGGGCTCAAAGCCCAAGTTTTGGTCAAAGGTATTGTAAGACTCCGCGAATTGCTGGCGAGAAGCGTGAAGTATAGGTTGAGTCATAGGGCTGTTCACCCTAAGTAATGTGAAGTAATGTAATGTCATGTCGGCCTACCCATGGTCCGCAGACCATGGGATTTTATAAATAGAGCAAGGATTTAAGTTGTAAAGGGAGCAGCGAAGAAGCGAAGCAGTAATGATAAAGCATAGAGTAAGAGTCTAAGTGTATTGGGTCATAGTAGCAGGAAGAGGCTCTGCAGCTGAGTGCACAGAGGCCTAGTAGATTCCATAGCTGGGTGCATGGACCCCTACAGCTGAGTGCATAGGGTGGTGTCGAGTCTGTAATCTTGATCGAAAAATAATAAAGAGAAGTTAATTCCTTTTTCTATGTATCTGCTTGTGCATTGCCTTCTTTATATTAATATTGTTTTATTTATCACGCGCACTGATATGATTGCTTGATATGCTGTAATAATCACTAGCCTTACACAAATAAGTTAAGTAATCGGGTAATAACATATTAAATAGCAAGGAACTTGGGTATGATATGGGTTGCGCCCCGAGTAGGGCTGCGCAGAAGCAGCATCATAGGTTGTGAAGGAATAACAAGTGCATGTAGAGATGTGTGCGCAGGGTGAAATCGCGGACCTCCATAAGCTCATCAGACATCCCCAGGGTGCGAAAACCTAGTTCTAGCACCAACCCATACTACTTCAGGTGAGACCTCAGTCCGCGCTCCACAGACTGTTGCTAAAAAGGCCAGTAGAACCAGGATTTTCTTGGCTAAATCACCTCTGAACCTGGGTCAGGTCCATACAAGCCAACAAATGGTTTTGTTGTCAGGACCAGGATCTGCATAAGGGATGTCTGATGTCTTGCCATTGGAATCCAACAAAGAAAGAAATTGAAGAGTGGTTGGACAAGAATATTCATGAATTCGCAGTGCGGGAAAACAAAAATCCGCGAGTATCTAAGGAACAATGGTTGGAGTGCTACTTGTATATGGAAATCCACAAAATTTTCTTTGCATCCTTTCCTTCTGAGCTGTATGAGTGGATCACGAAGTTAGCAGATAGCTAGGGAAGGTGTAGGCTCGACAAACCAATAGTGTGGACTCCGGAATTAGTGCGCAGACTAGAAGCGTCGGAGATAAGTTCGCACGGGCTTTGGACCATTGGCTCAACCGAATTATAGGAGGATTTATCACTGACTTTGCGGTAGATACAACCTTCAGCTACAATGAGGCGAAGCAACATTTACTCAAGGGACCGCGAGGTAAGTATATTAAATCTTTGAACACTTGGACTAAGATGCTATTGTGTGAAAAGTGGGTTATGTGAATAAATTTATGTTTGGAGCTATGCGAAGTGGGAAGATCTACAGAAGAGGAGGTAGCGAAGAATTAGAAACCAGTCCCTTAATTTCACCCTTGTGGGAAAGCAAGGAAGATCTCACGAAAGTTTCTCCGAGAAGCACAGTCAGTTTGATAAGACAACGAATTCCGCATTTACCACCTCCACCCACACCGCCACCTGTCTCACCCTCCTCACCTCCATCTCCACCCACCCCACCTCTGCCACCACCACAGTTCAGTATGGTGAGTGCGATCAAACTACCAGTATTCAAAGGAGTGGGGAATGAAGATCCAGACCAATTATGGTTTGTGGTAAGATTAGTATGGGCAGTGATGAGCTTCAGAAATGGGTAACTATATGGGCTCATTTTGCCTATTATTCTCATTTAATCCACCATTCTCCATATTTTTATGCATGCTTTTGAATATATTTATGTTAATTGAGTGAATGGGAATAGTCACTTTACCACAAAGTCTAATACGTGCTTATTGCAGAATTTTGGACATTTTTGGATCAAGATCAGGCATTTATGAGCAGATTGGCAGCCAAATACGAAGAAACAAGGCTAAGGATTTATAGGAGGGGTGTCTCCTGCACTAAATGACCCTTTCCTCGAGTTCTCCACCATCAGCTCGGAGTTCAATAGCCCACCAAAGATGATTTCAAGGGGCAGCCGAGCAGGTCTAGTGAAGTGGCTGATTAACTGCAGTTTTGGGCAGCCAAGCTCCTAAAGTTAAGGAGGACTGTTGGGAGTCCTCGTTTGCATAAGTAGGAAGGCTTCAAGCCTTAGTAGTTTAGCCATTTGATAGTCTATTTTCGCACTTTAGTGCAACCCTATATGAGCACATTTTCGAGCTTTTTCTTGTAGACAGTTTGTGATGTAATTATTATTTTTTTGATCAATGAAGATGAATCCAGATTTGAACTAGCTCTGAGCTTTCTTAGGAGGATGTAGCTCTTGGGGTTTGGCCCAACCCAAGTGCCCAATACCTCCTTTGTGTACTTTTATGTGTTTTTCTTGCATTCATAGAATGATTTCTGTTATATAGGTTAAATCTTGCTTTGTTACTTAGGTTGTTTTTGATGATTAAGATAGTTGTTCATGCTTCAAGTTGATTTGATAGTTTGGTAATAGAAAAGATCCACAAAAAGGCTAACAGGTAGTCCTTGATCTCATTTCTCCCTCCTTGGGACCATGAATTGAGACCAAGGTACACTTGTTGCCACAAAAACATTGTTTTTGCCTTCCAATGCAATTGCTAGTGTTATATTTTGAGTTGGAAAAGTTGATATCAGTTGTGTTTCCATGCTCAGAATTGTTCTTGCTTAGTTTCCATAGCTTTCTTGCATGATTTCTTGTCCATAAAATTCTATTCATCACGTTTCTAGTTTCTAGGTTAGAATTAGGTCAAAATAGATAAATATATGTTTTTTTAGTCTTTGCTTGGATCAGTTTTGGAAAGTAGTGTGCAGAACACCTGTAAGACACTCCAGCCTATCCTTCCTCCATCACACAACTTACTCTAGTCCCTCGCTCAAGATTTCTTTCCCTCATTCGCCACACTTTCCCAACTTACCCTAATTTCCACATTTTTGTGCAACATTGCTTTCCTCATCCTTGAACAAATCCAACCATCTTCATCACTCCTGATCTTCATTTACCATGTCCTAGACCTCTTAACATCCCTACCCATCCTTCATCTCTACTTTTCCACCATTTTTCCACCATCAACCCTCTAAAAACCACTTTTGGCCTGTTCCTATAGAATTTCCTGTAGATCCCCTGTAGCCTCCTGTAGAAGTTCACGTGAGCGACTTTTCGAGATCTGACCATGGTGGAAATATCCAGAAGGGTGCTAGGGACCCCTTAGGTCCTCTTCACACCTTCCCAACCTCCTGCAAATGCCCACTTCATTTCCTTTCGCCAATCAACCTCTGCACAACAAAAAATAGTTAAAATACATGCATAATAATTTTGCATAAAATTTCTCAAAAATACAAAAAGATGATTTCTCCATATTTTCCTTTAGAGGTAGCTTAAACACATGCATTTTACCTTTGCAATAGTCATTGGCATCCATTTCAGTAGCTTACATATCTTTTCTTGCACAAGTAGGGTTAGTCGGTAAAACTAGGGTTTGTTAGGGTTTGCGTTTCCTTTTAGCTTTCATCTTCTTTCTGCAAGTAGACTAGCCTCTTTTGTATTAGCTTTCATCCATTACAGTTAAAAGCTTCTTCTAAGAACTCATAGAAGTTGGCTTAAGCTCCTAGTGAACTTGTGCTAGCTGATCAAGTGACAGCCTGTAATAAGAGCTAGTACTTGTGCATATAGCACCGTCGCTTCCAAGTTTGTTACGAACTACCAGGTTGATAAAAGTAAGGTAGGGAGTCCCAGGAGTTGCAGCATCATTGCTACAATACTGGAGCTCACCATATTTTTGGTGCCAGTGCTGGGGAAGCATCAGATTATTTTGTGATTACTGCTTTTCTTCGATTTTCTACTGCAACCTTCTGCTAAGTAGTTTATTTCAGCGAGAGTAAAGTAGTTGTTTCATTTCAATTCCACAATTTCAATTCTGTAAAAGTAGATTAGACCATTTCCTGCTTTCATTTCAATTCCGCAATTTCATTTTAGCAAGCGTAGATTAGAATTTCCTGCTTTCATTTCAATTCCACAATTTCATTTCAGCAAGCGTATATTAGTATTTCCTGCTTTCATTTCAATTCCGCAATTTCATTTTAGCAACATAGATTAGTCCTTTTCTGCTTTCATTTCAATTCTGCATTTTCATTTCAGCAAGATAGATTTCAGTTAGTTTCAATTTGTTGTTCAATCAATTTCATTTTTGCAGGTACAAGCAGAAAAAAGAAACAAAAAGCACCCAAAAAAGAGATTTCCTTTCATGCCTCGAGGAACAGAGACAATTTAGGAAAAATCCTACCCAACACCCCCACCACATCACTGAGTCACCCTTCTCTCTTCTTTGGTGGCAGTGATCCAAAAGAACCTATAGGTGAACCTCCAAAGATATACGAAGATCCTATAACAGAAGAAGAGTAAGAAACCATTCCTCCTGAGACCATGGCTGAAAATAGAAATGGTAGAGGAAATGGGGAGAGAATAGAAGATGCCTTTCCGATCTGAGAGACCAATGGGGACACAAAAATGAAAAACATAAGTCCCTCAGCCTTACCTCACTTCCATGGATTGACTATTGAAGACCCTGATACCTTCTTGTTTGAGTATGTTGTCCTTTATTGAACTTATGACTATGCAGAGGACGAGCAAAAGTTGAAACTCTTTCCTTCTACCCTCGAGGATTCAGCTCTCTTCTGGTTCATGGGGCTACCTGGAAACAACATCACAACTTGGGCTCGAATGCAGCATGCCTTTAACAACAAATACCGGGGCTACTGTAGGTAAAAGGATACAAAAGAAGAAATCTTTCAAATGACCATGGGAAGTGATGAAGCTTTAGAAGACTATGAAGAGAGGTTTCAACTCAGTTATAAAAGGGCCAGGTGCACACTTGACCCTGAATCTCTGAAGTTGGTTCTAGTCATAGGAGTCCCTGAAGACCTTCTAGATACCCTCCATTTGCTGGCTGGGGGAGACATCTACCACCTACCTTATGATGACATAAAGATTGTGTTTAGAAACCATTCTAGGGCAGCCAGAAAGAGAGGTAGAGGAAGTCAACTCTTAGCCAGTACCCCCTTATCTAGTTCATTCCTTAAAAACGAGTTTGCAAAGTAGATGGAAGATTTCAAAAGCGAGATGAGATAGACCATTGCCATGCAAATGGATACCTTGTGAATCCAAAAGAAGCAAGAGGAATCCGAGAGGGCTTTGGCCATCTTTTGTCCCAGGTGCACCAAAAAGCATCCTAGGAACGAATGTCCATTGCACTCTGTAGAAGTGTGTTTTGTCTGTAAAGTAGACCATCCTACAAATCAGTGCCCTTCATTGCCTGGATTTAAAGCTATGTACCAAGGGGTTGAAGGAGCCACTGAACCACTCTACTTCATGAACCAAAGGAGGCCACATGGACCTGCACCTTACCAACAGGGAATGCAAGGGACATTCCAAACTTATTACAACCCCAATCAAGCCACTTCCATGCCTTCTTGGTCCCCCCCTGCTCATCCATCATATTCCACACCCCCTCATTGGTCGTATCCTGCTCAATACCATACTCAACCAACTGCTCACTCATTTCATTCTCATGCTCAGCCACAACCTCAGTGGAATGCACCTCATCAGGGGTGGAGGCCCCAATACAACTCTTCTCCCACTATCTTGCCTCCACCACCTGCTTAACCACAACCATTACCTCCTACTCCTCCAAGACAACCCCAGATACCTACTCAACCGAACCCGAACCCCAAAAAAAAACAGGCCCAGTAGGTATATACTGGAGAAACAACATGCCCTACCTATTATGTGGAGATTCAGGAGATCAACCTACGATCTGGGAATGTCCTCCCAGATAGCCAACCTCATCCTAAGAAGGATGAGGAAGAGAAATAGGAAAGTGAAACCAAAGCCATTCCACCCTTTCCTGAGATACTAACTAGAACCACACAACCAAACCCAGAAGAAACTGAACTTCTGGGAGAACTTAAATAGTTATGTGTGAAAATACCACTTCTCCAGGCCATAAAATATGTACCAATATACAACAAGTTTATCAAAGATAAGTGTTTCAGGCACCCAGGCAGGTGCAAGAGAGATGCCCCAACTATCAATGTCATAGGACAACTGTCTGACTTGATGTTGGGATAGGTAATCTATCCAAAATATCTAGACCCTGGGAGTCCTGTAGTCGATGTCCACATCAATGGCACCATAATCCCCCACACCTTGATTGATCTAGGGGCTGCCATTAACGTAATGACCAGGGACACTATGCTCAAACTCAACCTTCAAAGTTCCCTAAGAAAGACCTCAACAGTACTTCAGTTGGTAGACCACTCCACTGTGACTCCTGATTGGATTGTGGAAGATGTCATGGTCTCCATTGATTCCTGGGAGTACCCTGTTGACTTCTTGGTCCTTCAACCAAAGGCAAAACTCACTGGGTATCCCCTCATCTTGCGAAGGCCTTGGTTAGCTACTGCAGATGCTTACATTAGTTGTCGAGCTGGGAGCATGACCATCAAGAATGGGAATATGTCAAAACAACTAGTCCTATATCCTCCTACCCAACCTCTGCTAGAACATGACTTACCTCTCTGGTTGGCGGAGGAAGATGAGGAGGAAGTCTACTCTGCACCATTGTGCACAGTAGAAGCCACCAGGAGAGGTCCTCAAACTGAGGATGATCTTATTGAGAATTTGATCCAAAATCCACCCCCCAGTGTGCTGCCATTAGAAGAGTTGGTGGAAGAAACCCAAGCCAATGCTTTAGTTGATCTCTGTGTGGCTGATCCGACCTATCTCCAAGTTAAGAATGTGGAATTTGGCCCTGAAAGAACCTTGAAGATCAACTCATCCCTATCCACCTCTCAGGAGAAAGAGCTGTGTAGCTTATTGAACAACCATTTGGATGCTTCTGTTTGGAGCTATAAGGAGATGAAAGGAGTCCACCCTTCAGTCTGTACCCATCACATTTACATTTAAGAGGATTATAAACTAGTCAGGAAACCTCAAAGGAGGATGAATCCAACCCTTAAGGACATTGTCAAAGAAGAACAACAAAAGTTGTTGGATGCGGGATTCATCTACCAAATCTCTGACAGTGAGTGGGTTTCTCCTTTGGTGCTTGTGCCCAAGAAAAACGGGAAGTGGATAATCTGTGTAGATTATATAGAACTTAACAAAGCCACCAAGAAGGACCATTTCCCTTTGCCTTTCATAGATCAAGTGTTAGATGGCTTGGCGGGCAAGAAGTTCTTTTCCTTCCTAGATGGGTTTAGCGGGTACAATCAGATCCAAATCAGCTCGGAAGACCAAGATAAGACCACTTTCACTTGTCCTTGGGGTACCTTTGCCTACCGGGTCCTTCCCTTTGGGTTATGCAACACTCCTGCCACTTTCCAGAGAGCAGTACTGAGTATATTCGCTGAGCTGGTTCATGATTCAGTGGAAATCTATATGGATGACTTTACTCATGGTTCTAACTTCCAAGAAGCTCTGACTAACCTGAGGGAAGTTTTAGCCAAGTGTATTGAAATGAACCTCTCCCTCAGTCGTAATAAATGTGAATTCCTAATGACTGAAGGGACCGTGCTAGGTCATACAATTTCTCAGCAAGGTTTACAGGTGGATCCCAACAAGATTGCTATCATCCAAAGGGTCCCGCCTCTTCAAAAGGTAAGAGATGTTCGGAGTTTTCTAGGCCTAGTAGGATATTATAGAAGATTCATTAAAGATTTCTATAAGCTAGCCTATCCATTGTTTGGTCTTTTGGGAAAAGATGCTGAGTTCATATGGACTGAGAACTGCCAAGAGGCTTTGGATGCTTTGAAAGGTAAGTTGATAAATGCCCCACTCTTGAGAGGTCCAAACTGGGCCCTACCTTTCCACATTCACACAGATGCCTCGAACAAAGCCATAGGAGCAGCCTTAGGACAAGTTGAAGAGAAGCTACCATATGCCATATATTTTGTCAGTGAAAACCTGTCCACGACAGAGTTAAACTATACTGTAACCAAGAAAGAGCTCCTGGCTGTAGTCCATTCCCTAAACAAGTTCAGACACTACATCACTGTCTATCAAACATTCATGCATACTGATCATGCTGCAATTAGGTATTTGATGAATAAATCTGATGTAAATGCTCGTATCATTAGATGGTTACTTTTATTGTAGCAATTTGATTTGACCATTGTTGATAAGCCAGGTAAGGAAAATGTTGTTGATGATTTTCTGTCTAGACAAGAAATGCTTGCAGGTGAAGAAGGGATGGTGGATGATCAAATTCCAGATGAACACCTGTTTTCTATTTCAGTACTCTGTCCATGGTTTGCTGATATAGCAAATTATTTGGTTTTAGCACAGTTTCCGCCATAATTGTCCTCAAAAGAGAAGAGAAAGATCGTGAGGAAAAGTGCCCCATTCACTTGGATTGGGGGCAAGCTTTTTAAACTTGGCCCATATCAGATTTTGAGGCAGTGTGTTAGGGAGGAGGAAGTTTTTGACATCCTCCTAACCTGTCATGATGGGCCCTGTGGAGGCCACTTTGTAGCAAAGAGAACCACCTTCAAAATTATACAAGCAGGGTACTATTGGCCCACTCTTCATCAAGATGTCAAGAGATACATCAGCCAATGTGACAGATGTCAAAGGATGGGGAAACTTACTCCAAAGGATGAGATGCCTTTGCAGCCTCAAGTGACTTTCGAGCCATTTGAGAAATGGGGCATGGATTTTGTGAGTCCTATCAACCCTCCTTCAAAACAGAAGTCCTACATCATTGTGTGCATAGATTACCTGACAAAGTGGGTGGAAATAAAGGCAATCAAAGCAACAACAAAATAAAAAGTAGCTAAGTTTTTGAGGGAAAATATCTTCTACAAGTTTGGCTACCCAAGAGAATTAGTCACAGATCAAGGAAGTCAATTTACCTCTAACCTGATTGAAGACTTGCTCACTCATCACAAGATTAAGCACAGAACTTCCACCCCTTATCATCCACAAGCAAATGGATAGGTGGAACTTACTAACAGAGCTTTGGAAGGGATTTTGACTAAGGTAGTGAGCAGCAGCAGAAAATATTAGGCAAAACGCTTGGTTGAGGCCACCTGGGCCTATAACACTACTTGGAAAACTACAACAGGTTTCACACCCTATGAGTTTGTCTATGGGAAGAAGGCTTTGCTATCCATAGAATTTGAATATAACACATTGAGGTTGGCAGTTCAGCTAGACTTAGATCTCATCCATTCACAACAGGAAAGATTACTTCAGCTGAATGGATTAGATCAACAAAGAATCCAGGCCATTCTCCACTCAAAGGTAGTCCAACTTCAAAGAAAGATATGGCATGACCGACACTTCAAAGAAAAGCAATTTCAACCAGAAGATTGAGCGCTGATGTATGATTCAAGATACAAGGATTTCAAGGGAAAGCTAAGGACAAGATGGCTGGGACCATATACAGTGGAAACATGCAATGATAATGGGTCAGTCCTTATTCAGACCATTGATGAGGAAGCCATCCCCATGCTCATCAATGGACATAGATTGAAGATCTACAGGAAGCCCCTTTCCAAGCAAGAGTTCATTGAGACTCTTGGTAAATCGGTATTGGTAGTGGAGTGGGTCCCTATCTCCACTCCACCTACACCATGAGAAAAACACAAAAAAAAGAAGAAGAAAAAAACACAAAAAAACACAAAGAAAAAGAAAAAAGGAATAAAAGATCCTTAGGTGAAAACCTCTTGGAGGCACCCAGGGTAGAAAGTGAGGGTGAAAACCTCCTGGAGGTGCCCCAGCTATCTCAGACTAAAAAAAAGAAAAAGAAAAAAGAAAAAAGAAAATTAAAAAATAAAACCTCATTTCTTTTGAATAAATTGCAGGTTGTAGGAAGACCATTGCAGGTTTTAGGAGGATCGCACAAGACAAAGACAGAGGACATGACTAGGCTACATGCATCCCTCACAATCCATCCCTCCATGACCATTACCCTTTCCCAAGATCTGGTCTCATTTGGTTCGAAATTTCACAGCCTACAAAAAGCTTTGTATCTTCTACAGGAGGATCCTATAGAGACTACAGAAAAGCCAAAATTGATCTCAGAAGAGGACCCGAGGGTTTGAAATCTGTCTATGAGGCCTATGAACCTCCCTACCTCCACCCATTGCCCTATGCCCTTTTCCATCTCCGTACACCTCCACTACACTCGTTTTTATGTCCCTGCATAGTCACACACAAAAATTATGTTTCCTTCTTGCTGCAAACAAAAAATTTTTAATGACAAGTCAAAGCAGCAACCTTTTTCACTCACCATACCTAATACCCTCCATCTGTGATTCCTTGTCAACCGAGACCCTCGTCAACAGTTGTAGCCCTACTCATTTTAGCTTGAATTTCAGAAGGAGAAGCAGCTACAGGAAATCCTACAGGATTCCTGTAGTAGCTGATCCCTCTGAAAAACATACTCCAGAGACAGGGATAGCAAAGTATGGAATATGAAACATGCGTGGATATCTATTTGAATGTGTGAACATTAGCAACAGCCTGAGGCTGAGCATGCAGAGTGCAAGCAGCAACATCAATGAAGAAATGGGTTCCAAAATCCGAAATATGCATAGCATGGCCGCAACTGCACAGGTAAGTGCCTAAATCTATTCCTCAATTACATGAATCATATTTCAAGGCTGCATGACTATGGGAATGGTTCGGATTGAATGGAATCGATGGCCAGTTAACTGGCCACCCTAGTTCAGTTACACATCCTCGTGGAATTCAAACGAGCCCCGTCAAATTCAAAACTGCCGATTAGATACGCAACCAGCACGTGTGGTATGTCCATTTAGGAAGAAATATTCGGGAATGGTAGTGGTGGCAGCAGATAATGGAAGTAAGGGAGGTGATGGCAGTCAGACATCATGTAGAAACATTATGAACATGACGTAGGATCAACGGTCCAATCCGGCCACCTCATCTCCTCACCACGAATCAAGCTTGCAGTTAAAAGACAGCTCAGTTGAGACATTCACCACCCTTTGTTCATTTTGTCTTCACGATGTTCTCGACTGGAGTACACACCTACCACTTCCAAAGCAGCTAACCAGTCATCCTCCACCATTTTTCTACCTGTTTTTTGAAAATATCCAGCCTATTGGGCTCTACAGGAAGCACAATTTCATTCTACAGGAGCCAGGATATTTCTACAGGAAGGGTTCTACAGTAAAGGCAGAGAATAGCTCTGCAGAAAGAAAACCCAAGATTTTCATCAAATTTCAAGCTCAAAATGAGGTAGGCTCGGGAAAACTTCTCTGTGCATGGTTTTTTTGAAGTAAGGTGGTGAATTGAACACAACATTAGATTGACAAAAAGAGTAAAGCTCTGCCTGCATATTTCATTGACTCTACACAGTTTCTTTCTTTCTCTACATCCTAAATCTCCTCATCATTTTTCAATTTCTCTTGTAAGGAAGATACATGAAGTAGTAGAGGCCAGCCTATGTGTGTGTGTGAAAAAAACCGAATTTGCATATCTATCTATGTGCTAAGAAAAGAACATGTGTCCTTATGCTCTATTCTGTAAAAAATAAATTCTTTTCATAAACAGACAGTCAAATTCAGGGTGACAGCAGTTTAAAACAAGGGAATTATTTCCATTTGATGTTGTAAGGAAGCACATGGGAAATTCCTTCTTGGGTTCAGAAAAAACCGAATTCAACTATCCTCTGTTTTAGTGATTGACTATTTTTTCCACCTGAGCATTTTCTTTTCTGGTTAAAACACAAAAAAAGAGCACTCAACACCATGCGAGGAGGATTCATGAGAAAAGAACCCTTAAACTCTAGCAAATTGTATGAGCACCCTGAGGTGGTGGACCTTTTCACCAGGGCAAACTGGATATCCTTCTTTGACAGAATTCAAGGTTATGATGAGGAGGTGACTGAAGAGTTTTTGATGTCCCTAAGACCACATTCGAAGACACATGCCACTGTTAGTTTTAGGGGTTTTACCCTAGAACTTACACCTGATTTCATCAGTAGAATTACCAGTCTACCATTGGGGCTCCCTTGGAGCAAAGAGGAGAAATCATCGGGACAAGTTGCTAAATTTTTTTTTTTTCTACCTGAGGAGAATCCTGTAGAAGATAAAAATGGGGTCAGAAGGACAAGCTTGTCTCCTCTCTAGAGTGAAGTCAGTTATCAAATAATGAAGTATATCACATGTGAAGGAAGGTTCAACATCATTTATGGTTATCATTTCAGGTTGCTACATGAATTGAGGTATGGGATGGACTTGCCTCCAGCTAGAAAACTGAGCATCCCATATTTTCTCCTTCAGTCTTTAATTGAATGTGGTACAAAGCTAAATGTAGGGGCCCCAGATCAGTTGGCCCACCATGGGCTCATCAAATTGTTGGTGGAAGATGCTTTACACACCCATACTGTCCCCATAGCTTGGGAAATCTTTAGAAATATGTCCAGGGATGATAACATCATAACTTTGGTTGAGAACATCAGCCCATCCAACAGTGATGAGGGGGAGAAAACTGAAGAAATTGAGAAGAACAATGATGAGGGAGCACAAGACATTCAAACAGAGGGAAAAACAGAGGAAGAATAGAAGGAAAAAGAGGAATTTGCCAAGACTGCTAAGCCTAAGATAGAAAAGGAGACAACAACAAAAATAGAGAAGGGAAAAAGGACAAAAATTGGAAAGAAAAAGGCCAAGAAAGCCCAAAAGAGGACTACCACAGCCAAGGCAGGCACCCAACAAGAGAAAGAAAAGACACACCTTGAGATATCAGTGACACAAGTAGAAACAGTGGGCATAGAGATTTCTATAGGAAGTGAAGGAAAATAACAGTAGAAAGAAAAATCCCCTGAAATGTTGGCAAGGGAGGCAGCAGCTGTGCTTGCTGCATTAAGCACACCTACAAAACAAAAGGAAAAAGAAAAAGGCAAACCTCTATGTACTTTAAAGCTAGAAAAAGCACAAGGATCAAAGTGGGCAAACGCCAGCCACCATCAAAGGAACCAATTGTCATTGAGGACTCACCCACTAAAAAGAAGAAAGAGTCTCCTTCTAGGATATCTATCACCTATGAAAGAGGAAACCCAAAAACCTCCACATTGAAAGAGAGAATTAAGTTGATGGACTCAAAGACAGTTCTACAGGAAGCTGAAACATCTCTACAGGAAACTCTAGCCAAGTTAAAAGAAACTGAGAAATTGGAGGAGAAGGCAGCCAAACAGTCACAGGGGGAGAGCAAGGCCAAAGAAATACCTGAACCAACCCCTTAGCCTAATTTGGGCTCATATTACAATCTATTAGAGGGTGGGAAAATCATCCCATAGAAATTTGTTGTACCTTTATTCTTTGAATTAGAAAAAGAGAGGGTGAGAACCCACACATGGATGCAAATCACCAAATCTAAAGGAGTTGAGGACATAGGCCACATGGAGGACAAGGTAAAGGAATTAAGAGGGGAGTTGGCCATGGTGAGGCACATAGAAGGCAAAAAAAGAGCCCAGCTACAGGAGGAGAATTAGCTGCTGAAAAAGCAGTTGCAGCTACAGGAAGTTCATAAGGGAGATAGGCTGTCCATTTTGGGAGGGCAGAAGAAGCAAGAAGGACCTCCAGCAAACAAGGAAACAACGGAGAAGCAACAGAAAGAGGGAGAGCTGCAAGCTGAGGTTGAGATGCTAAAAAAACTACTGCAAGAATAGGAGTCTCAGGCAGCAAAAGAAATACAGGTTTTAAAACAGTAGTTGCAAGAAAAAGAAGCCCAAATGGCCTGCATGGCTAGCTAGGTAATAGAAGCCTTACAATGTAGGCAACCTGCTAAATCCTATGCATTATATGTTAAAGACCAATTGTTGCAATTTCAAATTAACACATTGGCCCGAAGGGGTACAACTCCATTCTAGAATTACAATCAGTTTATATAGTTGTGTGACAGTAGCTCAGCTGAAGACAAGGCCAAGTTAGGAGAATTCTATTTACACAACTTGGCACTTCCTAACATGAATCTATGGGACCCAAACATTGCATTATGAGATTTGCAACTCATGGCTATGGCTTTTTGGTTAAGCCATGAGAAAAAGAGGGCATTAGAGATTCAGAAGATTATGGCCAGGGAACTAAGTGAGCCACTCATGATCAGGGAAAAACCAGAATATCCCTCAACTCTTATATATTCCCATCAGCACCTTGCAACAACCCTCACATTGCACCTGACTATGTTGAAAGGCAAGCTCAAGCCATTGCTCACTTTGAAGACATGGAAAGATTGTTTGGTGATAACTGCATTCATGCTTGCACAAGGAGATGGAACACATTGTCCCATAGTCTGAAAATAAGAGACTACCACTCCCCAACTAGAATGAGGGAGGCTATGAGAAGAGTACCCCTATACAAACAATCAATGCAGAACTTGAAAGGCAATTGGATTGGCCTTAAGTTCAGCCCTCCACTACTGCTAGGGTTGTTAGAAGGGGTCAAGGAAGAAGAGGAACAAAGACAATGGGATGAAGTAGACAGAAAGGCAAGCTTTCATGATAGAGAATAGGACATCACCTGAGAGGCCTGGGATGTCAGAGAGGCTATCAAAGCAATCAAAGATGATGAACTGGATTAGTTGCTCAGAGGATGGGCAACACATTTAGCAGGGGGTGATGATGAGCCCTGGAAATGGGTAAGTATATGGGCTCATTTTGCCTATTATTCTCATTTAATCCACCATTCTCCATATTTTATGCATGCTTTTGAATATATTTATGTTAATTGAGTGAATGGGAATAGTCACTTTACCACAAAGTCTAATACATGCTTATTGCAAAATTTTGGACATTTTTAGACCAAGATCAAGCATTTATGAGTATATTGGTAGCCAAATACGAAGAAACAAGGCTGAGGATTTATAGGAGGGGTGTCTCCTGCACTAAATGACCCCTTCCTCGAGTTCTCCACCATCAGCTCAGAGTTCAACAACCCACCAAAGATGATTTCAAGGGGCAGCCAAGTAGGTCTAGTGAAGTGGCTGATTATCTACAATTTTGGGCAGCCAAGCTTCTAAAGTTAAGGAGGACTATTGGGAGTCCTTGTTTGCATAAGTAGGAAGGCTTCAAGCCTTAGTAATTTAGCCATTTGATAGTCTATTTTCTCACTTTAGTGCAGCCCTGCATCAACACATTTTTGAGCTTCTTCTTGTAGACAATTTGTGATGTAACTATTATTTTTTTTTATCAATAAAGATGAATCTAGCTTTGAACCAGCTCTGAGCTTTCTTAGGAGGCTGTAGCTCTTGGGGTTAGGCCCAACCCAAGAGCCCAGCACCTCCTTTGTGTACTTTTATGTGTTTTTCTTGCATTCATAGAATAATTTCTGTTATATAGGTTAAATCTTGATTTGTTACTTAGGTTGTTTTTGATGATTAAGATAGTTGTTCATGCTTTAGATTGATTTGACAATTTTGTAATAGAAAAGATCCACAAAAAGGCTACCAAACAGTACTTGATCTCATATCTCCTCCTTGGGACCATGAATTGAGACCAAGGCACACTTGCTGCCACAAAAACACTGTTTTTGCCTTCCAATGCAATTGCTAGTGTTAGATTTTGAGTTGGAAAAGTTGATATCAGTTTTGTTTTCATGATCAGACCTATTCTTGCTTAGTTTCCATTGCTTTCTTTCATGCTTTCCTGTCTATAAACTTCGGTTCATCACGTTTCTGGTTTCTAGGTCAGAATTAGGTCAAAATAGATAAATCTCTGTTTCTTTAGTCTTTTCTTGGATCAGTTTTGGAAAGTAATGTGCAAAACACCTGTAAGACACTCCAAGCTATCCTTCCTCCATCATACAACCTGCTCTAGTCCCTCGTTCAAGATTTCTTTCCCTCATTCCCCACACTTTCCCAACTTACCCTAATTTCCACATTTTTGTGCAACATTGCTTTCCTCATCCTTAAACAAATCTAACCATCTTCATCACTCCTGAGCTTTATTTACCAGGTCCTAGACCTCTTAACATCCCTACACATCCTTCATTTCCACTTTCCCACCATTTTTCCACCATCAACCCTCTGAAAACCACTTTCGGCCTGTTCCTGTAGAGCTTCCTGTAGATCCCCTGTAGCCTCCTGTAGAAGTTCGCACGAGCGATTTTTCAAGATTTGAACACGGTGGAAATCTCCAGAAGGGTGCTAGGGACCCCTTAGGTCCTCTTCACAACTTTCCAACCTCCTGCAAATTCCCACTCCATTTCCTTTCGCCAATCAACCTCTGCACAGTAAAAAATAGTTAAAATACATGCATAATAATTTTGCATAAAATTGCTCAAAAATACAAAAAGATGATTTCTCCATATTTTCCTTCAGAGGTAGCTTAAACACATGCATTTTACCTTTTAAATAGTCAATGGCATCCATTTCAGTAGCTTACATCTCTTTTCTTGCACAAGTAGTGTTAGTCAGTAAAACTAGGGTTTGCATTTCCTTTCAGCTTTCATTTTCTTTCTGCAAGTAGACTAGCCTCTTTTGAGTTAGCTTTCATCCATCACAGTTAAAATCTTCTTCTAAGAACTCATAGAAGTTGGCTTAAGCTCCTAGCAAACTTGTGCCAGCTGATCAAGTGATAGCCTGCAGTAAGAGCTAGTACTTGTGCATATAGCACCGTCGCTTCCAAATTTGTTATGAACTACCGGGTTGATAAAAGTAAAGTAGGGAGTCCTAGGAGTTGCAACATCATTGCTGCAATACTCGAGCTCACCAGGAAGCACAAGGTGTCTTGGATGACAATATTAAGAAGGCTATGCTGGTGAGCGTGCTGCAAGATCACGTATTAACATGGTATATCAAGCATTCTAATCACCATCCAAACGTAGGAATCATAGAAATCCAAGCTGCGTTGAACAAGGAATTTAGCAGGCCAAAGTCAAAAACACAATCAATCATCGAGTTTGAGGATATTGCGATGCTCCCCGGTGAGACCCCCTGGGATCTAGACCAAAGGTTGAAGAGAACGATTCGTGAAGCCAATATGACTCTAACAAATGGATAGCACCATGCATAGTTTGTAGTGTCACTTACGCCACACTTAAGGAGGGACTACCTGATGCACAGCTCTTTGCAGTGCTCATCGCGCAGAGACACTTCGAAGATATAATCCATTTTCTAACAACAGGTACTACGTCGATGAATACTCAATCCAACAGAAAAAGGAATTGGTGGTGCGCAAGGGTGGAATTTTCTGTCATTGCGGGGCACATCTACAAGAAGGGCAACGATGAGATATTGTGAAGATACGTACCTGAATTTGAATGAGGTTCGATCCTCGTGAAAGCACATGGGGGTGCTGCAGGAGGACACTATGTAGGACATGCGACTGCACAAAATAATATTCGCTCAGGGCTATGGTGGCCAGCCCTACACCAGGATTCGAAAGCACACTATAAGGCCTGCGATATACGTCAAAGGACGGGAAAACCATCGAAGGGACGAGATGCCACTAAATCCCCAAATGACACTACAACCTTTTGAGGAATGGGAATCCACTTTGTGGGCCTGATCAAACCTCGGGGAAAGATAGGTGCGTGCTACATCATCATTGCAACCGAGTACCTGAACGATGGGCAGAAGTGCAGCTGGTCAAGGACTGCATGACTACTACGGCTGCGAAGTTTGTGTTCGAAAACATGTGACACGATTTGGCTGTCCAAAAATCTTAATGAGTGATCACGGAACACATTTCTTGAGTGAAACATTATATCATTAGAAAAGCACATTGTACCACCCATAAGCTAATGGGACAGTAGAGGCATTCAACAAAATACTGGAGACTGCACTAACCAAAGTATGTAACGTGCAGCGAAACAACTGGGACCTGCGCGCACCTGTTGTTTTATGGGTGTACCAAAGAACATGCAAGAAATTGATGGGCTAGACACCCTTTCGGTTGGTCAATGCTACGGAAACTGTCATATCGATGGAATACATCATACCTAGTTTGTGAATAGGAGTGCTCACAGGCATGACGGACCGTGAAGCTCTGGAAGAAAGGCTCGCACAATTAGAAGAACTTGAGGAAGAATGGTTTCTGGCTAGATTTCATCAGCAGGTACAAAAGAAGTGTTGAAAGGCCTAGGACGACCACCATATCAAGTTGTGCACCTTCAAGGTAAATGACTTAGTACTAATGTATGACAGTAAGTTTAAAAAAATTCTGGGAAAATTTAGAATGCACTGGTTGGGACCATATGTGGTAAAGGAGGTCACAGACGGAGGCACGATCCAGCTAGTCAAACTCAATGGAGAACCCTTCCCAGGAAAAGTTAACCACAGCCACTTGAAACTCTACATAGGTGGGTCGGCTCTTTGACGAACCTGCCGAAGCACAGTCTCCATGACCCTAGGAGCCAAACAAGGGCACACGACTATAAAAACATGCACCAGAAGCTAGTACCAAGGAAAGTACATGATTCAAATGTGGATGATTCAGAAGCAAGAATGCAACAGGTCTAGAAAACCGCAGAACAATGAGCCGTGGAGCTCCGAGTAGTACGGGAACAGTTGGAGGGGCTTTGCGCTAAGGTCACCGCACCAGCAGAGTGACTCGAGACGAGTCAAGATGATTGTATTGGGGGCCTGTTGGGCATGGAATCTCCCCACAGCATGTTTTGGGGCTCAAAGCCCAAGTTTTCGTCAAAGGTTTTGTAAGACTTTGCGATTTGCGGGTGCGGAGCGTGAAGTATAGGTTAAGTCATAGGGCTATCCACCCTAAAGTAATGTAATGTAATGTAAAGTCATGTCAGCCTATCCATGGTCCGTGGACCATGGGATTGTATAAATGGAGCGAGGTTCTAAGTTGTAAAGATAACGAAGGAATAAGAGAAAATAGTATGAATGGTTCGAGCTTAGAGTAGGATTCTAAGTGTAGTGGGTCGTAGTAGTAGGAAGAGGCTCTACAGCTGAGTGTGCAGAGGCCTAGTAGAGTCCGAAGCTGAGTGCACGGACCCTTGCAGCTGAGTGCACAGGGCGTTGTCGAGTTTGTAATATGGATTGAAGATTAATAAAGAGAATTTGATTCCTATTTATGTGTATCTCCTGTGCATTGCCTTCTTTATGTTTATATTGTTTTCTTTATCGCACGCACTGATATGATTGTTGAATATGCTGTAATAATCATTATTCTTACATAAACAAGTTAAGCAATTGGATAATAACAGATTAAATAGCAAGGGACTTAGGTATTATATGGGTTGCATCCCAAGTAGGGCTGTGCAGAAGCAACATCGCAAGTTGCGAAGGGATAGCAAGTGCGCGTAGCGACAGGTCAGACCATGCACCTTCAGAAGTTCATCAGACATCCTCAGGGTGTCGAAACTTGGTTCTAGCACCCTCCCATAATACTTCGGGTGAGACCTTAGTCTGCGCTCCGCAGACTCTTGCCGAAAGGGCCAGTAGTACAGGGATTTGCTTGGCTAAATCACCTCTGAACCTAGGTCAGGCCCATACAAGCCAACATTCATCATCAAGCAGCTGATTTTCCTAGTTCACAATGGTACTTATGGCTGGAGGAGCCTATTCCCATCATGGTGGATCTCATCCATAGAATTTCTCGGCTCCCATGTAAGGGAATGGACCCTACGACGATAATAAGAAAAAGTGGAGATTTGGTGCTCGCGGAGGCCATGAAGAAAAAATACAAGCTTGAGAAGAAAAATAGGGGTTACGCAATCAGCAGCATCAAAGATAAAAGAGTGCACGTAGCCACCCAACTCCTGGCCGGGAAGGTAATGAGAAAATTCCACAGTGATGAGGTACTAGCGCTGGTAGTTGTGCTGGCCAAACAATGCGCCAAGGGGGTCCAATTTAGCTAGGCCAAGTTCCTCTGCGAATAATTCTTGACCAATTGCAAGGAAGCCCAGGAGTAGGGCAAGACCTTCCACTACGCATGGTTGCTCTTGTCCATTTTTCTGGTAACAGGAGAACTGCCCGAGGACAGTCAGTTCCCTAGCATTGAACAAGACTTACCAGAGGCCGTAAAGTATGCGTCGCTCTGGGCCACGAAGGACACAAAGCAGATTCGCGAGACAACAGTCTGCGGAGCTTTGTAGACTTCAAGGTGGACATGCATAATGTTTACATCAAGGCGTGTAAGGATCTGACGCAGAAATTGACCAAGCTCCCCTTCATCACCATTTATGATGCAATATTTTCAGTGTTAGAATCATGACCCCCCGAGTGGCGTGCCTTGGATTTGGATAGGACAGTAGAACAAAAACAAAAGGATGAGGCCAAGTTGCACATTACAAAGCTGGCCGAGAAGAGGCGCAATAAAAAAGCGGCCACGGAGGTAAGGGCTGTCCGCGAGGTAGTAAGGGCAACCACGGAGCAGGCAAAGGTCGCTGAAGTAGTAGCAGCAATGCAAGCAAGAGGGGCCACCACAATGCAGGATGAGAAGGGCCAAGACTTGTCTATAGGATAGGAAGTAGAGGACACAAACCTCATAGAAGAAGGCGCGGACCCGTGCACAACTTCCACCCAACTGAAAAGGTCACGTGTCATAGAGAGATCGGGTCCACGAAAAAAGGTCAAGGCATCCAAATTGGCCATCAAACCGGCCACATTAACAGAAGGTGACCTCTATGACATCGACGACATGGTTCGCAAGGTCACTAAGAAAGTGCTACAGGAAGCCATGTCAGAGTAGCAGATTATGTTGGGGGCTCTAAGGGTGCAGCTGCAACAACTACAGGTGTGGCCCCCACAGGAAGGGACCGTAGCCACCTATGGCACAGCAGGAACATCAATAGTGGAGTAGATGTTATGCGTAAATATGGCCAACACCATAGTGCTATCGAAAGGGGCGCTAACAACAAAGAAAGAGGACGACAGAGCCGCGGTGGGTAGGATCAAGCGACTTGGCCTTAATTTGGCTGCCCTTCCGCAAGACACATTACACCAACTACAGGATGGCATAACAGCAGAGCTCTGCACTAGGGAGGGTCGTGCGATTCACGTGATGAGTGAGAAAAAGATCAACATCGAACAGCTCAGCTTGCAGCGTGATGAATTGGTGTCACAGAACCAGTAGATCGTGCAAACAATTGATGAAGCATGCCGGTGAGTCCCAAAGTTGTCCATTGCTGAAAACCTACCAACAGAGATGTGGATCCACTGTTTGGCAAGTGGAGTCTGAAATGCATGTGAAGAAACAATGTGTGTGCAGCTAGAGCTAAATCTCCAGATTGCTGAGCTGTGGCTGAAGGCGCAGCCTTCCACTCCTCTGAAAGTTAGAGAGCAACATGTTAGCGCTATTCAAAAAGGATTGAAAGAAATTAGACAAGCAGTGCAGGATTGTACCGGTATGTTGGACCAAGACTTTGGCGTCCTCACATCCTTGTAGGAGGACCCCAACATACAGCGCTTGGAAACATAGGCATGCAATATTTAGGAGAAGTATGATAATGTAAGGGGAACTACGCAGATAGTCATCCTCACCCAACCGTTGGCAAAGATGCAGCAAGCAAGGGCATTGAAAGAGTAGATGGATGCCACAAGATAGAAAGAGGCACTTCTCAAAGCACATGTCCAGCCATGGATTGATGAGGCCTTCACCATTACGACAGATATTGAGGGAAAGCTCGCACAGATGTAGGGAATATATGCTCTAAGGCAGACAGCTGATCCTCACAAAGAAGCATCAGAAGAGTGCATGCAGCAGGTCCAACAAACCATAGAATAGTGTGTCGCAGACCTTGAAGTAGGACGGGACCAGTTGGAGGGGCTCCGTGCCAAGATTGCCACACCAACAGAGTGACTCGGGATGAGTCACGATGATTGTGTTGAGGACCTGTTGGGCATGGAATCCCCCCACAACATGTTTTGGGGCTCAAAGCCCAAGTTTTGGTCAAAGGTATTGTAAGACTCCATGAATTGCAGGCGCAGAGTGTGAAGTATAGGTTGAGTCATAGGGCTATCTGCCCTAAGTATTGTAAAGTAATGTAATGTCATGTCGGCCTACCGATGGTCCGCGGGCGAGGCTCTAAGTTGTAAAGGGAGTAGTGAAGAACCGAAGGAGAACAGATAGAGCATAGAGTAAGAGTCTAAGTGTATTAGGTCATAGTAGTAGGAAGAGGCTCTGCAGTTGAGTGCATAGAGGCCTCGTAGAGTCCGCAGCTGGGTGCATGGACCCCTGCAGCTAAGTGCGCAGGGCGATGTTGAGTCTATAATCTTGATCAAAGAATAATAAAGAGAAGTTGATTCCTGTTTTTGTGTACCTGTTTAAGAATTGACTTCTTTATATTTATACTATTTTTTATCGCACACACTGATATGATTGTTGGATATGTTGTAATAATCACTAGTCTTACACAAATAAGTTAAGTAATTGGGTAATAAAAGATTAAATAGCAAGGAAGTTGGGTATAATACAGGTTGTGCCTCGAGTAGGGCTGCATGGAAGCAACATCACAGGTTACGAAGGAATAACAAGTGCGCGTAGCGACGTGCACGTAGGGTCAAACCGAAGACCTCTAGAAGCTCATCAGACATCCCTAGGGTGTGAAAACTTAGTTCTAGCAAACTCCCATACTACCTAGGGTGAGACCTCAGTCCGCGCTCCGCAGATTATTTTCGAAAGGGACAGTAGTATCAGGATTTTCTTGGCTAAATCACCTCTGAACCTAGGTCAGACCCATATAAGCCAATAACATGGCATTTGAGAAGAAGGAACTACGAGTTAGTGCTCCATTGGATTTAGTCGAGGGTGCACGATATACTGAACAAATCCAAGATTATTATGAGGAGGATGATATTAAGAAAATCTATAAACGTACTACAGGGGATGAAGATTGAATCAACCCTACAACGGATGGGTGAATTAATTGGGAGAAGGAAAACTCCCACCATTCGGATTTAAATGAGGAGCTTGAGAACTGGTAGAACAAATTGCATGAGGTATTGACGCTATAATGCAACAGGATTACTATGTCACTCGAATATATGATTGTTTATAAGGTGTAAATTTATTTCTGGATAAATTTAAAAGGGATGTCCCAAAGGAACATCAGTTCTAGGCATTAGACATCGGGCTGAGAGATACACCTATCAGATGGTGGGGCACACATAAGAATAGCTTTGCAAACTGGAAGAATATTGACAGATGATGAAGCTAGATTTGGGTATGCCAATACCCGCATTGCAGATAAATTTACAAGAAAGGATGATCTGTGCGAGCATCTAGCTCAATGGACAAAAGCATGGGGAGAAGAGCCATAGCCATAATCGATTCACATATTTTGCCAAACTTTGGATACTATTCTGGTGAAATGGTATCCAGAAACAGAGTTGCGACATGGAACTACATAATGGGATGTTTTGAAGGAAATTTTTATGTTAACTTTCATTTTTGAATATGGATTTGAGTGTATTGATGAAGCATTATAGGAGATCAAAGCTGCAATATTCAGAATTCCTAAAGAACTTTTCGTGTGGGTACAACCAGACTAGAGTACGCAGCTGCGACATGCTTTGGAATGATACAATGTGACCACAGAGGAAGGTGACGAAGATCCTAGGAACATCAGTATTCTTGAGTGAGAAGGACAATGCTAAGTTGTAGGGCCTAAGGCAGAGGTGCCTAACATTTCAAAGCCCTTTAAAACTAAGCAAGTGAACATTGGGTCGGAAGCACAAACGAAGTTCGCAAATATAGGCAATTACTAGGATGAGGACACAGTGGACAAAGTCACAGAGTTATTGTCGGAGTATCAAGAATTATTTCCTGCAAAGTTATCTGATCTAAAGCGGATAGTAAGTGATCTAGGTGTCATGAAAATCACTCTACAGATGAATGCGAAGCCAATGAAGCAGCGCCCATACCAATTGAATGCTAGGGACAAGGAAAAAGTGCTCGAAGAATTAGATAAGATGCTTGCAACAAGAATTATTGAGCCTATAGAAGAACCATATTGGGTTTGTCCTATGGTGGTTCAAGAAAACAAGATGAAGGGTGAAATTCAGATCTGTGTAGATTTAAGAAAGTTGAATGATACTTGTGTTACACAGTAATTTGTCACTGCCTTCACCTCAGTCCTTCTATTGTGTCATGTGTCCCAGTGAAACATGCTCATACTGAACAAATGCTCTCTTATGTTGCCAAGTGACCCACTTTTCCTAAGTTTTCTGCCTCATCACAACTATGGACTTAATATACGCAATGAACAACGGTTGTAAATAGTCTAGCCGGCTTCCAGCGCGGAAGTACATCTGTTTCCCATGACGGTCTAATTTCTTACTCCGGTGCAAGGCTACTTGCTATATTTAGTGACGGTGTGAATGGCTACATTGCTTACTAGTGATGTCAGCGCTAAAGCTTAGTTATGAACTCGCGATGATCCAGATTGGGCGAATCCGTTCCAATAGTCAGCCTTCTGGATGTCTCCAGACCTGGTTGTTGGCATAGTTTTTGTCGCCCTTCCTCCTCTAGTATGGCAGTTCCGTCATTTGTGCTACCTTCCTTGGGGATAAGCTCTCTCTTCCACCTTTCATGGAGACTCCTTCTCCTATTTAAACACTCACCATTGCTATGATCAGCTAGTTGGTGAATTCTTGGATTGAGCAGTGCTGTTAGTGCTTTTGAGTTTGATAGATAGCTGGTGTGGCTGTGACAAGTGTGGGATTGTTGATAGCTTGTGGAAGGTTGTGAAGTTCCCTTAACTTTGTGCTAAAACTTATGAGTGAGAGAGAAACTTTGTATGTTGGGAGATCCATCTTCAAAGAGTGAATGCTTGAGAAATACATTAGTTGGACCCTCTGAGAATTCTTGCGACGTCAAGACTTTGGTTGTAAGCTTGCTCTTATTTCATTATTAATACAATCAATGATGTTTTCATATGTCTTTTATGTAATTTACTTGATAGCTCATGACTTCTTAACTTTGTGAGTAAATAGATCATTGTTGTTTTCCGGTTATGCGCTTTGTTGCATTTCCTTTGCATTGTCTCAGGTTGATCACTCATTGAGGAGAAGGAAGCGAAAGCTCGAGCAGTGCAATGGAACTCCATCGACCACCGGTTGAGGTAGGCCTCCAACTATGACTGTTTAAGGAAATCTATTGTTGATCTATCCTTATTGTGACTAGAACCACTCTAGGGCTAGAGGGGTTGCCTCTGTTCGTAGAGGGAACACTTTCCTGCATTCACAAGTTGGCGACTCCGCTGGGGAGTCTATCCTATGTTCTTATCTTGTTTGCTCTTGTTTTGATTCTGATTTGGTCTCTCTTGAATTTCGGGGATTAACTATCAGTCTTTTGGGTCACCTAGATCGATTTGGGAAATCCCTTTATTGTTTGTTGGATTGACTGGTTTTTGTTTGGGAGTTTTTTGTTCGTTTGTCATTGTTTTTAACATCATTGCGGAAAATAGCTTAACAGTAGCGCTGACATCGTGCTCACTCTTTTGTAAAGTCCTGTGCATCACTGAATACCGTTGCACAGTCGCGACGACTTTTGAAATTGATAGGTCGCGGGAAAGATGTGTACTTCCGCTACGACGTCGCTCTGTTGCTATGTCTAGTTGCTTATCAACGCTAGTTGCTTGTGTTGTCCTCCTGACGATTCCTATAGAATTGATTTTTTCAATTCTGCCTCCTTTCACTAGTCCTGTTGATCCTTTACTTTTTTTTTCCTCTTGCTCAGTAGCTTGTTTTTCACTGTTTATAGTTAAGGCACTCTTTCTTTGGCCTTATTGAATGAATCTTGCATTTTTTCCTATGTGACCTAGTTCGTTCTTTCAAGTCCTTGGAATTAATTGGCTTGGTTGCTGGTTTGCCCAAGGTTCATTTGCGACTTCCTTGTTGGTTTGATTGAGCCTTCCCCATTGCTTGTTTCTGGTTGAATTTTAGTGACCATTATTGAACCAATCTTTGGCATTGATTCGATTTCTTTTCACTACCAAACATAGATCACAATTGTTTGGAGCAACCTGTTTTTCCATGCTTGCTTGTTTGTTTCTTTTAAATTTAAAGACATAAAAATCAAAGATTGCATTTATTTAGTATACGAAAGTGAAAGTGAATTTGCATTTCAAGTTTGCATATTGGAAAGCGAATGATAAAATCTCTCATTAGTAGTACCCATGCAATTTAGGAATTGATGTCTGTATGCATTGAGTGACTACATTTGTTTATCTTGGTTTTCTTGGTTTGGGAATGATCTCTCTACCCTCCTGTAGGTAGGTGTTCATTGAAGTAAAAGAATATTTTGCTCATTCTAGATGCATCCTAGGATTTGTTGTATACATATGGTAAGGCTTGAAAACTGAAACATAATTCAAGATCAACTCTAAAATGAACTGAATAAACCTAACAATGAATTTGAACATAACGCACACTATTTAGAGGTCTAGGCTAGAGACGCGCTCCGGCGTCGTTTAACCTAGTCCCTATTATTTTCACTCAAAGTTGGGTGATTCCTCCTTCTGTGACTCAGTAGTGGTTTAGTACGGAATTGTGCTCCCATGTACCGTCGAGTATATGTTGGGAGACCCCACTAGGTTATCATCCTATATCCTTAGGACACTGTGTCTGCTGCCTTGCAAACTGTAGTGTACCGAACACAGTATTTAGGAAGATTGACTGCCGTACGGAGAGTCCTTGGTTTTCATATGACTGCCAAGGTGTATATGCAGTTTTACGGGTTGTTTGGTAAACCTTTTGCCTAGTTCTCTAGAGTTGTCACTTTCATTCCTTTTCGGACTCCCTAAAAGAAAAGGTCCATATTAGCACTTGTCCTTTCAGGCTCATTAAACCTCGAAAGAGATAGAGTCACCTTTTTGTCCTTTTCTCGACTCTTGAAACATGAAAAGGTCAAGTTTTGTTCCTGTGTCATAAAAATTTACTGCCCACGAAATATTCCTGGTAACAATTCAGGTTCTTAGTTGTGATAAGAGTGTTTCTTAGGCTCATTCCCAATGGCAAGAGTCCCCAAGTCTGTCAGTCAAGGTGTTCCCCCAGATGGGAACCCTAGTCCATTTCCTTCTTTCGGAAATACCAGTGCTCTGTATGGCAACACTGTCCTTGCCTAGGTTAACCATCAGTTTACCCGTTTGGTTGTTTTCAACCTCAGTGGTCCCGAGCATCATGACTCCTATTCCACGGTCTCCTTCATCCGAATCACGACACGACGATTCCAAGGTTGAGCCTACGCCTTCTTCCCCTATCTCTTCGCCTTCATCTCCTCCTTAACCTGGTGAAAGTTTCACATCTAGTAACCAGGAGACTAAGAAGAAGAAGAAGAAGATGAATAAGAAGAAGAAGTCTGATAAATGCGAGGCCACTTGTGCAGCTATTGCTCCGCGTACATCTTAGGTCGGACCACCTTCTGCTCCTCTGCGGAAGGTTAAGTTTCCTTGTAAATTGTGTAAGGGTGACCATCTTCTTCGTGATTGTCCTGGTATTCCTAGGATCTTAGACGTATGGTCTCACGATTTGGCTCATCCCTCATCATCCTCTGAACCTCATGGTGATGATACCCTATCAACTGGCAATGGTAAGAAGAAAGGGAAGATTTGATTCCCCTGTAGGCTATGTGAAGGCAACCATCCCCTTCACCTTTGTCCGCTCATGGATAAAGCTTCTGCCATTTTGGAAAGTCTTACAGCTTCTTCACCCCAACTTCCCATTGGTTATTGGAGGCTCTCTTCAAACCCTATCCCCATTGACAGAGAGATTGACCTAGATTCTTCTCTTGTTCGTCCTCCTCTTTCCGAGTCTAGTTGTGCTAAGCCTGTTCCAAACCAACCATTGGTTGGAAAGAGTGTCGACTTGGGTTCACCACCTATTGATCACTTTGCTTTGGAAGAGCATCATGCTCATGTTCTTCTTGTCTCATCAGATTCTCCTGAGTCTGAGAACGACCCTCCTATCCCTGCTGATCAAGAGGGTCCTCCTTCGGTTCTTGTAGAGCAAGGGGGCACTCATACAATTCCTGCACCTAGTAGTTCGGTCATTTCCTTCAACTGGAGTCACTTGATTGCTTTCTGCCTTCCATCCTATGTACCTTTCGAACTTACAGTACATGCCTATAATAAGGAAGTACCTGGCACTGTCTTGGTTGAGGGTACATTTGCCAGTCTTATGCCTTCCACTACTTGGCAAGCTTTGGGCTCCCCACAGCTTGTGCCAATCATGCAGAATCCGTTGGCATTTGATGGAGGAACCTGTCAACCTTTAAGGATCCTCCCAAAGTTTCCTGTTACTTTGGGGGGCAAAACCGTCTATATAGACGTCATGGTTGTCCAAGGTGTTTTAGATTTCAGTCTTCTCCTTGGCCATGACTATGTTTATGCCATGGGAGGTCTCGTTTCTTCACTTTTCTTTATGGTCTGTTTTCCACATGATGGAAGAATGGTGACCATAGATCAATTATCATTCTTTACTCCCTCGGTGCCTCCTGTGCAGCTCTCATCCCCTCTCAGTTCTTGCTTGCAAGCAGTGCCTTCCTTGCCATAGGTCAATTATGTGGCTACCTATTTTGTCTCCGCCTCTGCTGATGATTGTGCAGATGGTCTCGTACATCATGTACTGGGGGCATTGGAACCTAATCTGTCATTAGTGCCTCATGACATGTATTCCTCCCAGAGTGCATTTCTTCCATCCCTTGAAGACCTCTTGGAAGCCATGTTCTCGTATGGCCCATGAGCAGGAGTGACGAGGATAGTTTGTTCCTATGTCAACCTCGTTAAAAAATGAAACAAGGATCATGAGCATAGTTCCTGACCTTGTGTCAAGCTCGTTAAAAAATGAAACAAGGAGTCTTGAGGAAAGTTCTTGATCTTATGTCAACCTCGTTAAAAAATGAAACAAGGATTATGAGGATAGTTCGTTTACTGTGTCAACCTCATTAAAAAATGAAACAACTCCCTTTCTAAATCGAGTCTTTGATTAAGATCTCCTAAAATCCAAGTCGAGTCTTTCCAATACCTCGAAAGTGAACCTCATTCCATCCACATCGTTGAATGCAATGAAGCTTGGGGGGCATGTACCTCAATTTGCATTATTATGCTGGGGGCATGCGAACTTATAACAAGCATAGTTTTTCGTTTCAAGCTTGTGTAAACATGAAACCGAATCCAAGAAGAGTTCTCCATGGTTCAAGCTTGTGTAAAAATGAACCCATAGCCGATTTACACCTCATGATTGCCATTTTTATCTGCTAAATTCTGCTAGATGAGCCTTGGTTGTTTCATTCCATCGCCACCATCTCTTTGGCTGATCATATGCTTTCACTTGGTTGTTTTTCCTTTCCTGAGGAAATGTAGCGATGAGTGGTTTTAATAGCCAGCCTCTTGGCCATTACATGTTTTGAGCAGTTCCACCATTACCAGAACCAATTGCTACCCTTTATACCACTCGTTCCTCTAGGACGAGTCTACTTTAATCTCTTTTCTGACCCGTAAAAGATGAAAAGATTGCTGAGTATTTTTCCCTTTTTGACTCGTTAAAGAGAATAAAAATGGAGGTCTGCTTTCAGTTCTTTTCCGATCGTTAAAACACGAAAAGATAGCCGAGTTGTCTCTTTCGACTCATTAAAGGAAATAAGAGGCGGTCTGCTACAATCTCTTTTCCGACCATGTAAACACAAAAATATTGCTAGGCCTTTGTTGTTTCGAGTTCGTTATTGGTTACAAAATGACGTGGTTTCGATCGCTTTTTTACTTTTTCGGGTCGAGGTCACTAATCACGAAAAGTACTCCTTGATCCTAATGGTCAAGCGATTCTTTTGAGTATCATTTTATACTTTTTTGGGCTCAAGAGACACAAATCTATGAAAAAGGACCCCCCTGGAGTTTTCCTTTCCGTGTCTTTTTGAAACTCCCTAAACATGAAAAAGACTCTGATTTTTACCTATGTCGGACTCGTTAAACCTTGACGACATTAGACTCATCACCATGACGAGACTCAAGCTTCTCCTCCCTAGGGCTCGTTAAACTATTACTAGGTTGGATTTGACCAAAGGTCAAACTTATATTACAAGCATACGCTATCCCCTTCAAGCTTGTTTTCAAAAATAATTGGGGTACTCGCCAGCAATGGTGGGGGGGAATTTGGAAATCATCATTGTCTATGGAAGCTAGTCACTTTTGAACACTGACAATTTTGCTTCTTGTCAGGTTGGGACATCCATACATCATTATTTGGCCTTCTGCGGGTTTGGGTTGTCATTTAGCCTCATTCCATCTGATCTATGCTGTCTCCATCGAGCCTCCAATCCCTTGGTACCTGAATACTTCCACCCTCCGGAGTCGTGTCGCTGACATGTTCAAGAGTATAATCCTTCTGCAGTTTACATCCTTGCCTCCTCCTCTAATACTCTATTTTTCCATCTACCACTTGTCCCTTATCTTGTGTCGTTGATGGGGGAAACATTATGGCCGTCCTGCGACGGCTCATCTCCTGTCGACATCAACTCATTATCCAGGAGATTGACCTAGAGATCCCCTTTGGTACCTTAGAGCTTGCATGCCTCAATGGCAAGTTCTTCGCATCTGACAGTCGACTTTCATCATTGGTCATCGATTGGGTGATTCCACGAGTGCTCGACTTCAACTCCTTCTTCACACTTCGTGGATTTTACTGGACATTACCTTGAGAACAATTGGCCTTATCGGTGGTTTCTCTCGTGCTTGTTAATGGTTTTCATCATTGACCGGTAATCAAGTGACTTTCTATCATGCACGACTCCAGCACATCTATTTGCATGCTAGAATTTGTACTATGATCGGTTGGGTTCAAGATCTCGAACTCATATTACACATGTTCAGGCTGTGTGGATTGGTTCATGATTACATGATTCATTGATGGATGGTTGCGACCATACCTGAGTCTTCATGGATGGCTGTGACCATACCTTTATCATTATCATGGTCTTATTAGCTAGGTGGATATGTCCATACCACAGACCTAATTCGTATGTCTTTGGATGGCTGTGCCCATGCCTATACTACATGTATTTCACTATTAGAGATATCAGTTGTACTTGCGCCTGTAGGTTCTTCCAGATGGTGTTCCAGCTCAGTCAGTTTCGTAAAGCATTTCACCCCTCCCACTCTCTCGGGCTTCATACTTTAGCGGGAATCTATTACATAGTAATTTGTCACTGCCTTCACCCCAGTCCTTCTACTGTGTCATGTGTCCCAGTGAAACATGCTCATACTGAACAAATGCTCTCTTAAGTTGCCAAGTGACTCACTTTTCCTAAGTTTTCTGCCTCATCGTGACTATGGACTTAATATACGCAATGAACAGTAGTTGTAAATAGTCTAGCCACGCTTCCAGCATGGAAGTACATTTGTTTCCCACGACGGTCCGATTTCTTACTCCGGTGTGAGGCTACTTGCTATCTTTAGCGATGGTCTGACTGGCTACATTGCTTACTAGCGATGTCAGTGCTAAAGCTTAGTTATGAACTCGCGATGATACAGATTGGGTGAATTCATTCCAATAGTTGGCCTTCTGGATGTCTCCAGACCTAGTTGTTGGCATAGTTTGTGTCACCCTTCCTCCTCTAGTATGGCAGTTCCATCATTTGTGCTACCTTCCTTGGGGATAAGCTCTCTCTTCCACCTTTCATGGAGACTCCTTCTCCTATTGAAACACTCACCATTGCTATGATCAACTAGTTGGTAAATTCTTGGATTGAGTAGTGTTGTTAGTGATTTTGAGTTTGATAGATAGCTGGTGTGGGTGTGACAAGTGTGGGATTGTTGATAGCTTGTGGAAGGTTGTGAAGTGCCCTTAACTTTGTGCTAAAACTTATGAGTGAGAGAGAAACTTTGTATGTTGGGAGATCCATCTTCAAAGAGTGAATGCTTGAGAAATACACTGGTTGGACCCTCTGAGAAGGCTTGCGACGTCAAGACTTTGGTTGTAAGCTTGCTCTTATTTCATTATTAATACAATCAATGATGTTTTCCTATGTCTTGTATGTAATTTACTTGATAGCTCATGACTTCTTGACTTTGTGAGTAAATAGATCATTGTTGTTTTCTGGTTACGTGCTTTGTTGTATTTCCTTTGCATTGTTTCAAGTTGATCACTCATTGAGGAGAAGGAAGCGAAAGCTGGAGCAGTGCAATGGAACTCCATCGACCACCGGTTGAGGTAGGCCTCCAACTATGACTGTTTAAGGAAATCTATTGTTGATCTATCCTTGCTGTGACTAGACCCACTCTAGGGCTAGAGGGGTTGCCTCTGTCTATAGAGGGAACACTTTCCTGCATTCACAACTTGTGTCCATGATCCATTCCCTACGACATTCACAGATGAAGTATTAGAGAATGTTGGAGGCCAGGAAGCTTATTCATTTACTGATGGGTTCTCATGGTATCATCAGATCAATATCGCGCCGAAGGATCGGATTAAGGCTACCTTCGCTATAGAATGGGGTTTTGTTCAGTATACAGATATGCCCTTTGGAATTAAGAATGCCTCTACAATCTTTCCTAGGGTGGTAGTCGCGACTTTCAAAGAATTTATTCATAAGTTTTTGGAGGTTTACTTTGATGATTGGACAATTTTTGGGTTAGTAAAGAAGCATGTTTCCGGTCTTCAGCTCATGCTAGATACTTGTCGAAAGTATCAAATATCCCTTAATCTGAAGAAGTGCATATTCTGCATACCATATGGGATACTCTTGGTCCATGTTGTTTGTAAGTAGGTGTTGATGGTAGACCCTTCCAAAATTGCAGTAATTATCAATTTGGAGACTCTGAGGAATGTAAAATAGCTGCATGCGACATTGGGCCATACATGATATTATAGGAAGTTCATTAAAGCATATGTGAAGATCACTGCTCCCATGGAGAAATTACTGAAGAAGGATGCGATGTTTTGTTGGGATGATGATTGCCAAAAGAGTTTGCATGTATTGAAGAAATGGTCACAATGACTATTATCGCATTCCTCGACTACAAGAAGTAATTCCCTCTACATGTAGATGCATCTTGTGTAGCATTAGGAGTTGTGCTAACCAAATCAGGCGCGGGTGATATTGACCACCCGATAGCATTTGCGAGGAGGAATTTGTCAAAGAAAGAAAGGAATTATTCAACTATGGAATGCGAAGGATTGGCAATGGTGTATGTGCTCCAAAAGCTTAGGCATTATTTGTTGGGTGCACACTTCAAAATGTACATAGACCTTTCTGCTTTGAAGTACCTGGTCAACAAGCTTGTGTTGGGAGGGGGATTCGTAGATGGTTTTTGTTCTTTCAATAATATGAATTTGAAGTAGTTGTGAAGCCAGGGTGATTAAATGTTGCGCCAGATCACCTCTCGTGGATAGAGAATGGTGAAAAGACTATAAATATGGATGAAGGATTTCCTTATGCGCAACTCTTTATTGTGCGTGTCGCCAACAAAAATTTTGGAAACATAATCAAATTCTTGTCTACGAGTACAACCCTTGAAGGGTATACAACACAACAAAAGAAAGAATTGGTGCTCAAGGCTGCAGATTTTTCTATCATTACAGGGCACTTATATAATATGGGATCGGATGAAGTATTGTGTAGGTATGTACCAAATTATGAAATACCAAGTATCCTCATTGAATCTCATGGAGGATTTGTGGAAGGACATTATGCAGGAAGAGAAACTGCACAAAAGATCCTACGAGAAGGACTATGGTGTTACAGATCTTTTTGGGCACATCACTCTTGACATTTAGATCAGTATAATTAGGGCTCATCAAATCCTAATTTAGTTGTTACATGACCTAGACAAGTCATCAAATTGAATGCTTACATCCATGAAAGTTTCCTAGCTTGAAACCCTACTGAAATGCCTCCTTGGGACACCAGTGCAACCTTGGTCAGGGGTAACTATGCTGCAGAGCAAGTAGGCCCATTCAGGCTTACATTGCAATGCACTTAGGCCCTCTTTGACCTATGTTGGGCGAGAATGAGCGAAATTCACATTGGATTATGGGAATATTCTCTGATTCTAGAGCATTATAGAAGGACGCCCAACTCTTATCTCATCCTATGAGGTTGAATTTGGATAGGCTATGGATCAATTACCCCTCTATCCTCTCATCCCTTTCTCCATGGAAACTAACTCCAATTTTGGAAAGCCATTCAGTGCCCAATTTATGACATATCCACCTGCATTTCCCTATAAATTGACCACTCATCATAGTGATCAAGGGGCTAGAATTTGAAGATTATAGAGAAATACTATTGGTTTGAGATTTGTTTTCATGTCAAGTAATGTTATGCTGGTGGATTAGTGTGCTTTTGGTGTGACGAGGATTGGATTGAAGCTAGATGAGTGACACTTGATCAAACTGCTTTGGGTGTAACTCTTCCTTCTACATCAATAAAGTTGTTTGTTCCTTTTCATACATTCTTGTTCATATCTATGATGATTATGTGTTTCAATGTTGTCAATCCCATTGGTTTATAGTGATCAGGAGCTCAAGACCAAGTGCTAAAAAATTCTCAAATTTGAAAGTGCTCAGATTGGGTTGGAACCTAAACGACCAGATAGGACTCGTCTTTCTAATTCCGGTGCCACGAACGGTTCAAAAGATGGTCTCCATATGAGGAAGTTATGCCAAAAAGAATAATTTCCCAATAACAATGAAATTTTGAATTTAAAAAAAAAATTAAAATAGAATATTCCTTAGAATATTCCCGATATATTCTAGGAATATTCCATTTTGGGCAACGAATGGCAAGCTGCCACATGGCAGGCCCAGAGGCTGCCACGTGGCCATGGTGATGTCAGCAAAGTTTGGGCACATATCAAAATTTGGTGGAGTGGGGGAGACTCAAACCCACGACCTCCCGCTTTCAAACACAACGGACTACCACTGAGCTACACAGGCGGGGCTTGATATGCTTGTGAGCGAAATGTTATTTAAAGTTTAAACATGTTTGGGTGGGGCTTGAAAGGGGGCCAGCCCCTGCTATATGTGACCATAGCCCAAGAACCGTGGGCGAGAGACCTATCCGTTGGTGGTTTATGTGTATGGAAAAAGTTAAGTGTTGGTCACATTTCTGCAAGTTCGAGGCTAAACACAACATTAACTGTCCGTCAACACACATTTATGGTGTGGAATCCAAGGGAAAACTGTCAGTCTAGATTGCGTTCACATGCGCATTAAAACAACTCACAGTTAGCCCGACCTTGACAGTAGACGTGGCGGAGGTTTTGGCGGAGGCACCAAATTTGGTTGTCCCGCCATATGTGGCAGGCCTAACTGGCCCTCCAACTTTAGCTAACTGGGAGTCTTTTCAGGGCAAAGGGTCATTTCAGTGATTGAGTTGTGCTAGGCTAGGTTCATCTGTTTGAGGTGAAAAAAAAAAAACCTATTTCTGCTGTAAGGAACCTTCTGAATCCAATGAAGGTGTTTTCAGAATCATTTGGAGACTTCTGAAGGCCGAGATGCTGAAGAGAAGTTTCAGGCAGCCTAGAGCCAACCATGGGAGAAGGCCTAGATCGGGGATGCAGTGCTCATTTTGAGCAAATGAATAGTCATTTGTTTATATCAAATGATGTTGAAGCCATTATCACAGGTTAGAGAGCAATCAGAGGTCATTTGCAGGTGTTTTTGCTTCGTGGAAGTTCTAGGAGCCACCAGGGCCCAGTATTGTGGGAGCTGTATAGGGTTGCAGTTATCCATTGGATAAGAACCAATAGTCATTCCTTACTGATTTGAGCATTCTGAATCCATTTTTACAATCCATTTCACCTAATAAGGCTTGTATTTAGTTGTACAATCATTTTGAGCTTTTAATCAAATTAAGGACATGCCCATTTGGGAGCCTTGGACCTGACAGATGTAGCCTAAGAGGGGTGAACTACATCATCAACTTCTTTTGCATCTATGGTTGAGTTATTTTCCTGAAAAGATTCGTTTTTGTATGTTAAACAGAAAAAGGAAATAATTCTACTATACTTAAATGGGTCATAAACAGCTGGAAATTTCATTTGTTTTTAATTGCAAGACAAGTACATCATGTTAACATGTATATTTGCTGAATTGAATACCTTGCTAAGAATTTCAAGTAGTTTCAAATTCAGATCAAGTTGGTATCAGAGCTATGTTGTTGTTTCTTTGTATCAAAAGTAGTCAAATAAACTATAGACCGAGCTTGAAATGAGCCAAGTAGCCTTCGAAATGCTCTTGTTATACAATTGCAAAGTAGATAAATGCTCTTTTCAGTCAATCTCTGGTGTAGTTGTCTTTTGATTGCTTTTGTGCAAGGATATTTTGACTGTCTTACAAGTTTTGATCACAATAACTTGATTGTATAGCTTGAAAGGTGTTAAAGCAGTGTTGAAGATTGACTACTTTACTATCCTACAAACTGCATGTTGTTTGAGTTATCTAAAGTTTGGGGATAGCTATTGATTAGCTAAGTCTTGGAGAAGACAAAAAGAAGTAGCAGATATTTTCCTTACCCCAAAGGTCCTCAAAATCACTACAAGAATTTCACTTGATTTGATTTGCTGATGACTGCTTGAACATGATGTTCACTTGATTTGTGTGTTGTTAGCTGCTTGAATATGTGATGGTTGTAAAGACATTTGGGTTGAAAGCTTTGTCATTTGTTTTGGAAAGCTTTAAGAACATTGTTGAAGTTAATTTGTTCATTGACATCATAATGACAACTTCATCAAGTGAATTTTCCTCCTTCACAAGATTCTTTGATGAAGACTTGAAATCTAGAATTTTTCATTATGATGAATATGGTGAGAGAAATGTATGAGGATGAATGGCAGAGCTCTAGACTTCAAGAGCAGTTGAATTCCATGAGGGAAGAGAAGCACTTGCTTTCTGACCAATTGTAGGAAATGGAAGGCCAACTTCATATTGCAAACATGAATCTGGAAAGGATACATGAGTTGGAGACACAACTCCTTGTTGCCAAAGAAGCCTTAGCCAAGTTTCAGCTTGAAGAAGAGGTAAACAATTCTAGTTTGTCTTCAAATTCTTATAATAATGTTTATGTTGGTTCTTTTGAGAAACATACCAGAGGCATAGGGTCCAAGTTGATGTCCAAAATGGGATATGAAGGAAAAGGATTGGGAAAACATGCACAGGGTATAGTTGAGCCAATCATGGTTGAGGTAAGGCCTAAGTATTTGGGTCTTGGCTATGGACAATCTTATGGAGAAAGTTCCAAAGCAGCCATGAGGGCAATTGAAACAGTTCCTAGAAGGAGTTTCATTTCAGGTTCTCTATCTCAAGGTTGTAAAGGCTGTATCCTTGAGGAATGCAATAGTTTGAAACATGCTTTGAAGGAAGAAGGTGTGCATAAGCATGCACTTGAACAAGAAAGTGGTGAAATCTCTAAAACCATTGAAGAGATTGATAGTGTTCCAAAGGGAGCTTCTTCTTCTTTCGATTCACCTCCTTATGAAGGTAATGAAGGTGAAAGAGAAAGGTATAAATCTGATCTCCATCACACTTCCTTTGATCATGTAAAGCATGGAAAATTTCCACACAAGCATTGGAAAAGAATTGCATGTTCTTTTTGTGGTTTGGTTAACCATAATGTTTCTAGATGTTGGAAAAGAATGACAACATACAGGAAAATTTTGAAGGAAAGGAGGCAAGAAGCCAAAGTTCCATTGAACAATGCAAATCATGCTGTCAAGAAGAGGAACATGTGTTGAACTTATTTCCATAAGCAAGGACATATTGTTGAAAGGTTTTGGACTCTGAATCCAACAATGATTCCACAAAAGTCAAAGAAATTGGAGAAAGAGTATGGCAAGAATGCGAAGGAAGTTTCCATTATTGATATGTGTCAGGATGATACACATGTTGATATCGATGTGCAGTTAAAGGAAGTGCCTTTGAAATGGATTGGTAAGAAATGGTTAGAATTCTTATCCAATTAAAGTTGCATGTATTTTGATTGAATGCATTTCTTTGTTAAGGGAATGCAAGTTGCAGGATGGAAAAGCTACGTATGAGACTCACTCTATCGCAGAAAAAGTTATATTCATTTCAGCTTTGAAAGTACATGTACATGTGATCGAGGATCTTGTACTTATGATTGTACTTAAGAGAAAGTTGAAGGATAAATTTCATGCATGAGAATGATATGCCTGAGCATAGGGATCATGATGATTTCCTTATACTTTAAACATGTATGTGTGATTAACTTGAAGGGTTGATTACTTTGTTTTTAACCATGCATGTAATGTAATATTGACTTGGAAAAAGTTAATTTTATCTCCAAGATTGTAAAGAGGAGAAATGATGAAGTGTTTCATCTTTGTAAAAGCATCATTTAAATTCTTTTTGTACATGCTTGACTTGAAGGGTCAAATGTTTGAAAGGCATGATTTTGTCGACTTGTGATTTAGTCGATCATTTATAAACATGGTGTATAGATCCAATGTTGATTCACAGGATGTGAAAGATGTTTCTTTTGTTGAAACAAGAATTTATTCATCAAGTTATTATCTTCTTTCGACATCATTTACAGAAGAATATTTACAACAACAAAAGTCGCCATGGTTACATTTTTTACTTTTTCATGGAAGTGGCTTGGAAGCGATGTTCAGCTACCTTCTGTAAATCATAAATGAGTTCAAGGAAGACAGTTCTTAACAGGAGGACAAACACATTTAGGAAGGGAAATGTCAATTTCTTTCCATTTGTGGTTTAAAGTCATTTTCCATGCAAAGCAAATATTTGAAGGGCTGAAGAGAAGAGGATGTTCATTCTCTCATTGTCTGTACTATAGTTCAGTTCAGCATTTCAGTAAGCTTTTGGGGACCAAAAGCCTCTCATTTGGGAGGTGTGATCAGGAGCTCAAGACCAAGTGTCGAAAAATGCTCAAATTTTAAAGTGCTCAGATTGGGTTGGAACTTGAACGACTGGATAGATCTCATCTTCCTGATTTTGGCACCATGAATGGTTCAAAAAATAGTCTCCATATGAGGAAGTTATGCCAAAAAGAAGAATTGCCCAATAACACTGAAATTTTGAATTAAAAAAAATAAAATTAAAATAGAATATTCCTTAGAATATTTTGTTCTGGGCAACGAATGTCAAGATGCCACGTGGTCATGGTGATGTCAGCAATGTTTGGGTGCATATCAAAATTTGGTGGAGTGTGGGAGGGTCGAACCCATGACCTCCTGCTTTCAAACGCAACGGACTACCACTGAGCTACACGGGTGGGGCTATACGTGACAGTAGCCCAAGAACCGTGTGCCGGAGACCTATCCGTTGGCATTTTATGTGTATGGAAACAGTTAAGTGTTGGTCACATTTCCGTAAGTTCGGGGCTAAACACAACGTTAACTGCTCGTCAACACACAGTTCTGGCATGAAATCCAAGGGAAAACTGCCAGTCCGGATTGCGTTCACATGCGCATTAAAACAACTCATAGTTAGCCTGACCTTAATGGTAGACTTGGCAAATATTTTGGCGGAGGCGCCAAATTTGGTGGTCCTGCCATATGTGGCGGGCCTAACTGGCCCTCGAACTTTAGGTAATTGGGAGTCTTTTCAGGGTAAACTGCCAGTTCAGTAAATGAGCCATAACTTTGGCTAGGAAAGTCCTTTTTGGAAGAATGTGTTTTTGATTTCGACTAATCAGATGATGCTGAAGCCATTGGCATAGGTTATAGAGAAATCATAGGTCGTTTGCAGGTGTTTTTGCTCCGTGGAAGTTCTAGGAGCCATCAGGGCCTAGTATTATGGTAGTTGTATAGGGTTGCAGGTACCCATTGGATGAGAACCAGTAGTCATTCCTGATTGATTTGAGTGTTCTGAATCCATTTTTACAGTCCATTTCTCCTGATAAGTCTTGTATTCAGCTGTACAATCATTTTGATCTTTTAATCAAATCAAGGACATGCCCATTTGGGAGCCTTGGACCCCGCAGATGTAGCACAGGAGGGGTGAACTGCATCATAACTTCTTTTGCATCTGTGGTTGAGTTATTTTCCTGAACAAATTCGTTTTTGTATGTTAAACAGAAAAAGGAAGTAATTCTACTATACTTAAATGGGTCATAAACAACTGAAAATTTCATTTGTTTTTAACTGCAAGACAAGTACATCATGTTAGCATGTATATTTGCTGAATTGAATACCTTGCTAAGCATTTCAAGTAGTTTCAAATTCAGATCATATAGTGGATAGATCATGCATGATTTTATCGTTGTTGTTTTCTGTGTCTGTTGACAGGTACCAATTGAGCGGATTCAGTTCGAGTGGGAGCGACAGGAGAAATTCAAAGGAGATCAAGGAAGCGAAAGATCACAAGTAAGTTCCTTCATATCATTTATCTATTATAGGAAAAGGTTAAACCACTTTCTTTCTGTTGTTCTAAGTGTAGCTACCCACTTAAGGAAAATGTGTTTATCCGTAGATACAAATTCCATATAACAAATTGGTGACTCCACTAGGGAACGACTGTCATTCCTAGTAGTTTATCTTCATCATATTACATCTTAGTAGACTTTACCTGACTTCATTGGTCTCTTTTCAGTCATTTTGAAGTGTTTTTTGTCAAAAAGTGTGCTTGAATGTCTCCTGATTGGACTCTCTAGCACCAGCGTAGTGTTGGTCTTGACATAGTGTGTTGCAGAGTAGCCTTAGCTTAGAGACAGTGCACTACAGTGCACTATCTCCCACTCAAGGCTGCGTTGATCCCTGCTAGGCTAAAAACCCACCTTTGGCTTGGTGTTTTCCAAATTCCCTTCTGATGTTGTTTTTTTTAGTTCAAGAAGACAACGGAATTGAACATCCTATATATTATTTGAGTAAGAACTTAAATGATACAGAAAGCAAATATTCTTATGTTGAAAAGCTAGCGCTCGTAGCTGTTCAAGCGATACAGAGATTTCGACACTATGTCCTCTTTCGAAAAACTACCATTCTGTTAGATTGCAACCCCATGACTTATATATTGTCGCGACAGTTGCTGGGGGGCAAATATTCAAAATGGATAGCGATTCTACAAGAGTTTGATCTGGAATTTGTAAAATCCAAGTCAAAGAAAGCCCTGGTTTTCGCAGAATTATTATGCGATCTCCCAATGTCGTCCAACGATGAAACATCCGAAGAAACGATTGTGGATGAAAATTTGTTTCTAATATCTTCAAGCAATCCGTGGTATGGAGATATAATCATTTATCTCCAAACCCAAAAATATAGGCCTAATACCTCCCACTCCGAACAAAAACGTATTCGATACCACTCAAAAGACTACATGATCGTCGGTGGTACACTTTACCGTCGTGGTGTCAATACAGTTCTACGGAGGTGCCTCACCCATGAGGAGGCCGAAAAAGTCTTGAATGATTTCCATTCAGGCGTGTGTGGGGGGCATCAATCCAGTTACGCTACAGCGCAAAAAATTTTACGAGCAGGATACTTCTGGCCAACATTGTTCAAAGATTGCATAACCGCAGTCAGAAGTTGCCATGCCTGTCAAATTTTCGATAGCAAAACCAGAAGACCACCTGCACCTCTACAGCCAATAGTTGTTGTTGGGCCATTCGCCAAATGGGGCATCGATTTCATGACATGTAACCCCACCTCGACCGGGGGGCAAGGGTATATCATAGTCGCAGTTGACTATTTTACCAAATGGGCCGAGGCGATGCCTACATTAGATAACACAGGTGAAACAATTGCCTTTTTATTTTTCAATCATGTAGTCACCAGATTCGGCATCCCACGGGCGATAGTCACAGATCATGGATCACATTTTCGCAATCACATGATGGTCGAATTAGCTGCCAAATTAGGGTTGTCTCACGACAGCTCTAATCCATATTACCTGCAAGCCAATGGACAAGTTGAAGCAATCAACAAGGTCCTGAAGCGCATGCTGCAAAGGATGATTGGAGTTCATAAAAGGAGTTGGCACCTGATCCTGTACTCAGCCTTGTGGGCATACCAAACATCGGTTAAAAATGCAACCGGGTTTACACCTTTCCAACTGGTGTATGGCCTAGAAGAAATTCTACCTGTTCAGTGTGAAATCTCGTCCCCCAAACTCGCAATCGACCTTCTCCCCGGGACTTCAGAAGAGGAGGCTCGTTTCTTGGAACTAATCCAATTGGATGAAACCCGTCGTGATGCCGCTTTGGCTAACGAAGCCCATAAGAAACGAGTCAAGGCACAGTTCGACAAGAATGTCAAACCCTGTGTCTTCTCAGAAGGTGACTTGGTCTTGCTTTATGACCAAGAATCCGATAAATTAGGGGCATGTAAATTCAAGTCTTTATGGATGGGCCCCTATATTGTTAAGCGAGTGTTAGCAAAAGGATCCTACGAGTTAATGGATTATGATGGGATTCCACTGGCACAACCTCGTAATGGGTTGTACCTTAAGCATTACTATGCATAATTCAGTATGGTAACCTATATGCTTTTGTTACATTTTTGTTTTCGCTAAAAGTATTTGTTTTGGTCAAGTAAATCCGCTTTTTACATTTGTCGCAGATGTCGAACCTATTGGAATCTTTTGTTGGATATGCCGACGGAGCAAGTCGTAGTTCGCGGAACCTATCTTCTGTGGCCTAGGCCATTTTTAACCCAAGCGGCGAGTTAGTAAGTTTCAGAGGGGTATGTATTGGTCAATCAACAAAAAACATTGCTGAATATAGCGCGTTGATAGAACTTCTCTCTGATGCCATCACACATGGCATACACCGACTGGTCGTCAGGCTAGACTCACAGCTCGTCATACTACAACTCACTGGTATCTACTCCGTCCGAAATCCAGCTATTTATCGCATGTTCCTAAGGGTCAAGATTTTGGAAAGGCAATTTGATTTTATTCAATATCAGTGTATTTCCAGAACCTTAAACACATTAAATGACTTATTGGCAAATTATGTGTTAGATAGACATTTGCAACATTTATAAAAAGAAGCCTCTCATTCATATTTGCATCATGATCATGTAACTTAACCAAAATAAAACTCCAAAAATCAAATATATATATATATAACTATTTATGGTTTACACATAATGTTCTGTAACCAAGACAAAATTGGTCAAGTGACCCAAAACTCAAAACGCTATGGGGCACCCTAGTCTAATGATGCTGGTGATAACAAGTCACCGCCTGTGCAATCATGTGTAAAAGCCTAGTCCATCGACTTGGCATGCCAGTAGTATGTCGCTGCAACCTCAAAGGCAGCTCGTCAGTCCTCACATCTGGAATAACGAGAGTGAGGCCCTCGAACTGATTCTGTAATGCTGAAAGAGTCTCGGCCACATCAAGGTCACGAAGGATAGCCCTTCCCACAGCCTCTCCTGCAGGAACATCAACTGGCACTCTCAGGCGTACTACTGGCCGGACAGGACCAACATCTGCATGAGCACATGAGTTTTGATTAGTCTTGATAGAGTAAAGCACAAGGACATTATAAAAGAAAAACGATAAACAGGAATATGGTCAAAGAATTTACCAATGGCACCCCACTGTTCGCCAGCCGGCAGTACCAAATCTGGGTCCCCCCGGAAATCCATACCAGTATATGGATACTCGGAATAAACCATCTCCTGACGATCAAACCACCCGAAGAAGGTATCAAAAAAGGAAATCTGAGATTGACCAGCATGCCTAGACATATGGTCGAACCATCTCTGCATACGTGGTTCAGTCGGTGGAGGTAAACTGAGTGCAATATATTGCGGCTACATCAGTGGTATCTTTTCCAAGGCAAAGGCAGTCAAGATAGAACCATATCCAAAGTTCTTCAGCCTCCCACTCTTCACCTTGGTCAACTGTTCTTTCATCACAAGGAGTACTGCATCACACCAGTTGAACACCTTCGGTTCGAGACATTCCAAGGCATACTGCATATAAGATCGGTTGGCCACATGAAGAGCCGCACCACTAGCCATCCTACCAGAAGTGAACAGAATGGTCCTCAAAGACCTGTCAGTGACATCACGGATGGTGATCTTGCCGTCTTTACGCGGCTGAGACCCCTCTCTGCAATACCTGCAAACATAATCTCTCACAGATTCACCTCCACGGGCCGAACCTGATAAAGAGATGGGGGCACCCCGCCTCGATAAGCCGGTCCAAAAATAGATGTCCACTACAGTCAAGGGGATGGATTTTCCCCTAATCTGGAACACCTGGCTGGTAGGATCCCAAGCATCGAGCAAATACTGCAGCAAGTTGATATGTTTTCTCATGCTAGAGATGCAGAAAAACTTCAACAGGCCACAGTTCCGCAGTGCGTTTACTGTAACCGGATCATGTAAAGCAAGCAGGTCCTCTTCTTCATGCTCACGTTCTCGCCATGTAATAGTCATCTTGCTCCAAAAAATCTCTGAAAACAAACAAGAGAAGAGTTAGATCCTGATTTGGTGAGAAACAGACAAAATTTCCATCAAAAAAACTGTGCATAAATTTCCTTCCTTGCACTCATCGCACCTACAGTAGTGTTCTGGGTGCGTTGTATGTCAATTGGCCAGTAGACAGGCTAACATCCAACGCACCATTCGATACATAAAGGGTGCGATGGAGCCAGGACGAGTTTTTCAAATCCTAGAGGCTCAGAAAAACCAGAAATCAGGCTTAGAATGCAAAATGGAAAGGATGAAATGAAAGAGCTCAGGTTTAACTCCAACCTGGTCCAGACGGCGCCGAAAATCGTCCGCAGGATCTCTCGGAATCAACTGATGAAAATCAAGGGGGGAAAGCACCTCCAAAGCTCCAACAAGCCAAAGTTCAAATGAAATGGTAAAATGAGAGGTAAAAGCACTTTTAAATTACTTTTACGTAATTCGAGTAAAATATTAGTGTCCTAACTCATTTTTCAAACGTATATTGTTCATTTCTAACTAGTTTGATGAAGAAATTGAGTATGTAGTACAATCTTTGAAGGAACAAAGCTATTTATGGTAAAGTCAAGAAATGACCGTTATATCGAGCAAGGAACCAAGCGCAATATAGAGGTTGGTCTCCTTTATTATTCTCTCATTTATCTTTCATAAAGGGAAACGAAAGTAGTTTTACTTTGTTTGTTTCTAAGGTAGCTACCACACCTTAGTGGGATTAGCAGTTTTGCATAGACAGTTTTCCCTGTAACAGTAAGTCTGTCAACTACCACCATGATGACACTCTTTCCCTCAGACTTGTGTAAACCTGTGATAAAATCCATTGAAACCTCCTCCCAACGTTGGCTTGGAATGGATAAAGGTTGTAATAGACCTGGAGTCTTAATTGTTTCAACTTTATTTTGTTGGCAAACCAAACATTCCGCCACAAACTTTTGAATATCTGATTTAAGGCCATCCCAAAAAAATTCCTTCTTAACCCTGTGGTAAGTTTTTAAAATTCCTGAGTGCCCTCCTAAGGGAGAAGTGTGCAATTCCATAAGAATCTTTTGTTTGAGTTGCGAATTCTTACAGAGGTATAAGCGATCTTTGTACCATAACGAATCATTTTTCCAGCTAAATGTATCAGATGTACTGGAATCTTGTTGTAACTTTCGAATAATTGCCCACACTTCTTCATCATTCTTCCACTCCTCCCTTGCTTCATTTATCCAATCTGGCTGGATAATAGAAATGGCACACAACAACGCTTCCACATCCTCATCCTTTCTTGAGAGTGCATTTGCCACCACATTTTGCTTCCCTTTTTTGTAGATGATTTCAAAGTCATAACCCAACATCTTTGTGACCCACTTTTGTTGCTCTTTAGAGGATAATCTTTGTTCTAAGAAGTATTTAAGGCTATCATGATCTGTTTTTACCTTGAAGTGTCTTCCCATTAGGTAGGGTCGCCATTTCTTAAGTGCATGTAGTATTGCCAACATTTCCTTCTCATAAATAGCTTTGTGTAAAAACTTTCCCTTGATTGGATGGCTTTCAAAAGCAATGGGTCTTTCATCTTGCATTAAAACAACACCAATTCCATTTCCTAAAGCATCACATTCCACAATAAAGGTTTTTGTGAAGTCCGGTGTAGCTAAGACCGGTGCTTGGCACATTGCCTCTTTAAGATGTTCGAAGGCCTTTGTTGCTTCTGGAGTCCATGAAAATGCATCTTTCTTCAATAATGTTGTTAGAGGTGCTGCTATTCTCCCATAATTCTTAACAAACTTGAGATAATACCCTGTCAACCCAAGAAATCCTCGCAGATTCTTTATGGATGTGTGGATTTTCCATTCCTTAATGGCTTTAATTTTGCTAGGGTCTACCTTAACTCCTTCATGAGATACAATATGACCTAGATATTCCACATCTTGTACTCCAAAGAAACATTTGGATCTTTTTGCATATAATTGGTTCTCCTCCAATAGTTGTAGCACCCTGTCAACATGTTCAACATGATCCTTCCAAGACTTGCTGTAGATTAGTATATCATAAAAAAATACTAACAAAAATTTTATAAGGAAGGGTTTGAAAATGGAATTCATCAAACCTTGAAATGTAGAAGGTGCATTGGTAAGGCCAAAAGGCATGACCAAAAATTCATAATGACCCTCATGAGTTCTAAATGTTGTTTTTGGAATGTCTTCATTCTTCATTCTGATTTGATGATATCCTGAACGAAGATCCAACTTGGTGAAGTAAATTGATCCATGCAATTTATCCAATAATTCATCAATGACAGGAATGGGGAACTTATCTTTAATAGTGAGCTTGTTGAGCTCCCTATAATTCAGACACATGCGCCATGATCCATCCTTCTTGTGCACCAATACTACTGGAGCAGAGAAAGAACTTTGACTAGGTTGAATTATACCAGCCTCTAGCATTTCTGCAACCATACATTCAATTTCACTCTTTTGGGCATAGGGATATTTGTACAACCTGATGTTTGGAGGAACACTTCTTGGAATCAGATGAATAGCATGATCATGATCACGAATAGATGGGAGACCTTTGGGAGTCTCAAATACATTGGAATGATTGTCCAAGACTTTTTGGAGATCTGAAGAAATAGATGATTCCGATGTGGAAACATCTAGCGAACATAATTGTGAAATTACACCTCTTTGTTCCTTTTTTAGAAGCTTTGTCATACCATTAGAGCTGATTATCTTTCCCGGTTTCCCTGCAATAACCCTTAATTAAACTTCCTTTCCTTCCACAGAAAATTTCATGAAAAGTTCTTGAAAATTAAAAGCTATTGTACCTAAGGATTGTAGCCATTGGACTCCTAGTACAACATTAGCACCTCCCATTGGAATGGAAAGCATTGGGCTAGTCAATACATATTCTCCCATGGATAGCTTGATATTATGGCACTTTTTGAAGCAATTTATCGTTCCTCCATTTGCAATCATCACTTGACACTCTGGTGCTGGATATAGGAAGCAATTCATTTCCTTTGCTACCTTACAATGAATAAAATTGTGGGTACTTCCTGAATCAATCAACACTATTACCTTTTTCTTCTTGATTTGTCCTTCTATCTTGATGGTTTGAGGAGTGGTAATTCCAGCCAATGCATTACAAGATATGGTTGGATTCATTTCTTCTTTATCTAGGCTTTGTTCCTGGAGTATATCCTCTTCCTTTGACCTTTCTTACTCCTTTTCTTCTTCCTCTTCACAATCTATGTAGAATAATTTATTCTCAGCACACTTATGACCTTTAGTGTATTTGCTATCACAATTGTAACAAAGCCCTTTTGCTCTTTTTTCTTCCAATTGTTGTGGTGTCAACCTTGTAGGTTGTGTAAGGCTAGGGGTAACAACACTTCCATCTTTATAGTTGTGACTGGTATGCTTCCTGGTTGCCATAATTTTTCTTTCCATTTTTCTTGCTAACTTGAATTCCTTCTCTAATGAATCAGGTTCCCAAAGGCAAACATCATGTTGGATATTATCCTTTAAAGTCCCTATGAACACATCAATCCTATGCTCCGCTGGAATATTTTTTACCCTTATGTTCAATTTTTGGAACTCCTCAATGTGCTCCATTATTGAACCCTTTTGTTTGAGACTTATCAATTGGCTTAAAAAAGTGTTGCTTTTTGCATCCTCATAATGTGCTGTCAATTCTTTCGTAAAAATTGCCCAAGTGATAATTTGTTTACGAGAGCAAAGCCATTGATACCATACAAACTGATTTGGTTCCAAATATAAAGTTGCAATACGTACCTTTTGTCTGTTTTGCGCATTATTGAGATTGAAAAATTGCTCCATCTGTAATATCCATGCTGCGAGATCCTTGCCATCAAACTTCCTCATATCGATATTTAGAATATGGTGGGTCTTCGATCCAACATTAGAGTCTATGGAATCATGATTAACATTTCTTTTGTTCTCATCATGAGTTTCTTTTACTACCCTTTCACCATTAGTGACCATTTCTTGTGGCAACATATTCATATTTATCTTCAATTCTTCCATGTCTGTCTTCAAATCTATCTTCAAATTGTCCATCTTAGCTTCCACGTCATTCATCTTAGCTTCTACGCCTTTCTTTAAACAATCCATCTTAGCTTCTATTCCTTTCTTTAAACCATCCATCTTAGCTTCTACATCTTTCTTTAAACCATCCATCTTAGATTCTGTTCCTTTTTGTGCAAGTGACACTTGTTGTACTTGGTCTCGTAATTTTGATATATCATGTTGCATTTCTTCCTCTTCTTCATGAGTCATGCTAGAGCTTTCAGGTTGCCTACTAGGTGTTTTCATTTTCTTTCCTCAGGGCATCCATTACCAATAATAATGCTTTACTATGCCCTTTGAATTCCTTCAAACTAATTTTTCAAACTAAGCTTATGAAAAAATTAAAAAAAACTACACACCTTTTTTCACTTTGTAGGAGCATGATATTGAATCTGATGTATCTCAGTAATTTCGAATCATCCAGTTCTTGAATTGTGACCTATAGTAGCCCACTACATCCTCTTTCCAATGCCACCAGTCTGATGCAAATTGGATTCTCCAAGAAATAGTTACGCACAATCTCCCATAGTGACCTTATTATAGACTAGTTCAGTAGAGCGAACTTGTACGACGTGCCACGAGTCACGGTTTCAACTTTTGGCTCTAAAAATATATATACAAGAAACCATAGTCCATCCTATTTCTGTACCTTGTTATGAAATTTCAATCCAATGCTCAGAAAGTAAGTTATGAGGATTTTCCCCAGGTCACCTATTTGGAATGTAATTCAGGAGTCTACAAAAAGACCAACTTCCTTAGATCATATCTCCGCAAATATAGTGTGAAAAGACTCTGAAATTCGGACCCGAGATTTAGCGCGATTTCTTCTCAAATGGGTTTTTTGTTTAGCTTCAGAAACGTTGTAGAAAAAAAATTTATAGCGAAAATTCCGCGATGACCTGTTTGGAGCAGTGAAACCCTAGAATCCAAAGCTCTGATACCAAATGTTATGAAACCAGCTCAAGAAAAAGATAGAAAAGATAGATCAACGCCTTACAATTCAGCCTCTTCGAGGGGGAAACCTCCTTTACATTACATAAATGAGCAATTCTTGGATGATTCAAATGACAAAACCTCCTTTCTATATATAGGAGTCTAAGGAGTCACAATATAACCCAGTCGACCTAACAATAATAATATAAAGCCACAAAAATAAAAGTAGAGGGATTCTATGGGGTGCAGTAATAAAAATATGGGGACAATAGGGGCACAACAATATTAATAAGGGATACAACTACAATAGTAATGGGGTAATCACTAGTATTATAGGGACCTATCAAAATCACATAGAATATATTCCAAATGAACTAAACCACCCTTCAACTGTTGATTTCCTTTAGAATTTTGTATTCATAGACATAGTCGATTCCGAACGAAACTTATCAAATATCAAAGAAACCATTTCTATTGATATTTAAACCAAACCTGGAATTGTAGAAAACATCCATGTTGGCAAATGTTGTTCTCCATCGGAACTTGAAACTCAAAGTTCTCTTTTTCGTGAATTTTGCGATATATTTTCCTGGTCATATGAGGAAATGTCAGGTATTGATTCTAGTATAGTTGAACATGAGATTAAAATGTATCTTGATTTCAAACTAGTATGACAGTGCCTCCATCCTATTCATCCAAAGAAGGTTGTTGCCATAAAAGTAGAAATTGAAAAACTTTTGCATGCTGGTTTCATATACCCCATTCCTCTTACCGATCGGGTTTCCAATCTTTTTCCTATCATGAAGAAACAAGGAATAATACGAGTGTGTGTTGATTATAGGGCTGTTAATCATGCTTGTCCAAAAGACAACTATCCCACTCCATTTATCAACTAGATAATTGATAACTGTGCCGGATGCGAAATATTTTCATTTATGGATGGCTTTTCCAGCTATAATTAGATCAATATCTACCCAGAAGACCAATATAAAACTGCCTTTATTTGTCCCTGGGGCACATTCACATATAGGAAACTCCCTTTTGGTTTGAAGAACGATGGGGAAATTTTTTTGAGGGAAATGAATTATGCCTTCCACGACATCAAACACATTTTTAAACCCTATCTAGATGATTTACATCCTCATTCACGGAAACGGGTTGATCACCCGCAACATTTGAGAGCCATATTTTTACGGTGGCAACACTAAAAAATTCGACTCAATCCACATAAATGTGTGTTTTGTGTTGGTTCCACTCATTTTCTTAGTTTTGTAGTGTCTAAGGAAGGAATTCGACTCAACCCCTTGAAGGTTAAGGCAATTCTTGATCTGCCTCCACCTTCCAATTTACTTGAGTTATAGAGACTCCAAGGTAAGGCTAACTTTCTAAGTACATTCATTCTCAACTATGCCAAAATGGCTAAAGGATTTACTTGTCTTTTGAAAAAGGGAATTCCCTTCCATTGGGACTAGTTTGTGTAAGCTTCCTTTGATGCTCTCAAAAGGACTATTTCCTGTATCTCACCGCTACAAATACAACCATTGCTATGGTTTTAGTCCAAGAAGAAGATGGGACTGAACATCTGATCTATTATTTTAGTCACAATCTTAATGATACAAAATTTAAGTACTCTTACGTCGAAAAGTTAGCTTTGGCTACTGTTCAAGCTGTACAGAGATTTCGCCATTATATCTTGCTTCGAAGGACCACTTTCATTTCATATTACAACCCAATGACATACATCTTGTCATGTCAATTTTTGGGGGGAAAATATTTGATATGGATCGTCATTTTGCAGGAATGTGATTTGGAATTCATAAAATCCAAGTCAAAGAAATCTCTAGTTTTTGTTGAGCTTCTTTGCAACCTTCCCTCTACCGTCATCGACTCTACAATGGAACCATCAATTTCAGATGAGTCTCTGTGTCTGATTTCATCATCTGACCCTTGGTATGGAGATATGATGATCTATCTCCAAACCCATAATTTCTGGCCCAATACCTCTCACTCGGAACAATGACGTATTCGATTTCAAGCAAAATATTATCTGATCATTGGCGGCACCCTTTACTGTCGTGGTATCAATACGATTTTACAGAGGTGCCTCACACATGAGGAAGCCAAGAAAGTTCTAAATGATTTCCATTCTGGTGCTTGTGGTGGAAATTTATTTGGTTATTCTACCACACAGAAGATTCTCCATACTGGTTACTTTTGGCCAACCATATTTAATGATTACATTATTGCTGTCAAAAGTTGTCATGCATGCCAGATTTTTTACCGTAAAACTCGATTAGCACCTACACCACTATATCCTATTGTTGATGCTGGACCATTTGCAAAATGGGGCATTGATTTTATGACATGTAACCCTACCTCGGCCGGGGGGCATGGGTATATTATTGTCGTCGTGGACTATTTTATAAAATGGGCTGAGGCAATGCCTACATTAAATAACAGTGGTGAGATGGCTGCTCTTTTTTTCTTCAACCATGTGTTTGCACGGTTTGGTGTACCACAAGCTATAGTCACAGATCATGATTCGCATTTTCACAATCATATGATGACTGAATTAACTTCCAGGTTAGGAATTTCCCATGATAGTTCCACTCCTTATTATCCACAGGCTAATGGACAAGTTGAAGCTATCAACAAAATCCTTAAGCAAATGCTTTAGCAAATGATAGGAGTTCACAAATGAAACTAGCATTTGATCCTGTACTCAGCTTTGTGGGCTTATCAAACCTCAGTGAGAAATGCAAATGGATTCACACCTTTTCAATTAGTGTATGGTCTAGAGGCAATATTTCCCATATAATGTGAAATTTCATCATTAAAACTTGCAATTGACCTGCTACTTGACACTTTGAATGAAGAAGCATGTTTCTTAGAACTCATCCATCTATATGAAACACGTCGTGAACCCGCATCAGCCAACGAAGCACATAAGAAAAGAATTAAGGCACAATATGACTGCAATGTCAAGCCTCACATATTCTGAGAAGGAGACCTGGTCTTTCTTTATGATCAGGAAATCGATAAAGTAGGAGGGGAAAATTTGAACCATTGTGGATGGGTCCATATATTGTCAAGCATGTTTTGGAAAAAGGCCCTTACGAGTTAGTTGATTATGACGAATTTCCATTGTCGTAACCCCGAAACGGGTTGTATCTTAAACATTACTATGCTTGATTTTACGTAGTAAAAAACATTGTATACATGCTTTGATTGTGTGTCTGTGTCACAGTGTGAATTTTAGAGTTTTTATGCGGTTAAGTAATATGCTTGCATTTGTTGCAGATATCGGAATCTTTGGAACCATTTGTAGGTTATGTTGATCGTGCTAGTCGTAGTACGCAGAACCTATCTTTTGCAGCATGGGCCATATTTGCTCTAAGTGGCGAGTTAGTGAGTTTTCAAGGGATTTGTATTAGTCTTTCTATGAACAATATCACTGAGTATAGCGCATTTATCGACCTCCTCTCTCATGCCATTTCGCTTGGCATTCAACAAATCATCATTAGGCTAGACTCACAACTTGTTGTACTACAACTTACAAATGTGTATATTGACCAAAATACAACTATTTATCGTATGTTCCTTAGAGTTTGTCTCTTGGAAAGAAATTTTGATTACATTCAATATCAACACATTTCTAGGAACTTTAACACATTGACTAATTCTTTAGAAAACTATGTGTTAAAAAGACATTTACGACACATGTAAAAAGTAAATTGTCAATTCACATCAATAGTTGAATAGGATTGCACATAACTATATAAAAAACACGGAAAGTAAAATAGATAGATGTTTAAAGATTTTACAAAAAAATTGTGTCCAAGACATGTTGTTCATCTGACCTCAAAACTCAAAATGCATACAGAAAATTATCCTAAGTAGATCTAATGATGCTCATGATAACATGTCACTGCTTGAGCCATCATGTGCAATAGCCTCATCCAACAGCTAAGTACACCAATACTATGGCGTTTTAGCCTCATCAGAACTCCTCGGTATGGAAATCCAGTATACCAAGGGTTAACCCCTCTATATGATCCTACAACTCTGCTAGTGTCTCAGTCAAATCTAAATCCTGGAGAACCACTCTTCCGACATTTCTCCACACTAGTTCACCCACCTGTTATAGACATATTTGGGCACTTCAACTCCAATCTTATGTGTCGATAAAATAGGGCTCATAAACCCCTAAAAGAGTTGTGTCATACCCTAAAAGAACATGGTCATCTGATTACATCATTCCCCAAACGTTCCACCTGAAAAACCATCCAGAAATGGGCTAAACTGAACCATACTAACTGCTACACTGGCCAGGTGCAATGCATACTGAGTGATACACTGCTCAGGTGTGATGCATACTGTTTGGGCCTTCTATAGGGTGCGATGGGCGAGGATGGACAAATGTTTGAGACAGTTTGCTAGGTGGTTGCTCATGGAATCTTCTAGAAACCTCTCCTATGACACTTGCCTCTCTAAATTTTCCCAAGGATGAGTAAGAGATCTAAACTTCATTTATCTCTTCCCTTGTGGAACCAAATGTAACAAGTGGAATGACACTAATCAAACCCTAGATATGACTCACACCCTTGCACACATCTATAAATCGATCCCTCATCTAAGAGATCCAAAGGCTGGAATGTTGTGAATTGCAAGTGCTGATAGTTTGTAATGGAGGAAAGAGCATTGTATTGTTGGTGTGATCTTTCTATTTCATGAGGTGAAGAGGGCTTGATGCTCGGAGGATGATGCTGGATCAGACAATTGGGTTGTAATTCTCCCTTCTATTTAATAATTTTTTTCAAGTTTTCTTCCATATGATTGTGCAATTATGAATGTTATCATTTGTGAATGCTATTATAGGTTCATTATATATTTGATTATGTAATGTGTATGTTGTAATAGATCAAGATTCTTTGACAGTTCTTTGTTACTGTGTTTTTACAAGTACTCTCCAAGCGGGGTAAGTATGGGGAGGAGTTGCAAGCTCTGTCAAGGGGGAGAGAGATCAAGCAAAGGATTGGGCGGAAGTTCCAAGTTGGTCCCATTATATTTCTCATATCCATTACACATAGAAGAAATCATTGAATGACGTTAAACTGTTGTTTCTAGAGTAGCTGCCAAACCTAGAGGGCTAGCCGCTCGAAAAGACACTAGATTTCCCAGGAAAAAAATTGGCGACTCCACTGGGGATCGAATAGATGTTTGTTTGTTGTTATTGTTTGTTTTATAAACTATAGACAGAGCTTGAAGTCAGCCAGGTAGCCTTCGAACTGCTCTTGCTTTGCAATTGCATAGTAGATGAATGCTGCTTCAGTTAATCTCTAGTTTAGTTTATGAACTAAAATTTGACTTACAAGCATTCTAGATGCCCTTTTGGTAGCTCAGTAATTTCTCAAGACATTCCTCTATACTTTGCTCTTTACTTTCCATCATAGCTCAACTTAACTCACTGAAAACAGCTGCACATCTGAGCCAAAACCCACTTCAATTGCGCTCCCTGTACCATCGCACTGTCTTTCACTGTAAACCAATATGAATTGCACCTCCCAAGTGTGGAAAGTGCGATGCATGCCTATTTCTGTGAATCCCAGGTGCGATAACTGACTGAACCTATTTCCATACTAGAAATTGGGGGGTTTTGTCCTTGTTTTCAGTTTTGTTTAGTTATTTTGCTGCTTATGAACAACGCCTCCTTACTGAAGCCTGCTTGCATCACATAGATCAACCTCCATTGATTAGAATTAGTGAATGTTTTTTGTGTTTGTTCATCATTTAAATTCCTTTGTCGAAAAGTTGTTTAAATCGATTTGTCACTTTGATGCAAAAAGTATCGTTAGCTGTCGTTTTATGTCGAAAAGAGAAGTGTCATGGATTCTTCCTTCCTTGAATAGTCGATTGAACTTTTCATCATGTATTTGGTTTGATTTGTTGATATTCGAAGTGTCAAAAGCATTGTTTTTATTCAAAATTGAAAAGTGTCGTTTAGTCTTCCTTTCTCCTTTGAAGAAGAAATTATCGAAAATGTCGTTTTGAAAGAAATATTTCGGATCTCTGCTACATTTAGTTTTCCTTTTTTTCATTTTTTACATTAAGGAGAATGAAAACAAATACATGAATTTGCATTTGCATTTAGTTTGTGTGCGAAAAATGATTTAGGAAAATGCACTAGTGTGTGCTCTTTGCTCTTTGTTTGAAAGAATTGTAATCTTCTTTCCCTAGTAGCTAGGATTTTCATTGCTCAAAATAAACAACGATTGATTATCATTGTAGATTGCATTTTAGAAATTTCAAATCAACATCATGCGGTAAACCATTGAGAGACAAACTTTAAACAAGATCAACTTTAAAATAAATCTCAATGAACTTAACAATGCTTTGGAACTTAATGAAACATATCTAGAGGTCTAGGCTAGAGACGTGTTCCGGCGTCGTAAAAACTAGTAACTATCATTTTCATTGAAGGTTGGGTGATTCCTCCTCCTTGATACGACAAGTGCTAGCATGGAATTTTGCTCCCCGTACCGTCGCGTATATATTGGGAGACCACCATAGGCGTATATCCTTTATCCATAGGAAGTTGAGTCTGCCGCCTTATTGATCGCAATGCACTGAACACAACATTTGAGAAGATTGACTACCATACATAAGTCCTTGGTAATTTCTCTTTAATTTATCACCAAGGTGTATTTTGAAGTTTTGTGATTGGTTTGGTAATCCCTCTGTCTAGATTTTCCAGAGTAGTCACTTTCATTCCTTTTTGACTCTTTAGAAGAAAAGGTCCATCTGAGCACTTGTCACTTTAGGCTCATTAAAAATCAAAGGGGACTAGAGTCATCTTTATATTTTTCTCGACTCTTAAAAATTGAAAATGAAAATTTGTGTCAAAGTGTCATTAAAATCAATTGAATTCAGAATAACATCAATTTTCCCATTAATTTTGAGTTGATCAAGTAATCCGCAATTGTGGAAGAAAGTCAATCAAAACCCCGTCATTCACGGAGACTAGCGAGTCAACCATCTTTGACTCCAGAAACGAAGCCATTCCGGGCAAAACGGTCTCGTTTAACTGAGTCCAATTCATTTGGTTTATTTGAAACTTTTGTTTCAACATCATCAGAGACTACAGTTACTCCAATTATTTCCGGTACATCTGCCTTCAGAGAAGAAGTTCTGCAGTTACAAGAGGACACTATAACTTATCCTAGTGTAATGGTAGACACTTCTATACCTAAAAAAGCTCCATCTAGAGTTGATCCAGAGACTTAAGTTCATTTACCTAAACATATTGAAGTTGAGTTTTAGAATTCAGAAGGTGTCACCCCTCTAGTATCTGTGACTGCAAAAGCTATACCTTCTTCGGCTCCAGAAATCTTTTACGGACCTGATGGTCTACCTCTTCCATCTGGTCTAATTGCTATAGAGGAGATAGTAGAGGATCCTCCGTCCAGTACCCCATTACATTTTTCGAACTAGAATTCATTTGTATCCTTCTACTCCTGAGTTTGGTTCTTTTAATCATCCTTCATCGCAAGTTCTTGTCGAATCTCTAGGAAATATTTTGGATAGACTAAACATGTCTGAGAAACCATCAACATCTATGACCATGTCATCTGATACAACTATTATCACTCAAATTTTCCTTGAATTTGTTGGGAAAAGGAAAGGGGTCCGAGGTAACCACAAACCAACTTTTAGGTACAGAATATAGCTAATCTGTACCTAGAGAAGGCTCTCTATTTATGATTTAGCTTGGTTTTGAAAGATATTAGGCTAGTTGTGAAGTTTAGGAGTTTTAATTGAGTGGTGAGATTCAGTAGCAGAGGGGTAGGGCTGAGTAGTTTAGGCCATTGGGTTAATGGAGTCAAAGAAGATGGCTTAACTGGATTTGGTTTCTTAACAAAAGATGGTTTCACACGGCCAAATGGTCAAACAGGGAACAAATAAAGACTTAAAATAGATGGAATGGGCTGAAAATGGGTGAAGGTCAGTTAAGAATCCTTCAACCTATTCGAAAGAGGGAACTTGAATGATTATTAATAAAGAGCAGTTAATTATCATTTACTAAATAATCAAAGTGAATAAACTAGAAAATAGGAGCAATTAAGATTTAGCTGTTTAATACTAGTCCAGAAGAAAACATTGAGAATAATAATGATTGAAAACAGATTGCAATCAAGCATATTCTGAATTACTCTTTTTCGTTTATCATTTAGATATGAAACATAGATGATATAACAAACAAGGAAAACTTTAAAACATAAGGTATAGAGGACTTATTGATCCGGTGTTTGACTCAAGAAATATGTGAAAATTCCTTTGCATCAATTCTTTATCCAGCAAGCCATACAAAAGTTGGTCCAACAACACGTTATTCCAAAATAATCAGTATTACAGAAATGTCTAAGAATCCACACTCATACTCCAATTGAGGGAGTATTTATACAAAAAATTTACAAAAAATATCTCATAACAGAGTGAGATATATTCTAGGATGACTATGAATAAGTTACAAGAAAATAGAGACAAATGGTCTCGAAGATAGGAGAAAAGGTAAACTGATTTTGTGTTGTTGCTATTCTCACTCAGTGTGCTGGAGGCAGGCCCTATGATTTGGCTTACTACTGTCTTCTTTAGTAACTCTGTGCTGGCTGCCTTCACTTACTACAGTAAATAACTAAAATTTACATTTTACCAAGGATAATTTTACAAAATTTCCAATATGTCTTCCGACCATTTTGGTTCTAGCAATCTGCTTTTTTGAAGTTTCCTCAGGGTCTCATTAGTTTTTGTGTACCTGAAAAAGGTAGGCTGAATTGGGAACAAGTGCTTCATCTCATGCTCGACATAGAACAAGTTCTCCAAACTGTCATAGAGAACCCTGCCTATAGGCAATGCTTTTGTTCTTGATGCACTTGTTGATGAACCTGCTTGGTTGCCTACATACATATTCAGTCTCTCCACATAGTCTTTATGATTCATTAGTTTATCGTGAATAACTAGAGGACTTGGAAACCCTTTACTCTGCAAAACATCAAATCTCTTCATGAAGGCATTAATTTCTTCCTGCATATCACGACATCTTCTTTCTAAGTTTTGCATCAGAGTTCTTTTAGTAAAAACCCTTTTGATTTCCAAAATTGTACCTGTTTTATCTTGAATGCACAGCTCTTCAAGCTGGTACTTATTCCTAGTATTCAAAAACTATATGAGCCTGTTGGCTTCCTCAGGCATATTTCCTAGTTCTGCCCTAGTCTTCTGAATTTTTTCTTGAGCTAGTTTCACTAAATCAATTTGCTCAAAAATTATTTGAATTGATGGCCAAGCATCATTGATTGATTGAGTGATGTTGGCCCAAAGAATTTTCTTGATTTGTGACAGAGGCTTGTCAAAAGTAAGATCTTTTTCCATTGATTTCACTTTGTTTTCTAATACTTTAATCTCTCTTGTCTTTTCTACAACATTTATTTTTGAGAGATCATACCTTTGCTCTAAATTTGCATATTGCTCTTTTACCTTATTTAGCTCTGAAACTTGTAGTTTCAGGTCCTCCATTGATTTCATTAGCTCCTTTGTGCTCAAATTAGCAATGTTGCCCTGTGCTACTCCTATTTTTCATGTTTTTGCTATACCTGTAACTGCCTCTGCTGTGACTGCTGGAATATTTGGTGCCAATGTTGCTCCAAGAGTTGATGGGACTACAGTTGAGACTACTGGTATCACATTGGGAGGCTAAGAGGTTGACTCTCCCTGCTTGTCCTTCAATTCTTTTTCAAGTTCTTGCTTAGTATCATTCAGTTGTTCATTAAGTTTTAAGAGCGAATCCATCAGCTCTTCTTCAGATTTTTGCTTTACAACCTCAGCAGTCTGTGGATGCCTGGAAGGTGGTAGCTTTAATTGTTTCCTTCGGGCGACAATATCTTCATCTTTCTTTCTTATTAAGGCTTTTGTGGCCTTAACATCTTTGGGATCATGGTCCAATCCAATAATTATTTCTCCTAAGGACTTTATTCTGTTATCTTTGGCTTGAGAGGAGGCCTTCTCCAAGTGTAGTTGAGTAGTAGTATTATCCAAAGAATTTTGCAATCTTTGAGCCATCATTGCCTTACTAGTCAAGGTTGAGTAAATCATTTCTCCAGTTTGTTTATGCAACTCAATCTGATCCAAAGGATGAATATCCTTTTCCATGACTTCAAAATTTGTTCTGAGATAATCTACTACTGATTTAGGCTGCTGCACTGTTGGCTTGAAATAGCTAATTATCATCTTGCCTTCTTTGATGTCATAGGTTGACATCAATCTCTGTTGATTGTGGGAGCCATCTTCAAATATTGGTTATAAAACTGAAGTCTCAATGGATCATTCCTGGCTTTTATTTCTGTGAATGTTTTCTTGATATCTGAGGCATTAGTCCCTGGTGGCCTAAAAGAAGATATCTCTACACTTTGTTGTCTTTCTATCTCCTATCTCTGTGAGCTAGTGGATGTTCCTCCTACTGGAAAAGTTTGTTGACTCTCCACTCTTTCTTCCCTCTGACTTTCTGTAGTTTCTTTAGCAAATTCCTCCTCTAAGAGGGGATTTAGTCTTTGTCTTTTTTATCTAGGTTGTCCTGAAGGTTCAATGGCAGGGGTAGTTGTTTCCCTGTCTCTCTTTTTGTTTCTTTCCTCATTTAGAGGAGTTTGCAGAACTGGAGGCTTTCCCATATTGATCTGAGTGGGAGGAGTATGTATTTGAGCCTGTTCTTTGGAAGTTTCAGGATGCTTAGACATTGTAGACTGTTCTGTGGTTTGAAAGCTGGTCTCTAATTCCTTACCCTTTAATGTTCCTGTGGCTAGTGTGCTTGTTTCCTATGAAGGTTGCTGAGAAGTTCTAGCACTGGAGGCACCAATTCCTGATCTTTGAGATAACTCAAATGGTACCTGCCCAAAAGAATCCAGGTCAAGCATTTTCTCAAGATCTCTCATAACATTCTCAATATTGACCTATTCACTATCATGTTCTACTAGGGTCCCTTCCCTCCATTCATCCATATTTGCAAATTGTTCAATCTCTGGAATCCTATGGTGAATGTATGGTGATAGCCTATTTTTCATTCTCCTATCACAGATGAAACTATTAGGGTCATATGGCCTCCAACCGAAACTTTTGTGCAACTTAAGACGATCTTCTAGAATAATCTCTGCTTCTCTCCATGCTTCCCTGTCATTGTAGACAAAAGGGCCTAACTGATTTTTAATTCTAAGTTGAGATTTCTTTTTGGCTTTGCAAAAATGAACCATGTCTGAATGTATCATTTGTCTGAAATAATCCAATGCAAATAGTCTCATTGGAACGTATTTGGGTAACTTGAAAGGGCAGAGCTCACATCCATATATATGGATCTCTATATGGTTCTTGTATAGGTACCAATCACCTACTCTGTATTGCTTGGAGAGCTGTAGAATTTTCTTGATGTCACCACTGATTCTAGGAGGGGAAACCCCTATCAATAGAGTGGTTGCAGGATGAACAAATTGGTCAATGAACTCATTGTATGAGTAAGGAGATTCATAGGATGCATGGAAGATGGGAGTCCAAAAGACAACAAACCTTGGATTGCCTTTATTGTCAAGTTTCCTCACAGGGAAAGGGAAGTTCTCTGACTGATAATACAACATAAGATGATAAATGAAAGTGGTGTATTTAAGGACTCCTTCATTGTCCAGTCTCAGGAATTGGTTATGAATTTTATTAGCAATATAGGAGGCATAATCATACTTAACAAGAGGGGGTTGTCCAGGAGTAAAAATTGACAACAACATTAAGGGTACATCATCAACATAATCACTGGAGTTGAATCCCATGATTAAGGATATCATATCAATAATGAGTTTTCCTATGTCTGTGAAGAAAGTCTGCAGATAGGGAGGTGGGCCTTTAGGTTGATGTTTAGGCTCCATGAAAATCTGACAGATGCGAGTCAGTTCTGACTGAAAGAATTGGGTAGATTTCTCAAGTAAGTATCCCATAGAAAGAGGAGTGAGAGCTTGTTCAGGGGAAAATTTGCAAAATTTCATTAATGGATGCAACTATTATGGGGAAAAGGATTGTTTGACTTGGGGACATAACAGCTCTGAGGTTAGGGTCATAGTTTGCCTAGCATTTATGAATTAGATCAGGGAAAATATGGACTATGGGGAGAAAATACCTAGGAAGGTTGGATTCCCACAGTCCCAGGATGTTTGAGCCATTTAGGTATTGGTTTCTAGCTTGGCAAAAGACTTTCAAGTGGTTATGTCAATGGATAAGTCCCTTATCTGAAAGTCTTTATCTGCAAGAGGCAGATAGTCTAAGTATTTACGAGGGGTATTCATGGGTGCAACAGACAGAGCCACAAGGGTTTCCATTTTTGGTTCTTGTGGATTCAGAAAGGAATTTGGGTTTTTGGTGAAAAATGGGTGAATTAACTGATCTGGGAACTTATATTGGGAAAATAAAGACTGAATTTGAAATAAATTTTGCCTTTCTATATGGATTTTATACTGTAAAACCAAACTTGCACGGTTTCGGTAGAAATTGGATAAATACTTGTATTTAGGGAATGAATAGAGTAATAACAGGTGCTGATAGAGACTAACAGGTTCTAGCTGCATCGGCTGCAATGTTCTCAGCAAGGTGGTGGTTGGAAAGCTTGTGCAATTGACTTGGACGTTGTTTGCATGGGAGCACGGGTTGCAGTACAAAATAGCATAGAAAATGACACTTTGTTGGTTTTATTAACAAAGTCAAAGGTGGCGGGAGTTTTATTATTCGGGCAGATGACGTAAGCAGGAAAGGACATTTTGTCGTATGTGGAGGGCGGTAAGCGGTATGGCATCGCATCGCTTTTGGAGACGGGCGGGATTTGACCGGGAGCTAGCGATTCCACATGTTATGCGATGCGTGGCAAGGTACTGTGCAAAAACCACTTTGAGATTGCGCGCTAACACGTGGTCACAAAGTGGTGCGCGATATCTCTAATGGCCATCGGATGATGGAGGCATGATCGGACAGCTGACGGGAGGCAGGATACGGCGGGCTTTAACGTGTGTGGGCCTGACCCAATTAAAAAATATTTGATTGTATCAGGGGTGATTTGATTGGTTGGGGAGGGTTCTTAATTAATCATGAGGGTTAATTAATCCCATTTTGTGCGGCGGGGGAATTAGGCTGTTAATGAATTACAGATTAATTCATTAATCCTAGTTTAAACTCTGATTATGGTTATAATTAACCAGGGGCGGGGTATATAATAATTTGGGAATTTTAATATATAGTTAAATAATACAGGAATGGGTAGATTTTTATAGGGGATTTATATAATATAGGTTAGTAGTTAATATGACATAATGAAATGAAAAGTGCTAAGTCTAAAACATTTCATGTATATATTTAAAACTTAGGCTAAGTGAAAAATGAGGGTTTTTATGGAAAATACTTTAATTTCCCTAAGTAAAATAGAATTTTACTTAGGAAAAACTTTATCAAGGGAATGAATGATGTTATGAAGGGGTGAATATTGATTTTAAGTACTTAGGCATTATAAATTAATGGCCAAGGGTCCAGTCCCTCCAAAAGTCAGATAAATGCTCTGAGCCCCTCTAACTTTCAAAGACCTTAGTACTTAGGGGGGAATTAGTGAAATCTTTAGGGAAAAATGAGAAAGGGTGTTAATTATTTGACCTTGTCTTGCTTTGAAATGCATTAAGTGTAATGTCTGCCTTGCACTTGTGATGAAAGTGAAAATTATCACATTTAGAAACATTATCCATCACATGTAATTCTGCAACATCATCTACCTACCCTACCTACTTTAACCTAACATTTTTTCTTCTTTATTAGGGTACACTTGGACTGGCAAACCCTTATCACTTTGTTTTCTTTTACATGAAGATATCTATCTAACTCTAACCTTATTACATCCAAGGGCTCAGATTAAACTGTTGAGCTCCTTTTATTCACTCTACCTATCTACTTATCTGCCAAGATTAAATAGTTTGGTCAGATTTTTATTCTCTATCCCTAAAACATAAAATTAAAAACATGAACCAGTCAAGCTTAAGCTGTTTGACTGTTCATCAATTGTGGCATAGGTTACAAGTTGCACACAATTTGTTTATTACATAAGAGTAAAAATAGTGGCATTTAGACTTGCACACTTTCCTTGGTATTTCTTTTGGTGGGGTTCATTTTCTTTCACTTTTTGACCATCTTATTCTTTTTTCCCTTTGATTTTTCTTTTAGGGCATACCCTCTTTACATCTTTTAAATTTTTTTGATTTTTTGACAATATGGAAAACCTTTGCAACAAGTAAAGGCATGAACATATTACATAGCCCATCAAGTCAATCATGAAATATGACACCTATTGGTATAGGAGCATAACACTGGCTCCACTCGGGGATGGCTTTTCCTGGTGGAAAGTCAAGAAAAGTAGGTCAGATGGCCTCTGAATGATCTTGATTGAACTATGAAATCTTCTTCTTCTTGTTGCTTTATTGTATGTATGATAGTGACACTTCTGAAGCTTAGGGCCTTTTCTTCAGGCTTCAACTCCAGCAAGTTACTATCCAATCAAAACTATGACATTACCAATGATATAGTATGTACATGTTAATCAGAATACCTTAAAAAGTAGGATAAAAGTAATGTTTCAAGATCCGACCATTAACTGGCCCTTCCTCTGTTTTTGTGCCATCCAAGTTTTTCAGATAATAAGTATTGTTTCCCCTTGTAAAGCATAGATAATAAAAGGTCCTTTCCATAAGAAGTCAAACTTCCCATGTTTTCCCTTGTCCTCTCTCCTGGAATCCCATCTTAAAACTTTGTCTCCAAGGCAGAAATCTTCTGCCTTGGTTCTTTTATCAAATATTTTCCTAAGTTTCTCCTGCAACACTTAGGATCTTTGATATACTTCCTCTCTGGTCTGCTGCAGATGGATGGTCTATTTATCCTTATTTGAATATCATTAGGTTCCACTTGAGCTTCTTGAAGTAATTTCATTACAGGAACTCCTAAAGATGAAGGAAATATAGTCTCCATGCCATAGACTAACTTATAAGGACTAGTTCCAATAGATTTCTTAGTGGTGAGTCTGTCTGCCCATAGTGCATTTGTAAGTTTCTTGTGCCAATTTTTCTTATTCTCCTCCAATAATTTTTTAATAATAGTAATGAGGCTCTTGTTGGAAGACTCAGCTAGACCATTACCTTGAGGGTAATAGTCTATGGAATGGCCTAAGGTGATATGGTACTTGTTACAGAAACTTATCATCTTCTTGGATTTAAAGGCAACAACATTGTCAGTTATGATTTTATTAGGACAACTAAATCTAGACAATATGTTGGTTTCTAGGAATCCTATAATCACTGTGTCATTGGCTTGTCTGGAAGGAATGGCTTCTATCCATTTGGTGAAATAGTCTATGGCAGTGAGAATCCATTTGTGTTGGCTAGAAGAGGGAGGATGGATTTCTCCAATGAAGTCCAGGCCCCATTGTTTGAAGGGTTTTTCAGTGGAAATTGGTCTCAGGGGTAAAGGTGATAGTTTTCTCTTGCCTTCAAAAATTTGACATTTATGGCAGGCGGTGATGAATTTCTTTACATTAGCGAACAAGGTTGGCTAATAAAATCCAGCCCTCAGGATCTTGTCTGCAGTTGATTTCCAGTAAAGGTGTCCACCACAGTCTCCTGCATGAAATTCTTGGAGAGCCTTGTCAGCTTCTTTTTTTAATAAACAATTCAATAGAATACCTTCATTATTTTTCCAAAAAAGAGCATTATCTAAAATACAAAACTTTGAAGCTTTCATCTTTAAAAACCTTTTCTTTGTTCTGGATAACCCTGAAGGAGCCTGCAGGGTTAATAGTACATAAATTATATCAGCATACCAAGGTGAATCTAAGAAGGCCTAGCTAATTTGTGGAGTCACCATCTCCTATTTGTTATCCAGTTCATTAATATCCAGGGCTTGATAATTTGTTTCAGTCAAGAGCTTGGCCAATCCCTGTGCTTTTATAAGCTTTGTAGGTTTTATTTCAATATCATACTCTAATATAGTAGCAATCCATTTACCTCTTTTGCCCTCAATTCCATCCTGGGTTAAGATGTCTTTGACAACAACATTTGGTACATAGGCTATTACATGGGAGTACAATATGTAGACTCTAAAGTCTTTGATGGCTTTTACAAGTGCGGAAGCTTATTTTTCCATGATTTTATATTTTAATGGTGCATCCCTAAGTGCTTTACTAAAAAAGGCTACGGGTTTCTCACATCCTTGATCATCCTTTTGTAGTAAAATAGCTACTATAGTATGTTCTAATGCAAATGAAAATATTATGAAGTCTCTATCAAACTTCAGACTTGTAAGGACCGAGATGCTTGTTTGGCTTGAATCCTTTTTCAACATATTATTAAGCAATCTAATTAATTCAGCTAAGTTAGATATGAATCTTCTCAAAAAATTAATCTTTCCTAGGAAAGCTTGAAGTTCTTTGACATTTCCAGGGTGGGGTATTTGCAGAATAGCTTCTATTCTAGCAGGATCAATTCTAATGCCATCTTTGGAAATGAAAAGGCCCAAAAGTTTGCCTTCCTCTAGAACAAACAAGGACTTCTTTGGATTCAAATAAATACCATATTTTATGCATTTTAAGAATACTTGTCTAAGATGATCCAAATGCTACTGATTTGATTTAGAAAAAATAGTTAAATCATCTAGATGTATAACCAGAAAATCATGAATTTCTTTTGCAAATGTTACGTCCAAATGGCATCTTGACGTACTTGAATGTGCCCCATGGTGTTGTAAAAGTAGTCCTTTCCTGGTCATCGGGATGGACTAGAATTTGGTTATAGCCTGAGAATCCATCTAAGAGTGAAATCCTAGAATCACCTACTACCCTTTGTAAAATATGATCCATCTTGGGTAAAGGGTAATTTTCCTTCAAAGAAACCTTGTTAACATTTCTTAAATCAACACATAATCTAATTTCTCCAGTTTTCTTCCTAGTAGGTACTAGATTAGACACCCACTCTGAAAACCTAATAGGAGCAATTATCCCTACTTCATACATATGTTCGATTTCTTTTTCAATTAAGGGAAGCAGTACAGGCTTAATTCTTCTGAGCTTTTGTTTGAATGGTTTCTAATTTTCTTTCAAAGGTGTTGTAAGCTGAATTATAGAGGTGTCATAAGATTTCAAGTCTTCATAACTCCAAGCAAAGACGTCCTGGAATTCTCTCATTAGTTTAAGATATTTGAGTTTTTGGTCAGGGGGCAAAGATTTAGATAACTTTACCATTTTCGGATTTTCTTCAGTCCCCAAGTTATATTCCTCAATATCTTCTTTTAAGGGCTCCATCTTAGGTTTCTTTGGAATATCATTAAAATCAAAGAGATCTTCCAAAGGAGTTAATCCCTTAGGCAAATGATTGTCCTTTAAATTAATGACTTCAGATTCTCCTTCAATAATCTCATCAATATCCATTTGTTTAAGGTCCTGCATTTCTTTGATGGTGAAGTTTGTTGGATGAAGCATTTGAATTACACTTTCTGCTGAAATGTCTGTTTCTATCTTATTTTTTTTATCAAACTCACTCACTATATCTACATCTATGTTATTGATAGAAAATTCTTCATTTAAAGTCAAGAAATTGTTAATCTTCTTATCACTATCAAACACTTGCTATTTATTCAAATTGTCAAGTATGGTTGGTCTGTGTCTAATCTCAGCTGTGAACTAATGATTAGGTTCGAATGGTAATTTGCAAGTGCTGGCAAACATTGCCAGACTATGAGCTTGCAAGTTATGTTTTCTTGGGATTTTAGCAAGCTTAGTTTCCAGAAATGTATTGAGAATCTCTATCACTGTTCCTTTGTAATATTTCAATCTGGGATCATTTGTTGAATACTTCCCTTTGATCTGTTGAATTATTAAATCAGAATCTCCTAAGACAGATACTCTAATTGCCCCTAATCTTTTGACAAGTTTAAGACCTAGCAACAGAGCTTCATATTCAGCCATATTATTGGTGCATCTAAAGTTTAATCTGTAGGCATGGCCTTCAGCATGATCATTTTCAAGATTGTGCATCCAAACTCCTGCTCCTGCTCCTAATTTGTTAACTGAACCATCAAATTCTAAGTGCTAAAGAATTTCATGTTCATAATTGGTGTTAGGAGTCTTAGGAATCTGTTTAATAGGGAGATCTGGTTTTTTACTTCCTTCTAGTTTCTCTTAGGTATTTTTTGTTTCATTGTTCTCAGAGATTTCCTAGATTTGAACACTAGATTTTCCATTTGTAATTTCTTTTGGTTCTGCTACTAAAACTTCTAATTCATTTGAGGGATCACTTTCAGCATTGTAAAGAATGAAAGAATCCATATCAGAGTGTACTGAGTAGATAGGGAAGTTTTGGGGTTTCTCCTGACTACTTACTACATATTTCATTAAGGTTTCTCTGTATAGTTTCTTAGGTTGACCGAACATTAAAATGGTAGCATAAGACATGTCCAATTGCAAAGATCCTTGAAGCTTTGCACCCCAAGATCTGGACAATAACATGGCATACTTTGGTGGAATATTTGCTACTACTATGTCCATTAAGATTGTTTTGGCAGGATATTGAACTAGTGATACACATAAGTCTTTGATTAATCCTAAACATCTCACCTAACTCGAATCAAAAGAAAGGAGGTCTTTGTATGGCCTGGTGATGTCTAGGTCTAATTTCGCGATTATAGACTTAGGCATTAAGTTATGAGATGCCCCAGAATAAAAAATGGCATTATGAAGTATTTTATCATGTATGTTCAAACTCACATAGAAAGGGGGAATTCCTCCATCTACTGGTTTTCAATTCACTTCAGGGCCAAAAATTAATTCAAGTTGGTCATCAAAAACATTTACTGAGTCTTCATTAACAGAGATTTTTAGTGATATATTGATTTGGCTTCGGTAGACATAATGTTTAGCTAATTCAGACAATGGAATAACTATTTTTAATTTGCCTACTTCAGTCTCCAGATTAAAAGGTTTTTTAGTATGAGTTCTTGTATTTCGGACAGTAGGATTCTCTTTATCTTCTGTATTCTCTGTGTTTTTCTCCTTCTTAGGAGTGGGGTTATGGACTGAAGTTGTCTCCAACTCAACTTCTGGAGGTTCTTCCACGTTTCCTTTGGGAGGAAGAGAAGTGGAGAGTTGTCTATTATTAGGTTAATTATCGGATACATCTTCAATAATTGGATTAGCAGGATTAGGATCTGATCTAGAAAGAATATGTACAGGGGTGGTATTGGTCTTACCTTTGTTGGGCTATTTTGTAGCTTTTTGTTTGTTGGTTTTAGGGACATCAATTCTTCTACTTCTCATATTATATTGCTTGTGGACTTCATAAATGGTTGTATCATATCCCTCCATGAAGTCAAATGATTCACCTGACTGAGATTGGAATTGTTTAAGAATGTGAGCTTCTTGATCCTCTTGGGTCAAGAAAACTTGTTGTTCATTGTTGAGTCCCATCAAATTTATTTGAGTATCTTCTGATGGTTCATCAGAAGTTGAGGATTTAGCATAATTTCCTGGAATGGGGGCCTAATATTTTGATCAGGACCAGTCTTTCCAGTATTCTGGTTTTGGTTCTTCCTGAACTTTGGATTTCTCTGAGTATTGTTTGGTTGACCATCCCAAGGGGATTTCCTTTCAATTGTTTCCACTCTATCTCCTAGCCTATCCATTCCTTTAATAATAGAATCTAGTTTCTGTTCAAAGGCCGAGGGTTCTTCTTTCAATGGTATCCTCCTTTCACTTCTAGCTTTAGCTCGTTTGGATATCAGGTTGGCCTCAACACTGACAGTTATACTGTGCATATCTTCTATAGTCCGAGGAGCTCTTTCCCTAAGCTGGTATGCCATATCTAAATGAAATCCATCAAGGAATTTGATCAATGCCAAATCTGGAGGAGGTCTGAGGTTTTGAAGGATAGCATTGTAAACATTATTGAACCTAGTGCAGTAATCTTGCACAGTTTCTTGTGTTCCTCTCTTCAGGTTTTCATATTCTGATAAGATTTGGAGAGGATCTTTCTTCTTTTCCCATCTGTTTAGGAATGTTCTATAAATATCTTCTAGGTCATTGATATTGTTTGAAGGGAGGGCTCTAAACCAGGTTCTAACTTCTCCAGTTAGACTTTGAACAAATATTCTCATTCTGACATCATCTGTATCTATTTCATATATCTCAAAGTAATCAGTCATGTTTTTGGTATGTTGTTGTGCAGTGTAAGTACCAGAGCCATCAAAAGGAGTTATTTTACTTTGATAGTCTTGGGGCATAGCCCCTGGATTGGCTGGTAATACTAGAGGAGTATATTTGTTTGCCATTGTAGTAGATAGTGTTGAAACAACAGCTGGGGTTGGTCTTGGAGTGGTGGATGGAGGGGTGGAAGGGGTGGCTTGAGGTTGGGATGTCTGAGGTACTAATGATGAACTTGGAGAGGCTGTAGTGATCACAGAAAGGTTTGGTGTTCCTTCAGAGGTAAGCTCAAATTGTATGAAGTTCTGAAAATGTCTATCAAGATGTGAAGTGACAACTTCAAGTTGTGAATCTTCAATAAATAAGGGATCATGAACCTTGTGAGCTAACCCAGAGTCAGGAAAGGTTACAAATAAATAGGTCTCAAAATACTCATCAAAGGGTTTGTCCTCAAGGTAAATCCACTTCACAGGACAGGATCTTGATCTGTATAGAGGCCGAGAGCTAGCAGAACTTTCTTGGCTTTCCTGTCTCCTGAGAATCCTAGGGATCAGATTAGGGTTTTCAAACATAGGTGGTGGATTTGAATCAGGATTAGCTCTGGTGTAATGATTCCTCTTTGAAGCCAGGTTTCTAGGTATATTTTGGTTTTTTCTCTAAATGGATCTAACAATACAACTTCTACAATTTCTTTAAGAGGCTTTAGGTATGGGATTTGAACTTTCTCAAAGACTTATTTGACAAGAGGAACTGATCAAGTATTTGAAACCAGATGTTCAATTCACAAACTAGACCGGAGATAGACTGAAGCAGCATTCATTTACTTATGCAATTGCAAAGCAAGAGCAATTCAAAGGCTACCTAGCTAACTTAAGGCTCCGTCGATAGTTTATATATTAAACAATAGTAACAAACAAATTATTCAGGTCCCCAGTGGAGTTGCCACTATGTTATCACTTAGATTTTCCTTGAAGTTGTTGGGAAAAGGAAAGGGGTCCGAGGTAACCACAAACTAACTTTTAGGTACAGAATCGAGCCAATATGTACCCAAAGAGGGCTCTCTCTTTAACATTTAGCTTGGTTTTGAAAGATATTAGGCTAATTGTGAATTTTAAGAATTTTGATTGAGTTTGGGTGGTGAGGTTCAATAGCAGAGGGGTAGGGCTGAGTAGTTTAGGCCATTGGGCTAATGGATTCAAATAATATGGCTTAACTGGATTTGGTTTCTTAACAAAATATGGTTTCACGGGGCCAGATGGTCAAACAGGGAACAAATAAAGACTTAAAATAGATGGAATGGGCTCAAAATGGGTGAAGGGCAGTTAAGAATCCTTCAAACTATTCGAAAGAGGGAACTTGAATGATTATTAATAAAGAGCAGTTAAGTATCCTTTACTAAATAATCAAAGTGAATAAACTAGAAAACAAGAGCAATTAAGATTTAGCTGTTTAATACTAGTCCAGAAGAAAACATTGAGAATAATAATGATTGAAAACATATTGCAATCAAGCATATTCCAAATTACTCTTTTTCATTTATCATTCAGATATGAAACATAAATGATATAAGAAACAAGGAAAACTTTAAAACATAAGGTATAGAGGACTTATTGATCCAGTGTTTGACTCAAGAAATCTGTGAAAAGTCCTTTGCATCAATTCTTTATCCAGCAAGCCATACAAAAGTTGGTCCAACAAAACTTTATTCCAAAATAATCAGTATTACAACAGTGCTTAAGAATCCACACTCAATACTCCAATTGAGGGAGTATTTATAAAAAAATTTTACAAAAAATATCTCATAACAGAGTGAGATATATTCTAGGATGACTATGAATAAGTTACAAGAAAATAGTAACAAATGGTCTTGAAGATAGGAGAAAAGGTAAATTGATGTTGTGTTGTTGCTATTGTCACTGAGTGTGCCGAAGGCAGGCCCTATGATTTGGCTTACTGTTGCCTTCTTTAGTAACTCTGTGTCGGCTGCCCTATTTTGACTGATACTCTTTACCTGTTCTGATACACTTCGACCTGTTTGATATCTGTTCATCTTTATTAATCTTCTTTACCATTACTTACTATAGTAAATAACCAAAATTTACATTTTACCAAGGATAAGTTTACAAAATTTCCGATATGTCTTCCCACCATTTTGGTTCTAGCAATCTGCTTTTCTGAAGTTTCCTTAGGGTCTCATCAGTTTTTGTGTACCTGAAAAAGGTAGGCTAAATTTGGAACAAGTGCTTCATCTCATGCTCGACATAGAACAAGTTTCCCAGACTGTCATAGAGAACCCTTCCTGTAGGCAATGCTTTTGTTCCTGATGCACTTGTTGATGAACCTGCTTGGTTGCTTGCATACTTATTCAATTTCTCCACATAGTCTTTATGAGTCATTAGTTTATCATGAATAACTAGAGGACTTGGCAACCCTTTACTCTGAAAAACATGAAGTCTCTCAATGAAGGCATTAATTTCTTCCTGCATATCATGGCATCTTCTTTCTAAGTTTTGCATCAGAGTTCTTTTAGTAAAAACCGTTTTGATTTCCAAAATTGTACCTATTCTATGTTGAATGCCCAACTCTTCAAGCTAGTACTTATTCCTACTATTCAAAAACTGTATGAGCCTCTTGGTTTCCTCAGGCATATTTCCTAGTCCTTCCCTAGTCTTCTGAAGTTCTTCTTGAGCTAGTTTCACTAAATCAATTTGCTCAAAAATTATTTGAATTGATGGCCAAGCATCATTTATTGATTGAGTGATGTTGGCCCAAAGAATTTTCTTGATTTCTGACAGAGGCTTGTTAAAAGTAAGATCTTTTTCCAGTGATTTCACTTTGTTTTCTAATACTTTAATCTCTCTTGTCTTTTATGCAGCATTTATTTGTGAGAGATCATACCTTTGCTCTAAATTGGCATATTGCTCTTTTACCTTATTTAGCTCTGAAACTTGTAGTTTCAGGTCCTCCATTGATTTGATTAGCTCCTCTCTGCTCAAATTAGCAATGCTGCCCTATGCTACTCCTATTGTTCCTGTTGTTGTTGTACCTGTCACTGCCTCTGCTGTGATTGATAGAAGATTTGGTTCCAATGATGCTCCAAGAGTTGATGGGACTACAGTTGGGACTACTGGTATCACATTGGGAGGCTGAGAGGTCGACTCTCCCTGCTTGTCCTTCAATGTTTTTTCAAGTTCTTGCTCAGTATCATTCAGTCGTTCATTAAGTTTTAAGAGCAAATCCATCAGCTCTTCTTCAGATTTTTGCTTTATAACCTCAGTAGTTTGTGGATGCCTGGAAGGTAGAAACTTTAATTGTTTCCTTAGGGCAGCAATATATTCATCTTTCTTTTTTATTAAGGCTTCTGTGGCCTTAACATCTTTGGGATCATGGCCCAATCGAATAATTATTTCTTCTAAGGACTTTATTTTGTTATCTTTGGCTTGAGAGGAGGCCTTCTCCAAGTGTAGTTTAGAAGTAGTATTATCCAAAGAATTTTGCAATCTTTGAGCCATCATTGCCTTACCAGTCAAGGTTGAATAAATCATTTCTCCAGTTTGTTTATGCAACTCAATTGATCCAAAGGATTAATATCCTTTTCAATGACTTCAAAATTTGTTCTGAGATAATCTATTACTAATTTAGGCTACTACACCGTTGGCTTGAAATAGCTCATTATCATCTTGCTTCTTTGATGTCATAGGCTGACATCAATCTCTGTTGATTTGTGGGAGCCATCTTCAAATATTGGTTATAAACCTGAAGTCTCAATGGATCATTCCTGGATTTTATTTCTATGAATGTTTTCTTGATATTTGAGGCATCAGCCCCTGGTGGCCTAAAAGAAGATATCTTTGCACTTTGTTGTCTTTCTAGCTCCTGTCTCTGTGAGCTAGTGGATGTTCCTCCTACCAGAAATGTTTGTTAACTCTCCACTCTTTCTTCCCTCTGAGTTTCTGTAGCTTCTTCAGCAAATTCCTCCTCTAAGAGGGGATTTAGTATTTGTCTTTTTGATCCAGGCTGTCCTAAAGGTTCACTCGCAGGGTAGTTGTTTCCCTGTCTCTCTTTTTGTTTATTTCCTCATTTATAGGAGTTTGCAGGACTGGAGGCTCTCCCATATTGATCTGAGTGGGAGGAGTATGTATTTGAGCCTGTTCTTTGGAAGTTTCAGGCTGCTTAGACATTGTAGACTATTCTGTGGTTTGAAATCTGGTCTCTAATTCCTTGCCCTTTAATGTTCCTGTGGCTAGTGTGCTTGCTTCCTGTGAAGGTTGCTGAGAAGTTCTAGCACTAGAGGCACCAATTCTTGATCTTTGAGATAAATCAAATGGTACCTGACCAAAAGAATCCAGGTCAAGTGTTTTCTTAAGATCTCTCATAACATTCTCAATATTGACCTATTCACTATCATGTTCTATTAGGGTCCCTTCCCTCCATTCATCCATATTTGCAAATTGTTCAATCTCTGGAATCCTATGGTGAATGTATGGTGACAACCTCTTTTCATTCTCCTATCACAAATGAAACTATTAGGTTCATATGGCCTCCAACCAAAAATTTTGTGCAACTTAAGACAATCTTCTAGAATAATCTTTGCTTCTCTCCATGCTTCCCTATCATTGCAGACAAAAGGGCCTAACTCATTTTTTATTCTGAGTTGAGCTTTCTTTTTGGCTTTGCAAAAATGAACCATGTATATATGTATCATTTGTCTGAAATTTTCCAATGCGAATAGTCTCATTGGAACGTATTTAGGTAACTTGAAAGGGTAGTGCTCACATCCATATATCCGGATCTCTGTATGGTTCTTATATAGGTACCAATCACCTACTCTGTATTGCTTGGAGAGCTGTAGGATTTTCTTAATGTCACCACTGATTCTAGGAGGGGAAACCCCTATTAATAGAGTGGTTGCATGGTGAACAAATTGGTCAATGAACTCATTGTATGAGTAAGGAGATTCATAGGATGCATGGAAGATGGGAGTCCAAAAGACAACAAACCTTGGATTGCCTTTATTGTCAAGTTTCCTCACAGGGAAATAGAGTTCTCTGAATGATAATACACCATAAGATGTTAAATTAAAGTGGTGTATTTAAAGACTCCTTCATTGTCCAGTCTCAGGAATTGGTCATGAATTTTATTGGCAATATAGGAGGCATAATCATACTTAACAGCAGGGGGCTGTCCAGGAGTAAAAATTGACAACAACACTAAGGTTACATCATCAACATACTCACTGGAGTTGAATCCCATGATTAAGGATATCATATCAACAATGAGTTTTCCTATGTCTGTGAAGAAAGTCTGCAGATAGGGAGGTGGGCCTTTAGGTTGATGTTTAGGCTCCATGAAAATTTGACATATGTGAGTCAGTTCTGACTGAGACAATTGGGTAGATTTCTCAAGTAAGTATCCGATAGAAAGAGGAGTGAGAGCTTATTCAGGGGAAAATTGCAACATTTCATTAATGGATGCAACTGTTATGGGGAAAAGGACTATTTGACATGGGGACATAACAGCTCTGAGGTTAGGGTCATAGTTTGCTTGGCATTGATGGATCAGATAAGGGAAAATATGGACTGCGAGGAGAAAATACCTGGGAAGGTTGGATTCTCACAGTCCCAGGATGTATGAGCCATTTAGGTATTGGTTTTTGGCTTGGAAAAAGACTTTCAAGTGGTTTATGTCAATGGATAAGCCCCTTATCTGAAAGTCTTTATCTACAAGAGGCAGATAGTCTAAGCCTTTATGAGGGGCATTCATGGGTGCAACAAACAGAGCCACAGGGGTTTCCATTTTTGGTTCTTGTGGATTCAGAAAGAATTTTGGGTTTTTGGTGAAAAATGGGTGAATTAACTGATCTGGGAACTTATATTGGCAAAATAAAGCCTGAATTTGCAATGAATTTTGGCTTTCTCTATGGATTTTATATTGTAAAACTAAAATTGTAGGGTTTCGACGGAAATTGGATAAATACCTGTCTTTAGGGAATGAAAAGAGTAATAACAGGGGCTGACGGAGACTAACAAGTTCTGATTGCGTCGGCAGCAATTTTCTCAGCAAGGCCGCGGTTGGAAAGCTTGTGTAGTTGACTTGGACGTTGTTTGCAAAGGAGCACAGGTTGCAGTACAAAATAGCAGAGAAAACGACACTTTGTTGGTTTTATTAACAAAGTCAAAGGTGGCGGGAGTTTTATTATTCGGGCGGATCACGTAAGTAAGAAAGGACGTTTTGTCAGATGCAGAGGGTGGCAAGCAGTATGGCATCACACCAGTTTTGGAGATGGGTGGGATTTGACCGAGAGCCAGTGATTCCATAGGTTGTACCACGCGTGGCAAGGTACTGTGCAAAAGCCACTTTGCAATTGCGCACTAAGGAGTGGTCACAAAGTGGTGCACGATATCTCTAATGGTCGTTGGATGATGGAGGCGCGATACGGCGGGGTTTAATGTCCGCGGGCCCGACCCAATTAAAAAATATTTAATTGTATCGGGGGTGATTTGATTGGTTGGGGAGGGTTCTTAATTAACCATGAGGGTTAATTAATCCCATTTTGTGCGGCGGGGGAATTAGGCTGTTAATAAATTACAGATTAATTAATTAATCCTAGTTTAAACTCTAATTATGGTTATAATTAACCAAGGGCAGGATATATAATAATTTGGGGATTTTAATATATAGTTAAATAATACGGGAATGGGTAGATTTTTATAGGGGATTTATATAATATAGGTTAGTAATTAATATGACATAATGAAATGAAAAGAGCTAAGTCTAAAACATTTCATGTATATGTTGGCATTATGACATAGGTTTGGTGCTATGGCACAGGTGTTGTCCTTGATGGCAACTCACTCTGGTGACAGATCACAGTTCAGGTTCTCAGAATGAAGGAAAAAGATATATACATAGGTTCACCTTGACCAAGCCGCGTATACACGTGGGTTAGACGTTAAAAAGACGCGTATGCATATACACACACTTTCACGCAAGGAAAAGCGTGTACATGTGGGAGAACTTATTTTTGGTCCATGGTATTTAGTCCTTGGTATTTGAACCTATAGTCTTGGACCATGGTATCCCGTCCGAAGTGTTGATCCCAAGTATTGGGTCCATGGTATTGATTTGTTTTGGTTTTGGACCGTGGTATTGTGAAAGGCCTAAGACCATAAAAGAGGAAGGAGATCATTAGGCAAAGTAATCATATGAATTATTGAATATCCAATAAAGAGCTGGATCTGCAATACTGGTGATTGGGTTATAGTGCAGAGCTGAATCTGAATGAAGGAGGAACCTAAGCGCAAGGAGAAGGATAAGTTCTATTGATGGGTCAAATCTTAAGGCTTGAATAATAGCATCTTTATGTGATTTTGGCACATAACTTGATCTATAAATCTAATAATCTGGGTATAACTGATGTCCGAATATTTGAAAGAGTGAATTATCTTTTGTAGATATGTACGCAGGTTCAGTGAAACAAAGGTGCGTATACACGCTGGTTCAGTAAATCAAAATAGCGTATACACAGGTTTGACTTAACGCAGAAGCGTATGCACGTAGGTTTCTGAATATTGAAGTAGTGTGCGTCTCTTGAAATATGTTCTAGCTGCTTCTGTTTATTGTTGTAGTATTCTGGGTTCAGATTTGGTGTGTGGTTACTGTTACTGTGTTCTAGGTACAACTGTTAGAGAAGTGACTCAGTTTTTGTTTGGTGAAAAAGGAGATTGATTGTTGCAGAGATTCTTGATGTTTGATTGATGTTATTCATGGATCCAGTCTGAAAATTTATGAAACGTGGTCCCTGGAAGAAAGAGAAGGTTGTAGCCTTCTGTAGGTCAGCACCTACGTACTAGTACCTCAGCTAGTACAAGAGCTAAGGGGGTTGTAGCTCCCTTCCAGGAGAGGCTGTAAAATGAGAGAAGGTTGTAGCCTTCTGCAGGTAGAAGCCTGCGTACTGGTATAAGTCTGAACCAGTACCGAAACATTGTAAAAACAAGTTTCTAATTAAAATAAGATAGAGACGAATTGCAGCAGGTGGTTTTCACCCACATTGGGTTTCCACCTTATATCTTGTGTTCTTGTGCATGATTGTCTTCTGCTCTGTTTTACTGTTCCTGGTCACTGTTTATATGGTTCTGATGCACAGATTAATGATCAACATCTGTAGAATAAATTAAATTTTAAGTCTACATGGTATACGCTAGTTTCCTTATCTGTAGTTGCGTATATACGTGGTTTTTACTAACTGAAGTAGCGTATGTGATCTGGGTGTGAAATAAAATTAATTGACTTGATAATACTGATTCACCCCCCCTCTCAGTATTACTTCCAACAATTGGTATCGGAGCAGGTCCTTTGGAAGAATCTTGATCGCTTGAAGGAAGATCTATCATCATGAGCAACTACGAGAAAGAAGCATCGATCAGGCCACCAATTTTTGATGGGAGCAACTTCGTCTATTGGAAGGTAAGAATCACAGCCTATCTTCAGTCTCTTGGTACAGAAGTCTGGGATATCGTGGAAACAGGATACACATTTCCATCAGCAACACCAACAGATCTGGCTGGTAAGAAGCAGTATGAAACAAATGCAAAGGCTGTTAATACTCTATTGTGGAGTCTATCTCAATCAGAATTCGTCAAGGTCATGCAGCTCAAAACTGCAAAAGAAATATGGGACAAGATCGTTCTAAGCTATGAAGGAGATGAACAGGTAAAACGAGCAAAACTTCAAACTCTCAGAATTCAATAGGAAAATCTCAGAATGTACAATGATGAAAGTGTGGCTAACTATTTCCTACGTATAGATGAAATTATTAATTGTATGAAAAATTTGGGTGAAGAAATAAAAGAAGTTGTTTTGGTTGAAAAAGTTCTAAGAACTTTGTCTTCTAAGTTTGAATCAAAAATTTCCGCCATAGAAGAAAACTAGAATCTACGGAGCCTTACCATGTCACAGCTACACGAAATCCTAACTGTTTACGAAATGGGAAAAGGGGGACCATCAGACAAGAGAGAATCTGTATTCAAAGCCTCAAGAAGAGTAGATTACAATGATTCAGGACATATGTCGGAAGACGAGGAAGAGTCAAATTTTGTCAAGAACCTTCAACGGGGTTGTGGAAGATTCAAAGGTAAGCTCCCTTTTAAATGTTTTGCTTGTGGAAGAGTCGGTCACTATGCTGCCAAGTGTTCTCATAAAGATAAGCTTGACAAAGGTAAGGAACCAGTTAGATGGAATAGAAAACAGAATGTAAGTAAGAAGAGCTATTTCACACATGAAGACAGTGATGGACTTTCAAATAGGGATGATGATGAACAAGGTAATGATTATAGACTTTTGATGGCTTTTGAAGATGATGATTTCTTGGATGCTATAGATGAAGAAAGTCTTTATGAAGAAATTTCTAAACTCAAAATTTTCTTAGAAGAGAAAAACATGATTATAGATACTCTGACATCCCAACCTGCTGAAATGGAGAAACACAATGAAAAGTTAGAATGTGAATTGTGGGACTTAGAAAGGACATTGAGAAAACAAAAGCTCTTAATCTCAGATTTGCTAAAGGATCTGAAACTTTAGATGAGATTATCAAAGTGCAACATTCTCCTCTAATCAAGACAGATCTTGGGTATACCAAAGAAACATCTCAAGCACAGAATCCATCTACCTCCAAAAGTTATCTTGAAGCTGCAAGGAGAAGTGAGCAAAGGCCCAATGGAGATCACCAGGTAAATCAGGAACAATTTACCTCAAGAACGAACAAAGACTACCAGGTAAATCGGGGGTAATCTACTTTAAGGATGAACATAAGCTACAACCAGCCACAGGTAAAACATTCTCAATTTTCCTCAAGAATGGATGTCAATAGAAACTACAATCATTTGGTTGGTAGATTTGATAATCGCACGAGTTTCTTCAATGGCCAATGTTTCTCTTGTCATAATTTTGGTCACAAAGTAGCTCAATGTGTTGCCTACAAGACAATCATGACTAGAGAAGCTCAAAAACAAAGAAGTATGACTGGGATCATGAAAAGGACCTACAATAACTTTTCTACTCTAGAAAATGAAATAGAATGTTCTATTTGTAACAACTTCGGTCATGAAGATTCTGAATGTAGGAGTAGGTTTTGACAAACAAATCAGAAGGAGCAAGCTTCATTAAGTCCCAAAAAATGGAGAAAGAAAGAACCACTACCAGAAAGATGTGGGATAGCCTTATATGCGGAAGCACAGGAAAACCAGTGGTACATTGACAGCGGATGCTCAAAACATATGACAGGTGATAAAGATAAACTTCAGTCATATAGTGCCTTAGAAAAGGAAAAGAAGGTCTCATTTGGAAATGACACTCTTGCACTCATAAAAGGTAAAGGTTCTGTTCTTTTGAAAGAAAAGCTCAAGGTTGGATATGTTATGTATGTTGATGGCTTAAAGCATAAATTATTAAGTGTCAGTCAAATGTGTGATCAAGGAAATGAAGTAATATTTCGATCAAATGGATGCATTGTTCATGAGCTTGATACAGGAGAAATAGTGATCAAAGGCATAAGAACTCCAAATAATTTATATATACTCAAAGGAGGACAACAAAAATGTTATCTAAGCAAGAATGTTGAACATTGGCTATGGCACAGAAGATTGGGGCATCTAAGCTTCTCACAGATAAGGAAATCATGCAAGTATCAGGCAGTTCGTGATCTACCTGACATCAGAATTCCAGACAGTACAATATGCAAATCATGTCAATTTGGTAAGCAAACCAGAACTAATTTCCCTGAGAAGGAAGGATCAGCTAGCAGGCCACTTGAACTTGTCCATACTAATGTATGTGGTCCATCTAGGAAAAGGTCACCTTGAGGAGAAGAATATTTTATATTATTCATTGACGACTTTTCCAGGATGTGTTGGATAGGACTTATGAAGCATAAAGATGAAGCTTTCGAAAAATTCAAATCATTCAAAGCCTTGGTGGAGAACGAATCAGATCACAGAATCAAATGCCTCAGGTCTGATCAAGGAGGAGAATTTACCTCGAATGAATTTTTTTATTTTTGTGAAGGAAATGGAATAAGAAGGGAATTCTCTACTGCTAGGATTCCTCAGCTAAATGGAGTAGTGGAAAGGATGAACAGAACGGTTCAACAAATGGCTTGTGCTATGCTTGATGAGTCTGGAACTCCTGCAACCCTCTGGGGTGAAGCTGCATTTGCTGCAGTTACTATTCTCAACAAGACAAACGTCTGGGTGAACAACACTCAAAATCCTCATGAGCTCTGGTATGGCAAGAATCCTATGGTAAAATACTTCAAAAGTTTTGGAAGCAAATGCTATATCAAAAATACTGATGAAAATATTGGCAATTTTGAACCTAGAGCAGATGAAGGCATTCTCCTTGGATACTCTCCCCACAACAAAGCATATAAGTGTTACAATAAAAGACTTGGAAGAATTGTTGACAGTATTGATGTAGTGGTTGATGAAGAAGGAAACATTCCTAGGCAAGTAAATTCCGAAAATTTCGAAGATGATGAGGACTATCCTTCAACATCAAATCAATGATGAAGAAGAAACCCAAGAGGCACCAGAAGAACAGATAAGGATAGAAGAGAAGACTCCATCCATGTATGTTCAAAAGAATCATCCAGAAACTCAAATTCTGGGGTAGAAAGAGGTAGGGATACAAACAAGAAGAAAAATTGCAGAAGCTTCAAGCTATTTGGCATTGCTCTCCTCCACTGAACCACAAAATGTAAAAGAGGCATGCAAAGATGAATGTTGGGTCAAGGCAATGGATGAAGAACTTGAGCAGATTGAAAAGCATAACACTTGGGAGTTGGTTTCTAGACCAAAAGATAAGAATGTCATAGGGACAAAATGGATATTCAAAAACAAGTTGAATGAAAATGGGGAAGTTATTAGAAACAAGGCCAGACTTGTTTGTAAAGGGTATGCTCAACAAGAAGGAATAGACGTTGAAGAAACTTTTGCTCCCATTGCTAGACTTGGCCATCATAATGTTCCTTCCCCTTTCTAGCTTTAAAAAGTTCAAAGTATTCCAAATGGATGTGAAGTCTGCCTTTCAGAATGGAGACTTAGAAGAAGAAGTGTATATTGAGCAACCAGATGGACTCATCCTTGGAAATGATCCAAAACTTGTATATATACTTAAGAAGGCTCTCTATGGTCTTAAACAGGCTCTAAGGGCTTGGTATTATCGTCTGGGAAAATACCTTCATCAACAAGGTTTTTCAAAAGGATCAGCAGATAGCAATCTTTATATAAAAATTGAAAATGACAAATTGCTAATACTTGTTGTATATGTTGATGATATCATCTTTGGCAGAAATGAAGAAGCCATGAGGCAAAACTTTTCTTTGGTGATGCAGAAAGAATTCGAAATGTCCTTGCTGGGTGAGCTGACATATTTTCTTGGTTTACAAATCCAACAAAATGAAGACGGTATCTTTTTATCTCAAACCAAGTACCTAAAGCAGATCTTGAAGAAATATGGCATGGAAGATTCGAAACCAGTATGTACCCCTGTGGTAACAGGATGCAGCGTCAGTGCAAATGATGAATCAATAGCAATGCATCAACCAACCTATAGATCCATGATTAGAAGTCTGCTCTATTTAACAGGTACCCAACCAGACATCATGCATGCAGTGGGAATGGTTGGAAGATTTCAGGCAAAACCAAAGGAAACTCATCTTCAGGCAGTGAAGAGAATTTTCAAGTATCTTCAAGGAACTCAAAACTATGGCTTATGGTATCCTAGAGATACAGATCTCACACTTCATGCTTATACAGATGCAGATTGAGCTGGAAGCGTGGATGACAGAAAAAGCACTAGTGGTGGTGCATTCTTTATGGGTTCCAAATTAGTATCTTGGTTCAACAACAAACAAAGTTCAATTTCATTATCTACATCTGAAGCAGAATATGTGGCTGCTGCATCTTCCTGCACACAACTCCTTTGGATGATGCAAAATTTGCAGGATTTTCAAGTCACTTGTACTCCACCTATCTCCATCTTATGTGATAATACAAGTGCAATCAGCATTTCAAAGAATCCAGTCAAGCATTCAAAAACCAAGCACATACCTATCAAATACCATTTCCTCCAGGAACAAGTGCTTGAATAAAAGGTCAAGTTGGAGTATGTTCCCTCTAAGGAACAAGTTGCTGATATACTCACCAAACCACTGCCCAGGGAAACATTTGAATACCTCAGACAAAAGTTGGGAGTAGTTGATGCATCATCTTGTTGTTGAAACCTCTCTGTTTCAGAGAAAAGTGGTTGTACGCAAGTTTCATGAGGAGGATCCGTGTACATACACCAGTTTATGTGGATACAGTCACGTATATGTTGGTTTGAAGGAAATCAGTGGGGACAGATTCTGGTTGAAAAGAATCTGATATGGGTCTGACAGAGACCATCTGGCACAGGTTCAGGGGGAGCAGATAAACTTCTAATAATGCATTGTTGGCATTACCTTAGAAGCTCTTGGTTCATGTACACAAGCTATTTTTGGTTTCAGGTGGATCAGGTGCAGAAGGAGAACAGAAGGAGAACATGGTTGCTGATCTGAATAGTGATTGACAGATGCTGCTGATATTAGTTATTGGTGACTTTCATAGTCTTGCTCTAAATTTTTCGTCTCTATGTCATGTATATCTTTTATTTTCAAGGTCATGTAACGGCCTATTTTGGTTTCCCCACTATGCCTGGGATGAATGATGTAATGTACTTGGTTGTCATATGTAAACTTCTTGTGTTTCCCCACTTGTTTGGGAGGATGATCCCCACTTGGTTGGGCGATGGATGTTTGTATAGAGTCTTTTGGTGATAGGAAGGTCTTTTATGATGTATAAGTCATGGTTCTTATTGAAGAACATATTTTTGCAGATCTTGCCTACAGTCAAGGGGAGCATGGTCAGCACAGCAGAGCAGAGGTTTCAGCATGTACTCAGGGCGAGCATAACCCTTTGCCCTTGATGACAAAGGGGGAGAATGACTTTGAGGATCTTGGGGGTTACCATCAAGTCCAAAGGGGGATATTGTTGGCATTATGACGCAGGTTTGGCACTATGGCACAGGTGTTGTCCTTGATGACAACTCACTCTGGTGATAGATCACAGTTTAGGTTCTCAGAATGAAGGAAAAATATATATATGCAGGTTCACCTTGACCAAGCCGCGTATACACGCTGGTTAGGCGTTAAAAAGACGCATATGCGTATACACAGACTTTCACGCAAGGAAAATCACGTACATGTGGGAGAACTTATTTTTGGTCCATGGTATTTAGTCCTTGGTATTTGAACCTATAGTTTTGTACCATGGTATCCCGTCCGAAGTGTTGATCCAAAGTATTGGGTCCATGGTATTGATTTGTTTTGGTTTTGGACCATGGTATTGTGAAAGGCCTAAGACCATAAAAGAGGAAGGAGATCATTAGGCAAATTAATCATATGAATTATTGAATATCCAATAAAGAGCTGGATCTGCAATACTGGTGATTGGGTTATAGTGCAGAGCTGAATCTGAATGAAGGAGGAACCTAAGCGCAATGAGAAGGATAAGTTCTATTGATGGGTCAAATCTTAAGGCTTGAATAATAGCATCTTTATGTGATTTTGGCACATAACTTGATCTATAAATCTAATAATCTGGGTATAACTGATGTCCGAATATTTGAAAGAGTGAATTATCTTTTGTAGATATGTACGCAGGTTCAGTGAAACAAAGGTGCGTATACACGCTGGTTCAACAAATCAAAATAGCGTATACGCAGGTTTGACTTAACGCAGAAGCGTATGCACGCAGGTTTTTGAATATTGAAGTAGCGTACGTCTCTTGAAATATGTTCTATCTACTTCTATTTATTGCTGCAGTATTCTGGGTTCAGATTTGGTGTGTGGTTGCTGTTACTGTGTTTTGGGTACAGCTGTCGGAGAAGTGACTCAGTTTTTGTTTGGTGAAAAAGGAGATTGATTGTTGCAGATATTCTTGATGTTTGATTGATGTTATTCATGGATCTAGTCTGAAAATTTATGAAACATGGTCCCTGGAAGAAAGAGAAGGTTGTAGCCTTTTGTAGGTCAGCACCTACGTATTAGTACCTTAGTTAGTACAAGAGCTAAGGGGGTTGTAGCTCCCTTCCAGGAGAGGCTGGAGAACGAGAGAAGGTTGTAGCCTTCTGCAGGTAGAAGCCTACGTACTGGTATAAGTCTGCACCAGTACAAAAACATTGTAAAAAGAAGTTTCTAATTAAAAGAAGATAGAGATGAATTGCAGCAGCTGGTTTTCACCCACATTGGGTTTCCACCTTATATCTTGTATTCTTGTGTATGATTGTCTTCTGCTTTGTTTTACTGTTCCTGGTCATTGTTTATATGGTTCTGATGCACAGATTAATGATCAACATCTACAGAATAAATTAAATTTTAAGTCTACATGGTATACGTTGGTTTCCTTATCTGTGGTTGCGTATATACGCAGTTTTTACTAACTGAAGTAGTATATGTGATTTGGGTGTGAAATAAAATTAATTGATTTGATAATACTGATTCACCCCCCCCTCTCAGTATTATTTCCAACAGTGTATATTTAAAACTTAGGCTAAGTGAAAAATGAGGGTTTTTATGGAAAATACTTTAATTTCCCTAAGTAAAATAGAATTTTAATTAGGAAAAACTTTAACAAGGGAATGAATGATGTTATGAGGGGGTGAATATTGATTTTAAGAACTTAGGCATTATAAATTATTGGGTCGAGGGTCCGGTCCCTCCAAAAGTCAGAGAAATGCTTTGAGCCCCTCTAACTTTCAAAGACTTTAGTACTTAGGGGGGAATTAGTGAAATCTTTAGGGAAAAATGAGAAGGGGTGTTAATTATTTGAACTTGTCTTACTTTGAAATGCATCAAGTGTAATGTCTGCCCTGCACTTGTGATGAAAGTGAAAATTATCACATTTAGAAACATTATCCATCACATGTAATTTTGCAACAACATCTACCTACCCTACCTACTTTAACCTGACATTTTTTCTTCTTTATTAGGGTGCACTTGGACTGGCAAACCCTTATCACTTTGTTTTCTTTTACATGCAGATATCTATCTAAGTTTAACCTTGTTACATCCAAGGGCTCACATTAAACTGTTGAGCTCCTTTTATTCACTCTACCTATCTACTTATCTGCCAAGATTAAATAGTTTGGTTAGATCTTTATTCTCTATCTCTAAAACATAAAATTAAAAACATGAACCAGTCAAGCTTAAGCTGTTTGACTATTCATCAATTGTGGCATAGGTTACAAGTTGCACACAATTTGTTTATTACATAAGAGTAAAAGTAGTGGCATTTAGACTTGCACACTTTCCTTGGTCTTTCTTTTGGTGGGGTTCATTTTCTTTCACTTTTTGACCATCTTATTCTTTTTTCCCTTTGATTTTTCTTTTAGGGCATACCCTCTTTACATTTTTTAATTTTTTTTAATTTTTTGACGATATGGAAAACCTTTGCAACAATTAAAGGCATGAACATATTACATGTCCCATCAAGTCAATCATGAAATATGACACCCATTGGTATAGGAGCATAACAACAACTACGACAAAACTTCTTGCTGCCATTCCTACAATGTTTGCTGGTACACCATCTGTTCCAACTAGTTATCAATCACTAGTGGGAATCCACTTACAAGCTATTTCAAAAACATGTTCTACTCCTATTTATTCATCCGGAGTTCCATCTGGTATTTCTTATGTTGAAACTCAACAAATTGATCCTGCATGCTAGTATCAATTTGGACAAACCAATCTTCAAAGACTGATATATACTTTGAACACTTGACTGCCGACATATGGATGGCAGTATGCTTTTTCATTGTTCCCTCCTGGGGAACAACCATATGAGAGTTTACAACAAAATTCAGGTCAAACTGGAATTACATCCAGTGGTTGGGTACCAATACTGCCACAACAACCAAGGTTTGTATATTCAATGCAACCGATCCAACCTGTTTCGAATATTCCCACTACACCTGCTATTGTGACTATGTCACAAGTACAAGCACTGCCTATTGCGTCTCAACCTCAAGTCTTTCAGGTTGCAATACAACAGCCTCTTGTCTCTATGGCTCAATCACAACCTTTAGTGCTTCCTTACCTAGAATGACTAAGGCTCAAACTGGTATTATCACTCCGCATCTTGGTCAATCTTCTAGTATTGGGTAAGTGAAAATGGTCCAACAACCATGGCTGGTACAATACCAACAACCGCAATTCCACCAAACCCAACCTTAGTTTTGGCTTAGTCAATATCAAACCTACTCAGGACCTAAACAACAAGGCTTTGTAGGTAATGGACAGCCGCATTTTCAAAATGGTTATCAACAACCACACTATACTGGTTATGTCCAACAACCTTATCAAAGTTACCAACATCAGAGACATTATACTGGTATGAAAAGACCTACTACTCAGGCGATTCCATCTTATCCTGTGTATGCTTCACCTAACCTGAATTAGCAGTTACCTTCGTAGCAACTCTAGAATTACCAGATTTAAACCGGTTGATGAATGATCCAATTGCATACGCCCCTTGGTGGCCAATGATTCCTCATAAACTTCCCTCCGATATTCCTAAATTCAATGGAAATCTACGTGAAGATCCATCGAATCATGTAATGACTTTTCATTTGTGGTGCTCATCTAACACCCTGAATGATGATTCGATTAGGCTTCACATTTTTCAGAGAACGCTAACTGATCTGGCAGCGAAATGGTATATTGAATTGCCTAGAGCTTCGTTTGACAATTTTAGCACCCTTGCCACTACTTTTCTAACCCACTTTTAGTTACCCATAAGGTACAAAACGGGAATAGAACTCCTTACCAATTTTAAACAGACCACAACCACTCACATATCTGATCACATTCATGAGTGGCAACATCGTCGTTGAATGGTAAAGATGTATGTTCCCGTTTAGCTGTTAGCTGAGTGGTTTATTAAGTCCTTATTGCCATCTATCACTGAGGACGTGGTGAAAGGAGGAGTTGTCACTGAAGAGCAAGTCATTCCTCATGCCTAATATTTAGACTTAATCTATACTCAGTCTGGTACACTCTATGACAAAATTTCTGACTCTCCAAGACCATAATTTTCCATTCCACCTCCTCCTAAATCGAATAGGGATTCTCATGCTAGTGACAACGTGATCGGTGCCTCAAGCACGCAAACCGCAAAGGCTCCATCTGGTAAAGCTCTTATAGTTTCTAGTCAGAGTGCAAATGACAAACCTCTTGCCTTAGAGATTAATGCCATGTCATCTGACAAGGGCAAGAATCCAAAGCAACCAGGGGGCAAGAAGAAAGGGAAAAATAATAAGAAGAAACAGGAGAATTCAACTCCCGAAAAATCTTCTGAGAACCCTACTGGGCCAAAGAAACCTCCTCGTTTTCCATGTTAAATATGTAATGAGGAGCACTATATGAGACATTGTCCACATCGAGTAGAGGTTGCAAAATTTTTAAAGACTTCAAATACCTCAGCAGTGTTCACTGATTCGTTTCCGAACCCAGAAACTAATCTGGTTGCTTTTGATCATGCTTCCACATCCCAAGAGCTTATGCTATCCATCTCAAAACAGGAAAACAATGCTTTGATATCGACAAGGAATAAAGATTATGGGAATCCATCATCGTCAAATAACCAGGCTACAGATCAACCCAGTGGTTCGACAGCAACTTCATCAGAAGTAGTTCAACCCATTATTCATGATTAACTATAAAGCCGCCAAAGGGAGTCGTACATATATCGACATTTAATCCTCGTGCTCGAGCAGCATAGAATTATAATACAGTAGAGGATCTGGCTCAATCGCCATCTGCTATGTCGACACTTGAGGTACTGCAGAATTGCCCCTCCCAAAAGCAGGCTTTGTTATCAGCAATAGGTGGGATTGATCTAGCAGATTCCAATCTTGTGGCCTTTAATCATAAAGGATACACACCTCAGTTACTGGCCCAACTCACTTTCCTTATACAGGTAAAATCCGTCAATAATACTGTTCATCCAACAATCATTGATGAGGGGGCATCTACCTGTATTATGTCAATGAGTTGTTGGAAAACTCTTGGTTCACCACCCTTGTCACGATCATCAACAACATTAAAAGCATTCGATGGAAGAACATACACTCCGTATGGGATTCTAAATGGCTTGAAAGTTGAACTGGAGGGCAAGATGGTAGAAATTGAAGTCGAGGTCATTGATGGAAACCTTGATTACAATATTTTACTGGGAAGGCCATAGATTTATGCTATGGCTGCCTTTGTGTCTACATATTTTAGAAAGATTTCATTTCCCTTCCAAGGTGGGATCACAATTGTCGACCAACTAGCCTTTTTTCCCAACAGTTCACAAGCTACCGGAAGCATTCCATTGATCCATGGAAGTCATCAATTGCTTCAAAATGTCAGAGTAGGTCTCCTAAAAGACCCTTCCTTAATGGGTACTTTTTCTCTCCCACCTCCATCTAGTCTTGAGGAAGTGGCCACAGTGGATAACTGTCATATGATCTCTTCCACATCAACTGAGATTAAGAAGAACTCCGACCATTTTGATAGTGCAGAATACTGCAAAGTGTTGCTCCCAATCCCCATAGAATCTTTGTAGAAATTAATCTTTTGGGCCTGGACGACAAACCCAAATCAACACTCGACGAGTGTTTGGGTAGATAGGTCTTTAGAATATGGTACCTCTTCCGATCCTTCCTCTCGTATACATTCTACAGACGAAGGAATCATCAAATCAATGATGATAAGAGAGACATCGTGGGAAGATTACCACCATCGTTCCCACCTTCGAGATGATAATGAATATTATTCAAACGACCTCAATCATCCTTCAATTTTTTATTTTTTATCAAGTACTATAAATACAGTAGATTCTGAATGAAATCTGTCCAATATTGAAGAAACTATCGCCATTAATATCTCGACCAAACCTAATGTTGTAGAGAATATTCACGTTGGCAAATCTTGTTCTCCATAAGAACTAGAAATTTACTGTGTTCTCTTTCGGGAATTCAGAGATGTCTTTGCATGGTCATATGAAGAAATGCTAGGCATCAACTCAAGAATTGTTGAACATAAAATAAAGATGTATCTAGATGTCAAACTAGTACGATAATGGCTTCGACCTGTTCATCCAAAGAAAGCCGTTGCCATTAAAGCAGAAGTTGAAAAACTTTTGCATGCTAGTTTCATTTACCCTGTTCCTCTCACTGATTGGGTATCAAATATTGTTCCTATAATTAAAAAAAAAAGGAACAATTAGAGTGTGCGTCGATTATAGCGATGTAAATCAAGCATTTCCAAAGGACAACTATCCTACACCCTTTATCGACCAGATTATTGATGAATGTGCCAGATGCGAAATCTTTTCATTCATGGATGGATTTTCCGGATACAATGAGATCAATATCCGCCCACAAGACAGGTCTAAAATGGCATTTATATGTCCGTGGGGCACATTCGCATATCGTAAATTACCATTCAGTCTGAAAAAAGTAGGGGAAACTTTTTAGAGGGCAATGAATTATACCTTCCATGACATCAAACGCATCGTTCATCTGTATCTTGGCGATCTACGAGCTCATTCGCAAAAGCGGACTGATCATTTGCAACATTTGAGATCCATATTTCTACGTTGCTGACACTACAAGATACGACTCAATTCTCATAAGTGTGTGTTTTGCGTTGGTTCTGGTCGATTACTTGGTTTCGTAGTTTCTAAGGACAGAATTCGACTCGACCCATTTAAGGTTCAGGAAATCCTTGACATGCCTCCACCTTCAAATTTAATTCAGATTCAGAGACTCCAAGGCAAATCTAAATTTATGAGGAGGTTCATTCCACATTATGTTGAACTCGCTAAAGGTTATACGCATCTTTTGAAAAAAGGAGTACCCTTCCACTAGGATCAGGTTGCGCAAGCTTCCTTTGATGCTTTAAAAGATTCGCTGATAAAAGCATCATTAATGTACGCTCCTGACTATCAAAAGGACTTTAACTTGTATCTCGCCGCAGCAGATACGACCATCACCATAGTTTTAGTGAAAGAAGATAGTGGAATTGAACATCCTATATATTATTTAAGTCGCAATATTAATGATACAGAAAGCAAGTACTCTTATGTTGAAAAATTGGCTTTAGCAGCCGTTCAAGCAGTACAAATATTTTGACAGTATGTTCTCTTTCAAAAACTACCATTATGTTAGATTGCAACCCTATGACCTACATTCTGTCGTGTCAATTGTTGGGGGGAAAATATTCCAAATGGATAGCCATTTTGCAGGAGTTTGATATGGAATTCACCAAATCTAAATCAAAGAAATCTCTCGTCTTTTGCGGAGTTACTTTGTGACCTTCCCTCGTCATCTAACGATTTAACATCCAAAGCATCAATTGTGGATGAGACTCTATTTCTAATATTGTCAAGTGATCTATGGTATGGGGATATACTGATCTATCTCCAAACCCAAACTTTTAGGCCTAACACCTCTTGCTCTGAACAATGGCATACTCGATACCAAGCCAAGTATTATTTGATCATTGGTGATACACTTTACCGTCGTGGTGTCAATACAGTTCTACGAAGGTGCCTCACACATGAGGAGGCCGAAAAAGTTTTAAATGATTGTCATTCAGGTGCTTGTGGGGGGCATCTATCTGGTTACGCTACTGCACAAAAGATCTTACAAGCTGGTTACTTCTGGCCCACCATATTCAAAGATTGCATAATTGCAGTCAGAAGTTGCCATGCTTGTCAAATTTTTGATCGCAAAACTAGATTACCACCTGCACCACTACATCCAGTAGTTGCTATTGGGCCATTCACTAAATGGGGCATTGATTTCATGACATGTAACCCCACCTCGGCCAGGGGGCATGGGTATATTATAGTTGTTGTCGACTATTTTACAAAATGGGCCAAGGCGATGCCTACATTAAACAACAGTGGAAAAATGGCTGCTCTTTTCTTTTTTAATCATGTAGTTTCTAGATCTGGTGTACCATAGGCTATAGTCACAGATCATGGATCGCATTTTCGCAATCACATGATGATCGAATTGATTGCCAAATTAGGACTATCTCATGATAGTTCTACTCCATATTATCCACAGGCTAACGGACAGGTTGAGGCAATCAACAAAGTCCTTAAGCACATGCTACAGAGAATGATTGGAGTCCACAAAAGGAATTGGCATTTAATCCTGTACTCAGCTCTGTGGGCATATAGGACTTCAGTGAGAAATGCGACCGGATTTACATCCTTTCAGTTGGTGTATGGTCTGGAAGCAGTCTTACCAATTCAGTGTGAAATCTCATCCCTCAAGCTTGCAATTGATCTATTTCCTGAAACCTCTGAAGAAGAGGCTTGTTTCTTGGAACTAATCCACCTGGATGAAACCCGTCGTGATGCTGTGCTGGCTAATGAAGCACATAAGAAATGTGTCAAGGCGTAATATGACAAAAACGTCAAGCCTCGTGTCTTCTCAGAAGGTGACCTAGTCTTACTTTGTGATCAAGACTCTGACAAATTAGGAGAAGGTAAATTCGAACCATTATGGATGGGCCCCTACATTGTTAAAAGAGTATTACCAAAAGGAGCCTACAAGATGGTCGATTATGATGGGATGCCACTGTCGCAGCCCTGAAACAGGATATATCTTATATGTTAATATGCTTGATTGAGCGTAGTAAACTCATTTTACATATGCTTTTATTGCATTTATGAGTGTTTTATTTTTAGAGTTGTTATTTTGGTTGAGTAATCCACTTCGAATTTGTTGCAGATGTCAGACTTTTTGGAACTGTTTGTTGGATATGCCGATGGAGCTAGTCATAGTACACAGAACCTGTCTTCTATGACCTGGGCCGTCTTCGCTCCAAGCGGCGAGTTAGTAAGTTTCAGGGGGATATGTATTGGTCGATCGATGAACAACATCGCTGAGTATAGCGCGTTGATCGAACTTCTCTCTAATTCCATTTCACATGGCGTACGCTGACTCATTGTCAGGCTAGATTCACAACTCGTCATTCTACAGCTTATTGGAATTTATTCCGTTCGGAACCCACCTATTTATCGCATATTCCTAAGAGTCAGGATTTTGGAAAGACAGTTTGATTCCATTCAATATCAACACATTTCTAGAAACTTAAACACATTAACTGATTCATTAGCAAACTATGTGTTAGATATACATTTGCAGCATTTGTAAAGAAAACATTTCACATCAACATTTGCATCAAGATTGCATAACTTAACCAAAATAAAACTCTGAAAAAAAAATAGATAGTTGTTTATAGTCTTGATAGAATGTTTTTTGTCCAAGATAAAATCAGGCATCTGACCAAGAAACTCAAAATGAATGTAGAAAAGCATCTTAGACTAGTGATGCTAGTGATAACATGTCACTGCCTATGCGATCATGCACAGGAGCCTAGTCCATCAACTCGGCACGCCAGTAGTATGGCGTTGTAACCTCAAAGGTAACTCATTGGTCCTAACATCCTGAATACCGAGAGTGAGGCTCTCAATTTGATCCTGCAACACTGCTAGGGTCTCCAATATGTCCAGATCCTGAAGGACGACCCTCCCTATAGCCTCTCCTACTGGAGCGTCATCTGCCGCCGTGGGCATGCCACTAGTCGCACTGGTCCAATGTCTGCACGCACATATGAGTTTGATTAGTCTTGGTAACATCAAAAACACAAAAACATTATAAAAACTAAAAAGAAAATATGTGGTCAAATCATTTTACCTATAGAATTCCATTGCTCGCCAGCTGGTAATGCCAAATCTGGGTCGCCTTGGAAATCCATCTCGATGTATGGATACTTCGAAAATACCATCTCCTGGCAGTTGAACCACTCAAAAAAGGCATCAAAGAAGGAAATCTGTGACTGGCTGGCATGTCTGGCCATAAGATCAACCCATCTCTGCATCCGTGGTTCCCTCGGTGCTGGCAATCCTAGTGAAATGTTCTGAGGCTGCATCAGTGGAATCCTCTCCAAAGCAAAAGCAGTCAATATGGATCCATAGCCAAAATTCTTGGTTCTTCCATTCTTTACTTTGGAGAGTTTTTCTTTTATGACAGGAAGTATTGCCTCACAATAGTTGAACACCTTCGGTTCCAGGCATTCCAGGGAATACTGCATGTAAGATCTGTTTGCCAAGTGTAAGGCCGCGCTGCCAGCCAATCTAGCAAAGGTAAATAAAATGGTCCTCAAGGGCCGATCAGTGACATCCCGGATATTGATCTTTCCGTCTCTACTGGGCTGAGATCCATCCCTGCAGAACTGATGAATGTAATCTTTCAGGATTCACCCAAACGAGCGAATCCTGATAGTGAAAGAGGGGCACCACGCCTCAACAATCCCATCAAAAAGTAAATGTCCTCGACTATAAAAGGAATAGATTTACCTCTAATTTGGAATACCTGGTCAATTGGATACTAAGCATCGAGAAAGTACTGCAACAAGCTAATCTGTTGCCTCATGCTGGATATGCGGAAGAACTTCAGTATGCCATAGTTTCTTAATGCATCAGCTATGCCCTGGTCATGTAAAGCAATCATGTCCTCCTCTTCATGTTCTTGTTCACGCCATGTGACAACCATTATGATCCAAAAAATAACTAAAATGCAGACAAAAGATGAGTTAGGGTCCAAATTTGGGCAAAAAAAGGCAAAATTTTGATGAAAATTACTATGTAAAGTTACCTTTCTGCGCCCATCGCACCCTGCCTTTGAGCAAGGTGGGATGCATACTGACTGACCTATTGGCAGCTTAGTATGAATCACACCTTTCGATATAGGCTAGGTGCGATGATTGGGGCACGAGATCTTTGAACCCCAGGGGCCCAAAAAACTGGAAAAATTAGCTCAGAATCAAGAAAAGATAGAATGAAAATGAGGAGCTCAGGGTTAGCTCCTACCTGGTCCTGACAGTGCAGAGAATAGTCCATTGGATCTCCCAAAATCGACTGGTGAAATTTGAGAGGGAAAACCACTCTAGAGCTCCAAAATCCCAAATTTGAAATGAAATGATGAAAATGAAAGGTAAAACTACTTTTTGTATTTACTATTCACGTACTTCAAGTAAGATGTTAGTTTTAGTTCATTTTTCCCTACATATATATGTATTTCAGATCAATTTGATGGATTGATTGAGCAGGTTGAACAACCGTTGAAAGAATCTAATGTGCTAAATAGAGAATTAAACATCTTTAACCACTTATTCAAGCATATCTTTCCATTTTAGGCTTGTAAAAAAATGAAACTGAAATAGAGCATAGTTCCCCCAGGGTTCAAGCTCATTAAAAAGTGAACCCACCTTCAGTAAATAACCTTTGTGATTGCCATGCTATTAACCTTTTGAGCCTTGGTTGTGTACCTCTCACCACCTCTATTCTTTTGGCCGATTATACGCTTCCACTTGGTTTTTTACCATTTTGAGGAACAGTTGCGACGAGTGGTCTTGTTAGCCAACCTCTTCCCAGAAACGACCATGTTTTGAGAAGTTCCAAGATTACCCGGAACCAGTTGCTACCCTAGACACCACTCGTTCCTCAAAATCAAGTCTCTTTAAACCCTTTTCAGAGTCGTTAAATATGAAAAGATTTTCGAGCACCGGCCTTTCCAGCTCGTTAAAGTGATTGGAAATGTCATTCCTCCTGTATATTTTAATCTTTTTCAGACTCGAGGGATTATCTCATGAAAAAGTTCGAGCGCTTGTCTTTTTTGGCTCGTTAAAGTGATCAAAAAGTCATCCCTTTTGTATTATTTTAATCTTTTTTGGACCTAAGGGATTATTCTATGAAAAAGAATCTATGGAGTTTCCTTTTCGTCCCTTTTAAAACTCTCTAAACATGAAAATGACTGAGTTATCCTTGTCATTAAAACAATAGCAACAAACTTGTCCATTCTGCACGAGACAGAGTTCCCTTTTCATCCCTTTTCAAACTATCTAAACATGAAAAGGACTGAGTTATCCTTGTCGTTAAACTCATTAAAACAATAGCAACAATCTTGTCCACCTAGATAAGAACGAGTTTCACTGTCGCTAGACTCGTTAAAACATAGCGACAGGTTTGCTTGAAGGGAAAATTATAGAACAAGCATATGTTATCCTCCTCAAGCTTGACAAAAGTAAAGAGGTACTGGTCAGCAATGACTGGGGAAAAAGGGAAGAAAACTTGAAAACTTTATGGTAGCAGGTTGCTCTTGAACATGACACTTTCACTTCATCTCCGTGATTGAGTTGGGTTGGGTTATTCCGTTCATCGGTCGTCTCACCATTAGTCTTTCACACCATCCATATTTTGGGGTTAACGCTACTAATTCATCTCAGTGTCGTCGATATGTTCAAGAGAAGTCATTCAGTCAAGAATTTACCATTTAGTTAATGTCTCATCCACTACAATACCTTCATCTTTCATGACCGCCATTCTTGAACCTTGTGTCGTCAAATCGTTTTTCACCTCCAGAAATCATTTGCTTCATTTTACGTCATACATGTGGGATACATCAAGGCCCTCCTACGATGAGTCACTTCTTGTCGACATCAGCTCATTGTCCAAGAAGTTGACTTAGAAGCACCCCTTTTAGTACTTTGAAGCCTGCATGCCTCAATGGAAAGTTTCTCACTTCTGGCGATAGGCTGACATCAATGGCCTTCGACCAAAAGATTTTGTGTGGTTTTCGACATCGGATCATATATTCACACCATGTGAATTGTACTATAGTACCTTGAGGTTCATCATCATTATCGATGATTCCTCTCACATTTGTTAACAGCTCACATTATTGGCTGGTAACCAGGTGATGTCTTTCCATGTTCAACTTTAGAACATCTTTTCACATGGATTGACTTGTACACCGGGCGAAGATTGAATGAGCTTGAAGACTTCGGATCTAGTTTCATCCATCCGAGCTGCGATATATTCAAGGATATTAAAACATCAAATGTACAAAGGCACTACACAGATGGTCATCCTAACCAAGGATGATGACTCTACATCTGAAGAATCACCAGTTTGCATCTGCCGATGACTATCTGATCTATGTACATGAAATGAATTTATAAAGTTGAGCATGGGAATTCTCGCCTCAGCTAGATAATGAAAATTATATTACGATGATGTATTGTAGTGTATATTATACAGGTCATCTTCTAATTTCGAAACCTCGGATCCTCATGATAAAGCATTTCACCCGACATCAAGATTTACAACTCCATGCTTTAGGGGGCAACTGTTATAGACATATTTGGGCAATTCAACCCCAATCTTAAATGTCGATAAACTAGGGCTCATAAACCCCTAAAAGAGTTGTGTCATACCCTAAAAGAACATGGTCATCTGATTACATCATTCCCCAAAAGTTCCACCTGAAAAGCTATTCAGAAATGGCCTAAACTGAACCATACTTATTACTGACTACTACACTAGCCAAGTGCAATGCATACTATTGGGGCCTTCTATAGGGTGCGATGGGCGAGGATGGACAAATGTCTGAGACTGTTTTCTAGGTGGTTTCTCATGGAATCTTCTAGAAACCTCTCTTATGACACTTGCCTCTCTGAATTCACCCAAGGATGAGTAAGAGATCTAAACTTCAATTATCTCCTCTCTTATGGAACCAAATGTAACAAGTGGAATGACACTAATCAAACCCCAGAGATGACTCACACCCTTGCACACATCTATAAATGGATCCCTCATCTAAGAGATCCAAAGGCTGAAATGTTTTGAATTGCAAGTAAGTGTTGATAGTTTGTAATTGTGGAAAGAGCATTGTATTGTTGGTGTGATCTTGCTATTTGATGAGGTGAAGAGGGCTTGATGCTGGGAGGATGATTTGGAATCAGACAATTGGGTTGTAATTCTCCCTTCTATTTAATAAAGTTCTTCAAGTTTTCTTCCATATGATTGTATAATTGTGAATGTTATCATTTGTGAATGCTAGTATATGTTCATTATATATCTGATTTTGTAATGGGTATGTTGTAATAGATCAAGATGCTTTGATGGTTCTTTGTTACTATGTTTCTACAGGTACTCTCCAAGCGGGATAAGTACGGGGAGGAGTTACAAGCTCTGTCAAGGGGGAGAGAGATCAAGCAAAGGATTAGGCTGAAGTTCCAGGTTGGTCCCATTATCTTTCTCTTATCCATTACACATAGAACAAATCATTGAATTGCTTTAAACTGTTGTTTCTAGGGTATCTACCAAACCTAGAGGGTAGTCGCTCAAAAAGACACTAGTTTTCCCAGAAACACCGCCTCCTGTTGGTGACCCATTAGTCGAACAGTGCCAACATCTGTATGCATGAGAACATTTTTAGTTTAGTCTTGGAAACATCAAAAAATACAAAAACATGTAAAAAATTAAAAAATAAAAACACATGGTCAAAACAATTTACCTATAGCACCCCATTGAGCACCCACTAGTAATCTCAAATCTGGATCTCCACAAAAGTCCATCCCTGCATATGGATGCTCCTCAATGACAATGTGTTGTCGATGGAGCCAACTGAAGAAGGTAGGAGGAAATGAGATTGATGACTAACCAACATGTCTATCCATCAACTAGACCTATCTCTGCATTTGTGGATCTCCGGGACTAGTCAAACTCAGTGACACATGCTGAGGTTTCATCAATGGAATTCTCTCTAAGGTAAAAGCAATCAAGATCAAACCATAGATAAATTTTTTTGTCTTGCCGCTCTTTACTTTGTACAGCTACTATTTCATCAAAGACAGTACTGCCTCACACCAGTTGAATATGGTTGGATCAAGACACTCGAGTGCATATTGCGTGCATGATCTGTTCACCAGATGAAGTGTCGCACTACCCGCCAACATTGTGATAGTGAAAAGGATTATTTGCAAGGGAAAATCACGAACATCCCTGATGTTTATCTTCCAATATTTGCTATGATGTGTACCTGGCTGATAGAATTGTTGAATTTAGCCCCTCACTGGTTCAACCCCATGGGCAGAACTTGAAAGAGATATGGGGGCACCACATCTTGACAATCCTATAAGAAAGTAAATATCATCGATTAATATAGGTAGCACTTTGCCCCTATGTGAAAATCCTATTCTACTGGATCCCATGAATGAACCAATAACTGCAATAGTTCTAGTTGTTGCCTCATACCATATAGCCTAAAGTATTTGAGTAACCCATAGTCTCTAAGGGCCTCAATGGTACCAGGATCATTTAGGGCAACCATATCCTGTTCTTCATGTTCTCTTTCATGCCAAGTAATAGCCATTCTGATCTGATCAAAGTCTGAAATCAAACCATGGGCTTAGTTAGGATCCATTTCATGCAAAAAACCGAAGAGATTTTGGGTAAAACAGAAGAAACAAATTTCTAAACCGCGCCCAACGCAACATTGGTCTTGAGACAGTGCACTACAGAGTAGGTACCCTTCAACTTGACTATAATGTAGTGAAGTTTTCGATGTGTTAGGCTGCGCTGATCCTAGGGAGAGGTATATTTTCCTTAGGGACCCAAAAACCCTAAAAAAATTGCATGAAATTGAAAAAGAGTGACCTTAAATGAAAGAGAAAAGGTAGATCTCCTACCTAGTCCTCACGGCGTGAAGAATGATCCACGAAATCTCTAGCAATCAGTTGTTGAAATTCGAGGTAAAAAAATTTTCAGAGCACAAAACTGAATGGTAAATATCAAATGGGAAAAATGACTTGGTAAGTTCTTTTCTAATGGTTATTTCATGTTCATTAAATGAATAAACTATAGTTTTTACCTATTTTTACCAATGAAACAGGTATGTTTAATCTGTTTGGTGGTTCTTTGAGCATGTTTACAACTGATATAGTGAATTTGACGTGCATGATAGTAAATTGTACTTTTGACCACAGAGCATACTTTTATCTCTTTTTTGAGCTCTGTTAAACATCGAAAAAGGAACCCTCTTGGACTCCTCTTTAAGCTCTTTTTAGACTCTCGAAATATGAAAATATTGTTGAGTGCTTGTCCTTTTCAGCTCGTAAACGGATTGGAAATGACATCTATTCAGTATAAGTTTAACCCTTTTCCAGACTAAGATAGATTTCTTACAAAAAAAAATATGTTGATTGAACATGGTCAATAGGTTCTCTCTTGTATTATTTTATGCTTTTTCGGACTTGAGAGACAAATTTATGAAAAAGAACTTGTGGATTTTTCTTTTTTTCCCTTTTCAAACTCTCTAAACATGAAGAGGACTGAGTTCTCATTCTCGTTAAACTCGTTAAAACATCAAATAGTGACAAACTTGTCCAACATGATAAGACCGAGTTTCACCTTCGCTAGACTCGTTAAAACATCACATAGCGATGGATTCACCCGAAGGGTAGAATTATACTACAATCATATGTTATCCTTCTCAATATTGTTAAAAAATAAAGAGGTACTGGTCAGCAATGACTGGGGAAAATGGGAAAAGGGATAAATCACTTTATGGTAGCAAGTCTCTCTTGAACATGAAACTTTCACTTCATCTCTGTGACTATTTGGGTTGGGTTATCTGCTTGCTCGTTATCATACCTATCGTCTATCACACCATCCATCACTTTGGTTTTGGGTCAATGTTGCCAATTCATTCAGTGTCACCGACATGTTCAAGAGAAGTCACTTAGTAAACTTCATTCTTTGAAATACTTATAAACCTTCATTTTCATGACCGCCATTGCTAAACCTTGTGTCATCAGTCACATTCTGTTTTCAAAATCATTACACTCATTTCATGTCGTTGATGGGGGATACATCAAGGCCCTCCTACAACGAGTCACTTCTTGTCAACATTAGCACGTTATCTAGGAATTTGACTTAGAAACACCCTTCCAATACTTTGAGGCTTGCATACATCAATGGCAAGTTTCTCTCTTTTGGCGGCACGTTGACATCATTGGCCTTCAACTGAAAGACTTTGTATGGTGTTCAACATCAAAACATTTATTCACACCATGTAGAATGTACTGTAGTACCTCAAGAATCATTATCATTATCGGTGATCTCTCTCACATCTGTTAACAACTTACATCATTGGCTGGTAATCAGACAATGTCTTCCCATGTTCAACTTCAGATCACATTTTCACATTGTTAGACTCATACTTGAGCGAACAATTGGATGATATAGAAGACCCCAATCTAGTTTCATCCATCTGGGCTATGATTTCAAGAGAGTACTAAATCATCCTATCATGGGTCTATATCTGTAGACGACTATCTGATTTATGTACATGTAATGAAAATTTAGCATGGGTATGCCTTCCCTCAACAATTCTTGAAAATTTCAAAATATCATGATGTTATGTATTATAACCAATGCAAGCCACCATCCACTTCAGATCCTCCTCAACACATCATAAAGCATATCACTCGACATTATCATTTTCGACTTCATGCTTTAGGGGGCAACTATTACAGGTCTATTTGGGCACATCACTCCTGACATTCAGATCAGTACAATTAGTGCTCATCAAACCGTAATTTAGTTGTTACATGCCCTAAACAAGTCATCAAATTGAATGCCTCCATCCATGAAAGTTTCCTATCTTGAAACCCTGCTGAAATGCTTCCTTGGGACACCACCGCAACCTTGGTTAGGGGAAATTGCGCTACAGTGCACTTAGGCCCACTTTGACCTGTGATGTGCGAGAATGAGAGAAATTCACATTGGATTATGGGAATATTCTCTGATTCTAGAGCATTCTAGAAGGATGGCCAGCTCTTATCTCATCCTATGAGGTCGACTTTGGATAGCCTATGGGTCAATTACCCCACTATCCTCTCATCCCTTTCTCCATGGAAACTAACTCCAATTTTGGAAAGCCATTCAATGCCCAATTTATGACATAACCAATTGAATTTCCCTATAAATTGACCACTCATCATAGTGATAAGGGGGTTGGAATTTGAAGATTGTAGAGAAATACTATTGGTTTGAGATTTGAGTTCATGTCAAGTAATGTTATGCTATTGGATTGGTGTGCTTTTGGTGTGACGAGGATTGGACTGAAGTTGGATGAGTGACACGGGATCAAACCACTTTGGGTGTAACTATTCCTTCTACATCAATAAAGTTGTTTGTTCCTTTTCCCATATTCTTGTTCATATCTATGATGATTGTGTGTTTCAATCTTATCGATTCCATTGGTTTATAGTAGATAGATCATGTATCCTTTGATCATTATCCTTCTCTGTTTCTATTAACATGTACCAATTGAGCGGATTCAGTTCAAGTGGGAGCGACGAGAGCAATTCAAAGGAGATGAAGGAAGCGAAAGATCAAAAGTAAGTTCCTTCAACTCATCTATCTATTATAGGAAAAGGTTAAACCACTTTCTTTTTATTGTTCTAAGTGTAGCTACCCACTTAGGGAAAATGTGTTTATTCGTAGATACAAATTCCATATAACATATGGTGGCCAATGGTGCATAAGGATTCCAAGGATTATTGCGGGCATGTGATGTTTGTTGGAGAATGGGGAGGCTATCGTGAAGGGATTAATTGCCTCTCAACTTGCAAGTTTTATTATAGGAATTTGATAAGTGGTAAATAGATTTCATGGGACAAATTTAGATACATCATTATGATAACCGAATACTTGACCAGGTGCACTGAGGCACAACCCATGAAGGATTGTAGCATGGCTACAACTACGAAGTTCACTTTCGAATACATTTGGTCTCGATTTGGCTTCCCTAAAATTTTGATGAGCAATAAGGGTTCATACTTCTTGAATGAAACAATTGTTTCCTTGCTTGAAGAGTTCTAGATGTATCATCAAAAAAGTACACCGTATCATCCTCAAGCGAACGTAATAGTGGAAGCCTTTAATAAAATCATGGAGACTGCGTTAATGAATATTTGTAATGCAAATCCGAATGATTGGGATGTGCGCATACCAACTGTTATATGGGCGTATAGAACTACCTATAAAATGTTGACTGGACAGACTCTGTTTCAAGAAGTTGTATTGTCGATGGAGTACATCATGAAAATTTTGCGGATTGCTGCAGTTACAGACATGACCGATCGAGATACCATGGAAGAACACCTTATGCAGATAGTTGATTTGGAAGAGAATCACTTCATGGTTGGTTTTCATCAGCAGGTGCAGAATTCTCATGAAAAGGCATGGCATGATCACCAATAAGTAATGCACCTTTGAAATTGGGGATTTAATGCTACTATATGACAACATGTTTACAAAGTTTCCATGAAAGTTCGAGATGCATTGGCTAGGGCCATATATCATCAAGGAGATTATGGATGGAGGTGCAGTTCAGCTCACCAAGCTGAACGGGGAACTGTTTCCAGGAAAGGTCAATGGGAGTCGGCTAAATTTGTACAGGGGTGATTCCACCCCTATGAAATGACTATATGAATGCAGGACCGTCTTAGTACTCTAGGCAGTTGCAAGGAAGTGTGGGACTATAAACTATGCTGCCAGAAGGATAGTTTGGCAAAGTGAATGGGCTGTATGATGAATCGAGGGAAGACACAGAGGAGAGTTGCAACGAAGTAGCTATGCTAACATGGTGGGCCCCGTGTAGCTTGGCAAAAAAGTGACCATTGGAATCACTGTAGATGATTGGATGGTGATTTTTTTGTTAAAGGGAGTGGGGGGAGAGCATTTAAGGAGAATATCTTTGGAAAGCTTCCACCAAAAGTGCATTAATGACTAGGATCTGGAGGGAATGGATGGATTTGAATTCAAATTGGACTATAAATACAACATCCTACTCCACATTCAAACACTTTTCTTCCTAAGAAATTTCCTTGAGATTTTGCACTTCCGCTTGTGCCAAGATAATTGTTGCATGTCTGGAGAGGCTTGGAAAGAACTTCAAGAGAAGCTTTCATAACAAGGATTCAGATATTTACCTAAGTGGCAACGCAAAATATTCTTAGAGAGAATGACTGCAACCCAAACCAATCCAACCCAACCCATGCCTACTACCTTGCCTGCCATAGCACCTACGTCATCAAGGCCTAAACCATCTGCCTCCAAAGTAGGAGAAAGGAAGCAAAAGAAACCCCAACAAGCGCTAGTGTGGCAATCACCATGCAAAAATCCAATGGAGGTCTAACAAAAGGGTAAGATGGATAGAATCAAGTAGCCGACAGAACCCTTGGAATTAGATGATGAAGAGCTCACGATGGGGATTGAACAAATTGATGCGGATGAAGCCTTGTCGATTACTCGTCTACCACCTTATCTACCTAGGCAATCCACAACTAAGGTTACTAAAGACCCAGATTCAAAAAAATTCCAGGTCTCCACACCATTGCTGTCGGAGAACATACCTTTTGAGGGAAATCTGTTGGCCCAAATACCGTTTCATAAAATGGAGGTTTGGGACCTGGTTGATCACGCGAAGTTCCTGGAGTTGGAACTGAGCAAATACCTGAAGAAAGTACACTATGAGAAGTCGGATGTTACATGACTTAAACCAATGAGTGGGCAGCTGGATTTGAGTGCACGAGGTTGCTCAACATGCTATTAGTGCCACATTTTAGTCGTGACACCATTAATATTATTTGTGTGAGTCAATTATTGATGTTAGTTCATGATGGGTGCCTTTAGTTGGGAGGGCCCATCCCAATTACGGATATGTTAATTCACTGAATCACATTGTTTCCATATCAAGGAGTAGACCCTATAGATGCTTTTGTGGGGAAATCACAGGAGAAGAAGTTGGCAGACCAGATGAAGAGTGACTTCGGGCTAGTGAAGAAGTCGTGTGGTTATGCGATAAGTTCCATATCAGATGGTGCAGTGTAGTTCACTGCACATATACTGGCCAAAAATATCATGAGGAAGTGTCGCGCTGATGAAGTGCCAGCGCTAGTAGTATATTTGGCTATCCAGTGCACTACGGGATTCAAATATAATTGGGCTAAGTATTTATGTCATGAGTTTTTGGAAGTTTTCCGCGAAGCCCAAGATGATGAAAAGTCATTCCACTACACGTGGTTGCTTCAATTGATCGTGCTAGTGACATGGAGGATGCCAGAGGAAATCCAGTTCTTGCAGCATGATCCAGACCTATGCGAGGCCACCAAATTCACCTCATTATGGGTGATGAAGGACCCTGAGCATGTCATGGAGACAAAGATATTTTGGGTCTTGTTCGAATCTGAGTTAAGGATGGTGATTAACTAGTGACCATAGTTATCACCAAGATTGCATGCCCAGTATGCTAATGTTGTTGATTTCAAGGCCGATTTCCATAATCTATCTATCCGTCCAAAGAAATATGCCATGGTCATCAGCAAATGGTTGAGCGATTGGTTCACCCCATCTGATATAGGCGCAGGAACCAGTAAGGTTGCCGAAGGTGAAGCAGAGACAACCATAGTTACGACAGCAGTAGTGAAAGAGAATAAGAAGGAAGCACATAAGGATTCCATGAAAGAAAAGGTTGCGACAAAAAAAAAGGGCGTGTAGAAAAAAGAGGCTTCTGTAAAGGAAGGGGAAGCACCGAAAGAGAAGGTCTCTACCAAAGAGACAAAAACACCAAAGGAGAAATTTTCCACTATGTTGGAGGCCAATATTGACCTCAGTGAATCTGAAACAAAGTGCACCAATGTAGAGGTTGAGACAAAGGGTGAAGAGGAAGGGGGCGCAGACTTGGAGTCCCCATTCGTTTTCAGAAAGAGGCAGAAGTGGAGTTCTATGGGACTGTGCAAGAAGCAAAAGTTTGAAAAATCTGTGAGTGCGACAACATTGGTCCTCATGGAGGGGGATCTGGATGAGATCAGAGATGTGGTCTCCAATGAAAAGGAGACTATTTGGAACCACATTGAGGACCAGTATCATCAGACACTAGACAAGGTGCAGTAGGGCCTAACATAATTGTAGGTCCAGACAGGGGTTATTCAAGCGAGCATTAGAAAAGCGAGCCTAACGCAAGTGAGTGGGTCATCCGTAATAGTAGAGATCCCCACAAACCTTCGTGCAATGTAGTTACTAGAGGGATCACTGCACATTGGGACTTCAGAAGACAAGGAGCGCATATTGCATCTAAAGAATTTGAGTCTGAACCTTGTCGAGCTTCCTATTCAGACATTGCATAAGCTGAAACAAGGGGTATCATATGAGCTCGAAGTTCAGGAACAATGAGCATTACTCGTTATCAGCGAAGTAAAGACCAACAACCAACAGATTTTCGAGGACAAGGTGTAGGCACTCGAAGAATGAGAATAATTCATTGCACATATTTAGCAGCTGGAAGCAACAATAGCACAGGCCTGAAGTGAGCTTCCCAAGCTCCAGATCCAAACAAAAGTGACCTCCACAGAGAAGATCTAGAAGTTAGCTATTGCAGTGAAAGAATCAAAGAAGGAAATTGGTAAGGTTCATTTTGAGCTACAATTGTAGATATCTGAGCTTCAACTTAAGGTGTAACCAATCACTCCTTCAGAAGTCAGAGAGCAGCACGATATTGCTATTAAAGAAGACATGACTACACTTGAAGCTACAGTAAAGGATTGCACCCAGTTGTTTGAACAGGGCATGGAACTGTGGAACTCGTTGAAGGAGGATCCAGACTTGCAGAAAATTGAAGAAGATATATGAGAAAAACAAAGGTAGTTCAATGAGATCAGAGCTACAACATGGACCTTAGCACCAGTGCAAAGGTTCACCCAACTCCAGGAGGGCAAGTTCATCTAGATTGAGATCAACGAGCTGCGTTGGAAGGCATCCATCATATCGTTAAGGATGCAGCCTTGGGTTGATGACACAAGCCAGTTGACATAAACGATGCAGAGAAAAATGAAGGCTATAAAGCAAACATAGAGAACCATGAGCCTTGCAGTTGAAGGTCCAACTACTGAGAAAATGGTTGAAGAGGTTCCTTAGGCAGTTACAGAGGGAATAATATATCCTCAAGCATTGAAGACAAAATTCAGTGGTATGTAGTGAAAGATTGAGGCAACACCAGTAAAGTGAATAGGGATGAGTCATGACTTTGTGTCGGGGGCTTATTGGGATAAGGTCCCCTGAGGTCAATTTTGTAAAAAAATTGTTATTATTGCAAAGTATCCTCATTTTGAGGAGCGGAGTGTGAAGGTCGATAGGAGTCAAAGGGGCTTTAGGAAGGTATAATCCCCTTAATTTGTTATGAGTTAAGCTGTTTTGTGACCTGCCCATGGTTAGCGGACCATGGTATTGAAATAGAGGATGATATAAAAATGAGTCATAGGGAGTCATGAAAAAGAACAATCTATCTATTAGTGAATGACCTAAGTAGGAAAAGTTTGTTTTCTATACTTAGGCTAAGGGGAAGGCTCCTGTAGTTGTGTGTGCAGAGACCTTGGTAAGTCTGTAGCTGAGTGTGCAGGCCCCTGCAGCTATGTGCGCAGGGTTGGAAGAGTCTGTAATTGAAGATATAATCATAATAAAGGTTGTTTTCGAGCATTATCTATGTATCCATGTGTTATTGTTACTTCTGAATTTACTGTATATTCGATTTGTTTACTGCATTTTATCATGAAAAAGCATTAATAGATGCACAAAAGGGATAGATCTGTTTAACTACTTGATGTTATGAATGTTTAGAAAAATTAGCGAAGAGTTTGTATATGTTATCTGTTAGTTACCGTAATTTCCAGGTTCAAGGGTTAGGATTTGCGAAGGTAAGAATAAAGCCCTAAAAGTAACAGAAACACATCACATAATCCTTTGGATGCAAAAACCTAGTTCTAGCATCCCTCAATACTACCTCGGGTGAGACTGCAGCCTACACTACGCAGGTTGTTGCTGAAAAGGCCGACAGTGTAGGGTTTTGTTGCTTAGCACAACTAACTTTGAACTTGGGTCCAAGCCCCCTTAAGCCAACATGGATTGTGTTGTTGTACCTTGAGAGCCATTTTAATTATTAGTGGTTTCTCTCGTGCCTGTTAATAGTTCACATCATTTACAGGTAATCAGGTGGTTTCTACCATGTTTAACTTCAACCCGTATATTCGCATGGTTAGATTCATACTTTGGTTGGATAGGGACAGAGATGAAGACCCTATATTTCATCTAATAAATCTAGGTTGCATGGAGTTATTTAGTATTCATTATTGTACACATGATCATTTTTAGTCGGATGGTTGTGTCCATGCCGTGGATCCATACACATGATTCTTTCTCGTTAGATGGTTGCATCCATGCCGTGGATCCATACACATCATCCTTTCTAGTTGGATGGTTGCATCTATGATGTGGATCCATACACATGATCCTTTATAGTTGCATGGGTGTGTCTATGTGGTGGATCCATACACATGATCCTTTATAATTGGATGGATGCATCCATGCCATGGATCCATACACATGATCCTTTCTAGTTGGATGGTTGCACCCATGTCATGGATTCATGTATTGTTAAATGCTTACTCAGAGATGTCATATATGTTGTATTATTTTTTATTTGCAAGACTCATGATGATATTTCTCCAAAGTCCTTTCCTTGACTTGTAAATCACTTCAACCATCACTTCATGTTCTAACTTCATGCTTTAGGGGGCATCTGTTATACAGTAATTTGTCGCATTCACTATCTCATACCCTGAGTTGTCGAGCTTTTCCCAAAATCTTGCAAAGTGAAAAAATATTTCAATGAATTCATCATGAAAAACATTGATCAGAGCATCCTTGAAGAAAATAAGAAGAAATTCCTTGAAATAATTCTAGGAGAGCTTAGTTCTTCTCTTAGCAGGCAAACACGTGCTGGTACCCTTTGGTCTAACTAGTGACTAGCACTAGCAGTGTGAATTTGGATAAGAAAATCCACATTGATCCTCTTCAGGAAGTTTCTCAAAAAATGGAGCAGAACATTCTCTTACTATAATCCTTGAGAATGACGAGATGGTTATTTTTGAATAAAGATATGATCTAGTTCTCCCATTTTTATTCCTTGATGCTACCTTTAGCAATCTCGCCCTTAATATGTGAACCTTCTTCCCCCTTTTTTGGATCCCTAACTCAATCTCCTTCCCTATACATACATTCCCTTATACCCTAAAATGGTTAGTCAGACTAGATTGGTCATGTTTCTACTAAATTGTGCTAACTTCTACCAATTTGCGAAGGAGAAAGGAGAGCTTGAGATTTTTTTTCTTGGACTTGCAAAAGCCATCCCAAAGGAGGCTTCCAACATCAAGGAAGTGGTTGTATGCTTCCCTCCTGTGTTTATTATTAATACAATGCATGTTCACTTTCCATAAGCATGTAAATGACTACTTTCTTAGTATGATGCTCCTTGATCTGTCATATGGTTTACATTAGAATGAAATATGCTATTGTTTCTTTTGTTTTCTTCTTTTTATCTCTCTTGGAGGTATTCGTTCGCAACAGAATAGCGAGAAATGAGCTTGGAAGTGAGAAGATCGAGATCGACATCGAAAAGCGACTACATAGGAGTGAGGTAGGTCATATTTCCTCTCTCATGTCATTCTAATTTAAACTAGGATAGTTTTGCATGTATTGGTTTCAGTTGTTACTATATCCACTCATTGGAGTAGAGGGATCACTTCCATCTGTAGAAGGGATTGCCTAGATAACAGAGATCTATGTAGCACCATCTATCTACTTTATTCAACAAATCAACATGGTATTGAAATGCATGAAATAAAGATATCACATATAGGAAAACAAAGAACTCTTTGTATTGATATAAATGGAGTGAGTTACAACCATAAATAGGTGTTGATATTGTAGAAGAGATCCTCCAAGTTGATGACTTTTCCTTCCTTTGTCACAAAGTGCACCTCCAATCACCCCAAATGCATGAAAATATAACTCTCACAATAGAAACATAAGGGTAGAATCACTCTCTAAAAGCCAACCTCTTGCACATGGAAGGTTGTAAATATATAGAGGAGTGAGGTAAGTTGGGATTTCTTATCATTTTACCAATCTTGGGATTGTGATCCACTCTTAATGGGAGTATGAGATCTAAGGATAAGGGATGGAAACTCCAAGGAAGGATAGGATAGGATACGAATGTTTTATCAAAGGTAAATGGTTATAAAATATCCTAGAAGCTTCTGGAAATGGAGGCTTTGAGATTCTCTCTCTTTTTCCCGAATTTCTAGAACCAACATCGGTACAAAGGGGAGAAACTTGTAGGTGATCAATGCAGGCCACAATGGAGCAACTTGTAGGTGAACGCTATCCAACAAGAGGCCATGGCGCATTGGTTCTAAAACTGGCTCAAATGATGCAGTTTAGGGTAGAAACTCTAGGGAATGGGTGAGTCATGCATGGGGATTTGTGCAATGTTGATGTAAAGGGGTAATAGAATACTAATTGATCTCGTTAAGAGGCCTATTTATTTGATGTCAAAAAATTTTGTATAACAGGGACTATATCTATAATTTAGTTAAGTGGGGAAGCTAAAGAAATCTTCACAATGAAACAATACTTCTAGAGAAACTAAAAATTGCACAAAAGTTGGACCAAGGTAGATAAGCTGGAGTTCTTCCGACATGTTGCCAAGTGTTTTCATTGGTACAACACCCTCAAAAATTTTGGCCCACATCCAAATTTTGGAGCCTATGTTACTTTGTATGATGTTGTTTCTAGTAGTAAGAGTCATTCTATCAATAAAAACCAAAGTTTCGTCTTTTGGTATGGGAAGTGTTCTACATCACAAAATTGGAGTTATGGGTTATTTCAAGGGGAAATTTCATGTCAATGAGTCGTATTTATCATATACACATATATTAGATTCATTCCCAAAGTTTCATGCACTATCACACTAGTGTTGTCACTATCGTCACAAAGTACATCCCAAGTGTCACACTTGGAGGAGGTTGTTGTATTGTCATCACATTGAGGGGATCATGTTTTTCTTGTGTACTAAGTGTTCAATGTTGTGTTGTCAATTGTTCAAAGTGTGTCTGATCATTCATAAGATCAAACCTGGTTTCACTTCTACTTGATTGATCCCACACTTAGTCAAATTCTAGAAAGTTCTTGCTTGATCAACTTGACCTCACTCATCCCCATGGAACTGCGAACTACGTAGTGTCAACCCTCAAGTTGATCACTTACCTCTTGGAATTTCATAATGCGTAGTTCCTGCCTCCAAGGACTGCACATTGCACATTCTTAGTTCTCAACCTTTCCCTCTTGGCCTCCACTTCTACACAGTTTACCCTTCCAGTCAACCTACTTCTCCGCACTGTGCAATGGAAAGCCTCAAGTTGGTATTCTACCTCCTTGAGTTGTGAAATCAATAGGCCTCTCTTTGTCTTGTATCGCGTGTTGGGAAACTTTAAAGATCAAGACTTCCTCACTGAGCTCCTAAACTACACAGTCATCTTTCCGAGGCCTCCATAACTGCACATTGCATAGTCTCAAGCTTCAGTCCACATTTCCTGGTCCCTGGAAATACGCACTACACAAACCCTAAGTTTAAATCTCGATCCAACACCTAGTTCCAGCTCAATAAACATTTTCTTCAAGCAAGTTAGGCTAGGAATTTTTCGGATTGATGTTGTCTTGTAATGCATGGTTTTTTGTTGTAGGTATTATATCTTGTCATGATAGGATGATCATGGAGGAGAAGAATAAGGGGGCCATGCTAGAAGACACCTTTGAAGCTAAAAATATCAGTAGATCATGGAATGAGAATATGAAGGGACACCAAATTGCAACAAGAACTGAAGTTTAAGATCATATTAAACACTCCCTACCTTCAATCCTTATGGAGGAGGAAGAAGAAAAGCATGTACCATATTTCAAGAAGACACAAGGATAGCAATGGAAAGAGTGGTTTGACTTTGTGTTGTACTACGAAATCCCCCCCCCCCCCATTTTTAACTAACACTAGCTAGACTTTGAGTTAAAAATGGGGACCCTTTATAAATTTTTAAGCCTAGGATAATAATACCTAACTCTAAAGAGAAAACTTAGCAAAACCTTGCAAAATCAGCTAAGGAGGAAACTTATATCACAAATCACATATTGTGCTTTTCCACATCACTATTTTATAAACCTTTACGAAATTGCGATATGCGAAAAGGTCTCCCGTTATGATAACCTCATCCTATCATTTCGTAATTCGCAAAAAACTTGAACATGCCTTAGGAAAAATGATAATGATTTGCGAAATGAAATATTGCAATTTTCACAATCGCATTTCGCTCGATATATCTGATAAGAATTATAAGGTACCCCTTTAAAGACCACGATATGTGATTAAGAAGGTAAAGCGTGTGGAATAATTACATTTTAAATAATAAGAACAAACGAGTTGATAGGTTATTTAATGTTTAGCGGCCCGAGGGAGGATAATCATTTTCTAGGTTGTGGGTAGTTATAATCGAATATCTCATAAAAACCTTTCTCACGATCCAAATTCATTTCACAGAGGATTTCAGACTTAATTACTTGATATCGTCTACACTGATATATCTTGTTTGTTTCAAGCAAGCAACAAAAGACATGTCCTTAAGAAAGGTGATGCAGAAGCAAACTAAGAAGACCATTGTTGAAACAAAGGATACAGAGATGGCTCCTATATTTGTTGATACAGTATGTGTTACAGCTGGACATGCAACATCTTGGGAAGTAATTTACAATAGATTGGAGGACGAGCGTCTTAAAATCACTGTTACGAGAGAAAGCACTGGGTCAACAAAGCCTTCAGGACCTCAATGCAGGGATGCCTCTTGTTCTTTCCTCCATAGGATAGGAGCAAGAGCCAAAATCCTCCCCTACACAGACATGATCAGATGGGTGGTCGAAAACCTTATCATTGAAGATAGGCAGTTCAAGAATTCTACGATGGAGCTCATAGGATCGTTCAGGGCAAAAGACTTGAAGGAAATGTATCACATACCTAACCCACAGGAAATCTATGGCATCACATTTGTGGCTAACTTTGCAAAGAATAATCCAGATCCCTTCAAGTTAATTCAGACTTGTAGAATGTTAGACAATAAATTCAAGTATGACAAATTGGGTATGTATGCAATAGCCTCTTTGGCTAACCCCTACAATTATGCAACAACAATGTTATGTAGACTGTATGGACTACAAAATAACACTAAGTCTTCAATAGAATGGATTCCCTTGATCGATGCTTTTGTTAATTCCTATATCATGAATTTGCTTTCTATCCTATCTGAAAACATAGCCACCTCCATTACTGAATATCGACAAAAGAAAGCCTCCTCTTTAGATAACCTCCCTCCCTTTTATTTTTCTGTGTATATTATGGATGTTATTTGTTTTTGCACAACATTTCCAACCATGGGTTGCAAATGGACCATACAATATCCTTACCCAATCCATCTCAATCATAAACAAATATGGGAATCACATTACATACCTCACTTCTATAAAATATTTCATTCTGTTGTGTTTCCCTTACACCAAATGAATTTCAATAAGAAAGCCCCTAGGTTTGCCTAAGAAGCTGTAGTAGACCTACTTGCTGTAGGCAAGTATTTTATTGAGGAATGGTTCACCTACATTAGGGTTTTTGGTAGCACTTCTGACCCACACGTCCTTCCCTTATATGTTTTGATAAGCTATTAGCAAGGGAGATTGCCTACCAGACTGTGAGAAAGGACCTCACCAAAGTTCTTAAAGATGGCAAGAAGTCATTATGGCCTACTTTCCCTATCAAATGTGGCTCTTTTTCTTTAGCTAATTTTGTTCATGATACTAAGGAATCAACACAAATGGAAGCCCTCGAGCTTCATACATTGCCTAGATGGAAATTTTACCTAAAAAAAGTGGCATACATGTCACTACAAGACTAAAGCTCGAGGCATACAATCATGGAGATAATTACTTTGAGGATTTGTTACAGTCAGCAGCTTATTTCAAGCGAGAACTTGAATGGGTAAATGCGAACCTAAAACCCAAAGATTTTCAAAGATTTCAGGAATTCAGGAATGAGAGGCTCTAGGTCATTCCAATGTGTCTATTAAATCCCGAGGATAAGCCTACCCCATGTAACACTGTCGATAGCACATCCCCTAGCTGAGTCCAGTAAGAAGCCAGCCAAAAAATAGGTAATGGACACCCCGGCCACAGAGACAAGTTCAGAAGCCCAAGGCACTAGTTTGGAGCATGAATGGGATCAATTCAATAAGAAATTACAAGACACGCCTAAAGCTCCAAATACTCAAGAAATAGAGGAATTCAAAACCCCTCTGAAAATTCATCAAGATACAAAACTCAAGTCTGTCAGTGAATAGTCTACACCTATGGATCAAGAAACAACAACATTGAGCATGCTGAAATTATCCTTGCTCTACCCACATCAGAAATTGTTCTAAAAGTGGTGAAGATACCTCCACTTGATGTATTCTATAGCTCTCTCCACAAGGCTGTAGTCTGAAGGCAAAGGAAAAGGAGAAGGGTAGATGCACCTAAATTCTCACCTAGGCGTGAGCCAATGGACGTTGTTTGGAAGGACATGCCTTTCAATCAAATTGAGAACTTGACTAGAATGTCAAAGTTCACAAGAGCATATGCGTCAGCCACTATGGACAAGACTACTGAGGTCTATACTCCGTTAAAGGAAAAGGAGGAAAGAATCAAGCAGGTAGCTGAGCAGCTTGCACAATTGCAGCAAGACATGGAAGTCTTGAAAGTAAGCCATGAAGCTGACTTATCGGTCAAAAACATGCAGCTCCAAGAATTACAGCAATCCATGGACAGGTACAAGAATGTTCCCACTACTTAGGAATTCATTAAAGAGGCTCTAGAACTAAATTCTCTTCTAGTCAAGAAACAAGAGTATTTCTGCCAGAAGTGTTACACTAAAAAATGTCACCATGGCTATTTACAGTTAGTATGGCTCTATCAACAGTCATGCTATCCTCCTGGGCAAGTCTTATGCCTCTACTCTCCATGTCATGAAAACTGTGTACTTATACACTCTGTATGTAAAGGGGCAGGTGCGTACCCCTGTAAAGGTCAAAAGGCGCGAGTTTCATCTTTAAAAAGTTACTTGTGGTCACTTCTAGAGCATTCTAGAAGGTTGTTCGACATGTATTGAGCGCCTCCAGATGGTTCATGTACCCCTATGAAAGAGGAACTTATCCCATCAAGAGAGGAGCTATCCCATCCAAAGAGGGGATTATCCCATTGATGGTGGACCTGATTAACTTCCTCTTGATCACTATAAATATAGGCATTGGGCCAGAAGGAGGAGAGGTTGGAAGCTAAACATTTCTAAGGGTAGATGCTGCTGGAATTAGGACTCCCATTTAGAAGCTTGTGAGGAGAGATTGCCATCTTTGCTTGTTCTATTTGGAAGTGGGTGAGCTTTGTCAAAGTAAAGGAGAACTCTTGATGGACCCTGGGAGGGACTTGCACAACACCAAGGCTCAGGTTGTAATTGTTCCTTTTGTTTCCTATTAATGCAAATGAGTCCATTCTTCTCAATAACTTGTTATTTATGAGTTGTTTCATGTACTCCTTGGTCTATGTGTTAAATATGTTTTATTTTATGAGATTATCAAGTGCTATTTAATCGTTTGATTGTTAGTGAATGTAGGTTTCGAAGTGAAGGAGGAGCTCATCCGGATCAGCGAGGCTGGACTGCTACAACAGCGTTGGACTATAGGTAGGATCTAAACACTTGATTTCTTATATAGTAAATGCATGTTTAGAGAAGGATTGCTCTTGTTTGTCTTGTTTGTCACTAGAGAGTCTTAGGCTCCTAGGGAGGTTGGTTGTGTCCGCACTATCGACTCTTTCCGCCTAACAAAATGGCGACTCCGCTGGGGACTCCATTGATGAGAAAGTTTTTTCCTTTGTATGCAACTTTGATCTGAGAAAAGTCATTTATTTTCTGGTTTTTGGCTCTGTGACTTTGTATTTGGGTGGGTTAGCTTAGGGTTAGATTGAATTTAGTTTTTCTTGGTTTTTCCAGTAGTACGCACCCTCTGAGTATTGCACAGTGCGTACCTGTACGCACTGTTGCTGTGTGCACAGAGCGGGCCCGCACCTGTCTTAACAGGTTGCCTGCGTACCCTGCTAAAAATTAAGAAATTTCCATTTTTTACATTTTTCCTCTTAGATTTTGCTTTTTCTTAGTTTTTACTGCCCAAATCCATTAGTCTCCTGTCAAAGATCTTCACCTGAACTTGTTTCGATAGCATTGAGTGTTTTAGTGGATTTCATAGAAGTTTAAGCCCTAGGGTTTGATTTTTGAGTAGGTCCTGTAGTGACTTTGGCGGTAGAAGTTGTCAAGCCTTAGATCTCTCTGGTTTTGTCAGCCTTCTTAGGAGTCGGACCTGTCATAAAGTCTACCTGTGAGAGCAACTTACCTTTGAGTTGTCTCTTTGGCAAATTTCAAAGTGCTTGTTGATTGAGTATTGAATTCCATTTTACAAAAAGAACAAAAAGATTTGAGTTTTGTTTTGACTGGTCTTTTGATTCTGCATTAGCTGGTCCTTGCCTTGATTGTGGTCAAGTAAAACAACCTAGAATCATCTTTGTAGGCTTTTTCCTCGTTAGGTTTGCTTTAGAGTAAATTTCTTTTTGATTTGCTTGTGAGTCAATTTTTCATAGATTTTATAGATTTTGAGATTGATTTTCGTTAAAATAGATTTATATGCTTTATTAAATAAGAGAAAATACAAAAAGATCTCCTTTGAAAAGTTTTGTTTCAAGTAGCTTTGAGGTATTTTGAAAGAAAAAGAATTTTTCGTGCACGTAAGGAGTGGTCATGTTTGTATGCTTGGAAAGATAAAGGGAATTGTTTCTTTGATTGTCTTTACTAAGAAAGTTGTTTTCTATAAAATTTGCATTTTCTAACTCTCTTAGTTAGGAGTTTCATTGAAAGAGAAAAGTAGCATAAATCATCTTAGGTGCATCTTTGTAGTGGTTTGAGTCGAGTCTACACACCATTGGTTTCATTTCCGCTACCTTTTGTCTTTAAGAAAAACCATAAAATTAACGCTTAAAGTAAAATCAACTTAGTAACTTTTATTTACTAGGGCTCTGAAACACCAATTTAGATCAGGCTAGTGTCTTGGAGTAGAAGAGTAATTAACTCTCCAAGACAACAAAACCAAACAAGTAGCTTATCTTGTGATAGAATAAATCCAATTGTCTCATTTGTACTCTGGGAAAGCTCCTCTTAAAGGAGAAGCACGAGCTCGTGTCCGAACCAGTGAGGGGATCAATCCTCCCTCGTTGGGAACGACGCCAGACACGCACGTATTACAAACGGTAAACCTCGGATTAACCATTTTCGAGGAGCCAGGGGTCACTTGTCGGTAAACCTTGGATTATTGTCAAGGAACCGGCAAGGGGATTGAGCTTGATACTCTGCCCTTGCGTGCTGTCGGAGTGTAGACTGTTCCCCCAGGTGCATTTGTTGCGGTTGGTAACCATAGTGACCATTATCTTTAGGATTCTACCGAGGTGACGGTGGAGGGAAGATCCCACTGTACCTGGAGCAGATGTCGGCTAGACTCACTTGGATTTTCCGGGGGGTTCACTTCACTCGAGACGGTTAAAGTGGAGGAACTTGTGCCGGTCTATTCATTAAGCAGGTTGCCGGGGTAACTGTTCCACCCGCCACTTCTGTACTGAATCCGGCGATGTTGGGTTTCATCTCCAACTAGCGTTTTCGGTTTGGAAGGCTACTGTTTGTGCTTGGTTTGACGCCCTAGATTCTTTATGCGTGTGATTCAAATTTGTTTGGTTCTTTAGCGACTTTAGGCGGTTTGATTTGAGATTTTACTTTGTTTTCGTGTGTAGTAGTTAAAAGTTTTTAGCTGTGGCGGAATTACCGAGACAGTCCCGTAGACTTCGGGGCAAGTCACCTGAGATTGTTACCGGAACTGATTTGTTGAGGAAACTCCGTAGATCACGGGGCGGATCTCCTGAAGACATCCCAGGTCAGTACGAAGGATTGAAGGTCCTTGTAACTCCTCCTAGTGGCAGTAGAGTAGGTTCACCTAAAGAAGGAGAATCTTCCTTGGTAGTCCATCCAGATTACCAAAGTCTAGAGACAGGTTATAATCCCGACGCTGTTACAGTTTCTGAGCTCGCTGGTAGTTTTTCGTCTACTAGTGATATAGGCGAAGAACCTGAAATATCTGAACCTGTTACTCCAACTTCTAGTGTTCCAGATTCACCAAGAGTAGAACGAGTTATCACCGAAAATCTTCCTACTGGTTTGATTGCTATTGAAGAACTTGCTCCAGAGGAAGAAATAGGCGTCTCTAACCTTGAAGATCAACTTACTATTGAGCTCAGGGAGCGTGAATCTATCTTTTACAGTCCTCCTAGAAGTACTACTTGGTGCCTTTCGTTAACCAATTATTTAGAAAACTCAGGGATAGGTTTTTCTACACCTTGTACTCCTTTTCCACCTGGAGGTATTTATACTCCTGTAAATATGTCTGGTCAGTCGTCCGCGTTTACTCAAACTCCTGAATCTTTCTTACACGGCGGTCCTTCTGTTCCTACCGGGTATCAATCACTTTCTGGTACCTTTGCGGGGGCATCTCCTCAACCCGTCGATCATGGGTTATTAGCTGGAAACAATGGTAATAAACCGTTGGGTGTAGGAGACATTTACATGATGTCAGGTTCAGTTCCCGTTTCTCAACCTCAAGGTGGCCAATTACCGCCTGGGGGGCAGCCTCAATTAACGCCTGGGGGGCAACCTCAAGGTACACAAATTGTGTCTGGAGGGCAGCCTCAAGGTCAGTATGTGCCTATGGTGCAATACATGCCTCAAGGTCAACCCCAGCCTCAATATGTACCCCAAGGTCAACCTCAGTATCAATATTTACCTCAAGGGTATCAACCCCAAGGGTATCAACCTCAAGGGTATCAACCTCAAGGTCAAGGTCAACCCCAGTATCAGTATTTACCCCAAGGTTATCAACCTCAAGGTCAATACTCGAGTCAAGGTTATCAACCACCTCAAGGTCAGTCATATGTTCAAGGTATGGGAACTGTACCTTTCAGTTATCAATCCTATCCTCAATCCGGTTATGGATCTCAGTATTCTCAACCTGTTACGGGTCAATACCCCTGAATGATAGTGTGGGATCCATCACAGGGTCAACAGGTGTTGCAGCCATGTATACAGTTGGTACCTCAAGCTGGACAACCCGTAGTTTCTGGTCCACCCCAACAACCGCAACCTGTCCAGTCAAATGTTCAAACTTCTGTAACTTCGGTAGTTACTCAGCCGCCAATTGCACCTAGTTCTCCATCTCAAACGGCTGCTGCAACTACCGCAACATCTGCCGCACTTACTTCTGGAGTATCGACAACTCCGGTTTCTACTGTCTCTGCAACCACTCCTCAGACATCTTTACCGTTGTCTGGATCTACGATTCAAACCACGGTCCAAATGCCTATAGGTCAGCCTGGTATAAGTACAGTTGTCACTACTCAACCTCAATTTGTTCATCAACCGTACCAGGGACAGTACCAATATGGGCAAGCTGTCCAGCAGCCGGTTTACCAGTATCAACCGTATCCTGGGTACACTTATCAACAACCTCAACAACCCCACTATGGTCTGGTTAATCCTGGTTTTCCAGGAGGATATAATATCCCTAATGCGATTCCTGTTCCTAGTTATCCTGGATATCCTCCTCCTGGGACTGGTCTTGTGACCCAGAGTTTTAGAGATCCTAACCGGCAATTACCGTTTATAGCAACTTTGGATTTACCAGACTTGACGCGCCTAACGAACGACCCAATTCAATATCTTCCGTTTTGGCCGCCAATGCCAAATAAGTTGCCCAGTGATATACCCAAGTTGGAAGGTAAGTCTGGAGAGGATCCGTCCAATCATGTGATGACTTACCACCTCTGGTGTGATTCAAATTCTATCTCGGATGATTCGATCCGCTTACGTCTTTTCCAGCGTACACTCATTGGTCTCGCGGCCAAGTGGTACATTGAGTTACCACGGGCCTCTTTTTACAATTTTAGCCAGTTAGCTACCTCGTTCTTAACTCACTTTCAGTTGCCGGTCAGATACGATAACGGCACGGAGTTATTAACTTCACTAAAACAATCGACGTCCACGTATATTTCTGATCACATTCATGAGTGGAGACGTCGAAGAAGGTTAGTGAAAGTTTTTATTCCGGACCAAATCTTAGCTGAATGGTTTGTTAAATCATTATTACCAAAGATTACTGAAGATGTAGCTAAGGCCGGAGTAGTCACTGAGGAGCAAGTCATTGCTCAGGTGCAGTACCTTGACTTAGTTTATACTCAGTCAGGTACGTTACACGAGAAGATCCCAGATCTTCCAAAATCGAATCAAATCACTGCTGCTCCTTCGGGATCTCATGCCGCTGATGGTATGATTGGCACGGTGAACACAAAGAGAAAGAAGAAATCTTCCAAGAATTCTACTACTCCTATAATCACCTTGCCTGATTCCCCAACAGGAGAGTCTTATCCCGAACTTTCCGCCGATATTCACACTGTAGAGTCATCTACGGCCAAATCAAAAAACGGTGGAAAGAAGAAAGGAAAAAAGAAGGCTAAAGCAGACAAGGCTCTGAAGGAGAAAACGGAAAAGTCGGAAACCAATGACGAAAAGCGCAAACCTCGATATCCTTGTCTTATTTGCGAAGAGGATCATTTTACAAGAGATTTCCCTCATCGGGCCGAGGTTGTGAAAATAGTCAAAGGTTCTCCCACTCCTACTGTGTTAAAAGATCCATTTCCAAAGCAGGAGAGTAAGATGATAGGTTCTTCCTCGACTGCCAGTGAAGAACCCATTTTGATGATGTCTCATGTGAGGATTGCGACTCGGTCGCAAGATTATGGTAGTAAGAATCATGTTGATGGTAAGGAAGCAGAATCTTCTCATTCTAATCCATCAACCTCAGCTCCTGGTTCCGATCCACTACAGATCGAAAAACCTAACCCGGACTTAGTAATCAAACCGCCCGCCAAGGGTGTACTTCGAAGGTCTGCTTTCAATCCACATGCGAGAGCGGCCCAGAATTACAACATTGTTGAGGACTTAGCTGTTTCACCCTCAGCAATGTCGGCTTTAGAAGTGCTGCAATCATGCCCAGCACAGCGAAAATTACTTTTGTCGACTATCGGAGCTGTTGATGTTCAGGACCCGAATCTGATAATCTTCGATCTAGAAAATAGTACACCGCACCTTCCCCATCAAATGGCTTTCCAGATTCCAGTGATAGTCAAAAACAGGCCTATTCATCGGACTGTAATTGATGAGGGAGCTTCTACGTGTATTATGTCGATTCAGTGTTGGAGATCGCTTGGTTTTCCTTCGCTGAACCAATCCCCGACCATCCTTAAGGCCTTTGATGGCCGTGGGTTCCGTCCGTTTGGTATTCTACAGGAATTGCCTATAGGGGTAGAAGGTAAAACCGTTAGTCTGGATGTGGAGGTGGTTGATTCCCCTCTAGACTACAACCTTCTTTTGGGTCGAAGTTGGTCATATGCTATGAAAGCGGTCGTTTCATCGGTCTTCAGAGTAATAAAGTTTCCACATAACAGTAAGATCGTGACCATTGATCAGCTGATATACTTTTCATCCGACCCAGCCTCTTCATAGAGTATCCAGCATGTCGGTAAGACGACAATCCCTTATAGGGACATTGCCGTAGGTTTAGTTAAAGATTCCGGTTTACTGGGAACTTTTCCTTTCCCTCCAATCAACGCAGACCCTTCATTTGCATCAATTCATATGATTACATCAGACACCATTATTTACGACGATCCTTGGATTGTCCCATCTGAATCTGAGATAGACTCATTTGGTGATGCTATGCCTTTGAGTCCATATGAAATTGCTTATGAAGTCGTCATGTCTTTTACTGACGCGCGTTCAACCCAAATCGACCAAATGAATGTGGTCAGTGAAGAATCACTTTTCACATCAACCTCAGAACGGATAGCGTTTCCCGAAGTCGTGTCATCTGACGAGAAACTTCGCGAAATCCTAAGTGTAGGCGATCTACCATGGGAAGATCTTCATCATAGATCTTCGTTTTTACCTGAGGATGATGCTTTTGAAAATGATTTTTCATCTATCTTTACCGCTGAATATGTCAAAGACGCTCAGAATCCAACGAAACATTCTGATTCAGAGTTGAATTTAGAGAATATTTCTCGCACTATTCCCATTGACATTTCAGTGAAGCCCGGAATTGAGGAAAACATTCATATAGGTGCCTCATGTACAAAAGATGAAATCCAAACTTACAAGGCCCTATTCCAAGAATTCCGCGATGTGTTTGCCTGGTCTTACGAGGAAATGCCAGGAATCGATCCTGCCATTGTTGTTCATGAAATAAAGGCCTACCTGAACGCTAAACCCGTCCGGCAACGGTTGCGTCAGATTCACCCTCGGAAAGCGGCTGCGATTAAAGCAGAAGTCGAGAAGCTGTTGAAAGCAGGTTTCATTTATCCAATCCCGTTAACAGATTGGGTATCGAATATTGTTCCGGTTAACAAGAAGCAAGGAACAATAAGAATCTGTATCGACTATAGGGATATAAATCGAGCTTGTCCAAAAGACAACTATCCTACGCCTTATATCGATCAAATTATTGATGATTGTGCCGGAAGTGAAATGTTTTCCTTTATGGATGGTTTTTCGGGCTATAATCAAATCAATATTCTACCTGCCGATCAACCAAAAACGACATTCATTTGTCCATGGGGGACATTTTCTTACTGCAAATTACCTTTTGGGCTTAAGAATGCCGGAGCCACTTTTCAATGGGCGATGTCTTACGCATTTCATGACATCAAGCACATTGTGCAACCGTACCTCGATGATTTGCCTGCTCATTCTTTACATCGAACTGATCACCTTGTCCACTTACGAGCAATCTTTATGAGGTGTAGGCATTATCGTATTCGGTTGAATCCCCACAAGTGTGTATTCTGTATAGAAACGGGTCGATTGCTGGGATTTGTTGTTTCAAAAGCCGGCATTCGCATCGATCCCTCGAAGGTCGAAGCTATAATCAAATTGCCTCCTCCTTCGAGTTTGCGCCAACTCCAAAGTTTGCAAGGGAAAGCAAACTTTTTACGCCGATTCATTCCAAACTACGCCGAGGTCACTAAAGGTTTTACACGGTTGTTGAAACAAAACGCTCAATTCTTTTGGGACGAGATTGCCCAACAATCTTTTGATGCACTTAAGCACGCGTTGACCCATGCACCGTTGTTGCATCCTCCCAACTAAAACCAGGACTACTTCTTATACCTCGCAGCTTCGCATTCCACTATTGGAATGGTGCTAGTCCAAGAAGATGAATTCGGAGTGGAACATGTGATATATTATCTTAGTAGGACATTAAAACCCACTGAGCTAAAATATTCGCATGTGGAGAAATTGGCCCTGGCAGCCGTTCAAGCTGTCCAGTGTTTTTGTCACTACATTCTTCTCCATAAAACTACCGTTATTTCGGATTGCAACCCTATGATTTATATTTTGACAAAACAACTGCTAGGGGGCAAGTACTCTAAATGGATCGTTATTCTGCAAGAGTTCGACTTGGAGTTCGAGAAGTCCAAGTCTAAGAAATCCTTAGTTTTTGCGGAATTGATGTGTGATTTCCCGCGTGCTGACACAGAAACTGTGGCAGAGGAGTCCATTGCGGACGAATCTTTGTTTCTTATCAGTACTTTAGATCCGTGGTACGGGGATATAATCATCTATCTCCAAACCCAAACCTTTCGGCCTGAAGCTTCAAAGTCGGAACGTCGAAAAATTCGGTTTCAATCCCAGCAATACAGAATTATTGGAGATACACTTTATCGCCGGGGGGCAGACTTAGTTTTTCGACGTTGTTTAAATCACGAACAGGCTGAGAGGGTTTTGAATGATTGTCACTCTGGAGCATGTGGCGGTCATATGTCTGGGTATGCCACAGCTCAGAAGGTGTTGCGCGCTGGCTATTTCTGGCCGTCCATGTTTAAAGATTATATCATTGCGGTCCGAAAATGCCACAACTGTCAAGTGTTTGATCGCAAGATGCGCGCACCACCTGCTCCTCTCCATCCTATAATTGCCATTGGTCCTTTCGCCAAATGGGGTATCGATTTTATTACTTGTAACCCTCACTCGGCCGGGGGGCATGCGTATATCATCCTCGCGGTTGATTATTTTACTAAATGGGCCGAGGCGATGCCTACATTCGACGCAAGCGGCAAAACAGCTGCAGTTTTCGTATTCAATCACATTATAACTAGGTTTGGTGTCCCGCAAGCAATCATCACTGACCATGGGAGCCATTTTCGAAACATCATGATGACTGAGCTTACAAGCCAGCTTGGTTTGCGCCACGATAGCTCTACTCCTTATTATCCGCAAGCCAACGGTTTGGTTGAGTCTATCAACAAAGTTCTGGTTATCATGATCCGACGAATCATTGGTATTCATCGGTCAAATTGGCACAACATGTTATTTTCAGCGCTATGGGCATACCAAACTTCAGTGAAAACTTCAACAGGGTTCACTCCTTTCCAGCTAGTTTATGGCTTGGAAGCTGTGTTACCCATTGAATGCAAAATCCCATCACTTCAAATGGCTGTCGAATTACTCCCAGCTACTTCCGAAGAGGAGAAACGTTTATTATACTTAGCTCAGTTAGATGAGACTCGACATGACGCTGCATTGGCAATTGAGACTCACGCGAAGCGAATGAAAGCTCAGTATGATAGAAATGTGACCCCTCGAAGTTTTTCGGAGGGAGACCTAGTGCTATTATATGATCAAGCTAACGATAAGCTAGGTGCTGGAAAATTCGTTCCTATGTGGCATGGACCCTACATTGTAAAGCGAAAGCTAGCAAAAGGGGCCTATGAGCTGGTAGATTTTGATGGGGACTGTTTGGGTAAACCCAGAAATGGTCTTTACCTAAAGAGGTATTATGCTTAAATGATGGGTATGGAGAATTTTTAGTTAGGTTAGGTTTTCTTTCTAGCTAGTATGTTTATTAGTTTAGATAGTGTGCTTAGCTTAGAAAGTGTGTTTTTCGTCGTTATTCTGGCTTATCTTGGTTTTACTCTTGATATTGCAGATGTCGACGCCTCTCCAAACGTACATTGGATTTGCCGATGGTGCTTGTCGTAGTACACAGAATATCTCTTCCGCAGCTTGGGTTATCTATTCGCCCTCTGACGAGTTAGTTTCTATGCATGGGGTGAGCCTCGGTCAAACAACGAACAACATTGCAGAATACAGTGCAGTGGTTGAATTATTGTCTGAATCTATTTCATTTGGAATTCGACATTTGATAGTGAGGTTAGATTCTGAACTCGTTGTATTAAAGCTTAATAGAGTATATGCCATTAGAAATCCTGTGTTATTAAGGTTGTTTTTGAGAGTGCGTCTCTTGGAACGTGAATTTGATTACATTGAATATCAGCATATTCCAAGGTCTTTAAATACATTAGCAGATGCAATTGCTTCTCGAATGTTGGACATACATTTACGATAATCATGCAAGTAAATTTAAAAACATTTCATCACATATGTTAAACAAGATGAGCTGGTAATAATGATATATATATATATAGATAGGAGTGTGTCAAAAATATACATCGCCTTCGATCATAGGTTGAAAAACACCTTATGATTGGCAAAAATGATAAGGACAAAAAACCAAAAATGTCATATGTGTCTACAAAAGTAACTAGCCAATCACTGGTGGTGCTCTCTATACGAGACCACTGCCCGCGCTACCTTACACAAGAACCTCCTAAAAGGTCCTGGGACTGCGACCACATAGCGCTGAAGTCGAATAGGAATGTCATCTATGGTGGTCTCTGGTATATCCGCCGTCAGACGCTCTAGATCCTGTTCCAGCTCGGCTAAGGTCTCTGCGGTCGCATCCTGTGGGGCTGGTGCTGGTACAGCTGGTACTCTCCTCTCAAAAGCCCGGAGGTTGGCTGGACGCCGTGGACCTACATCTGCATTTTGAAAATTTGTGCTGTCAGTTTTGAGGCGATATATAAAAACAAAAAAAAATATACATAATTTAAAAACTTGTGAAAAATGAAATACCTCTGTCATCCCACTGTTCTCCCTGTGGAAGAACCATGTCCGGATCATTCCGAAAATCCATTCCGGCATAAGGAAAGTCCTGAATAGCAAAGACCTGGCTCTCTAGCCAGTGAAAGTAACCATCAGGAAATCGAACAACTGCTGCGCCCTCATCAGGATGCCGGGCCATTACCGCAACCCATCTCGTCAACTTAGGCTCCCGAGGAGCCCCAACTGGAACTGTAAGATGTTGGGGGACCAGCATTGGAACTCTCTCTAGGGCAAAGCTCACGACTAAAGGCCCATATCCAAAGGTCTTCAGTTGTCCTCTCTTTGCCCTGGTTAGTTGGCCCTTCAAATTAGCCAACACAGCATCGCACCAGTTGAAAATGGTGCCTTGGAAGCAATCTATAGCCATCCGCATTTGGGACCCGGTGGCATGGTGCAAAGCGGTCGCGTCGCAAAGTCTGGTAACAGTAAAGGCTATCACCATAAGTTCAGGTCGGGATATGTACTTAATTTCTATCCCCTTCTCTTGGTTTTGATTGTTGCACCACTCTAGCCGGAGACTAGCAAGGGATTGGCCACCCGGCCTAGTCCCGAATAGAGAGAGTTGCTCGCCCCTGTTAGGCAAGCCAGTGAGAAAATATATGTCGGAGGGCTCTATCTCGAGTTGGTGATCTCTGATGTAGAAACATTGCTCCTGAATGTTCCACCTTTCAAACAGCCACTCAAGGAATGGCACCTGGCCCCTCATGCCAGGTATGGCCCAGTATTTGTACAGTCCGCATGCTTTTAACGCATCAATGGAAGGTTGATGACCTATTGCGTCCAAATCAACGTCCTCGTGTTCTCTTTCGCGCCAATCAAGCATGGTGTGCACCCTGCACATCATAAAACATCTATTAGAGTCCATAAAATTTTAAAATTTTGGTTCATTTTGGAGAAATGAGGGTTTCAAAATGCGTTTTGCGGGGTACGCACCCCGGCTTTTAGGAACAAAGCGTCTGGATGCAGCTTCCCTTAAGGCCAGGTGCGTACACCTGGTATTTTCCCCATTGAGAAAATATCAGGGTACACAGGTCAGCAGTGCATGACCTGTGTACCCCGAAGGGCGCATCTTGAAACCCCAAGACCCCCAAAAAATCAAATAAAAACTTAAAAATGAATTTTAAATGGATGAAAAGCAAGAGAAGGATGTTGTAGAATACCTGATGAGACGGCGTTCGATTCTGACAGTCGGATTCTCCGCAATGACCACGGGAAGTTTTCTTGTCAAAAGCCCTTTTCTCAACCTCAACAGTAAAATGGTAAAAATGACATGGTAAAAAGTCTTTTTATAGGTTTTTTGGATGAATGAATGCTAAGTTTGTTTATTTTTTACCATGAAAGGACATTTTTCAATGTATTTTTACCCATCTTAAACAGGTATGAGTAATGTGTCGTTTTTGTGCAGGACAAAAGGACTTTAGAGTAAAATCATCATTTTTCACGAACCAAAACATCAGAGTCATCTTTTAAGCTCTTTTCTGACTCCTAAAACATGAAAAGATTGCCGAGGGTTTCTTTTACACTCGTTAAAACGGAATTAAAAGACGGTCCCCTTATAGCTCTTTTCTGACCGTAAAATCAGGAAAAGTTTGCCGGGTTTTTGTCGTTTCAAACTCGATATGGAAATAAAACGACGTGTCCTTGATCGCTTTTTACTTTTCAGGTCAGAGACACTAATCATGAAAGTACTCCTTGGTCGCAAGATCAAGCGGTTCTCCCAGGTATTATTTTATACTTTTTCGGGCTTGGGGGACACAAATTTACGAAAAAGTTCAACCTGGAGTCTTCTTAAGTTTTTCAGACTCTCTAAAATTGAAAAACGCCGAGTTTCTCCTATACTGGGCTCGTTAAAATTTCACAGTAAAGGACCTGTTCAATTACAAACAGGAACGAACCACTCCTTCCTAGGGTTCGAATCAAAACTAGGTTGGACTCATCCGAAGGATGAGCTTATAATCAAACATATGTTATCCTCCTCAAGCTTGTTAAAAATAAAGAGGTACTTGCCAGAAATGGTGGGGGAAAAAGAGAAGAATGAGCCTATTTGTTATCCTTTGTCTCAGAAGAAACCTTATTACCACTCTTGAACACGACACTTTTCATTCACCTGGGTTGGGAAATCCTTTACCTCACAGTTGATCAAACCACATTGAAAGTCTTCAGCCGGGTTCCGGGGATTAACTTTGAGTCATTTGTCACCAAGCCATCTGTTGTGTCGTTATGTGTTCAAGAGGTCTCTGCAAATAAACTTTCATCTGCAAAATACTTGTCATCCATTTGACCATCCCTGAGTCAGTCCTTACAGCAACATTTCTTCAACTTGAACAATGATTTCGTGTTGTGGGCTTGCCTGCAACGGGTCGCTTTCTATCGACATCAGCACATTATCTAGAGAGATGACTTAGAAATCGTCAGTACCTTGAAGTCTGCATGCATCAATGGCAGGTTTCTCGCCTTTGACGTCAGTTTACATCATTGACTTTCGATCGAAGGATTCCATGAAATGTTCGACATCAACTCATTCATTCACATCTCATGGATTGTACTGGGTACTTTGAGAACCATTGACATTACTGGTGGTCTCTCTCACACTTGTTAACAGTTTACATCATCGACTGGTAATCAAGTGGTTTCTACCATGTTCGACATCAACTCATTTATTCGCATGGCTAGAATCGTACCAATTCGGGAAGTAGAAATGAAGACCCTGGATCTAGTTTCCACCATCCAGGCTGCGAGGAGTTTTGTATTCATTATCTAGTAGACTAATCATAAACAGATGGCTGCGCCCATAATGTGTCTACGAAAGTCTATGATTATGATGTACTGCAAGATCATTCCTGTATCAGAGTAGTTAGTCTGTTAGTTAAGGTTTTGATCTGAGTATGGGAATGCCTACCTCAGCAATGATATAATCTTATACATGTATTTTGTGTTGAAAATTGCAGGTTCTGACCAGTCTCTCCACGAGATAATCCTTGAAATGATAAAGCGCTTCACCCTTCCTAGATAATACAAAACCCTAATCTACTACAGGCTTCGCACTTTAGTGGGCAATCTGTTACACTAACAAATGCCACCATGGCTATTTACAGTTAGTATGGCTCTATCAACAATCATGCTATCCTCCTGGGCAAGTCTTATGCCTCTTCTCTCCATGTCAAAACTCCAAAAAGAGAGAAAGTCTTTGTAAATGTGTTTATCTCTGGGTACGCAGATTCTCTCGGCCTTACCTGCATATACGCACCTAATGTTCACGAAAACTGCGTACTTATACGCTCTGTATGTAAAGGGGCAGGTGCGTACCCCTGTAAATGTCAAAAGGCGCGAGTTTCATCTTTAAAAAGTTACTTGTGGTCACTTCTAGAGCATTCTATAAGGTTGTTCGACGTGTATTGAGCGCCTCCAGATGGTTCATGTACCCCTATGAAAGAGGAACTTATCCCATCAAGAGAGGAGCTATCCCATTCAAAGAGGGGATTATCCCATTGATGGTGGACTTGATTAACTTCCTCTTGATCACTATAAATACAGGCATTGGGCCAGAAGGAGGAGAGGTTGGAAGCTAAACATTTCTAAGGGTAGATGCTGCTAGAATTAGGACTCCCATTTAGAAGCTTGTGAGGAGAGATTGCCATCTTTGCTTGTTCTATTTGGAAGTGGGTGAGCTTTGTCAAAGTAAAGGAGAACTCTTGATGGACCCTGGGAGGGACTTGCACAACACCAAGGCTCAGGTTGTAATTGTTCCTTTTGTTTCCTATTAATGCAAATGAGTCCATTCTTCTCAATAACTTGTTATTTATGAGTTGTTTCATGTACTCCTTGGTCTATGTGTTAAATATGTTTTATTTTATGAGATTATCAAGTGCTATTTAATCGTTTGATTGTTAGTGAATGCAGGTTTCGAAGTGAAGGAGGAGCTCATCCGGATCAGCGAGGCTGGACTGCTACAACAACGTTGGACTCAAGGTAGGATCTAAACACTTGATTTCTTATATAGTAAATGCATGTTTAGAGAAGGATTGCTCTTGTTTGTCTTGTTTGTCACTAGAGAGTCTTAGGCTCCTAGGGAGGTTGGTTGTGTCCGCACTATCGACTCTTTCCGCCTGACAAGAAGCTATCACACATCACTCCCTACCTGATTACTAGTGACCAGCTCACAGACAAAGCCATTGACCAGGAATAGAGTTTAATGATTTAAACACCAAAATCTCTGATTTCATTGATAGGCGGGAATTAGAAGAGGGAAAGAATTACAATCTACCCAAGATTGAGGAAACTCACAAAGACATCCTCTTTACGGATTGGGATGCTAGGATTAAACAGGTCAAGCTGGCAGTCGTGAGGGTAGCTGGAGTATCGAAGAACATCATTCAAGTAGTAAATCATATTATCTTCGCTACCAATATCATGAAGGAGGGTAATGCGAAAGAAATTTCTGACTTAAACGCTTTGAGTAAATGCTGGCAAGAAAATGTGGGGAATCAAAGAGATGCAATTACAAAACTAACTACAACCGACTAGGAGTCGTATTGGCAGTATCTGTTCAAGCCACATAGCCAGATTATGACCCTCAACTGTTCTCTCCATGCGACTCAAAGGATGTTGCCACCTCTTGCCGATGCAATCTTTACAGGACAGCTCAAATCTCATTTCGGGCCACCTCCTCAAATTCAACCGATGATTGATATTTGTGATTTAAAGGACAAGCTGGGAGATAGAAAGTCATCCTCTTAGTTCTGTTTAGTTGATCTTTGTTTATTTTTGGAGTTAGTTACCTATGTAGGAGGAATATTGTTTGAAACCTCCTCAAATTTTGTATAATCTATTTTTGCACACTTAGCTAGAATAGTATTTATACCCTTCTCATGAATTTAGAGAAGGTTATAGAATTTTATCAAAAACATTTGCAATTAATGCACTATTGCAATTTTGTGAATGCTTTGATGAAATGATGGAACATGATCTTTTCTTTTAGATATCAGACTACTTTCCTTTGTTGATGCACTTCTGTATTCTTAGGAGACAATTTGATTTGAAGGAAGAATTTGGTCTATGTCATTTGTCAAATGAGTAGGAATTCATACATCTGGTACTATTATCATGTATGCATAATTCTGTTTACATTTAATTAGTGGCAAAACTTTCTTTTCATGAATTATATGTGAGATTTATTGTTTCTGTGAAGCATTAATTGCACTTTTGTATGATGCCATAACTAAAGTTTTGACATATATAACTCGTTAGTTATGCGATATATTTTATAAATTTCTTTGACTAACTATTTAGTCAAAGGAATTATCTTTTACGTTATCATCTCCATTTAATTGTTTTCAATCTTTATTATCACATGTTAAATGGATATCTTTGTAGATCGCATACCATATAAGAACACCCGAGTTTATATTAGAATAAGTTAAGTTAGGGAAATTGCATCATAGAATAAGTCACTTAGATTATCATTATTCTATTGCAAAACACTCATGAACCACCCACTCTCATTTTAAAGCCCACATTGGGAAACTGGTCCCATTATCCCCGGTCGGAGCCACCACTTTAAACGGAAAAGGAGTTGTCTAATCCCCCATGTTTCGGCAGCAGAATTTTGAGGCCACAACATTTTGGCTCTAGAAGGAGGGCCTTTAGCTGTGAATGGCATATAAACCTAAAGATCATTTGGAAGGCATTCACAAGAATCAAACCCCTCCACCAATTGTATACCTTCTAGATCTCGTTCAGAATCCCCTGACTAAAAATCTGAAGTTATAGAAACATCTCCCTCGTCTCCTAAAGTAGTAACGCAACCACCATCTCTAGATTATATTCCTAAATCTCCCGAAGTTAATTTTTTAATACAGAAATTGGAACATATATCCATTTCTATTGAGAAGCCAGAGAGACCCGAATTATCTGAAGAAAGCGTTACCTCCTTATTACAACAAACTAGTGTACTAACTAGACTTCAAAGTGAGAAACTTGGGGTCACTCCTTTCGAGTTCCCTATCCCTCAACAATGTAGGAAAGTCACTTCATCAGTATCTGAATCAGATACTAGCGAGATCACATCACCTTTCCAACTATCTATTCCTTCATCCACTTCTATTCAATCCACTACTTCTCAAATATCCACTTCCCCCTGTTATAGACATTTTTGTGCCTTACAGCATTGAGCATGAAATGTCCATAATCTAAGGGATCCAAAGTCCCTAAACATGTTGTTCCTACCCCTAGAGGAATAAGGCTAACAAACCACAGCAATTCACAAAAGTTCTCCACCTGAAACTGCTCAGAAACAAGTCAATTCAAGATCATTTCAGTGGCTACACTAGCTGTCTGCACTGAATGTCAAAGCCAACACTGTCTACCTACGTTGAATGTCAACTGGAACAAAGGCTACCTGCGCTGAACGAGAGTGGACAAGTGGCAGGCTCATTTCTCAAGGTGTCAAGACCCAGGAAGCTTCCAAAATGACACTTGCCTCAAGGAATTCGACTGGTGATGAGTAAGAGGTTCCAAATCTCCAAGTGGAAGCAAGAACCTCCAAGTGGACTCAAGAACTGATAGAGGGAGAGGACACTAGTCATATCTCAAGCTGACTCATCCTCTCTCCAAACATCTATATATGGATCTCTCCTCCATGAGATCTGAGGCTGGAATTTTGTTATTGCAAAGAATTGCTGTTGGTTTGAGACTGGAACCATTGGGTGCTTAATGCTTTGAAGGGGGAAAAGAGATGAATTCCTTTTGCTGGGAAGGAGATGCTGGATTGGAGCTCTCTGGGTTGTATCTCTTCCTGAACCTTGTTATTCATCAATAAAGCTATCTTGGTTTCTCCTATATGCTGATGTATTTTGATGTATGAATGTATTAGTGTATTTGGTTTATTTCTAATCCTAAACTAGTTATGAATGTGAACATCTGTCTTTGTGTAGTGTTCTTCTCTTGTCTCAAGTAGCTGTTCTCTTGTCGCAAGTAGCTGTTCTCTTGTGATCTTGCAGGAAGTTGTAGCTCGATAAGCAAGAAGGCAAGTAGTTGTGAACACCCAAAGAGAAGGGAGATTGGATCGAGGGACAAACGGAAGACACCGGTAAGTCTATTGATCTCTCTTCTTTCACATTTCATAAAGGAAGAAACCAATATAGCTGTACTCGTTTGTTGCTAAGGCACTGTCACACCTTAGGTGGATAGGATCGTCCTACATAGGCATTTTTCCCCACAACAAATAGACGAATCCACTGGGGAATTTGTTTAGTCATTTTATTTGTGTTTCTATCATTTGTTTGCATCATAGACTTGACAGCAACAGTCGAACTGCATCTTTCCCGGATGCAAAGTAGAAAGTTGCTGCTTTGATCCAATTGCTGGACTTGTCTATGATCTTAACAATGGATTCACAAATGATTTGATGATCCTTGTGATAGATATTAGTAGCCCTTCAAAGCATCCCTTTGATTACACCTTGCTTGTTGCTTTTATTTGGCCTGAAACAGTTGATTGAGTAGAAAACTGTGACCCAGAACCTGAGGGAAACGAGAGTTTCTCCTTCAGCGCAGACCCAGTGAAGGGATTCTGCATTTCAACGTAGGTCCCGTGAAGGATACCTGCGCTGAATGTCAAAACCCCTGTGTTGAACCTGCGCTGAACCAGTTTTGCCTTGTGCAGGTGGGGTTCTCTGCTCTGTTTTGCCTTGTTTTGATCTCTGATTTTTGCAGCCTGTAACCAGCATAGGTACCAGTCTAAAAACCCCTTTTCTCTGCTTACATTCTGCCTCCTTTTGTACAAAAAGACTGTGAGTGTTTTTATGTGTTTGTGGCGTCATTTACAGTTTTCCTTTGCATGAGTAAAATAGTCATCCTGTAGCCTTTGATTCAGATCTGATTGATTGTGATCTTAGAAGAGAGTTCATTGGCTGTTTGCAGATTGATTATACATTTAATTTTGCTTATTGGTTTGAATTTGTCTCTTTTAAGTGTCGAAACAAGTCTTTATTTCGAAAATCGTTAAGTAGTGTAATCTCTTCTACCCTCTCTGATTTCGAAAAAGTGAACTTGTTTGTATTGATCATTTAAAAGCAAATTCAAAGTTGTACAAAAAGCTTTCTTTGTAGGCATCAATACTAAGAAAGCGGAAAACAAACACCTGCATTGTGCATTTTGCATTTGATAGTTTGCATGTTGGATTTAGGAAATTGCATTAGAGTGTGCTGATTGCTCTTTGAGAAAAGATGGTGTCTTTCTTTTCCCTTAGTAGCTAGGATTTTCAAAGTTGAAAATATATAAAGCTTGCTTATCATCTTTAGACTGCATTTAGGAATTTGTATCATACATCTCGTGGTGAACCTTGAAAGGAAAACTTTAAGAAGATCAACCTAAAATAAATTGAATGAACTTAACAACGCTTTGTAACATAACGCACAACATAGAGGTCTAGGCTAGAGACGTGTTCCGGCGCCGTTAAGCCTGGTGACTGTCGATCTCGTGGAAGGTGGATGATTCCTCCTGAGGGACGATAGCGCCAGTACGGATTGTGCTCCCACGTACCGTCGCGTATATATTGGGAGACCCCTATAGGCATAAAACCTTTATCCTTAGGAAGTCGTGTCGGCCGCCTTACTGATCGCAATGCACTGAACACAGCATTCAGGAAGATCGACCGCCCGTACCCTAAAAAGTATTCTGCGGTTTTGCGAAAAGTTTGGCACACCCTCTGCCTAGAACTCTAGAGCAGTTCCTTTTGGCCTTTTTCAGACTCTATAACGGAAAAAGTCCATCCGAGCATTTGTCACTTCGGGCTCGTTAAAACATCGAAGGAGACTAGAGTCATCTTTAGCTTTTTCTCGACTCTTTAAAACTGAAAAAGCAAGTTGTGTCTAAAGCGTCGTTAAAAAATTTATTTTAAACGGAACAATCACCCTTTAACTCCTGCGTTGATCTTTAGGTTGAAAAAATGGAGCACACCAACCAAGGAATTCCCCTTGGTGGAAATCCTAGTCCCTTCTCCTCTTGGGGAGATGTTGGTGCGCCCCACATGGCCACATTGTCGCTTCCAGGACTAACAATTGGCCTGCTAGTCTGGCTCTTTTCAACCAATGTCGTTCAGAACACCACCATTCCTGAACAGTCGAGTCAATAGTTAGACCAGACCAGAGTTGCCAACCAGCCTTCTACTTCATCTAACTCTTCCTCTCCTCCTTCCTCTTCGCTTGACGGAACTGGTAAAACAAAAAACCAGGTTCCTAACGAGAAGAAAGAAAAGAAGAAGAAAGAGAAGAAGAAGAAGGGGCCAAAGGCGACTGGGGGCAAACAAGTGTCGTCTGACAAAAATACACACACAGCACTGACAAGACCTAAATCACCATGTGTCACATGCAAGGGAGACCATTTCCATAGAGATTGTCCCTGTATCCCTCGAATACTAAGGGACTGGTCTCCCCGTTTGCACAATTCGGTAGCATCAACCTCTGATAGCCATGTTGACTGCTCACCGTCAACTAGTGAAAGTGAAGCCACAGGACAGAGAGGGAAACTTAGATTTCCCTGCAAACTGTGTGAAGGCGATCACGCCATCCAATGTTGTCCCTTCTTAGACGAGGCTAAAAGAGTTCTGGAAGATCGCCCGATTTTACGAGCGCAACTTCCTCTTGGATATCAAAAACTCCTGCCAAGTCCTTCACTAGTTGAGAACCCGGCTGGCCCGCCCAGGTGGTCAGCCGAAGCACCGATCATTGAAGATGAACCATCTAGATCCATGCCTAACGAAAGTCAAAAGGTTGATACGGAAGTTGACCCGGTTTTGCCTTCAGAGGCTTTATCTTTGAATGATACCATCACAGAGGAGAATAAAGACAACACCGTCCAAATTCTCTTCATCAACACTGACTCTGATGAACAAGGGGGCAATGCCCCCATTCCTTTATCGCAGGAAGGGAGTTCGTCAGAGCGCTATTCGGCCGTCTATTCGGTCCCAACACCAAGCAACCTGGTTGTGTCCTTTGACTGGAACCAACTAGGCAGACCCCGATTGCCAGCAAGTATACCATTCAGAATTATCGTTCAAATATACAGAATGGTAATGGCTAGCACTATCATTGATGAGGGGGCATCTGTGAGTATCCTTTCCTCTATTGCTTGGAAAGCGCTTGGTTCGCCAGCGCTTTTACCTGAAATGAGAAATCTATCAGGTTTTGATAAAGGAACCAGTTGACCTTTAGGGATCCTCCCCAATGTGCCCATAACATTGAAAGGGAAGACCACTCAAATGAACGTGATGGTCGTTCAAGGACCCTTGGATTATAACCTACTCCTTGGATGAGACTATATATATTGCATGGGAGCTATTGTCTCCTCACTCTTTAGAGTAATGTGTTTTCCGCATGAAGGAAGAGTGGTCAAGCTCGTGGACCAACTTTCATTTCCCGGATCACGCATTGCAAATAGTCATGTACCATCCCTAAATGGTCTACTCATGCAAGAAGTGTCTCAACCCACGGTCCGTCCTCCTGATGAGCGCGAGTAATCCGGGAGGATATGACTAGAACCCAGGGGGCATGCGTCCTGGTCTGCTTCGGCAGGAAAACTTTGGGTATAGAGTAGGTTTCCGCGGGAGAATATGACTAGTCTGTACCCCGTCCGTAGAGGAAGAGGGGTTATTCTAGAATAAGATTCTTTTGTCAAAGTTATGTGAGAGGGCGGGCATCGTCACTCACCTCTGTCTATTTCGGTAGACATTGCCGAGGAAGTGTCTTGTTTGAAAGATTAACGAGACAATCTTTGGGTAACCTGAAAGAGGTAAGCCTCTCTCTTTAAAACAATTTGTTTTGAAGGAAGAGAAGTAGAGGTAACCTTGAAATCGTACTTTATAGCTGGGGGCATGCAAACCTTTTGGAGTGCAAGCAAAGAGCGGTTATTTATCTGTTTTTTGGGTTAGCCGTTTCCTAACTTGCATAAAGAAAGGATGCTGAGCAAAGCTTTGGTAAGGCGCAAGCTCTATAAAAAATGGAATCTTACATGAGACATTCTTATCATATGACTGGGTATTCGAGCAGTTTTAGCACAAAGTTCATGCTCGTTAAAAATAAACGCAAGATCCGAGAAGTTTTAGCACATAGTTCATGCTCGTTAAAAAATAAACATAAGACCGAGCAAATGTTTCCACCCACGTTTAAGCTCGTTAAAAAAATGAACTATCCCGGTAAATAACCACTGTGAATGTAATATCATCAACCGTTAAAGCCTTGGTCATGTTTGCACCGTCACCTCCACTTTTCTATTGGCCGATCGTTCACCTCCATATGATTGTTTACCCATTTTGAGGAACAGCTGCGAAGAGTGATTTCACCTAGCCATCCTTGTGACACTGTCGTGATTGGAAAATTCCAACCTGTACCTGGAATCAGCTGCTATCCCTGTATATCACTCGTTCCTCAAAAGACGAGCCTTCTTTAAGCTCTTTTCAACTGACTCGTAAAATATGAAAAGATTGCCGAGTTTTGGCCTTCCAGCTCGTTAAAGGATAGGAAGAGCTATCTCTCCTATAGATTTTAATCTTTTTGGACCTGAGGGATTATTGCACAAAAAGATCGAGCGCTTGTTTTATTCGGCTCGTTAAAACTATCGAAAACTCATCCCTTCTGTATTGTTTTATACTCTTTCGGACTTAAGGGATTAGATGACGAAAAAGGAATTTTGGAGTTGACTTTATGTACCTTTTCAGACTCTCTAAAAATGAAAAGGACCGAGTTATCCTTGTCGTTAGACTCGTTAAAATCATTAAATAGCGACAAACTTGTCTTTAGACGAGAACGAGTTTCACTATCGCTAGGCTCGTTAAAACATAGCGATGGGCTTGCCCGAAGGGCAAGTTATAGAACAAGCATATGTTATCCTCCTCAAGCTTGACAAAAATAAAGAGGTACTAGTCAGCAATGACTGGTGAAAAATTGGGAGAAACCAAAGAAAACTTTGATGGTAGCAAGTCGCTCTTGAACATGACACCTTTCCTCCGTACCACAATCGGGTTGGGTTGTTTCATTCACCGGTCACATCACCATGGTCTCGCCATACCATCCATATTTGGGGTAATGCTATCGATCCATCGTATCAGTGTCGCCATATGTTCAAGAGAAGTCGTTCAGAAAGAGTCAACCGTGTCCCATCCACTGCTATACATTATCCTTCATCCATTCATGACCGCCACCCTGAATCATATGTCACAGATTGTTTTCACCTCCATTAAAATCATTAGCTCCGTTCCGTGTCACCGATGTGGGATTCATCAAGGCCCTCCTGTGACGGATCGCTTCTTGTCAACATCAGCTCATTATCCAAGAAGTTGATCTAGGAACAACCCCTTCGGTACTTTGAAGCTTGCATGCCACAATGGCAAGTTTCTCACTTCCGGCGACAGGTATACATTAATGAACTTCGATCGAAAGATTTTGCGTGGTGTTCGACGCCAAGTCCTTTATTCACACCACATGAATTGTACTGCAGTACCTTGAGGTTCAATATCATTATTGGTGATTCCTCTCGCGCTTGTTAACGGTTTACATCATTGACCGGTAATCAAGCGATGTCTTTCCATGTTCGACTTCAGAAAATTTCTCACATGGATCGACTTGTACTTAGAGTGAAGATCGAACGAGTTTGAAGACCCCGGATCTAGTTTCATCCATCCGGGCTGCGATATATATTCAGGAAAGATAAAGACATTGACATGTACGTCATTGCAGCAGATAATCATCCTACTCAAAGGATGATAATTTCATCAAAATTATCAGTCTACCATCAGACGATTGTCTGTTCTATGTACAGAAAAATGTATTTATAAAGCTGAGCATGGGAATGCCCACCTCAGCTAGATCATGAAAGCAGTATGAAAAATAATGTATTGTATTGTATCTTACTACAGGTTTCCTCTCAGCTTTGGATGAACTTCGGATCCCCCTGATAAAGCATTTCACCCGATAAACAGCCTCATACTTTAGGGGGAAACTGTTATAGACATTTTTGTGCCTTACAGCATTGAGCATGAAATGTCCATAATCTAAGGGATCCAAAGTCCCTAAACATGTTGTTCCTACCCCTAGAGGAACAAGGCTAACAAACCACAACAATTCACAAAAGTTCTCCACCTGAAACTGCTCAGAAACAAGTCAATTCAGGATCATTTCAGTGGCTACACTAGCTGTCTGCACTGAATGTCAAAGCCAACACTGGCTATCTGCGTTGAATGTCAACTGGAACAAAGGCTACCTACGCTGAACGAGAGTGGACAAGTGGCAGGCTCATTTCTCAAGGTGTCAAGACCGAGGAAGCTTCCAAAATGACACTTGCCTCAGGGAATTCGACTGGTGATGAGTAAGAGGTTCCAAATCTCCAAGTGGAAGCAAGAACCTCCAAGTGGACTCAAGAACTGATAGAGGGAGAGGACACTAGTCAGATCTCAAGCTGACTCATCCTCTCTCCAAACTCTATATATGGATCTCTCCTCCATGAGATCTGAGGTTGGAATTTTGTTATTGCAAAGAATTGCTGTTGGTTTGAGACTGGAACCATTGGGTGCTTAATGCTTTGAAGGGGGAAAAGAGAGGAATTCCTTTTGCTGGGAAGGAGATGCTGGATTGGAGCTCTCTGGGTTGTATCTCTTCCTGAACCTTGTTATTCATCAATAAAGCTATCTTGGTTTCTCCTATATGCTGATGTATTTTGATGTATGAATGTATTAGTGTATTTGGTTTATTTCTAATCCTAAACTAGTTATGAATGTGAACATCTGTCTTTGTGTAGTGTTCTTCTCTTGTCTCAAGTAGCTGTTCTCTTGTGATCTTGCAGGAAGTTGTAGCTGGATAAGCAAGAAGGCAAGTAGCTGTGAACACCCAAAGAGAAGGGAGATTGGATCGAGGGACAAATGGAAGACACCGGTAAGTCTATTGATCTCTCTTCTTTCACATTTCATAAAGGAAGAAACCAGTATAGCTGTACTCGTTTGTTGCTAAGGCACTGTCACACCTTAGGTGGATAGGATCGTCCTGCATAGGCATTTTTCCCCACAACACCCCCATTAGTACTACAATTATCAATACTAACCCAGTAGTAAGTTCTTCTCCATCTATACCTACTTTTGGACCGACCTTCCCATTTTCTCAATCCTCAACTCAAGTTATGGCCAATCAACCTGCTCAACCTTGGACAAATCCCGGTGCTTTCTTGGTTGCAAATCCAAATGCACTCCCAGCAAATTGAGAAAAATGGTTTCCTACGTATAATCCTGATGATGCTCTCCCGACTGAAGAATATCTAAACAATTTTATGTTAGCCATGAATCTCAATGGGGTTGCACATGAAGATGTTGTAATCAGACTATTTCCTTATACTTTCCAAGGATCTGCTGAATCTTGGTATTTTTCCCTTCCAACGAGTTCAATTAGAGACTGGGATACTTTTCAAGAAGTATTTCTTGCAAAATTTAGTGATAATAGAACTGTAGCATCCTTGATAAATGATATTTCTAATTTAAAAGCTAATACAGATGAAAATATCAAATATTTTAACTCCAGATTTAACAAATTGCAAAAAAAAATCCCAGCTGCCTCTAAACCTACTATTGATGTAAAAATAGAATGGTATATATCATCTCTTCCTTTTAATATTGCAATCTTTGCAGATAGAGACAATAAGGCTACCCTTGTAGAAAACATGAAATAAGCCCTATCTGTAGAAAGAAGAAACTTAGCTTTGGAAAAAAGATCACAAACAGATGAGAGGAAGACCAAGAAAGTAACATTTAAGGATGACTCTAAGAAGAAAACTTCAAAGGATCCTTTCGATCTAGAAGGCCTTCAGAAAGTGTTAAAAACAATGTCCAATGAAATGGTAGAAATTAAAAATAGGTCACAGAATCTTCTGCTCCTAAAAGACCTTTCTGATCATTCAAAAATAACTCCTCTTCTGTACCACAACCCCAAAACAACACTTCAAGTGTTGAATCTGACCAAGAATCAGGAGAAGATTCACCAAACAATGAAGAAGTTGAAAAACAAGAAGAAATTAAACTAAATGGGATGTGGGATTTTATTCTCCCAACTGAAGAAGAAGCACAAGGAATGCCTGTAACTACCAGAAGCAAAAATTCTCCTGACACGTCTACCACAAATCAGAAGCAAAAATCTACTACTCCTGGAAAATAGAAAACAGTGACTAAGAAATCTAAGACCAGCCAAACTGACCCTATTCCTCCAGATTCCCCGAATGCCTCAAAAACATTGGTAATCTCGGATACAGTCGAATACAATATAGTGGAAGACATGAAAAAGACCAGAGCTAATATCATGTTGCATGAGCTCACTAAACTCAAATAGGAACATAAAATCTTGTTAAGAGAATTGAAAGCAGTTCCAGTATCTCCCCTGCCATCTGCTATAGTTACTCAAGCCGCCTACAATATGGGAAAACCTCCTTCATCCTCAAATAAAGTAGATCCTTCAGATCTAGTTCTGATTGGTGATAGGTCTATTTCTCATGTTCCTACCTTTCTACTTACCTATGAAATTTTGAACAGGAATATTCATAACTTCCTATTAACTCAGGATCCTCCTCAAACATAATGCCAAGGGCCGTGTGTACTAAATTGAACATTACACCTTAAAAATATGGAGTACACATAGTTTAGTTAGACAGGATGAAAGTAGAAGTACTCGGAGAAATAACATCAGTTTCAATTAGGCTTTCCTCTAATCCAAAAGTTTCACAAATAATTGATATATTGGTGACTGATATCCCTGAATTTTATGTTTTGATTCTCAGCAAGGATTGGTCTGAAAAGCTGCATGGTTATTTTTCAACTGACTAGTCTCAAATGTGGTTGCCACACAATGGTAAACCAAACCAAATCAGGGTAGAATGAGAAAAATTCATGAAATATACAGTCACATACCTTGAGGGAAGTAATGAACCTATTTCCTTCACTAATAACATCATTAGAAACTACTCAGGTCAATCCTCTTTAGGATCTTTTAATGCTCAGAAGTCTCCCTTTTTATATAATGTTCTAGTTTCTCAAATTGAGAATTTCTCACAAACAGATGATTCCAAGTGTTTAAATTTAGTTGATAAAGTTTATAATGACGCTCTGTTCTAGACTCTCTATTTTGATGGTTTAAAATCAGAAGACAGTGTAGGTGCATGATGCATTTTGATCAATCTACAAGGAGAGAAAATTATGCTGGCCTGTAGACTTGAATTTTAGTGTACAAATAATATCGTTGAATATGAAGCACTAATCCAAGGAGTGTATAAGGCCATCAAACTTAATGTCAAATACCTTTGAGTCTATGGTGACTCTGAAATAATTGTGAAACAAGTGAGAAATACCATTCACTATGTTTTTGGGCATCTTAAACACTATCAATCTTTAACTCGGAAATTGACTTCTCATTTTTATTCTTTCAACATTTCTTCAATCCCTAGACTCTAGAATGCAAGTGATGACTTACTTGAAAATGTGGCATCTAGACTTATACCATCAGAAGACTTTAGTCCATAAAGATTTTCAAGAGAATTAATATTTAGGCCATCTATTCCTGACAATATAACAAATTGGAGAGTATTCAATAATGATGCGGATATAGTAAATTTCCTTACACTAAAAGGATCATATGAAGAGCAGATCATAGACGAGAACAAGCATGATATAGAAATTAAAAATAATCTTGATCTAAACCCAATTCCTAGGTCCGTGGTTAAGATGCAAGATCTTTATGATTTGAAATATAGATTTCAGAAAATTACTAACTCCAAAACTCAAAGTTCTACTTTAATATTTGAAGTAGTAAACCTAGGATCAAATGAGAAACCTCAAAATATCAATCGAGGTCTTGACCTAACATCTCAAGAAAGAATATCATTCATCATGTTATTGAAAACATATAAAGGCGTCTTTGCTTGGGATTATGCAGATCTCAAAAACTATAATACCTCTATAATTCAACATACCATACCCATGACTTCAAATAAAAAAAAAGTTCAGTAGAAGCTTTAAAAAATTCACCTGAACCTTGAAAGTCAAATTAAATCAGAATTGAACAAGCTTCTGAAGGCCAAGATAATCTTCCCTATCAGACATTCTAAATGGGTATCGAATATGGTACCTGTGAGAAAAAAGAATAGTGAAATTAGGATCTGCATTGATTTTAGAAACCTAAACAAAGCTTGCCAAAAGGATAATTTTCCCTTGCCTACTATGGAACAAGCACTACAATCAGTTGCAGGTTCCAAATTAATGTCTTTTCTAGATGGATTCTCAGGATATAAACAAATCCTTGTGCATCTAGATGACATATTAAAGACAACATTAAGAACCAAGTGGGGAACATATGCCTATCAGGAAATGCCTTTTGGACTCATAAATGTTGGTGCCACATTTCAACGTGCTATGGACATTGCCTTTAGAGATCTAATAAATCAATTGGTTTTTATCTACTTGGATGATATCACAGTCTATTCCATGGATAGGAACAATCATTTAAGAGACCTCAAGCACATCTTTGAAAGATGCACGAAATATGGCATTTCCTTAAACCCCAAAAAATCTTATTTTGCTTTACCAGAAGGCAAAATCCTTGGGTTTATAGTATCCAAGAAAGGAATTTACATTGATCTTGATAAAGGCCAAGAAATAGAAAAAATTCCCCTCCCACACAATAAGAAAACCATGCAATCATTCATAAGCCAAATAAATTTTGTTAAATGATTCGTCCCAGATTTTTCACAAATAGTATTACCCCTTCAAGTGATGATAAGAAAAGATGTAACTTTCAGATGGAATAAGGATGAAAGAGATTCATTTGAGTTGATAAAGAAAGCCATTATTAATGCCCCTTCATTAACAACTGCTGACTTTCTCAAACCCTTTGTATTATATACTTTTTCATCTGATACTGTGTATGTTGCAGTTTTGACACAGTTGATGATGAAAATGTTGAGGCACCCATCTCCTTTTTCAATTCTAACCTGAAAGGCACTGAATTAAATTATTCAGCTGTAGAGAAACAAGCATTTGCTGTCTTTAAAACTCTGAAACATTTCAAACCTTTTCTTCTTAAAACCCATACAAAGATAGTTGTGCCCTACCCTGCAATAAGACAACTACTGATTCAAAGAGAAGTAGGGGAGAAAAGAGCTAATTGGGTAACTGCACTCCAAGAATATGATGTAGAAATCCGGCCAGCTAAAATTGTCAGGGGCCAAGGTTTTTGCAGGATGTTAACAGGAGTTTCGCAGTTGCCATCAGAAGAAGATCAAGGTAATGAAGTGCAAATATCAGAGGTAAGCCTCAACGATACACAATCACAATATGCTGATTTGAAATTTTATCTTAAAAATGGATATGCTCGTATGCACCTTAATTATAAAACAAAGTGAGCTTTAAGATTGAATTCAAATCAGTATGAGATAGTCAATGACGTATTGTTTAGAAGTAATTATGATTTAGTATTGCTAAGATGCTTAGAGAAACCTGAAGCTGAGAGTGTCATGCAGGAATTACATGATGGACCAGTTGGAGGACATTTTGGAGGAAATACCACTGCTCACAAAATCCTGCATGCAGGATATTACTGGCCAACGGTATTTAAAGATGCACATCAATATGCAAGGAAGTGAAAAGCTTGTCAAACCATGACCGGAAGAGAAAGAAAGTTGGCATTCCCTTTACAACCAGTTAACATCCAACAACCATTTCAACAATGGGGATTAGATATAATTAGTAAGATTATTCCTAACTCTTCCAAGCAACATAGGTACATCCTTACAGCTTGATTACTTTAATAAGTGGGTAGAAGTTGTCCCATTAAAGATAGCTAATATAGGAAACATCATAGGTTTCATTGATCAATACATAATTACCTAGTTTGGCTTAGCCTCAGCTTTAATGTTTGACAATGCATCTTACTTTTCTGGAAATACAATGGTAGAATTTGCTCTTAACAGAGGTTTCAAGTTAAAATATTTAGCTAATTATTATCCTCAAGGGAATGGGTTAGCAGAATCAACAAACAAAAACCTCATCAAAATTATCAAAAGAACTATTGGTCAAAATCATAGAAATTGGCATAAAGCATTAACATTTTCTCTATGGGTAGATAGGATTACCCAGAAAGCCGCTATTGGTTCTTCTCCTTTCGCTTTAGTTTATGGAAAAGAAGCTGTTCTTCCCACAAACGTAGCAATCCCATCTCTTGCCCCAGAACAATTTATCAATGAAAGCTCTTCATCTTCTCTCCAGGCTAGACAATTTCAAATTCTCAAACTTGAAGAAGAAGGAGAAAAGGCTAAAGCAACCCACTTCCATCATCAACAATTAGTCAAAGCTTCTTTTGATGCAACTTCTGCCAGTCAAAAATCCTTTGAAGTAGGTGATTTAGTTCTGAAATGGGACAAGGCACATGAGAAAAAGGTAGAAATACCAAATTCCAAAGATTATGGCTTGGTCCTTTTGAAATTATTGAAAAAAATAGACAATCAACATTTCTTTTACAAGATTTGTCCAGTAGGAAAGATTCTTTGCGCATTAATGGGAAAATATTGAAAAGGTACTTTTCTTAGGAGATAACCTCTTCCAATTTTGTAATATATTGATTTTTAGGAAAATAACAGTTAACTAGTATTTACTCCTGGCTTTTCAAAATAAGTCTTTGATAACATTTCTGATTTTTCGCTTCTATAAGAAAATAGGACTTAAAAGGAAAAATTAGGAAATTTGAGTACTAAAATAAACTTAATCCCTTTGGAAAAACTTGATCTTGCTTAAAAACAATTATTTTTACGAAAAACTCTTATCTTTATAGGATATGAAGGTTTTGCTATCAATCAAGAAAATAATCTTTAACCTAGAAAGGACTTCTTGTAGATCAGTATCTTAAAAAACTCTATCATTATCACCAAAAACCCTTAAAAAGGCCAATGGCCCACCCCATCTATTAAAATTTTCCTTTTTCAGAGTGTAATTCTAAAATATAAAAAACTTAAAAGATAAAGAGTCTCATTACGAGCTTGTTTACCATGTTCATAGGGAAGTAATTAAAATTGATATTACCAATACTGCATATCAAAACAGGGTAATAGCTAATGATCTTCTTGATCAAAAGACAAGGGGTCTCATCAAGAGCCAACTTGTTCAGTTTATTTACAATCGATGAATGGCATTGTCATCAGTAGGTTACCACGCCTAGACAATGTCTTTTAAGGAAAAAGATTACACTCAAAAGGTAAAAAAAGGGACAAAGTCCAAGTGAGATTCAATTCAAACGAATATCATTTTGAAATCTGAAAATTCATACAGATGGGATAATGGATCATTTTTGGTTAAAAGGTAACCCTGTTGAGGCTATGAACGCCTGCTGGCAGTAGAGGCTCTATCTGTGATAAATGAGTAAAAAACCAAAAACTAATCTGCAGGAGGCACCTACTATATTATTTTAAATCTTATTATTGACTGATGCTAACATTTATATTTCTATCATTACAAGGGTGAAGTAATTAAGCAGATGGGCCTGAGCAAGTAATGGTGGTTCAAGAGAAATGTTGTTTACCTTATAACTCATGAAATCATTATTCTTATAACTCCAATTACTTTGAAAGTTCTTAGAAATTTCATAAAATTACTCAGAGATAACTCATTCTCCCAAGTGAATCGCCAATTGTTAACTACTAAACAAACCCCCCATTTTTAACTAACAATAGCTATCATTTGAGCTAAAAATGGGGACCCTTTTTATTTTTTAAGGATAGGATAATAATACCTAACTCTAAAGAGAAAACTTAGCAAAACCTTGCAAAATAAGCTAAGGAGGAAACTTATAGCGCAAATCGCATATCGCACTTTTCCACATCACTATTTTATAAAGCCTTTACGAAATTGCGATATGCAAAAAGGTCTCCCGCTGCGATAACCTCATCCTGTCATTTCGCAATCACATTTCGTAATTCGCAAAAAACTTGAACATTCCTTAGGACAAACGATAACGATTTGTGAAATATGATATTGTGATTTTCACAATCGCATTTTGATCGATATATCTGATAAGCGTTATACGGTACCCCTTTAAAGACCACGATTTACAATTAAAGAGGTAAAGTGTGCGGAATAATTACGTTTTAAATAATAAGAAAAAACAAGTTGACAGGTTATTTAATGTTTAGCGGCCCGAGGGAGGATAATCATTTTCTAGGTTATGGGTAGTTATAATCGAATATCTCATAAAAACCTTTCTCACGATCCAAAGTCATTTCACAAAGGATTTCAATATTAATTACTTTATATCATCTGTGCTGATATATCTTGTATGTTTCAGGCAAGCAACAAAAGTCATGTCCTTAAGAAAGGTGATGGAGAAGCAAACTAAGAAGACCATTGTTGAAACAGATGATATAGAGATGGCTTCTATGTTTGATGATACAGTCTATGATGCAGCTGTAGGCGTAATAACTTGGGAAGTAATTTACAATAGACTCGAGGATGAGCATCCTAAAATCATTGTTACGAGAGCAACAGTTGGGTCAAAAAAGCCTTCAGGACCTCAATGCAGGGATGCCTCTTGTTCTTTCCTCCATAGGATAGGAGCAAGAGCCGAAATCCTCCCCTACACAGACATGATCAGATCGGTGGTCGAAAACCTTATCATTGAATATAGGCAGTTCAAGAATTCTAGGATGGAGCTCATATGATCGTTCAAGGCAGAAGAATTGAAGGTAATGTATCACATATCTGACCCACAGAAAATTTACAATAGCACATTTGTGGCTAACTTCGCAAAGAATAATATAGATCCCTTCAAGTTAATTCAGACTTGGAGAATGCTAGAAAACAAATTAAGGTATGAAAAATCGGGTATATATGCAATAACCTCTTTGGCAAACCCCTACAATTATGCAACAACAATGTTATGTAGACTATATGGACTGCCAAATAACACTAAGTTTTCAATAGAATGTATTCCCTTGATCGATGCTTTTGTTAATTCCTATATCATGAATTGGCCTTCTATCATATCTGACAACTTAGCCACCTCCATTATTGAATATCGACAAAAGAAAGCCTCCTCTTCAGATAAACTCCCTCCCTTTCATTTTTCCGCTTATATTATGGATGGTATTTGTTTTTGCACAACATTTGCAACCATGGGTTGGAAATGGACCATACAAGATCCTTACCCAATCCTTCTCAGCCATAAAAAAATATGGGAATCACATTACATACCTCACTTCTATAAAATATTTCATTCTATCATGTTGGCCTTACATCAAATGATTTTCAATAAGAAAGCCCCTAGGTTTTCCCAAGAAGCTGTAGCAGACCTGCTTGTTGGAGGCAAGTATTTTATTGAGGAATGGTTCACCTACATTAGGGTTTTTGGTAGCACTGCTGACCCACATGTCCTTCCATTATATGTTTCTTATAAGCTATTAGCAAGGGAGATTTCCTACTAGAATGTGGGAAAGGGCCTGACTAAATTTCTTAAAGATGGCAAGAAGTCATTATGGCCTACTTTCCCTATCAAATGTGGCTCTTTTCTTTAGCTCGTTTTGTTCATGATACTAAGGAATAAACACAAATGGAAGCCCTCAGGCTTCATACATTGCCTACAAGGAAATTTTACCCAAACAAAGTGGCATACAATGTTACTACAGGACTAAAGCTCAAGGCATACAATCATGGAGATAATTACTTTGAGGATTTGTTGTGGTCAGCAGTTTCTTTCGAGCAAGAACTTGAATGGGCAAAGGTGGACTTGAAACCCGAAGATTTTCAAATATTTTAGGAATTCAGGAATGAGAGGCTCCGGGTCATTCCAATGCATCTATTAAAGCCTGAGGATTAGACTACCCCAAGTAACACTGTCGATAGGGCAACCCCTAGCTCTCAAAAGGACTATCAGGTAAACACTAAGAATACACGAGACACAGGGAAAGTCCACGATGCAAACAATATGGCTGAGTCCAGTAGGAAGCTAGCCAAAAAATAGGTAATGGACACCCCGACCATATAGACAAGTTCAGAAGCCTAAGTCACGAGTTTGGAGAAGGAATGGGATCAATTCAATAAAAAATTACAAGAGGTGCCCAAAGCTCCAAATACTCAAAAAATAGAGGAATTCAAAACTCCAGTGAAAATTCATCAAGATACAGAACCCAAGTCTGTCAGCGAATAGTCTACACCTATGGATCAAGAAACAACAACATCCCAACATGCTGAAATTATCCCTGCTCTTCCCACATTAGAAATTGTTCTGAAAGTGACGGAGATACATCCACTTGATGTATTCTATAGCCCTCTCCACAAGGTTGTAGTCCAAAGGCAAAGGAAAAGGAGAAGGGTAGAGGCACCCGAGTTCTCACATGGAGATGAGCCAATGGACGTTGTTTGGAAGGACATGCCTTTCAATCCAGCCGAGAACTTGACTAGACTGTCAGAGTTCGCAAGAGCATACACATCGGCCACTATGGACAAGGTTACTAAGGTGTCTACTCTGTTAAAGGAAAAGGAGGAAAGAATCGTGCAGCTCGAACAAGAGCTCGAGATAGAAAAAGCAAGCGCAAAACAAGCAGATAACTGAGCATCTCGCATAATTGCAGCAGGACATGGAAGTCTTGAAAATAAGCCATGAAGCCAACTTATCGGCAAAAGACATGCAGCTCCAAGAATTACAACAATCCTTGGACAGGTACAAGAATGTTCTCACTACTGAGGAATTCATTAAAGAGGCTCTAGAACTAAATTTTCTTCTAGTCAAGTAGCGAGAGTATTTCTTCCAGAAGCTGTCACACATCACTCCCTACCTGATTACCAGTGACCAGATCACAGACAAAACCATTAACTGTAGAACGGAGTTTAATGATTTAAACACCAAAATCTACGATTTCATTGAATGGTAGGAATTATAAGAGGGAAATAATGCCAATCTACCCGAGATTAAGGAAACTCACAAAGACATCCTCTTTACTGATTGGGATGCTAGGATAAAATAGGTTGAGCTTGTAGTTGTGAGGGCAGCTGGAGTATTAAAGAACATCATTAAGGTAGTAAATCATACCCTCTTTTATACTAATCTCATGAAGGAGAGTAATGTGAAAGAAATGCTTGACTTAAATGCTCTGAGTAAAGGGTGGCAAGAAAAGTGGGGAATCAAAGAGATGCAATTATAAAATTGACTACAGCCAACTGGGAGTCGTATTGGCAGTATCTGGTCAAGCCTCATAGCCAGAATATGACCCTCAACTATTCTCTCCATGCTACTCAAAAGATGTTGCCACCTCTTGACGATGCAATCTTTACAGGAGAGCTCAAATCTCATTTTGGGCCACCTACTCAAATTCAACCGATGATCGATATTTATGATTTAAAGGCTAAGCTGGAAAACAATAAGTCATCCTCTTAGTTCTATTTAGTTGATTTCTATTTATTTTTTGAGTTCGTTACCTATGTAGGAGGAAGGTTGTTTGAAACCTCGTCAAATTTTGTATAATCTATTTTTGCACACTTAGCTAGAATAGTATTTATACCCTTCTCATGCATTTAGAGAAGGGTCCAGAATTCTCTCAAAATCATTTGCAAAGAATGCACTATTGTAAGTTTGTGAATGCTTTGGTGAAATGATGGAACATGATATTTTCTTTTAGATATCAGACTACTTTCCTTTGTTGATGCACTTCTGTATTCTTGGGAGACAATTTGATTTGAACTAAGAATTTGGTCTATGTCATTTGTCAAATGAGCAGGACTTCATACATCTGGTACTATTATCGTGTATGCATAATTCTATTTACATTTACTCAATGGAAAAACTTTCTTTTCATGAATTATATGTGAGATTTACTGTGAAGCATTAATTGCACTTTTGTATGATGCCATAACTGAAGTTTTGACTTTCATATATAACTCATTAGATATGCGATATATTTTATGAATTTCTTTGCCTAACTATTTAGTCAAAGGAATTATCTTTTACATTATCATCTCCATTTAATTGTGTTCAATATTTATATCACATGTTAAATGGATATCTTTGTAGATCGTATACCATACAAGAACACCCGGGTTTATATTAGAATAAGTTAAGTTAGGGAAATTGCATCATAGAATAAGTCACTTAGATTATCATTATTCTATTGCAAAACACTCATGAACCACCCACTCTCATTTTAAAACCCACATTGGGAAATTGGTCCCATTATCCCTAGTCGGAGCCCCCACTTTAAATGGAAAAGGAGTTGTCTTAAGGTCTAGACCAGGTGGTTATCCACCATGTTTCGGCAGCAAAATTCTAAGGCCGCAACATTTTGCCACATCATCATTGATTCCATGTCATCAATGTCATGTCATGTCTTGTCAAGATGTTATGTAAAGGTGTCATATGAGTCATTATTTTCCACATAATTCATGGATGTAATTATGTAATTTTCAAAAATATGATAAATGTAATGTAAAGTGGAATTCTAAGAGTCACCTATATAATGTGAAAGGTCATGTAGAAGTCAAAGAGTCACGAGGGAAGTCCAAGAGTCGCAAGGGAGGTGAAGAGTCACCCTATTTGTTATATATACACCCTCATAGCTTAGGCAAAGGACTTTTCAGCTTGGCTCCTATCATTAAGCATTAGGGAGGAAGTTAGTTCTTTTGTAGAGCAAGTGGTAGCTCTAAGTCTCCACTCTTGGAGCTAGTGATGTTCATTGTAACTATGTATCTTGTAACTTTCGCTTAATAATCAAAGCTCATTGAGCCAACACACTTTCATGTGTATATTGTAAATATTGTAAGAGTATTGTTTGAATGTTTGTGGTGTACGTTGTTGTTATTTTGTACTAAATAAATTGAACTATTTGAATGCGTGTCATATATGTTTTAATGATTGTTAATTCTAAGTGAACTATTTCATTGGTTGTTTAATGATTCCTTATAAGTATATTCTCATGTGTCTTTATTATATTAGTACTATTACTCTTCTCTTTAAGGTTCACTTTTGTCCCTTTTCAGTGAAAGAACCTTGATACATTCTACAATTTAAAATTTCACAAGGGTTACTCAGTTATTCCCTCAAAAGTACATTTTCATTTATCTCTCATGCTAACCTTCACAACCAAGGGAAATCTTTAAGAACCATGGTAGTGCAGCCTGAATTCTAGAAGGGCTATTATTCCAAATAGTGTGAAGTGTAATTAGGGCTTTTCATCAGGGAGACCCCCTCGCATGTTTGTGGATTCCAACATTGTCAACATATGGAAACCTCCATGTGCACAAATAGGAAAGGTCATCCCAAAAGGAAATTGGATACCCTTGGATGGCTATAAATACAAGTCAAGTGATCCTCATTTGGAGATCATCAATCCTTCTTCTTTCCTTGTTTTGGCTCACATAGGTCTGAAGTTTGTTTGTGGAGATTCGTTTGTACAGGTTTGAAATTGCAGGGTCCAAAGCTTGCACACATGATCTAGGGTTTTGATTTGCAGTTAAAGGGTTTCCATAGGGAATTTTTGGTTGCAACCATAGGCATGTAGGTTTATGAGTACGATTGGATGGTTTTATATGCACACATGTACACTATCTCTGTGGTTGAAAACAAGGGTTTTATTTTATGAGTGGACCACAAAGTTTGACAGTTGACCACAGGCTTCCGAATCAGGGTTTTGATTATTAGTATTGTTGGGTCCATCTCTTGCATGTTGTTTAGTTGATTTTGTTGGATAATTTTTCTAGTTGAAGATATGGATCATTTTACTCTCTCTTTGTTGAAAATTTTATGACAATCTAATAAGAATAAAAAGTTGAAAGGTTTTTCTCCTTGTGGGGTTTTCCCCTGGTCTCTGACCAATCGTGGTGTCTCTATGTGTGAATTATTTTCTTCTATTGTTCCTTTATATTCCGCTGCATTGATGATGATATTGTTCTTTCTATATAATTATTTATGTTGTTGAATAATGTTATCATGTTCTAGGGTAAGTTCAATGTGTAAATAACAAAATGAAATTATCTAAAGCAAAGAAAAATATATCCCTAAGGAAAATTAACATTATCACATTTCATGGGAATATGTTCATCATATGTTACCTTCATATCTTGAAGTGTCTTATTCATCCACAATATTTGTGTGCGACACTTTGCAACAACTATGTATTCAACTTTAGTAGTAGACAGTGAGTGTTGGAAAACCCTCTAGCTAGGAGGGCCAATAAAAAGGAAAAATAAAAAATGAAAGACAACTACAAAAAAATATGAAAACAACAAACTATCTACAAAAAATGATGCGAATGGAAATTTTCTACAGAGAAAACACAGATGCTAACCAAGATCCAAGCTTTTTTTTCAATAACATAAACAATACTTACATAACATGCAGGCCCTCCCCGCCATGGCGATAGTGAGGAAGCACTACCTACAAAACCCTTCTCAAGCCCTAAAATCACCATATGTAAAACTCCCTAGAGAGAAGAACCCTAATTCTACACCTCAACCCTAACGTATCATTGGGTGTAGGATCCCCCAAGGGAAGCTTTGGGGCTTAGAGCCCAAATTTTGGTAAAAAAATGTAATTCCAATGTAAAGACTCCGCATTTTCGGGACATGGAGTGTGTAGTTTCTTAAAGAGTCATATGGTTGTCCGCCCTAAATTTTGTTATTGTAATGTCGGCTATAGAGATCTACCCATGGTCCGTAGACCATGGGATTGTATAAATAGAATGAGGCTCTAATTAGTTTGATAGCATAATGGAAATGAAGAACATATGATGTGTGCAAGATGGATCTGAAGCGTAAAGTCTAGTTTTGGGTCGTAGAGTAGGAGAAGGCTCTGTAGTTGAGTGTGCAGAGGCCTGGTAGTTCACAGCTGAGTGTACGGACCCCTACAGCTGAGTGCGCAGGGTGAGTTGAGTCTGCAATAGTTGGAAGTATTAATAAAGAGAAGTTTCCTATCATTTCTGTGTATTTATTTCCTGTTTTATGCATCTATTATCTTGGGTATGAAATTCACTTCTAATGCTTATATGATACGCGAATGTGTATAATTGTATTCATTAAGTGAATGCAAGATAAAATATCTATTTATGCGAAGTTAACTAAGATCTGTTAAGAAGATAAGATGCGCGGTGTAGTTTGGGGAAATAGTGCAGTTCACTGCCATAGCAGAGCGAAAGCATCTCAGCCCTTGGTTAGGGTTGCACGAAAGTAGATTGTAATGGATCGTGAAGGTATTGAAGGTTGGAATAGTGCTCGAAGAAACTTGCAAGAAGGCAGGTGTAGTTGGACTAAATCAACATCATAGACATCTAAGGGTGCGGAAACTTGGTTCCAACATCCCCCCATACTACTTCGGGTGAGACTTCAGTCCACGCTCCGCGGGCTGATGCCAAAAGGGTTAGTAGTGTATGGATTTGTTTGGCTAAATAACTCCAAACCTAAGTCAGGCCCCCATAAGCCAACAAATGGTTTTGTTGCTGGCATCGGAATTTTCATAGAGATGTATGATGTTGTATCATTGGAATCCAACTAAGAAAGAAATTGAAGGCTGGTCGGATAGAAGAATTCACGAATTTGCGGCATAGCAGAATAGAAACCCGTGACTGTCAAAAGAAGAGTGGCTAGATAGCTACCTGTATACAGAGATCCACAAAATCTTTTTCACGTCCTTCCCTACAGAGCTATACGAGTGGATCGTGAAGCTAGCACGCAACCAAGGAAGGTGAAAACTTGACGGTCCTATTATGTGGACCCCAGAGCCAGTGCAAAGATTGGAAGCATCGGAGGATAAGATCATGCGCATTGTTGATCATTGGCTCGATCAGATTATAGGAGGATTCATTACTAAGTTCGCGGTTGACACCTTAGTCAGCTACATTAAGGCCGAATGACGCTTTATCGAAGGACCGCGAGGTAAGTACGTAAAGTCTTTGAATACTTGGATTAAAATGCTATTATGCAAAAAAAGGGTTATGCAGTTACCTTGATGTTCGGGGCTACGCGAAGTGGAAAATATTACAAGAACGAAGGAAATAAGGGACCAGAAAATAGCCCCTTGATTTCACCTTTGCGAGGGGACGAGGAAGAGCTCGTGAAGGTCTCACCACAAAGTTCCATCCATATGATAAGGAAAAGAATTCCGCAATTACCACCTTCGCCCACACCACTGCCAACTTCACCACCATCACCTCCATCTTCACTCGTACCAACTCCACCACCATCGTGATTCAATATGGCAAGCACAGTCAAGTTTCCTGTGTTCAAAGGTTTGGGAAATGAGGATCCGAACCAATTCTGGTTCGTTGCAAGGGCTATATGGGAAGCGCAAGGCATTACAGATGACCATATAAGGAAGGTGATGCTAGTTGGCGCCCTGTAGGTTCATGCATTGACCTGGTATATTAAGTACTCCAATGATAACCCGAATGCGAGAGTCACAGATATCCAAGCAGCGCTAAATAGAGAATTTAGCTAGACTAAATCTAAAGCGCAGTCAATCAATGGATTTAAAGATATTACGATGCTACCAAGCGAGACTCCTTGGGAGCTAGATCAGAGGTTGAAATGTACGATTCATGAAGCCAATATGAATATGATGGATGGACAACATCACGAGTGGTTTGTAGCTTCACTACTACCACATTTAAGGAGTGTGTTGTCACAGCAAAAGATAACGACTCAAGCAGAGGCCTTAGAGATTGTTATGAGGCTACATGAGACCCCAATGTAGGATACTAACCTAGGAGTTCAACAGATCCACGCGCAACTAAAGAATCTATGCCTTGAGATGCAGAGTCTGAAATAGGATAGGACATTTCGACTAGAAGTGCGCGAAGAAGTATGGTGTGTGAAATGCAAGAGTCAGGGTCATGACAAAGACCACTCCCTGGTATTACAAATTACCTTACAGGAGGAGGACTGATGCCTTTAAGGTCGGAAGCTCAAGTAGGACCTAGTGCGGCACCTGCTTTGTGGTGCGCGATATGTCAAATTGCAGGAAAACATGCCACAGACAATTGTCACTTGTTACATAAGTATACGCCAAATTTGCAACAGTTGTTCTGCAACTTTTGTAGGTCAGTCAGACATGATGAGCACACTTGCAAAAGCTATGAGTTGATGACAGATAGAAATCCCACCTGCCAAGTTCAGGCTAAAGCGCAACCCCTTGACCAGAATACAGGAATGGCGTGAACAGGATTTCAGGGGTGCGGATGAGGCCGAGGCGGAGGAGGACCTGGTAGAGGTCGCAGACAGTTTATTTGTTACAATTTCATAGGGCCAGGACATTATGCCGATGACTGCATGAATCCAATGCCCCTGTCATGTTTGTATTGCACGTTGCTTGATCATCAAACGTAAGAGTGTCCTACGTTGATAGCTAGGATACGTGACAAAGGAGCGCCACCACCTCCTCCAACTCAGAATCTACAGATGATGAGGTCTGAGCCACGCGAGGAAGATCCGAATGTGAACATTATGCTCCAAAGTGGAATCACGATGGGAGATGACAAATTCAAATAGCTAGAAGATAGTACTTGGGTTCGCAAAGCTCCGGCGAAATAAGCAGAGTTTGATTTGGAGTGCAATTGGGAAACCTTCATGGAAGCTGAGAAGAGCTTCATTGATGCCTCCACTTCAGGAAGCAAAGATAAACCGGGGCCGGAAATGAACCCATCTATGCTCACAATGTTCCTAGAAACCTATATGAAGTTACTGCATGACATTAAGGCTGTGAAAGGGTTACAGGAACTCATCAACCGATGTGCTAGGACCGTGCCACGAGAATCGCGCGTAGTCCAGAAGATTGGAAAGTATAAGACAAGGACGAGATGAGAAATGAGGCTAACTGTGTATATCAGAGAATATGAGATGGATCAAGTCATCCTAGATTTGGGATTGGATGCGAATGTTCTACCGAAATAGACATGGGAGCGAATGGGAGGACCTCCACTGCAGTGGTCTCCAATTTAGATAAGAATGGCGAACCAGCAGAAAATAATACCCATGGGGTGATTGCAGGGAATAACTGTGGATATTGAGGGAGCGAGCACACTGGATGATTTCGAAGTGATAGAGATTGTTGATGACAACAATCCCTACCCCACGCTCCTAGGAATTGACTAGGCCACTAACATGAATGGGGTAATTAATCTAAAAAAGCAAAAAATGATCTTTGAAAAGAAGTCACTACGCATAATTATACCCCTGGACCCTGCTGAAGGATCACATTATATGGAGCCGGTCTGTGACTATGAAAGTGATGATGAACTAGACTTCATCTACCAGATAACAGCATGAGACCAATACTAGGTCAATCCCACCACGAATGGGTAGATTACATGGGAGCGCGAGAGTTCCTGCACTTCGGATTCCGACTAAGAAGTAGAACGATGGCAGAATCAGTTACACAAAGTAACAACGTTGAACTGCAGTATGATGACAAGGTCGATGTGCTATGTGTCGATAAAAGTAAGAGATATACCTACTTTTGATGGTCTAAATGAGGTATATACCTTCTTGGATGCATTTGAAAGGGAGGTGTCGGAAAAGCAACGCTTCTAGGCCTTGGACTGGGTACTGCGCTCTAGGACCGCGAGATGGTGGGTCACGCACAAAGGAAGCTTTGATGATTGGCGTGAATGTAGGAGAATGATGCACACATGATTTGGAAAGCCTAAGGTGTGACTAATAGAAAAGTATAATGGGCAGGATGATCCACGCGTGCATATGGCCAAGTGGACACAGGACTATGGAGAAAAGCCAGAACCTAAGTGGGTGCCCCTATTTTATCATACCCTAGATGTTATACCAATGAACTGGTATATAGAAATAGAGCTCTGCCATGGGACAGGTGAATGGGATATCTTGTGCGAAGGGTTCATGATGACCTTCAGTTTGAGGATGGGTGGGACAGTATTGATGAAGTGCTACAAGAGCTAAAAGTAGCCACCTTCAGGATACCACAGGAGCCAGTAGAATTGATTCAGCCTAAATGGGTTACTCAGCTGAGTCATGCGCTGGAATGTTATAATGTAACTACTGAAGAGGAGGACGAGGTTCCACAGAATATTAACATTCCAGAAATAGAAGGCCACCACAAGGTTCACAGACCACAGATTGAGAACCTTGATATAACCACGCCAGTGAAAACTAAGTAGGTGAACATTGGTATGGAGGTAGAACCTAAATTCACAAAGATCGAAGACTACTACGATGACGCGATGGTGGGTAAGGTCGTTGAATTACTCTGCAAATATCAGGACTTATTCCTGACCAAGTTTATGATTTGAAAGGAATAGTCGGAGATTTAGGAGTAATCAAGATCATGTTAAAGCCTGATGCAAAGCCAATTAAGCAGAGGCCTTACCGCTTAAATCTGAAATACAAGGATAAGGTCCGCATAGAACTAGACAAAATGCTCGCAAGAGCCATCATTGAGCCTATGGAAGAATCCGATTTGGTAAGTCCAATGGTGGTACGAGAGAAGAAGCAGAAGGATGAGATAAGGATATGCGTGGATCTTAGAAAATTGAATGACGCTTGTGTGCATGATCCATTCCCAACTCCTTTCACGGATGAAGTGTTGGACAATGTAGGAGGTTAGGAATCATATTCTTTCACTGATGGGTTCTTGGGATACCACCAGATCAAAATTGCGCTGGAGGATAGGAGCAAGACAACCTTCATGACTGAGTGGGGTTGATTTCAATATACTGTCATGACGTTTGGATTGAAGAATGCCCTTGTTATCTTTTCACGCATGGTTTTTGCGGCATTTAGGGAATATATTCATAAGTTCTTAGAGGTCTATTTTTTTGACTGGACCGTATTTGGGTTGGTTAGGTGCCATGTAGCGAGCTTGCACTTGATGTTGGATACCTACCAAAGATACCAAATCGCACTCAACCTCAAGAAGTGTCTGTTCCTCGTTCCATTTGTGAACCTGTTGGGGCATGTGGTAGGTAAACAAGGGCTGATGGTAGACCTCACGAAGATTGCAGTGATTCTGAACTTTGAAGCGTCGAGAAGTGTGAAACATCTACGTGCCACTCTGGGACATACGCGATATTACACAAAGTTTATCAAAGGTTACACCCAGATCACCACATCGATGGAAAAATTGTTGAAGAAGGATGTCACGTTCTGCTGGAACAATGACTATAACAAAAGCCTGGATATATTGAAAGAAAAAATGGTTATTGTGCCAATTCTAGTCATCCTAATCTGGAAGAAAGAGTTCCATGTACATGTCGACGCATCATGTATAGCGCTAGGGGCAACACTGACGTAGAATGGTGGACAAGGCTTGGATCACCCTATCACGTTCACCAGTCGTAGATTATCCAAAGCCGAGAATAACTATTCCACCATTGAGCATAAGGGACTAGCTATGGTATATGCGCTCCAAAAGTATCGGCACTACGTGCTAGGAGGCCACTTTAAGATGTATAGAGATCACTCCGCGCTAAAGTACCTAGTCAATAAGCCTGTGTTGGGGGGGCACATTTGCATATGGATTTTATTATTCCAAGAATATGATTTTGAAGTTGTTGTGAAACCTAGACGATTAAATGCGGGACCAACTCACCTATTGCGCATTGAGACTGGGGAGGAACCTACTAATTTGGAGGAAGGATTACCCGATGTGTAGCTCTTTGCTGTGCATGTAGTGGATGGACATTTTGAAGATATAATTCACTTTCTAACAATTGAAGATGCGCTAAAAGAATACTTTGTGAAGAAGGAATTAGTGGTGCACGTGGAAGATTTCTCTGTCATTTTTGGGCATCTATACAAGATGGGGAATGATGAAATACTGTGAAGGTATGTACCTGAATTTGAATGAAGCAGCATCCTCGCAGACGCTAATGGGGGCATCGTGAGAGGACATTATGTGGGAAGAGCAACCACGTATACGCACCAGGTTGTGGTGGCCAACCCTTCATCAGGATTCAAAAGCATATTGCAAGGCATGTGATGTATGTCAGTGGATAAGAAGGCCATCACGGATGGATGAAATTCCTTTGAATCCATAAATAATGTTGCAACCTTTAGAAAAGTGGGCAATAGATTTTGTAGGACCTATTAAACCTCAAGGAAAGATAGGCACGAGGTATATTATCACTGCGATGGAGTATCTGACTCGTTGGGTATAAGCACAGCCGGTGAAGGATTGCATGGGCGTGATTGTCGCAAAGTTTTTATTTGAACACGTAGTGATGCGATTTGGATGTCCAAAGATCTTGCTGAGAGATTGTGGTACACACTTCCTGAAAGAAATGATCAGCGCGCTGACGAAAGAGTTTCACGTGTATCATCAGAAGAGCACACCGTATCACACACAGGCTAATGGGGTAGTAGAAGCATTCATCAAAGTACTGGAAAATGCACTGACCAAGGTATGCAACGTGTAACGAAGTGATTGGGACCTACGAATACCTACAATGTTATGGGATTATCGGATGACATGCAAGAAGCTGATGGGACAGATGCCATTTAGGCCTATCTATGGAGTGGAAGCCGTAATGCCTATGGAATACATCATTTCTAGTCTGCGATAGCAGCGCTCACAGGTATGATAGATCACAGAGCCCTGGAGGAGAGGCTCACATAGCTAGAAGAGCTCGAAGAAGAATGATTTTTGGTTGGATTCCACCAGCAGGTCCAAAAGCAGCGTGAAAATGCTTGACACGATCGACATATTAAGCCATGAACATTCAAGGTAAACGATCTGGTGTTGTTGTATGATAGTAAGTTTGATAAATTCCCAGGGAAATTCAGAATGCATTGGTTAGGGCCGTATGTTATTAAGGAGATTACAGATGGAGGCGTGGTACAGTTGGTCAAGTTAAATGGAGAGCCCTTCCTAGGAAAAGTGACTGACAGTCGTTTGAAGCCATACATAGGTGGCCCAACCACATGACTAGTTGAAGGAAGCACAGTCTTAGTACTCCAGATAGCTGAAAGGAGGCACGAGGCTATAAACTACTCTGCCCAGGGACTGTGCGTAGATAGTAGAACTGCAGTTGAAGGTGTCACCTTCAACTCCTTTAGAAGTTAAGGAACAACACGTCATCGTGATCTCAACAGCAATGGTGGCGGTAAACAGTGCAGTGAAAGACTACACAAAACTGTTCAAGCAATTGTTCGAGGTCCTCACCACCCTACAGGAGGACCCGAATATAGAGCACCTGGAGACTGAGGTACACGAGCTGCAACAGAGATATGATGAAGTAAAAGGGACTGCGTGGACAATTGCCCTTACATAGAGACTCACGAGGATGCAACTCAAGGAGTAGGTGGATGTTGCTCGGCATAAGGAAGCAGTTTTGAAGGTGTGCCTACAATCATGGATCGATGAGGCTTATCCCATTACAAAATCAATTGAATCAAAGCTCACACAGCTACAATAAACACGAGGATTCAGGGCAGCAGTTTAGCCAAAACGGTCACTAAAAATCGTGTAGTGGAAGTACAACAGGTAGCTGCTCGGTGCGCTGCCGAACTTGTAGTGATATAGTTAGAGTTGGCAGGTCTTCAGGCAAAGATCTCTACACCGAAAGAGTGACTCGAGGGCGAGTCACGATGTTTGTGTTGGGGGCATTTTGGGTGCGGGATCCCCCAAGGGAATTTTTGGGGCTTAGAGCCCAGATTTTGGTCAAAAATTGTAATTCCAATGTAAAAACTCTTAATTTTGGGGGCGCAGAGCGCATAGTTTGTTAAAGAGTCATAGGGTTGTCCACCCTAAATTTTGTTATTGTAACGTTAGTTGTAGAGTTCTACCCATGGTCCGTGGACCATGGGATTGTATAAATAGAGCGAGGCTCTAAGTAGTTTGATAGCATAATGGAAATAAAGAACATTTGATGTGTGCGAGATAGATCTGAAGTGTAAAGTCTAGTTTTGGGTCGTAGAGTAGGAGAAGGCTCTGCAATTGAGTTCACAGAGACTTAGTATTCCGCAGATGAGTGCGCAGACCCTTGCAGATGAGTGCGTAAGGCGAGTCAAGTCTGTAACAGTTGGAAGTATTAATAAAGAGAAGTTTCCTATCATTTCTGTGTATTTATTTCCTGTTTTATGCATCTGTTATCTTGGGTATCAAATTCACTTCTAAAACTTATATGATGCGTGAATGTGTATAATTGTATTGATTAAGTGAATGCAAGATATAATATATGTTTACGTGACGTTACCTGAGATCTGTTAAGAAGATAAGTAAGATACATGATGTAGTTTGGGGAAATAGTGCAGATTGTTGCCATAGCAACGCGAAAGCATCTCAGCCCTTAGTTAGGGATGCGTGAAAGACAATTGTAACATATCGCAAAGGCACTGAAGGTTGGAACAGTGTGCGAAGCGACCTACGCGAAAGCATGTCTAGTTGGACGAAATCGACATCACAGACATCTCAAGGGTGTGGAAACTTGGTTCCAGCATCCCCCCATATTGCTTTGGGTGAGATCTCAGTCTGCGCTCCATGGGCTGATGTCAAAAGGGAAGTAGTGTAGGGATTTGTTTGACTAAATAACTCTGAACCTGGGTTAGGCCCCCATAAGCCAACATGTATAAATCCATATATATATGAGGAAAGGGGAATATTTTATAATAAACATACAACACCTACTTTTCCCTCCATTACAAATTCATATTTCATGTTCATGTAATTTAAATTTCATTTTCTTTACATGCACATTTAACTATAATTTACATTTGATTTTTATAATAGTCATAATTGGGTCCCAATAGTCCCCCAACATAAATTATTGGATCGTGCCAGATCCAGGTATAGTCGAACATCCACACTCGCCTATGCTGTCACTACATAATCCCAATCCACCTCTGAATGTTGAACTGCAGGATGCTCCTTAATCTCTACTCTACTTTGTGGTCCTTCCTAGTGCACCTCACCCTCTTTCTATGGGTATCCCAACCTCCTGCTCGTAGAACCCAATCTCTTCTCTTCCCCCATGCGTGTCCCAACCTCTACTCAAAAGACCCCACTCTCTTCTTCTTTACTCTACTCTGATTCTTGCCATTCGTCCATTAACTACTACAACCTAAATTTAGATCTTTGTTGTGCTCCCTTCTTCCATTGTCTGTCACAATATTTCCTTCTTGGATTCTTCACCTCTTGTCATTTGCTTATGTTGTCTTATTTCTCTCTTTATGTTGGGTTAAATTATTTTGTTGTAATATGTTTCCTCTCTCTGCGCCTTCTATGATTCTGGGACATCTAAAATGTAATGTGCCAACTAGTTTACGCATGACTAGTTTTCAGTACCTAGTGAGGGTCTTAAGGAAGACTTCCCATGCACTCTATCCTATATTTCATTTACACCCTCATATATGCAAGTGTTCTTTCAAGCTTGCTTGGTTTGTAATAGAATAAAAATAATATAAATTTTAAAACATGCTCCATGACTAAGGTCAACAGTTTTGGGTTCCAAACATTTTGGGTTGTGGCTCCCCTAGCATGAGGTGCTGCAAAATTTTGAACCCGAATTTCTATCCTTTGTGAGATATGTATGTGGTCTCAGTAGGCTAGATTTCAACATTATGTTGCATGTTATCTCCGTAGAAAATCATGTAACATGTGCCAAATTTTTCTCTGGTCACTGTTGAATGTATGGTATAAATTTAGTTTGGATGGTAAATGTTATGAGAGGATATTTCCCTAGCTTCACAGCCGGTATAAAAGGGGTCCTTACAAGTTGCAGTGAAGAAATTCACTGCGCACTTCTAGTGCATATTTGTTGGAAAACCCTTTTTCCAAGGTGGCCAACAAAAAGGAAAAATAACAAAAACAACAACTACAAAAAAATATGCAAACATAAAACTATCAACACAAAATGCTACAAATGGAAAGTTTCTACAGAGAAAACACAAATGTTAACCAGGGTCTAGGCTTCCTTTCATTAACATAAAAGAAATTACATAACATATAGGACCTCCCTGCCATGGCGGTAGGGAGGCAGTGCTGCCTCCAAAACCCTTTTAAGGCCCTAAAACCCTCATACACAAAACTCCCAAGAAAGACAAACCCTAATGCCACATCCCAACCCTAATTGTTAATATGAAAATTCTTAGTAAGTGTACCAAATATACTTCACTTAAGTCACTGGTGAAAAGTGACCCTAACAACAAAAAATGATTGCTTCAATGCTTCATATCTACAATAAAATGTGAGAAAACTTTTCAATAAAATATACGATGCAATCCCAAAAAATATAGAAACAGTAAATGAAAGTGCAATAACCCAATGGAGGAATTCAAATGAATAATAACTTTATTAAAACACCCGGTGAGGAATATTTACAACATGGGTGTGGGTTTTAACCATGTACAGAAATTACTTGCAAAACAATTCTTAAAACAAAAAAATATACAATGGTGAGAACATAAAACAAATATACACATATATTTTCTCCTGGATCCCAAAATCAAGACTACCAGATTAACCTTTTATTATATTCCTTTCAATGCTACAATTCATATACATACATGTTGAAACATTCATAAAATCCAATCCATAACCCTAGATTAAAACATAATTTTAGTTCCCTTGACCAGATCTGCAAAATGCCATGGGCAGAAAACCATCATGCCCAAAACCATGTGCAAAGCCCATGCAAAAAACTGTGGGTAGGTTTTCCCACCATATTTAGGTTTGCCTCCCATCATTGGGTCTGCCTAACTATTATTAGGTCCACATAAAAACAATCTGCGGGCGCTGCCCCAGACCCGTTCTAAGAAGCTACGCCCCCCTACTAACCCCCCAACAGGAGGGGTTTCCACCCCCCTGTGACCCCCTAGTTGTGTTTGAATCTAGTCATGGAAATAATATAACACGCACCCAATAAAAGTGTATATAGATCTCCATCTGTGGGATGGGTCCTTTCAATGTCTTTGTGCTTCAACAATCTATTTTTCTCTCTCAATATGCAGAAAACCCAAAAAGAAAGATGAACCTCAAGTGGGAGATCAAATGGTGTGAGATGATAATGGTGACGATGATAATGATCATGCTGAAGAATGAATGAAAATTCCTCTTATTTATTACAAAATATTGAGCTAAATCAGGAACTGGGAAATAATAAAATATTATTGACCAAATCAAAATTTGGTCATCAAGAATACTTTATTATATTTTTTGCAGATGGAAAAGATATTCAAAATGGTCTAATATATTTATTTAGAAAGTAGTTGAAGTAATTAACAAATAAAAATGATTTATTAATCACTTTGTGAGAATTAAGAAAAGTGTGAATTTGAAATAGTTATTAAATAATGGTTTAACAATTATTCCAAAAATATGAATAAGGAATAATAAATAAATAATGATTTATTTAATTATTCCAAGGTGATTAAGTCAAAGGTGTTAAGAAATAATTATCAAATAATGATTTATTCAATTATTCTCATGGGGTTTTTGAATTTTAATCAGAAATAATGTAATATAAATAGTTTACTAAATTATTTTTTATGGTGAAAGTGAATTTACCATGGTAAAATTAATCCTACATGGTGTATTTCGATCCACATAGTATGAAATGTCTAGGTAATCATTTTTGGGTGATAACATATTTCCCCCCAATGTAAGAGTATTAGGAGAAAATCATATGATTGAAATATCTTGTAGTTTTCACTTTCACGAGACAGAAAAGGGGAGTCAGAGAGAGAGAGAGAGAGAGAGAGCTAAAGCAATGCAAGGAAGGATGAAGGAATGGAGGGGGAAAGACCTACTAATCTGATATAAGTCTCCTTTTATTTTTGAGTACATGATCTCAACTGAGGTGGGGGAGGCATACCCATACCCACCAAGATAATTGAGAACAAATAATAATGGCGTGCCCAGCAATGTGGGGATGAGCTACAAAGTACATGATACATGATACATGGTATGTTGGGATCAATGGGCTAGAGAGTAATACAATGATACAATGAGTACCATATACATAATGTGCCTGGAAAAACATAGGTTAGGATTAAATACAATAACATCTGTTGATATGGTTACATGAGATATAGTTTCCCTCAAGCTGACATGAGGGGGGATCACAACCAAAGAAGCCTTGCTGAATATGATAGGGCTCTAAAGATCTGAATGGATCATCTAAATGAGACATGCATGTTGTGGGTGCTGCAAGAAGCAAGAAGCAAGCCAATCAAATATATGGAACTGCATCTAATGTTGAATCATTTTCTGCTGACATATGGGTATGTGGGGGCCTACCTAAAGGGTCACCCCCTCATGAGGTATGAAACATCTCACATGCACCCGAGAAAAGTTGGTACAATCTGTTGTATCACTGGATCATCAATTGTACAATTCTTGATCGTGCGATAATGAGTTGGAGTCAAGCACACAAGAAACAACCAAGTCAAAGGGAAATGAGGATTCCCTTTGCTTGATATTAGGAACCAAAAAATTACGGTTTCTAGAACTAAGGTACACCACCCTCGAAACCACTCTTCTAGAATAAATGTGCAAAATTCAACAGAAGACAACCTGCCAAAGTTGAGGCAATGAATATTCCTCAACAAAGGCATGAGGATCATAGTAATGTGACTCAAGGATAGACACCAAGGATAATGATGGAAGGAGACAAGATGAGAGGTGGATTGATGACTTCCCTTGTCAGAGCATGATAGTCATTGTTGACCTGGCAGTGACTGAACTGATTCCAGAGGGGATGCTAAATTACTCAAATGGAGGCTTTACTAAGATGGATCAGTATAGATAGAGGCCAGATATGAGAAAAATAAGATGAATGTGATAAAAATAGGACTCTGAACAGGTGCCATGAATGCAAGGATAACTCATCTCAGATTCTCTAAACAAGGGTGACTCGATGATGTTGCCACATTGTGGAGGCCTAGAGTGGACCATAAAAACATGAGTAAATGATGGTTACTCATGACAAAAATCGACACATAAGTCAACAAGTCCAAAGGAAATGTGGTATGAGAGTACAAACGACTTATATAAAGAAATCGATTTTAATAGGTGGCAAAATGAGACCTCATGGAAAAAATTGCAACATGGTGAAGTATCAAATTACCAAAAACAAAAAGAACTTGTTATAGAGCTCGGTGAGATATTTCCAACAGTGTTGATAGTTAGTCAAACCAAGATACGCTATGGTCACAATGGGTGACAAAAACTAGGGTTTTTCCAATAAAAGGGCTTCTTGCCCCCAAATCCAATTCATTTGCATAGTGAATTGTTGTATAATTTGGAGAGAAGGAGAAGGCCTCAAATCTCGAGGAGATCATATCGGAAAAACTAACCATCAGAATTTGGATATGTGAATTATAGGTAGGTGGCCTAACCTTACTCATCAGTTTTAGTGGATTGAAATTTCAGGTCAAGGCCTCAACCAACCAGGAGAAACTCGAGCTCTTCCTCACATTTGAAACACACATTTTGGGCTATTTTCTGTGCCCTAAGGCGATGAAAAAGGGCTGAAAAGTGTGCTCATTGCATATTTTAGGGGAAACAATATTCTCTGGACCTGAGGTAGAATTGGTGTTAGTGGGTTCTAGGGAGTTAAGGTTGAGTATTGAACAAGCAAGTTACGACTCTGAACTGAAAAAATATAGTGTTATTTTTTAGGTATGGTAGAGTTAAAGTTGGTATGGTGAGAACGATAATTTGATGATCTTCATTCTAAGATTCAGGGAAATCAAGTTGTGAGAGGGGCTCTAACATTATATGGGTTACTTAAGTTCTTGGAGAAATCATTGCTGAGGGCGGGTGAGCCACTTTTATCAGGGATTGTGACTTATAAGGATCTAGATCATGAGACCTTTGTGATACAAGGGCACAAGATCAAGGTCATGATTTAGGAAATATGCTTTTTGACAAGCTTACCACCCTTGGGGGTGGTGGGAGATATTAATCTAGTACTGCCTTGTGGGAGGTATATTAGAGAGTTTGTGGACCATCATTGTGTACCTGGGACTTAGGTGAAGGACAAAAACATTCAAATACTAGAATTAGAGAGACTTGAGACTGTTGGACACAGATTGTCATTGATGTCAATATGGCAATATTTGAGGAGCAAACAGAGCTACCGAAGGAGCCAAGAGGAGCAGATAGAGCAAAGAGAGTAGCAAACAAAGCACAGATATATATATATATAGATGCATGCATTTAAACAGCGTTCAGGGGCCATATATGCCATAGAATACACTATCAGGAGCCATCAGGAGGATTATAGTGTATGTGTAGGTGGAATACATTATCGAGAGAAGAACTCATATATACATATATATATATATATATATATATATATAGAGAGAGAGAGAGAGAGAGAGAGAGAGAGAGAGAGAGAGAGAGAAAGAGAGAGAGAGATATAGATATAGATATCTATATATCTCTCTCTCTCTCTCTCTATATATATATATATATATATATATATATGCATTTACGCTATTAGGACCGTAGAACCCATATAGCATCACACCTATGTATTTATTTGTTTATTTCCAAATGCCTTTTACACAGAGAAATCACATTAAACACTTAGCGGATTTGGAAAGAAGACTTGGAACTCTATACACAAAAGTGTTGAGTTGTATCGGGTCCAACACACAATATCGCATCGCTATAAGTGAGTGGTCTACGTTAACATCGAGCCCTGAACCCTTGTGATTTTCAATTGCCGATGTATATCGCATCAGAACTTCGGGAGCAGAGTTACAATGTGTCAAGCGGCCCATTGCGATCACCAATAGCGATTAGCGATGTCACATTAGACCTCCACCAAGGGCAAACCCCGATTGCGATACATATACATGTGGACCTGATGTAACATTGTATATGGGGTTAATATAATATCGCATCCTATGGAGGATTGGCCATTCGCCATCGGCAATGCCATGGTCTCTATGTATAAAGGACCCCTGGAAGCTTTGAGTGTCAACTGTGATTATACTGTGGACCCGATACAGTATAGATGCGGGTGTAATATTTTTGAAGTCTGCCCTTTAGTCCTTTTTGCCTATTTTACTCCTATTTCTTGTGTAATTGAATATTTGGCTTGCGCGACATTTGGAGGTAGAAATACACTAAGGGATGCTCTAGATGGTTCAGGAATCTTGAACGAAAACTCATAAGGCTAGAATCAAGCCGATTGCAATTGTGATAGGACATGGCATGTCTGTTAAATGAAACAGTCTTGGTGGATGCCTGTTATCATTAAAAAAATGGGCGTGTGTTATAGTTTTAACACTCAGTGACCGTGAAGCCAGGAAGTGAAATTAAAAGCCAATGCAGAGGAAGCCACAATGACTGTGGAGGAAGCCAAAGAGGTGGTGGAAAGTGGAAACGAGGAGTCAAAGGCATCTGAAATACATAAAAATAGAAAAACAAGGTGAGATAGAGATTGATGCATATATAATCAGTGAGAGAGGAAGCCGAAGAACAGACAATAGGTAGGAGAGCCTAGGCAGGAGAGGCCAGAGAAGCAAGAGAACAAGAGAAAAGCAGAAGCACAACAAGCTTGGGAGCACATAACTGTAGCAGAACAATTTATATCAGGTTTGGGTTGGAGCCCAAGAGGTTGGAGCCTCAGAACTGAACATGATTGGAAACCTTGAGAGTTGGTGCTCCAAAGTGCAGAACTATTGCAAGACAGAGTTAGTGTTCTGGAGGTTGGAGCCTCACTGAAGTCCAAGTTGGAGCTTGGCAGCTAATTCCAACCAGTTATCTATATATTGTATTTATTTCATTGCACTATTTTGTGTTAATAAAAGCATTAATTCCAACTATCTATTTTTGTGTTCCATATATATATATATATGTGTGTGTGTGTGTGTGTGCTTTTGGTAACAACAAGAACAAAAAAAAAGAGAAATATTGATTCACCCCCCCCTCAGTATTTCCAACAATTGGTATCAGAGTGGGCTTCTTCATATTAGCCTAACAACATGAAGAAGGATTCATAGCCATGATGAGAAATAATGAAGGATCAAGAAAACCTCCTCTATTTGATGGCACTAATTTTGGTTTCTGGAAAAAGAGAATGACCTACTATTTGATGTCCCTTGGACCTGAAGTCTAGCATTTCGTTCAAAATGAGTACCAAATTCCTCCCACTCATCCAACAGATCAAGACAAGAGGAAAGCCTACATTGCCAATGCAAAAGCCTTGAACTCCATCACTAGTGGAATCACTGATTTTGAGTTTACAAAAGTAATGAATTGTAACTCTGCCAAAGAAATGTGGGATAAACTAGTTGTCTTATACGATGAAGATTCAAAAGTCAAGAAGGCAAAGCTCCAAACTCACAGAGGGCAATTTGAAAGTCTGAATATGGAAGATGAAGAAGATATTGCAGCATACCTTCTCCGAGTGGCTGAAGTGGTCAATTCCCTTAAAGGATTGGATGAAAATATTGAAGAAAGTACCATTGTTCAAAAGGTATTAAGATATCTTCCAAACAGATTCGGCTCCAAAATAAGCACCATGGAAGAAGCAAAGGATCTAGATACTCTCAAGATGGATGAACTCCATGGAATCCTCACTGCCTATGAGATGAGGAAAGGTGGCCCAAGCTCCAAAGATGCAACATTCAAGGCGTCAAAATCAAAGAAGGGGAAAGAAAGGAATGATTGTAGTGATGACTCCAATGTGGAATTCGAATTGACTCAATTTATACGAAAGCTGAAGAGAGGATCTAAGCTAAAAGGTAAGTACCCTCTTATCTGTTTCAAATGTAGAAAAATAGGTCATTATGCTGCAAAATGTCCTCAGAAACATGATACTGATCATGAAGGAAATTCTAAAAGAATGGCACACAAAAATAAAGGATTCAATAAGAAGAACTTCTTCTCTAAGCAAGATGAGTCTGATGAGGACGAATTTGTAGTCATCAAAAGGAAATCAGATGAGGAAAGTGACCATGATGAAAGCCAAGAAACATTATTCATGGCATTCATAGATGAAGATGACTCAGGGCTAGAAGGAAGTGTAGATGAACTGTTAATAAGTGCCATTGAATAAAATGATAAATTGTGGAATAAAATCATTTCTCTCAAGGTAGAAAATGAGGAAACAAGAAGAAGATAAGATCTCTTAGAAACAAAGCTAAAAGAAAAAGAAGATACTTGCAAAGAACGTGAAGCCAAAATAGTATCTCTGAGGAAGGAATTGGAGCAAGTCAAAAAGAGCTGGAAAAGCTGTCAAATACTTGAGACTATCCTAAAAATTAAAAAACCTCAACATGACAAGTCTGGAATAGGCTTTAAAGGAGAATCTTCAAGCACTAAGAATACTATGAAAAGCTATGTCGATGCACTTTCCAGCAGTACAAAAGAAAAATTATGTCATCAAAAGCACATCCCAGATCCAAAGAATGAAGAGAGAATTACTCCAAAGAAGAAAGTGGAGTTGAATCAGGGATACTATAGCAAATACAAACCAGTATTCCACCAAAGGCCCATCTCAAATCCAAAGAATGAGGCGGGATTAATTCCAAGGAAGGAAATCGACTCATACAGTGGCTGCTACAATAGGTACAAAACTATCTTTCTTGGACATTGTTTTCAATGTAAAAACTTCGGTCATCAAGCCAAACACTGCATGGCTCGCAGAAGTGAAAAACCAAGGCTAAAGAACCGAATAATCAATTCATATGCCCCCCAAAAGGTAGGGACAAATCAAAACCTTAAACTCATTTGATCCCTTGACCAAATTTGATCTGATTTGCTCATTATACTACAATAATGGACACTTTGAACAAAACTGCCCACTCAAAGGAAGAAAAGCGAGTAGTGAGAAACCCAACTTGGATAAATGCAGCCTTGCTCTATATGCTCAAAATAATGAAAATCATTGGTTTGTGGATAGTGGGTGCTCCAGACACATGACAGGGGACAAATGGAAGTTTGTCTCATTGAGAAAAAAGGAAGGAAATGTGTCCTTTAGAAATGGATCTAGCAGAATTGCGGGAAAAGGGAAAATTACTCTTATCAATGGGAAAGGAAAGGCTCAAGATGCTCTGCTAGTAGACGGGCTCAAACAAAACCTCCTGAGTGTCATCAAAATCATTGATCAAGGACATAAGGTTGTCTTCAACACCAAAGACTATGAAATAAGCTACTCTTCCTCAGGGGAACTTGTGGCAAAAGGGGTTAGAACACCAGACATCATCTACATTATGAACAAGATTCAAGAAAACAAATGCTACATGAGTCAGACAAATGAAAGTCAGCTCTGGCACAAGCGACTTGGACATACAAGCTTCAAAAATTTGATCAATATCAGCAATATTAGAGCTGTACGAGACATCCCAAGGCTATTCAAACCAAATCAAGGAGTATGTGGTCCATGTCAACATGCAAAGCAAACCAGAACCAACAACAAGACAAAGGAGCTCTCTGCATCAAAGCCCTTGGAGATCATCCATGTTGATTTGTGTGGACCAACTAGAAATCAGGCACTCCAAGGAGAAAGGTACTTTGTGTTATTTGTTGATGACTATACTAGAATGATGTGGATATATTTTATAAAACATAAATCTGAAACTTTTGAGTGTTTTAAGAATCTAAAATCTCTTGTAGAAAATGAAAAAGACGCAAAAATTAAGTGCCTCAGAACAGATAGAGGGGGAGAATTCACATCAAAAGAGTTTAATGAATTCTGTAATATTCGTGGAATTAAAAGGGAATTCTCTGCTACCAGAACACCCCAGCAAAATGTGGTAGTTGAAAGAAGAAATAAGACAGTTCAAGAAATGGCAAGAACAATGTTATTAGCAGCAGACTTGTAGCCAAAATTCTGGAGAGAAGCAGTCAGGACAGCCATCCACACCCTGAATCGGACTCAATTAAGACCAAATTGTGAAAAAAATCCTTATGAATTATGGAAAGGAAGACCTGCTTCAGTAAAGTACTTCAAGATATTTGGAATAAAGTGCTTCATAAAAATCAACGATGGCTCACCAGGAAAGTTTGATTCTCAGGTTGATGAAGGGATATTCCTTGGATACTCTACACGAAGCAAAGCCTACAAGTGCTACAATTTTTGACTAAAGAAAATAGTGGAAAGCATTGATGTAAAGATTGATGAAGACCTTCCAGAAAAAGAAATTGAAGAACATGAAGATGATCCTCTCATTCCAGAAGAAGAAATGGATCAGGAAGAAAAAGAAGAGGAAAAAGAACCACCTCATACCCCTTTAAAGATGAAGTTTCTCCATAAATGTCATCCATAAGAGCAGATTATTGGCAATAGAGATGAAGGGATGCAAACCCAAAGAAGGACGATAATTACACCAAAGAGAAATGTTATTGCTCTTCTATCCATGACAGAACTAGAAACATTTGCACAAGCAAGTAAGGATCCTCATTGGTTAAAAGCCATGGAAGAAGAAATGACCCAAATTGAGAAGAATGAGACATGGGAGTTGGTGCCTCGTCCAAAGGAAAAAAAAAATAATAGGAACCAAATGGGTGTTCAAAAATAAAATGAATGAAGAAGGATAGGTTATCAAAAACAAGGCAAGGCTTGTCTACAAAGGCTATTCACAAATTAAAGGAATTGACTTTGAAGAGACATTTGCACCAGTAGCTCGTATGGAAGCTATCAAGATGTTCTTGGCATTTGCTTGCTCAAAAGGATTCAAAATCTATCATTTGGACGTAAAATCGGCATTTCTAAATGGGGAACTCAAGGAAGAAGTCTACATGGAGCAGCTAGAATGGTTTGATCTAACAGAAGGAAAGGACTTAGTCTGTAAGTTGAAAAAGGCTTTATATGGGTTGAAACAAGCTCCTAGAGCTTGGTATGCAAGATTGGATCACTATCTACAACAACAAAGATTCAAAAAGGGAGTGGCTGGAAGTAATCTATACATAAAAGCAAATGAAGGTAAGTTACTAGTTACTCTTGTTTATGTCGATGATCTGATTTTTGCTAGCAATAATGATGAAATGAGCCATGAATTTTCTCAAAACATGTCAAAATAGTTTGAGATGTCAATGATAGGAGAGCTATCTCACTTCCTTGGACTTCAAGTATCTCAAACTAAAGTAGGATTGTGTATAACTCAAACCAAATATATAAAGACATGCTCAAAAGATATGGAATGGAGGATTGTACACCCATGAGCACACCTATGACCACAAACTGCAAATTGAACAAAGATGATGACTCCCCTCCAGTAGATGCAACTCATTACAGGTCAATAATTGGAGCCCTTCTATACTTAACAACAACAAGACCAGACATAATGCAGGCAGTAGGAATGGTGGGAAGATTTCAATCTGTTCCCAAACAATCCCATTTATTAGCTGTAAAAGGAATTCTCAGATATCTGAAAGGAACTCCTAATTTTGGTCTTTGGTACCCTAAGAGCTCAACAATGATTGTAACTACATACACCAATGTTGATTGGGCTAGAAGTGTAGATGATCGGAAAAGTACTAGTGGAAATGAGTTCTTCCTAGGAGACTGTTTAGTATCCTAGCTCAGCAAAAAACAGTCATCCATATCATTATCCACAGCCGAATCCGAGTATATAGCTGCAACAGACTGTTGTACTCAAATACGATGGATGAAGGAAGCTCTAAAAGATGTCAACATAGGTACAAATCAACCGATTACCATCTATTGTGACAACACAAGTGCTATCAGTCTCAGCAAAATTCCAGTGATGCACTTAAGGACTAAACACATACCAATAAAGTATCATTTCCTCCGCGAGCAAGTAGTTGAACAAAACATCGTCCTGGAATATATCAGTACTAAGGAGCATATAGCTGACATTTTCACAAAACCTATTCCTCGAGAAGCATTCGAACATCTGCGTCAAAAGATGGGGGTTATCTCTTTATCATCACTCAAGTTTATTCATAAAGATGTAGCAAGATAGGGGGAGCAGTTTGACACGGGGAGTCTGTATGCATTCCTTTGCCATTGATGTCAAAGGGGGAGAGCATAAGAATATTTCCATCAATAACAAAGTGGGAGATTGTTGAACACAGATTGTCATTGATGTCAATATGGCAATATTCGAGGAGAAAACAGAGCTATCGAAGAAGCCAAAAGGAGCAGACGGAGCCAAGAGGAGCAAACAGAGCCACCAGAGGAGAAAACAGAGCACAGAGCAGATAGAGCCATTGGAGGAGCAAATAGAGCATAGAGCGAACAGAGCACAGAGTAGACAAAGCCATTGGAGGAAGCAAATGGAGCCAGCGGAGAGCATATCGGAGCACATATCTCTCTCTCTCTCTCTATATATATATATATATATCTATATATATATATACATATATATATATATATATATATATATATATATATATATATATATATATATATATATATCTATATATATATATATCTATATATATATATCTATATATATATATATATATATATATATATATATATATATATATATATATATATATGAGTTCTGATCCCGATAATGTATTCTGTGGCATATAGGCCCCCCAAACGCTATTTAAATAGCGTTTGGGGGGCATATATGCCACAAAATACATTATCGGGATCAGAACCCATATATATATATATATATATATATAGATATATATATATATATATATATATATATATATATATATATATATATATATATATATATATATATATATATATATATATATATATATATATGCATATGCGCTATCGGGCCCATAGAACCCGTATAGCATCACCCCTGTTTATTGCCAAATGCCTTTTACACAGAGAAATCATGCTAAACACTTAGCAGAATTGGAAAGCGGACTTGGAACTTTATACATGGGAGTGTTGAGTTGTATCGGGTTCGACACATAATATCGCATCGCTATAAGTGATTGGTCTGTGTTAACATCGAGCCCTGAACCCTTGCGATTTGCGATTTCCAATGTATATCACATCGAAACTTCGGGAGCGGAGTTACAATGTGCCAAGTAGCCCATTGTGATCACCGATAGCGATTCGCGATGTTGCATCGAACCTTTGCCAAGGGCAACCCCCAATTGTGATACATATACACACGAACCCAATGCAACATTGTAGATGGGGTTGATATAATATCACATCGAGTGGAGGATCGGCCATCGACCATCAATGATGCCATGGTCTTAATGTATAAAGGACCCCCAGAAGCTTTGAGCGCTAATCGAAATTATACTATGGACCCGATATAGTATAGATGCGGGTGTAATATTTTTGAAGTTTGCCCTTTATTCCTTTTTGCCCGTTTTACTCCTATTTCCTGTGTAATTGAATATTTGGCTTGCGCGGTGTTTGGAGGCAAAAATACACTGATGGATGCTCCAGATAGTTTAGGAAGCCTGAATGATATCTCAGAAGGCTAGAATCAAGCCGATTGTAATTGCGATAGGATGTGGCATGTCCATTAAGTGAAACAGTCTTGGTGGATGCCTATTATCATTGAAAAACGGGCATGTGTTATAGTTTTAACACTCGGTGACCATAAAGCCAGGAAGTGGAATGGAATTTCAATGCAGAGGAAGCCACAACAACTGAGGAGGAAGCCAAAGAGGCAGTGGAAAGCGGAAACGAGGAGTTAGAGGCATCTTAAATACATAAGAACATAAAAACAAGGTGAGATAGAGATTGATGCATGTATAATTAGTGAGAGAGGAAGCCGAAGAACAGACAAGAGGCAGGAGAGGCCAGAGAAGCAAGAGAACAGGATAAAAGCAGAAGCACAGTAGGCTTGGGAGCAGAGAACTGCAACAGAACAATTTATACCAGTTTTGGGTTGGAGCCCAAGAGGTTGGAGCCTCAGAACTGAATAGGATTGGAATCCTTGGGAGTTGGTGCTCTGGAGGTTGGAGCTTGGCAACTAATTGCAACCAGTTATCTATATATTGTATTTATTTCATTGCACTATTTGTGTTAATAAAAGCATTAATTCCAGCTATCTATTTCTGTGTTCCATATATATATGTGTGTGTGTGTGTGTGTGTGTTTGATTTTGGTAACAACAAGAAAAACAAACAAAAAGAAATATCGATTCACCCCCCTCTCAGTATTTCCAATAGAGACATGAGTTACAATCGCAGAAGTTGTGCAGATCTTGGGTAGCCATGCCTTCCATCGCATTTTAGGAAGGCAGGTGATGCTGGTGGAGAGTGTGCTAGGAGAGACCTACTATGGGTGGGCATAGATGTTGTTTAAATGTCACTTGAGTCTATGTAGGTTGTGGTCCAACAATAACTGTTCATTTGGGACAATTTTATGCTCATTCATCTTTGAGAAGATCCCTACCATCCATCCACATGTACAGATCTGTAATGGCGGCCCACGAAGGCCCATGACATCATATTTATTTAGATTAGTTGACTCAAAATACTATGTGTCAGATATTATGATACATAATATGGTTATGCATCTTTTGTGATGATTGTGGTTTGGCATTTGTTTATTTTATGGATGTCTTCTTGTGGGAAGAACAAATAAAGGATGCAGTAAGAGAAAGGAAATGGTGGATTACCAATCTCATTTGGCACCACATATATGAATCAATTGGTGTCACTATAGCAAAGAGTGGCTTCACATATAATGAACTGATGCTCAACTAGATGACACAATGGTTGAATAACAACAATGTCTAAGGGAATGGGTTGTTGACATAAGATGGAGGGATGATTAAGTGGATCATCCCTGGGGTGATCTGGAGTGATATGGCACTCTAGAAATTCTTCAATATGGGGAAGAATAACGGTACGATATTCGACACTACAAGATGCACTAGGAAGTTTAGGGAGAATTAGTTCCTAGACTCTCAAGAATGGATGCCCCCTTACCCAAACATTGACTGGTGATTTAATGGCCATAAGGTGGATGTATTTTAAATTCATGGGTTTGAAGTAAGGGGTGATGGAACAAATCATCATCATGGGAGAGAAGCTACACATGCACATCATTACAAGGGTTGGATGAATGACTAGCAGATGTGACATCTACCGATGTTGACATGAAAGTGTTCTCCAAAGGAGGTCCGAAAGAAGCACAATATGAAACTCCTAAAGAGCCTAAATAGATTGATCCCATGGATGACGATAGGTAGAGAATAGGGGTGGACATATCCTTCATGTCGACATTAGGAGTGGGAGTCACAATGGTGGGTTGGGAAACCTCTTGTTCTAGCAAAGTAGTGGGGCCAGAACCCATAGGTAGAGGAGAAGTGGAATCACGACGAGCGACATCTAACTCCCGAAGCACTTGCACTGTATTGTGAAAATATTCGATACAAGGAAAGTGATGGGAATAATGGCCATAGTTATCACACAAAGCAGAAGGGTGATTTATGCATAAGGATTTTTTTTCCTTTGTGGACTCAGGTAAGGTGACATGGACCTCAGGAATGTTAGAGTCTAGGAAGGTATCAGAGACCACATTCTTAATATGAGGGATTTTAGAACAATTATTGGTGGCATGACCAGCGACATCGCACAAATCACATGTAGGATCAAGATTTGGTGATTTAGGAGGAGTGCGAGTTGGTTGGGGTGCCTTATCTTTTCTTCCCTTCTTCTGGGATTTCCCCCCCTCACTAGATTCTTCGCGATAGGATTGGCTTCCTACTGAGGTTGTTGTGGAACTGAAGCAAAGGAAAGGGAGGGAACAATAGGTTGAACTGGAGTAAAAGCTATGTAAGGTTTGAGTTGATTGGGAGGAGTGATTTTAGGAGTATCAATGTACCATAGTGCGATCCCCATAATGATGTTAGGAAGAATCAATGTAGCCATAACATGGGTAGAAAATATTCTAAGTGGAGGAAATAAGAAAGTTATCTAACCAGAAGGGTAATGACTTGGAGTAACTACTCTGAGATGGTTGAGACTTGGGGAAATGTTCCTGGTTGAAAAGGGTCGGGAGCAATACGAGCAGGAGGGAACTCGGCTCGAGGAATTGTTCCTATAGGGAAATTTCAGTCTTCATCAAGAGTTTGTGGAGGATTTGGCTGCTGAGAAGGCATACCATACCACTTGGTTATGTCCCATGAATCTTGAAGCATGCAAACACTAAAAGAGTTAGGCTCAGAAGGAGTAGGATGTGGGCAATAGTAAGCCCCAAGCAATGTGGAATCTTTATAGACTCTGGGAGAAACATCAGTTAAAGAAGGGATGTATTATTTCTGGTCATCGATGAGATAGTGGTCTGAGGAGAGGTCTGAGATTGAGGATCATAGTAAGTTAACTGATTGATAATGACAATCTTTCCATTGTCAGGAAATAACATATTGCGAAAGACAACAAATTCGAAAGTGGACATGGCATAGGTGTAACTACGACCCTATTAACAAGGTTAATCCTCTTTGTGGACATAGATGATTCCTCTAGCCCAATGAATTTGTCTAGCAAATTGAGAGGACAATCAACTAGACATCTTCCTAGATTATGTTTGAAAAATTGAACAAGAGAGAAGGCCTACCTTTCTCTGATGCTAATTAGATTTCCTTTGTTAAAATCCTCGAATTGCTTATGTCAAGTCTTGTTCCTGCTTCTTTCAGTGCTTATGTACCTACACAAACAACCAAGAGAAAAGAAAGCACGCCAAAAGCAATAGAAAATCCAATAATAATCTATTTAGCTAATCAAGGAATGCCAAACAAATACATACATGAATATATATATTGGGAAGATGAACTAGTAGTTGTATTATTATTTAAATAATAAAGGGGAAGCTTACAACCATAGCCTTGATGTTGAAAGGCTCTCCTTGAGTTGTAATCCAAGTCCAAGCCAAGAAAATCTCCAACAGTCCTCCAAGTCTAATGAATGATCTCTAAGCACAAGTTCAGCATAGGGGTGCAAATGGACATAGATCAACCATTTGGGAATGGTAGAGGGGAAATTTATAGGATAGGGGAGGGAGTTAGTCCTCCTCCAAAGATAGGATTAGGCCTACATCTTAAGGAGGTATCTCATAGGGATGAGACCAATAAGTTAAATTAGGAGGATTTGACCTCATCTATGTGAAACTACCTCCAGCTCGCCGCTCTGGATGATTCTAGATCACAAAGCTTCTCATCCTCTTTGGGAAAAATTCCTTTTTGAGACCATCACAAGTATGAGAGAGAATAGAGTTATGCCATCATTTTCTTAACAAGGTGCAACAGATAACACTACAAGAAAAAAGGTCATTTGTGAGGGTCATGCATGTGACGGACCTTTAAGGTCCATCACCAATGTCGCATATGGTGACGGTCTCTTAAAAAGCATTGTTGTAAGTGTATATAGTGATGGTCCTTTAAGGTTTGTCACCAAAGCCATTTTCAATGACACTTTTGGTGAGGGTCATTAAAGGCCCATCACTAATTCGCTCTTTGGTGACACTTTTGGTGAGGGTCATTAAAGGCCCATCATTAATTCTCTCTTTGGTGACACATCTAGTGACGATCTTTTATTGACCCTCACCAATGCTATTTTTGGTTACTTTTGGTGACGGTAAAAAAATGTTCATCATCATTGATCATTCCAATGAGTTTTTTATGATGCTTCATGCTTGTGATGGACCTTTAGGGTCCATCACCAATGTCACATATGGTGACGGTCTTTATAAAAACATTGTTGTAAGTGTATATAGTGATGGTCCTCTAAGGTTTGTCACCAAATCCATTTTCAATGACAATTTTGGTGAGGGTCGTTAAAGGCCCATCACTAATTCTCTCTTTGGTGACACTTTTGGTGAGGGTCGTTAAAGGCCCATCACTAATTCTCTCTTTGGTGACACTTTTGGTGAGGGTCGTTAAAGGCCCATCACTAATTCTCTCTTTGGTTAGACTTCTAGTGACAATCTTTTATTGACCCGCACCAATCCTCTTTTTGGTTACCTTTGGTGATGGTCAAAAAATGTTTGTCATCATTGATCATTCCAATGCGTTTTTGATGACGCTATGTACCTGTTACTATATTTTTTTTCAAAAGATAACAATTTAAGACCATTGTTGTTCAGTCTTTTTCATTAGGTGTCCAAGTTCATAGTGGTTATAGCCAGTCAATTTGTTAAGAAGTAATTAGTGTGTATGATTTCCCTCAAATCATAAGAATATAGTTTTCCTATGAGTCAACACATGATTAATCTCTATGAGGTTTATTATCGAGAAAATTTCCTTTAAATAAAGTTCCACTAGTGTGTGTAGGAACTATATTATTTAATACATAATCAAGCTCTGTCAATTCTATTAATGAGCGATACCTAACACTCCTCAACACTCATGGCACACCTTAACATGCTTCGGAATAGTACACTAACATTCCTTGGCATCTTGCATGTCTTGGAACATCTTTGTACCAGGAACATCTTTGTACTTTGGACAACTTGCCATAAGTAGGACACCCAAGCACATGTTGGCATGCCCTAGCATAGCATATCACTCACCTATCATGTTTTGGCATGCACTATAGTCCCTAGCATGCCCTGTAACATGTTGGCATAATATTGCATTAACAAACATTAGCACTTGGCATGTATTGGATTAACATATTATTAGTGTGCACATCATGCCCCTTTTGAGAAAGATAAAGTCCCAACTTATTAACCCTATTATGTGTTCAGTTCCTTACATTTTATCTTGGTTTTTCCTTTTGTTGCCTTGAAACTCCTTAATGCATATTGGCATACTCTAGCACCCTGCACATCCTAGCATGTCTTAGCACCTGGCATGCCTTGGCACTATTTGGCACATGTTATCACACCCGAGAACTACCTAGCACACTCTATAACTTCTTGCCATGCCCTAATATTCCCTGGAATTCCTTACTCGTGCTTAGCATACCTTGTCACTCCCTCCTTGGCATGACAGTTAGCACTCATTGACACTCCCCAACACACGCTCATATTCATTCACTTCCATGCATTTTGACCTAGTGCTCCCTTGTGTTTTCCTAGTACTGCCTAACACTCCTCAGCATGCATTGGAACTCTCTAGCACACTTTATCACTCTTCAATATGTTATGCCACTTAATAGCATGCATCACACTCCCTGACGCACATTTGCACTTGGAAAGTCTTAGCATGTTTGGCATGTGTTGAGATGACTTGGTATTCTTTGGCATGGTTTAATATTAAACTTATCTGAGATCAATTATTGGAAACTAGATGAGAAGAAATGGAGGAATATTTGGAACTTAGAATGCATTGACACTTGGTACTTGGCTACCCTTATTGGCACCTAGTGTTGGCATGCCTAGCATGCCCCTCATGGAAAAGGTAAATTGATGACTCATTAACCCTATTATGCGCTCATTTCCTTGTAGTTTAACTTGTTCCTCCCTTTTGTTTCCTTGACAATCCCTGGCATGCATTGTCACACCCTTGTACATCTTGGCATGCCTTAGCACTTGGCACATCTTATCTTGTTTGACATGTCTTCATACTATTTGGCACATGTTAGAATGCCCTTGCATTCCCTAACCCACCTTGGTAGTCAAGACCTTACAACTAGCATTACATTTTTCCATGACTTGGGAACCTTACATTCACTAGAACACCTTGGAACTTCCTAGTTGTCATGCCCTATATTATCCTCACAATGTCCCAGGTTGATGAGGAGATCGATGGAGGTAACCACATACCAAGCTCTTAGTTTGGTAGCTATCCCTACCAAACCAAAGAGGGCTCTCTCTATGAAATCACAGCCAAGATATCACTGGAATGTAAATGATTTTAGGCTAGATAGCTAGGCTCAGGTGGGTTTTGGAAAATTTAGGGTTTTGTTGCTGGATAAGGGAGAAAAAACTAGGTAGCTAGGTCGGAGGATCAAAGGGTTACAGAAACAAAGATATAAAGGAGCAAGGTAGCATTACTTTTGTGATGGATCTTAGGGTTTGTTGGTGTAGTGTAGTGTTTAGAAGAAGAAAAGGGTCTTAATGAGCATGAAACATGAATTCATTAAGCAAGAAAGAAAGTAACACATAATGATTTTTCCATCAAAACAGACCTTTATGCAGATAATTATGTTTATAAACTTTTTGTGGCCTCAGAATTTTATTGCCGAAATATGGGGGATAACCACCCGGTCTGGACCTTAAGGCAACTCCTTTTCCAATTAAAGTGGTGGCTCTGACTAGGGATAATGGGACCAATTTCCTAGTGTTGGTTTTAAGATGAGAGTGGGTGGTTTATGAGTTATTTGCAATAGAATAATGAAAATCTAAGTGACATATTCTACAATTCAATTTCTCTAACTAACTTATTCTAATATAGACCAGGGTGTTCTTGTGTGATATGTGATCTACAAGGATATCTATTTAGCATGTGATAATAAAGATTGAATACAACTAAAAATAGATGATAACATAAAAGATAATTCCTTTGAGTAAATAGTTAGTCAAAGGAATTTATAAAATATATTGCATATATGATGAGTTATATATGAAAATCACAATTTCAGTTAGGCATCATACAAAAGTGCAATTAAGGCTTAACAGAAATAATAAATCTCACATATAATCCATGAAAGTAAAGTTTTGCCACTAATTAAATGTAAACTTAATAAATCATACACGATAATAGTACCATATGTGTGAAGTCCTACTCATATGACAAATGATATAGACCAACTTCTTTCTTCAAATCAAATTTTCTCCCAAGAATACAAAAGTGCATCAACAAAGGAAAGTGGTTCAATATCTAAAAGAAATGATCATGTTCCATAATTTCACCAAAGCATTCACAAACTTACAATAGTACATTCTTTGCAAATGTTTTTGATAACATTATGGACCCTTCTCTAAGTGCATGAGAAGGGTATAAATACTACTCTAACTAAATGTGCAAAAATAGATCATACAAAATTTTAGGAGGTTTCAAACAACCCTCCTCCTAACTAGGTAAATAACTCAAAAATTAAACAAAGGCTAAATAAAGAAAATTAAGAGGATGACTTTCTGTCTACCAGCTTGTCTTTTAAATCACAAATATCGGTCATCAGTTGAATTTGAGGAGGTGGCCCAAAATGAGTCCTAAGTTGTCCTATGAAGATCGCATCAGTGAGTGGTGGCAACATCCTTTAAGTCATTTGAAGGGAACAATTGAGAGTCATAATCTGGCTATGTGGCTTAACTAGATACTACCAATACGACTCCCAGTTGGTCGTGGTCAGTTTCGTAATTGCCTCTCTTTGACTCCGTGCCTTTTCTTTTCAGTCTTTATACAGAGCAGTTAAATTAGTCATTTCTTTCGTATTGCCTTGATGAGATTGGTGGCGAATAGGATGTGATTCACTGCTTTGATGATGTTCTTTGATACTCCAACTACCCTTGCGACTGCTAGCTCAACCTGTTTGATTTTGGCATCCCAATCTGTAAAGAGAATGCCTTTATGAGTTTCTTCAATTTCGAGTAGATTGGCCTTCTTTCCATATTCTGTTTCCTTCCACTCGCTGAACTTAGAGATTCTGGTGTTTAAATCGCTAAACTTCATTCTCTGGTCGATTTCCTTATATGTAAGTTGGTCACTAATAGTCAGATAGGGAGTAATGTGTGACAGCTTCTAGAAGAAATACTCTTGATGTCTCACCATAAGGGAATTTAACTCCAGGGCCTCTTTGATGAACTCCTCAGTAGTGGGAACATCCTTGTATCTTTCCATGGATTGCTGCATTTCGTGGAGTTGCATGTTTTTGGCTAATATATCAGCTTCATGGCTTATTTTTAGGACCTCCATGTCTTGCTGCAATTGCTTTAGTTGCTCCGCCACCTGCTTGTTTGTGGTTGCTTTCTCTTCCTCGAGCTCTTGTTCGAGCTGCGCAATTCTCTCCTCTTTCTCTCTTAGTAGAGTAGTGACCTCAGTAGCCTTATCCATAGTGGCCGATGCATATGCTCCTATGAACTATGATAGTCTAATCAAGTTCTTGACCAGATTGAAAGGAATGTCCTTCCAGATAATATCCATGGGATTGTTTCTAGGTCGGAATTCAGGTGCATCTACCCTTCTCCTTTTTCTCTGCCTTCTAACTACAACCTTGTGGAGAGGGATATAGAACACATCAAGTGGAGGTATTTCAGTCACTTTGAGAACAATCTCCAATGTGGGCAGAGAAGGGATAATTTCAGTATGCTGGGAAATTGTTGCTTGTTCCTCCACAGGTGTAGATTGTCCGTCGATAGACTTGGGCTTTGTATCTTTATGAATATGCTAAGGAGTTTTGCATTCCTCTATTTCTTGGGCATTTGAGGTTTTGGGAGTACCTTGCAATTTCTGTTTAAACTGATCCCACTCCTGCTCCAAACTACTGCCTTTGGTCTTTGAACGGATTTCTCTAGCCAAGGTGCTCATCACTTGCTTCTTAGCTGACTTCCTGCTAGACTCAATTGTTTTTTGGCATCTTGGGGCTTCCCTGTGTCTGATGTCTTCTCAGTGTTTACCTGAGAGTCTATTTGAGAGCTAGGACCTCCACTATCAACAATGATGCTTGGAGTAGCCTTATCCTCGGGTTTTCATAGATGCAATGGGATCACTTGAAGCCTCTCATCTCTGAATTCTTGAAATCTTTGAAAATCTTCAGGTTTCAGATTCGATTTTTCCCATTCGAATGCTTGTTCAAGGGATACAATTGACTGTAACAAATCCTCAAAATAATTGTCATAATGATTGTATGGCTTGAGCTTTAATCCAGTAGTGACATTATATGCTACTTTTTTTGGATCAAATTGCCTCTTAGGAAATGTATGAAGCCTGAGGGCTTCGATATGTGCTAATTCCTTAGTGCTATGAACAAAATTGGCTAAAGCAAAAGAACCACATTTGACAGGGAAAATGGGCCATAATGACTTCTTACCGTCTTTGAGAACTTTCTTCAGGCCCTTTCCCATAGTCTGGTAGGCAATCTCTCTTGCTAATAACTTATCAAAAACATATAAAGGAAGGATGTGTGGATTAGCCATGCTACCAAAAACCCTAATATAGGTGAACCACTCTTCAATAAAATACTTGCCGACAATAAGCAGGTCTGTTGCAGCTTCTTGGGAAAACCTAGGGGCTTTCTTATTGAAAATAATTTGATGTAGGGGCAACACAACAACATGGAATATCTTATAGAAGTGAGGTATGTAATGTGATTCCCATATTTGTTTATGACTGAGATGGATTGGGTAAGGATCTTGTAAGTTCCATTTCCAACCCATAGTTGAAAATGTCATGCAAAAACAGATAGCATCCATAATGTAGGCATTAAAATAGAAGGGAGGGAGGTTATCTAAAAAGGAGGCTTTCTTCTGTTGATATTCGGTGATGGTGGTGGCTAGGTTTTCAGATAGGATGGAAAGCCAATTCATGATATGGGAATTAACACATGCATCAATCAGAGGAATCCATTCAATTGAAAACTCAGTATTATTGGGTAGCCGATACAATCTACATAACATGGCTGTTGCATAGTTGTAGGGGTTTGAAAAAGAGGCTATAACATACATACCTGATTTTTCATACTTGAATTTGTTGTCCAACACCCTCTAACTGTGAATTAGCTTGAAGGGGTCTAGATTCTTCTTTGTGAAGTTAGCCACAAATGCGTTGTCATAGATATCCTGGGGATCAGGTATGTGGTACATATTCTTTAGATCCTCTACTTTGAACGACCCTTGTTGGCTACATGGGGCCTGACCTAGGTTCAGCGGTGAGTTCAGCCAAGCAAATCCCGGTACTATTGGCCCTTTCGGCAACAGTCCGCGGAGCGCGGACTGAGGTCTCACTAGAAGTAGTATGGGAGGGTGCTGGAACCAGGTTTCCACACCCTAAGGATGTCTTGATGAGGGTTATAGAGGTTCACAATCCTAATCTACATGCTGCGCTGCTCCGCGTAGCTTTCTATTCTTCACAACTCGTGCACACTTTTGTGAATATCGTACTATTTTGATCTGATCCTTACTGTGCTATTATATTAGTGCTTATCTTAGTTTGTGAGGGCCCAATATTCTTAATACTTGTTCTACTTTCAGATTAGCGTGCGTACTTGAAAATAATATAAATTCATAAAGATAACCAAAACATAAAAATACAGATCTACAAATAGATGCACAATATTCTGAGTCAATCTTATCTTTATTAATACTCAAGTTCAATTACAGACCTAACTCTGCCTTGCGCACTCAGCTGCAGGGGTCCGCGCACTTAGTTGCAGACTCTACTAGGCCTCTGCGCACTCAGTTGTAGAGCCTCTACCTACCACTACGACCCAATATACTTCAGATCCACTTTTACCTTCTAACCATGACTTCACATCTCTCTACTAGTCAAACTCCGACTCCCCTTACACTTAGAGCCTCACTCTATTTATACAATCCCATCATCTGCGGACCATGGGTAGGCCGACACACTTTACATTAAATTACATTATCTTAGGGAAGAGAACCCTAGACTCTCACACTCCGCGCCCGCATTTCGTAGGGTCTTTGCATTACATTGACCAAAGCTCGGGCTTCAAGCCCCAAACACATGCTATGGGGGTATCCACTGCCCAACAGGCCCCTAACACAATCATCGTGACTCATCCCGAGTCACTCTGCTAGTGTGGTGATCTTTGCATGAAGGCCATCGAACTATGTCTGGGTTGCGCGAAGGCCTGTAGCACACTACTCTACTGTCCGCTGGATCTATTCTGCTCACTTGGCTGAATGCTCACTGTCAGGGTCAAATCCCTATCTTAGGTCATGCATCGCTTTCATTTGTGTGATTTTTCCTTCGATGTTGGTTGTTATGAGGAAGGCATCATCAATCCAAGGCTGGACGCGTGCTTTAAGGATTGCCTCTTTTTGGTGCACTGCATCCACTTGCAACTTCAATGCCTTCGCCTGTTGTAGCCTCGCGAGCCGCTAAGTTAGGACTACTATCTGTGTCGTCCCGCGCACACTATCATATTTCATTTGAAGCTCCTGCATCTCTGTTTCCAACCACTATATGGTGGGATCCTCTTGTAAGGTTGTGAGGACCACAAAGGATTATTCCAATAAATTTGTACAGCTCTACACTGCCTGTTCAATTTATTCCAACCCTTTTCGGACATCATTGGCGTGGTGTTCTCGAACTTCTGGGGGCGTGGAGGGTTGTGCCTTTAATTGTAGTTCAGAAATTTGTAGGTTGAGGTCCAGCTGGATCCTCGTAGCTTCCTCCTTTGCCTCACGAAATCCACTGGCCAATTTGTGGATCCGCATTCCTATTGGTAGATCTATCGCAATTTCCAGTTCTGGGACATGACGACATGCTTCCTCTACGATCTGCTCCAACTGCTGGTTCTGCCCCACCACTTCATCGCGTTGTAGGCTAAGTTTTTTGATGTTCATTCGTTGTTCACTTAGCATTTGCACAGCGTGTCCCTCCCTAATGTGGAGTTCCGTTGTCGCTTTGTCCTGTAGCTGGTATAAAATATCCCGTGGAAGGGCAGCCAAGTTTAGGTCGAGTCCCTTGATCCATCCTATCACGGCTCTATTCTCCATGCTGTTCGTTGTCAGTGCTCCTTCTGACAACGCTACGGTGTTGGCCATTTTGGCCTACAACAACTACTCTGTTTCTGATGCTCCCATGGCACCATAGACAGCTACCGTTCCCTCTTGTGGGAGTCACACCTGAAGTCCCTGCAATTGTGCCCTGAATGCCTCCAACACATTCTATTGCTCCATCATTTCTTCTTGGAGTTCTTCCCTGGTGACCTTGCGAACTGTGTCGTCAATGTTGTATAGATCACCCTCTGTCAGTGTAATAGGCTCCCCATCCAATTTAGAAGCCTTGGTCTTCTTCTAGGGCCCGGTTTGTTCTATACTATGCGGCCGTTTTAGCTATATCGATGACGTGTTTAGGTCGGTGCCTACTACCGTGTCATATGTCCCCTGTCCTGTGGTCAGGTCTGGGCCTCTTCCCTCCTGCGTCATGGTTGGCCCCGTTGTCAGTGTTGTTGCTGCTTTTTCCCCAGCCTTGGTCTACTCCACGGCAGCCTTCACTGCTTCGCAGGAAGCCCTTACCTCCTCGGCGAACTGCTCATTTCACTTCTATTGTGTCAGCAGCTTGGCAGCATCCTTCTTTCTTTGAATCGCCATCTCATCTCGCACTGCCAGATCCGTGGTGCACCATTCTAGTGGCCATGAATCGAGCACTGCGAAAACAACATCATCAATCATGATGAAGGGGATTTTGGTCCATTTCTACTCCAGATCCATCCATGCCTTGATATACGCATTGTTCATATTGGCCTTAATGTCTGCAAAGCTCCGTAGACTATCGTATACCATGGGGGATAGGCACAGTTGTTTGTTGATCCACATTTGTACGCTTGCCTCCATGAGTATCCAGAAGATCTTGATCTCGCGGATTCGCGTGGCATGCCTTGTCACCCAAAGTGACGCATATTTCACTGCCTATGGCAAGTACTGGTCAAGAGGAGGAAATTAACTATCCTCCGGCAATTCCCTTGCAACCAAAAAGATGGATAAGAACAGCCACGCATAGTGGAAGGTCTTACCCTACTCGTAGGCCTCCTTACAGTTTGTCAGGAACTCCTCGCAGAGGAACTGCGCCTAGTTGAATTGTACCCCCTCGCCACATTATTTAGCCAGCATGATGACCGTTTCTGATACCTCATTGCCGTGACATTTTCTCATCACTTTTCCTGCCAGCAGCTGGGTGGCTACACTCACCCCTTTGCCTTGAATGCTAGTAATGACATAGCCCCTCTACTTCTTCTCCAACCTGTATTTCTTCTCCATGGATTCTACGAGTGCCAAGTCTCTGCTTTGGCGAACTATTTCTGTGGGGTCCCTTCCCATATAGGGAAGGTGAGAAATCCTATGAATAAGCTCTATCGTGATGAGAATCGACTCCTCCATCCACAAGTACCCATCATGCACTAGGCAAAGCAGTTGCCTGATGACAAATATTGTGATTGGTGCCCGGTGAAAGTGTGGAATCCATAGTAGGTGGAGTAGCCCAGCCTCCTCCACCCCGTGCAACCATTTTCATGGCTATAGCACTATAACTGACCCCTCCTTGCTTTGTTTCATAAGTTGGCTAGTCTCCAAATGTGGGAACGTTTCGTTGTCCAGGAGGTCCCAATTTTCAAATTTCATCGTGGACACACGGCCCAGGATTGAACTGTCAAATAGAATTCCATATCGAAAGAGTGGGGTTTCAAGTGCGCTCTTAACGAAATCCATGTCCTTGGGTAGTTTTGCTTTCCCTCTCCGTGGGAGGACATATTTGGGTAGTTTCGCTGCAGTGCACACTGGCTGAATGTCTTCCTTGATTTCTTCATCCGGTTCAATCTCTTCTACAAAGGCCTGGAGATCCTCCTCCTCATCATCTGTCTCAATATTAACCGTCTTTCCCTTGTCTTCCATAGATAGTTTACCGAACCATGGATTTCGCGGGGACATGCGGACTAGTCCTGCTGCTTGTGGATCCTTTTTGGGCCTCAGCGTCCGAGGCGATTTTGGAATTTCTAGTGCTTCCCCCACCTGCAGCAGAGGGCTCTACGTAGATTCTTCATTGGTACTTTTGACAAATCCCACACCCCTCCTGGTAGTTGTCATCTTGTTCGAGTTGTCTGTAGTTGTTCGCGACTTTGGAGGCTCAAACACCACTTGGCGCTCAACACTATGGGCTCTCTTTAACAGCTCAAATCTCAAACAAACAAGTGTTGTCTCGTGGCCCACCTTGGTAGTTTTATAGCATCCTTCGAATTTGAATTTGACCATTCCCCCCATTTCTGAGTCATTAATGCATTCTTGGCAGCAGATTGTCCCAAATCTAGTTCCGACTCTGTGTCTTAATTTCCCGTTGTCTACTCCTCGTTGCCTTAAATTGGACATCTTGTCATGAATAGTAACACCAACAGTCACTTCCCAGCCTACCCACATGGAAACGTAGCCCCTTGTGTGCGGACGTGACCCGTGTGCCATATTGATCCTGTGCACAACTTCCTTGTCGTGCAGCTCCCATACAGACTCTTTTATAGTCCCGCGCTCTCTTTCAACTGCTTGGAGCACTGAGACTGTGCTTCCTACGGAGAGTCAGGTGGTCTCGCCACTGGTGCGAGGCTTTAAGTAACCTTCCAACCCAGTCTGTAGGTCATCCTTAGTTACCCTCACGCCAGTCAGCACCTCGCATTCTTCCTTATGTGATTCGCTTCCCTGGTTACTTTGTCTGATAAGGTGCAGTCGTAGCCATGGTAGCAGAGCCAGAAATTCTCAATGACAATCTTCTAATGCAGTGGTATGGCTGGCCATATCTTGTCCTGCCCTTCTATCGACATGACATGCTTGCTCGATTTCGGTTTCCAATTTTCTGATTTCTGCGTCCATTAATATGCTTTTCTGCTTCAGTCGTACCCGATCTTCTTTGAGTTCGTGAAGCTCAAGGTTCCCTCACCAAATGGCTTCTTGAATCTGCATATGTTCATCCTCACGTGGCTGCATAACCCCTTCATTCTGGTGCTTGTATGTTATCCCAATTATGGGAGTTATTGTGTGAGGGTTCTTTTCCAAAGCTATGGCCTCAACTCTACTCATCGTCTTCGGAATCATTCCTACGCTTAGGTTCTTGTGCATGGTCCTATAGGCCCATCGGACGCTGGTACGTGCAAGTCCCAATCTGTTCATCCCACCTGGTAAACCCTATTTAGGATTCTGCATACCTTCTGGAATGCTTCTACGTGGAACCTCTGTGGGGTGCATTGCTTTTCCTACTGCTGCATCCTGTTCTGATTCTCGATTCTTAGTTTGGGGTGTGTTTGTGTGGACTACACGACACCCGTCTGCACCCATCAACATAGGTGGGCGCACAAGCTGCTTCGTCCTCACTGCCCAGCTCTCGTTCAACACTGGGGGCTTCCAAACCATAAGTGCATCCACCTTCTATATTCGCATTGGTTTACAATGGTCTTCTGATGTGTACTCCACCATCGTGAGGGTGTTGCGCATAGTGCCGATTCGAGTGCACCGAACCGTGCTGTTTCGGTACTACACATTCAAATTTGTCCAAGAATTCATCCACCGCTGTCACTCCATCATATGTGTTGGTAGTTCCCTTGTCTCTATCATCACGCAATGCAGTGATCTAATAATCATGTTGCAATTCAGCGTTGTCACTTTGTGCAACTAGTTATGCCAGCATTCTACTTCTTCATCTGAATCCGAAGTACAGGAGTTATCGCACTCCCACGAGATTCTCCCATCTGCAGTTGGGTTCACCTGATCCTGGTCTCGCGCTGTTATCTGGTAAATACAATCCATCTCATCATCACTTTCATTGTCGCGCACTGGTTCAGTGTAGCGTGCTCCTTCGGCTGGGTATAGCAAAACTACTACGCATAGGGACTTTTTCTCGAATATCATCTTCTGCTTCTTCAAGTTGATGACTCCATTCATATCAGTGGCCCAGTATATTCCTAGCAACACAGGATAAGGATTGTTGTCATCGACAATCTCTATTATTTCAAAGTTCGTCTGTGTGCTCGCGCCTTCGATATCAACTGTTACCCCTTACAAGCTCCCCATGGGAAAAATCTTCTGTTGGTTCGCCATTCGTAATTAGATAGGAGACCATTGTAACATGGGTCTGCCCATACGTTCCCATGTTTGCTTCGATAATACATTCACGTTTGAACCTAGGTCTAGGATTACCTGATCCATTTCATACTCGCTAATTTGCGCCATCAATCTCATTTCCCTCCAGGTGCGCAATGCATGCTTTCCCAGTTTCCAAACTATGCATGATTCCCCTGACCCTGCGCACCTGGTGACCAACTCCTTTAGTCCCTTAATTGCCTTATTTTCACGTAGCAGTTTCATGCATATCTCCAAAAAGGTAGTAAGCATAGAGGGATCCATCCCTGCCTCTGGTTGATCCTTACTACCTGAAGTAGAGGCCTCCACGAAGCTCTTCTTGGCTTCCATGAACGTCTCCTATGCACGTTCTAATTCAAACTTAGGTTCCTTTGTAGGAACCTTGCAAACCCATGTATCTCCCTCGGACTGCTTCCCCTTATCCCCCCCTGTGGTCGCACCGCTTCTGAGCACCATGTTCACATTTGGGTCTTCTTCGCATGGTTCAAACCTCATCATTTCGATATCCTAAGTCGGAGGAGGCTGGAGTACCCCTTTCTCGTGCATCTGTGCGATCAACATAGGACAATCTACCATTTCATGATCAAACTGAGCACATTATGAAGAGGATATTCTTGTTCAGTTGGTACAATTGGGGGCGTAGTGCCTTGGTCCTTCGCAATTGTAACAAATTAACTGTCTGCGGCCCCTTCCTGGTCCTGTTCCTCCTCGTCCTCGACCTCGCCCCTGAAATCCAACGCACGCCATCCCCGCAGCTAGGTTGAGGGCTCGCATTTCCTTCTTCATCCAATAGGCTGGGGTCCGATCAATCATTAACTTGTAGTTGCAACAAGTATGCTCGTCGTGGCCTACTCACCTGCAGAAATCACAAAACAACTGTTGGGGAGTCTGTGTATACTTCTGCAACAAATGACAATTATCAATCACATGTTTTCCTCCTATCTAACAGATCGCGCACCATAACGTGAGTGTTGCACTTGGCCCTACCTATGCCTCCAGTCTCAATAGAATTATCCCCCCTCCTACCAAGTAGTTCGCAAGTACTAGACAATGGTCCTTGTCATGGCCCCAGCCTTTGCATTTTACGCACCATACTTCCTCGTCCACCTATAGCCGCGGTGCCCTATCCTACTTCAAGCTCTGCATTTCCAGGTAGAGATTCTGTAGTTGCACGTGGATTTGTTGAACTCCCAGCCACGAATCTTGTATTGGTGTCTCATGCAACCTCGTCGCCATTTCCAACGCTTCGGCTTGGGTAGACAGTTTCTATTATGACAGCACCGTCCTCAGGTGTAGTGTCAGAGATGCCACAAACCATGCGTGATGTTGTGCATCCATGAGCATCATATTAGCCTCGCAGATCATACTCTTCAGTTGCTAATCCAGATCCCAGGGGGTCTCGCCTGGAAGCATCGTGATCTCTTTAAACCCGATGATTGATTGTGTCTCTGATTTCGGCTAGCTAAATTCTCTATTCAACGCATTCTGGATCTCTGCTATCCCTGCATTTGGGTGGTCATTAGAGTGCTTGATATACCATGTCAACGCACAATCCTGCAGCGTGCTCACCAATGTAGCCTTCTTAATGTTGTCATCTGTGACCCCTTGCGCTTCCCACACTGCTCTTACCACGAACCAGAACTGGTCCGGATCCTCATTCCCTACTCCTCTGAATATGGGTAGCTTGATTGCGCACCCCATGCTGAACTACGGGGTTGGTGGAGGTGGAGTGGGTGGAAATGGAGGTGAAGTGAAGTGGGTGGTGGCATGGGTGGAGGTGGTAACTACAAAATGTGCTGCCTTATCAAACTGCCCACGCTTCTTGGAGAGACCCAAGAGAGCTCTTCCTCGCTCTCTCGCAAAGGTGAAATTAAGGGACTGTTTCCTAATCCCCCGCTACCTTTGTAGATCTTTCTGCTCCACGTCATTCCAAACATTAATGTATTCGCATAACCGCCTTTCACATAAAAACATCTTAATCCAGGTATTCAGAGATTTAATGTACTTACCTTGCGGTCCCTTGAGAAAACATTGTTCTGCTTTGTTGTAGCTCATGGTCATGTCTATCGCAAACTCAGTGATAAATCCCCCTATTATCTGGTCGAGCCAATGGTCCACATCTCGCGCTATCTTATCTTCTGATGCCTCTAGTTTGTGCACTAATTCTGGAGTCCACACTATCAGTTGGTCGAGCTTACACCTTCCCTGACTATCGACTAACCTTGCGATCCACTCATATAGTTCAGAAGGAAAGGATGCAAAGAAGATCTTGTGGATTTCCGTATACATGTAGCGATCTAGCCACCTTTTATTGGATACCCGTGGAGTTCTGTTTTCCTATGTCGCAAAGTCATGAATCTTCTTGTCCAACCACTCTTCAATTTCCTTCTTTGTTGGGTTCCAGTGGCACGACATCAGACATCCCTTTGGCAGATCCCGGTCCCAGCAATAGAACCATTTGTTGGTTACGTGGGGCCTGACCCAGGTTCAATAGTGAGCTTAGCCAAGCAAATCCAAGTACTATTGGCCCTTTCGGCAACGGTTCGTAGAGCGCGAACTGAGGTCTAACCCGAACTAGTATGGGAGGGTGCTGGAACTAGGTTTCTACACCCTATGGATGTTTTGATGAGGGTTCTGGAGGTTCACGATCCTAATCTGCACGCTGCGCTGCTCCATGGAGCTTTCTATTCTTCGCAACCCGTGCACACCTTTTTGAATATTATATTATTCCTATCCGATCCATACTATGCTATTATATTAGTGCTTAGCTTAGTTTGTGTGGGCCCAATATTTTTATTACTTGTTCTACTTTCAAATTAGCGTGCGTACTTGAAAACAATATAAATGCATAAAGATAACCATAACATAAAAATGCAGATCTACAAACAGACGCACAATATTTTGAATCAATCTATCTTTATTAATACTCAAGTTCAGTTACAAACCCAACTCCGCCCTACACACTCAGTTGCGGACTCTACTAGGCCTCTGCACACTTAGCTGCAGAGCCTCTGCCTACCACTACGACCCAATAAACTTCAGATCCACTTTTACCTTCTAACCATGCATTCGCATCTCTCTATTACTTGGCAAACTCCGACTCCCTTTACGCTTAGAGCCTCGCTCTATTTATACAATCCCATGGTCTGCAGACCATGGGTAGGCTGACACACTTTACATTAAATTGCATTATCTTAGGCAAGACAACCCTAGACTCTTGCGCTCTGTGCCCACATTTTGCAGGGTCTTTACATTACATTGACCAAAGCTAGGGCTTCAAGCACCAAAAACATGCTATGGGGGGATCCCCTGCCCAATAACCCTATGAGCTCCATCCTTGAATTCTTGAACTGCCTATCTTCAATGATAAGGTTTTCAATCACCCACCTGATCATATCTGTATAGGGGAGGATTTTAGCCCTTGCTCCTATCCTATGAAGGAATGAACAGGAAGCATCTCTACATTGAAGTTCTGAAGGCCTTTTTGAGTCAGTTGTTGCTCTCGTAATAGTGATTTTAGGATGCTCATCCTCCAGCCTATTGTAAATTACTTCCCAAGCTGTTGCGCCTCCGACAACATCACAAATTGTATCAGCAAAGATAGGAGCCATCTCTGTAAACTCAGCTTCAACAATGGTCTATTTTCTCTATTTCTGCATCACCTTTCTTAGTGACATGTCTTTTGTCACTCACCTGAAATAGAAAAGATAATTCAGCGCAAACGATATCTAGTAATTAAGATTGAAAGCTCTTGTGAAATGACTTTGGATCGTGAGAAAGATTTTAATGAGATACTCAATTATAACTACCCATAACCAGGAAAATGATTATCCTTCCTCAGGCTACTAAATATTTAATAACCTGTCAACTCGTTTGTTTTGGTATTTAAAATATAATTATTCCACACATTTTACTGTCGCACATTGCGGTCTTAAAAAGGATACATTATAGCGCTACCAGATGTATTATGAGAAATGCGATTGCGGGGATCACAATATCACATTTCACAAATCATTTGTGGTTGTTCTAATGGCATGGTAAAGTTTCTCGCGAACTATGCAAAGTGCAAAATGTGATTGCGAAATGACAAGGTGATGTTATCGCAGCAGGAGACTTAATCACATATCGCAATTTTGTAAAGGTTTTTTAACATGGTTATGTGGAAAATTGCGATTTGCGATTTGCAATATGGATTTCGTCCTTAGTTAGTTTTTCAAGGCTTTGCTAGGAATTTTCTTAGAGTTAGGGTTTTATTATCCTAAGCCTAGAAATTTAAAAGGGTCCCCATTTACATCTCTAAGCCTAGCTATTGTTTGTTATAAATGGGGGGGTTGTTTCGTAATACAACAAAACTGTAATGAAAACCATGAAGAATTGATGAATGGAAAGAGAAGATGAATGTATTTCATATAAAGCTATAATAGATAAAAAACAACATCACAAACTTACTCGACATGAATTCCTAGATGATAGTTGCAAACTATGTCCTTTGATTTCCAAAAAATGTCCGAGTACAAGCTACAATAGTTCTCTCCTTTGAAATTCAATCCATTCTATCACTGAGAAACTGATACATAAAGACCAAAACAACATCTCCCCACTCTCAGGGGTCGAATCCATGACTCTAGGAACTATTCCATGAGGTGTTCTAACCAAACCCTAATGTCTAGGGAAGTTAAAAACAACTTCTACAATTAACTTTGACTCCAACCTCTCTCATAAATGAGGTCAAATTTACATCAAAAAAACTTACAAAGACTAACCACCCATTATTTACATTTACTGTTACCCCTCACATTCATCTACTTCACCATTTTGACTTTTACCAAAGTCAAACTAGGAATTAAAAAAAATTACACAGTGAAAATATAAAAAATTTCTAGGTGCGCAACAAGCTATTGGAGGCCATTTTTGAGCACCTTTCTGAAGTCCAAATCCATATTTGAAGCCTGCACTACAAGAAAAAAGGTCATTGCAACATTCTTCCCAAACACTTCCAGCTCCTTTGGGTCAGTTGGCTTCTTGATGGCTTTCTCGGCGAACTCCTACATCTTGTTCACCTGGAAGACGAGCTCGATCCTTTCCTTCCATGGACTATAGTTGGGAAATCCCTCCAACTTATCCTCATACTGGAGACCAACCTGCAATTTTAACATTGTCACTTACAATGTGACAGACTGGGATGAAATAATTTCTATATATATATATATATATATATATATATATAAACATATTATAAAATGTTAATCTTACATCAACTATCATGCATGATGTTCATGATGAAATGCCAGGTGATTTTAATTTTTTCCTTGTGTGATAACTGGCAGGAAAGGGATGTTTTTGTTATTTGGAATGCATCAATTATATTTAATCACTTCAATGCTAATAGTAAAGAGGCCTGAGTTAATCTGTTCTATATATGTTCAACCCTTGATGGGCATGTTATTTCTCCTCTTCCTAACTCATTTTGTAATGATTAATTTGGTTGTTTGCTTTGAAGTTTCTACATTCCCATTTCTCCCCCTGTTTTGTTTTAGTGTTATGAAATTTTTGAGTGTCTTAGTTATTCTCTTATCTGATTGCTAACATAATCGGTCATATTGTAATAGAGGGCATCCAGCAGAACAAATCTCACACCATTTTGGAACATTTGAGTGAAGCATGGCATTGTTGGAAGGCAAACATCCCCTGGAAGGTACATGTTGTAATAGAGATTTTAATCAAGCATGACAAATTTGATTGTTTTCTTTATTTATGTTCTTTGTTATATCTCAAGTTTATAAATAAGATAGCTGCTTTGGTACTCCAGGTGTCTAGCCTATTAGTGCCAATTGAGAATATTATTCTTCGTTATGTAAAATAAAAACATACTAGTGGAATAATGTTGCTCATTACAATTATGAACATATAAGGTGTAGTGCAACTATGGAAAAGATAGTCTATCGGAAAAATCTAGGAAAGTTCACATATATTTGGATGAAAGAAAAGCAGGCATTCTTTTATTTCCCCTACACTATATTGAATGGACAGTTTGTAATGTTCAAGATTGAAGAGGTTTATAAATTAATAATCAATTACGTTGATTTATCAACAGGGACGACAACATAATTACTTAAAAAATGGCCCCTATGTAACATTTGAAGAAGTTGTGGCCATTTATACCACTACAATGCATTGGCTGGAATCAAGGAAAATTCATAATATATTTATACTCAACGGTTCTCTCTTTTTTTTTTTTGGAAAATGAATATTTATATTTCCGTAAAGTTAGCATAGTTGAATCAGCATCTGTGACAAGCTATTTGCCTTTCTAATATTATTTTTCCTACCCTTGTTTATCGTTTGCTTCTCAAAATTTTGCATTATGGCATTGTTGCCTATTTCAAAATGTATGAAACTTAGATCTAATGAAGCTTTACTATCGCTATGCATACTACTTTCAAACATGCTTGTAGATTCCCAACATGAATATGCTTTAATCCTGGAAGGTTACAACGGTCACCTTCTAGCTTCATTGGATGTCCATGGCATGATGGTGAGGACTTCATCACTCCTCTGCTTTTCATACCACTTCAAACTGATATTGAATGAAGGTAATCCAAAGGTTTATACCTCTAATCTCTGTCTTGGTCCCCTTGCCATTAATGACTTCCATCTACCTAGTTTGTGTCTATCACCTCTCCTAACCTTCTCCCTACATGAAAAATCCCTGTCTTGCAGTGGATTGATCTACCTTATTATTAATCTCATATTTATAAGAGATTTGTTTCACACTCCCAAAAATTCCATCATTAAGGAGGTGAGGGGGAACTTAAGGTCCTTCACTTCCTTAATCACATTATTAATCTTAATAAGCTCAAGACCCGATTGTCCAACAATGGCTTGGTTGGCTAGCCAATACACCAACTTAGTCTATGAATTCCTTGTGTGTGAGAACTTGGAACTTAGAAGGAAACCTTAATTCATTATAAATCCCTCAGAAGCCAACATATGTTTCCATTAGTGAACCAATTATTGACTCTATCCATTCTATTCAAGATGAAACCTCGTGGTCGGGGAGATGCTTTGAGATGGATGCTATGTATCTTTCCTTATGATGAGTTTGAAAGAGAGAAACTTGGATTGTGTTCTCTTCCTTAGGTTGTGGGTTGTGAGATCTATGGATTGGTTAGGGAGAACAATTTTGAGAGAGAATGAAAAACTACCTTCCGAGCTAATAGGGAGTGTTGAAAAATTAAGTAGTTATGGTTGACATTTTTCATTGGAAACATGAACAAGAAATGCATTTTTGGCATCTCAAGTCAGCCCATCTTAGCTCCAATACAAGTTGACTCCAAGAAGACATCATGTTTTCCCTACTAAGGCTAATTATCCCTGACATGTGCCTATAAATTAGAGCTCATTGATCCTCATTTCACCATCTATCCAACACAACAATGAGGTATGCAATTACAAACAAGTTCGGACTTCTATTTCAGAGATATCCACACGTGTGAAGAGTATAAAGAAGTTTCTTTTTTAGTTTGGTTTGGATCTCCTTCAAGGTTTTGTTGACTATAGTGACTTTGCAAGCTTTGGGATCATTTTAATCTCTGTTTTATTTATTATTTTGAGGTTCAAGCTACAAAGAAGCTTGCTCTTTTATGTGACATACTCCAGAAGATTGACGGAGGGTTTTAGGGACAAATTCTTGACAGTTCATTGGAAGACTTTTGTGGTAACTACAGTGAGGATCTCAACCTACCTTCACAATGATTACAAGCCCATATTTCATCCTCCTTATGCAAACCTTCTCATTGGATAGAAGTGGAATCTCTCCCTTTCGTTGTGAAGACTTTGATTGGGTATCTCATTGTTGATTATTTCTAAACAATGCGAAGTATTTTTGAAGCATAGAAACAATGCAATACTTATCTGTGGATAGTTTAAGGAATCTTATCTTGGGTTACCTATTTGTTGTGGGGAAAAATGCCTATGCAGGACGATCCTATCCACCTAAGGTGTGACAGTGCCTTAGCAACAAACGAGTACAACTATTTTGGTTTCTGCCTTTATGAAATGTGAAAGAAGGGAGATCAATAGACTTATCGGTGTCTTCCGTTTGTCCCTCGATCCGGTCTCTCTTCTCTTTGGGAGTTCACATCTACTTGCCTTCCTGCTTATCCAACTTCAACTTCCTGCAAGATCACAAGAGAACAGCTACTTGCGACAAGAGAAGAACTCTACTCAAAGACAAATGTTCACATTCATAACTAGTTTAGGATTAGAAATAAACTAAACATGCTAATACATTCATACATCAAAAATACATCAGCATATAGGAGAAACCAAGATAGCTTTATTGATGAATAACAAGGTTCAGGAAGAGATACAACCCAGAGGGCTCCAATCTAGCATCTTCTTCCCAGGAAATGGAATTCCTATCTTCAGCCCCTTCAAAGCATTAAGCACCCAATGATTCCAGTCTCAAACCAACAGAAATTCTTTGCAATAACAAAATTCCAACCTCTAGATCTCATGGAGGAGAGATCCATATATAGATGTTTGGAGAGAGGATGAGTCAGCTTGAGATATGACTAGTGTCCTCTCCCTCTGTCAGTTCTTGAGTCCACTTCGAGGTTCTTGCTTCCACTTGGAGATTTGGAACCTCTTACTCATCACCAGTCGAATTCCCTGAGGTAAGTGTCATTTTGGAAGCTTCCTGGGTTTTGACACCTTGAGAAATGAGCCTGCCACTTGTCCATTCTCGTTCAGCGCAGGTAGCTAGTGTTCCAGTTGACATTCAACGAAGGTAGCTAGTGTTGGCTTTGACATTCAGCGCAAACAGCTAGTGTAGCCACTGAAATGATCCTGAATTGACTTGTTTTTGAGCAGTTTCAGGTGGAGAACTTCTGTGAATTGCTTTGGTTTGTTAGCCTTGTTCCTCTCGGGGTAGGAACAACATGTTTAGGGACTTTGGATCCCTTAGATTATGGACATTTCATGCTCAATGCTGTAAGGCACAAAAATGTCTATAACAGTTGCCCCCTAAAGTATGAGGCTGTTTATCGGGCGAAATGCTTTATCAGGGGGATCCGAAGTTCATCCAATGCTGGGAGGAGACTTGTAATAAGATACAATACAATACATTATTTTTCATACTGCTTTCATGATCTAGCTGAGGCGGGTATTCCCATGCTCAGCTTTATAAATACATTTTTCTGTACATAGAACAGACAATCGTCTGATGGTAGACTGATAATTTTGATGAAATTATCATCCTTTGAGTAGGATGATTATCTGCTGCAATGATGTACATGTCAATGTCTTTATCTTTCCTGAATATATATCGCAACCCGAATGGATGAAACTAGATCCGGGGTCTTCAAACTCGTTCGATCTTCACTCTAAGTACAAGTCGATCCATGTGAGAAATGTTCTGAAGTCGAACATGGAAAGACATCGCTTGATTATCGGTCAATGATGTAAACCGTTAACAAGCGCGAGAGGAATCACCGATAATGATAATGACCCTCAAGGTACTGCAGTACAATTCACGTGGTGTGAATAAAGGACTTGGCGTTGAACACCACGAAAAATCTTTCGGTCGAAGGTCATTGATGTATACCTGTCGCCGGAAGTGAGAAACTTGCCATTGTGGCATGCAAGCTTCAAAGTACTGAAGGGGTTGTTCCTAGATCAACTTCTTGGATAATGAGCTGATGTCGACAAGAAGCGATCCGTCACAGGAGGGCCTTAATGAATCCCACATCAGTGACACAGAACGGAGCTAATGATTTTAATGGAGGTGAAAACGATCTGTGACATATGATTCAGGGTGGCGGTCATGAAAGGATGAAGGATAATGTATGGCAGTGGATGGGACACGGTTGACTTTTCTGAACGACTTCTCTTGAACATATGGCGACACTGATGCGATGGATTGGTAGCATTACCCCAAATATATGGCGAGACCATGGATGTGACCGGTGAATGAAACAACCCAACCCGATTGTGGTACGGAGGAAAAGTGTCATGTTCAAGAGCGACTTGCTACCATCAAAGTTTTCTTTAGTTTCTCCCAATTTTTCCCCAGTCATTGCTGACCAGTACCTCTTTATTTTTTTCAAGCTTGAGGAGGATAACATATGCTTGTTCTATAACCTGCCCTTCGGGCAAGCCCATCGCTATGTTTTAACGAGCCTAGCGATAGTGAAACTCGTTCTCGTCTAAAGACAAGTTTGTCGCTATTTAATGATTTTAACGAGTCTAACGACAAGGATAACTCGGTCCTTTTCATTTTTAGAGAGTCTGAAAAGGTACATAAAGTTAACTCCAAAAGTCCTTTTTCGTCATCTAATCCCTTAAGTCCGAAAAAGTATAAAACAATACAGAAGGGATGAGTTTTCGATAGTTTTAACGAGCCGAACAAAACAAGTGCTCGATATTTTTGTGCAATAATCCATCAGGTCCAAAAAGATTAAAATCTAGAGGAGGGATAGCTCTTCCGGTCACTTTAACGAGCTGGAAGGCCAAAACTCGGCAATCTTTACATATTTTACGAGTCAGCTGAAAAGAGCTTAAAGAAGACTCGTCTTTTGAGGAACGAGTGATAAACAGGGATAGCAGCTGATTCCAGGTATAGGTTGGAATTTTCCAATCACGGCAGTGTCACAAGGATGGCTAGGTGAAATCACTCTTCGCAGCTGTTACTCAAAATGGGTAAACAATCATATGGAGGTGAACGATCGGCCAAATGAAAAGTGGAGGTGATGGTGCAAACACGACCAAGGCTTTAATGGATGATGATATTACATTCACAGTGGTTATTTACCGGGATAGTTCATTTTTTAACGAGCTTAAACGCGGGTGGAAACATTTGCTCGATCTTATGTTTATTTTTTAACGAGCCTGAACTATGTGCTAAAACTGCTCGGATCTTGCATTTATCTTTTAACGAGCATGAACTTTGTGCTAAAACTGCTCGATTCTATATGGTCAAATTTTTTATTTTTACCATGACTAGCTTTGCCCTTTTTCAAAGATAGTACTGTATCCTCAATTGCTGCATCAAACTAGTTAGAAATGAATGACATTTGCATGAAAATGAGTTTAGAACCCTAATATTTCGCTTTGAACTACGTAAAAAGAAATTAAAAGGTGTTTTTACCTCTCATTTTACCATTTCATTTGAACTTGGTTTGTTGGAGCTTTGGAGGTGCCTCTTCCCCTTTGATTTTCACCAGCTGATTCCAGGAGATTCTGCGGACGATTTTCGGCGCCGTCTGGACCAGATAGGAGCTAAACTCTAGCTCTTTCTTTTCATGGTTTCCTTTTTCCATTCTGTGCCTGTTTTCCTGTTCCGATGAGCCCCTGGGGTTTTTCTAGGGCGCTCTGCCATCAGCGCAGGCAGTCCATTCGAAACCTGCGTTGAATGTCAAGCTGCATGAAGGCAGTTTGACCTTCAACGCAGGTAGGACACTAGCCAGTTGCATTGATCATAGAAAAGCAGTTCTATTGCACAGTTTTTGATGAAATTTTGCCAGTGTTTCATCAAATCCAGGATCTTACTCCTTCTCTTGTTTGTTTTGTAGGGAATTTTGAGCAAAATGACCCTCACATGGCGAGAACGAGAACATGAAGAAGAGGACATGATTTCCCTCCATGACCCTATCACGGTGAACACGCTGCGGAACTGTGGCCTGCTGAAGTTCTTCCGTATCTCTAGTATGAGAGCACAGATCTCTTTACTGCAGTATATGCTTGATGCTTGGGATCCTATCAACCAAGTATTTCAGATCAGGAGCAAATCTATCCCTTTGACTGTGGTAGACATTTACTTCTTGACTGGTTTGTCGAGGCGGGGTGCCCCCATTTCTTTGTCTGGTTCGGCCCGAGGGAATGACTCCGTGAGAGATTATGTCTGCCAGTATTGCAGGGAGGGATCCCAGCCGAGCAGAGACGGCAATGTTGTTATCCGTGAGATTACTGACAGGTCTCTCAGGTCCATTCTGTATACTATTGGTAGGATGGCCGGTAGCGCATCTCTACATGTTGCCAACAGATCTTATGTGCAGCATGCCTTGGAGTGTCTCCAACCGAAAGTATTCAACTGGTGTGATGCAGTACTTCTTCAGATGAAAAGTCAGTCGAACAAGGTAAAGGACGGGAAGCTGAAGAACTTTGGATTTGGTTCTATTCTGACTGCCTTTGCCTTGGAGAAAATACCACTGATGCAGCCTCAGTATATTGCACTCAACTTTCCTTCTCCTACCGAGCCACGCATGCAGAGATGGGTTGATCACATGTCTAGGCATGCTGGTCAATCTCATATTTCTTTCACTGATACCTTCTTCAGGTGGTTCGAGCGCCAGGAGATGGTCTATTCCGAGTATCCATATGTTGGTATGGATTTCCGAGGTGATCCGGACTTGGTACTGCCGGATGGCGAACAGTGGGGCGCTATTGGTAAAATCTTTGACCATATTACTGTTTACTGTTCTTATTTATAATGTCCTTGTGCTTTATTCTATCAAGACTTTAATCAAACTCATGTGTGCATGCAGATGTTGGTCCTGTTCGTCCAGCAGTTCGCCCGAGAGCGCCAGTTGCTGCCCCAGCAGGGGAGACTGCTGGGAGGGTTGTTCTTCGCGACCTTGACGTGGCCGAGATCCTTACAGCTGTGCAGGAGCAGGTTGAGAGCCTTACTCTCGGCATTCCCGATGCGAGGATTGATGAGTTACCTTTACAGTTGCAGCGGCATACTACTGGTGTGCCTAGATGATGGACTCGTCTCTTGCGCATGATTGCACAGGCCGTGACGTGCTATCATGAGCATCACTAGGCTAGGGTGCCCCCTAGGATTTTTGAGTTTTTGGGTCATATGACCGATTTTTGTCTTGGTTACAGAACATTATGTGTAAACGATAAACAACTTACATATATATTTTGATTTTCGAGGTTTATTTTGGTTGAGTTATATGATCCATATGTACAACATTGATGATGTGTCTCTTTTTATAAATGTCGCAAATGTCTATCTAACACATAGTTTGCTAATGAGTCGGTTAATGCGTTTAAGTTTATGGAAATATGCTGGTATTGAATTGAATCAAATTGTCTTTCCAAAATCTTAACCCTTAGGAACATGCGATAAATAGCTGGATTGCGAACGGAATATATACCATTGAGTTGTAGCATTACGAGTTGTGAGTCTAGCCTGACAATTAGTCGGCGTATACCATGGGTGATGGCATCAGAGAGTAGTTCTATCAACGTGCTATACTCAGCGATGTTATTCGTTGATTGCCCAATACACACACCTCTGAAACTGACTAACTCGCCGCTTGGATCAAAAATGACCCAGGCTGCGGAGGACAGGTTCCGCGAACTACGACTCGCTCCGTCGGCATATCCAACACATGTCTCCAGAAGGTTTGACATCTGCAATAAATGTAAAAAGGGGGATCACTCGACCAAAACAAATACTTTAGCGAAAACAAAATACAACAAAAGCATACAGGTTACTATTTAAGCATAGTAACGCTTGAGGTACAACCCATTACGGGGTTGCGCCAGTGGAATTCCGTCATAATCCATTAACTTGTAGGCTCCTTTTGCTAACACTCGTTTAACAATATAGGGGCCCATCCATAAAGAATTAAATTTACCTGCTCCCAATTTATCGAATTCTTGGTCATAAAGCTGGACCAAGTCACCTTCTGAGAAGACATGAGGTTTGACATTTTTGTCGAACTGCGCCTTGACTCGTTTCTTATGGGCTTTGTTAGCCAAAGCGGCGTCACGACGGGTTTCATCCAATTGGATTAATTCCAAGAAACGAGCCTCTTCTTCCGAAGTTCCGGGGATGAGATCAATTGCGAGTTTAAGAGACGAGATTTCACACTGGATTGGCAAGACTGCTTCCAGGCCATACACCAGTTGGAAAGGTGTGAACCCGGTCGCGTTCTTTACCAATGTTCGGTAAGCCCACAAGGCTGAGTACAGGATTAGGTGCCACCTTCTTTTGTGAACCCCGATCATCCTTTGCAACATACGCTTTAGGACCTTGTTGATTGCTTCAACTTGTCCGTTGGCTTGCGGATAATACGGGGTAGAGCTGTCGTGAGATAGCCCTAGCTTGGCAGCTAATTCAACCATCATGTGATTGCGAAAATGTGACCCATGATCTGTAACTATGGCCTGTGGTACGCCGAACCTGGCAACTACAGGATTGAAAAAGAAAAGGGCAGCTGTTTCACCAGTGTTATCTAATGTAGGCATCGCCTCGGCCCATTTGGTAAAATAGTCAACAGCGACTATAATATACCCATGCCCCCCGGTCGAGGTGGGGTTACATTGCATGAAATCGATGCCCCATTTGGTGAAAGGCCCAACAGCAACTATTGGCTGTAAAGGTGCGGGTGGTCTTCTGGTTTTGCTATCGAAAATTTGACAAGCATGGCAACTTCTGACTGCGGTTATGCAATCTTTGAACATAGTTGGCCAGAAGTATCCTGCTCGTAAGATTTTCTGTGCTGTAGCATATCCAGATTGATGCCCCCCACACGCTCCTGAATGACACTCATTCAGGGCTTTTTCGGCCTCTTCATGGGTGAGGCACCTCCTCAGAACTGTATCGATACCACGACGGTAAAGCGTATCACCGACGATGATGTAGTCTTTCGCTTGGTATCGTATACGTTTCTGTTCTGAGTGAGAGGTGTCAGGCCTAAATTTTTGGGTTTGGAGATAAATTATTATATCTCCATACCACTCATTGCTTGTAGATATCAAAAACAAACTTTCGTCCATGATTGACTCTTCTTACGTTTCATCGTTGGACGACGATGGGAGATCGCACAATAATTCTGCGAAAACTAAAGCTTTCTTTGATTTGGATTTTACAAATTCCAGATCAAACTCTTGAAGGATCACTATCCATTTTGAATATTTGCCCCCCAGCAACTGTTGCGACAATATATAAGTCATGGGGTTGCAATCCGATAGAATGGTAGTTTTCCGAAAGAGGACATAATGTCGAAATCTTTGTATCACTTGAACAGCAGCGAGTGCTAGCTTTTCAACATAAGAATATTTGCTTTCTGTATCATTCAAGTTTTTACTTAAATAATATATAGGATGTTCAATTCCATCGACTTCTTGAACTAAAACCATCGCAATGGTCGTATCCGCTGCAGCCAGATATAGGTTAAAATCTCTTTGATAGTCCGGGGCATACATTAATGATGCTTTTACTAGAGAATCTTTCAGAGCATCAAAGGAATCTTGCGCCACCTGATCCCAGACGAAAGGTACATCCTTTTTCAAAAGACGAGTATAAACTTTAGCAAGTTCTGCGTAATTTGGAATGAACCTCCTCAAAAAGTTTGCTTTCCCTTGGAGTTTCTGAATCTGAAGCAAATTTGAAGGTGGAGGCAAATTAATGATTGCCTGAACCTTACAAGGGTCGAGCCGAATCCCATCCTTAGAGACTACAAAGCCAAGTAAACGACCAGAACTGACGCAAAACACACATTTGTGCGAATTGAGTCTTATCTTGTAGTGTCGACAACGTAGAAATATCGCTCTTAAATGCTGCGGATGATCAGTCCGCTTTCGTGAATGAGCCGGAAGGTCGTCGAGATATGGTTGAACGATGTTCTTGATGTCATGGAAGGCATAATTCATTGCCCTCTGAAACGTCGCCCCTGCATTCTTTAAACCAAAGGGTAATTTTCGATAAGCGAATGTGCCCCACGGACAGATGAATGCAGTCTTTGACTGGTCCTGTGGGCGGATATTTATTTGATTATACCCGGAAAATCCATCCATAAATGAAAAGATTTCACATCCGACGCATTCATCAATTATCTGGTCGATGAAGGGTGTAGGGTAGTTGTCCTTCGGACAAGCTTGGTTTACATCCCTATAATCGACACACACTCTAATTGTCCCTTGTTTCTTCATAACTGGGACAATATTCGATACTCAATCGGTTAGAGGAACCGGGTAGATGAAGCCAGCATGGAGAAGTTTTTCAACTTCTGCCTTAATGGCAGCGGCTTTCTTGGGGTGCACCTGCCGAAGCCATTGTCTTACTGGTTTGACATCAGGATACATTTTAATTTCATGTTCAACGATACTCGAGTCAATGCCTGGCATTTCATCATATGACCAAGCAAAGACATCTCTGAATTCGCGAAAAAGAGCGTTATATATTTCTAGTTCTGAAGGAGAACATCCTTTGCCGACATAAATATTCTCTACAACATTTGTTTTAGTCGAGATATTTATGGCTATAGTCTCTTCAGTATTGGATAAGTTTCGCTCGGAATCCACCGTATTTACAGTATTTGATAGGAATTCAAAAACTGAAGGGTGGTGAAGGTCATACTGAGTATCTTCTTCATATTCTCGAAGAAGGGAACAATGGTGGCAATCATTCCATGGTGCCCCCTCAATCAACATTGATTGTAGGATTCCTTCGTCAGTCCCATGTACTTTCGACCAAGGATCTAACGGGGTACCATATTCTCTAGACCTATCTACCCAAACGCTTGATGAGCGTTGATTTGGGTTCGCCTCCCATGCCCGAAACATTGATTGCTACAATATTTCAATGGGGCTTGGGGGCAAAACCATTGCATGATCCATGTTGACATCGTCTTTTGAGATCTTCGTGGAAGATATCATGTTGCAGGTTCTTACCAATGCTACTTCTCCTATATAGACTGGAGGTGGAAGTGCGAAAGTTCCCATTAATGTGGGGTCTTTCAGTAGGCCTACTCCGATGTCTTGAAGCGAGTGGTTGCTTCCATGGATCATGGGAATGCTTCATGTAACTTGTGAACCAGTAGGGAGGAAGTCTTGCTGGTCGACAATCGTAATCCCTCCTTGAAAAGGGAATGCGATCTTCCTAAAATAAGTCGACACAACAGCTGCCATGGCATATATCCACTGTCTTCCTAGTAGGATGTTGTAGTCCAGATTCCCATCGATGACTTCAACATCTATTTCTATTGTTTTTCCTCCCAGTTCAACTTTCATGTTATTAAGGATACCGCACGGGGTATATGTCCTTCCGTCGAATGCCTTTAATGTCGTCGAAGATCGCGACAAGGTTGGATATCCTAAAGTTTTCCAGCAACTCATCGACATAATACATGTAGATGCCCCCTCATCAATAATTGTTCGGTGAACAGTTTTGTTGAGGGCTTTCACTTGAATAAGGAAAGCTAGTTGAGCTGGTAACTGAGGATCGTATCCTTTGTGGTCGAAGGATACAAGATTGGAATCCTTAGGATCAACCCCACCAATAGCCGATAACAAAGCCTACCTTTGGGATGGGCAATTTTGTAGTACTTCAAGAGTCGACATAGCGGATGGCGATTGGGCCAAATCTTCCACTATGTTATAATGCTGCGCCGCTCTGGCGCGAGGATTAAACGTCGACTTGTGTACTACTCCCTTTGGCGGTTTTATTGTTAATTCAGGAATGATGGGCAGTACAACTTCTATCGAAGTTGTTGTCGAACTACTTGGTTGATCTCTACCTTTGTCGTTCGACAGCTGCGGATTCCCGTAATCTTTGTTCCTTGTCGAAATCAAAGCATCATTCTGCTGTTTTAAAACCGACAACATAAGCACTTGCGACGGGGAAGCATTTCCACTATCAACCAGATTTTGACCTGGATTGGGAAATGGATCAGTTAACACAGCTGAATTTTTTGGACTCTTAAAGAATCTTTTTATTTCAGCTTTGTACGGACATTCATGTGTCCGATGATCCTCATCACATATCTGACATGGATATTTCCTATTTCCAGGAGGGTTTGAAGAAGTTTTTTCAGGAGATGACTCACCCTGTTTCTTCTTCTTCCATTTGTTTTACTTCTTCTTGCTCCCTGGTTGTTTGGTTTCTTTGCCCTTATCAGCTGATACGACATTTACTTCCGAAGCAAGAACTTCATCTTTTTCATTTTGATCCGAATTCTTACGGGCTTTCTTAGACGAAGCCTTTGTCGATTTCGCGTTTGACGTGCCAATCACGCCATCGCCGGCATGAGAGTCACTATTTGATTTAGGAGGAGGAGGAATTGAAAATTCCGGTCTAGGGGCGTCAGTTATTTTGTCGTAGAGCGTGCCAGACTGAGTATAAACTAAGTCTAGATATTGTGCACGAGCAATAACTTGCTCCTCTGTTACGACTCCCCCCTTTGCTACATCTTCTGTTATAGCAGGAAGTAACGACTTTATAAACCATTCAGCTAACAGCTGATCGGGAACGTATGTTTTCACCATCCTATGACGACGACGCCACTCATGTATATGATCGGATATATGAGTGGCCGTTGTCTGCTTGAAGTTGGTTAAGATTTCCGTTCCCGTTTCATACCTAATTGGTAATTGAAAATGTGTCAAGAAAGTCGTGGCTAGGGAGCTGAAATTGTCGAACGAGGCTCTAGGTAATTCAATATACCATTTTGCCACTGGACCCATTAACGTCCTCTGGAAAAGGCGAAGTCTTATCGAATCATCATTCAGGGTGTTTGATGAACACCACAGATGAAAAGTCATCATGTGATTCGATGGGTCTTCACCTGGATTTCCATTGAATTTAGGAATGTCAGATGGAAGTTTGTGAGGAATCGCTGGCCACCAAGGGGCGTAAGCAATCGTATCGTTGGTTAACCGGTGTAGATCGGGTAACTCTAAAGTTGCCACGAATGGTAACTGTTGATTCAGGTTAGGTGAAACATACCGAGGGTACGATGGAATCGCTTGAGCAGTGGGCCTTTGCATACCAGCATAATGTAATTGATGTTGGTATGACTGATACGGTTGGTGGACTTGACCACTGTAAAGCGGTTGGTTTTGACCGTTTTGAATATACGGTTGTCCATTGTTCGCAAAGATCTGTTGCTCAGAACCTTGGTATACTTGCTGGAATTGTGGTTGTTGGTATTGCGCCAACCATGGTTGTGAAGCCATGTTCTGTTGTGCTATACTAACTGTTGGACCAAGGTGTGGGGTAATTGTACCCGTTTGGACCTGTGTCGCCCCACCAGTTGGCGATTGTGGTTGTGTCACAGGGTCAAGGGGCTGTTGCATTACAACCTGAGAAATCTGAGGTTGACATACAACAGGCAACGTTTGAACTTGCGACACTGTCACAATAGCCGGTGTGGTCGGGATGTTCGACATAGGTACACACTGTTGCATAGAATATACAACCCTTGGTTGTTGAGGTAGCATAGGTACCCAACCACTTGATTTAATTCCAGTATAACCTGAATACTGTTGTGAACTCCCGTATGGATACCCTCCCGGAGGGGGTAATGAAAGGGCATACTGCCCCCCATACGGTAGCAATCCGGAACTCAAGGGGATTGTTTGTCCTTGGGGACTGGATTGCCCAAATTGACCCCCAAATGGATCAATTTGGCGAGTCTCAACATAAGAGTTGCCGGATATTATTCCGGATGAACAAACTGGAACGGACCACACTGTGGACTCCTTCTAGCGGTTGTGAGCTAGTCGGGACAGATGGTATGCCGGCAAACATTGTTGGAGTGACGGCAGGGGTTTCTGCTGTCGCTGTGTCGTTCGACACAGTCCTAGATGTTGACGGTTGTTCAGACATTTTGAGTCTATCCAATAGATTGCCTAGCGATTCTACAGGAACTTCCACTTGTGGTGGACTAACTTCTGATGAAGGAAGTAGAGTGACCCCGACTCCAAAATGGGTTGGAGTACTTGCTTGCGGATCCTCTACAATTTTCTCTATCGCAATCAAACCCGGTGGAAGAGGAAGACCGTCAGGTCCATAAAATATTTCTGGTGCCGAAGAAGGGGTTGAATCGACAACGACAGTTGTTTGAGGAGCAAGACTCTCTAAACCGGTTACAGATGGAACTGGTTCAGTAACGCAAGTATTTGCTCCCAGACTAGGATCAGTGTTACTGTCCCTCTGTAGCTGTTGAACTTCTTCTATAGAGGTAGGGTTTCCAGAAATGTTTGGAGTAACTGGAATCTCAGATGTTGTTGGAACACTTGTTCTAACTTTGATAGGAGATTTCGAACCGGTTAAACGAGTTCGCTTTGTCCGCACTGTTTCCGATTCCAGAGACAAAGACGGTTGACTCGTAAGCCTCCGCGAATGACGGGGTTTCAATTGACTTTCTTCCACGATTGCGGATTACTCGATCAACCAAAATACAAAAGGGGAAAGTTTGTTTCCGAATTAAATGAATTTTTTAGACACTTTTAGACACAACTTGCTTTTTCAGTTTTAAAGAGTCGAGAAAAAGCTAAAGATGACTCTAGTCTCCTTCGATGTTTTAACGAGCCCGAAGTGACAAATGCTCGGATGGACTTTTTCTGTTATAGAGTCTGAAAAAGGCCAAAAGGAACTGCTCTGGAGTTCTAGGCAGAGGGTGTGCCAAAATTTTCACAAAACCGCAGAATACTTTTTAGGGTACGGGCGGTCGATCTTCCTAAATGCTGTGTTCAGTGCATTGCGATCAGTAGGGCGGCTGACACGGCTTCCTAAGGATAAAGGTTTTATGACTATAGGGGTCTCCCACTATATACGCGACGGTACGTGGGAGCACAATCCGTACTGGCGCTATCGTCCCTCAGGAGGAATCACCCACCATCCACGAGATCGACAGTCACCAGGCTTAACGACGCCGGAACACGTCTCTAGCCTAGACCTCTATGTTGTGCGTTATGTTGCAAAGCGTTGTTAAGTTCATTCAATTTATTTTAGGTTGATCTTTTTAGAATTTTGCCTTTCAAGGTTCACCACGAGATGTATGATACAATTCCTAAATGCAGTCTAAAGATGATAAGCAAGCTTTATATCTTTTCAACTTTGAAAATCCTAGCTACTAAGGGAAAAGAAAGACACCATCTTTTCTCAAAGAGAAATCAGCACACTCTAATGCACTTTTCCTAAATCCAACATGAAAACTATCAAATGCAAATGCACAATGCAGGTGTTTGTTTTCCACTTTCTTAGTATTGATGCCTACAAAGAAAGCTTTTTGTACAACTTTGAATTTGCTTTTAAATGATCAATACAAACAAGTTTACTTTTTCGAAATCAGAGAGGGTAGAAGAGATTACAACACTTAACGATTTTCAAAATAAAGACTTGTTTCGACACTTAAAAGAGACAAATTCAAACCAATAAGAAAAAGTAAATGTATAATCAATCTGCAAACAGCCAATGAACTCTCTTCTAAGATCACAATCAACAGATCTGAATCAAGGGCTACAGGATGACTATTTCACTAATGCAAAGGAAAACTGTAAATGACGCCACAAACACATAAAAACACTCACAGTCTTTTTGTACAAAAGGAGGCGGAATCTAAGCAGAGAAAAGGAGTTATCATAAAGGTACCTATGCTGGTTACAGGCTGCAAAAATTAGAGATCAAAACAAGGCAAAACAGAGCAGAGAACCCCAACTGCACAAGGACAAACTGGTTCAACGCAACCTAAACACAGGGGTTTTGACATTCAGCGTAGGTAGCCTTCACGGGACCTGCGTTGATATGCAGAATCCCTTCACTGGGTCTACGCTGAAGGAGAAACCCTCGTTTCCCTCAGGTTCTGGGTCACAAATTGCTATTTAATTCACTGTTTTAGGCCAAATAAAAGCAACAAGCAAGGTGTAATCAAAGGGATGCTTTGAAGGCTACTAAGATCTATCACAAGGATCATCAAATCATTTGTGAATCCATTGTTCAGATCATAGACCAGTCCAGTAATTGGATCAAAGCAGCAACTTTCTACTTTGCATCCGGGAAAGATGCAGTTCGACTGTTGCTGTCAAGTCTATGATGCAAACAATGATAGAAACACAAATAAAATGACTAAACAAATCTCCCCAGCGGAGTCGCCGATTTGTTGTGGGGAAAAATGCCTATGCAGGACGATCCTATCCACCTAAGGTGTGACAGTGCCTTAGCAACAAACGAGTACAACTATTCTGGTTTCTTCCTTTATGAAATGTGAAAGAAGAGAGATCAATAGACTTACCAGTGTCTTCCGTTTGTCCCTCGATCCGGTCTCTCTTCTATTTGGGAGTTCACAGCTACTTGCCTTCCTGTTTATCCAGCTTCAACTTCCTGCAAGATCACAAGAGAACAGCTACTTGCGACAAGAGAAGAACTCTACTCAAAGACAAATGTTCACATTCATGACTAGTTTAGGATTAGAAATAAACTAAACATGCTAATACATTCATACATCAAAAATACATCAGCATATAGGAGAAACCAAGATAGCTTTATTGATGAATAACAAGGTTCAGGAAGAGATACAACCCAGAGGGCTCCAATCCAGCATCTCCTTCCCAGCAAATGGAATTCCTATCTTCAGCCCCTTCAAAGCATTAAGCACCCAATGATTCCAATCTCAAACAAACATCAATTCTTTGCAATAACAAAATTCCAGCCTCTAGATCTCATGGAGGAGAGATCCATATATAGATGTTTGGAGAGAGGATGAGTCATCTTGAGATCTGACTAGTGTCCTCTCCCTCTGTCAGTTCTTGAGTCCACTTGGAGGTTCTTGCTTCCACTTGGAGATTTGGAACCTCTTACTCATCACCAGTCGAATTCCCTGAGGCAAGTGTCATTTTGGAAGCTTCCTGGGTTTTGACACCTTGAGAAATGAGCCTGCCACTTGTACATTCTCGTTCAGCGCAGGTAGCTAGTGTTCCAGTTGACATTCAACGCAGGTAGCCAGTGTTGGCTTTGACATTCAGCACAAAAAGCTAGTGTAGACACCGAAATGATCCTGAATTGACTTGTTTTTGAGCAGTTTCAGGTGGAGAACTTCTGTGAATTGCTGTGGTTTTTTAGCCTTGTTCCTCTTGGGGTAGGAACAACATGTTTAGGTACTTTGGATCCCTTAGATTATGGACATTTCATGCTCAATGCTGTAAGGCACAAAAATGTCTATAACACTATTCTACATGTGCAATGCAAGAAGCATCATAAACTCAACATCAATAAAATCATGATAAAAATATGTCATGTTTATCTTTCCCCTAAATATTGTGAGAAAACAAATGACTACAACTACCCAACAATCGCTATATTCAAACTTGGCCAAAAGATGATTTATATAAGATGGACATACCACATGCAAGAGCCTCTTGTATTCCAAATTTGCATAATCATGCCATCACAATTGATAAGTAATGTTGTGTCAAAAATTACACCATATCCTTCTAAAGCCTTCAAAGGAGAGCTCCTTTAACATATTATTGCTCTGTCACTATTTCCCATTGTAGTCAACAATTCCTTTAAATCACACAATAATTCATAATCTCTATACATCCAACTGACACCCTCAACCATCCAACTCCTTGTTCACAAGAGGGTTCTCCTCGAAAATCCCAGCACCATTATCAACATCAGTCGACCTTCCTCCATCACCGAGGCAAGCCTCCCCTTCACTACTTTACCCAAGGAGGGTGAGGCCAATGACACTTGAGATGAAGGACAAGCAAGAAAAAAAATTGGATAAAGTTGTAACTTCTGAAACTTTTGAAAACCCCAAGAAAGTCGTAACATTATATGTCTACCTCCGATCTCTGGGATGAAATGGAAACCAAACTCGAAGCCATAGAACCCCAAGAAGAGTTTTGCAGCCTTTGACAAACAACCTCAGGTCCTGGGCTGGTTGAAACTAGAAAACCCGAATAATGCGCAATTGGAGTATTGGTTAGGGCCTCTGAACTGCCAGACCACCACCCTATCTAATTCTTAACTTTGCTTTCCAAAGACCTGGTAGGCCCGAAAACTGCGACATGATGACCTTTTGATTTGACTTCCAAATGCAAATGGATAAAATCCTTGGGACTATCCCATATTTTTGAAAACCCCCTCCTCCAATGCATAATCCACCAATTCCTCCTTCATTTGGGTCCGATAGTAAGAAACCAACATCTTATTTGAAAAACATATTTGATGAGTAGTTGTGTGTCTTCAAAGGGTTTATCATGATGAATATCTTTGTACTTAAATAATATATATCACGTCGATAAAAGCACATGGCTATCATTTAACTTATTTTGTATTTTGACAAGGATATTAGAGCCTGACATAGTCCACAACCCATTCACTCTTCATCAAAACTATGCCTTTCTCTAGTCTAAAACTCTACATCCCTTTCTTCGCATGCATTTTTTCCATGGGCCTCTAGGGTTTCTCAATTGTTGAATCCCTCTCCCATGGTAGAGATGGTGTAATGTCCTCTTTAGCATTTTGCAAATAACATAAAATTAATTATTATAATAATAATGGTAATTAATTATAATTAACAATTAAACTAATCTAGATCCATCTTAAATTTGAATCTACAAAACACCAAGAGGGAGAGATTGAATCTCTTAAGGTGCAAACCTTTTTTAGAATAAAAAAATATTTGATCCCTCTAAACACTTGGTAGATCCAAAGTTAAGATAGATATAAATTAGTGATATACAATGAAAATAATAGAAAAATTCGAGAAAACAAAATAGATTACAAATTTAAAATGATTTCTACACTTCTTTTGAAAAATATTAAAACATTTATAATATTTGAATAACTAAAAAAATATTTATTATATTCAAATATTCTTTTTTTTTACATTATGGCAAAAGTTTTTGACCCTTAGTTAAGATGCTTTTGACTCATTTCCCATTCCACATTTTAAGAAGGTATGGCCAAAACACTTAAATTTTAACACATTTGAATTTCATTTTCCCACGGAATGGCCAACGATTTGGGCAAACCAGACATGGATAACATTATGTTAACAATAAAATAAAGTAGCGTTGGAGGAGGAAGCCTAAAAACTCTTTCATTGATACACATAGTGCATTGGAGAGTTCGAGTTAGGAAAAGATTATGAAGCGATGAGAGTTTGACAGGAAAAGACGATGAAGCAATTTTTCAGTTTGAAGAAGAAGAAGGCGACCGTCCAGATGGAGGAGGTCTATGAGAAGGTACGTGTTTAAGAAATTATTATCTGTTTATTGTAGTTTCCATGGATGATTAGACTAAGTAGTTGTGATGTAATCTACTGTGTAATTTATTTTTTGGTTGGGTAGATGAACATACTATAAGGGTCCTGGGAAAAAAAACCATGACTATCATAGACACTAATAACCCACTAAAAAAAACTGACTGTCACAGACACTAATAACCCACTAAATTTTTTTCATTAGCATGGCTTCATTGGGAAACTGGAAGGTATCATGGCATTGATGATGCACACTGATTTTAGATCACACTCCTTCATGCCAATGCCAGTAATAATTCTCGATTCAACACAAGGAAGTGGGCATAACGCCAAGTAGATTTGTGGGCATTTTTTGAATAGGTTTCCATAAATCAAACTTGGGAATGTACACAATGGCCTCCCTGTTAGGACACCTCCATTTCACGGAACTTCCAACAATGTAACTCCTATAAGAAATAACACAACAAGAAATATTCCTTCTAGGGCTCATCATGGATGCCTTACAATCGAGAGATTTTGTCCATGTATCACAAATTATCGTACAACTACAATAAGTTCTTTTGTGAGAATGATATCCTAGAATGAAGATCTCATGATTCAAAACTATAGGCTAAGCATTAAAAAACTAGATTTTCACGACCAAGATAATTCAATAATCATGCATTTCCACACATATTCATCATTGTTAGAGGAGACAATGAGTTTCTCATCCATAAATTATTGTCCTTATTGTAATAATCCTATTTGAGATCAGATATTCCTTTGCACTAGTGAAAGCATTGAATGGATTTCCCAAAATATTGAATGCATTTCTCGCTTGAAATCTGTATTGGATGTTTCCACACCACACCCAAGGAATCAAATAAACTTCATTTTGTACTTTGGCATTTCAACTTTTTCTTAGTGAAGGATGGAATAAACAATGGCATGGCCTACTATCCGGTTTGAAGAATATAGAACACGTAGATATTTGGGCTTAATGAAGTTATTATGTAAATATTTTGCAAGTGTGCATTGGCTCAAAAGCCATAGAAGAGGGAGGTCAAGTCCATTCTTATATAAGTAAAACTGGGTTTCATTCAGACGTGCTTGTGGGGAATAATCTTATCAACATGTACAAAAAAAGTGGTATTTTAACAGATGCATGGAAACTATTTTATGGAATGCCTAAAAGAGATGTGCTTTCTTGGAATATAATTCTTGCAGGCTATGCACAGAGTGAGCAATGTAAGGAGACTATTTTTTTAAATGAAATTGGCAGGCATGAAACCCAACAGACTAACTTTCACAAGCATCTTGAAGGTTTTCTCAATCTTAGGATTTGATCAGAGAGATTAATAGGGTATTCCTAGGCTGGGTATATTATCGAGGTATTAAATATTTTGGCCAGATGGAGCCTAAGCCAGATAGATTCACATTCCTAAGTGTTTTCTAGATGTTTTCTTGTGGTGCAAATGCCAAACAAATCAAACAAGTTGTGCTTGGGAGGGGTACTATGAGGTTTATTTGAGCACAACAAGGAGGGGTGGAATTGGATTCGATCACCTTTGTTTCCATTTTTGGCACTTCCACCTCACAAGAGGACTTAGAGAATGGAAAGAGGGTTCATTCTCTGCTCATCAAGTTGGGATTTGAATAAGATCTTTCGGTAGGGAATGCACTTCTTTCCATTTATGGGAAATGTCTAGGTGTATAGTATGAACACTTGCTATTTGAAAAATGGCTATAAGAAACTTGCTTTCATGGAATACAATGATTTCAAGGTATGTTCAGAGTCGATATTGTGAGCTAGCACTAAACATATTTCATCAAATGCATCTGGTAGATATGAGGCCAAATTAGTTCACTCATGTTATTCCCAATGTGGGAATTATGTTAAGAAGCCTTGGGACATTTTTGTTAGATGAAATAGTA